>CM024239.1:36386131-37760074 GCA_013421045.1 Propylea japonica
TCAGTAATTTACTGAACGGTATATAACATCACAGAACCCAGGAGAATGAACCCGCTAAAAATTTCATGTAGTAGGCGTGGACTCTATGAAATATTGGATGCAATATAACGAAGGGTATGGAACGTGGCCAGATCAGAGAAGTTCTCTACAGTCTGCGCTATACTGAATGTAGGCCATGATGCATACAAGAAAACTATAAATAAACGTTCACAATGAGGAAACTTTTTTCCAAAACATTTCGCGTGGAAGTGCGATAAAGTTTTTCGGTTGATTTTTTGTAGGATTCTAATAGCCTATCAGAATTTATTCGAGCTGCTCCAAAAAAGGAAGGGATTGGTGTCCTAGGACTTCACCAGTGATTTTTCTGGATTCTTAGTCCTATGAAATTCGATCAGAAATTCGTGACTAAATACAATTCTATTATTTGATAGATTCAAGGAACTTTTCGAATTTGATATTTTATGTAGATTGAGAAAGACAGCACACAGTTAGGAAAATAAAGATATAATTTTCGAATTTCCGTTCAGAGAAACCATGTGTTTGCAGTTTTGTACTGAAATGTATGAAAAAAAACAACTGGAACAAAAAAAACATTTTATGTACGTATCGAAGCAGTGTTCAAACAAATAGTATATTGTTAACTGGGTAAGAAAAGCCTAATATATTGGTGGGATACTATAAGGATTGCTAAGTCGAGGAGCAACCAGGAACTTGGCTTTTTTCGCATATCGTTAAAAATTCGACTGATATTGATTGATTTCGAAATTATCGCGAATAATTTCATTCAAAAATTAATGGCGCTTTGGAATTCGTACAAAAATCAATATGGAAACGTATAGAACTTGTAAAGTAAAATTTCATTCCGATTGGTTTCATTATGTCTGAGAAATTGACGCTGTACGATTTGGCTGGTTAACGAACTTGATCACGGCATGTGAGAACCAAACTCCCATGAAAATCTCAAGTCTCTAGGACAATCCCTTAAAGTTATCGTGCTTACGGACCCACGGACAGGATTGAATTTGACCACGGATTCGTCAGTAGGGAGTCGAACTCATACCAGGGGCCTATTGCACCAAAATACTTTGCAACTTTTCACTTCGCACTTTGCATTCTGACAAATTTCAAAAGTGAAAACTATTTATGTTGCACAACATTTCTCCCAATATTTAATGTCTGCGGAGTAATTTTCACTATGCACTTGATTCTTCACAATGTATTTTTCATTTATGAATGCGTTTCGTGCAACTTAATTCATTTGAAAAGTGAAAAGTGCAAAGTGAAAAGTTGCAAAGTGTTTGGTGCAATAGGCCCCAGGTGCCGTATTCTCGACAAGTGATCTTTCCAAGCGAATACGAACTTCATTGCGCGGTGTGCATTTTTGCAGGTAAAAGAGGAACTCGCTCAGGTTCGGAAATTAACATCGGAAACATACGACATTGAATGCATTAGAGAGAGTATTTTGCCGTGCAGTTGGACAGTGCTATACTGGACAGATTTACAGGCTATGTTTCGCTTTAGTTTGACGCGATGAATCGAAAGTAAAGTGATTTCGACAAATAAAACATGAATTTTTTGGAAGCCAACTAAACGATAAGGTTTGAAATCAGAGTACTAAATCAGAATATCGACGATAATCCGATGGAAATTCTAAAAGTAATATGAATCATTCATTACTGGCAATAAAAACTATTCACTTTCTGTTATGCTTGAAGGTCAATTGTGAACTTTTACCGAAATGCTAGGTATTGTTATTGTGGTGATGAAATGAAGTGATTATAGAAATTAAACTGATTTCAGAGAGCAACATCCTTTGGAAGTGATGCGCTGATGCGCATCAGTTTAAAATCACAACATTGTCAAACAGAATGCGCATCAACTGATTTTGCATCAGTTTGGAAGTGATACAGCTTCAAATAGAAATGGCCTATTCAGTCAATGCGTCAGGCTGCGCGTGACTGTCATTTCACAATGATGTTAATGGTAATGGTCATGTTAATGTTAAACCTCGAGGTTAAAGCTTAAATGATACTACGATACTGTTCACACCAATAGAAAGTTGACAGGAAATAAGTCGTTTCGATAGCTCAAATGTACGACCAACGTTAAAGGATCTTTTATCACAGAATCCTTCAATAAAGTCAGGCCTCTATTTGAGTTTCGATAATTCTCTGATGTTAATATTAAGTGCATTGTATTTAGGCGTTAACATAACTTACATTATTGCAATCGGTCGTTTATTCACAGAGTTATTAATCACGTGCAACTTTCGAATATACCACTGTTCCACTTTACGGCGAAAGTCACAGACAGCTGTTTACCCACTGATGCGCCTCAATAGGGAGAAACAGCTATATGCTGAAGAAATGCCTTCTTAGTCGGGGATTAATCAATCGTTCTATTAGTCCAACGGCTTAACCCACTGAGCCAAGACACGTTCCATTTATAAATACTTTAGCATTGTTTCAGTTATAGTTGGTTAATTTGTTCATTGAATTACCCTCTTGATTCCTGGAAGCAAATGTATTTATGATTTCACTGAAGTCAGTTATATTCGGGCACCTTTTCGTCGAAAAATGAAATTAAATATTTATCGGTTAATCTTTCTGATATTTTTCCAATATTAAGAGTATAATGACTTATCATTTTTCAATAATTTATGTATGTGTTTACTATCTTTGTATTTTTTTCAGGTAAGAGACCGCATAAAACTGGATTGGTGTATATTGGAATTTTGGGTAAGCATATAGCAACAATATCATTATGTCATAGTTGAAATATATGAACGTAACGTATTCAATGGGGATCTGAAATTTTAACAAATATTAAATTCAGCCTTCAGTACTTGAAATTGATTTAAATTTGAGCCGAGGAAACGGAAATTTCGCTCATTTTGAAGTCAAATGAAATTATAATCAATATACGAGTATAATATAATTTACTGAATTATTAACATTATTATTCCTTATTCCTGTCAATTACTAGTCAACAGAATGTTGAATTCATAACTTATGTCGTCGACAACATAACATTGCTCTTCCATTTATCGGAACTTTTATGTATGATTTTTCTCATTTATGATTTGGATTTTTCATTAATGAAATAAGTATTTCATCATATTCGAGATCACGAGTGTCAATCGTGAAATTGTTTGTTTGGGTTTTATTCTTTCAATATCAAACGCTGCTATTGATGATCAATTAATAGGTACGTTTATACCTGGTTGCTTCCATTATTAGTCACGATTATTTTGACAGATTTGTAATTAACCAGTATTTTCAAGAATTCGATCGAAAACTCGTTTTTCCGTAAAATTTTTTTTCGGTTTTATATTTGGATTATTTTTTACTCTTATGGTTCTCTTGATCAATTATGTTTGGATTGATCAGTTGGATTTTTCATATATTTCATTCGATATCAATCGAGTGATATTCGCAAGAGCTGATTATTCACCAGTAGTTTTCAAACTACAAGTTTAATTCGTTTATTTCGATTAATATCAATGTGAAATAATTTTTTCATATATAGGTATTGGTCCCGTTTTGTCTGAGATTTTGAGCAACTAACGTTTTTAATGGCCATATTTTATGAAACACTCTGTACGATTCGGTCGGTCGACGAACTTAACCGAGGCACCGAGCTCACCCTGAAAATCTCAAGTCTCTTGGAAAATCCCTTCGAAAGTTATCGTGCTAACGGCCCCACTTACAGGATTGAATTTGACCACGAATTCGTCAACAGGGGGTCGAACCTTATCGGTTGAGACCGTTTTAGAAAATCACAGACATTTGGGCAAAACCATATAGCACTCGTTTAAGTATAACGGGCACTCAAAAAAAAAAGATTAGATCAGCTTTCTCGAATAGTTTCGTTTCTACATTCATTCATCCTAATTATAGTAGCTTTTCAATATTGAACTGTTGCATCTTTTGATTTTGTTGCTTTCTCGTTCATGAATGAAAACTTCTATTCTGTATACCAAAATGTTTTTTTCAAGACTTCTCATGATATTACCATTGTATAAGGATACAACGATATTTCCACTCAAGCTCTTAAAATTAATTTACTCACGACTTGGTATTGTATAATCCACCCATTATACGTCTGTTTGCTCGGCAAAATAATACCTATTAATGAAAAGTGAATAATGAGTTATTATTCACTGCTGTCAGATGTTTCGTAGTTTTAATATTTTATTCTCTGAATTGATATTTCTGCAGTATTCTAAAGTACACCGAAAGAACATTTTGGTTACATTAACTAAGTATTCTTAACTATCACCAAATTAGTGATTGAAATATGGCTTATTAAACATTTGCTATGGAGAAACAAATTATTTGTTTACAACTTGGTGAATAAATACTTATACAGGGTTATCTTATATTTATTCCATCATAATAGTCATTTGTTATAATAAATAAACATTTTGATTTATATAATGAATGTATCATAAGTATGAATAAAGACTTATTCAAGGTTATTTTCTGTTTATTCCATCATAATATTCATTTGTTGATAATAAGTAAACATCTGGCTTTACATAATAAATGCATCATAAGTATGAATAAATACTTATTTATTATTCGTATATGCTTGTTCATAAGTACAACATGAAAACAATTCAATAATTATTAATCAACAAATATTTTATTTGCTGGAATTACTCATTTTATTTCTGTGAGAAATATTTTGTGAGGATTATTTGAGAATTGATCGACTTCTAATGAATGTTTTATTTATGAGAGCTGTTATATATTTTCACCTCCAGATATGAAACAGACGGATAACTTCAACTGATATTAGTTAGTTATCCGTCAGTTTGATATCTGAATGTGAAAATACCAGCTCTCATAAATGAAACATTTATTAGTAGACAAATTATTCCCAAATAATCCGAACCAAATATTTTCTCACAGAAAAAACAAATCTTAATGAATATATTATAGTTATACCAGCAGACAAACTATTTCATTAATAATGATGAAACCTGTAATAAAATTAAACTGTCCATTTTAATTTTCAATGGCCTGAGGAAAAATCAGAAAAACAATGTATCTTTCATTCAATAAATATATATTCCATAAAAAACAAAAATACATACATATAATAAATCATATAACAAAAACAATTCCACTATTTTGTGGTTTAATATAGGTATAATTATTGTAAGTGTGATAACATTAACAAAGTAATAAAATATAAACTCTCTCATTCTTTATACCTAATATTCTTCTGGACTTAAAGATTAATTAGTAATTTATGAAAAATTTTACTTAAAAAAATATCACTGTTTAACGTATGTGCATTTGAAGATGAGAATTACGAGACGAGGAAAGGCATGATTTTGGAATATAAACACATATTTGAATTTTCGTATCATTACTCACCTGCTCAAATTACTGTAGGTTTTTGAAGCATTGAAACTTGTAGTGTTATTGTCCAGAGGAGTTTCAACTGTCCCAACACTGCCAGAAGGAGATATTCTGAAATGGATACATATATACTACTTAAAATCAGTAGTTTCTTATATTTATTGATATTGCTTACAGTGTATCCAATAAATTTTTACTCTTCAATTTTAGCCTGATTTGAACTCTAGTTCCCATACTGTTTGAAATCAACGTCCTTTTCAGATTCGTTATTCCATTTTCTGAAAAATTGTTTATTATTCACACCAGCAAATATCAATTATAAAATAAGAGAAACATTTTTATAGTAGAATTTTTCACTATAAATTCGTAAGCCAAGGTGAGGTACTTACGTTCAAAATCTCTCAGCATCTCCTGGGTAACGCCACATTCCGCAAGGAAGAACGGAAAAAACTTCCATTTTTTTGTTACACTCACAACAATTACAAACAGCGGCACAGCAAGACGCTAACTTCAGGAACAAAGTTAATCTGGAAACTGACACCGTTGGCACTTGGCAGACCGTTGGCGTTACTTCGTTATTTGGCGACAAAAAATATTGTGGTTTGATTGGAGTTCCGATAATGATGTAAAGGCTATTCGCTGGGACTTGTCTGTACAGGAATTTACGCTCAGACAAATAAAGTTTATTATCATTTATTATCGTAGATTATTATAAACAAATGATCTATTAAAATCATAACCCTAATAATAATAAACATATTAACAAAGATTTATTAACAGATAATTCTACATTTATTGATAATGACCAAATAATATTGATTGGAAACCAAATTTATTGATAAATATATTTCAATCTCTGTAATAAATAACTTATTTATAATAAAATTATTTTGTTTGAATTCAGTAAAACAAAATCGTTTGTTTTTAGTGAATATTAAAAAATGTTACTAAAAGTTTTAATAAATGAGCCATATTTGTTGTGACTCTTATTCAATAATTTTCACCAAATTTGGCAGTAACAAATTTTTTATAACTATAACTGAGAATTTTCTTTCAGTGTACTCTCACTTACAAATAAGGGTATACCTTGTCAATCGAGAACCAAATCTAGTTCTATTACATCAATTAAGGCAATTTTTATTACAAAATATGCAATGACAAGTTATCCAAAATTTTCTCAACTTGACTTTTTCCACACTTGTAATAAAAAGTGTCTTGTCACGGTCGTTAAGATCTTCAAGAGATATATTTAGTAGTCGTGGATAAAGTACAGTATGCTTCTCACGTATAATGGCTGTTATTCGCTTGGTGATTCAAGCAAGTTTCTTACGGCTCCTAGCCGAAACTTCACCTCGTGAATAATAGCTATCATTATACGCTCGTTGCATAATATACTAATGTATCGTATCATTTATATAGTTATGAGATCACCATCTCTAGGAATTGTAGATTTCAAAACCTCGGTCCATCCCAGGAATTGTACGCGATAGTGCCGACATGAAATTTCTATGTGTATGAACATTTAGCTTTCTTTTGACAGTGGACATTAGATTTTATTCAGTTAAAAACTAGCTTCCATTAAACTTACTTGTATTTCCAAATCTTAATCTGTTCAAATTATCAATTCTCTAGCTGTTCTGAAGTTTTAATTGATAGTTGTGAAGGAATAAATTCTTTTTGGAAACAAACTTTAAGTACCGGAAATCATAATTAGGTACCTATATATTTTGATCATAAACTGCTTTCTATCAAAATCATATCCTTGTAGATGTCATTTATCCTGACGCGTCAGGCGGAGTGACATACAATCATATCACATGAAAGTATGAGGACAAAGGTACCTAGACTTAAAAGAGAGAAATACAAATGAAATAAAAAATTTAATTAACATCGTTTGTTCATTGAAAATCACAACATATTTTAATCAGCTTTCTATATTTCTTCCATATTCACTGGCACATTCTGCCTGTGCAAATTGTTTGCGTTTCTGGCACCTTATCCACTTTTCTCTAGATTTAGAGTGACTGAATAAATCGTTATAGTGGATGTTGATGTCCACTATGCTCGGCAAGTTGGTATGCCAGTTCCGTAATTCTCTTGGAGTTACCCCAAAAATCGGAGACTCTAAATCTAAAATGTGCTTAATCAAAATAAAATTGAGAACCAACATCATATTAACTCAGTTAAAAGAATTCAAGAACTAATCAAATCTGACTTATCTCAATCTTTAACGCCATGTTTTTCAAAAAGTTGAATTTCAGCAACAATCTCACCGTTAAAAAGTTCTAACAGCACTGGCAAAGAAATATTCCCGACGCACTGGCACTACTCTTCATATCGCGAGAAATGATTCTCTGGTGGCAAAACCCAAAAGGCGACGAATTCAACCGAAAAACGGCTAATATGTATTTGTGACTGCTATGTAGTTATGCTTCGTATTCCCTTCTTTTTGGAACCAACTTTTCGAAGAAAAAAATTTAAAAATATCCCCTGTACGTTATGTTGATGGCAAAGCCGATGTCTTCATTTCAATTCAATGCCGCTATAAATAATCCAGCCATATGGCACGTTGTTGACCCGCTCGGAGATCAAGTAAATCTATCAATTCAGTATATTGGGTTGATCACGGTTTGGAAGAAAACTTGATTGTTACAATATTTTGACTTTAGTTAAGAGGAGGGCAATGCTATTTGTTTCTTCTGTAGTTATATCTTTGTCAATAATGTTGGCTCATCGTAGGTGACAAAAATAAATATACTTGGCTGAGAACTGGTAGGATGGTTCAAAATACTACATGAAAAAATGTGATAAGTCCTCATCGATATGACACCTGGAAATGAACTTACGCATGATCAAATGTGATAACAACAAGTTTTTCGTTTTTTTTTCAGCAAAACGGCAAGTTTTATTTTGAATTGTATATCAAGTTATCAATAAAAAATGTCCAATAACTTTTTGCACTGAGACCTAGCGATTTTGAGATATAACGATTCAAAAAGTTGGCAGAGCTGAAAATGATGATAGAAGGGGTGTAAATTGAAATCTTTTTGAAATTCACACACCCTAATTATCATTATCTGAAACAGTAAGTTTTTTGCATCCACATTTAGAACTACATCCCTTTACACAGTTTTTGCAGTTTTTCTGGCAGAGGTGGGGGTAAAAGTTGAAATGGCTGCAATGAGTTGTCGATCAACTTCCAACCACAGTCTTTCAGGTCTAGTTGATGACCAAGTCGAACTTGGAAATAAACCCGAAAGAGATGTTGATGAGCAGCCATGGAGGTTGGAGAAAGACTTATGAGTAGGTGGTGTACTCAAACATTATGACGATTAGAAATCTTTCTGACCAGACTACAAGGATATTGGCTTATTATGAAATCAATAATTTTGCTCTTCTTCCTACCACTCTTATGAATTTCCCGAAAACCGCCAGACTCAAAAAACCAAATCATCTCGCAGACCAATTGCAGAGCGTCTTAGGACCCGGAGCCATCAATAGGCACCTCCCTCCCCGTTCCTATATCCTGGGAAAATCGCGCCAGTTCCCTGAAATTATGTAGGAAATTAGACGTCAAATTGACGAATTCGGATGAGGACTGGGTGAAAGATGGCGATCCGTCATTGGCGAACAAATAAATTGAGTTTACAGGAAAGCGGGACCATAATTCGATAGCGATAGGCTATGGAGTGCAATGTTGCCTGAAGCTTGGGTATTAAGTAGTCATGGTAACACCGGCGGTTTCGAGGGTGTTAATTGGTCCATCAATTTCGACAAGGGAAATTTGTAATATCTCTTCCATTTATGGCGGCTTGATTTACCACAAAAATATCGGTAGCCGCAGCAAACGATAGAATCTGCTATACTACTGCCGATATTTTGTGCCAGATATTGATTCATGGACACACAAACCGAATATATGGTACCTGATACAAATGAGGCCTATGCTGAAACAAAGTCTATAGTGCTAAAAGTGGATAAAATATATCTCACATCAAACATATTTCACACGAACATAGACGACATCTCTACTCAAAAATAGTGCGCGAGAAACTCTCAGGCGCTTTCAGTCGAATTAGGGGCCCTTCATTGACGAAGATAGAGCGTTTTCATTGCGTGTGTTGTCGTTTACATAAAATTTAAACGTCACTCTTTGAAGTTCTGCTGCGAGTAATTTATAAAATATAACTCATCAAAAAGGTAGGTAACTATGATTTGAAATTGCAATTTTGAAATTTTGCGAATTGAATATCTGTTTCAACATTTATATTATTATGAAGTATAAGGCCTTCTTTCAAAATAGGCCTCATTTCTGACCCTAAGCCTCTCGAGAAAATTCTATTTTGCACCATTTTATGATATTTTTGAGAATAAATATTCATGTTCTCGTCTCGTTTGTTTTGAAACCATTATATTGTTTTTTTCCGATATTATTCACACATTTTGTAAAACAAATCAGAAAGTTGTTCAAGGATCTACTGAGACCACTCGAAAAAAGGCTCAGGAATATATGTTTTGCATAATTTTTACTCTAATAACAATATTCCTGTGATTCAATGATATAGGCTTCTTCGATTCTATCTTTTAAAAAGGCCTAAGGCTAAGGTTTCAGAATTATCTCTTTTCGAGGGGGAAACCGCTGGGGATGTCTGGTGTACAAGATTGGGGATGTCCCTGGATATCCCAGGATATCCGGGGATGTCTTAGGAATCTGAGGATGTCCCGGATGTCTTGGGGATATCTCAGGAAATCAGGGGATGTCTCAGGAAATCGGGGGATGTCCGAGGATGTCTTTGGGATGTCTAGGGAAGTCTGATGTTTATCTAGAGATGTCAGGATGATTTTTATTTACATACTGACGAAATAAAGGGAATCTATGATACAATATTCGTTATGAATATCAATTAGAATACGAAAAGTGGTGGAGTTAGATTTTTCACTGCTAATCTTGTTTCATTCTTTTTATCTGTAAGCTACGAGGTCGTAGCGTACGATTGATCTGTCAGATTCCCTACGATAGTTATGGGAACATTTGCAGAATTATGCAATTCTGGAATTATTCTTGTTTTGTTACTATCCTAAGGAATCTGAGAGATCAGTCGTACGCTACGATCTCGTAGCTTACAGATGAAAAGCAGAATACGGGCATTAATATCACGAAAGTGTGCACACACATAAATTATTTATCAGACATCAAAAATAGAGACATTACAAGATCACAAATTGCTGATCATATACGTTCAAATAGCGGAGATCATATGATGATCTGAACAACACAAAGATCCTAGTGACTGAACCTGATAATTTTAAAAGGAAAATTAAGAATCCACATGTATTTTGTTAGATGAAGTAGATAATTTGGCCAACTGTTCTGTTGGAATATATCCTTTTGGATTGATTTATTAAAGAAAGAAATGACATCAAGAATTTCAAAATTAGATGAATCACATCTCTTTATATTGATAACTTGCAATGTCAATCAGATTGCAAATGAAAAAACACACAATTCTGAAGATTTTACAAATTTGTCTGTAGAAGGTGTCTGATATGTTTAAGTTTTACTGTTAGGCAACAATTTTTCAAGACCACTTTGCTTCTGACAAATAAGTGCAAAGATTCTCGCTGAGCACTTCATCTCAATTGAAATTTCTTAAATTATTTCTGTTCAGAGACTGGAGTGAAAACTATAAAGTTTTTAAGAAATGCAGAATCCTCCCAGAATATATTTCAATCGATATAAATTATTCTTATTTGGGTATGGTAAACACCCTGAAACTCATTTTCACAAGAGTTTTCATATCTGCTCAATCGATACAGAGCGATTTGGAATTGTAAAGAAATATAGATATGGGTTGAAACATATTCTGTTAGGTTTCGGCAATTTACGAAAACTTGTATAGGTTTTTCACCCAAGTTACTGAAACACAAACAATTAAAAAAATGAATACACCAAATGCTCCTTTCAACCCTGCACTAATTTGACAAGAGCGTTTGAAATTGACTTTATTGAGAAGTTTCTTGAAAATCAATACCAACCAAGCGCCACCAAATTTTATGGAAATTTAGAGGGATACATTCCTAATCATAATTATAAATAGTGATCAGAACAAACATGAAATCGTGGAGAGCAGCCGCGCCGCGCACCCTGTATATTCAAATAAATAATAGTTTTATCGTCTCGTTGTTTTTCAACATGCCTTATATTTATATATTTCATTGAAGGACGAGTTGAGGGATATCAAAAACAGGATCCGTTTTCCTTTAAAATTTCATCGAATCATATTGGTAGTAGACAGGGTGTTGATAAAATGTTATATTTTGCGTCAAGAAAAAGGAACTTGAATATATAGGTACCTAAATGTGAGTGTTGTTATGAATGGGACCATTTTTTCCAAATTCATCAAAAATCTTATCTAGATGAAATACACTGCGCAAAAAACTTAACGCACATTATGGAAATCTCAAATTTATTCTACAATTGAAGGTGTTCTCAATGATAATTATTTTCATCAGAATTATGCATGCATATGTTAGCAATTTTCAACGTTTTTCTTCAATACATATGTTTTTTCCCAGCAGAAATAAAAAAAGCTGAGATTTTGAATGTATTAGCTCCATTCTGAAATCAGTTGTTCTCGATCAATTCTAGTGATCAGTAGTTTATTTTTCGTTTGATTTTCTACACTCGATCGCTATGCAACGCAAAACACGCAATTTGACCCAAGAAAAATGTGCCCAAGCGGTAGTTTTGCAAGAAGAAGTGTGGACATACACAATTGCAGAAAGGTTTGGAATTTCCAATACAAATGTGTCCAGAATGTTGAAGCGATTCAGGGAGAAGGGTATGAATGTCCAAGACCAGGACAGGGTAGACCACGGGTAACAACTGCCATTCAGGAACGTTACTTCAGTGTATGGGGTGGAATATTTTTGACTGCTCGCACAGACCTAGTGCTCGTTGATAATGGAGCTATGACAGCTGATAGGTATATAAGGAACATTCTTGAAGAGCATGTAGTGCCATTTGCTTCATACATTGGTGAAAATTTCATTTTTTGGACAATAATGCCTGACACCATCGTGCGGGCATCGTTCAGGAGTACCTTGAAGAGGTTAAAATTTCTGGAATGGTCAGCAAGAAGTCGAGATCTCAATCCGATTGAGCAGGTTTGGGACAACCTCAATAGAAGGCTGAGAAGTTCAGAAAATCATCTAGCTACTCTCAATGTCTTCGGAATCCAACTCAGAGAAATCCGGGAAGGATTCTTCTTCTTCTTCTTCTCTCTGTGCGGTGCCTTACCGCCGAACTGAGGCCTAGTGGCCCATTGTTCACCCGCATCGTTCTATAGAGACTCAGCTCTTCAGGCACGAAGACAGAAATGTCGCGAGCCTGCCAGGAGTGGTCCCTCTCACCATAGGAATAGAAGGTGTTGGATTTCCTAGGTGTGTTGACCTTAACTCAGTAAGGTTTCCACTGTTGAACAAAATATGCTCAACCGTTTCATCAGTACTCCTGCACCACCGGCATAGGGAGCAGCTCGTCAATCCCATTCTCTTCAAATTCTTGTTAAACAGGTGACCAGTCAATGCACCAGTCACCAGACTGAATTGTTTCCTCTCCAGCAGCAGAAGCCTATTGACCTCAGATCGCGAGGACGGTCTCTCAATGAGAATCCTCGACCACCTCAGGCCCACCCCTGCGCTCCATTCCGAGGAAAAGGATTAGATAAAACATTTTAAGATCACCCATTTTGAGTATGAACCGTAGTTGCCGAGCTGTAATTAACGCAGGGGTGGAAATACCAAGTATTAAATCACTTATCAGCATTCCAGTATTTTGAAAATGTTTATTTCTCTGTTTTCACATGAAATTTTCTTCCATTTAATGAGTCTTGCTTCGTTCAAAACCTTCCGAGAGAACATAAATAATAAGTTATAAAGTGAATGTAGAGTTAACTTTCATTAAAATGAGATTTTCAGAATGTGCGTTAATTTTTTTGCGCAGTGTATTATAAGTCAGATTAAGGATCAATTCAAGTATAATTCATTTTAAACAAATATTTCAAACTAGAAATGGAAAAAATGACGAACTGGTAATAAAGAGTGAAAAATTACTATTGGAATTTATCCTGGAAAATAGTTGGAATTCTTCGCCTCAAGGAATAAAAATATATATATAGATAAAATATATCATATATTGTGTGGGTATATCATAAAAAATTTCATTTTGATATCGAAAATTATACAACAAAAATTAAACATTCTACTAACGGCTTTGCTGGGTTTTAAAGGCCACTCATCAGTGGCGGATTTAGGGGGAGGGCATGCCTTCCTCCAGGACCAATAACTCACCCCCCGCTCGCTTCTAATTTTCAATGAATTTTCAACCACACTCCAAAAATTTTCCTTTCTACGCGAGTGTATTTTGAAGTTTCCCCGGTGTGCGCCCCCCCGGATCTGCCACTGACTAATCAGATTCTTTTTCGGCCGTTCAGAAATATCGAGGGATGTCAAATAGATAGCTATTTTCATTGAATTATAAATTTGAATAAGAATATAAGTCATCTTCAGAGAACTTACTTCTGCTCTGTTTCGAAAACACTCAATATCTACATAAAATATGTTCATTGTGTTATGCTATGTTCAAGAGTAGAATAAACAATAGATTTTTTTTCAATTTGATTTGGGACACCACATAGTGCTACAAACTGTTTTTAATCACTCATTAAACCGATACCAACTATTAAGTAATAGAGGATATCCCAGGAAATCTTAGGATGTCTCGGGAAGTCTGGGGATATCCGGGGATGTCCGGGGATATCTGAGGATGTCTGGGGATGTCTGGGGATGTCTGCGGGATGTCCGGGGATATCTGGGGATGTCCCTCACTGAGGGGATGTCTGGTGTACAGAATTTGCCTCAGCGGTTTGCCCCTCGTCTCTTTTTGAGTAACTTGCGATAAGAGAAAACTTCATATTTTTCAAAAAACTCAGAATATAGATCAAAAAATGATATCTTGTGTTATATATCATCTTTTTGAATATTTCATCGAAATGTGAGTGTTTTAAATTAAGTAGGCTCTATATGTATCATCTACATACGTTATATGTTGTTCTGTTAAGATTATCATTACTGCTTCTCAAAGAGAAAAAGGTTCCAAAGCTGAGATCCTAAGTAAGTAGATCATGTATAACACTCATATGTGCAAAGTACCCCTATCAAGCAAAACATTTGCACTGACTCTAATTAGCCGCTTTATTTTTATTGAGCAATGGACGATACCTTCGAAAATCTGGATCTATTGCGACTAGCTCTGACTTAGACAAAATCCGCTTACTCTGAAACCAACTTTTTCACTGAAGATCCGTGCATGAGATACAAATATCTAATGTAAGTAAGTAAGTCATTGTGTCTACGATTATTGAATAATCCACCCATATTATATGTCTGTTTGCTCGACCATAATAATAGCTGTTAATGACTCTAGTGAATAATGAGTTATTATTCAGTGCTGTCAGATGCTTCATAGATTCAGATTTAATATTTTATTCTTGAAATTGATATTTCTTCAGTGTTCTGAAGTACTCTACTAACAAATATGGGTATACTTTATCAATCGAGGGCCAAATCTACTTTAATTACATAATTTAAAGCAATTTTCATTATTCAAATATACAATGACAAGTTTCCCAGAAATGTGTATCAACTTGACTTTTTTCACCCTTGTAACTGAAGGGTCTTGTTACGGTCGTCGAATGTTAAAATCTTCAAGAAATTTATTCAGTAATCGTGGATAAAGTATAGTATGCTACTCGCGTATAAGGGCTGTTATTCAATCTTTGATTTGGGCCACTCGCCTACGGTTCGTAACATAAACTTCATCTCGTGAATAATATCTATCATTATACGCTCTTTGCAGAATATACTATTATCCACGATTATTTTATAATCTACTCATTATACGTCTGTTTGTCGGCCATAATAATACCCTTTAATTATTTGTGAATAAAAGTTCATTATTCACTTCATCGTTCTGTATATGGAACCAGAAAACTTTGGATTTTCTCTTACACTTGCTACTAAATCTATATTATCGCGTGTGAAGAAAATTTACAATACGACTACTAGTGGGTCGATTAACGGAATAATTTCATCCATTAATTTGTCTTGATTTTACAGTATTCACATCAATGTGTATCTTTTTATGACTGAATTACTTAATCTACTGAACAAAACTGATATGAAAAATGTCGAAAAATCATACGCAGTGTTGCCATTACAACCATTTCAAATTGTTTAATTCCTATTAGAGAACCCTGTACAGACTCCTAGACTAGACTATAGATAAAGAACCATCACAAATTACAAAAATCTATTTTCCCTTGAAACTTTCATCAACTTTCAAGTTAAACTAGGGGATACCAAATTTGAGTGTGGCTATAGTTATTGAATTTTGACATATGTAGTTATTGTAATACTTGACATACTTGATATGTTAACGTCATTTTGTCGTGAATCGTATTATCTTTGAAAGCTAACGCAGAGTACTCAGGAAGCAAGAGAGACCTCAGAGAAAGTTTTTTTTTCAGTTTCCAGATATCAAAGTATTGTTATTTTATATCATTTTCAAGTAGTATATGTGCATATTCTCTCTCTGAATGATATTTTGAACACTGATTTCTACTTCTAATAAGTTATTTCATCATTTTGAATACTTGAAAGCTGGAGAACCGACACTGGAGCAATAATGAAATGGATGAAAATGTATTTTCCACGTTCTCCTATCTTGAAAGTTGGTACGAGAATTTCTTCATCAGCTCTCTATCTTGCCTGATGTAATATCCTCCTCATAATTATTCCAGAAGCTCCTCTACTATAGAATTCTTTGCTCGTAAAAGAACTTACAATATGTCTTAGCCTTGTATAAGTTTAGAATTTTGCGGAAAGTATACCACATCCGGCGCTCTTATTGAATTAACATCGCTGTTTGAACTTTTCGAAACGAAATGAGTTCAACGATGACTTTACGTGAGGGAGGTAGATAATTCCTTATTTTTCTGATTATTTATTTAAGGCCATATCTACATTCATCTGAAAAATTAATGGTTTATAAACTTCTGAAATAACTCTTTTGGCTGAAAGACTCCAAACCAGTGGCTTGTGCTAAGTCGTTCGATACATTGAACGACTACTCTCTAAAGGGGTGTTTGGTTATTTTCATTGAATCATGCGAAAAGCTTCAGCAATGGTGAGGATACTTAGCAGCTCAAGGAACTGCTTGTGATTTTTAGAGATTTTTTTCATTTGAAAAATTAGATAATGGAATAGTGTGTTTTCTGTTTTGCGAGACACTGTTGCGTCTCTGTCAGCCATAGTTTCTTCTTGGTATTCAATTCAATATTCCTTAGTTATCCTGCATGACCAGGAAATTTTACGGAATAGGAGATAGGTATACAGATATATACAGAGCAAAGCGTAGAGTATCTGTTGTGAAGGTTCAAATGATGTCTTTGTCTGGGAAGCAATTTTCAAGAGGACGTCGTCACTGAAACTCCCATTAAGGTGTGTGTGATGATATAACATCACATTTGAATACTAAATGAAAGTTCAGCATGCTAACTAATTATAAGACAATATAAAATTTCAAATTAAAGATTGAATCGTTGGCTAATAGGAAGCCAATCCACTTTTTATAATTTGGTCATAACAATCTGAATTCGGTATGCTTTCATGGTTTTGCTGGGTGGCAAACGAATCTTTCCAATCGGAAACCCTTTATTATTTTCGTGTGGATACCTATTCAAATACTTGAACTTGAAGAACTGAAATTTTTATACTCTATAGTCCGTTCACGAAAGGTTGAGCCGTCGGTTGGCCATGGAAATTTGGCATATTCCACTGTGTATATTAAAATTTTAGGTTATGTTCTTCATTTTCTTGTCAGATTGATACGCAATGTTGTCAATATTGCATAGAGTTCTCTGATAACTCGCAAGATCGTCGGACGAGGCCGAGTAAATTCATCAACGTTGACTTTATTTTACTTTATGACAGTAAATACTGCCAACTTCAGATAATAAAGAAACGCCTACTATGTGCTCAACCTTTCGTGAACGGACTATAATAATCATGAAGAGGAAATATAAGTATAGCACGATTACTCGAACGAATTTGAATTCGAATAGTTGAATTTTTGTTTGAATAACCTATATATTCTGCGGGGTACAAATATAGCATTTTTGTTGAAATATATTATCATAACTGTAACATAACTGAATCAGTGAATATTCAATGTGGAATGATAATTTTATATTGGAATTTCTACCCAGAAAGAACATGGCAACATGGCTAAGATGGATGAATATGTTACGGAATTACTCCGTCTGAGAAAAGATCAATAATAGAAATTATATTAAATAGAAAAGTTACTGAAGCTGTAAATATGAATGAGAAGCTGAGACAGTATATTTCAGATGGTTTCACTCAACATTTTCATGCTCCTGTTGGAGAACTCGGTAATTCTAGTGAACATAACCCACAAATTGCTGGTTCAAAGTCGATTGTTGAAAATAGGCTGGAGGTGGCAAATGTGGAAATAAAGTATCTTAAGAGGCCTGTGGTCAACTGGAAAAGGTAATAAAGGATAAAGAAGTTATAATCAGGCTATTAGAAAATCATTCGAATTATGATAAGAAACGTCATAACATTGCGCACGAAGAAGTTAAATCCGACGTTGCCGATGTCACTAAAATTATGAAAAATCATTGAAAATTCGTAGCTCTGATAAAAAATACAGAAGAGGTACCAACCACCTCAGAGATGACATATGGGAATGTTCTTAGCAAAGGGAACACGCAAAAACCATTGGTTGTTTCTGAGAGTTGCAGTGGCGGCGACAATGAGGGTGAATGGTCTAAGGTTGAAAAGAAGAAACGAACACCTAAAGTAAGGAAACGTGAAAATATGTCCTACTATAACTAAAAAAACTGATTCTAAACAGCCAAAAATTAAATGAGCCTTGTGAGTGGTCTATCGTATATACAAACGCACAATCTTTGCAGTCCAAGTATCTTGAACTGATAGCCTATGTTGCATCTTATCGTCCGACTTTTATCCTCGTAGCTGAATCCTGGCTTCATCCTGGAATTCCGGACAGTTTGGTAGCATTGCCAGGCTATTCCACCTTTAGGTATGACAGCAAAACTACAATTGGCCATGGTGGTGTTTGTATTTATGTGGCTGATATTAATTAAATACCTTCTCGCTGAAGCCTTCAACACCAGATTTACCTGGAATAGATGTTTGTTGATTGATCTCTACAAGGGAAATTCCTGCTGTTTCACCATCGGTTGCGTCTATCGACCCCGTCCTTGCCTATCCGATGGCCAATTCGCTGATATACTAGCCAGTTTGTCTACGAACAGACGAAATCTATACATAGCTGGCGATTTCAACATGCCCGATGTCGTCTGGCCTTTAACCTCTAAAGTCTACAACACTGCCTCTACCGTTCTTGTCGATACCATCCGCGATAGCAACCTCACACAATTAGTCGATTTTCCGACCCGATTTCGCAATCTACAAACTCCTTCACTCCTTGACTTAGTACTGGTCAACGATCCTGACACTGTTTCAAGCATTGAGCAGCATCCACCTCTGGGTAAATCAGATCATATTGTCCTACATTCTACGTTGCAGCTCATATTCCCCTCTAGTAATAATAAACTCATGAAGACCCTGAAAATCACAAACTACCGCCAGCTTGATGGTTTGGCAGAGGCGGTCGTCTGGGTGTCTCTGCTGCGGCCGGCTGCCGATGTGGAGGTTATGTGGAACATTTTCACTGAAACTCTGCAGGGGCTGGTTGACAAATGCACATCAGATAGAAGAATCCCCTACATTCCGTCAAAACCATGGATCGACACAAATATCCTCAAGCTTATTCGTCATAAAAAATCATTGTGGCAGCGCTATACACGTCGAAAAGAGCAGAGAGACTACGATGCACACAGAAGCTTTTCGAATTCTTTATCATCTACAATCGCTAAAGCCAAAAGAGACTATGAGCTAAAGCTGACTAGATCTGGTGATCGTAAGGGTTTTTACAAATACGTCAGGTCTACATTGAACACAAAGGTTGAAGCTCCTTTGGTCAATGATCAAAGCAGTAGGCCGTGCTCGAATCCGGAAGAGTCTGCAAACCTTTTGGCTGACTCTTTTTCGTCATCTTTTACTCGAGAAACTGGTTCACCTCCCGCCATTAATAACCCCTCGCGCGTCCGCTGAGCTCAAGGACATAACTTTTTCTCCGTCCATCGTAAGGGCCAAACTTTCCTCCCTAGATGTCCAGTCTGCACCTGGAGCTGACGGATTTTCGGCAAGACTGCTCAAGGAATGTGCCAATTCTCTAGCGCTCCCGCTTTCTTTAATATTCACTCGGTCATTTGAGACTTCCTCCCTTCCTTCATCTTGGCAGAATGCACGTGTTACGCCAATTTTCAAAAAGGGAGATAAGCATTGCGCTGACAACTACCGCCCTATCAGCCTGGTCCCAGTCATAGCAAAAATTTGTGAGAGAGTTATATTGGATGAAGTTCTGCAATTCTCACTTGAACACGGCATTATACCCAACTGTCAACATGGCTTCCTCCCGGGGCGCTCGGTCATCACAAACCTTCTTGAATGCGTCAATTCTGGTCAAAGTCCCTTGACAAGGGTGACCCGGTTGATGTCATTTACCTCGATTTTGCTCGAGCCTTCGATCGCGTGCCTCATAGACGTCTCCTGAGCAAGCTCGATCATATCGGAGTTCGTGGCCGCCTCCTCTCTTGGATCAAGGCTTTTCTTTCTGACCGCACTTTCCAAGTTCGTGTTGGCGAATCTGTTTCTTCACCCAGAGCTGTCATGAGTGGAGTGCCGCAGGGCTCCGTCTTGGGCCCAGTTCTTTTTCTACTTTATGTTTCTGACTTGCCACGCCATGTCACCTCTCATTGTTCTCAGTTCGCCGATGACACCAAATTATTTGGCCCCTCCAGTAGCGCCTCTACTATTCAAGATGACCTCGACTCCATCTCACGGTGGTGCGAAGACTGGCAGCTACCACTCAACGTTGGCAAATGCGTCGTTCTCCATATGGGTGCCCGCAATCCTCGTCGGATGTACCATCTCAATGGAGCTGTTATTCCTGTTTCCAGCAGCCATTGTGATCTGGGTGTAATTGCGACAGATAACCTGAGTTGGTCGGATCACATCCTCCATGCTGTCAGCAAAGCCAAAAGATCCTTATTTCTGATCCAAAAAGCATTTGGCAGGTGTGATCCCTTAACGTGCGCGGCTATATACCGTACTTATGTGCGACCTATTATAGAGTTCGCCGGGCCTGTTTGGAGTCCGACGTTGTGCCGCGATTCATCATTGCTCGAGGGTCTCCAGCGTCGTGCAACTCGTCTCCCATACGGAATCTCGCGCCCGTCATATAGTGAAAGACTCTCAATAATGAACCTACCAACTTTTATGGAGCGGAGGACTCGTGGTGACCTCATCACTACTTATCGAGCGGTAAACGATCTTTTTGGTGTTACTTTGCGCAACCTCTTCACGTTGAACACGGATGGCCGTTTGCGGGGCCATGCTTCAAGCTCCGCAAAGAAAACTTCAAGACAGTGCAAAGGCAACACTTTTTGTCAAACCGGATATTCAGTGTGTGGAACGCGTTACCTCCTGTTGTGGTTGAGTCAGTGTCAGTGAATTCATTTAAAAACAATTTTGACAGTTGGCATTTAAGTGATAGGAACCCTAATTTGTAACATTTTTTTTTCTCGCTCTTCAAGCATGTTCATATTCAAGTTTTGATTTCTTCTGGATTTTTGTGTTTCTTTTTTTTTTTCTGTGAGTTTATAGGCATTGCCTAAACTCTTACCATTGTTAATAATAATAATAATAATGTTATGGGAAGAAAACAGCAGACCAAAGTGTTCTCATACAAGGTGCTATACGTAGGCAATGGATTTACGTGGGAAAGATTGCTGGAAGGAATGTATCTGAGCAAGATATGAAGAAATTTTTGGGAGAAATTCCTGATAGTGAAAACATTGTTATAAAGAAGCTGAAACTCTGGGCCAAATTCTGCTTTCAGCATTGGACTACCATCTGAGCAAGCTTATGAAAGAGTATTTGACGATAAATTCTGGCCTGAAGGTATATTATTGAGAGATTTCAAATTCGATAAAAATTTTTTCCAGAAAACCAAGACACACAGATGACAACTTAAGGCATTTATGCCGTCCTCACTTCCCCAGACCACAGCCAGGTGATATCTTTTGTTTACTACTCCAGAATGTTCAATCCATTGGCACAGCCTTCAATGGATTACAATGATGGCGATCGAGGAGAAAGCTGATATAGTGGCGATAACGGAGCACTGGAAGAGTACAGATGAATTACGAACCTATAACTTAATTGGTTATAAACTGGTTTCAAACTTTTGTCGTTCTAGAGGTCGTCATGGAGGATGTGCGATTTACAGCAAGGCGGATTATAAATGTACTGATAGACCAGACTATACTTCAATGAGTATATCCAATGTTATTGAATGTTGTGCTGTACAGGTTATGTTACAATATTGCAAGTACCTCATTATTTGTATTTATAGGCCGAACACCCAGCCACTTGCAGATGTTGATGTATTTCTTGACAGGCTCAGGGCTATTCTTGAACGATGCTCTGAGGAGAGGGCTAAGTGCATTCTGGTAGGTGACTTTAACTTAGATGTTTTGTCCAGTTCATCGGATGTTGGGGAGTTTTTATCCTTGCTGGAGAGTTTTGATCTTGATGTTACCAACTTTACACCTACTCGTCCAGTTTCGGGCTCTTGCATAGACAATGTAATTACGTCAATTCCGGGAGAGACTGAGGTCATTGAATACCATATTAGTGATCACTCGGGTCTAAAATTTGTTTCTAACCTAGATTTCAATAAAACATCAAATACAAAAAAGACCAAGAAAAGAATTTTCAATGAAAATCAATTGGAGATTCCTTCGGGAACTTTCTCACGTGGTATGGGATGATATCTATACTAGTCAGCTAGATCCAAACCAACTTTGGAATGTTTTTCACGGACGTTACTTGGAATATTTCGAACATTGTTTTCCGGAGATTTCTATTTCTCCCATATCGATGAAAACATTCAAAGGGACTGAGGAAATTAAGAAACTAAAGATATGTGGATAAACTTCATCTATACTAATATTATAAAGAGGTAAAGTTTGTGTGTTTGTATATTTGTATATTTGTAAATGGAAAGGGCTAATCTCGGGATTTACTGAACCGATTTTAAAAATTCTTTCACCAATAGAAAGCCACCATTATTCAAAAGTGCCATAGGCTATATAAAACACCAAAAAATAAGAAGGCTTTCACGTGGTAGTCGGTTTTGCAAAGTGAATCGGGTAAAAATCGTATGAAAGCCAGCCAAATCAGCGGAAGACGCGCCAGGGCTTCGGTTTAATTCGGTTTGCGTTAGTGCTCGCTTCGGGAGAAGGGGGCGTGGCCTTTTACATCTGATCGCGTGATCGCAGCATTCGCAGCTCAGTCGCGTCGCGTCTCCTTACGCAGGCGCAGCGGACGTCATCGGAATTGAATTCTTCGAAACAGAATTAGCACACTATCGATATTCGGCTTCGGCCACATAAGAATGAAACGGACATACTACTGATACGTTCGTAGGATACCAATGAGTTGTCAGTTTTTATTAATGAAAATGTACCGAAATTAGTTAAAGGCCAGAAACAAGCTTTTGATGCACAAAATTCACTGTGTGCTTAATAACAGACGTTTAACTTTTTTTCTGGCGCCTCGGGAGGCACTGGCAAATCGTTTCTTGCAAATTTGGTATTGGCAAAAGTAAGATAATCCGGGAGAAATGGACTAGCTGTTGCCGCTTCGGGGATTGCCGCTACTCTGTTAAATGATGGGAAAACAGCACACTCCACCTTTAAGCTACCTCTGACAGTCTAACTAGATAGAGCAACAGTTTGTTCCATACGTAAAAATGGGCCACTCGGGAAACTTTTACGAAAAACATCTTTAATTATATGGGACAAATGTACTATCAAATACCTCAGAAACTCTGATGCTGTAATGGGTGGTGTTACTTTTGTTTTTGCGGGCGATTTTCTGCAAACACTGCCTGTAGTAACAAAAGGAACACGCGCCGATATCATCAGAGCATGCTTAAAATCATCTCACTTACGGAGTTCGGTTGCATCTCCCAATTTACGAACAAACGTGAGAGCCCATTTGAGCGACAACGACGATGACGACTTTCCGCGTAAACTACTCAATCTTAGCGAAGAATAAATTGTCTCTTCTAACACCAACAGCAATGACGTAAAAACTTGACGGGACATTAGGATACATATTGCACAGGTTGGAACATCTTACTGATGCAATATATCCCGGTCTTGAAAATTTATTGGAGATTATCATTTGCTTTGTTCTAGGGCAATATTGTCACCCAGAAACGATACAGTGAATGAAACAAATAAACTCATTTCAGAGAAAATGCCCGGTCAGGTCAATCACTATAAGTCTATCCCCAAAAATTTTTAAATTCTTTGAACCCTTCTCTTCTAGCTTACTTCCTCACGAAAGCTGGCATTCCTATCATGCTATTAAGAAACTTGAGCCCCCCAGCATGTGTAATGAGAAAATGCTGCTTACAAAACAGTTACGGGACAGTATAATCATGGCGACCATTATCAGGGCCAGCAGTGGGACAACTGGCCTATATTCCGCGGATACCCATGATTCCCACTGATTTACCCATACCGTTTAAAAGGCTACAGTTTCCTCCAGTGAAGATCTCTTTTGCCCTCACTATTAACAAGTCCCAAGGTGAGACATTTTCTCTCTGGTGGGCCTTGACCTGAGAAAGCCGTGTTTTTTCCATTGGCAGTTACATGTTGGCTTATCTCGGGTTAGAACTCCTGACAGACAATATACAGGGTCTTTATACCTAAATGATTGTAACAGCGCAGTTGGCTTTGGATTATGCAAACCACAGAATTCTGTGATCATGGTATGCTCTGATTGGTTAGAGATCGGTATTCTGCTATCCAAAGCCAACTGCGCTGTTACAATCATTATAAAGACCCTGTATTTTGCTACCAAATGATAACATTATATCCAATATTGTTTACAGAGAAGTTTTGAACAATTAAAATTACCATTACCAAACTAACTTTAACCGCGACTTGGTCCCCCTGGAATTCGTTATCGCAAATCCCTCAAATGTTTTTTTAGGACACAGAGTACTTTCCAATTTGTATTAGCATGCAAATACAAATTATACCTGTGTATAAACCTCCTTTTTGGCAGTTAGAAATCAAAACATAACACTCTGTACTAAAAAAGGATTATTATAACATTATGCCCAACGGAGTGGGCACGGGTCAGCTAGTACTGTTATATTTTCCAAGCCCGAATATAAGGACACGTATAAAACACTGAAGAAAAAATATGACCTTCTTCTATCTGATAAAAAAAGAGAATATTTCAACAAATCATTTTGAATTCTGAAAATAAATCCAAAGCTTCTTGGAATATAATTAAGTCTATCACTGGAAACAATAAGTTCAATAAGATCCCTTTGACTAGAAATGACCCATACTCTCTTGCAAGAGAATTCAATGAATATTTTGCTAATATGCCATCAAGAATTACTCAGAATATGACCATATCTGATGTTGAAGACTCGGGGGAGAGACTTAAAAGTTCATTTTATTTGTTCGATATTTCTGAGAATGAGGTTTTGTCCGTGATAAAATCTTTGAAAAACAAAATTTCCTGCGGTTACGATGGAGTCCCGGTAAAAGTCTTAAAAGCATCAGTTCAATACATAATCAAGCCTCTCACCTTCATTATAAATCGTTCGTTCAAAGAAGGAACATTTCCAGATAGTTTAAAGATAGCTTTGGTGAAACCATTATTCAAAAAAGGCGATGTAAGTGATTTCAACAATTATAGGCCAATCAGTATACTACCCTCATTTTCCAAGATATTTGAGAAGATTCTCTGCAAGAGGCTTTCAAGCTTTTTTCGGAAGTTTGGTATAATCTCGCCAAATCAACATGGCTTCATGAAGGACAAGGGTATTGAAACGGCGGTCTTTGAACTGATAAATGAAATAACTATTGCTCTGGAAGAAGGAGAGGTTCCATTGAGTATGTTTTTGGATCTTTCAAAGGCATTCGACTGCGTCGATCATAAAAAGCTCCTAGATATTCTGGAAGAGTGTGGTATAAGAGATGTTCAACTAAACCTTTTGAGGAGCTACCTGACATCTAGAAAACAGAGAGTTGTCTTGGAGATGGATGGAGAGGTTTTTACGTCAGATGATGTAGAAATAATTATGGGAGTTCCCCAGGGCAGTATTGCAGGCCTCTATTATTTCTTGTGTATATAAATTTTTTGGCTAAATTGTGTTTACGTTTGTATAAAGAAATTTCATTGAGGTTGTTTGCTGATGATGTAAATGTTTTGATCCGTTCGTTTTCTGTAAAGTCTGTTATAAATGATGCAAATGTAATGATGAATTTGATATTTGAGTGGTTGAGTAATCATAATCTGGTTTTAAATGTTGAGAAAACTCAATGTTTATTTTTTTATAATGAAAGGTCTAAATTGGATTATCCTGCTTCTATAAATGTTCAGAGTAGTTTCATAAAAGTTGAGAATAATGTGAAGTTCTTAGGACTAGTGCTTGATAAACACCTTAAGTGGGACCCTCACATTGCACAGTTGAAGAGTAGACTTAACTCCGCTTGTTACTCGTTATTCATGTTGAGGAATCAAGTAGATCTAGATTATTAAAATTGGTATATTTTGCAAATTTCCAATCTGTATTATCCTATGGAATTATATTCTGGGGCAGTTCACATCATACAGATACTATTCTGGTTACTCAGAAAAGAGCATTGCGTACTATGTTGTCTTTAGGGTATAGAGAGACCTGTAGGGGAGTTTTCAAAGAAAATAAAATTTTGACTGTGTATGGTTTGTACATTTACAAACTGCTCATCTTTTTCAATAAAAATGGCCAGTACTTCACAAGCTTCAGAAATTTGAATAACACCAGAAGAATTTTCCCATACATTTTACCATTGCATTGCACTGTTTCTAGGAGTAAATCTGTTGAGTGTATGGCTATAAGTTTATTCAATGCTTTACCTAAAGTATTGCAAAATATCACGTGTCATAGAAATTTCAAGAAAGAATTGTATCGTCTTATTTTGAATTGTGAGCCTTATAGTTTAAGTGAATTCAAGGAATTTTGTAAAATGTGAGAGCCGTATTCTTTCATAATGTTTGTTGACTTGTCTCATTTTTTATATGATTAAATTGTAATTATTTGGGATTAATAAACATTATTATTATTATTATTATTATTATTATATCGAGATTGAATCGAAAAAAAGTGAACGCACGGTTACAGATTTTCTACTACATATAGGTACGCCAAGAAGCTCCTCAGTTGCTAGATGATGCCATAAGGAAGTAAAAAATACGGTATGAAAAAAAATAAGGTTTTTTCCTAGTCTGATATGAATAACGAACAATGATGTATTTTCACAGAAGTCAACGAAAACGGTGTTTTAATTGCATCCAGAATATTAATGCACACCATAACTTCAAATTGGTAAGATAATAATGGATTGTTTTTAGAACTTATTATACAGAATCAACTGAGTTATTCAGCATTTTGAAATTTTCGATCTTAACTCGAAACTTATCTTATAGGTATCTAAATGATGGAGTGAGTCTTCCGTTTTCGAATGATGTCACCGGTTTTCTTCAATTCCATCAGTTCCCGATATCACTCAGAGACAAAGAAATTGTCCTATCAATTGAGTAATAATCCAAATTTTAAAGTCCGTTGCGAATTATACCGAATCGTGATATAGATATTTTCGAATGTGAAGCGTTCAATATCAATATAATAAAGAAGTTAATTTAAATTGGGTCATAATCATCCCCAATGAAGCACTTCACTAGGCAAGAATACCTAAAACATGCAGAAGATCGAACGCCTGCCTTTATAAAGTTCCTGACTCAGCGAGGAAAGTTTGTTCAAAACATTACAACAAAAGGCGTTTTCGGATACTTACTCAGGTTAACTCGATCCCTTACCTTTGCGTTCGTTTATCTAACCCGAACATACAACCCGTGTTCGGAAAGTACGGTGCTATTAACTCGATCACTGACTCAGGTTGATCTATCGTAACCCTACATGAGAGCAGGGTCGTAGAGTCACCGCATAAGCACTGCAGTTTAATTTTGTGTTTGAAAAAGATGGAAATAAGTCTTCTATTTTTTTTTCAGTAATTTTTTTTAGTCTATTCCAAAAAATATGGAAAGAGAAGAGAATTTGGCTCAATGTAAAATGTGTGGTTCCATGAGCCGAGAAAATAATGTGAAACATCTTCTC
Source organism: Propylea japonica (assembly GCA_013421045.1). Taxonomy (NCBI): domain Eukaryota; kingdom Metazoa; phylum Arthropoda; class Insecta; order Coleoptera; family Coccinellidae; genus Propylea; species Propylea japonica. Next base: position 36,413,993 of record CM024239.1, read on the forward strand.
CATAACTTTGTATGCAGATGAAGCTGAAGCCTTCTTTACTTCTTCAACATAGGTACTCAAAGATAACATTGGGCATGCGAGGACACAACAGAAATTATAAGAACGATTTCACAGAAGTCAATAAATCCATGCAGAGCTAGAGACAACCAGTAAATTAACTAGAACTGAAAAAATAAATTCTCTACATAGGTACTCAAAAATAACATTAAACATGGAAGGGCACGCTAGAAATTATATGAAATATTTCACAAAAGCCAATAAATACGAGCAAAGCTAGACTCAATCCGAAAATAAACTGGGAATGAAAAAAATAAATCCATAAAATATTTGGTTATGTTATTGATACTACTGTCACTTCAAATCCTAAACCTGAATTGTTCCTTAACTTATAACCCGGGTCCGTGATCCGAGTAGATCCGTCACGTGACCCAATGGGTCGAGTTAGTAACCCTGCGTAAGTTTCCGAAAACGCCTAAAGATGTCAATGGTTTACGGGAAATCTTCCTCTACAAAACAATGATTTATAATGACTGATAAAACTTCTTATTAATAACAAATCCGGTACACAAATTATACTTGAAATGCTGAGTTAAAAAAGTAAGAAGTCGAAGAGTTGGATGTAGTAGGTAGACGAGTTTTAAAAATTATGAGTGATTACCTTGGCAAGAGTTATATCGGCACTTACGGTCATTCTATCAATTAGATCAATACTGCAAAGTTAACTTCTGCTCTGTATTAGAGCTGTATAATAACCATTTCATGTCAGAATGCACACAAAATATTCATGACAGAAATACTTGTGATTAACGTGAAAACTGCTATACGCGCAAATCATCACACCTTCACGCTGGTAATTTTCCTACGGTTCGATAGCTTCTAATCATTTAATAACGAGTTGATCATTATTATTGGACATTATTGAAAATTACTATTTTGCAACTTACGATCTGAATTGTAATAGTTTATATCGAGGTGTTCAAAAACAGGAAAAAAGCTCAAAACATTAAAAATGTTATGAAACGACCTGAAAACCTGGAATTAGATAATTAGATAATTTTAAATTTTTTTACTAAGTCAATCATAACGATACTTCCTTTTGTTAAATGAGAAATCGAGAGAAAAACTTTCAATTTGCATTTCACGAAGAACTTTCTCGAAAAATTCGATAGTTGAAAACTTTTATATGTTATAATATTGATTATCTGGATGTATTTCGATATCTGGAATAATTAAATTATTATTATTTGGACTGTAGGTATTAATGCGAAGTCGACGAAAAGGAATTCAATTATATAGTCTGTTCGCAAAAACCTATTAGAACTTTTTCGTGGAATAGTACATTGTTTACCGGGTAGGAAAAGCTTAACATTCCTGGACGACTGTGAAGATTGCTAAGTCTCGGCTTGCGCCTCGACTTAGCAACACAGAGTCCAGGAATGTGGCTTTTCCTACGAGGTAAACATACTATTTTTCCGCAAATCGTTTAAAATTCGACAGATATTGAACATTTTTAAAAAAAATTCTCGAATTTTTGACATTTCTTAAATTGCATCATTTTTCGATGTCATTCTCATCGGAAAATTAATGAGAACTGTCAGATGTGTTTACGTGAGGGAAGTGCCTGAGAATTTTGGTTCATTGTGAACGAAATAGGGCAGATCCAAATGAAACAAGGTATGAATATCATTTTTTAATCTTTTTATAAGGTTTATTACTAAAGGTTTTTGTTCCAGAAACGATTTAATTGAAATTATGAATGGAATAAGATCGGAGTAAGTGACATTTGTCAAGCGAGTTTACAGGTCAAAAAACCTCTAGGATATTTGCAATTTTATGAAAAAAAACCCAACAGATTCGAATGAAACAAGGTACGAATATCCTTTTTGAATAGTTCTATTACGTTATTGATAAAATTAATTCCTTATAAGCAATGTGCTTTCTATCATTTATGTAGAACACTAACAACTGTACGCAAAAATCATTTCCTTACAGTAAGGAAGTCCTGACTTTTTCTTCAAGAAATTTTGACAGGAATGTCAAAATTTCCTGGCGATTTGCGGAAAAAAAGCTTTATTAGGTTTGAAAATGCGAAATAATAATTCTTGCACTTTTTATCTGTTATTGGCGCTCAATGCCTAAGAGTGTATATACGATATATCGAAAGGAAGAGAATTAATATATTTCAACATATACTCATCATTTTTGTAGAAATATTAGTTTTACAAAAAATCGGCCTAAAATTGATACACAGAAGCAGGGGACTCTTTCTGATAATATCTATCATCGGCACTCTTGTTCACATTGGAAGCACTTTAATTCAAAATTGAATACCTTCAGAACTTTTTATGTCATACTTCATTCATTTATGAATGATTTCAACTTTGTCGGCTTTCCACAACCACCATCATTACATAACAATTCCCCTTACAATTAATATTAGGAAACTGGAAGCAGACAGTGTCAGCAAACATAGTGATGTCGAGTGCCCCGTTTCCATATAATTATGGAAGCCTCTGAAATAATATTCCCAGTCAAACACTCCTTCAAATCACGGAATAATCTGTTTCACCTGATGATAATTAGCGCGAACCTATTCAGTCTTCTGATTACTCTTCCATTCATTGTGTAAACTTTGGAACAATGTACCACTCCATGTAAGTGCAACGACTTCAATAATTAGTGCTTCACTCACATACCACGTTGATATCCAAGTTTGTTCGTCCCCCAGAAGCCATTATATGTCAGAGTTCACATCGATTGCTCACACCACGTCATTATACTGATGTTTGGCTTTTACTTTGTGTGTTTAAGGCATTTATGTAAGGCTAGGTACGTTCTTTTCGAAAGTTTGCTGAAAGTCGAAATTCATATGTGGCTTCATGTCGAACGATGTACTCGTATATGTACTTAGAGCGGCAGTCTTGGAAACTTTATAATGAGGCTTATAACATCAATGTGAGAAATCTGAGGATCAGATTCACATTGTCAATCAGATTTCATACGGTATTGATTTTCATTTAAGATTTTAGATTTGAGATTATTGAAATATTAACGACTATTGTATATTACGCCCATTATACGCCTATTTGCTCTGCCATAATAATATCCATTAATCACAAGTGAATAATGAGTTATTATTTACTGCCGTCAGATGCCTAATCATGGAGGTAAAGGTAGGGGAGGGAGCATATCCTATATTTCCTTTGTTCCAAAAGTGTCACCTAGTTCGGCCGTATTGGTATGGGCAACCTTGTGGCGGGAATTTTTTTGGTTCATTAAAGCACCCATTCACTGAATAAGAAACCACTTTTAACTAAAGCCGGGTTCTCAGAGCTTCGACGTGTAGCTCGCGACACTTATTCCAACCAATCAGAGAATATAAACACAGTGTTTATATTCTCTGATTGGTTGGAATAAGTGTCGCGAGCTACACGTCGAAGCTCTGAGAACCCGGCTTAACACTTAATAACTTTCTGCTACAAACTGTAGAGAAATTGAACAAGAAATGATGCACAAATAATAAAATTCAACGTTCGAAGTCGGCCATATTGGTGTGTCCCTCCTTTGTTTTGTGTTGTTTTGTTTACGTGACACTTGTCAAACATTAGGCTCCCTCCACTTCCTTTACCTCCATGTGCTTAATAGATTTAGCTTCAATATGATATTCTTTGAAATGATATTTCTTCAGTATTCTAATTACTAACAAGTATTGGTATACCTTGTCAATAGAGGGCCAAATTTTTTATTATATCAATTAAAGCAAATTTTATCACAAAATATACAAGGACAAATTCTAGAAAAATTTCTCATGTGTCAACTGGACTTTTTTCACGCTTGTCGAAGAAGTGTCGTCACGGTGGCCTAATGTAAAAATCTTCAAGAAATATATTCAGTAGTTGTGGATAAAGTATAGTATGTTACTCACGTATAATGGCTGTTATTCACTCTGTGATTTGGGCTCACTCCTCGCCTACGGCTCGTAGCCTAAACTTCACCTCGTGAATAATAGCTATCACTATACTCTCGTAGAATGATATACTATTGTACTTTTTCTATCATTTTTTTATTCAACTTTTCTGTCAGCATTCGCCAGCTGTCGTCAGGAAAACTTTTAAAACTTGTTACTTCCAGAAAAGCAACTATCGTCGCTCATCAAATATGTTTAGCCTTTTTGACAGTTCTGTAGAAAATAGTCATCGATGAGTTTGATTTTTTTATTGAATCAGCTGTGAAACGATACATCTGATATTTTTCGAGGTGTTCAAAACACTGTTTTGAGATCAACAGGCAGTTGACTGAAAGCTGTTTATCCAAGCTTAACACCATTAAATTGTATGGTCTTCATTCAAAGCACGTTAAACAAGCTCCGATTTATCAGTATCTCCCTGTGGAACTAATTTCTTATGGTGTTTGATCCGAACATTCTTAGCGTTGATGACCCATGGTTAGATACTTTACACTATGTTGCTAGGTGCTCCGGAGTTTATCTCCTCCCCCCCCCCCCACAAAACCCAACAAACATCGAAGTCCGCAATACCAAGTCTCATAAGTTGTCTTTCAAGTCAACCATGTCGCGTGAGAAACCCTACGGTAATGTGCAAATTATCCTTGCAGAATCCTTGATTTCTGAATTATCGAGGATATTCTTGGCTTTTGAAATTAACGAAAGGATCACTCATATTTTCAATCAATTTCATATTGGATATCGTCTGATTATTTTCAGGCAAAGTTTTTAGGAGTAAAATTTGCATTAACAACATGAGTAATAAATAAAGAAGATGCAATACAAGCAAATCCAAATTTCCAATGAAACACTATAATTATTCCATTGCGTTTAAATATCCTCCTACAAGCTTCAATGTAATTGAGTTTGACGGTACACCTTATGACTCAATAATGATACAAACTTCGTGGAGATACTTGGAATTGAATTTGAAAAACTTCATCTTCATTTCTCAACAGTTAAACCTAATATCACTCGAATGTTTACTGTTCCTAAAGAGTGTCGATAAAAGTCTACCCTTCACCTTGTTTGCAGGAACAAATATTATTTTAAAATGGAAAATGCAACATTCGATCAGAAAAAACTGAAGTCTATTCTTATTGTTTTTTGATCTGTGATTGTCATTTTATTTTAGCATGGAATATTCCTTTTTCACCGAAAATATCATAAGAAATCGACCAAATTTGTTATTTAGGGGACAGGTCGATTGATTCAATCGCTCTGTTAAGATGTTTCATGACAAAACCGATTTTTCACTTTTTTTGAGTTCGATTTTTGGTTTTGCTTTATGATATGATTTGATTATCCTAGGAGCTCTTTACAATAAATAGAGTATTTATTTATGAATTCAAATTTCTGTTCAAATCTTAAAATCCCGTTGAAGTTCTATTCGAATTTTGTAATCATACTTACACATACCTTATAAGTAAGTATACTTCCGGGGTGCTCCATAAACCCTGCTTTTGGTACTATGATATTAGCACTGAAACGGCTTTTTTTCAGAACACCAGTACCTTTTTTATATTATTTTTTCAACTGGCCATTTTCGCCTGGAATTTACAATCGATGATTTCACAGTCGACGGGGCTGAAATATTATTTCAACGATATTTTGTTTGGAAATTCAGAACAGCGGTATATTTCCATTCGAATAATCTATCAATTTGGCACACCTTTTATTGTTTATTGTTTTGTTGAAGTTTCTTCTAGTTGTCATATTATATTTTGCATGCGAAAGAACAATATGTATATGCATAAGAAGACAAAAATTCACCGAAATGGTAGGTATGTCGAAAAATTGAGAATTGCAAATTAGAGTATAGGTATATTTATTTAGTACACAGTTCTGTTGGATAATTCCTGGTACAACACCGATAGTTCTGAATAATTAAATGTGAAATATGTTATGAACTACATGTTGAGAGAAATATTTCGATGGAACGAGGGTAATTTAAAAGCACTCAATTAAATTCATGAAACAAATTATCCTCATATTTCAGTGTTACAATCGAACTCATCCGAATTCCCTTTCTGTTCACATGATTTCATGAAGTTCTTCAATAGGCACGTGATTCAAATTTGGTGTGAGGGTAATTGGAAAACAACATCGGATTCACTTTTCATTTTTTAATGAAGCAATTTAATGAACACTGTTGAAAAAAGGATTTACAGTGAAAATTATTGATTATATTAGGCCAGTAAGAATCATAGTGAAGTAACGATAACACTGTACAATTACACTCGAATTCGTAAATCTACAAAACAGAAAGTAATACGTTTACCCACAAATGTTTGTATTCGTGTGGCAATAAGTTATGAAATATTACATCAAATTCCGTACATTCACAAACAACAGCAGTAATTTAGTGGAATTTCACTAAATGATTATTGTGAATTTCTATATACATAATGTATTTTTACTGAAAATTCACCTGTAGATAACTATTGAGTTGGCGCTATTTCAGATTTTTACTCAAGGTAATGACTTGTGAATTAGCAGTTTGTTTCCGTGAAATTTTCAGCAGATGTTATGTGAAATAACAACTACAGGGTTGGGATAAAGTTCGGCACCAAATTAATATCTTTAAAACGGAACGGACGATAATTTTGAAATTTGGCAGCTGAGTGTAATGGACCACAATGCATCTGATGAGCATATTTTCATCTATGAGATACTTCCGGTTTAACCGGAAATGACCAAATATTTTTTTATTTAAATGGGATACCCTGTATATTTCTGCAGATTCTGAAAGTGCACTTTGTTTCGGATCTGTCCATATCGGGTTCAATGTAAAAATTCTCTGTAAAAAAAGAAATTCAGTCTTTTGTACATTTGAGAAAGAATCCATTTAAATGAATAAATCGTAGTTATTTGTATCAATAGTGAGAAATAAAACGAAATACTTTGTAGTAGATAACTCTTTCTGCTTTTCGTGACGTATTTTTTATGAAAATCTATAAAAAGAAGAAATACTTTACTTTACTAGTAGAAATTTTTTTTAAAAATAATTTAAAAAAATCATTTTGAATGTTCGAAATACTTGCCATTCACCTCCTGACATATGCCAGTCTATTAACAATTCTTGAGTAACTTTTCTCAGACTTCTCCATGTATTAATGCACATTCATCAAGAATCCGTTGTTTCAATTCTTCTTTTTACAGATAATTTTTACATGGAACCTGGTATGGACAGATCCGAAACAAAGTGCTCTTTCAGAATCTGCAGAAATATACAGGGTGTCCCATTTAAATAAAAAAAATTTTGGTCATTTCCGGTTAAACCGGAAGTATCTCATTAATGAAAATATGCTCATCAGATGCATTGTGGTCCATTACACTCAGCTGCCAAATTTCAAAATATCGCCCGTTTCGTTTTAAAGATATTAATTTGGTGCCGAACTTTATCCCAACCCTGTATATTATATTAACTAGGAATGGAAAAGCTTATTGATACAAAAGTTTTCATTCAATCATTCATCACTTTTTTGCCAGCTTCTTTTCGTGGCACTTCGCGCTCTTCCATTAAGGTGGAGCTCTGCAAAACCCTTTGAGTACCTTGGGTTGAAGTCGAAACATATATTGAAAACTTCAATGAACTTCTCAAATTGTATTAGTCCTGGAATAAGGATATCCTCCATGAATACTCATTGAATATTTGTTGTCTGAAATAAAGATAGCTTCATTTCAGAAGTAATCTATCTTTTATTCCTTATTTATTTCATTTAAGAGATATAAACAAGTTTAACGAAGCACTAAAGTATCGACATATTTAGAAAAAAACAGAATTACATAAATTTCAAGAATAATATATGATTTTCTCTACAATATTGCAGCAATATAAAATCAACATCTTTTTTAAAATGTACAATAACAACAAGAACAAGAACATCTCTCACAAAAATATTTCTATCCTCTAGAGACATGTCAACAAAATTTGAATTAAAATTGTGGAACTTATAGTCATGTCTATATTAATTCCCTATTTTATTTAACAATCTGATAAGAATAATTAGTGCACAGATGTTTGATTAGAAGGCAGTGACGTTTCAGGAATCCTGTTAGGAGATGCAGCCTGTTTTTGTTGAGTTCCAACAAGAGATTTCAGGATTTTTTAGTTTTTAACGTCCTGAGGAGTCTTATGGATCCTTGGGAGATCGTCAGCCTCGTTTTCATTAATGAAGAACGATATAACTTTTTATTCCAGACACAACGTGCCATAAAGAATAAAACAAAAGTCAAAATTAATTAAGTTAAAGTTAAATGATATTTTCATTGAATATAATTCTGTACCTCCATAAAGAGTTGTAGTATTCCATCAAAGCTCTTTAGTCTCACAAACTATTCATTCGGCGTGAGATTTAGTGATCTGATCAGAGTATCCCTTGGATAGTAATTCATGCACAGATTTTTCCTGAGACGACAGGGACCCGTGAGGAGACCTGCGAGGAGGTGCAATCTTATTCTTGTTGACCTCCAAAAGATTTTGGGAGAGTTGGGAGTTGCTGATTTTTTTTGGCGAGATCGTCGGCATCCTCATTTCCCATGAATATATCTTGTGAGATTACTTTTGACTTCAGACACAACGTTGCAAGAAGAATTGGACAAAAGACATAATGATTTCATAATAAATGCTTTCTCCTTGTAAAATTGTCTTGTCTGTAATTTGATTGAAAATTATTCTCTACCGATGTATTTTATATCAGGAAAAATGCCGCCTCTCCTGAGACCATTTATAAACACATCGAAATTGTATTCACATAAAGCATATAAAATTATGACCGTTCATAACGACTGCTATTCAACTATTTTCCAAACTGATAACCGTTGATATCTGTGTTGAATAATGGAGTTTATTGCTACCGATAAGCTCCCTTACGATCGGCTGATCCATCAATCAGGAGTTGTAGTATTCCATCAAAGCTCTTCAGTCTCACAACGTATTCATTCGGCGTGAGATTTAGCGATCTGATTAGAGTATCACTTAGACAGTCATTAATGCACAGGTTGGTACGAACGGAGGAACTGCAACGACACGCTTGGTCGATCAAGTGTAACAAGTTCCTATCTGAATTAATATCTAACATGGGTTAACACGCAGCACCAACCCCTGACGGCGGTTCTGCGATCCGATCATTTGTAGAAATTGATTATTCTGTGTTAGCAAATGCTTCAATGATTTCATACAAATTGGTTGCCTTATAAGCTGGTAAACTCACTCGAAACGAACTTTGTGGGTTCAACGGGTTAACCAATTTCGATATTTTTCACGCACTTCAATCTAGAAAACAAAGTATGTTTTAATATACAGTCGTGTAAAGGACACCGGCAGAATCATTTTTGCCTTATAAATATATCCCGTTTTCGAAGCATAAGCGAGATACAGGGTGTTAAACGTCATTTTTGAGCAAAATTCTTATGAGTGTAGTCAGTTATGTTAAGCACTCAAAATAACGGTTTTTGGTCAAATCTCAGTATTTTTGAGTCCTCTATTAAGAAAAGCTGATGAACTCCGAAAAAAAATTCAAAAAACCTGCAATGTTTTTAATTTTTTTTCGGTTGTCAAATTGAATACCTATTATATTCTGAATGAACACAATTTTCTGAGAATTTCTCTGAAATTTTTTTTTCAAAAATCGAACACAAATTTTTTTTAATGTTTATAGCGATAAAAAATTTCACCAGAAATGGATGAAATTGTACATCTTTCATTATCAAATACGAATATGAAAACAGAATTGTAAAATATCGAACGGTTTCGTTACTACAGTCATTCAAATGTTTGAATTGTTTCGTTCAAACCTCTGAAATAATAATAAAAAATTGTTTTGAGTTCTAGAGTCAAAATGGTTGAATTATTGGTATGTCAAAATATTCTAGATGAATTTAATAAAAATTCAGTGAAACTTAATTGGGACTCGAATCGACGTCGGTATTAAATAAGGAAAGGAGATTGTTCTAAGGATATTAATATTCGTTGCCAGGCAACGGTAGTTCGTAGTTCATGGAGTTTGACTACTGGCGAAATTATATTCAGTGAAATTCGAATACCAGTCAAACTTTATGAACTACGAACTACGAGATTGTTCTAAGGATATTAATATTCGTTGCCAGGCGACGTTAGTTCGTAGTTCTATGAGCCGAATTCATAGTCGGCCCTTGAGGGTGAGTGTGAGTTTTTATGGCCTTATGAATACTAGACATAAAGGTGACATTAACTGTCACTCAACTCAAGGGCGAACTATGAATACGGCTCATAGAGTTTGACTGGTATTTGAATTTCACTGAATATAATTAGCCAGTGGTCAAACTCTATGAACTACGAACTACCGTCGCCTGGCAACGAATATTAATATCCTTAGAACAATCTCGTAGTTCGTAGTTCATAGAGTTTGACTCAATCTCATCTTCCTATTTAATACCGACGTAGGTACGAGTCCCAACTAAGTTTCACTGAATTTTTTGTATAAATTCATCAAGCATGTTTTGACATAACAATAATTTAATTTTTTGACTCTAGAACTCAAAACAATGTTTTTATTATTATTTCAGAGGTCTGAACGAAACATTTGAATGACTGTAGTAACGAAACCGGTTGATAATTAACAATTCTGTTTTAATATTCTTTATTGATAATTAAAGAAATACAATTTTACCTAATTTCATCCTTTTCGGGTGATTTTTTTATCGCTGTAGACGTGTAGAAAAAATTGGTGTTCGATTTTTGAAAAAAATTTTCACAGAAATTCTTAGAAAATTGTGTTCATTCAGAAAATAAAATTCAATTTGAAAACCGAAAAAAAAAGTTCGTCAACTTTTCTGAATAGAAAACCCAAAAATACTGAGATTTGACCAAAAACCGTTACTTTAAGGGCTATACTGACCACACACATAAGAATCTTGCTCAAAAATGACGTTAAACACCCTGTATCTCGCTTATATGCTTCGAAAACGGGATATATTGTATAAGGCAAAAATGATTCTCCCGGTGACCTTTACAGAAATATATATGTTTGTCCAGTTTATGATGAAACAACCTGTAAGTATATGTTATTTTGTAATATTGAGACGACAGTGATTTTGAACGACCAGGTTGGAATGACCGCTGAAGAAAATGAGGTCCAACGTAACTTTGTCTGACCGTAAATGGTCCAATAAATTAGCTGCATAATATTAATTATCAAGGGTAAAACAAGGGTTGTGATTTGTGGTTAAAAAAATTGTGCAAAAATATAATGATCAGAAATTTCATTTATTGACTCTTTGACGTCTTTGGTCACGTCAGAGAATTATATTTATCTGCATTATAACAATTCGAATTGAAAGGATTGGAGAAGCCCTTACTTGAAGTCAGAACTTTTCGCTTTTAAAAAATATTTTTAAACTTTGAATATCCTTAAAGCTTTTGGTAATTTTTATCCATTCATAAATTCAATTTTTCTATACAAATCCCAAACCTAACTTGAAAATTGCAAGATTTCAGCTCTTTCCATTCAAAGGTTATGGAGAGTGTTTTAGGTCGAGACCAGCAGCACCCGCCATAATATTTATTTTTTCGAAAATCCTCTAATGATACTATTTCGAGGAATCTTCGTATACTTAGTTGTATATGTACAGGGCGTTATTGAATGAGTCCGACAAACTTCAATAACACCCTGTAGATGTCAAGTTTGACATCGATCGGATTTCTAATTTCATTAATACTGAAAAATCAATAAGACGAAGTTTAAGTGAGAGTGAATCCGAACCTCCGAAATTTCAAGTCCCCAAATTTCTCTGTTCGAAAGGTAAAGTAACTAGAAATTTCCTCACCAAATTTTGCACGGGTTTGTGTGTCAGTGTTCTTCTTTAAAACATCAAATGTCGAATTGATCAGAGGTATTGAAAAAATAGTAAAAAATTTCAAATATCGAATGCTCCGAAACTACTCGACTGATTTGGCCTCCTAATGAACTTAACCGCGGCATTCGGGTTGCGAACATATCGTCGGAATTTCAGAGCCTTCATTTCATCGAGAGGTATCGTGTTTACGACCGGATGGCATCACATTTGACCCCGAATTCTTCATCAGTGAGTTCAACCGAGTCGTTTGTGACCACTTCTATATATAACTCAAAATTCGAAAATGAAGTTGGGACAAAACGAAAGCGTGCTGCTTCCTTAGGAACGAGGGAAATAATATTACCTATTGATTGAGGATTCGTTCTGGTATATATCTCTGCTTTTGCTCTAGGCCTCTAGGGTAATATTAGGAAATAATATGTTTCTATGTTCCAGCAGGGTCATGACATAACTCGTATTGCCTCTGAATGCTTTGTGTTCGGTTGCCCTTGACAATGGCACATAGAAATGAAATAAGTTGAACATTGAAATGGGTCATTGATTTCCATTTTCGTACAAATCAAACTCGCCTTTTATTTTGAGGTTAATGGAAATAGTTATTTAATTAACTAGGTATTGAAGCTAGCGACTAAAGGTAAGATATTTTAACGCGTGAGAGGTGCGAACGCATTGATAGTTCGAGACCATTAGTCGGTAGATTAATAACCGAGTTGATTACAAGATTTTTCCGACGACGTCAATATGAATTGTGTATAAATTCTTGACTGAAATACATTCTTATTTTGCACAAGACTAACATTTGACCTAATAAAATTTCTATGTTTCTATGTTCCAGTAGAGTTTCGACATTTCTCGTAGTGCTTCTGAATACTTTGTGTACGGTTGCCATGAGGATTGCACACTGAAATTACATAAATTGAACATTGAAATAGGTAATTACTGTTGAATTTCGTACACATCACCTTTTTCTTGAGGTCGACGAAAATAATTTATTGTCTTCATTCGAGGTAAAATTACTATACAGGGTGTACAGGGTGATTCATTTATCTTGCTAACCTAATTTTACTCAGAAAGGGATGGCTATTTTTTATTCTGTTGACGGTATTTGGTACAAGTCAACTTTTACTTGAGATGTGCGTGAAAGTCGAAGAAAAAAATTAAGACGCCAGGCGTCGCGGCGCTATCATTTTTTTTCCAGGAACAAACATTTGTTATTGTTATAGTTTGCTACAAAGTCTCTTTGATTTGAAACACAATCATATCTATGTCTCTAAATCAAGGCATACTGTCACAATACAGAAAAAAATAAATGGAATAGAATCAATATAAAACCATGGACCTATAATACTAACTGGACGTCGAACTTCCTTACTGTCATGTAGAAAAAAGTGAGGCAAATGGCCGCCATTTGCAGTTTGGGGTGAACCACAAATATTTTGATGTTTTATGCCATCTGTGCTCGAATTTTGATTGAAACATAGACGTTCCTTTGAAAGAAGTGATGAAAAACGAACTCTATATGTTAGTGTTCTGTGAACTCTGACATTTCGGTCTATTAAAATTATAAATATTTTCGATTCTTGTGATTAGTTATTGAACAATATTGGTAATCCTATCATTTTAATTCGTTGAAATAAAATAAATAAAGGAATATTGGTAATTCTAATATTTAAATTCATAGAAAAAGTGACACCTCTCAAATCCACCCCAAACTGCAAATGGCCGCCGTTTGCCTCCAAATTTTTGACAGGTTCGCCATCTAGTTAGTATTATAAATCTATGTATAAAACATGCTGCAGGTCGCTGACGGTAAGAAATGGAATAAAATGGTATTCAGAAGAAACATTCAGAATTAATTTCTCTTTCGAATGACACAATAAAAAAAGGTATCTTCCTAGAAAAAAAATTCAGCGCCGCGACGATTCGCGTCTCAATTCCTTTCTCCGATTTTTACGAACATTTCAGGTTTACATTGACTTGTACCAAATACCGTCAATAGAATAAAAAAAATTTCATCCCTGTTCGAGAAAAACTAGGTTATCTACCAAGATAAGTGAATCACCCTCTACTACTCAATAACAAGGTCCTGCAGTCTCCGTAACATTAAAATTGCAATTATGCTGAAAAACGAAAATAATTTTGAGAATTATTTCTGGACATAAAATAAATATGTCAGATCTCTAAATGGCATGCCAATGCCGTGAGCAATAAGAATTCATTACTGTTATTTAGAGTTCAGAGTTGAACTTTCTAATATTTCCGCCAATTGTAATTTCAGCTTCAACCCCTAATGAGCTTCGCGATAAGCTCAAAATAAACACTACACGAATTTTATTTCCTTCCAGATAAATATTATTACATCATTATGGGGTAACCTAGTAAGGTAAGCTGTAATTTCGATTCATTTGCTGGTGTACTCGGAAGAACAGTATTCTCCAATTCACCTGAATATGTATTATATATCAATTAAAATAACATTAGTTCAATGGAAACATGCATAACCCATTTAGTCCTTCCATATTTTGGGCGTTGGAATTCCACCTTTAAAGTGGAATAATGGATAGCTGCTTCCCGGCAATTTCGGGACTTTTAGGTTGATGGAGTATCCATGAAATTTTTCATTTTATTATTCAAGCGTAGATCAATCTGCAGTTGATATGATTTATCATTATTAGAGACGTTATAAAGTCCGAAAGGTATCGATTGAATTTATACGATTCAGTGCTACGATCAGTTTGGTTATGATTATTGAACAAGTTTTATTTTGACAAATATCAACTTTGTTATTATTAGCCATCAGGGTATCCGTATTCGAATAAAGGTTGCCGCTCACTTGGACGAGACGAGACGAGACGAAGCGAAGAGTTGTTTTCCGCAGGCACGATTTGCACTGAGTCAATCGATTCTGATCTTCGCTTCGCGCCTCCCAAGTGAGCGTCTACCCATTTGATTCAGTGCAAATCGTGCCTGCGGAAAACAACTCTTCGCTTCGTCTCGTCCAAGTGAGCGTCAACCTTAATTGTTTCACCAATATGATTAACTCAGAATAAGCGTATAAAAGCTTATGACTTGAAAATAGTATATTATGCAACGAGCGTATAATAATAGTTATTATACACGAGTGGCATACTATACTTTATCCATCACAGTAGTGATGGATAAAGTAGATTATATTTATTTAAGATTTTAACATTTGGCGGCCGTGACAAGACCCTTCTATCACAAGTATAAAAAAAGTCAAGTTGACACATAAGAAATTTGTGAAAATCTTCTTATTGTATATTTTGTAATAAAAATTGCTTCAATTGTTTTAATAGAAGTAGATTAAGTCCTCGACTGACAAGGTTTGTAAGTTGGAGTACTTTAGAATACTGAAGAAATATCAATTCAAAGAATATTATATTAAAGCTAAATCAATGAAGCATCTGACAACAATTAATAATAACTCATTATTCACTTGTGATTGATGGGTATTATTATAGCCGAGCAAACAGAAGTATAATGGGTGGATTGAACGATAGTCATGGATAAACGTTAATTATCCACAATTGTGTATAAGGTTAGTATTATACCTGGGGTTTCTGCAACAATACAATGTTCAATCCAACATTCCAACCTCCTTTCACGAATTTTCAGTTATAAATTATAACTGTGGAAACATAGCATTCGTAATTAAAAAGATATTAGAATAAGTTATTTAGGATGCGAAAGAAAAATTGTTTGTGAATAACTTGCCAATCACTAAAACAATAAATTTTGCATATTATTGTAACTTCTTATACGAGATGAAACAAAAATGAGAGAAAAAACACCCGCTCAGCAAAACAAACTTTCATCAGGATAGTGCACCATGTCCCTAGAACATTTTGACAATGGCTGAGCCATTGTCAAAATATCCTTCAGGTAAATTCGAGTTTCACCGGGTTCCCCTAGCAACTCCTATCTGTATACCGACTCAAAAAAATCATGCGTGAAATTTGGAAAAAGGTTTTCATCAAATGATGAGGTTATACTTAAAAGCAGTGGGAGTGTATTTTGCTGCCCTTCTAGATTCCTACGTCAGGTATTGAGTTCAGAAATTGGAATCTCGTTGGAACGAGCGTTTCGATGTTCAGGAAGATAATACTGAATAATAAAGTCGGTATTTTTCAAAAACTATTGACCAATTTATAGGTTTAGAATGAAAATCGTTTTCATTAAAATCGTTGCCGACACAATATTCAACATGAAGTATTTCACTATTGAGCGCTTGTTCTACTTGAACGAGTGCTTCATCGCTGAAACGATAGGGTTCGACTCCCTGATGACGAATCCGTGGTCAAATTCAATTCCATCCGTAGGATTGTCCTAGAGATTTTCAGGGTGAGTTCGGTTCCCAAATGCCGCGGTTAAGTTTGATAACTTGCCGAATCGTTCCATAAAATATGGCCATTCAAAATTTTTGTTCCTCAAACCAATTGAAATGAAATTTTGCGACCACATGCAAGATGCTCATAAAAAGCCTCATGCAACATTTCGTGGCCATAGTGTTAACAGAACCATAGAAAATTCAATTGGAATATTGAAAAGAATAACCTTTATATTGTCATAATCAGATATACGATTCGAGTGAAATTCATTTTGTGAATGAAGCTTGATATACTGAACGTTTATGCAAAATTTCAGGAGGATCGCATCATCGGAACCATAGAATTAGATTTTTTTTAATATTGTTTTTTTACATAATTATTCAGTTTTTCAAATAATTTTCAGAATATAATTTCTACCGTGCTGAGATTTTGAGATAATTGCATCACTGCTCCACCAATGAACGACCGCTCAAAAGTACCTGCTCAGGGATTTTCTCAAATTTTTACTTTTTATAGAGAGTTAATCGAAATCCAACAGATAGTTTGATCATTTCATAAAACATGAATTCTATAAGTATGAGAAAATTTCTAATAAGGTGAATTGAAACAAAACGAAATAACATCTTAACGAACCGAAGAAAAAATGTTTATATCTTTATAAGGGGGATACGGTCTACCGACTTCCTTAATTTGACGCTCTCTGAAATATCGTGAGAAATCACGTACAACGACCCATTGTTATATGCTGGGAAAATACGGAAAGAAGGATATCGCTAGTCTCTACTCTCAAGTATAGTAGGTAATTTAGGAAAATTATGCATTAAATAGTTTGTAGTTCTTTGAACTTGTCGATGGTATTGAAATTGAGTTTTTGATATTATTTATAATTATTAAAATGTCTAAGAAACTATGGTTCGTGAGAAACTCTCATTTTAATCTGAATGCATTGCACATACAGGGTGGCCATTTGAAAACGAAACAGACGAGATTACAGACGAAATAAATTTTTTCGATAGAAATGCTCGGACAGGTCGATTTCTGTTTCGAGGGGGACAACTTAAGATGTAGGTTACGGACGCATAGCGCTTCAACCCTTGCTACTACAACCCTCACCCCCAATTTTTGAATAGGGAAGATGGGGTGAGTGATACCTCATTTGAAAGGTATTTTATACTGATTTCAGCACAGTAATTGATTTTCATTTTAGGCATTAGTTCCCGAAATATTCAACTAAGTATTTAAAAATGAAGTGGTGTTTTCATGGCACTTGTAGTATTTTTTTGTGAAAAATCGACATTTTGAGCTTCAAAACAACCATGTTTATCTAATCGTTGATTGAAGAATTCTGCGGTTCTATTCGCACATTGATTGTTTGCAAAAAAAAGTGAAATTATTTCCACCCGCTCTGCAATGAATAAACCATGTCGAACAATGAATTAGAACACATACAAGTCTCGATTCAAAACTAAGAATAATTCACATGTCAAAGAACCAGTAAGCCAACTTAATGATCTGTTCGTAATAAATAAAAAATTATCGATTCTCATTTTTTTGAAAAAGATATGAATTCAATAATCAACGAAATGAAAACATTATTGAAGCCAACTGAGAAAACACTTCATAATTAAGTCGGAAATCGTTTCACGAATTGGGACTGGAATATTTCTGTGGCATCATTAATGATTTGATTTTCTTACCTGGTAATCTGATTAGAGATATGTACGTATTTGGACTTTTTGGAGATTTCTATCGATCAAGTGTTACCGCATATTATTGGAAATACTGCAAATTATATCGAAGATAATTTAGATTGAGTTTCAGCAAGATTGAGCTCCTTCGCAATACGCTTTGTTTGTTCGACATCTGATTAAAGATTTCTATGTCAGTGGATTGGAGGAAGGAAGCCACAGTCATGGTTGTTTGAAGCTCAAAATGTCGATTTTTCACAAAAAAACACTACAAGTGCCATGAAAACACCACTTCATTTTCAAATACTTAGTTGTGAATATTTCGAAAACTAATGCAAAAATGAGAAAAACAATTACTGTGCTGAAATCAGTAGTATAAAAATACCTTTCAAATGAGGTATCACTCACCCCATCTTCCCTATTCAAAAATTGGGGGTGAGGGTTGTAGTAGCAAGGGTTGAAGCGCTATGCGTCCGTAACCTACATCTTAAGTTGTCCCCCTCGAAACAGAAATCGACCTGTCCGAGCATTTCTATCGAAAAAATTTTTTCGTCTGTAATCTCGTCTGTTTCGTTTTCAAATGGCCACCCTGTATAGTATGCCCATTACTACCCATTACCAGTTGCACAAAGTGGGCCCAACTGGTCATCGCTGAAATACTACTTTTTAAGCTCAAGAGATAGAGAAAAATGGCATGTTACGATGGTCTCTGATCAAGAAACTCCAAAAGCAGTTAATTTTCTTGCTCTATCTCTTTTTGTTCTCGAGTTAGAAGAAAAAAGTGACATTTTGAATATTTCGACCAAAGCCATTGCATTCGCTCCTGTTTGTGCAGATAGAAGCTAAAAATGAAAACATTTGCTTCTTTTGTCGCTTTCTGGTGTTTTCGGAAATCCTCAAGGGGTTTAGTTGCTGAGCTAAAATTTGTTTCGTTTTTTATTTTTGTCCATTTAAAAGCGTGTAAAAAAATTTGTCTTATTCTTCACGTCACTGTATTTCTGGAATAAATTCACCGAAAGATTAATTTATAAAGGTACTAAAAAAAAG
This sequence comes from Propylea japonica, assembly GCA_013421045.1. NCBI lineage: Eukaryota > Metazoa > Arthropoda > Insecta > Coleoptera > Coccinellidae > Propylea > Propylea japonica. Next base: position 36,432,919 of record CM024239.1, read on the forward strand.
TCTGAGAATTAATAAATATTGAAAAGAGAATCTTTAGTTGTTTTCGTTTCGAAAATCCATTAAATGTCATATGTATATTGTCAGTGGTGTTATTGAATTTTAAATATACTTTTTTTTGATTTCCACTCTCGTCCATATTCTTTAAATATTAAAACTCTTTCTCAGGTATTTGGACAATGTTCATTTATATTCCTAGTTTTTTGTCATAAAACCGACGTTTCGGTCACACATCGGACCTTTATCAAGGCTGAAATTTTAAAATGAGTCTCTACATAAAACAAACGAATTACACTTACTTTAATGGTTACACAGGAACAAGGTCAAAATGTAGCAATTGAACATAAATCGTCATAAATAAAATTCTTTCCCTCTCTCACAATTACAAATTCTTTCAAGGAATCTCAGAATAACATATCTTATTTATCGGACTAGATTATTCCAGAAAGAAACACAAACCAAACATGTTCACATAAAATATAATTCTTTTCTTTGTTTATAAAACATTGATATTGTTATTTAGTGTTTTTATTTTCTTAAAAGTATTAATAAATTGTTATAGATTGTACTAAGTCCATGTACGTCTTCCTATAATTTATTGTCTGTTTATTGTTATGTGTATCATTTCGCTAATATTTCGTCGAAAGTTGTTATTTTCATGGTCTAGTATTTTAGTTCCTTCAAAATTAAATGTATGTCCTTTTTTTTGTGTATGTGAAGTGAGCGCTGTTTTTTCCAAATTTCTGATGTTGTTGCAGTCAGTTTTGTGTTGTCGAACCCTGTCTTTAGAAGTTGTCTGGGTGTCCTAGGTAAAACTTGTCACAGTTGAAACATGGTATACTATAAACCACCCCTGATTGTGATTCTGTTGAAACGGGTTCTTTTAATTGCGTAAAGTATTTCCTAGTTGTTATTTTGTTGTAAAATGCGCATGTACAGTTAATTTTATTGAAAATTTTCGATATCTTCTGTGACAATCCAGGTATAAAGGGAAACCTACAATACAATGCACTAGTACGTTAATTTGGGAGTATTCTCGTGTGTTAGTTGATTTCTGTTTGGTCTTGTTTATAACGTGTCGAATTCGAATAGCATATTTAGGGTACAATACAATACAATACAAATTTATTCATCCATAAGACATACAATGATGTATAGGACATGTCAAGATTACAGAATTAGTAAAGTACATGATGATACAAACTCATAACTCGGATATAAAGAAAATGAAAACGTTTTAACCTCAGTTAAATGAACTTGTAAGAAATTCATCTATACTGTAATAGCACTTTTCTATAAACATATTTTTAATTCTTTCTTGAACTGTTTATCATTCAGTATTTTGAATCTATTGGGTAGATGATTATACAATGTTATACCCATCATTTTTGGTGACGACTCATATTTGGTGGTTTTGTGTTGAGGCACACAAATAATATTCTGATGCCTGGTGTTATAGTTATGAAAATCTGAGCACGTCATCAGGCCATCCAGGTTGTTACGGACAAACAACAAACAATTCAACATATAGATACAGGGGAATGTTAATATTCGGAATTCCTGAACACCCCGCTGCAAGTTTCCATAGGTTTCAGATTAAAAATCAATCGAATTATTTTCTTCTGTGTGATAAATATTCGTTCACTATCAGATGACGAGCCCCACAGAATAACATTATGGCAGAGATGACAGTAAACCAGACCATAATAGATGTTGATTATGGCATCTAGGGGTAAAGAGCCCTTCAGCCGATGCAAGGCATAGAATGATTTGTTCAATTTCTTGCACAAATAATCCACATGATGATGCCATCTCAAGTTCTTGTCAACGTAGAGTCCTAGGAACTTTACTTGATCAACAGATTCAAGGGTGCCCTCATTCAATTTAATGACAAATGGAGAAGTTGTTCCTGAATCTCGAATATGAAAGTTTATGACTTGGGTTTTTCCATGTTGACTATCAGTGCATTGACCTGCACCAATCAACGAAACGCCGAACAAGTTCTTCACATAAAGCCTGCAATTCCCGAAGACTACAAGCTTTTATCGCCAGCGATGCATCATCAGCAAAGAGAATAAGGATACAGGCGATTAGGAAATCTGGCAAGTCATTTATGAAAAGAATAAAAATTAAGGGGCCCAAGACAGATCCTGTGGAACACCCATGTTGTTCTTGTATTCACCCGAAGAAAAGCCATTATGGTTAACATGCATTGAGCGCTGGGTTAGATAACTAGCTATCCAGTCTAAGAATACTCCTCTGAAGCCCATTTGATAAAGTTTATCGATAATAAACTTGTGCTGTAGACAGTCAAAAGCACGAGACAAGTCAAAAAATATCCCAGCCACATGTTCTCCGTTATCCAAACGATCATAAACAAACTCAATGAACTCAGTACAGGCGTCTGGGTTGATCTGCCCTCCCTAAATCCATGCTGTTGATTTGATAATATTGAGAACTTAGATAAAAATTTATGCATTCTGAGGTGAACAATCTTTTCGAAGACTTTTGATATCTGATTCAGGATAGAGATTGGGCGATAGTTTGCGATATCATCGACGGGACCCTTTTTGTGTACCGGTATGACCTTGGCTATTTTCAGTATAGCAGGAAAGTGTCCAGAAGAAATTGACGAATTGAACAAGTGACATAAATGTTCCTCTATAAAAGGTGCAACCGATTTCAGAACCCTTGCTGAAATTGCATCAGGACCCGAACCACCACCATTCTTCAAACAATGTATCGTGGACCGGATTTCATCTGAAGTTATAGGAAAAAAAAAAAAATTAGATTCCATCAACCTCTGGGTGGTGCAAGTACCCGAAATACGGTGACCATAGTAGTTTCTCAAAGACCGCTCATTAATTTCAGAGAAGTATTTGCCGAATGTTTCAACAACCAATTTGGGATCAGAAATATCTTGACCGTTAATATTCAAAGATATCTGGTATTTTTTTTACTTGAGCGACCTAGTGCCTTATTCACCATTTGCCATACTGTCTTATTAATATTGTCAGATTTATCGATAATACTCTTATTATAGTTCAGTCTGGTTGTCCTAAGCAAATTTGAATACTCAGTTTTAGCAGATTTATAATTAAGGAGAGCTTCAGATGTTTTGAGATTTACAGCCAGCCAATGTAGATCCCTAATCGCTGTCTGCCTCCATAATGTCAGAATTCACCCAATTCGGACGTCCCCTGGATGAAGAACGTACAGTTTTCCATGGACATGCGACATCCATTGAGATTTTAGGATATCAATAAAATTAGTAAATTTCTCATCAACCGAAGAACAGTGATACACAGTCCGAAAATCAGCCCGTTCTACCAGCGTAGCAAGAGCTGCCAGACTGTCTTGGGACATGACCCTGTAAACCTTAGGTTCCGAGGAATCATGATGAACCATTGTAGGCAAGAAATAGTCTAGTATGAGCGCTCTATGATCACTTAGGTGCGGTTCATAAACGATAACACTTGTAGAGTCCTTTGCACCGTTAGAGACAATGTAGTCAACCTTTGTGGAAGAGGTATATCCATTTCTGTTGGTGCAAACTCGTGTGGGCTCCATAGAGCCCACGATGAGATTATATCTCGTGAACAGATCATCGAGAAGCAACTTTCTAGTGTCATCAGAAGTTAAATAGTTAATATTGAGATCTCCACACAGAAATATGATATTGGATAAAGAAGAACAGTAATATAAAACATATTCTAAGATATTCATGAACAAAGTAAAATCACCTGAAGGAGGTCTATAGACACTTAAAACATATAACGTGACATCTCCTAGTTTGGTTTTAAATCCACAAATCTCACAGGTTCTGGCAACCGAAAACTTGTCAATATTTAGTGATTGCACTCGATAATTCGACCGCACGTATAAGGCACACCCTCCATGCTCACGCTCGGGTCTGGAGTAATGGGAAGCCAATCGGTATCCTTCCAGAGTCATAAGGCCGATTCTCTCAGGAGAACACCAATGCTCCACAACACTTACGAAGTCAGGCAAGAGTAAACTGAGAAAAATTTCAAGTCTGTCCAGTTTGTTCGAAATACACTGTATGTTCAACTGCACAATCCTAAATTTATTTTCGGCAGTGAAAACCCCATGAAAACTTCCGTCGGGGAGGCAGAGTTCAGGAGAACGCGTCACATCACCCTGATTATCTGGTGACGTGGTTTCTGAAAAAACTTATTGATGGTGATACCCTCCGGCCAGAATGAAGGGTCCATAACTTGAGCCTGGAAATCCGCCGGAAATGATAACTTGAAAGATGAATATATTGCAGGCTGTTTAGAGTTCAATTTTTCACAGCTGATATTAGGAATAATTCCATTGCAGAATTCTTTAATATCATCAACAGTTGTATTTGTGCCGAGTCTAGATATATGAACATGAGTGAGCTGCGTTTTTGGAACACTTGTTAGTGCCCTTGATGCCGAAGAGCCAATATGGGTTTACTCATGGCCCTTGAACCTTTCTTCACAGGATTAGAAGAGGAGTTTTCGACTTTAGGACTTTTTGTTCTTAATTTAGTCTTTTTCTTTACAACCAGATTCCATCCTTCTTGGTTAGGGAATGGATGAGGTAGCTCCTGTTCCGATGAGTGACATCGACAACATCAGTAGAGGTAGGATTTGGCGTAGATACTCCGACCGTAATGCACTCAGCGTCAGGATCGAACGTAGAAACTCCGTCTGCAGAATCCACAACTGGTCGCGAACCAAGTGGAAAATGTGGTGTCGTTATCTTAGGGGGATTCCGATCAGATGTTTCAATATTTGTGTGGGTGTTTACATCAGTTTTTAAAGATTGAACCTGTTCGATGAGCGATAATATTTGTTTATTCTGAACCTGAATTAGACTTTTCAGTTGAGAAATTTCGGATTTCAAGGGAAGAACTACTTCCTTCATAGCTGATTGAATGGCCAAATTCAATGGATCTTCATTCAATACGGAATCACTAGCAGGACATATCGTGGAAGGGTCGGAATCATCAGTTATTAGGCAATTATCACAATTCCACTCATTAATGATTCCATTTGCACGCATTTCATTGAAATAATCAATAGAAATTTTCATGCAACTGATATGGAAACAATTTTCACATTTAGCACACTTGATGGGATCGTCATAACGATCGATTTGTTTGAACATTGGGAGCAACTTATTCCGCGTACGCGTGACGACATGTTCACGATGAACAATATTGGGTAATTGGGTAATTATTTTCTTTCAAAATATTGCTGACTCTCTCAATATTTCCTTTAAATTTATTATCGCTCAAGATTATGGCCCTGTAGATCAAACCAATCGCAGTGTTAATTTTTGTGTACTACTGTGGTTGCTATATTATATATAGTATATTAAAATATACTTTTCCGCCGACCTCGAAATAAAAGGTGATTTTAATGTGTACGAAATTGAGCATTAATGACTTATTTTAATGCTCAATTATTCAGCCATTTTAATGTGCAATCCTCATGGCAACCGTACATAAAGTATTTAGAAGCACTACTAGAGATGTCAAAACTCTACTGGAACATAGAAATTCCATTTTGTCAAATGTATGTCTTGTGCAAAATGAGAATGTATTTCAATCAAGAATTTATACACTATTTATGTTGAGATCGTCGGAAAAATCTTGTAATCAACACGGTTATTTATCTAGCGACTAATGGTCTCGAACTATTAACGCGTTCGCTCCGCTCACGCATTAAAATATCTTGACCATTAGTCGCTGTGTTTAATAACCTAGTTGATTAAATAACTATTTCTGTCATTCTCAATTCATAATAGGATCACTTTGGGGCCCTGTTTCAGACACCCTGTGTAATATTTCCTCATAATTTAAACAAGGAACATTATCAGCGTGCATTCCTCTGTTCCACTGTAGTAAAAAATTATTACACGGATGGATTTTGGAAACATTATTTGTGACAATGCTTCTGTCAAAAAATTTTACCGTGAGGCTATAACTCAACAACCGCTTGAGGTGGTTGCGCATATTATACAACAAATCAGTGCAGAATTAAACTAGGAATTCAAATATGTATAAATATACAGGGTATTACATTTGAAATAACGAATTTTACATTACGTTTCCGGAAGAAACGAAAGCAGATTCTACTTGAAAATATTTTACAATTTGAGATCATATACAGTGGCGGCCAGCGAAATGTGAACGATTGTTTTTTCCATTGTAAATTGGGCTTTAATGTCCCTGCATGTCTATGGTTATATCATGCTGTAATTGACAACAAACATCAAAATAAATAATCAGAATATAACTATTTTATGCCAAAGCCTGATAATCAACTAAAAAAAGCCAAATATGCTCTGTAGAGTCATTAACATTTCGCTTGCCGCCACTGTACTCAGAAACGAAAATACAAAATCTTGAATTCGTATTACAAATCCTTCCTAGAAAACTTCCAATGAAACACCTCATCCTGTATATCTTCTTTCACGTCAAAATTATTTGCGTATATAACTCAATTACATATATTATAATCAAAGCTTGCATACTTTTGACATCCAACTTTTTTTTTCAGGTGAGCTGTTCATTGTGACCAAGAGATAGGAAAATCTGGCACGAAGGTATTGGTGAAAATCTTATTGCACCGTCAGCGACAAAAAACTCATATTTGGTAATGGTACTCTGTATACGGGGTGTTTGGTGCATGGACTAACAGGAAATTTTGGGGGTTGGGGTGTGTCACGGCATTGTAAATATGTTATTTTTTAGTTTTTTTAATCACCCGAAATCTAGCTTTTAAATCGTCAAAATTTGTGGAGTAATAGCATAAAATTATTCATGTTTGTATTCTGCAATGTATCCTTATTCGCAATAAATTATTACCTGTAATCAGTAACATATTAGAGTATGTGATTATAGCCCTGGGCCCTAGCGAACCCAATGAACGATTAGTTATGTCATGTACCCTAAAGTTGGAAAGGGTAACAACCAAAAAACTTTTTTAAATGAAGCCTAATCCGAAATGGCTTCTAGTTTTCTTCATAATGACTTCAAAAATTTTCACTTCTCAAATCATTTACGCAGATTTCCGACTTTGAAGGTTGACGAAGGTCGAGCGTTTTCATTGCTCGTTATTAGTTTGTCGTCATTTATACAGGGTGTTTCATTGGGAAAGGAAAATACTTCACAGGTGCATAGGTGGCACCAAGACGGTTCTAGAGATACCCCATTTATTGGGTCTCACTGTCTTCATAGCCGAGATACAGGGTGTTTTATGAATTTTGCCCGTTTCTTCCTGAGGCCGTATCAGACGAACCACCTGGTATATTTTCTTCATATTTGGCAAATATGTTCCTAATTAAGAGCCCAACCATATCATGCAATAACCGCCTCAAAAATCCAGGTCCGGGTTAAAAAAATTATGAATCGTTTGAATCCTCGAAACAACACCCTGTACATCGGAATTTTGAAAATCTGTTTTAATATTCGAAAACACCACTAAAAACTAAACTGAGACGTATACTTCAAATTTTCGAGCAGAAAGTTTTACTGCACAAATTTTCAAGGTGAAAGTGAAGTTTTTAGGAACTTGGACACCCTAAAGTGTTTTGAAGTGACTTTAACAATGAATTATCAACAATATTGAATCCATAATTATTTCAACATTACTTTGTAATTCATTTCCACATTGATTTTCCCTTTTATAGCCATATACTTGAAAATCCAGGTCCGGGTTAACGAAAGTTATGAATGGTTTGAATCCTCGAAACAACACCCTGCACATCGGAATTTTGAAAATCTGTTTTAAAATTTGAAAATACCACTAAAAACTGAACTGAGACGTACACTTCAAATTTTCGCGCAGATAGTTTCAATGCACAAATTTTCAACGTAAAAGTGAAGTTTTTAAGAACTAAGATACCTGAAAGTGGTTTGAAGTGACTTTTAACAATGAATTATCAATAATATTGAATTCATAATTATTTCAACATTACTTTGTAATTCATTTCCACATTAGTTTTCATTTAAAGAGAAGTGAGTTGCATCATAACGTATAATAATTATGGATTTCAATATTTTGATAATTCATTGTTAAAAGTCACTTCAAACCACTTTCAGGTATCCAAGTTCTAAAAAACTTCACTTTTACGTTGAAAATTTGTGCATTGAAACTATCTGCGCAAAAATTTGAAGTGTACGTCTCAAATCAGTTTTTAGTGGTATTTTCGAATTTTAAAACAGATTTTCAAAATTCCGATGTACAGGGTGTTGTTTCAAGTATTCAAACGATTCATAATTTTCGTTAACCCGGACCTGGATTTTAAAGTATACAGCTATAAAAAGGAAAACCAATGTGGAAATGAATTGCAGAGTATTGTGAAATAATTATGGATTCAATATTGTTGATAATTTATTGTTAAAAGTCACATCAAACCACTTTCGGGTATCCAAGTTCCTAAAAACTTCACTTTTACCTTGAAAATTTGTGCAGTAAAACTTTCTGCGCGAAAATTTGAAGGATACGTCTCAGTTTAGTTTTTAGTGGTGTTTTCGAATATTAAAACAGATTTTAAAATTCCGATGTACAGGGTGTTGTTTCAAGTATTCAAACGATTCATAATTTTTTGTTAACCGGACCTGGATTTTCGAGGCGGTTATTGCATGATATGTTTGTGCTCTCAATTAGGATATATATGCTAAATATGAAGAAAATATACTGGGTGGTTCGTTTGTTACGGCATCAGGAAGAAACGGGCAAAATTCATAAAACACCCTGTATCTCGGCTATGAAGACAGTGAGACCCAATAAATGGGGTATCTCTAGAACCGTCTTGGTGCCACCTATGCACCTGTGAAGTATTTCCCTTTCCCAATGAAACACCCTGTATGAATTTTTGATACGTTATTCTTTGAAGTTCTGCTGCGAGTAATTTAAACGTATTACAATATAACTCATCAAAAAGGTAACTACGATTATGTTTTTTTTTGAAAATTTGCGAATTCAATATCGCTTTTAACATTTAGGAAGAAGGTACCCATAATGTACTTAATAAAGCCTACTTTGAAAAGAAGGCCTTATTTCTGATTCTAGGCCGGTCGAAAAATTGTAATTTTCACCATTTATAATATTTTTGAAAATAAATGTTCATCTTCTCCTTTTGTTTGTTCGAAGACTTTTTTTTCTTCAATATTATTCATTACCTACTTCTTTTTAATATGTAACTGCAAGTTTGACCAATATAAGCATCACATTATGTAAAATACATAAATCAGAAAGTTGTTCAAAGATCTCATGAGTACACTTGATAAAAGGCTCAGAAATTTATATATTTTTGCATAATTTTCACGATAATGACAATATACCTATGAATTGAGGATATTTGACGATTGAGGACATTTAATCACTATGTTTTAAAAAGAATTGAGGCTAGGGTTTCAGAGTTATCTGTATTTCGTTCTTTGAATATCTAAGAAACAGAGGAACGAATCACATTCGTGGGTTTTCGTAGTCGTCTTTATGAAGGGAGTGTTCGAAGACTAATATCCGCCGCGGGTTCTAAATGTGCTTAATAACCGACAAACTTGGGGTGAATGCAAACCAATACGTCTCGGAGAATTTGATCGGGAAAAATTGAAATGTTTGTCACCGGATATTACACATTTACAACTGAATTGGGGCGAGGGGCGATTATTATTCAAGTCAATTTGTTTTTTCGGCTTGACATTATTGTGCTTGTTGAAGAGCTGAGAAATTTGAACAGGTTTCCTGATGGATACGGTTTTTGATTTGAATACATATTATCGATCTTTTACCAACCCAATATTTCACCTATTCATGTATGTGAATTTTCAGACTTATTGTCAGCATTTCTTTCATATACAGAGTTTTCCTTCAACTTTGCCTATTAGACGTATTTGGAGAAACATGAATATTTCGTTTTGAAATTTTAGGTGGAGCCTTGGGAATGAAGGAAATCTTCACCTAAAATATTTTTAAGTCGATACTGTTGCCACATCTTTCTTGAATGCGTATCTACTTTTTTATTTCAAATGGAACTACTTATATTTTTATTGAAGTATCCATTCAATACCAAATTCCCAGTATAATCTTGTAAAAAATAATTTCCTGCCATGCACTGTTGCTAAGTTATGCACAAATGCTTGAAACTTTTGACATCGCATTGCCAGCTTGAAAAAGCAATATCTCGATTATTTTTATGCGAACGAAACCAAATTCAGCATTCTCATAGAAGATAATCCCTGCAAGTTGAATGCAATACTAATACGTCTCAGAAAATTCGATCGGGAAAAATTTAAATGTTATTCACCAGATATTACACATTTACAACTGAATTGGGGCGAGGGGCGATCATTATTCAAGTCAATTTGTTTTTTCAGCTTGACATTATTGTGCTTGTTGAAGAGCGGAGAAATTTAAACAGGTTTCCTGATGGATACAGTTTTTTATTTGAGTACATATAATCGATTTTTTACTAACCCAATATTCCACGTATTCATGTATGTGAATTTTCAGAGTTATTGTCAGCATTTCTTTCATATGTAGGTTTTTCCTTCAGGTGGAGTCTGAGGGATGAAGGAAATCTTCGCCTAAAATATTTTCAAGTCGACAGTGCTGCCACATCTATCTTCAACGCACATCAAATTTCTTATATCAAATGGAACAACCTATATTTTTATTCATGTATCGATTCAATACCAAATTCGCAGCCTTACCTACTAAAAAATTCCTCTGACGAGCACTGTTGCCAAGTTATCCAGAAACTCTTGAAATTTTGGACACCTGAATTGCCAGTTTGGAAATGCGATATCTCCATTATTTTTTATGTGAACTGAACCAAACTCAGCAGTCTCAGTAGAGAATCCCAGCATTCATGTGGTACATTCAGTATTTTGATACATCGTAATATATTAGGTTCTTCGAAGATTTTGCTCCGAAAATGTGGAACTTGAAATTGAAATATTTCGAGCTTTTCATATTTATTGCACAGCAGTCGGTTCGTAATGAATGAAAGAGATGAAAAATACTGAAATTTTTCAGTATTTATATAGTTCATAATAAATTCACGATTCGAAATGCACACTTTATATGTAAGCCCCATTCCTTTCATTCACCAAATATGTGGAAAACTACGCATTCTTGTCTTAGGGTGTACTTTATTATCTGTTCAGCAAAATATTCAATTACAGGGGCCGTTTAAAATTTCAGCTGGTCGAACCCTGATTGATTTATGTGAAAAAATCAACAGATTTTGAATTCACAGTCGCAGGAATTAACGATGGATCAAGCACTGCATTTTGGGATTCCTAATAATGGAAAACGTGAAATATTCAAATTTTAACGTCCCGAACAAAGGAAAACGAGAGAGCCGAAGTAAAACCCTTTAATGAAAAATCAACGGGAGAAAAAAACCTCATTAAATCACAAGAGAAAGATTAATTATACTCCGCATTAAATTCAGAATTTCTACTAGTACCTCAGATCTGCAAGAGAGAAGAACTTTCGAGAAATGTAAATTTTTAAATTATAATTAAAGCTTTGCGATTTATAATGTTAACAGACAGGGGGGTATTAATCATGTATGTCGTTAATCATTGCCGTTGGGATCAAGGGGAAAATTCGAAATAATTGAATTCAGAGTGTCTATAAAAAGCAAGTTCAATTTTAATTCTGAGATTGTTATGAAAATCGAATTTATCGCGACATGGACATTCAAATAACAAGAAAGCCATAACGTGGGTCAGGCTCGTTCATATTGGGAAAAAAATAATTCAATTTTGAATATCCTTATAGCTTTGGGTTTTATTATATTCATAGTCCTACACATATTTTGAAATTTTGAAATTGTTTCCTCTGAAAGTTTTATAACTATGAAAAATATTTTCAATCTCAAATAAGAACTCAAATGATCATATTGATTGCTATCGCGATTTGGATATTCAAACATTATCAATTATAGGATAGAAAAATTGGAAAAGCTCTAGCACCGTATTCTTTACAAGTGATCTTTCGATGCTAATAACTTCGTTTTCAACCACACCTAGACTGGTTTGGTGTTTTCTGAGACCGCAGTGACCTGTGAGGAACCCTGTGAGAAGGTGCTGCTTTTTTTATTGCATCCCAAGAGAGTTTGGGATATTTCCGAATTGAACGTTACGATTTTTGTTTAGAGTGTTTTAGCTCCGAAAGGCTTTGTCAGTGTGCTTTTCTGTCTGCCTCCTCCTTTCTTGTGAATTCCTTTTTGTAGGTGTTTTTCTTTGCCACATAAGGGTTGTGGTACTATAAAAGGAGATCATGACTCCTTCCGGACGAAATCTTCAGCCTCATTGTTTCCCATAGATTCCTGAGAGTTCTGAAATCCACTCCAAGGAGCCTCTGTTACGTTTTCCTAGTTCATTGAGTTTGCCGGAAACTCTGGAGCACATAGTCTGTTTGTTTCATCTGATATAGTGACGAATTGAAATTTGTATTTATGTTAAATTTTTTTCGATAGAATTAAATAATATGATCATATGGATTGGACAGGTTAGAATTACTTTTTGCTTCGACTTTGCTACGACGTCGTTTCCGAATCATTGTGGTAGAGATATCGATTGAAATATATTCTGGGAGGATTCTGCATGTCTTAAAAACTTTATAGTTTCAGAAACTGGGAGTGAAAACCTATAAAGTTTTTGAAACATATTGTGGTAGAAGTTAGAGAATAACGATAGTGCAAATAAAATACACAATCTTACTCATAATGATTCCCTATACAATGCTCAACATCGACCAAGATCAAAATGGTTTTGTTTAGTCTAAAATAGCAAGCAAACCAGAAGTTACTTTTAAAGGACTCTAAGTAAGTTTCATTTATTGAATATTTTCTTCAGGATGTTGATCTCAAGAGAAATCAGAAAAGAATAACACGGACAGCTACACTTAAAAAATTTTTTCACACATCGACTCAAGATAACACGCAAACTGGCGCCTGCTTTGCAGCCAACTCATTATTCAGTTCGCGTCAAAATTATGGAACAAATTCATTTTCTCAGGAGAAAAATATTTGGCAACAAAATCCTGGATTCGGTAAATTTTTGTTCCACTTTTTCCAAATTTTTATGCATTTTTGAAGAATTTCTGTTCCACCTTATCTACCCTCCAAATTTTTTGAATAAAGAATGTGGGTCATGTGGTACTCTTTTGGCAAGGCGTGAACAAATTTTCAAAAACAATGAACAAAACTGTAATGGTCCACTTTCTGTCGGTGACAAATTTCATCAGGTACCATTTTCTCAAAGAAAAAAATAAGCCATGGCAAAGAGCAATTACTGAAATCTCTTTGAACTAACTTATTTAGAAAAAAATGTTCTTAATTCTTACACGCCTGTAACGAAGTACAAAGATCTTGCCAAAAAAGTACCACATGAACCACTTTCCCTATTCAAAAAATTCAGAGGGTTGATGAGGATGGCACAGGGTAAACAAAAATCCTCCAAAAAAGCATAAAAATGTGGTAAAAGCGAAACAAAAATTGATCTGTTTCAGGATTTTGTTGCCAAATTTTTTCTTCTGAGAAAATGAACTTGTTCCATAATTTTGACGCGCACTGTAGATATAAGCTCAAATACGGAAATTTTTGGTTACCGTATCCAAGGACATTCTACAAATTAGAAGTCTAAATGCTCAATGAGCTTGTTATCTCCTCTGTCCTTAGATATGGAGATGAAATTAATTGATATTCAAACATGTATTATTTTTTCAATTGCCTGCGAACTGAGAAACAAGATGCGATTGCACCGAAGTTACCAATAAGTCAATCGTCCTGTTTATGGAAGACGAAAATAAAATTTACTCGCTCCCAGCTTCACAAGATGTGTTCGGAAAGATCCTCATAACTTCGAGGTTTAATATCCAAGACAAACATTACCATTTTTTTTCATTACTTTCTTCGTGATCTCACTGCCACCTTATGCGATCCAACCTAATAAAACGCTCAGTTGCCGCTGAAAATATTACAGAAATTACGATATGAAGTTTATTTATATATCTATTTTCTAAGGCTGCTGCTTGTTATGTAAATTTTACGACATCCCTGCAGTGGAAATGAATTTTCGACAGCAGTGGTAAATTGGATATTGATTGAGCATTCAGGCTTCAATCAAATTCTCATTTTTATGATTACTATTTCTATATCCTGCTGATGAAACGAATCTAGTTCAATATAATAGAATATCATTTTAAATTGGCATGAATAAGGAACGCTTCGGGAAAAATATAGAACTCCAATTCATGAGTCCAATTTGTAAACATAATTGGAGAAACATCGGTTCAAATAATTTGTTTTTCAGTAGAGCGATGATGAACAAATAGTGTATTCATACATATTTTTTGCCAAATTATTCGTTGTTATAGTAAGAAGTATAGTTGGTCGCCAAAAAAATTCATAATGTTGTTCACGCCAATATAACAAACTTCTGACAAAGATTCGTTATTTCGTCGACGAACATAGATAATTGAACAACCCACTGTGTAGTTCTTATGTTGAAATTTGTTCTTGGAATTCCCAAAAACGGGAAAGTTGTCATTTAAGCTAGAGAATCGAATATGAATGCCAAAAATATCTTGTGTAGATGAGTTTGATGATTGATGAACAATTTATTAAGATTGTCAAAAATGAAAAATGGGCGAAAATCCTGACTTGAAGTGAGGAGCTTAAGTGTGTTTCATATGATAAAAACAATAATTGAGTATTGAATGATTGTCTTGATTGTTTTTCCAATATACTTAGTCAGAACATCCTAGTCACTTCATAACTTACGTTATATTTGCAAATATAAAATTATAACACTGAATTTTTTGAGTCGGGGAGGTTATCTGGCCTGTCAGATTAGCCTAGGTCATAAGAAAGTAATAAAAATTATAATGTATTATGCAGTTTTCTTTAAATGACGTAAGATCTTATTTTTGTTTAATTTTCAGTATGTTTGTCAAGTGTTATGATTCTAAGGAAGTGTCTGGCAACTGTATATTTTCGTTCATGACCATATCATAATATGCCACATAAAAACTATTTAAAAATCTGCATTCCTACTTTTACGTAAGTTGGGTATAGCTTATTTTGGCGATAACAAAAATTTTATCTTTTCTGGAGTCACAAGTCTGGGGGAAATGGGATCTTACTCTATAATAAGAACAATTGTGCCAAGTTTTTAAGTGCATGATATTGGTCGCAATAGAAATCGATTTGGTTAGTACCAATGCCATCAATGTCATAAAACAGGTTTTCCCGATTTATGATTGAATTCCTGGAAATCTAAAGAAGGTAACGTTATTCTTCAACATGTTCATGATGTTGCTTTTTTAAAGTGGGTTTATGAAAAATATGATAGAATCCAAATGGATTGAACGATTTGAAACATATAAATACTATGAATATGTAATTTTTGATGTTTTATATCATGAAATATGCAAAATTTAGTCGAAAATCCTTCGAAACGAAAATATTGCTAAGTTGCCGTTTATCCTGAAATATCCAGAGTGTTTGACCTGAAAATGATAGTCAGCTAGGTTCAAGTATTTTAGATGAGCTAGGTTTGAAGATTTCATATCTGTTAAACTGTTTTCAACAAGATGATTTCCTTGAAACGATTCAAATACTCATGTAGACTACGCTTTATTAAATTATGGTCATTTTAGATAAACTATATCTAATAGTGTTATGACGAAAAAATATCCACTGTATCATCTGAAGATAGAAGAATCTGTGTATCAACAATATCTTGTTTAATACAGGTATGCACTTGAATGTTAATAAATTGAAGTTGTTCAGATAATGCGATCTTATAGGTTTTAGCATAATCTGCGAATCACTTCAACGAAAAATTTTATCTTTGTTTATTTGCAAATCGTTATCATCTTTGCAACAGATCCGAAAAATATCCTGTTCATTTTATCCTGTTCTCAGAGGAGTGAATAGTCTACTTGAATTTTATATAACTTACAATGACCCATTGGAGCATCAATAAATTTTACTTCATTAAGAAAATTCGAAAGCAGGATAGCCGGGAGGAGAAGTATTTTGTCAAACATAGCAAATATTCCGGATGTGAAATATTTCACATACGTTCCTTGTATTTTTTTATGTTTCATCTCATGTTACTTGTAGGAGACCTTTCGAAACGATACCTAGTAATTCTAAGTCGTTATTCTTCTTTAAATTCCCGGAGTTTCTTGCTCGAAAGATTATATGTATCGATATTTTATATCGCTTGAAGTATCAGCAAAATATCTCAAAGTGCTTTCAGAATATTGCTCTCTTTGAAAGAATTCGAAGACTTTCTATGCTGCAAAATTATAATTATGTTACCGCAAAAAATCGCTGTCCTTTCGAATCATCCGAATCAAACATCCCCTAACAATATTCTGTTTTATTGAAGCTACTGTATGCATATTTGAATAATAATGAATTGAAAATGCGCAGGTAATGCGATGTTAAAGGTTTCAGCATAATCTTCACATCGCTACAACGAAGAATTTTATCTTTGTTTATTTTTCTTCGTAAATCGTTATCATTGCATCAGAAATGCATCCGAAAAATATGCAAAAATTCTTTTGAGATCCCATTGGGATACAAATACCTTAGAAAAATATCCTGTTTATCTTATCCAGTTTTCCGAGAAGTGAATAGTCTACTTGAAGTTTATATCACTTATAAAGACTCCTTTGAGCATCAATAGAGTTTACTTCGTCAAGGAAATTCAAAAGCAGGATATCCGAGAGGAGAAATATCTTGTCAAACATGGCAAATATTTCCGATATGAAATGTTTCACATAAGTCCTTTGTAGATGGCAAACAAGATTTTCCAGTTATAAAATACGAAACAAACTACATTGATATTTCGAGACGTTTGCTTCAGCGCTGACGTGCCCAGTCCCGCAATATCCAATATCCAAGCCGCCTGCGAAAAGAAGGAGGGTAAATAAGATATGCAAAACTTGAATGTGCTCTGCATACAGATTCCGGGGGCGAGGGAGTCGTGGCCTAATTTCAGTCATGTTTTTTATTCAGGTAATGAATACCATCCGTTGAAATGATATGAGTAAAAATGGGATTTTAGATTCTTCAGGGGTTTCGCTATCGTTTGGTATGAAGAGGGGACTTTTATATGCGAATTTTATTCATTACTTCTACCTACTACTTCTGTTAAAAAAATGAATTCTGAATTTTTTAGAAAAGTATTCAGGTGAATTTCTGGGACTGGCGCGCGGACTCAGAATCCACAACGATATTGAATTCTTGGTATTTTGGAATCCACCCGTTTCTTCAGTTGGCCCCTTTCCATACCTCCTTAAAACCAATTGAATCGTGACAGTTT
This sequence comes from Propylea japonica, assembly GCA_013421045.1. Lineage (NCBI taxonomy): Eukaryota > Metazoa > Arthropoda > Insecta > Coleoptera > Coccinellidae > Propylea > Propylea japonica. The sequence continues at coordinate 36,450,275 of CM024239.1, forward strand.
TTCGGAAGTTTAAAGATCATTCGTTGGTAACCTTTTTTTGTAAGGGGCCGAATAGAAAAGTTTTTCGTAGACCAAGGGACAAAATAAAATTTCTAACAGTAGTATTCAACAAAATTTAAATACCCCCTACAATGGAAAAGATGAAAAAACTGATATAATTCAACAAAAAAACTCCGTAACTCATCAGTCAGGAGTTCTTAATCTAATGAGACACCTAAGATTGCGTTTTTTCGCAAGAGCATCAATATTAGTTTGGCTTTGACGCAAGTAACTCTTCTGTAATTTTGAACGACTGTGAGAATGAAGATTGCTAACTGTGCTATATTAGTGATGTCAGTGCTTTCATCCAAGGCTATAGAAAAAGCAACATATGTTTCCACCACTTTTCCAAAAGCCAATTTTATATTCACAGCGATTGCATCTATTTGTCTTGTGACTCTTCTTCTTGATAGATTTACTTCCGCAAACGTTTTCTTTCATCTGGATACACAGTATCCACGAGTTCCAACAAGTACCCTTTCATAAATTCACCTTGTGAAAATGGCTTCGAGTATCTTGCTTGTCTGAACGAGCATTCCAGCTTCGTCATTTTCTCAAAGATATTCTGCCAACCAAATTCTATTTCAACTTCTCTATTCTTTTATTTCTAAATTGTCCAGTCGAACTTTCGTATTTTTGCAAATATTTGGTAATAAAATGTCTTCCTAAATTATATTCTTCAACTGCTACAGTCTCATTATACTATTCAAAGAGCTAATTTAGAGGTTTGTCCTGTGTGAAAAAAATTATTGGCGGGACAGAAAATTCTATTCGCGGGCCGTAGGTTGCCGATGCTTGTTATAGATGTTTGCGGAGGCCAATTAAATTTGAATATAGTTGTAATGATTTTGTGTCATTGTAATAATCCTTTAATTCGTTCATCACGAAGAAATATCTTACACGACTTATCTATCATTCGCCTTCTTAGATCTCGAAGCGTCTCAAACTTCCTGCTTCGGAACGATTTTCTAGAATTTTTAGACTTTCTCGTTGTTAACAGGTTAGCCATGATATTAGGGCGCAGAATTTGCAGCTAGCACAAAAGGTGATATGTCATTTGAAAGTACACTAAATGATGTATTTCTGCTGGAAAGAAAGCGGTGCAAATATTCTATTGATGTTCTTCTCCTTACCACACCTGCAATGAGAATATTTTCTGCACATAGACTCTCTCATCTTGTAGCAAATTTATTGCCCTTTCCAAATATGTGGTCAAATTTGATGATACTTTTTCGTGATATCAAGAAATGTTGAATTGAAGAATAACCGTCAACATTTCGATCATGTGTAATATTACATTTTTGTTGCAAATCACTTGTATAATCACCCCTCGAAGCTTGTCCACTTTTAAAGTAGACACCCTGTATCAGAGCTGTGCCGAGCACTGAAGAAAAGTGCTTCGAGCACAAAGCACTAAGCCCTATTGAAAAGTGCTCCGGAATCTCGAGCACTAAGCCTTTTTTTTTAAGGAATGCTCGCAATTACTAAGCACTTTTGGAAAGTGATTCGTTTACACGAGCATCGAGCACTAAGCACTTTTCAAAATGGACCTTTGTATTTTCCATCCAAATATCTCTTAGTTTGAAATTTTTATTTTGATGTCTTGATGTTTTCTTTCGGGTGTTATCGTCTTTTAAACTGGACCTAATTGAAATTGACAATAGTTTTTTTTTCAGTAATTCCAACATTGTCGTTCACAGACAAACATAAATTTACCATGACGTCATAAAAAAAAAATTGGAAGAATAGCATGTGGTCTCGAAACAGAAAATAAAACTCGAAAAGTTATAGAAAGACAATGACGTCTTGGCAACAAATAAGATGAGAATTTTTCTTGTGGCGAAGCTAAAAGAAAATGCTGTATGCAATGAAAAAACGTTTTCTAAGATCTTTATGTCATTCATTATGTGAAGAGACTGTAACTGGAATAATCGCCAATAAATAACTTGAAAGCATGATGATTATAGAAACTTGCATCGTATATCAAAAAGAGGTCGCATTGCCCCATCGAATTTCATAAAGATAAAACATAACAATTTGTTCTCCGTGTGAAAATAATATGAACATAAAGACTTTTTCCATTCCATAACATACAGCTAGATCATTTTTTTTTAACACCAGAGTTATAATGAAGGAAAAACTCAACAACTTAGATATCCATAAAGTTTGAACGAAAAAAAATAATATTTTAGTTCTTTGTCTATTCCAATCAGGCGAAGGTCCATAAAGGGCTTAGTATGCTTGGTAATTTCTGAAAGTGCTCGGGAGCACTGCGATGCTTAGGAGCACTTTTTAGAATTACTAAGCACTAAGCCCTTTCAAAAAATTCGCGAAGCACTAAGCACTAAGCACTGGTTCACTCTAGTGCTTGCGAGCACTGTGCTTACGAGCACAAAAGTGCTTCGAGTGCTTTCACGAGCACTAAGCACAAGACTTCGGCTCAGCTCTGCCCTGTATATATTTACGATTATCGGTCATTCGCGAAATGATTATACTAAATTGACGTTGGTTCTGGTCTCTTCCATATTCAAAATATGAATACCCTGATACCTTTGTATTGTCTTGTTCATGGAATATAATTTATTTCAGAAAAACATAATAACAAGAACAAGGATCATGAGCTGATTGATATGCTGTACGCCTATTTATGCCTTTGTTTTATTGATTATTGTCCGTATCGGATATTTCTATCGTTATTCCTTCCTCCTGAGGATCCTCACAATCAAGAGAAAATGACCTAATTGCCAGAAGCAGGCCTTATAAAAAGGGAAAGTGAAAGATGAAAGACATTTCGGAGCAAGCCTCCTGAAACAAATTCGCGTTTCCACTCCTCAAGTTCATTATCTAGGGAAACTTATCATTTCGTGGGAAGATACTGAGAACATTTTATGCCGACCATCTCAGCAAATTGGGCCCTGTAGGCGATGCGTTCTTTTATGCCGAGACTGAAAGATGTTCTTCACCATGAAATAATCCAAGAAAACAGTCTTAAAACATCGATGGATACCAGGTGCCGACAATCAAGGGGCTTTTCCGAAATAACTGTCGAATTTAGCACCCGTTTTATGAAGCTATATAATTATAAGGGCGGCTAAAAGAGATGAATCCTCCTCTTTACGATGTTAGCAATAAATTTTATTCTAGAACATCCGCGTTTTCATTTATGCTGAGTCCTTTATGGAATCTAGAGATATAATGCACTGAAGCAACCGATTTCGCAGCGATCGGTAACTGCATTATAACTATGAGAATGTCGTAGTTTCATTATTCATGTTTACTTCAAGAGAGTCTTTATATGATTTTTCTCGAATAAGTGGAAATAGTGGTGACCCTAAAGTTGCTTTTACAGTGTTATCGCAGCAGTATACTCTTATTTCGCCAGGGAACTTTTATAACTTTCGTGTTATTGACGCTATTATGGCGATGAAATGCATGTTTGTGGGATTTTATCTGTTTTAATATTATCTGCTAGGAATATAACTGTGTGAATTATACCAATCGTAATTTATGAAATCTAGATCCTTTTTATGATGGTAGGTATCAAATCTGAAAATCATAGATCAGTTGTAATAATTCAAAACAGAATACAAATATGTCTGTTTATTGCTTGAGGTGTACTGAAATTTGGGGATTTGATTAATTTTTAATATAGATGAATTGAGTTCCTTACCAAAAACAATATTACACTAATTTGGGGCACAGGTAGTATGTTGAATTCGACAAGAAAATTAAGTGCTTAATTTTTGCATACAGTGCAGAGTGAACTATATTGGTGTTCCAACACTTTCTCAACCCTAAGAGATAGAGGAAAATGAATAGCGCATTAGGTGGTCTTTTATCGAAAATCCTAGATGCCAACATCTCTTTAATTTCCTTTGTTTTTGACTGAGATTTAATATTATATATTCTTATCGAATGAAGATAATATTTTGAATAAGTCATGTGATGAAGAAAGGAGTCGAACAACCAGTCACAATGAATTAGGTAAGTATGATAAAAGTAAGAGGAATCTTTGTATTTTCATAACAAGATATCCAATTCAAGTGAATCTTATTTTGTGAATGAATATTGATGCACTGAAGGATAGCATTACCAAAACCATAGAATTTAATTTATTCTGTAATATTAACTTTTTCGAATAAGTCCGAGTTTGTCGATTCCATAGAGTCGAAATTTTGCTGTAAAATATTTAATGCCAATTCAAAGCCGTACACAAAAACTTGGGAGTTGCGTTAATACCACCATTGAAAAGTATATCGTTAGGTATATCAAAAAAAGAATTATAATATTGCCATGAAATACCTTTCGATTGAAATGAAATTAAGTTTGAGGATATAAATTGGCGAAGTGAATGATCATACAAATTCCTAAGAGGATTATGAAATCAGAACCATAGAATTTTGATATTTTTTGTTATCGACCTTTTACAAAGTTATTTCATCTTTGTGATCTCTAGAATATTATTCTGACCGTGCTCAGAATTTGCATTCATATATTCTGTATCAATTTCAAGTCCTATACAAACACTTGCTTCTCTTGAATTTCTTTCTTGATCTTTCACTACTCGACATAATAGAAAAATCTACCCTTCCGTATTGATTCAACGTCAAATGAGCTTAGAACTAGTTGTCCTACTCAAGTTCCAGTAAAATCAATTTTCTCCGAACCCAATTTGGAGTAGAGTGTCTCATTAACTGAAACGATGTCAGCAAAAGCTAAGGCGATGGGGTCTTGGTTGATCAGAATTGAAAATGTTTCCACTAATGCCACCGCAGTTACTTCGACAGTACCACATGGAAAATTTACTCTGTAGAATGGAACTTTGTATGTACATAAATGACTTAAAATTTATGTTGTTTAGATACTCTGGAATGTATCATTTAAATTTTTCAATTTTAGACAAAGATATGAAAATTTGACCTTGGGAGAGATACTGTGAATATACCATGAGAGATCTTCAACCAAGATGTACGGAATGATCGAGTATTTCACAAGATAGTTAATCGAAATTGAGTAAATTGTGTATAGATCATTCTGAATTATTCGCACTTTTCGATTCATGTCATATTTTTATCAAAATTTTCTAAGAAAATTGATACGATACACTTGAAATAATACTTAAACATTTCAGAGAATATATTCGCTTGAATAAGTATCGGAAATGTAATAATAAGCGCTCGTTCATTGGTGGAGCAATAAGACTATTACCTCAGAATTTTCTATGAGATTTGAGATTAATACCAAATATATAAATGCAGAATCTCAGCACAATCGGCATTAAATTCTGGAAATTATTCAAAAAATTTAATATACAATATAAAAAATGAATAATTACAAAATTTAATTTCTATGATTCTGATGATGCGATCCTCTTGAAATGAACATTCAGTATATCAGTTTTGATTCACAAAATAAATTTCACTCGAATCGGTCATCTTGTTATGGAAATATAGGGATTTTTTCAATATTCCAATTGTATTTTCTATGGTTTTGTTGGCACTACGGCTATAAAATTTTCCATGAAGACTGTTTCATTCACAAAAAATTCAATTGAATCGGATATCCTGTTATAGAAATATAAAAGGATTCTTCTTCTCAATGTTCCAATTGAATTTTCAATGGTTCTGTTAACACTATGGACACAAAGTTCTGCATGAACATTCAGTGTATCAATCTTAATTTATAAAATAAATTTCATCCGAATCAGATATTTTTTATTGAAATTGTAAAGTTTCTTCTTCTCAATATTAGAATTGAATTTTCTACGGTTGTGTTCGCACTATAGCCACAAAATTTTGCAGGAAGCTTATAATGACCATCTTGCATATGGCCGCAACATTTCAAAAGTTTCCCAAAAATATTGGCGGCAGCGAACGCGTTAATAAGGAGTGATAGAGGTTTGATAGAAATTCTTCAGATATTCTTCATCTCCATCCTGAAATAATTGTTTTCTCAACGCATATTAATATCCATTGAATTCCACGTAAAAACCGATACAAAAGGAAACATTCGTTTTCCTACCTCAAGGCATTCCACCTTTCTGCGTATAATAAGTGAGGAAGGGCAAACCAAACCCGGAGTGATTCTAAGAAAATTCGAATCGTGTTATTCAGACCGTGTTATTCTAATAACAAGAAAACAGAATGAATTATTCGAACAATTCTATTACGGCTGTTCTGGCAAGGTATTCGTGTTCTCCACTTAAAAGGATGAGAAGACGTGAGCGCTAACGGTATCAAAAAGCGTCTGAACGTAGTTTATTCGACGCTTGCTTATTTTCTTGGCCGAAAAATGGCGGAAATATGTGCTCCTCGGGTAGCTTTTCAAGACATAAAGCATTCATATTTATACATAAACTTCTCGAGAAATATTTGGCAATTCCTCTAATCATTGCGATGCTGAGAAAATTTTCTCTCTGGAAAATACATTTCCGCTGTATCGCGTCTGACGCAAATCTTGGCAAGTCGAACCATGGCCCTCCTTGATTTATTCGAGGTCCGCTGAAATATATGCAACCAACAAGGCCATATAACCAAATAAGTTTGAGGCGTATTTTACGGTCGAATGTGGTTTTATCGACACTGTTCGGCATCTTTGTTGGTCATTTAGAATCGTTCTCTCATTGTTGTACAATAAAGTGGACAGAAAACTACTGAACAAATGAATCGTTTCCTGGTAAGACTGCATTCAGAGGTTTGGAATATGTATCAACGTGCCCAGTACAGTAGCAGTGCCGACGCGCGGTTTTTTTATTTTGGGAGTGCACATGTGGGCAGGTACTGGGGGTCTAGGGATACGAAGGAAGTTTCGGGAGACGAAAAAAAATTTTAAACTAACCTTCAAACTCTCATATCAGAGCAGTTTGTTACCTTCTTCCGCCTTATTTCTGGATAAGACCAAATTTGGCAGAGAGTGTTTCTTGGAACATTGATGTTTTTTCATTTTTTCTTTCAAATGTATTCACTTCTTGACACTGAGCCTGGTCCATTCTGTTTGATCATCACCAGCAAACAAACAAGGAAAACAATGATTCGCTGAATATGAAAATCTAAGATAAACGTCGTTTGAGTTTTGGGGATATTCAAAAAATAAATTGATTATACCTCGATAAATGGACCGAATATAACCTGACAATTCCAATTTTTCATTCCATTCGAAAGTGTGCATCTACTACTGGACAGACAACATAATTAGTTTGGATCTTCAACACTAGTGAGAACGATCAAGTCGTCACACTCCAGCACGCAGTTCATTCATCGAAGCTGGCAAAACCTAAAAAAAACATTGACACCATCAACCACATTCTTATTCTTATTATGATGAAACACTGATATCTCCATATTTTGATCAAAACAACCTCTTTTTAGACAAATAGTTACGACTTATTGCACATCTATGTTTGTCTGCATAAAAAAGATAAATAATTTATATTGATCTTATTTTTATACGTATTTGAATCGTGTATACAGGGTGAAACAGGAGGAACGAGTCAAACTCCAAGAGCGTATTGTATACGTGAAAATAATTAAAAAAACTCATGTTTTCAAACGATTCCCATTTTTTTGAAGTTTGACTACTAACATTCATTAATGATTATACTAGTTTAGGAATCTTCATTAATTATGCTACAGATCAGGCAAATAATGAAAACTAATAATCAATTCAATCACCACAGCTCACTAACTGAATTTTGCCTAAAATTGGGATTTTTCTGAGGATTTCTAGATAATCGTTAACAAAGTTTTTCTCGAAATCGGTAGCAGATACGGAAGAACAAAAAGAAACGATGAATGATAATTTGAAAACTTGCCAGTCCAATAATGTCACGACAAGGATGATTTCAGAAATGTAACGGAACAGGTCAATCAATTTTATTCGTAGGAAGACATATTTTAAGCAGAAATCTTCTCAACCCTTAATGTTTGAGCTATCACCCCTACATTCTTGATAGGGTGTAACCTATAGCTCACCCCTTATTCCCTATTAATTATTATTATTATTAATTCAATTGAGGTTTATAAACCTCACTCGAAAGATCACTTGTCTCTTTACATGAATACTATGGTTTGCAAATTTTTATTCGGAGGGAGACATGTTTCTAGCAAAATTAGAAGCTAAAATCTCCTTAATCTTAGGTGTAGGGGTTGCCACACTTGCCATTTCTAAATTCTCAATAGGTAATAAAGGGTGAGCTATACCTCAATTGGAATAACATATGTCCCTCTACATCAACAGTACAGTTTGCAAATTTTATTAAATCCTTGAGGTAGTTAGGGTGTTGTATTACTCAAATGACTGATAACATGCGTATTTTGGCTTCTTATGCAGGTGATCAATCGATGTACCGGGTTTTTCACTATAATTTGACCCCCCCTCTTTAACTTTGTTACTGAAAGAGATACAAAAAAATGTTTCGTAAAAAAGTTTCACGAAATCAACTGAGGTTTTTCCATATGAGTCCAGAAACTGAAATATATACAGGGTGACCAACATATTGATGGCAACTTCATTTTTTCAAATGGAATACTCTGTAAATTTTTCCATATTTGGTTAGCTCTTTTCCCCTGATTTTGAATATGTAACATATGTTGGTCTATCTTTCTTATTCTGAGCACCACAGAGTTTCATATTTCAATAACCATCTGGCATAGCGTTTTGGAAGTTCGTGAATATTTAAGTGGCCAGTTTGATCATTGGATTGGTAATGGCGCCCTCATTTTATGGCCACTAAATAGTTCCGATTTAACGAAAAATCACTTCAGCAATAATGACAATCGATGAAAGCGGAGAATAATATTAATGATATAAAATCAACCAATATTAAACCCATAATTCGGAACTAATTCCGTCAATACACAAAGACTAATATTGTAATGATTAGAAACAAATTTTGAAGCTTTAATTTCTGACTTGAATCAGAGCCATAATAATGCTATCAAAAATAGTCTAAACAACTTGAGACAACTATATGAACTATGTGTATTGAACGAAGGTGGTCATTTTGAGCAATTTCTTTAGTTGATGTTATTCTTACCATACTACCATAGTTTATCATTTTTCATTGGTTAAGTAATTATTAAGTATTCATTCCAAAATAATACTTTTAAGTAGATTGTTTGGATATAAAGAATTTCGTAGGTATTTCACATATTTTTATATTCGGTGTCATCATTTCAAAACTTTGAAACTTTGAAAATTGAAGAAACACATCCACATACGCATTTATATTCGAGATCAGAAGGAAATAGCCTATCAAAAATATGAAGAATATACAGGACAGGGTGTCCCATTTGAGTAAATATAGTTGCATTCAATGTTGTTCACCCTGTATATCTTCCCATTGAGCCATTGACGTTATTATAACTCCAAAAATGAGCATTTTCAGTAAACGCACTCTGCCACTTTTAAAATGATTACAAATCTTGGCAAGTGGTTCTTAAAATTTGAAACTTTGTGGTTCTCAGAATGAGAGAGATAGACCAACATATGTTACATATTCGAAATCAGAGGAGAAAGGGCTAGCCAAACATGGAGAAATATACAGGGTGTTCCATTTGAGAAAATGAAGTTGCCATCAATATGTTGGCCTCCCTGTATATATTTCAGTTTCTGGACTCATATCAAAAAACCTCAGTTGATTTCGTGAAACTTTTATACGAAACATTTTTTTGTATCTCCTTTAGTAACAAAGTTAAAGGGGGGGTCAAATTATAGTGAAAAACCCGGTACACATGCGGCCAAGTTTTTGTGATGAATATAAATGCATCCGTAAGTGTCACTGTTTTTTAGTGCTATGGGTGTTTCGTACAAGGATAATTTACGAGAAAATTGTTTGCCTTATTAAAAACCCAATGAAATCAATCAATTCGAAGTCATCTGATTGAACACAACCAATCAGCGCCTGATTACACTCTCGTTACCATTGATACATTATGATGCATTTCGATTTTTACGTTTCTAAATTTGATATTTCAAAATGCCTCGATTTGGTTCCAACACTGACGAAAATATTAATGAAATCATACAATCAAACATACCAATAAATACCGTTCGCAGTAAAAAAAATTGTATGGGGAGCATTTATGGAGTTTTGTGATGAGAGAAAGTATATATTAGATGGAAATAGGACACCAGAAGAATTGGCATTTATTTTGAAAGATTGGGCTGTAAATTTGAGAAAAAAAGATGGTACAGATTTTAATGACGCAACTGTTAAAACCATGTGGTAATTAGCAAAAAATTTTCTATCCGAATAACCCTCGGACATTGATAAATGCTCAAAAATTTCTGTAACAGATTTCTTAAGCTTGTTGCTTGTAGGAAACTGTTTCCAAGCAACAAGCTTTCAAAATCTGTTATAGAAATTTTTTCGTGCAATTATCAATGTCCTTGGATTATTACTACTGACAATAGTACAATAAATTTGAAGGCCTTGCAAAAACTTGAGAGATTCATCAAAAATTTGCGAACTATAGTATTATGTAGAGGGACATATTGTCTTCCTATTGAGGTTTAACTCACCCTCAATTACCTATGAAGAATTCAGGGGTGACAGACCCTACACATTGGTTTGAGAGGATTTCGACTTACAATTTTGCTCAAAATATGTCTCCTCTCTTTAAAAATTGACCTGGTCCGATTTTTTCTTCGACAACATCCTTGTTGGGACATAATTGGTCTGGCAAGTTATCAAATTGTCACCTCCTGTAACTACTTCAAGGAATCAATAAAATTGACCTGTTCCGTCATTTTCTCTGAAAACATCCTTGTCGCGATATAATTGGCCTAGCAAGTTTTTAAATTATAGCCCTGTATATTCAAATCATTCCACGACGTTTTCCTTTTAATTGTTCATAATAGGATAATCCTTCCTTTTGCAGAAAGTCACTTTCCTGCTGTCAGATGTTCTAAAAGTAACCCTGTACATACTTATCCCATCAAACGTAAAAGGCCCTCACCGCCTAGATTGTTTTACTCTCGAACAGATTACAAAGCGTAAAGGGCTTGCTGATGCAGTATTTAAATGAGTGCTGCGAACAGCAGAATGTTTTCCTTGAATTTAGATCCACTCCACTCCATCCTCTTCTATGGTCGCAGCGACATTTCCGCTGAACGTATGTTGATATTGCAAAACTCCTGCACGAACATCAATAACCCAACTCTTCCCCAACACGACGCCGTTCTGTGAAAAGCGGTAAAATTGCATTTCTCTAACGTTATTGCTGGTCTGCTGCTCCAGTATGCGAATTCAGTAGATTTTCCGATAGGTACCTTTGGGAAACAAACTCGCAATGGATATATGTGACAGGTAATGGTAGATGACAAAATATTTTCCCTTGACGCAAAGCGGAACGACTTCATTTTCAGTAAGTCATACTCAAGCAACAGATACGAAGTATTTTGGCTCAAATTATTCGTAAGTAATTTCATGAAGGGATTCTGTTTTTCCGAAAAGAATTGAAGAAACACGTTGCTAAGTATTATTATTTAGGATGAGTGCTGGTGGTAACAAAAATCCGAGTCGAAGACGAGGATTTTTGCAACTGAACTGAAGCTTTTTGTGAAAAAGTATTACCTTGCATTGTGTTTTTCGACTTTTATTACAGAAAAATTTGGAAGCCCTTATGATATTTGAGAAGACTACTTCGTGAGTGACAGATCATTCTGCGAAAATGAACAAATATTAACTAATGACTTCATCGTCATATGCATCATTATTTATTTATGTAGGTATGTATGTATGTATATATTTTAACTGCGATTCCATCAACTCTGATATTACAACCAGTTGTAATATCTTACATACAGGGTGGGCCATCGATAACTTTCCACCCCGAATTTTGAGATTTGGAGTAGAATAACGAAAAAACGCTCAAATACCTAGGTGAAATTTTGTTGAAATCGGGACAAATAAGGATGTTCAAATGAGTTTGATATCACTACTCCTCTATAGCCGCAACCTCTAACAGCTCTGATTTTTTAATAAGGAAAAGGGGTCGAGCAGCACATTGTTGGAAAGGCAATTCAATTTCCTGCATGGGTGTATTTTTTTCATCACTTCATACAGAGTGACTCAGTATCCCATCAATAACTTTCACACACCGAATTTGGATCTTTGAGATGGTATAACACACGAACAAGTGAAATTTAATTCACAGGAGGACATGTTATTGTGCTGAAATGAGTTTGATATCGTTAACCCTCTAGCCGCTACCCTATTTCAATTTAAACGCACGATATACTTTGTGAAATAAATACACTCATGCAGGAAATTGAATTGCCTTTCCAACAAGGTGCTGCTCTACTCCTTTTCCCTATTCAAAAATGAGAGCTGGTAGGGGTTGCGGCTTGAGGGGTAGTGATATCAAACTTATTTGAACTCCCTCATTTGTCTCCCTTTCAACAAAATTTATTTTTATTTTATTTTAATTCAACAACAAAACTGTCGAGTTTTGTCGCAGGAAAAGTCGAAAAAATTGCCGACAGCTGATGCCAAACCATTTTTCCATCTAGAAACCATTTGTAATTCAGAATTGCGCGTTTAATTGGTTTGATCGGTGGAAATTAAGATGAGGAAACTAGACGATAATATTTGATGAAAACAACGACCTATGATCAGGTGGTTTCAACTCTTCTTACAAGGATATGCTCGTCCAGGTAAATTGTTCGACAAACATCGCTTTGGATATTTTTGTGCGCTTGTCTCTAGGAAAACAGCTGTTCACACTGGTGTAGAATATGATGTCAAAAGTAATTCTGTTGTTCTGTTGTTCGTGAATACTATATCATTCTCACAGAATGAGCTACGAACTTGAAATAATTGGATCATCGAATTATAGAAATTTGAAGGTTGGTCAATTTGATAGGAAACCAAATCTTTTTTGAACAGATTTTCGTTAAATCCCTGAACTTTTGTATCAGCATAAGGAGAGCAACCCAATGGTATTTCAAGATCCTAGAATTTCGGAAAACTAATTAATCAATTCATTCATCTCGAATATCTGGAATTTGTAGATTTTCTAAAATTCATTAAGATTGATTAATAATCATAAATGAACTTCAATTCATTTAATTTAGGCAAATGTTAAGAGGGTTCACGAAAGGAGGAAATAATCCTCAAATTGTGGAATGTTTCATGAAATCTAGAATTCATGAAATTTTTGTTCAGTCGATATTATTTTACTGCATTTCATATATACAGTGTGTTTGGTCATGACTTAGCGATAATTTAAGGGCATCAAATATACCTTATTTTATCGATAAAAACACCCACATTGGGGAGTTTATCCCCTCAGTTTTGGAGTGACCCCCATTTTAAATTTACTTTTTCTACAAACGTCAAAAAATGACAAGGTTCGCGCATTGGCAAGAATATGCGAAGTGACCCTTTTTTTTCATTTTCCTTTGTTACTATGACACCGTGCGCGAAGTAGTGTGCGAAATACTTACTTCGCACACTGCATGTAAACTATATGGGATTTTTATATTTTAACTTGGTGAATTTCTTGAAATCCACGTTTTCTTTAACATTGAGTGTTGCTTTCAACATAGAATATATTGCCCATAGTTATAATACCTAATTACTTGATTTGGAAAAACAGTTCAAACCAGTTCAATATTTTTTTTCATATTAAGCTAAGCGTTTGTAGAAAAAAATTTGTTTGCATCTCATGCGCGAAATACTTTGGTGATCTCGACTATTTTTTTTAACTCGGCTGCGCCTCGTTAAAAAAATCAGTTCTCGATCACCAAAGTAGCATTTCGCGCACTAGATACAAAAATAACTATTTTAATTTTAGTTGACCCTTCCAAATAATATCGATTTCTTTGGACATGAAGGTCCTACAGATGTGAAAAAAAATGTTTTTTGAAGGATGATACTACCACTTTTTATTAAAGTGGAACAATATGAAAACATTTAACTTAGAAATGTCATCAAAAAATTATTCAAAAAAATTGTATTAAAAAACTTCACTGATTTTCTCAGTAAATCCGCAATAGTACAAGAACTAGCACTTTGAAGTATAATTTTTTTCATTGAGCTAACACGCAATAATATTAGCCACAAAGCAATACCAACATAATTTCTGCAAGTTACATAATTAGAAAGTTATTGCTGTTCGAACATGACCCTTGTGAAAATTGATAAAATAAAATAAAACTCAGTACTGTACTTTCGAAAATTTTTAATGATCAAACAAACAAATTAATCATAGAAATTGTTCAAAATGGCCGCCTCTGCTTTGCAGACAGAAAGTGGCCCTACCTGAACCAAGTTGGAAGTTGCTAAACTTTCACTAACAAGTACCGATTCATATCAATTGAATGCGTATGAAGTTAATAGGTAGTTAAATGAGATAGCTTCACTTTCACAACAAACATTATTGAAACTGACCATGAGTACAGAAGTTGATTATCCTCTTTCAAAATATTCAAAATATTCATTCCCGCAGATGAATTTTCCCTCATGAATATAAATATTATACTGAAGAAATATGCCAGCTAAATGAGTTGAATGTGATAAGTTGAAATAAACGATGCATGAAATATTCAGCGCTTATCAGGAGTGCACCTGTCTCGTGAAGTTATCGTACATGGGTTTGTACAGAGCTCAGAGCTTTCCAAGAATCGCAAAAGCTCAATGTTGAACGTAAACTTGACCAAAATGTAGGCGACTCAGCAAATATCAATAAATTGGCGAGAATTCGTAGAATATTTACAGCGATAAAATGCATGAAATGGAAAATCTGTAAATCAGTAACTCAGATAAAATATGGGCATCCATATGACGTTCAACAACAACTACCTAGAAATCTAGAAATTACAGGCACATATTCAAAAGTTTATGACGCAGTGATACACTCACTATGAATCTCATGTGAGTAGTTTTATATCAAAAATTCCAATGAATATCGATTCAACTATTACAATCAAGTTTTATCAATCAATGACTTGTTTGTTAGAATTTTATCAAAATATCAAATTACTTTATCATAAAGGCTTTGATGAATTACATTGAAAGAGGTATAGAATCAGTAAACAGAGAATGTTTTGTTATTCCCAGTGTTTAGTGTTTTAATGAAAATGGAATATATAATATGGAAGATAGAGTTTTCTTTAAAATATGAATTTTTTGTTCAATTGAATTTATTATGTCCATCTGAGGAAGTTTCTATAAAAAAGGGGCTCATGAAAATTACATTTACTCACAATATAATTCACAGGCCTGCCAAAATTCGGCTTTCATTTAAGAAACTACCGTAACATCCATCTCTAGAGTTTCATTCTATTATCGGTTTGTTCATGAAAACTATCTAGGTATATGTATCATTGTTGTCAGTTTCCGTTTTTCAACCTTATCACTACTATCTCTCATGCGCATTTAATCAGGTCAAATCAAACTAATAATTTGAGTTTTCCACTTATGCACTCAAATGTTTGCCAACGAAGCTTAACCTACTTCACACCGAAAATATTCAATATATTACCAAATAAGGTTAATTTTTTATTGTCGAGTTATTATGAAGGAGATTTAAAAACCTCAAATTCAGTATGTGTTCATTCGAAAACTTAAAATGCAAATAACACTCTCTTGTTTTTAGCAACTCTGAGGAAACAAAGATTTTCGAAAGCTCGGTAAACGAATGAAGAGTCAAAATATCTTTATATTGATTGGTTCGAAATCCCTTATTTCACCCTTTATTACAAAATATACAGGCTGTCCAAGCCATTCACGACAATATTTTTTTTAGATTCCTATCCCAAAACAGGTAATTTTTCAACTCAGAATTCTGACGAATGTCTACATTTTCCGTCAGTAGTGAGACCAAAATTATTGTAAAAATAACCTTCAGTTATTTCACAAGATTTAAAAAAAATTTTAATGACCATATTTTATGGAACACCCTGGATAATTGGGCTGGTTAACGAACTGAACCGTGGCATTTGGGAACTTAAATCACCCTGAAAATCTCAAGTCTCTAGGACATTCCCTTCGGAAGTTATCGGACAGAATTGAATTTGACTACAGATTCGTCATCAGGGAATCGAACCCTATCTTTCGAGACCATTTTCGGCTCAAAATTCGAAAAGTACAGACAATTGGACAACACGATATAGCACTCGTTTAAGTAGAATGAGCGCTAAAAAAGTTATTTTCCTTGATAAAAAACGAATATTTTCAGTTTCAATCCAAACAGTTCAAACTACACACTTGATCAAAGTCTCCAGGAATAATGTTTGCTTTTCGAGGCACCCGATTTACTCGCAACTAATTGGTTAGATTCAGAGCACTGAGAGTCAAAGGATTGAATTCTAAGTAATCCCGAATGAAAAACCCTTTGCTAACTGGGCTCTAAGATAAATACAAGGCGTTACCCAAGATCGTCGATGTTGTTTATCGTTACGTACAAGGGAGAATTGCCTAATTGTATCACTTTTGAGTTCCGATCGAAACAAAACTGCCAGGAGGAATGAGAATTTTATCGAAAATTTATTCTGTGTATCTTATATCAGAAGTGACTACAATAAAACCACGAATGAGTTTTTAGCATCGAATAAGGCACATTTAATAGGGTGCCTTCTGATTGAAAAGTGAATTTACATTTTGTGTTTTCAACACTGCAATGTCGATAAATATTTGTTACGGACTCAAGGCATATATGGTACCAAATAGCAGTTATAGAATTTGCTCCGCTCCTGATAGTTGTAGGTTTTAGATTGTTAATCTTCGAAAAACCCAACGAAGTGACAAAAAAACCAATGTACCACTTGAATACCGGGATTTTCTACTATCAGACTGCCGAGTTTTGTTTCATTCGCCTAAAAACTAATCGAGATATTGCATTCCCAAACTGGCAATGCAGATGTCAAAAAATGCAAATTTTGTATTGAATCGATACATAATAAGAATTTGAAATCAGAAAGTAGATATTCGTTTAAGATGGATGTGGCAACACTGTCGACTCAAAATTATTTTAGGCTAAAATTTATTTCATTTCCAAGGCTGCACCTAAAATTTTAGAACGAAATATTCACTAGTTCTTCGAAAACGTCTTATAGGCCAAGTTAAATGGAAAATTCTGTGTATACCCTTCTATAATTTCAAATTTGAAAAAAAGCATTGGTGGACCATTTTTTTCTCAAAATTTATTCGGACAGAAGTCTGTACGGATGCCACTGGTGGAAATCAAAATTAATTTTGAAAAGAAAAAGATGTGTTATGATGCGTACTCATAACCTACCAAAACTCGGAGAAAAATTGGGTTAGGTATCGAAATTTTTTTTCGAAAAACTAATTTTCTCAGAAACAATGCATAAGATATGAGCCTCTGACGCAATGTGGGAACTTTATGGCATAAAATCATCTGAAGATTAAGATTCTGAATCTATGGTATCTCATTCTGAAACATGTATATTATTGTTGCTGAGGAATTAGATGTCCCGGCATTTTTTATGGAAACATATTTTGCTGGTTTGTTGTTTTCATTTAAGTGGTATGATAGTAAAGATTTCACTTGGAAAAAAATGTTGATTAATTCCTAGTCTAAATATTGATAGCATCTGAAGTTCAACATCAAATGAGTGAGATACATATGAAATTTGTATTTTTTTTATTTCAAGAGCACGTTTTCTATCGGATTATGAAATGAGAATGTATCTATGAGTAAATCATATCGATTTTCAGTCTCGCTCCAGTCGGCAATATAAATAGCTCCTGAAACGACATGAAAAATATACGAAAGTTTATATGAATGGGGGATTTCACTGGTTACTTTAGCAACTCTATAAAAGACCTTAATGTACAAGTGGATTTTGTTTTGCATTTAAAAACAGCCGAATGGGGCATTTTAGTCGCATTTCAGATGTCGAAATGGAACTCGAGAGTTGGAATGAGACCTTTTGTTTCGTATTCGAACAAAGAAAAAACTGCTCGCGAGAAAGCTTGTTTGCAGACATTTTGACGTTATTCATGGTGTTCCACAGACATTTGACCCCAGTTTAACGAATTAGCATTCAGTTTATGTAATTCTAGCTTTGTATATTTGAATGAAAAGTTGAGGAGCGTTTACAGCCTGTGACGACTGGCGAACCTTGAAGAATATGGAACTTTGCTAGAAAGTTTAATATCGTCACTTCACTTTGTATACCTTCGATTTTAATTGTTGAATGATAGCAACAAAACCCTGCACTTGGTGAAGTAGTCAAATTTGTTGAGAATACTTCGAAATTTGTTGCCTTAAGTGAATAAAAAATCTTATTATTACCCAGTTCTCCTTTGGGAACATTATGTAGCAAAGAGTTTCTTCTTCTTAATTGGTAAAAAATTATGCAAGTTTGATTATTCGATGTTCAAGTTCTTATGAAAATATTCTTCTTTCACTTTCATAGACGATAGAGGTTCTCTTTTATTTTATAGAATATCACAAATACATATTTAAGCAACTAGCTGATTAATCATTGGGAGTTGGTGACAAGATTCTTTCGTCGACTACATTATGAATAAAGTATGAATTCTTGATTGAAAACATTTTTATTTCTCCATTCAAATAGCGACGTTTAGAGAGAAATTCTTCAATTCTTTAACCTTAAGAATAACGAATCAAAAAATATTTGAAGAATTCAAACTCATAAACTAATTCAATAAACGTATATTCATCTTAAGGGTTTCAAATTAGGTGAGTACCTATGGGCTCATCTATGAATGTGAGAACAGTGAAATCGTTCAGAAGAGTTGTAACATTTTCTACTCGTATTGCTTCTTGGTACTTCATGTTTGGTTCACATGACATTCATACATTGACATAGAAGAATTCCTGCTGCATTTAAATGAGTCAGTGTTGATCAATTTCGTGTACGTTGAGCTGAGCTTTCATATTGAGGTCGACGGATTTAGTTATTCAAGCAACTAGTTCATTAACCGCTAGATTAATAAACGAGTTGATTGAATTTTTTTCCGTCGACCAAATTTCGAATTAAGTCCTATAAGTTCGTGATTAGAATACGGTTTTTTTTTGCATTCAGTGGAGTTGTATCATTACACGTATTGCTCCCGAATACTTTATGTTTGATGCCCATGAAACTTGCGCATTGAAGAAGTACAAATTGAGCAATAAACTGGGCCATTATTGATAAATTTCGTTCCGTTTATTTTCAGGTTGACGGAAAAATTCATTTTCCTGTCGACAAGAAAATAGATACTATGATGATACTTGATTGATAGTTCTTAACATCAGTTGATGCTGAGTGTATACTGAGTTTCATAGAACATGTACATCCATCAGTAATGAATTTATTTCACCAATTTCTGAAATGATTTGTATTTGTTTGAGTTTTGGTCATCCTGAATTTCAGGGAAATCCGTTCGGAGACGAAACTGACGATATTAGCTTTTACGTGAAGTAAGAAATTTGAGAGAAACGAGAATTCAAATTGAAGTATCTTGCCAACTATTGTTTCCATTCTTCTCCTTTTGGGGTCTGTTTCACCACTTGCTGATAAGGTATTGATAGTTTTCTAGCAGATATCATTGAAATGAATTGGTATATCTCTATTGATGAAAATAGAACCCTTTCAGATTCTTTTTTTAAACTTTCTGATATTAAATATCAAAAACAAGAAAGTATGATTTCGATTTCATAAATGCAAATGAATTCATTACAACGATATCCGCCAGATACCTATCAATAACTTCTCAGCAAGTGTTGAAACAGGCCCTTAGAATTTAACTCTTCTCTTAAAACCTTCAGTTTTTTTTTTGTAATCATTTGTGTTCATGGTATGCCGCTAGTCCTATACCATGAATGAATTGAGTGTATGCTTATGTGTTCTACGCAAACATATCTGTCCAAGACAGTTTTCATCTTGAAAATGTCGTGAGAGGTAATCACAGTATCCCCAAAATCAATAATTTTTTAATAACCTTGTAACTTTGAAATTGTAACATATATAAAAACTGATGGCACCCCCGAATTATTCATGAAGCAGTAACCATTAATTTCCAACCTAAATTTTATATTTCCAATAGTTGCAGAAATACCCTTAAACGAGAGAGAGTTTGGGATGCACTGTACAATGTCAATAAACATCGTTTAACCTTATGAAATGGTTGTTAAACGTAATCAACGTATTGAATGTCATTTTAACCCTTTATTGCATACGGAGCCAGTTTTGGCCTGCATACTTTGATCATATTTTCTACTCTATTTTCAAACAAAAATCATTAAATATTATTTAAAAAACAATCATAAGTTTATGTTTAGACGAAATACAATTTTCAATGTCTATGACTAACGTATTATGTCATAATATTTTCGTTTTTCCCCTGTATGAACGCGAGAACAACCATAGTAAAATATACTCCAGCTTTGTTGGTGAAAATTGAATAGAAAAAGTGGAACAATTTTTTAACCAAAATATGAATAATGTTCTACAAAGCCTTCGTCTTTGACTATTGTCTCAGTTTAATCAAAATATTTGTTCGTTCTGCATCATTTTTAATATTTTCTACGGGAGCCATCTTTGGCTCCGTATGCAATAAGGATTAAGCGATTAAGTACCTATACATTCGAAATTCTTTTTTTCTTGCTGTCCAGAATGCTTTACATCTTTCATGGTATATGAATTATTATACTGCTAACTGCAATGACACTATTCCTAGTGATGGCTTCCTCAGTATTCACTGTCTGATTCTGATAACGTTTTTCTACTTTCCCGTTTGCGCAACCAAAAACCTATAATTATTTCACCATCCGATACCTTCGAAAAGGGGCGCGGAAAACCCCAACAAAGGTACAAAACCTACCTTTGGATTCAGTACGTTTGGACAAAATTGACTGTTTACTGATTCATCGAAGAAATTGTCGATTAGGCCAAAACAATTGTTCTTTGCATTCTCATACAAAATGGGATCTTTTCCTTTGCCTAAATAAGAAGTTTGGTTTATTTTATAACTAATTTCAAAAGATCCTTCACTAATTCGGTTGGAACGGGTCTTCCATCAGGGCCAATTTCTAGAGTTGTCAACATGTACTCCAACATTAACATTAATATGACGCCCTCAGCTAGATCGAACAGCTCACCAACAAGCAAATCAGTTCTGTAATAGCATTATCTCGACAAATTGTCCTCTTGTTTTACAGATTATGCATAAACGATGTCAGCATTTATCCCTGCATTGCTATCGATTGTTGACCAGATATTCACCCAGAAAACTGGAAATGCTTCGTTATCGAATGTCCGGATATATGACCGTACATAAATTGTAAAGTTCCGCAATGTTCTCATTTTTAATCTGTTTACCAGCCAAGTTATTTTTTCGCTTCGAATTGATATTTATGCTTTGTCTTTTCCATATCTCTCAAGCTAGAATCGAGAAGTTTTGTATTCTGTTCGAAGATATTTGAACGAGAGTCGATATTTACTTTTATACAGGGTGGCCATTTGAAAACGAACAGACGAGATTACAGACGAAATAAATTTTTTCGATAGAAATGCTCGGACAGGTCGATTTCTGTTTCGAGGGGGACAACTTAAGATGTAGGTTACGGACGCATAGCGCTTCAACCCTTGCTACTACAACCCTCACCCCCATTTTTGAATAGGGAAGATGGGGTGAGTGATACCTCATTTGAAAGTATTTTTATACTGATTTCAGCACAGTAATTGATTTTTCATTTTATGCATTAGTTCTCGAAATATTCTCATCTAAGTATTTAAAAATGAAGTTGTTTTCATGGCACTTGTAGTATTTTTTTGTGAAAAATCGACATTTTGAGCTTCAAAACGACCATGTTTATCTAAATGTCGTTGATTGAAGAATTCTGCGGTTCTATTCGCACATTGATTGTTTGCAAAAAAAAGTGAAATTATTTCCACCCGCTCTGCAATTGAATAAACCATGTCGAACAATGAATTAGAACACATACAAGTCTCGATTCAAAACTAAGAATAATTCACATGTCAAAGAACCAGTAAGCCAACTTAATGATCTAGCTGTTCGTAATAAATAAAAATTATCGATTCTCATTTTTTGAAAAAGATATGAATTCAATAATCAACAAAATGAAAACATTATTGAAGCCAACTGAGAAAACACTTCATAATTAAGTCGGAAATCGTTTCACGAATTGGGACTGGAATATTTCTGTGGCATCATTATGATTTGATTTTCTTACCAGGTAATCTGATTAGAGATATGTACGTATTTGGACTTTTTGGAGATTTCTATCGATCAAGTGTTACCGCATATTATTGGAAATACTGCAAATTATATCGAAGATAATTTAGATTGAGTTTCAGCAAGATTGAGCTCCTTCGCAATACGCTTTGTTTGTTCGACATCTTGATTAAAGATTTCTATGTCAGTGGATTGGAGGAAGAAGCCACAGTCATGGTTGTTTTGAAGCTCAAAATGTCGATTTTTCACAAAAACACTACAAGTGCCATGAAAACACCACTTCATTTTCAAATACTTAGTTAAGAATATTTCGAAAACTAATGCATAAAATGAGAAAACAATTACTGTGCTGAAATCAGTATAAAAATACCTTTCAAATGAGGTATCACTCACCCCATCTTCCCTATTCAAAAATTGGGGGTGAGGGTTGTAGTAGCAAGGTTTGAAGCGCTATGCGTCCGTAACCTACATCTTAAGTTGTCCCCCTCGAAACAGAAATCGACCTGTCCGAGCATTTCTATCGAAAAAATTTATTTCGTCTGTAATCTCGTCTGTTTCGTTTTCAAATGGCCACCCTGTATATCTGGGACTTCTTGGTTAGATTTTATTTGCAATTATTGGTTTAATTGATAAGTAAGCTCAGCAGAAATTCCTTGTATCGAAAAGGTATGGTTGAATGATAGGGAGATTATGAATAATTAACATTTATCTATTGAGCCCCAATCACAGCTATTTACGCAACTACAATATAGCTCGGCCTCCAGTTGCAGAGCCCCAATGAACTGCATTATCTGACAGCGCTCTAAGGAGGCTAGAATTGCATTTCTACTTCAATTTTTCTGTCCAGGATATTCTTCGCACAGGCTTGCTTTGACAAGGCTCGCTCCGCTCACGCGTTAAAATATCTTAACCATTAGTCGCTATCTTCAATAACATAGTTGATAAAATAACTATTAGCTTGTCAAACTTAAACGATCATGAAAAAATAGAAAAAGATAAAACTGAAATTATTCGAATGCAATTCATGATCATGAGTCTACAACTATGCATGTAGTGTACTCTTCTGAAATAGCGGGGGCGTGATTTGTTAGTTATCACGTCCAAAACCCTCATATCAAGTTTGCTAATTAATCCAGGAATGCCTGAATAATTATTTGTTGTGATATACAACGTGAACTGCATAGCTTATGGTACGGATGGGAAGTATAATATATTCTGTTCTGAAAATTAGTACGCTTGCTGATCGGTTATTATTCTGTTAACAAACTGTGATATGATATTTTCGAAGATAGTGGACCAAACTGAACACTCAGGTAGTTATTACGTTGACGTCTTTTCATTTAATATGATGTACATGTGTATTGTTTCCTCACGAGATCGATCAACATGCGTGTTGTCAAATTATCTGAAATAAACTTATTTGTAATTGTTATAAGATCAACTAGTTAGTCATAAATCGCTAGACTTTTTCGACGACCGCATTATGGATTGAATTCAAATTCTTGATTGAAATACATTCCTTTCTGCACAAGACATACGTTTGACATCCTAATTTAAATTTCTATGTTTCAGTGGAGTTGTGATATTACTGGTACTGCTTCTGAGTACGTTATATATTCTCGATTTTCCATGACAATTGTTCATTAAAACAGAAGAATATGATCAATGAAATGGGTCATGATTGATCAATAGCGTACACGTTGAATCCATCTTTCATTTTGAAGTCGATGGAAATAATTATTCACTAAACTAATTCATTAATGACAGCGATTAATGGTCGAGTCATTTAAATTTTAATACAATATTTTTCCGTATACCTCCATTATGAATTGTATACAGGGTGTCTACTTTTAAACAGGCCAAACTTCAAGGGCGCATTATACGAGTGATTTGCCACAAAAATTGTCATATAACACACGGTCGAAATGTTGACGGTTATTCTCAATTTAACATTTCTTGATTTCACGAAATATTTGGAGTTCTAAAATGATCAATATTTTCGCCTATAACAATAATACGTTATGGAAAGAAGAATAATGCACTCAGGTGTGCAAAAATTCCTGCATTGATGTAATGTAAACCGTCTGTTTCTTCAAAGATTATCCAAAGGATTGTCACAAAATGTTCCAATTATTGGCACCTTCACCAAAATATCAAATTTGGTTAGTCTTCAACTATATTTCTGGTGAAACACATATGTTTAGGAAGATTATGATTATGTTTTTAAAATTATTGATTTTTTTCCTATATGCATTTGACAAATCGAAGAGTGAAAAATAATAGAAATATTATTATATTTTCGACACAGTGTAGCATTTCTGAATCCAAAAAATTCATTCTTTCAGAATCTCTATTCGAAGGAATTTCAAGAGGTTTTGTTTAAGTCATTGTATATTTAAGAAGTGGAAAAATAGTGAATTGTGGTTGTTCGATCTCGTGAGATTTTTCACTAAATCTACTTGATGTTCTTAGATGGTGATGATGAATAAAACACTCACTGAGTGATTTTAAAATGATTTGATTTGTATGATGCTGATTCATTTTGAAAATGAATGCATGATTGTACTACGTACGTTATGAGAATTGAGTAATGAATAAAATGTACATGTGTACGTGAAGGGATGCTCTGCTCGAATGGCCGAACCAGAGCCAACGCCCAACAGCTGCAGTACAGTACCGCAGGGGCAAGCTCCCCTAGTGCCATTAGTAAAGAGGGTGCGCGCATGCCGAACTCATAGGCGTGCGCGTATAACATAAAATGATTAAAATGAATATGAATATAAAAATTGAAGGAAACAATACAGTGGTCAAATGACCTTTTTAGTTTTCAAAAATTCAATTTCAATTCATTATAAGTTGCACTATTCCATTGATTTTGCTTATTTTCGAACATAACCCAGAAAGACATACTTCAAAACTACACTGCAAATATCAAGGCGCTAACTCATTTCGTTCGAATGTTAGAGTGCTTACGAACGGGTAATGACTGCTTTCGACCTTGAAATCATCACTATTGTGTTCGATCGAGTCATTTAAGATCACTCTTGATAGATATTTCAGACAAAACTACAGCGCGTTTGCCTCTTGGAATAAGTACCCAACAAAAAAGTTGATTCGGTTATGAAAATGATATAAAAAAGAGATAATCTGCATTCACTACAATAATCCCAGCAAATCATCTAAATAACGACTGTTGAGTCCTTTGATTCACACCATAATATTCTTTTATATGAAGCTGCTACAATATTTCGTGGTTTCTCCGTTTCTACTCGGAAAATATTTTCCCCTTTATTCGGGTATGTATGAAGCGAGAAAATTAGTTTTCCTTATAAATTGGCCGTTCTCGGGTAAAATCCCGATTCTCAGATATTAATGCAGATGTACATTCTGCGAAATTAGCCATCTGCGGGACATTAGGAATATTGGCACACGAAATTCTGGCTATTTCTGCGAGTCCAGCGGGAAGCGCGCTTATTATTACAGGAATTGCTGGAAAATCAGGACCGTTTAGGAGAGCGCTACGGGTACAATGGACCATAACAGACTCGTTGTGATTTCGTAGTTAAAGAGAGATTTCTGTAATTACCTTCTGCTCGAGTACAAGATTTATATTGGACCACTCGACATGATTTTATTTTTTAATTTTCACATAATCTTTCTGATGAAAGCGTCAGAAAGCTTCAAAGAAGATTAGGCTATTTGAGTTCCATCTTTCCGTTCATTCATGTTTCACATTTACTTATACTGTATCTGTTATTTTTCTAGGACCTTCAAGAGCAAAAGGTTTGAAGCTTTAGAAGTATTTGCTAGGTCATTTTCAAACTCCCTATGGACGTCATGTTCTGTCATAACTCATTGTAAGAGTTGTGCGCCTTTATTACAGGAATTGCTGGAAAATCCGGACTGTTTAGGAGAGCGCTACGGGTATATACAATGGCCCATAACAGACTCGTCGTGATTTCGTAGTTAAAGAGATATTTCTGTAATTACCTTCTGCTCGAGTACAAGATTTATATTGGACCACTAGACATGATTTTATTTTTTATACCATTTTCACATGATTTTTCTGATAAAAGCATCAGAAAGCTTCAAAGGAGATTAGGCTATTTGAGTTCCATCTTTCCTTTCATTCATGTTTCATATTTATACTTTCTATGTAATTCTTCAAGGACATTCCAGAGCAAAATGTTTGAAGAATTGCAGGAAAATCAGGACCTTTAGGAGAGCGCTACAGGTACAGTGGATCACAACAGACTCGTTGCGATTTCGTAGTTGAAGAGACATTTCTATCGTCTGCTCGAGTACAAAGACTTATATTGCACTACTCGACCCGATGATTTCATTTTGCACACTTTTTCTACAAAAGCTTTCTAATAAAAAGCATCAGAAAGCTTCAAAGCAGATTAGGCTATTTTAAACCTCCCTATGGACGTCATGTGATGTCGCAACTTATTGGAACAGTTGAGATAAAACTATCCATATTGGGGAAGTCACGAAATTTTCCTACAAAACTGGACGAATCCGATAAAATTTTGGATAGTATGGTGATCTCACTTAAGCTATTCGTTTTGATTGGTGGGCTGACTAGGAACCATTTAAGAGCTCTGTTGTATTTTTGGAGCTTGATGTGCTTCAGAGTTACTCAATTACCATATGAATTTTGTTCACATCGGTACATCAGGGATATTGGCACCCTAATTTTCTTGCTATTTCTGCGAGTCGAGCAGGAAGTTCGCTTATTATAACGGAAATTGATGGGAAATCAGTACCGTTTAAGATAGCGCTACGGGTACAATGGACCATAACGGACTCATTATTATTTCGTAGTTAAAGGGAGATTTCTGTAATTACCTTCTGCTCCAGTATATGATTTATAGTGGACTACTCGACACTATGATTTCATTTTGTACACTTTTTTTTCATAAGCTTTCTGATGAAAGCATCAGAAAGCTTCAAAGGAGATTAGGCTATTTGAGTCCTATCTTTCTGTTCATTCATGTTTCACATTTATACTTCATCTCCTATGGCCGTCATGTTCTGTCATAGCTCCTTGGAAGAGTTGCGCACTCATTATTACAGCAATTGCTAGAAAATCGTTTAGAGAGCGCTACAGGTATAATGACCCATAACAGACTCGTTGTGATTTCGTAGTTAAAGAGAGATTTCTTTAATTACCTTCTGCTCGAGTATAAGATTTATATGGACTACTCGACACGATGATTTCATTATGTACACTTTTTCTACATAAGCTTTCTGATGAAAGCATCAGAAAGCTTCAAAGTAGATAAAGCTATTTGAATTCCATCTTTCAGTTCATTCATATTTCACATTTATACTGTATGTGTTATCTTTCTAGGACCTTCAAGAGCAAACGGTTTGAAGCTTTTGTAGTACTGTGATCTCACTTAAGCTTTTCGTTTTGATTGGTGGACTGACTAGAAACCGATTAAGATCTCTGGCGTGTTTTCTTTAGCTTGATGCTTTAGAGTAACTCAATTACCATGTGATTTTCGTTTACATTGGTGCATCAGGAATATTGGCATCCAAAATTCTGGCTAATTCTGCGAGTCCACCTGGAAGCTCGCTCATTATTATACAGGAAAATCAGGACCGTTTAGGAGGGCGCTACGGATACAATGGACCATAACAGACTCGTTGTGATTTCGTAGTTAAAGAGAGAGATTTGCATCTTATAATATGCAAATTAATTGATTTGATGTTGGTGTATTTTTTTGCACAGACGTTGATGCTGTTAATTCATAGAATGTAAGTTTTTGTTACCACTTTCAATATACGAGTATGTATACAGTTCAAATGAATTCCTAGTTGAGTAGTGTATGTGTATATTTCAGTGAAAATTCATAACTTGATGGCACCTGTTTTTTGATTAATTCTTCAAATGCGATATTCTATCACAATGTACAGAGTGGCCAAAATTGGTATTCCCTGAACTACAATTTTTCAACCGTACGAGATAGAGAAAAATGAATGGCGCATTACGGTGGTCTCTTTTCGACGAATTCATTTTGCCGTCAACCGCATTGCTCTATCTTATTTTGTTTTTAAGTTGTGAGCCAAAATTGACATTTTGGAAATTTGTAATTTGGTCATTATCTGCGTTCCTCTTTGTGCTGTAAACATGAAACCAAACATTATACAGACACATACATCCAGTGGCTTAATCGAATTTTTGCTGAGGGTTTTCCTTCTTGACTCATTACATGAAATGTTGTTGTTTCTTATAGAAACAATAATTTATTTCTACTTAAAATTAATCACCGCTTTTTCCTCGTTTCAAATATATGTCATATATCGCTCCTAGGTCAGTGGCGACGCTAGTGGGGGCAGGTGCGGCCAGAATTTTGAGAAGAGGTAAAGGTTAATGAATTGGTACAATTTTGTCGAGCAAATGCCATAAAAATTCAGGGGGGCCGGGGCTCACCCCGGCCCGCACTAGCGTCGCCACTGACCTGATAGCGTTATATGGCATGTTATATATTTTTTAAACGAGAAAAAACGGTGAATATTTTTAAGAAGAAGTAAATGTACGGTAATGATTTTTCCGCCGACCTCGAAATAAAAGGTGATTTTAATGGGTACAAAATTGATCGTTAATGACCCGTTTTAATGCTTAATTTCGGCTATTTTAATGTGAAATCCTCATGGCAACCGTTCAAAGTATCACAAGCACAACAAAAAATGTCAAAACTCTACTGGAACATAGATACATAGAAATTTTATTATGTCAAATGTAAGTCTTGTGCAGAATGTTAATGTATTTCAATCAAGAATTCATCCACAATTTTATTTAGATATTTTGAAAAATCTTGTAATCAACTCGGTTATTAATCGAGCGACTAATGGTCTCGAACTATTAACGCGTTCGCTCCGCTCACGCATTAAAATATCTTGACCATTAGTCGCTGTCTTTGAGAACCTAGTTGATTTAATAACTATATATGAAATAAAAATTGGAAGGTTGATTCTAAGTGGAAAAAACCCCTTCATAAAAGAATTTCCACAGGAGTTGTCATATTTTAAAAGCATTTTGAGCATGACGGCTATGCTTTTCAAATGAAACAATATACGGTTCCTTGACTATTGGAATTTTCTGCCTACCTTTCGAACCCATTCATAAGGGCATATAAATTGATACTACACATCGAATTAAATATTCTGAATTGCCGTCAAAAAAGAGACGTATATGTCGCTGAGCGCGTCAGGGGAGAAATTTGAATCTTCTTTTTTATGCGTAGCACTTTCACTACGGCATAAATTGAGTTTTAACATCAATAAGAGGAATGTGTGAGGAAATAGAAAAGACGACTGAGAGTTGCCGTCGACTGTAAGTGCCGAAGTGTATGAGGTGAAAGAGCTTACAGGAACATAAATTGGGGAATTCCATAAGAGGGAGCATGTGTCGAGAGCAATGAAGATGCATTCTGTAGGGTCTTTTCATGAATGTTACATGAGTGCCAAAATGTTCTTTTGCTCGGTTGACCCGGTCGTACATCCTGACTATCCCAGTCAGGATGTTTCAACACGGAAGGTATTTTGATCCTAGCTCCTTTTTTTCCTGAATACTATCGGAAGAACAGGAATATTCGTCATATGCTGATACTAGTTTTTTCTGTCTTTTCAACCCAACTTCTCAACATTAACAGTATTGATTTTGTGCGTATGTTTTTAAGCCAACCACTGCCATAGTTTTGCCTACAAGGCAGTTACTTTCGAATCTTAAGACGAGAGTAGTCTTAAATAATTCGGTTATATTGCTGTAAAATCAGGAGTCAAATGTAATTTCTCACCTCCAAAATACTCAGAGCTTCAAACTACAACAAGAACTCTTAAATAGAATAGAATAAGCTACGTCTTGGCTACGTTCCTTAATAGGTTAAATATGTCAAAAAAGGTTTTTTTAACAGGGATGTCAGAGATGATACAACTGGAAATGGTTTTGATGGCAACACAGCTGATTATTTTTGACTTTTTTTTGTCATGTGTGTTCAGTAATAGTTGGCTGTTTGAGAGAGACCTCTCCTCACATAAAACGAAAAATAAAAGCACACAAGATAATATTGTTTGGATAGCAGCGAGGAAAAACCCAAATTTATCAGTTCCAATTTTTCCAACATTCAACTCCTTTCTCGAAATACATTATGGATAATTTTTTTTCTGCTGTTGTTGAGGATATGTGGTTTCAACAGGACGGCACCACCTACCACACAACCTCTTCAATAATAGATTTTGTTGATGAAATTATCTGAACAAATGATCCAGTTAATTATCCATTGAGGTCATGTGATTCAACACCTTGCGATTTGTTGCTTTGGGGATATTTCGATTATCAAGTTTATTCGGATGGTCCAACAACAAATGAGCCATTGAAAATCACCGTGCTTTTGATCGAGACAGCATAATTGATGTGAACAAGTGTTGGAAAATTGAGTTCACAGAATATAGTACGTATCATCTATACTGGAAAACCATTATAATCCGAAATTTCATTCTACGAAATTTATAGAACAATAAATCTGATTGGGTACGAAATTTTACAATACCACTACTTGCGCTGAATACACTTATGATGGAAAATAAGAAGGAAATTTCGAAATAATCGATACTTCAGAAAATGTTCGCTGATATTTGAGGTGTACAGGGTGGCCAGAATTGGCCCTAAGAGATAGAGTACAATGAATCGCACATTGCGGTCATCTTATTTCAAGAATATGGCATAAGGGCAAGTTGAACTTTGGTCATCATCTCCGTTCTTGAAACAACAACTTTATTTAACCACTTTTTGGTAGGAATCCAATAGCGCAGTATAAGTGATATAAAACTTCTGCTTTTAAAAAAAACAAACAATGTTTTTTTTTTCACTTAAAATGTTTTGTTGAGCATAGGTAAGAATAAAGAGGGGACCTGCGCCAACCTTTGCCCCCCTAGCAAGAGCTACTGAGGGGGACATTCGACATATTAAATATTTTTTAAACGAAAAAAAAAATGGTGATTATTTTCAAGTAAAAATAAATTATTGTTTCATAAAAAAGCGAACGTTCATGTAATAAATCAGAAAGGAAACGCCTATGCAAAAATTAGATTAAGCCACTGAATTCCTATCGAAAAAGTGTTTGTATAATGTTTTCGTTTCCAGTTTATAGCGCAAACAGGAACGAAGTTGAAATTGCCCAAATGTCAATTTTGTCTTATAACTCGAAAACCAAAGATGATAGAACAACGGTTGTCGGTAATAGTTATAGTTCAGGGATCACCAATTCTGGCCACCCTTGACATATGGATCATCGATGAAATCTCGTACGTAAAATTTGACTTCATGGAAAGAAAAAAAAAGATATTCCGCTATCTTCTCCTCACAATGATTCAACAACTTTAAAAATTTTCAGGTCCTTCGCGAATTCCGGTAATAATAAGTAGAGTTATTTCCGGAACATCCTGTATATAATCTTTGAATCTTTTGATTTAGAGGTATTTTCATTTAATTTGGACAATTGAATTACTGATCCAACTGACTCAACAATTGTATAAAGAGTTGACTAGTTTAGTTTTCATAAACCGGTATTCTTATGCAAAAATTTGGGTTTCCTTAATCTCCAAACGAAAAGTTTCGTCGCCATTTGCATTATGTACGAGAAAGTAGATGTTCTATGCCGAGGAAGAAATGAAATATGGATTTTGTTAGGAAGTCTGCTGGAATTTTAGTGGTTTTCATTATTGAAATGTATATTTGCCCAGCCTCAAATATGATAGAATCGATTTTCAAATAAAAGTATTATGCCCTCAATGGTATATTTCATTGTCCAAATATTGGTGTCACTATATTTGTTTTTGATTTTTCAATCAAGAAAAATGAATTGAAAAAATTGATTTTTGCGCACTTGTTTTTAGGATATGGTAAGAATGCAGAAGTGAGTAGTGATTCAATTTACTTTTGTATGGATTTTTTCATTTAAACTTTGATAAACACGTACAAATCATGAAATAATTACGATTAGTTCATTTCATTGCGAATTGGCTATTTCCATATCCGGCTTAACAACAATTCCAAATTAAAAATGATATGCATCCATTCTTAACTTCCAGATGTGGCAACGCGGAAAAAATTGAATCCTGTGAATTTTTCAAACAGAGTTGCATACGTCTTCCTTGATAGCCAAATATTCACCAAATGATATTTAAATAACTTTTGAAAGTTGGGTTCTCTAAATTTCTGTTAATTTTACTGAGACTGGAAAATGTAGAAGCAATTTTATATTCGAAGAATATTCATCTCATCAATGAAAAACTATATTCCGAAAACGTGTTTCTTTTGTTCTCATACTTATCCCCTGAAATATTTTACATGGTCAAAGACCCACCCAGTATAATTCCTGAACACTAAATCGTTTTCTACCTCAACTGAATGACTGAACTCAGAGGGCAAAATAAATTAAATGAAAATTAGTTATCTATTAATCTTTTTTGGTCCCAATTCCGCACCATGTTCTCGTAATGAGAAAATTCATGATTTCTGTTTTGAAATTATTGAGAAAACGTCCTGAAAATTCCACGATAATATTTCAATTTCATGTCATTTAAATTGATGAAACTCAGAGCCTCGAAGGGTATCAAAACCTATTAATATTCAACAAAAGAGACGTTGGAAAATGTTGAAAATGCAAAAACTATTAATTGGACCTGTCAAGACACGGAATCTTCAGTGTTGGCCGCCTCACGATAAATCATATCGTTATGAGCGTCTATTGAGATCTATTAAATGAGTTCCAGGATACATTAAATTAATGAATCCCATTCAAAGTTAGTAAGACTCGTGCCTGACGCTGTCCCCTTTTCTATTCTTTCTATTTCTGAATCAACCTGAATTAATGATGTTTCCCGTGATAAAGGTTCTTTTGATTGAATTCTCATAATATGAAATACTCACAGATATTTGAAACTTGAAATTCTACATCAAAGTTGACAATTGTCGAATATATAATAGCTATTTCATCAACAAGGTTATTCAAGAAAGCGACTAATGGTTAAGATATTTTAATTAATAGTTAATAGTTCGAGATCATAAGTCGCTCGATTAATAACCTAGTTGATTACAAGATTTTTCCGACGACCTGAATATGGATTATGTATAAAATTCTTGATTGAAATATATTCTCATTTGGCACAAGACACACATTTGGCGAAATACAATTTCTATGTTCCAGTAGAGTTTTGACATTTATTGCAGTGCTCCCGAATATTTTGTGAATGGTTGTCATGAGGATTGCACACAAAATAGCATAAATTGAGCATTAAAATGGGTCATTAATGCTCAATTTAGTACACATTATAATCGTCTTTTATTTCTAGGTCGACGGAAAAAATATTTATGGAGTGCTTATTGCTAGTGTAGCAGCTGTGGTGTAGCTCTAATGCCATTCATTTAATTTTCACTCCTTCGAGGAAATAGATTGCTCTGGTCATTAGCCATCCAAATTATTATTACAAAAAAATTCCATGCATAATATTTCAATATTATGCAACGAGCGTATAATGATTGCTATTATTCGCGAGGTGAATTCACCCAGTGAATAATAGAAATGATATGCAAGTAGCATAAAGATCGGTTATGATGATCGTTTGAGAACTCATGACTCATGTCACATTGTCAGATGGTGAACGGCTTGCATTTGAACATTCGATTGGAGTTTGCTCGAAACATCATTCTCATTAGTCTGCAGAAAATAAATTAAGCCATTCTAGAGATGTATCAGTGAATTATTCCTCGTTTCTATACATTTTTAACACTTGATCCAGTATGTGAGCATTCTTTCAACATCTGCAAAGATATATAGAAGTGTCATTAAAATTGAAAAAGTTTGAAGTATTTTCGGTTCAACCGAAATTACTTATGTTATGAACAAAAAATTGCACATCAGATGAATTTCACGAGATTGAACTCACCTGCAAATTTTCATACATATTGTCTCTGTCGTTCGAAAGATTTACTTATATTTAAAATTGGGAGCGAGCGAGCAGTCATAAAATAACACCAATGTTTTTCTTATCGCTGCACATAGTGTAAAATTAATTTTTCATCAAAAATTCATGTCTCCCTACCCGGTTTTATAAGCTTCAACCTCAGCTAGTTGCTGGGAAATTTCATCAGAAAAGTTGGAATTCGTGCACGAATTTAACTTCATATTATATCTGGAAACGAGAAGCAAATGACAAGTTAACTCAAAATATCAATGTTTGTACTATTCCCAACTCGTGAATTTATTATTCATTTCATCTCCGACGAAACTCCGAGATTACATCTGACTTCTCAACTCGGCAATATGTGTCTGTCCGTATATCACCAGGTTTAGGGAAATACTGCTTCTACTGAGAGAAAGTAATAAAAATGAACTTCTCCGAATTCATAATTAAACTAGATTTTGATTTTCGTATCAAAAATACACTCACCGGAAATTTAATCGATTCACTCAATGAATCGATAAAGTTTGTTTATTCATAAACATGATTTATTAAGTTGTAGGTATATTCATCCGAAATCAATCACCATTTTTCAATTAAAAGAAAACTTGTCGTACGTTATTTCATTTTGTATAATATTAAAACGAAATCTGTTTTTTACAGTTATCTTCAAAACCACCTGCGGCGTGTTTCAGTTGTTACATCATACGAGTATGATTTCTCATTCTATCATCAAGACACATCTTCTCGTGGCAACTTCATTTTTCATTTTCTACAATAACTAAATTTTTGTTGAAGATAAGGGGTTTTCAGTGAAACATTTCATTCCACAATTTCGCTATGTCAATAACAGTGGGTACAAAAATTCAAACGTGAAAAACATAAAACACTTTTGTGGTTAGTGTTTTCCTCCGTGCGCAGATAAATAGCTGCAATTCGTCTTAGCATGCCTTCGGTTTTGAGGCTGATATCCAAGAATCAAATTGGCCTGCTCATAACCCAGATTTGAACTCATTTGAGAATGCTGGGATGCTCTTAGGAGGAAAATTTGATCAAGCGTACTGAAGAAAATTTGCTCAAAGAATTGAATGCAATCGACCAACTTGAAATTGTCGAGAGAAGATGTTGCTAGAAAACTTTTTTTAGGTTTTCACTCCCAGTCTCTGAAACAGAAACAATTAAGAAATATTCAATTAAGATGAAATCATCCTGCGTAAATCCTGATTTGTCAGG
This sequence comes from Propylea japonica, assembly GCA_013421045.1. Lineage (NCBI taxonomy): Eukaryota > Metazoa > Arthropoda > Insecta > Coleoptera > Coccinellidae > Propylea > Propylea japonica. The sequence continues at coordinate 36,485,697 of CM024239.1, forward strand.
AGCAAATTGTTCTTGAAAAAATTGTTGCCTAACGGTAAAACTAAAAAAAGGAAAAAAATGAAAAGGATAACGTAACGTTTCGGTGTCAGACTCCTTCTTTAGACAAACTTGAAAAATCTTTGGAATTGTCTCTTTTTTCGTTTGTAGTCTAATTAGACTACATACACAATTCCAAAGATTTTCCAAGTTTGTTTGAAGAAAGAGTCTGTTGTAGACACCGAAAAGTTACGTTATTCTTTTCATTTATTTCCTTTTTTAGTTTTACTGTTAGAAAACAATTTTTTCAAAACCAATTTGCTCCTGACAAATCAGTGCAGGGATTTACGCAGGATCATAACATCATAACTAAAATTTTTTTAATTGTTTCTGTTTCAGAGGCTGGGAGAGAAACCTTCTCACGTTTATTCATATTGGAAGGCTGATAATTTAAATTTGTTCTTATTGAAAATTCTTGATCTCATTCTGTTGAAGGAACCTTGGTTCGAATCTCGGTTTTGAATTACAGTTCTTTTTATTTCTTCTTACTTCTTTGAGGTTGATTTCCTTTTGTCCTAATATACGAGTATAGTGAGAACGCTTTTGTTCTTGTTCAAATTGAAAAAACAATAAGGAATATTTTAATTGGTTTCCGTTCATTTATTAATGAATTCAAATTTTCTATCAGAATCTGAAGTCTACCTTGCTGATTTTCAGGGTATGTCATTACACTTACACAAATCTTTGAAGAAACTTTCTGAAAAAGGCTGTGCAACTCTTAAAGATTTTTTGTAGGCACACATTCACAATTGACCTTGTCTTTCATGCATTTTCATATTTTTACTCGTATTCATCTGAGAGTCCCTACACTACGCCATCTTATCTATAACGGAACGATTCAAGTAGGAGGACGTCAAAGGAAATGGGAGCTTTTCGATGACCATTCGCAAAGGGCCTTGTTTTGCGTCTCAAAACCCTCGATTGATCTGTAGAAAGCTATGGATAACAAGAACATGAGAGAAAAACCGAGAATAACAAATAACTTCAAAAACGTTCAGAGAATCTATAAGGAGGGAATATCATCCAGAGCATACACTGTTGTTTCGCCTTATTGGAATTCATCAGTAAATAGAATAGCTATGAACGATATGAGGCTCTCTAGGACCTTTCACTTAAGGTCTGGCATATAGCTCTTGGTATCATAGTACATCAATGCCATCTCTGAGAATCCTTGCGAATAACCTCCCTGAGTGCATGATCCTTGTACAAAGTATTGGGACGTTATTCCTATTATTAATCCAACCATAGTAGACCGCAGTCGACGACGCTGAAACACTCGCTTCAAGTCAAACGTGTCAAAAAACATAAAAAAGGATTTACTCGGACAACGCAAGTGAAAATATTGACTATGAAAGTAGAGAATAATATTGATCGATTAAAATTAACCAATATCGATTTCATACTTCGGAGTTTGTCTCGTCAACGTTCGAAGAAACTACGAGCAGGTAAAATGAACGTTGACTAAACATTCTTCGGAGTAGGTATGATTTTGATATTTGTTGATTTTAGTCGATTAATATTATTTCCTATTTTCATAGTTTATAATTCGACTTGCTTTATCCGCGTTAATCTTTTCGATTTTTTGATAATACATTTTTTTCCTGGTACTTCTCTTATATTGTTCGTGTTATTTATAGCTTTCCACAGATCAAACGAAGCTCGCGAAACGCACAACAAGGCCCTTTTCGAATGGTTATCGAAAAGCTTCTATTCCCTTTGACGTCTCCCCACTCGAATCGTTTCGTTATAAATAAGATGGCGTCGCGGCGGGCGTCTCAGGTGGATACGAGTCAAAATACAAAGTTACTCCTTCGAGCGTTTCCTTTTCAATTATTCTTACATCGAGGTCGTACACATGCCGTTACTTCCGGCAACGTATATGGCTTCCTGGCGAATGTGACAGTTATTGCTGGGTAACATCCATTTACTTATATGTAATACGAAGGACATTACGTTATTTCAAAGGGCCACTAAGGAAATGACGACAGAGATAAGTTGGATAGTAGAGAAATATGAACTGATGTTGAGAATATTTTACTTGCGGAATAAAAGCTGTTATTCGATTGGTTGTACCTACAACAAGAGATTTTTGTTGACAATTTGGTAATGTTTGTTCTGACATGATTTTAACTGTATATGGAAATGAGTGTGGATAAAAAAGTTACTTTGGTTCGAAGTTATACTGATATTCAAATTGCAAAGCAGTTGTGGAGTATCGTTTCCACTTTTTCCCCATAGATATACATAATCTTTGTAGTTTCCTTTGATAGCTGCACGCTGTCGGTGAAACGACTACGGTGCTACTAGGCTTTCAAGCCGTCTATGGCATGGTCCTGGCCCTCCTTGAGTAATATGAAGAATTCTTTAATAGGGTGCCAGGGACGGAACGTCTTCACCCAGTCAAATGTTTGTAGGTGATTATCAACGCCACACAGCTAAATCAAAATTTGAATTCATGCAGGGAATTCCACAAACGATGTTTTTCAATATGTATAGTTTCCGACAGTGCTTTTGAGATGTCAGTTTCCGAATAATTTCTCTATAGAAATAGTTTATTATGCAACTAGCGTATAATGATAGCTATAATTAACGAGGTTAAGTTCGGGCTTCAAGCCTTAGGCGAGTGGCTCAAATCACCGAGTGAAGAACAGCTGTTTTGGAAAGACCACTTTTTGGGCCACAAATAGGATCTTTAAGCATAATATGGCTTTTTTATTCAACTTTATATTGACAACTCACTTCAAACTCTCTCTACATACTATGATATTCAAATAAATAACAATATAAATAATACCGGACAGAACAACAGCCATTATACAAGAGTAGCATACTATACTTTATCCACGACTACTGATTATATTTCTTGAATATTTTAACATTTGGCGACCCTGACAAGACCTTTCTATTACAAATGTGGAAAAAGTAAAGTTGACAAATAAGAAATTTTGGAGAACTTGTCACTGTATATTTTGTGATAAAAATTGCTTTAAGTGATGTAATAAACGTGGATTTGGCCTCAATTGACAAGGTACGCCCATATTTATTAGTTGGAGTACTTTAGAAATTTTATAATACTGAAGAAATATCAATTCGAAAGAATATAATATTGAAGCTAAATCTATAAAGCATCTGACACCAGTGATTAATAACTCATTATTCACTAGTGATAAATGGGGATTGTGCATAAACAATAGTCGTGGATGAATGTTCATCTACGGTAATTCATATCATATCGAATTGAATAAAACATGTGAAATGAAATAATGATATTCATCGATGAATATCAACAAATATCGCTTCCTCCGAGTCTTGGTCGATATTTGATTTGTTTTCATAGTGATCAGAAACCAGTCACAGACAAGTGGGCATGTGCCATAGGCTTCAACACGTTTGCACAAGAATTTCTGATCAATTTCGAACCAAAAGTTAGTTGCTCGCAGGAAGGTTTAGGACTGCCATCTGATAGTATAAAGAATCGGAAAGCGTTTTTTCGAATATGTCATAATCAAAATTTCTACTTGTTCTATGACTGAATCATATCGACCACATCTATGGGCCGTATTCATTGTTCGCCCTTGAGGGTGAATGAGACTTTGTATCTCCCTTATGAATACTAGCCTTAAAGGTGACCTCAACTCTCACTCACCCTCAAGGGCGAACTAGGAATACGGCCCTATCTGGCGATTCTAGTTTATTTTGAATTTAAATACCTCAATAACTATGTAGAAAATGTCATTCGAAAGTATCCATCATCAATAACTCAACAACTAATCCGAATTTGTGAATACCCTCATGAAATCAATTTTCAATGACATGGGGACATGATCAGAGATTTAAAGCTTTTCTCCTAGAAACCCTCTGGAGAGCGTGGCAACCCCATCAGGAATTAGAATATGGAAAGTGGGTAGATTTGTAGCGCAAATGTATGCATTGATTGAAATTTGTATGAAATTAAACTTCGTGTTCTAGAGAGTTGATATTCACAGTATAACAGGTTGTTTTTATGGAATCATGGTACCTATAAAGCTAAATTAAAAGAATGTTCTAACTGATTGTATGATTTCTATAAAAAAATATTTTCAACAAACAATATTAGTGAGAATATACTGCAAATTCTAAAATTCCTCACCAAAAGATTGCATGCTTTATCCCACATCATGTCCCTTGTCATCAAAAATCGACCTGTCTGAGTGTTTTCACAAGTTCTGTTTCATTGTTGACTTATTGTTTCAAAATGAAACACCCTGTATAAGTAATTCTAATTCTTTGTTTCATAAAAACGTTTTGACCGAACAGTTTCGACACGAAAACATAATGATGGCAATTATGTAATTCAATGTTAATGGATTTTCTTGAAACTGACACTAAAACTATCAAAACGTGGCAAGGCCGAAGGCAGAAAAAATTTTTTGGGGGGGTCCACCGAATGACAATTTAAAAAAAAATCAAATCCCGTACTTCTGGAAAATTTCGCAGGGGGGGGATGTCCGAACCCCATCGGTTCTCCCCCTTGCTACGGCCTCGAAACGTGGTATACTAATTATGCCATAATACTACGGTTCGAATAAATTGTGAAAATATTCCTGCTGTTCCATATAAATTACGGGGTCATAGAGTGCACATAGATATTCGTAATTCCTTGAATCACCACCAATCACAGGGCCCATTTATGCGATTTAAATTCAGATCAATTATCTCTAGGGTAACCAGGACGATATGATCAGGCTATTGCAATGTATATACAATACATTCCCCCATTGAATTAGAACGTTCAACAAAGATCATCAATTTTGTGGTTATGTTGTAATTGGCATGTGGTGAAAACTGAACTACCTAACTCTTTGTTTATAGGTAGTTCTATATCATGTGACGAAAAATCGAATTGAAATTCAAATTGACACAATCCGAATCTACAGGGTGTTTCCTAAACATGCGGCAAAAATTCAGGGGATTGTTCCTTGGACTATTCTAAGAATATTTTGTCCTTTGATGATTTTTGAAAAACCTCTTTGTTTCGAAGATACCGGGGAAACAAAATTTTAGATAATAACATTTTATTATGAAAAATTACATGAAAATTTAACTTAACCTACAAAAACTGTTGAAAATGACCACCTCTAGCCAGCATACAAGCATCCAATCTTCTCCTCATTGATTGCTAATACATCACAAAACGAATTCAAATGAAAACCGTGTTTAATCTGTATTCCTTTACCATCTGAACTTATCAATTTTAAGTCAAAAAAACTGGCCGTTTTTAGTAATTGGAATGTTGTTAAACAAATTTAAAAATAAATTGTACCTACTTAGTAAACACAGTGCGGTACTCATTTTTATTTAAACTATTATTAATTTTAAAAATATGAAAAATGTTGTTCGCCCTGTATCTTCGAAACAAAGAGGTTTTTCAAAAATCATCAAAGGACAAAACATGCTTAAAATAGTCCAAGGAACAACCCCCTGAATTTTTGCCGCATGTTTAGGAAACACCCTGTATATACGTCATGCATCAAATTATTCCTTACTTAAATTTCAATAATTTTTTCGCTCAGTTTCTGCATTCTTTCGATGATAACTTGATTTCACTGTAACAGTATTTCAGCCCATATTATAGGTACTGGTATCACTGGGTGGTTTCAATTATCTAGAATTTTCCTATAATTCCTTGCCTCGAGTTAATTCAATTATTTTATTAAATACTGTGACTCGATGTCAATATTGGTCACAGGTCTGATTGCTTAGCTATCTATTTATATTACGATAGTCAGTATATGGGGTTAAAGATTGCAGTCAATCGATACAATCACTTCACGTAAATCTGAAGTGTTCTGGAAGTACTTAGATTGCTTAATTAAAAGTCATTACTTCTGTAAAATGGCCAATAAATAAAGACTTTTTGATAGTTATTTAATCAACAAGGTTATTAATGACGCTAGATTAATAAACGAATTGATTTCAATATTTTTCCGTCGACCTGATAATGAATTGAGAATAAATCTTTGATTATAGTACAAGCGCCAAAATTATCAGCATATCAACAACTGATTTCCTTTAAAAAGGAATTTAAGACTTGTTGAATTTATCAATATATTTTGCAGCTTTTTCTAATAGGTAATTGAGTTGAAGCTGAATTATGCTCCGGTTCTATTTCTTCCGTTGCTATGATATCATCAAAGTAAATTGAGTCTATGAGTTTTATTATGTTGTTGCATAGCCTAAGCATGTTGAATAAACTACAGGGTGTCCAGAAAGGGTATCGGGTATTTGTTTTCGCGCCATATTCAGAACGGGACGTCTAAAACGAGCGAGAAGGGGTTCGTGGCGTCCGCCATTTTGTGGAGTTTTAGTCACGATGGAACAATACTCGGAACGCATCCCGCATTTTGCGTATGAGCGTATTATCGTAATGGTGGTTCAATAGTGACTGCTCAACGTCTCTATCGTACGGAATATCTACACGCCACGCGACAAATGACGATAGCATTAGGAAATGGATCAGATGTTCGAGAATACAGGTGCGACAATTAAAATTCAAAACTCTGCTCACCTTCGTTTACTTCGCGATGAAGAAACAATTGAAGAAGTTGAGGCGTCGGTTCGTCAAAATCCGTCTTTATCCATCCGAAAGCGAAGCCAAGCGTTGAACATCTAAAAATCGTCTTTACTTTCGATTGTAGAGAAAGGACTTACATCTAAAAACCTATTAAATTCAATTGATTCAAGAATTGAAGGATGCAGACTATGCTTATCGACTGATTTTCCGAACGAAATGCTGCAGCGATTCAACAAGTCATTTTGCGAAGGGGTAACATCAACTGTTCTCACAGAAGCCCCGACCTTAGCCCGTTTGACTATTTTGCATAGGGATACCTTAAAAGTAAGTTTTATCAAAATAATCCGACGAATCGAAACCAGATGAAGCAAAAAATCAGATCAGAAATGGCAGCAATATCAATATAGCTATGTGTCAACGTGTTATCGCCAATCTTCGTTACCGTTTAGAAGAGTGCCAGCAACGCAACGGTCATCATTTGGATAACATTATCTTTTTCAAATAATTCTCCAATTCATATGTTGATAATAAACAATAAATTTCTTCATTGTTCACAAATATTATTTGTTTTATTGAACTTACAAATACCCGATACCCTTTCTGGACACCCTGTATATACAGAGTTCATTTTTTAGATGAAACTGCTCAGTTGAAATAATAATTCGCATTTCTTTTAGAAGTAGACATTCTCCTTGAATTTATAATACCACCTCAATTAATGTCACTTTTATATTAATGAAACTGTTTCATTATTGCTTCAAGGAGGAAAAGAAGGCATTTGAATGAAATGAAGTCCATTAATGCTGTGAGAAGTCTAATAGTCACCTATTCAATGGAGTTGACTATGAAATCGAGAAAAATTCCAATTGTGATAATGAGAATTTTTTTCGGTTAAATATTGTTTTACGTACGTAACAACATACGTAATTCCTTCCGTTTCCGCATCCCAATAAACTGACGCTGACATTTTTTCAACCAATTTCTGGACACGAACGCGTTTCGGAGCCAAAGAACCTGGTTCCCACCACTCTTTAGCCTTTTTACCAAATTCAGGATCAGAAGAAATACTTAGATCTTCGTGAAACCTTCGTTTTAAAAGCAGACATTTTCAATTGATAATACCACTCTAGTGGGATTACTGAATTTAACTATAATATTAATAAAACTGTTTTCTTGTTGCTTTAAGGTTTAATTGTCACCTATTCAATGAAGTTGGTCTTATAATTTCAATTTCAATAATGATAATTTTCTTTGCGTTTACAATTTTCACTTGATTTTCAACGTGAATATATGATGAAGTCTAATTCAACGTTTTAAATTAATTAATATATGAAGTAGCAGTACCAGTCTGAACTTATTCTTCACTTATGACACAAATATTGTCACCGATGTTCATTCATTGCATTTGCATTTTTTAAAGAAGGTTAACATAATGTTTCAGGAACAACTCCTAGTCTCCAAGTTTTTGAATTTTCTTTAAAATATCAATGGTGAGAAAAGGGCCCTTGAGTGAGGACTTTCAGGGAAACACTGTATGAAGAAGTGTTTCCTTGTGGTTACCAATAAAAAGGCCACTGCAGATACCTATATCTTCATTTTCATCAGTTACAGTATTCAATTCCTATTGTTGTTTTTTTCTTGAAATTGAGGAATATATATGGCTAATTCTCTCACATGAATTATCTGAATCAACAAAACTGTACATCAAGTCCTTCAACAAACTCCTTCGGGAGTGTGGTGCATTAAATTATTATTCAAAATTTGTATTAACTCTGTAAATGTTGGAATCGTTTGATGAAATGTATTTCATTTTATTTTATTTCATTTTGCCTTATTTTTTTTCAATATCCTATATTCTCCTATATTAGGAGTGATGTTGTCTATTAATATTATTTGTTTAAATGATCTGGGATTAAATTCTTCACTTAATATGTACTCATAACAAACTATCAGATTAGCAAAAACTGATTCTCAAAAGGTCAAGCTCAACAGCTCGGAGCAACCGCTAGTGACAAAGTTTTTCAAATTTTTAACTTATGAATGGTAAAAAAGTGCCCTTTGGTTTGGACTTATGCGGGAACACTGCATGAAAAAGTGCAGTGGGTTTCCTTGCGGTAAACAATAAGAAGGCCACCGCAGATACATATGTGTATATCATCATTTTTATCAGTAACAGTAGTCAATTTCCTATTTTGCCTTATTTATTCTCAATATCTTTCAATAAGGAGTAATATTTGTTCAAATGCTCTGGGATTAATGTTTTTCTTAATACTTATGCTATACTCATGAAAAATTATCAAATTCGCAATAACTTAAAAGTCCAATGTATTTTAGGTAATTAAAACAAAAAGTTCGAAAAATGGGCAGAAATTCAGTAACGACAAACGACTATCTCAGCAATCTAAATCAATGGAAACTTTGCTGATAAACTTCCTTTAATCACGTAATGAATCTGTGCTAATTAGCGAATAACTTAATCTAGAATCACTTGATTTTGACTGTTGCCAGACCACCAATTAGCTCGAACTTCTCATATCAAGGTGATTCTAAAAAAGGTCTCAAGCATTTCACTTGAACATTTTCACTGTTTTGGTCTATTTTTTCGAAAGTATCAAGGTCGACAGCTTTAGAGCAACCCCTAGTGACCAGGTTCTCTCAGATTTACATTCAATTTTTCTGCAGAAAATTTTTTTAAAGTGAAAAAAGTGCGTTTGGTGCGGACTTCCAGGGGAACAAACACTGTATGAAAAAGTGCAGTGGGTTTCCTTGCGGTGAACAACAAAAAGGCCACCGCAGATATTTACATACATTCAATTCAATCAGTTACATCAATCAATTACCTATATTGCCTTATTTATTAAGGCTGTCTAATAAAATATAAAATTCCCAGTAACTGAAGAATCCAATGTATTGTAGCTAATTAAAACGAAAAGTTCTAAAAATGGGCAGAAATTCATCCGCGAATAACGACTATCCCTGCAGCAATCTAAATCAATGGAAACTTAGCAGATAAACTTCCTTTAATCACGTAATGAATCTATGCTCATTAGCGAAAAACTTAATCCTCAAGAGTTATGTTTCGAAACTCCTCATTTTGCCTGTTGCCAGACCACCAATTAGCTCAAATAATATTATGTGAATTATGCAAAAATTGAAATATAATAACTTTACATTTGAAAAAACTCAATTCTACGATTCTGCTGATGCGATCCTTTGCATGGACATTCAGTATATCAATATCTATTCACAAAATAAATTTCACTTGGTTCAGATATCTTGTTATTGCAATATAAAGATTCTTCTTTTCAACATTTAATTGAATTTTCTATATATGGCCACAAAATTTTCCATAGCCTCATTATGAGCATCTTGCATGAGGCCCCAAAATGTCATTTTGATTAGTTTTGTTTTGTCTGAGATATTGAGGAACAAAAATTTTGAATAGACATTTCGTATGGAACACTCTGTACGATTTGGCTGGTTGAAGAACTTAATTGCGCATTTGGAAATAGAATTCACTCTGAAAATATCAAGTCTCTAGGACAATCCCTTCTAATGTTATCGTGCTTACGGCCTGACGGCCCCAAGAACTGAATTGAATTTGACAACGGACTCGTCATCAGGGAGTCGAACCATATCGTTTGATACCATTTTCGGCTCAAAATTCGAAAATTACAGACATTTCGACGAAACTTTATGGCACTCGTTTGAGTAGAACGAGCGGGCAAAAAATAATCATAGTCGCAATAACTGAAGAGTCCAATGTATTTTAGCTAATTAAAACAAAAAGTTCTGAAAATGGGCAGAAATTCATCCGTGAATAACGACTATCTCAGCAATCTAAATCAATGGAAACTTTGCTGATAAACTTCCTTTAATCACGTAATGAATCTGTGCTAATTAGCGAAAAACTTAATCCTCAAGAGTTATGTCTCGAATCTCCTCATTTTGCCTGTTGCCAGACCACCAATTAGCTCGAATAAGTTTCCAGTTACGAAAATGATTGTCACGAAAGATACACCTCGCAAGGGGAACGTCGGGGGCCCCCGTGGGGCTCGCTCTCTTCCAAGTCAACCGACTTTCACATTAATTAAAATTTCGTCTCGAACAGGCATTAACAACCTTAAAGACGTAGCCAAAAACAAAGAAGACCCAAACAAACGGCGCACATTAGGCAAATTGAAGATGACGCAAAACGTGGATAACATTCAAAGGACCAAATGAGCTCGAATCTCTTGCTAATGCGAACCGCTGTACTTGTAATTGAATTACTCTTCCAATTTCACGTTTTAAGTCACGAACACTTGTGGGGGAGTCTTAAAATGTTCGGCCGGAATTTGTTTGAGTTTCGTGAGGTCTTTGATATTTTGCAACATTTTGGTGGTTACATTATATGATTGAATTAGGAATACCTTTTCTACATTTCCTTTTTACTCCTATCAAAGCAGAGTTAATATTGTGGAAACCCAAAGTGCTGTTAAATATTAAGGACTTCACTCCTAAAGACTTTTTCTTGTATTTTGTTGTACTTTTTCCATTTACAAATTAAGTATGCCGGCTGACGTTGTGTACCTTGATTTAGCCATGGTTTTTGACAGAGTACCTCTTCTGCGCCTTCCTTATAAGTTTGGAAATACATGTTAACTTGCTCGGTTGGACCCGGTGCTTTTTTTCCCCAATTTGAATCAATGCATATAAAAACGGACGCTACAAAATTGGAAATACAGCCAAGTTTGATTAACCTATGTTATAGACGACTAGTTAAATAGTTCCAATCTAATCAAATCTTGTTCCAACCAATTACTTTTGCGAATTTGATTTTTTGGTTCACTCTATACTGTGAAGCCAAAAGCTTTTGTTTTCTTGTTCATATTGAAGAATGCTAAATCAAAGTATTTTAACGGAAAATGAAAAAATCACGTCTCTCTTATAATTATTCATAATAACGCGCGTTCAAAAAAATTCGTGGTCAAGTAAGCTGTGGATTCTATTTTTCCCCTCATAGACTCTTAGGAAAAATATAATCCACAGCTTACTTGGCCACGAATTTTTTTGAACGCACGACAGAAGGAAACCTTAATCGTCAGAGACCAATTCAGGTTTCAAATTCCATAATTGTGAAAAAATGAAATGAAGAGCTAGCGCGCAAAAGCATTTTCGAGCGCTCGTTCTCCCTACACGAGTGCTATATCGTTTTGCCCAAATATCTGTAGCTTTCGAATTTTGAGCCGAAAATGGTCTCAAGCGATAGGGTAGGACTCCCTGATGACGAATTCGTGATCAACTTCAATTCTGTCCGCGGGGCCGTCCGGCCGTTGCCACAATAAGTTTCAAAGGGATTGTCTTAGAAACTTGAAAATTTGAGGGTGAGTACCATAGAGATAGAATAGTATAGAGTTGCTATCAATAAAATGAAAGTGGTATCAGATCCGCATATTACTGCGATACGTCGAATTTTGACAATCATTGAATTTTTTCTAAAATAGTGATTTTTGTACATTTTTCAGTTAAATTGAGATTTCTTGTGCTTAATAAACAATAATAAAATGGTATCGTGTGCTATAGGCTTTCTACAAGCAGAGAAGTGACAGATAAGAAAATTAGAGGAAAAACATATCACAGGTAGGGATGAGTACTGAACAGATCCGCATTCGAAATTTTTGCTAGTATGTCTTGGTAATCTGATATCTTTTTATATGTGCATATTATCGCCTGAAGAAAAATGTTCATTTGATATTCAATTGACCTTATTTGAACAGGATTCCTAAAGACCCAACACGTCGTATTTTTTGGGTGAAATTCGTAAACAGAAAAACTGGCAACTTAATTCAACTCTGAACTTTCAGCCATATTGGTAATATATAAGCCCCGCCCAGTGGTTCCATTTTTCCTTACACAATTGTATGTTATAGCGTCTCTTCTCTATTCTATCTCTATGGTGAGTACGGTTTCCAACCAGCCAAGTTATACAGAGTTTTCATAAATATGGCAATTAAAAATTTTTGTTCCTCAATATCTCAGAGAAACGATACCCATTGAAATGAAATGCGGCCATATGAAATATGCTCATAATAAGCTTCATGCAAAATTTGGTGCTCATACTGTGAACAGGAACATTGAAAAGAAGAAACTTCATATTTCCATAAAAAATATCCGATTCGAGTTAAATTTAGTTAGTGAATGAGGATTGATATAGTGATGTTCATGTTCATGGGGAATTTTGTGGCCATAGTGGTAAGAGAACCATAAAAAATTCAATTGGAATATTGAAAAAAGAATCTCTATATTTCCATAATAGAATAACCGATTCAAGTGAAATTTATTCGTAAATCAAAACTGATATGAATGTTCATGCAAAATTTTGAGAGGATCGAATAATCAGAACCGTAGAATTTAATTTTTGTAATTATTTATTTTTACATATTTCATTTTTTGAATATTTTCCAGAATATAATTCCGATTGTACTTAGATTCTGCATTGATATATTCGGTATCAATCTCAAGTCCCATATGAAATTTTAAGTTGATAGTCTTATTGTTCCACCGAAGGAAGAGCGTTCAAAAGCTTTTCTTAAATTTTTCAATGTACGAACAGGAAATTGCGAAATTGCAACAGAAACTAGATGACATATTTCACATGAGTTACCTCATACAACCTGAATTGAAAAAACATCAATACTTTGCGATACAACTGACGATGTGTCGCATATATCTTGAATTTTTCGGTTGCTTTCAACAGTGCGAATTTCGTCACTCATTTCGAGGATGGAACCACAATGAAATATTCCCTACGGATATCCCACCTACCCTCAACCTCATGCACGAACAGCCATCATTGTGAATGGAGGAGGATTCCACTCGTCAACTCTTTGTAAAACATTTCATAATTAAATATTCATCCAGTTCTGCGCCGACGGAATCCTTCCATTCGTGAAATGTGGCTCTTCATAATATGCAGAACGAAGTGCCAATAAAATGGAGTAAGGGAAAGAAGAATAATGCAGTTTGCGATGTAATATCTCTATTATGGCAATATTAATATCCCCGGTCCCAAATTTGAGTCTTTTCATGTGAAATGAGTACTTCGGGAATCGACCTAAGCTCTTTTGATCTTAGCGCAGACTTCTGGTTGCTGTCTCATGCGGAAACGCCAGGGACGGCTTGATTTTTTCCTGAAATATGTGATATTGATATTGTTTCAGTTATCATACCTGGAGATGTGTAGGGCTAAAAGAATGGGACGGTAGGTTTTTCCAGAAAATTTTGAAAGGTTGTCCAATTCTTCTTAATTCAACATCACATACGAGATTAACTGAAAATCGTTTCCTAATACCTAGAAGATAATTTCGAATCCATGAAAAGATTAATAATAACTATTGTAGAATGAGTCAAATCAGTTCAATTAGGGTTGGTTGAACAAAAGAAAGGACTGAGCTAATGATTTCGAAACAAGGCATACTTTATGCAGTACTTTCGGTAGTGAAATTATAAGTACGTACATTATTTTTAAGACTTTTCAAATTCAAATGGTATTATTCAGAGGAAGCATATACCGATTTGAAAATTCACATCGAAAACATACGATACACAAGGCATCAGACAGAGAATTCTTCCCTCCAGTTGCACAGATGAATAGTCGAGACAATCACTTGCTGTAACACACTGAATTCAACTATCTTACTGCAATATTCTAGTCTTATCTCTCTCTAATCGCAGTATGGTAGGGAACCCGCACTACACGTATAGAATTTTTAATTTGTCAGGCTGCCCGTAATACTCGATTCAAGTATTTACTGTTGCCTACTATACTAAAGAATTACGCTCCTCTAAACGATAAGAGAGAGACAAGACTAGAATAATGAAGTAAGACAACTGAATTCAGTGTGTTACAGCAAGTGATTGTCTCAACTATTCATCTGTGCAACTGGAGGGAAAAATTCTCTGTCTGATGCATTGTATATCGTATATTTCAGATGTGAATTTCCAAACCTGTATATTGGAATCAAAGAATTAATGATTCTTTTGTCATGATTGTGAATTTTATATAACGATTAGATGACCCGATAAACTGTCATGCATCATTTCAGGTATAAATAAATAACCTAGATATCGTCTGCAGCGCCATCTGCTGGACTGATTAGAAAATTTTAACTTTCCAGGGGGTTATTTAAACGCATACAAAAAATTTATTCAAATCAATCCAACCTCGAATTCAAAAATTGAATGATGGAGATGATCAATCATTGAAATTTCAACTCTCCTTATTTTCAAAATAACAATATTATGCATTTATCGCCATTTCTCTTTAGGTATTTTTTGATGATTCGGGTAACAAATGTCAATTAGTTATAAGAACAAAATGTATGAGTATAAATTATCGATTATATGTTAATTATCGATTTTATGATTACATAAATTCATGAAGAAAATAAATCCTCTTCATGAGAGGAAAAATAATCATTGATCATGTTATAAGAATATAGAAAATAAAATACATACTAAAACATACAATTTTCATTGCAGGTAAGATCGTCTGGACAACATGCATTATTATGGTAAGATAATTCTCGATACCTATATTATATTCCAAGCTTCTCTAATCCTGCATCAACCCTCTTCCATTTGAAAAGTTACAGTGTTCACGAACTAACAAAATTGTTTTTGGCCCTCGGATTATTGGTCCGTGAGTCCAAACGAATTGTTTGAGACCTCTACTGGCTCAAAATTGAAAAATTACCGTCCTTTAGGCAGAGCTATGACAGGCTGTTTCCTGAAGAACGAACTCGAAAAAAAGTGTTCATATTAAATAACTTATCAACTTGAGAAAGTTAAATTGTTGAATACATTTAAATTGTACTGAAAACAAAATAATCGAGAACTAGTGTACCTAGTTGTAACACTGATTCATAAGAACTACTGGTTAAAAACATTTGAGAACCACAACCAGTACAGTTCACTGGTTGTTTTTAACTACTGGTTGTACTGGACGATCGCTTCAATTAAGTTGTTGTTCCAAATGATTCGCTGGTAAAATCTAGGTATAGTATTCGCTAGTCTACTAACAAAGCTAATGTAAACAATATTGATCTTGAACATACAAGAGCAAAGAATGGCGAACAGTAATGCAGGTAGATATAGCAAGGCTATTTTAAAGCCATCACCTTAATAAAACGTAATTGTATATTCGGCCCCCATATCGGAATTTGAGCCGGTTTTTTGTCCCTTTCTATAGGACGGTGTATTAGCGGTTAATATTCGACCGTCCTGTGATTTATGTACAGCGCAGCAATTTATCGGAACCCAAAATATTGGAATTCCGCATTAATCCAGGAGGGCGAATCGTCCACTAAATTTCGATGGGTAATCTCTGAAGCCGCATGGAGTGAGGAAGGTGAGCGAGGATTTTGCACAATATCTAACTCAGACCTAAGCTGGGGCCAGAGTTACGAGGCACGCTGCCAGCGTTCTGGGAAACCCTTTTGGGATGGCTCCCAGAGACGGATGAGGCTTTTTGGGAAGGTAAAAAACATTTCGCTCTGCAGGCCTGGGAAATGAACAGGACTGGTATAATATACAGGGTGTCTACTTTTAAAGTGGACAAACATCGGGGGTGATTTTACTAGTGATTTGCAACAAGAAATGTCATATAACACATGGTCGAAATGTTGGCGGTTATTCTTCAATTCAACATTTCTTGAGTTCTTGAGCTAAAATCTAATAGTTTTCCCGTTTATAATACATTTTTTCTGTGACAAGAAAAACAACGATTTAATAGTGAAAGAACTTCTCACGCAATTACTTTTTTCCCAAGGGATAAAAGTGAGTACTTTTTTACCGGATACATAGATAGGTACTCACTTCTTTGACAGGGAAAAAAGTAATTTCGTGAAAAGTTATATTTTGTGACAGGTCAAGAGATATGAAATGTAAATTTTTTTCCCGTCACAAAAAAAGATCATTATTCAGTTTTCCTTCTAGTGTCATCAAATTTTACCACATATTCGGAAAGGGCAATAAATTTGCTACAAGATAAGAGAGTTTGTGTGAGGAAATCACTCTTTTTGCAGGCGTGGTAAGGAGAAGAATATCACGATTCTGAAGTTAACAAAGACTTTTTCGTTAGTCATGATATTATAGCGGGTAATGAGCAGCTAGCACAAAAGTTGATATGTCATTCGAAAGTACACTAAATGTGGTATTTTTTACTGAAGAGAAAGCGAATACATGATTATGTTAATATTTCATCGAAAAAACCATTGGAAAAATGGGACTGATTTTGTTAAGTCAGAATCATGATATTCTTTTCCTTACCACGTCTGCAATAAGAGTGTTTTCTGCACATAGACCTCTCATCTTGTAGCAAATTGATTGCCCTTTCCGAATATGTGGTCAAATTTCATGAAACTACAAGGAGAACTGAATAATGATCTTTTTCGAGAGAAAACTTGAAATTTTTCGTAAAATTAAGAAATGTTAAATTGAAGAATAACCGTCAACGTTTCGACCATGTGTTATATGATATTTTTTGTTGCAAAACACTTGTACAATCACCTCTCGAAGTTTGTTTACCTTAAAAGTAGACACCCTGTATATATCACAAGAGCATAGACAATATTAGATTAAACACTACACATAGACACGAGAAATATTTAGTTTATATACCACGAGAGCGCAGCTCGAGAAGTTCTTTGCGAAATACGTCGAAGCAATGCGTTAACGCAAGTGAAAATATAAAATTGAAAGTCAAGAATAATATTAAAAATCGATAAAATTCAACAAATACCAAACTCAACGTTCATGGAGTGAGGAATGCGAGCAGGATGCACAATGTCTAACTCAGACCTAAGCTGGGGACTGAGTTACATGGCACGCTACATGTGTTCTAGAAAACTGTTTTGAGGATGGCTCTCAGGGACGAATGAGGTTTTCTGGAAAGGTGAAAGCATAGACAAGATTCTATTCTATACCGAGCCAGCAGACTTAGTTCATGAAACATCACGAAAGCATAGCTCTAGTGCACAGGAATATTGTCGAAAATCGATAAAAATCATCAAATTCCGAACTGAACGTATAATAACTGTAGGTGTTGATGTGATAGATGTGGAAAAACCTGTAGCTTTTTAGTTTGTTAAAAGCGTTTCGTCACTGATACTCTTCAGGAAGGCTTATAACACAATATAATAATATATTACATAACATATAAGACACAATGAGTGACTTGTATACTCACATGTTGAAAGCCGAGTTGCTACTCATTCGTTTTACCAACTGCGTGCTGCATTCAGGAAGGTGGATCGTCCACTAAATTTCGATGGGTAATCTTTGAAGCCGCATAGAGTGAGAAAGGTGAGCGAGGATTTTGCACAATATCTAACTCAGACCTAAGCTGGGGCATGAGTTACGTGGTAAGCTACCAGTGTTCGGCAAAACCTTTTTGAGGATGGCTCACAGAGACGGATGGGGTTTTCTGGGGAGGTAAAAACATTTGGTTCAGCCGTGGTATTTAATATTCAGTTATAATATCATGAGAGACTATATAATATTCTATTTTCCACCAAGACACTAGACTTGCTATGGAATATCACAAGAGCGCAGCTCAAAGGAACAAGGACCTAATGCAAGTGAAAATATACAATATGAAAGTCGAGAATAAATTCGACAAATATCACTCAACTCAAAGTTCAAAGAACTTTAGGTATTGATGTTTGGGTTGTTTCTTAGGCACCTCAGACCTCCTAGTTGGAAAGATTTAACGCCCTATGATTTTGACGAAATAAATGACCAACTGCGAAAAATATTGTTGTCTTCCTCTTATTGTTGGAAGTGGCATGATTCAAGCAGTATGATAGGCAACTCAAAGCGCTGGAATCAGTCTGGAGCAGTGAATCATTGGACAATATTGCATCAGGCTGTCTAGAATATTCGGTTTGAATACTTCAGGTGCTCTACCACACGCTTTCAATAAGGTCATTGCCAACTATAATAGAAACAGAGGAACATTATTCGTAGTTGATCATACATTTCGTCAAAATTGAGGAGTGTCAAATATTACGAAATTTGTACTGTTCAACTTGATGGCGAAGCTCTTTCCGTGATGCATTGAATATCGATGTGATTTCACAAACCGCTATCTATACAGTGCGTTTGGTCATGACTTAGCGATAATTTAAAGGCATACCTAATATTATCGACAAAAACACACACATTGAAAAGTTTACTCCCTTAGTTTTGAAGCCCCCCTCATTTTAAATTTACTTTTCTATTTTCGTTGACCCTTCCAAATAATATCGATTTCTTTGGACATAAAGGTCCTTTAGATGTGAAAAAAATGGTTTTTGAAAAACGATACTACCACCTTTCATTAAAGACGAACAATATGAAAATATTTAACTTGGTATTGCAAAAAAATTTGTTTAAGAAAATTTTAGTGAAAAAATGTAATGTACTTTCTTAGCGAATCCGCAATAGTACAAGAACTAGCACATTGAATTATAATTTTTTTTTCAATAATTTAACACGCAAGGATATTAGCTACAAAACAACACCTACACCATTTCTGTTAGTTACATAATTCGAAAGTTATGGCTGTTCGAACATGACCACTACGCCAGCGCCCCAAACTTTTTTTGTTGTTACAGGTCGTCATGAGGGCCACTGCCTGTCTTCGAAGCAGAGAAGGCCATATTGAGCAATTTTTATGATTAATTTGTTTGTTTGATCATTAAAAATTATCGAAAGTACAGTACTGAGTTTTATTATATTTTATTAATTTTCATAAGGGTCATGTTGGAACAGCAATTACTTTCTAATATTATGTTAGTATCGTTTTGTAGCTAATATCCTTGCGTGTCAGCTCATTGAGAAAAAATCCTTCTTCAATGTGCTATCTTGTACTATTGCGGATTTACTGAGGAAATCAGTACATTTTTTTACTGAAATGTTTTCAAAGAATTTTTTTATGACATTTCTAAGTTGAATGTTTTCATATTGTTCCACTTTAGTGAAAGGTGGTAGTATCATCTTTCAAAAAACATTTTCTGTAGGACCTTTATGTCCAAAGAAATCGATATTATTTGGATGGCTCAACTAAAATAAAAAGGAAAATTAAAAATGGGGGCCACGCCAAAACTGAGGGGATAAACTTCCCAATGTAGGTGTTTTTGTCGATAAAATTAGGTATATTTGATGCCCTTAAATTATCGCCAAGTTATGACCATACACACTATATAGCTACTTTCTATAAAGTTGCAGAGAGATTTCAGAAAGGGAAAAAAACTTTTTCCAAAATACGTTCACTGCCACCATTGTAGATTTCCGAGATCTTTAAATTTCCATGATTTGATACGCGCAGGAAATAACTTTGCGATTCCAGTATATAATGATAACCCAGCAGCGACTGAATTCTATATACTGTACAATAAACAATAGGAAAACAAATTAGCTTTATTCAGTGGAAGTTTAATTGAATCACTTCAAATACGAAGGTTATATTTGAGTTAGAAAGAAGGTTGATAAATTATGTGCTTTTTGTTATGCCCTATAACTCACACCGCGTGTTTTGCCTGGGATTGAACACAATTGTTTGTACGATCTTCTTGCGGCTCAGACTAGTACCTACCTTTTTAATGAGCTGGATGAATGAATATATGATCGCCTTAAATATCGCTAAACAACATTTTTTTGATTTAACACAATAAATACAGGGAGTGCCGATAAAAGATAGCCACCCCTGATATTTTTCATCATACAGGGTGTTTCATTGGGAAAGGGAAATACTTCACAGGTGCATAGGTGGCACCAAGACGGTTCTAGAGATACCCCATTTATTGGGTCTCACTGTCTTCATAGCCGAGATACAGGGTGTTTTATGAATTTTGCCCGTTTATTTCTGAGGCCGTACCAAACGAACCACCCGGTATATTTTCTTCATATTTGGCAAATATATTCCTAATTGAGAGCCCAAACATATCGTGCAATAACCGCCTCGAAAATCCAGGTCCGTGTTAACAAAAAATTATGAATCGTTTGAATCCTCGAAACAATCGGAATTTTGAAAATCTGTTTCAATATTCGAAAACACTACTAAAAACTAAACTGAGACGTATACTTCAAATTTTCGCGCAGAAAGTTTTATTGCACAAATTTTCAAGGTGAAAGTGAAGTTTTTAGGAACTTGGATACCCGAAAGTGTTTTGAAGTGACTTTAACAATGAATTATCAACAATATTGAATACATAATTATTTCAACATTACTTTGTAATTCATTCCCACATTGGTTTTCCTTTTTATAGCCGTATACTTGAAAATCCAGATCCGGGTTAACGAAAATTATGAATGGTTTGAATCCTCGAAACAACACCCTGTACATCGGAATTTTGAAAATCTGTTTTAATATTCGAAAACAGCACTAAAAACTGAACTGAGACGTACACTTCAAATTTTCGCGCAGATAGTTTCAATGCACAAATTTTCAACGTAAAAGAGAAGTTTTTAAGAACTAAGATACCTGAAAGTGGTTTGAAGTGACTTTAACAATGAATTATCAATAATATTGAATCCATAATTATTTCAACATTACTTTGTAATTCATTTCCACATTAGTTTTCATTTATTGAGAAGTGAGTTGCATCATAACGTATAATAATTATGGATTCAATATTTTGATAATTCATTGTTAAAAGTCACTTCAAACCACTTTCAGGTATCCGGGTTCTAAAAAACTTCACTTTTACGTTGAAAATTGTGCATTGAAACTATCTGCGCGAAAATTTGAAGTGTACTTCTCAGTTCAGTTTTTAGTGGTTTTTTCGAATTTTAAAACAGATTTTCAAAATTCTGATGTACAGGGTGTTGTTTCAAAGATTCAAACGATTCATAATTTTCGTTAACCCGGACCTGGATTTTAAAGTATACAGCTATAAAAAAGAAAACCAATGTGAAAATGAATTGCGGAGTAATGTTGAAATAATTATGGATTCAATATTGTTGATAATTTTTGTTAAAGTCACTTCAAACCACTTTCGGGTATCCAAGTTCCTAAAAACTTCACTTTTACCTTGAAAATTTGTGCAGTAAAACTTTCTGCGCGAAAATTTGAAGGATACGTCTCAGTTTAGTTTTTAGTGGTGTTTTTGAATATTAAAACAGATTTTCAAAATTCCGATGTACAGGGTGTTGTTTCAAGTATTCAAACGATTCATAATTTTTTGTTAACCCGGACCTGGATTTTCGAGGCGGTTATTGCATGATATGTTTGGGCTCTCAATTAGGAACATATTTGCGAAATATGAAGAAAATATACCGGGTGGTTCGTTTGGTACGGCCTCAGGAAGAAACGGGCAAAATTCATAAAACACCCTGTATCTCGGCTATGAAGACAGTGAGACCCAATAAATGGGGTATCTCTAGAACCGTCTTGGTGCCACCTATGCACCTGTGAAGTATTTCCCTTTTCCAATGAAACACCCTGTATAATAAGAAGCAAAATACCAGCAGTACATATTCACTAATTTCAATAGGCGAACAAAAAATGTTCCTGAACTCTGGTTGCTTCAAAGAACTACTCACGATAAAGAAGCAATACATCCTAAGAATTTTACTATTTAAATTCTAAATAAAAATTTTCAGAACAGTTGTTGAGCCAAATAAAACGAAATGTCTGTTCGATCTTCGCATTGTATTGAGTTCAAATTGGGCTCCATTCAATAACAGACTAAAACAAACATGATTGTCACATTTTGGAAGAAGATGTGAGTATACTTTGAATCTGAATCTCAGATGTTTGAATAGGCTTCGAGACAGTAAACTTTCATTTCCATCTTCACGGTCTGTTTCTTTTCTTTTTTGAATAATCTTTTTCGTTCAACTTTTATGTGTTGCAGTGTCCAAATTGCGATTTCTTCGGGAAATCGGTGTCGTTATAAATCACCTCTGTTTCAAAACCCCTCGGTTTCCCCTATATTCGTTAGACCAGTTTGAATACATCATCAAAACCGCATTATATAATTTTTTCTAATTTTTGATTTTTTATATCGCATTTTCTGAATAATTTCCAGAATATAATACCGATCGAGCTGAGTTTTTGCATTCATATACTTAGTATGAATCTTAAGTTCTATACAAAAATTTGAGGTAATAGCATTATTGCCCCACCAATGAACGAACGCTCAAAAGCATCTGCTCAGGGCTTGTTTAAAATTTTTTTATTAGAAATATTTGTACGTTCACTAAATCAAAAACGAAATACATTAAAGCGATGCCTTTATCAGATACCTTCAACTCAACTTCAAATTATTCTCCATTTTTTCATTAATATCATGATGAGGAGCCATGGCTGTAAAGTCAAAGTGTGTCCTTTGATCCTTTGCCACTGTTGCCGGTATACAGGCATTTTATAGCCGACACTGCTGCTTCCTATTAATATACTGACTCTGTATAGTGTACAGACATAATAGGATGTTGGTACTATTTGCGTGGCGTTTAACGGCCCTGGGCACCTATTAGAGTTTAACTAAGCTCATCTTCATAAATATGCATGCGACGTTCAAAGTGAACGGGATTTTTCTTGAGGACTCCTTTACGCGGATAACCGTAGACGCCGTGCCGGTTTATGGGGATGCAGAAAGGTTGAATGTAACCTCATCATTAAGTAGATTACTCACGAAGTGCCTCAAAATTGAGATTAGGGCGCAAACCCGTTTTATGATCCATCGAAATAATAATTAAATTTTGTTTCACAGGACTTCGCAAGGCGAGTTTGCAATACGAGGCCTGTTCGAAAGAAAATGTGAATTTTGAATTAGATAGATTCGAATACCGATTTTTTTGTTATAATAGTATAGATATGTTCGTCATAATATGTTGGCATTATCAGCCAATTTGATGTTGACAACTGAAAAGGTTAGTCACGTTTTTGTGTGTTGCCGATTTTTACTTTCGAAAAAATAGATCACATAATCTGTATCGAATTAAATATTGACTGTGGAATTCGGCTAGTCCATGTTGTCTCAAAAAAGTGTTTATACACAGAAAAAAGTGAATTCTCAAAAGGATTATTTCAATATTCTTATTATTTTCACTTTGTTTTAAGAGTTTTTATTCTTATTTGATGAAAAAAGTTTCGCATTAAAAATTCTGAAATGCTCAAATGTGAACATTGATTTTCTCAACATAAATTTTCACTTTGAATAAATATTTTCTATTCGAACTTGAAGCATTATTCCATTCAAATAATGATTATCTCAATTCAGGAATATGAATGTTTTTCAGGGCAAATATCGCGTGCTCTTTGTCTGAAGCTATAACAACTTATGCTGAGTATATTATTCACTCGATCTGAGTTTTCCACATATTCAATTCATAACATCCCATATTTTAACATGAAAACTATATCATTTGAAAATGAAACACTTCAACTCAAATGAAACCTCGAATATTCTTCTTTATGTAATATGAAATGTTCAGTATAATGATTTTTCTGATCGGAAGCTCAGATTGAAGTTAAAATTTCTCTGGTTCACCTGATCTGAGATCCAATCGGGCTCTAGAGTCTTAAACGGAGTATATCGCTTGCAATGCTTGCATATTCTTTGGACAGCTATCTTCATTGTATTCGCTGCCGAAATAGGAAAGGACGCGTGGAAATTAATTTGATTTCGTTCACGTTGAGTGGTGTAGATATTATCGAGGAGAAAAGCAATATTTTAATTTGATACGTTCAGTTCATTCTTTTTTTCATATTTTTAGGGTATGATGCAGAATACTTTGCTGGTGGACATTGGTGATGTTCTGAAGGATTGGGGTTGTTAGGAATCTGTAATTCAAGTATTTAAAGGTAATTCAATATAATTAATCATTTGGAAATGAAGATACTATGCTTAAATACAAATTACTTGATATTTGGGTTGATATTTTGATTACGTTCATTCTGAAATGCTAATAAACTATATATTATTATGCTAATTCTCGAAATAGTTTCCCTCGAAGGGAGAAATAATTATTCTATTAACCTTTTATTTTATTTTCATCTTAAAACAGAAAAGGAAGAGAATGAAATTATTGAGTAGGTATATGTAGATATTGTTTTCCATTCAAAAATCCTTGACCTTTGGCTATATTTTTTATTTATAATGAATTTGAAGTTAAGGGTAAGTATGTTATGTTGTTGTTGAAGCCGGTGAAACGTTAAACCTCACTTTCGAAACCCCCAAAGAAGCAATAAAATCATTGCGAAAGTTTGGTTGAGATAAAAGAGTAGTTATTTTTATTAATGAGCCGTTAAACCCTTAACTTCAAATTTATTATCGAAGCTATAGACACCGAAAGCACATAAATTCATATTTAGATATTATTCATAAAAATAAATACTCTTTTATCTCAACCAAGCTTTCGCAATGATTTTATTGCTTCTTCAGGGTTTCGAAAGTGAGGTTTAACGTTTCACCGGCTTCAACAACAACATAACATGTTTACCCTTAACTTCAAGTTTATTATAAAGGAAAATATATAAAGCCAAAGGTCACAGATTTTTGAATGGAAAACAATATGTATACCTACTCAATAATTTAATTCTCTTCCTTTTCAGTTTCAAGATGAAATGATGAAAATAAAATAAAAGGTTAATAGAATAATTTCTTCGGGGGAAAATATTTTGAGAATATGCATGATAATATATAGTTTATTAGCATTTCAAAATGAACGTAATCAAAATGTCAACTCAAATATCAAGTAATTGTATTTAAGCTTAGTATCTTCATTTCCAAATTATTGGTTATATTGAATTAAAATAAAATCATCTCATTCCGAAGATTCATTTGAATCTTTTGGATATAACAATATACTCAAATCAATCATAAGCCAAATAAAACAAGAGAAACAAAGATTTACTTCAAGAATTCATATACTCAACATAAGCGTTACAAATTCTGTATGTAATGTTGATGATTTTCTTTTGATGAATCATATTCTCAATATGATCCTACCAAATATTCTACATGATCCAATGCTATACTTCATTCTATTTCCTATATACTACAATTAAGTATTCGGTTTATTCATTTTGAGTAGTAGATTAGTGTTGGAAGGTGTATATAAATATCTTGAATTGAAAAATCATTTGCTACATTGAAAGCTGAGGCTTTGAAAATTTGATATTATTCATTGAAATAGATATCCTCTAGGGGATATACAAATCTAACATCAGCTTAAATTGAAAGGTATTGGTTTAAAAGAAGCATTTACTTTTTCCGTGTATGTAGTAAATGCGCTTTAGTGAAGGTGATGAGCGTCCTGCAGTTGCAACCACGTCAACAATCGAAGAGAAGATTATGAAAAAAATTTAATAAAAGCCCTGAGCAAGAGCTTTTGAGTGCTTGTTCGTTGGTGGAGCAATAAGACTATTACCTCAAAATATTATATGGCTCCTTGAAATCTTCCATGAACACTGAGGATATCATACTTGATTCACAAAAAAAATTTCACTCAAATCGGATATCCTGTTATGGAAATATAGAGATTCTTCTTTCCAATAAGTCAATTGAATTTTCAATGGTTCTGTTAACTCTATGACCACAAAATTCTGCATGGAAATGCAGTATATCAATCTTCATTCACAAAAGAACTTTCACTCGAATCGGATATCCTGTTATGGAACTGTGAAGTTCCTTCTTTTCAATATTTCAATTGAATTTTCTATGGTGGTGTACACTATGGCCACAAAATTCTGCATGAGGCTTATTATGACCATCTTGCATGAGGTCGCAACATTTCATTTCGATTGGTTTCGTTTTGTCTGAGAACAAAATTTTTAATGGCCATATTTTATAGAACAGCCTGTACGATTGGGCTCGTTAACGAACAGAGGTACTTGGGTCGAAAGGCCCCAGGGACAGAATTGACAAAGGTAAGAACATTCGAAACTAAATTCGATTTTATAGCTTTTTGACGAAACGTTTCATTGCAAAACTTTTCAACTTCAATAAACGTGCGATTACAACACAAACAATTATTATGGTGGGATTTCCTTTCACGTGAGCATTTCAACGAGCCTCCACTTGACATGTTACATTTTGAAAAACAGTACCTAGTTGAGAAGATTTACGGGTAAGTGGTTAGAGAAGAATAGTCCATTATTGTGGCAAAAACTGAGAGCAATCTAAATTCATTCATATTTTACAGCGTTTTCAATTCAATAGGTTACCCATGAATTTTTCAATTAAAAAAATAATCATTGTCAGAAAGCATTTTCCGAGAGCTTTTCAACGAGTCCATATAGGTATATGTTTTCATTCGATAAAAGGAAATTGGATGGGGTTGTGGCTTACAGGTTGAAAAAACACGTTATTTTGTTGTCGAAAATTTAAGCAATACAAAATTAATTGACGTGTTGTAGGGTTTCCATTTTGGGTTATTGGTTGAAAAAATATTGATTTAATTTCAGACTTATGGACAAGTACAATGAATTTCTAATAATAATTTTAGAGATCAGTTTCTACTCTTCTGGTCTTATAAGAATGTTGAAAAAATATCATGTATTCAACAGATTACATGAAAATTTGAAGTCTATAAACCATTTTGTTCCTGAATTTTTTATTGACGTGATATTCTAGAAGTTTTGCACAATTAGTTATATCGTTATCGAGCTGCTCCATCTGAACCTATCAGATTCCTAGTTTTAGGAAAAAATCGAAAAATTGATTCGCAAATTCCGAAACTATTTGACGGAAATTTTCTGACTCCCCACCTACTGAGAAATTTTCAAGTCCTTAGCTCATTTCGTTCGATATTTAAGGTGCTTATGGACAGATGGACCTAGAATTTTTCATCAGTAAGCTTAACCCAGCTATTTGAGACCATTCTCGCATCATGCAAATTTACATGAATCAAAACAGAACGTTGTTTCGTAAGGACAAGATCCCATAAATTAAATAAGTACTGGGCTAACTGTTACTATGGTAGAGTACGATATTTCGTGAAATTGTCCTCAGTAAGGTTCACAAGAGCTTGCTCGTAGCCCATCTACTCCCAAATTCAACACCAGAAAATCAGCTTAGCGATTTTGCGATAAGAAAAAAAATATGAAATTTCCCTGCATTATTATCAACGGCTAATCATTGCCTGAACCTTGATTGACTATTTCAAGTCTGATCGATCAATTTTTTTTTGGTCCAGTAATCGTCATCAATAATCCAAACAACCATTCGGAAGAAACGGTGTTACTTTGCTTCCTTAGAAACGAACTTTCAGAAGATAAACGATCGAGGATAATTAGTAACTACTAATCGACAAACGACAAAACCGAAGAAGGACGATGAACTAAAGATCGAGTGACAGTGTTCAAACTCTTTTACATGAAGGAGTCAGCTGTCATCAATAATCCCAACAAACTCTCGGAAGAAACGGTATTACTCTGCTTCCTTAGAAACGAACATTTAGAAGATAAACGATCAAGGATAATTAGTAACTACTAATCGACAAACGACAAAACCGAAGAAGGACGACGAACTCAAGATCTAGTGACATTGTTCAAACTCTTTAACGTGAAGAAGTCAGCTGTCATCAATAATCCCAACAAACTCTCGGAAGAAACGGTATTACTCTGCTTCCTTAGAAACGAACATTTATAGAAGATAAACGATCAAGGATAATTAGTAACTACTAATCGACAAACAACAAAACCGAAGAAGGACGACGAACTAAAGATCTAGTGACAGTGTTCAAACTCTTTAACATGAAGGAGTCAGCTGTCATCAATAATCCCAACAAACTTTCAGAAGAAACGGTATAACTCTGCTTCCTTAGAAACGAACATTTAGAAGATGAACGATCAAGGATAATCAGTAACTACTAATCGACAAACGACAAAACCGAAGAAGGACGACGAACTCAAGATCTAGTGACATTGTTCAAACTCTTTAACATGAAGAAGTCAGCTGTCATCAATAATAATCCAAACAGACATTCGGAAGAAACGGTTTTACTTTGCTTCCTTAAAAACGAACATTTAGAAGATGAACGATCAAGTATAATTAGTAACTACTAATTGACAAACGACGAAACCGAAGAAGGACGACGAACTCAAGATCTAGTGACAGTGTTCAAACTCTTTAACATGAAGGAGTCAGCTGTTTGCCCTCTAAGGTCAGAATTATTAAGCCATCCCCACAACTTTTGCATTCAATTACCCTCAACTGAAAATTTTAAGACTTGCTGAACTCGCCCCTTTTTCGGTCCAATCGATAACTCTTAAGTAGCAAAGGCGACAGTTTTTCACAGAAGGATTAATGCGGAAAGTTTGCAGAATGGGAAAATACTTGGCAAGGCTAAAGAACTTCATTTTTATTTTTAGGCGACGTTGTATCTAGTATGCTCACTGCTTCGTCCGACGAAATAACAATTTGAAAAAAATTTAGGAAAAAGGGAAAGGAACTGAAGCGATTTTTATCTACTTGTGTATACAGGCTTAAGGTCGATCCACACATTTCCGTGACGTGACGGCAACGTTGCTGACAGTGCTGCACTCCCTTCAGGGTAATCTGTTATAAATTTTTCACCATCCACACAGCAACGTACGGTGTCGTCCGTGTCAGTGTTTTTCGACCATCCACTCTATGGGCTTTTTCAGTTTGGATCTGATATCTGACGTGAATATTACTGTCTTACGAAATAAATTGCTGCTCTGAATATCTTGATTTTGGACGAGAAAAAAGAAACGAAAAAAGTCATCGGGTACATTCCATTTGACATTTTCCAAAATTGAAATATTCCCATGACAGTCGTGCACCGTGATCGCCGTAATATCATTGCATCGGACATGTTTGAATACGCGTCTTTTTCTTCTGCTTCACATAGACACTAGTATTCTCCGATATATTTTTTCATTAAATGTCACTCTACGGTACGTCACGTCACTGAAATGTGTGGATCGACCTTTGGGTATCCCAAGATATTTCATACAACAAATACCTCGACTTTGTCACAAGGAAAAGTTCGAAACGAAGTATGTTAAATATTTATATTTAATAATTTCAATTGCATCCTTATATTCTTTCACCTTCTTCGTGAATTCAAACCTCAAAAGTAATAGCTCTAAATTGTGGGCATTCGTCATTTTGCGTTTTATGGTGAAATACAGGTTTGGTTAGTCACTTCGCAAACATACGATATACAATTCATCAGACAGAGAATTTTGACGTCCATTTGAACAGTTCAAGAGATTTACGTGTTAAGTAGCTGACTGAATAAATGAGGCATTGCAAATAATGTAGTGTTGTCTCACTTTTAGCGTTGGGAGTGGCTTAATTCAAGCAGCATTATTTTTGATTTGTTTGAAACTACCTTAATTTCTTTGAGTCACAGACTCGAATATGATTTCTTTCGTGCTTTATAGTTTGATGTTTATCTCGTCTGTGCAATACAGATTTGTTTTTCTTCTTATTGATCTCGTTTTTTTTGTCCGATACATTAAACTTTATCAGTGATTACTATTGTGGTATTATCCTGTGTGTACCAAGTCCTTTTTATTATATCAATAAATAGTATAGAAATATAAGACAAATTTCGTGAAGCCATAGCTCGAAAGAATATATTCCTCATCAGATAGTATACCAATATTTAATTTCTCATGCATTTATTCGATGAAGTGATGCCTATCAGTTTCAGTGCCAGTGTCAAAATGGCTCACTTCATACATCATCAAGTAGGTAATCAAATAAAATTCGAATACGTACGCTTAATATTCAGGCAGTTAATATGCTCCAGCGGTTCAGCGTATCTTTCTCAGATAAATGCGTACTCGGCACAGTCAAAAATGATTACGAAGGAAGATGCGCCTACATTTCTGCAGAACATGCATATTCGCAGCTTGATTCCCAACGGTAGGAAATTCCTCATGAGAATATTTGTTAGGGAACTCACTCGAATAATGATAAATTGCTCGTCTAAGACATCATTAAGTATCGCAACTCATTAAAGGTACGATACATTTCTACTAATGGTTTACTAACAAATTCTGGAATGAAGAATTTATGTTTGTGGATATGAATTATTCCTAATGTTCCTTCCAAAACTTTTAAGATAGAGATCAAATTAAGCGTCTATGAAATGAGGTATACATAATTCCAACTCCTTAACTTGCCTGCAAGATAATATATTTTGGCTTGTTCGATTCAGGAATTTCACATATGGTCCAAAAATGCCAATGTTTTATTGTAGGAAAGAAACCAATGAAAGCATTAAAATAATATTCACATTTCCACGGAATTATCAGTTCCGCGATTAATAAAATTACAAATCGGCCAAAATTTCTTTTTAAGGCGTCAGTTATAGGTTGTTTTAAAATGTTTGTGACAATTTTTCATGATATCAACCTGATAAATTGATATTGCAAACAACACACTTAAGTCGAGAGTTTTTGCAGATATTCATTTAGGATCGAAATTTTCCTGTTGAGATCCTAATATCACCTAGAAAATTGCAAAAATTGAAGTTGTTTTTCTGCAAAGCCTCCGACATGTATTTGATATAAATTACAAAATGACATAACCTAGTCGCGATCAATGAAATAATTATTTTCGAAAGCCGTCTGAGATGCACCCACTTTCCCGGCCTAGTCCAGGAAGTACGTACTTTTCGGAATAATTTTATTGGACTAGCAAACTTTTAGGACAAGCTGTAGGCGAGAATTTTAACTTTTCGTCCAAAAAATCCTATTTTCTGTGAATGACTATTCCAGCAGGGTCAATGGTGTATTACACCGATGACTCAAAAACTGAGGACGAATGAGTTGTAGCCGGTGTGTACGGCCCTTCATCCCAACTGTCTCTAGTAGTAGCAATGGGCTTCTGGCCATCAGTATTTCAAGCGGAAACCTTCGTCATAATCAATCGCATATCACAAAATGCGAGATGAAGCTACCAGAAAAAAATATTTATTTAATTTGAAGGTATAGCAACCCTACAAGCCTGATGGTACGATCACGATTAAAGCTAGTGTGAGAATGCAAACTACATATCACATTCAGGGTGAACAACCAGGTCGAACATATACGGGTATCTGATGGTCATACTGGAGTAAACGTCATCGAAATGGTAGATCAAATAGCAATAGTATGGAAGAGACAATCCCTTTTAGAACCAGAGCCATTCTGCCGTTTTCCAGCCAGTTATCGAACGATGCCAGTCAAATAATGGGGACAAAAGTCCTACCAGACGTAGGTATATTAAAATATCAAAAAAAGTGGACATGCAAACAAGACACTATTGCTGTGAATTATCACTTGTTGAACATGGAAAAAGTGCCGATGAAACCTGTACCAGAAGAAGCCACTGAGACAGCTGAACACCTGCCTGGCAATTGCAATTGGCGATGCCTTGGTTCGTGTTTCTTGAATACAGAGCAAAAAAAAGGAAGCAGCACTCAGGAAAGAAGTATGGTTTATGAAGACAGTCCAAATGGTGCTGCGAGGTCTTACTTTACCGTACCTCCAATCAAATCTAAGCTAGAGCCTTCAATCGAGTGAGAAGACGATATGAAATTTCGAGGTTTGTGTGAAATTTTAATAAAACAATTGAATTTATGATAAAATTAAATGAGATCAAAAGTTTTCAAGATCTTCAAATTTGAATGATCGTTTTCTCAATATGTCGTGCAACTTCACGCGAAAGCTTCCTTTAATTTTTATTTTCCTTTTATGAATTTAAATTATTACAAGAAGGATACACGAACTGAAACTGCCGAAACTAAAGGAATGGCCCAGACAAATGAATCGAAAGTTCTCAGAGCAATAACGGGAAATACATTGAGGGATTGAAGAGATCAGAGAAAAATGCCAAACTGAAGACAT
This sequence comes from Propylea japonica, assembly GCA_013421045.1. NCBI lineage: Eukaryota > Metazoa > Arthropoda > Insecta > Coleoptera > Coccinellidae > Propylea > Propylea japonica. The sequence continues at coordinate 36,518,126 of CM024239.1, forward strand.
ATTCAGATGGAGTCTCACGAGGAAAATATTCTGGACATAATATATCACAGTTCGATGATGATCAATTGGTGAAGATCGCCAGAAATAAAAAGACAGAGTCAAAGTGAACACCAAAATGATAGAAGGATGGTTTCACTTCGATATCACAGAAACGGGAGGACTAAAACGGGTAGGGCAAGTTATAAGCTTTCGAAGGGAAGAAGAATTTAATTATTTACAATTGTATTCATCGATGAACATCTCCCTCCGTTTATAATGCTCAACTTTCTATCGAGAAACATGCATGTAAACGTAAAGTGACACAAACAATGCCTACGTTAGTACTCCATAAGCTTCTGAATTATACAGATTTCCATTGAAGTTCTTTACGAATTAAAGCATTTCATTTCAAAGACCGAAACATCAAAACATTATGCCGCACATAGGAGACGTCAAGAAACCGCCCTGGTTATAATAAATTCGCGCCTCTATATCCTCAGATCGAATATGTTAAAGGGAATAAAGCGAAATCGACCAAGAAACTGTCACGTGCAGATAATATATATTTATAAGCCTACGAAATGCGGGAAAACCTTTCTACCGAGGTTTCTCAGATCCACAAAGAGCCCAGAATAAGAGTGATATCAAGCAGCTCGATATATTCGGTGATATTCAATTGATTACCTGCTGTTTTCCAACAAGAGTTTTACTCACGGGGTTCTAGCTATGTTCACTGAGGAAACGTCGTGTTCAGGTGAAATTTGTCATATCGAAAGCTTCGAGGTGAAAATCCATTCCGCCAGCAAGGATCTGAGGGGCTATGGGTTTTGTTTTCGCTGTCGTATTCGCATCTGTTTACGCAAGCTGTGGAATAAACCGTTGGTATGGGTTATTTGAATGTCGTGTAGAAAGTTGACTTGAGGTTATTTTTTATATTTGGTATTTCGATCAGGTTTAAATTTCACATTTAAAGCTTCATGCTGCTGTAGAGACTTGCATGGAAAATCGAAAAAAATCATGTGTGGTTTTTGAACGCTCGTTCTACTTAAACGAATGCTATATCGTTTTGCCAAATGTCTGTAATTTTCGAAGTTTACTCCGAAAATGGATAAGGTTCGACCCCCTGATGACGAATTCATGGTCAAACTCAATTCTGTCCGTGGAGCCGTCTGTTAGCACGATAGCTTTCGAAAGAATTGTCCTGAAGGCTTGGGATTTTCAAGGTGATTTCAGCTCCCAAATGGCTAGGTTGAGTTCGTTAACCAGCCAAATCATACAGGGTGTTCTATAAAATACGGCCATACCGAATTTCCGTTCATCAATATCTCAAACAAAACGAAACCAATCGAAATGAAATGCTGCTGCCACGTGCAAGATGCTCATAATAAGCCTCATGCAAAATTTTGTGACCATAGTGTACACAGATCCATAGAAAATTCAGTTGGATTATTGAAAATAGGAAACTTCATTGTTCCATTAAAAGATGTCCGGTTCGAGTGAAATATATTTAGTGTATGAAGATTGATATACTGAATCTTCATGCAAAATTTTGTGGACCATAGAAAATTCAATTGAACAGAAGAATTCCTATATTTCCATAACAGGATAGCCGATTGGGTGAGATTTCCTTTGTTCATGAAGACTGATATTCCTAATATTCATGCAAAATTGTATGATTATAGTGTCAACAGAACCATAAAAAATTCAATTGGAATATTGAAAAAAAGAATCTCTATATTTTCATAACAGAATATCCGTTTCGAGTGAAATTTTGTGAATGTAGACTAATATACTGAATGTTCATGCAAAATTAATGAAGGATCGCATCATCAGAACCATAGAATTTAATTTTTATTTATTTTTCACATATTTCATTTTCTGAATGATTTCCAGAATATAATTCCGATTGTGCTGAAATTCTGCATTTGGATATTTGATATCCCATAAAAAATTTCGAGGAAATGGTCTTATTGCTCAACCAATGAACGTGTACTCAAAAGCTCTTTCTCAGGGCTTTTTTTGAATTTTTAATGATTCAATCCAGTCTTGTTGCTTTCGAGTTATAAAAATTTGAAATTTAGTTTTCCAAAATTTCAATGAAAAGTTATCCAAACGAGTTCAAATTCTATAGTTAGCTACTCAATAACTATACAAAGACTTATACATAATTTTCGAGATCAACTTCAGCTCAGAATTAGCAAAAATGGATTTCTTGGATATTCGATCTCTGTGAGGTATAACGAATTAATGCAATTTAGAATTCTCTGTTAGAGCTGATGAAAACACTTTTTCGAAAATTGTTCTTTTTAATGACACATTACAGACTCTACTGCTTCCTATTACATAGTAGAATTTCTACTGTGCCCCCATCAGAGCTGTTGTCGTAACTATTTTATAGCTTGCCTCCCAATTCCAGAACCCCAATGAACTCCAGTATCTGAGAGGACGTCAAGGAGGCAAGAACCGAGTTTTTTCTCTAATTCTTTTTAAGATCTATTAATTGTGTTTCCCGTCAGAGCTGTTTTTCACAACTGTTACTCTAAAACTCTCTGTCCACTTCCAGAGCCGTAATGAAATCTAATACCTGAGGAGGCTTCAAAGCGGCTAGATTTGCGCTTTTCCCATAATTCTCTTATCCAAGACATTCTTTGCATAGGCTCTTAATGACAAGGTATTCTGTAACTGAGTGAACAGAATACTCGTTAGTTTCTGTGAAGCCAATTCTCATCATATGATTCCTAAGCCAGTGATGAGCAGTATCTTATTCTTTCTGATATCCAAATATTTTACGGACCTTGCAGTTTCAAAGATCCGAATTTAAGAATTAGTACTTTAATGGCAGCTTGACTATCAGAATGGATCATAATGTCACACCCATAGTGTGCTATGAACCTTTCTAGGTTCATAGCTATGCATCTTTCTAAACAGGTTTATCTAATTTATTTCATTTACCTGTCAGATCAATCGAAGAATTGGACACAACAATTGAAAAATACTAGATTTACTACACTGAAATCATAAAGAGCCCCAAAACGTGCGCAAGCCCAGAATGATCTTGATGGTGGATTCGATCTGAACAATTTCCCTCAATATTTTGGAAGGTCTGATCACTTCTTAAAATTCTTTTCAGATTGAAACATTCCCTGAATATGAACGGAAACTGTTATGTGAACACATTTTTCGTGGTAGCGACTCTTAAAAGGCATTTTTTTATCCAAGGTAGCTTTTTCTTAGCTCTCTATGAATTCAACAATAATAAACTGAACTTTCTCACTTGGTTTCTTAGGGACATTGCCGTCCCAGAAAATACCTGAGGAGACTGGTTTTGATCGAGAACAGTAAGTGCAGATTCTGTGGAGAAAAGGAGGAAACTGCAACATATCTTGTAAAGGAATGTCCGGGCCATCGTTGAGGAATGCCTCAATTAGGGAATTATCAATGATGAAGATATCTCATTCCTGAAACCATTCCCGTTTCTGAGGTTCATTAAGACTTCGCAACCAGAAAAGGAGCTATAGAGCGAGTGGCTCTTTGGTGTGAGGAATACAATATACCATCAGATCGCAGTGCAAGGATACCCCTTTGTTAAATCTCGAATCTTGATGGTAGCTTATCTCGAAATAGGTAAACGCGAGAAATAAAGCTTGGGTGTCAAACATAAATCACGATCGGAAGTTTCCTCGGAACATAGCCGAACAAGACCTCCTCAATTCAATAAACCGTTTATCCGATGATAACTTTTGATAATATAAACTTGAACCAGGTCTGGCGGCTTAACTAACTTTCTATATTGATTGTTCCCGATATCGCCGGCAAGGGGTTGTTATCAAATCTAAGTTTAATTAATAGTCTCTGGGAGCAAGGCAATCCGAGGGCCGTTGTTTATACACGTACAGAAGCCGCCCTTCTCTGTACCGGTGAAATTATTTGCCAAAGGTCCGTCAGTGTTCCGCTTTTGATTGAATTCTAATTACTTATCAACTACGATAGAATTGGTACTGAAATGACCACGAAATTAAACACAACTGGTTTCATCCTCGTTACCTAATCGTTCACTATTCTTCTTCATCTTTTATCGTCCACTTAGGCAACATATTAGGGCTTCAATTTAATACTGAGCCTAACGAAGAAAACAAACGATATTTATCAAAATAACTACTCATTCTTCAACATAGTCCTCTTTTAGCTGGATACACTTAGTCCAACGATTTTCTAAAATTGCGATGCCTTTCGAATAGTAAGATTTTTCAAAGTCCCCAAAATATGATTCAGTTTCCTATTTGACATTTTAAGTCATTTTAATTTTTTTTTTCTGGATCCATCTCTTCATGTTTGGAAACAGATTATAATCGCTTGGGGCTAAATCTTGAAAATACAGAGATTGAGAAAGCAATTTGAGTGGTAGTTCATGGATTTGAGCCATCGTTTTTATTGATTTGTGAGGTGGAGCATGGTCTTGCAAAAAAAGGCATTTTTTCGATAAATAGGGCCGTTTTTTTGTGAGTTCGTATTTCAATCTATCGAATAATGCACAGTGATAGTCGCTGTTGATTGTTATCTTTTTTTTCCAAATAGTCTTTGAACAATATATCACTGGAATTCCAACAAACCAGATGCCATAACCCTCCCGGCCGATGGCTAAAGTATTGGCTAGCGTTGGTGCGATTCCACCCAGTCCTACCCATTTTTTTGCAGATTCTTTCAGTTCAGGCGTGTACTGATGGCACCATGTTTCATCAGTAGTCACTCTCAGCGCAAATAACAGTCTGATTACGTCATGAAAGGTCCAAACTAAGCTGAGAGTGCGAACACGTTCATATTTTTTATTGATTGTTAGCAAACGCGGCAACCATCTTCCGGTTGCTTTCGTATACCCAAAGCATTATGCCAAATCGAAATCACCAATTCAGTTGATATACCTACGGTCCCAGCTATCTCACGCACTTCTACTTTCGGATCGTCAAATACAAAATCGTGTATTTTTTCGATAATTTCCTCGGTAGTCACCTCTTTTGGCGACCTGGTCGGTCTCCATCAAAAATGCTCTTACGGCCACATCGTAATTCAGCTAACCACCATTTAACTGTTGCAATCGAAGGCGAACGGTTACCATAAATAGAATCCAGTTCAGATTCAGATTTGATTTCATCATTCATGTTTCCTATCGAATGAAGGAACTCAATCACTTCAACTCTTTCCATTCTTCAAAAAATCACTATGGTGGTTCGTTTCAGACGCTCAACACAGGTAAATTTATAGATATATTTGGCTCAAACTTCGACAATAAGTGTCTGAAGAATGATAAATGTCAAAAATAAATTCGGTGTTTCGTTTGTGGCTACACCTATTGGAATATTCATGTGCCCGGCAGCTAACTAAACATACAGGGTTTTCCTTTTAAGTTGGCCTATTAGACGTTTTAGGAGAACTAGTGAATATTTCGTTCTGAAATTTTTGGTGCAGCCCTGAGGGTGAAGGAACTCTTCGCCTAAAATATTTTCAAGTCGACAGTGTTGCCACGTCTATCTCTAACGCATATCTACTTTCTTATTTCAAATGGAACTACCTATATTTTCATTTATGTATCGATTCAATACCAAATTCGCAGTATAACCCACTAAAAAAAATTTCTCTGCTATGCACTGTTGCCAAGTTATTCAAAAATTCCTGAAACTTTTGGCATTTGCATTGCCAGTTTGGAAATGCAATATCTCGATTATTTTTTATGCATACGGAACCAAACTCAGCAGTCTCATAGTAAAGACTCCATGCATTCATGTGGTCTATTCAGTATTTTGATACATCGTAAGGTTTTTCGAAGATATTGCTCCGAAAATGTGCAACTCAAAATTGAAATACTTCGAGATTCTCAAATGGCAACCCCATATTTATTCTACAGCATTCGATTCGAAATAAAAAATGAATGGCAGTCCCTTCTTACACTTACTATTTATTTTGGATAGTTTTCGAATAAAATGATAAATACTGAAATTTTTCAGCATTTATAGTTCATGATCTATGGTTCGGTTTACGATGAAATGGTTCTATGATTATGGCGTGAATTGTTGAACTAGATTCTATGGTTGAAATCATAAAAAGTATTCGATGATCATGGATGTCATAAAAAAAGTTTACCCATAGTATTCAAACACAATTCGGGTTGTTTCACAATTCACAGGAAATGCCTTTAAAAATCGTTATTCACATTAAGCAAGAATGACTTGAAAGAAATTCCGAAAATTGTTTAGGCTTTCTGTAATCCTGGCCTTATATTCACTAATTATTTATTTTGTACAGTTTTCAAATGAGATGAAAAATACTGAATTTTTTCAGTTTTTATAGTCATGTTCAATGGACATAATGCTGTGTGATTATGAAGTGAATTATCGGAATGAATCATATTGTTCAGGTCATGACATAGGGCCAGGATTACAGAAAGTCTAAACAATTTTTGGAATTTCTTTCCGATCATTCGTGCTAAATGTGAATAACGATTGTTAAAGGTCCTACAGGTCCTTTCAATAATTTTTTGGCATTCCCCGTGAATTGTGGAACAACCCGAATCGTGTTTGAATAATATGGGTAAACTTTTTTCTATGACATCCATGATCATCGAATACTTTTTATGATTTCAACCATAGAATCTACTTCAACAATTCACGCCATAATCATAGAACCATTTCATCGTGAACAGAACCATAGATCATGAACTATAAATACTGAAAAATTTCAGTATTTTTCATCTCATTCGAAAACTATCCAAAATAAATAATTAGTGTAAAAGGAGACTGCCATTCATTTTTCATTTCGAATCGAATGCTGTAAAATAAATATGGGGTTGCCATTTGAAAATCTCGAAATATTTCAATTTTGAGTTTCACATTTTCGCAGCAATATCTTCGAAAAACCTTACGATGTATCAAAATACTGAATAAACCACATGAATGCATGGAGTCTTTACTATGAGACTGCTGATTTTGGTTCCGTTCGCATAAAAAATAATTGAGATATTGCATTTCCAAACTGGCAATGGAAATGCCAAAAGTTTCAGGAATTTGTGAATAACTTGGCCACAGTGCATAGCAGAAAATTTTTTTTTACTGTGTTATACTGCAAATTTGATATTGAATCGATACATAAATGAAAATATAGGTAGTTCCATTTGAAATAAGAAAGTAGATATGCGGTTGAGATAGACGTGGCAACACTGTCGACTTGAAAATATTTTAGGCGAAGAGTTCCTTCACTTTCAGGGCTGCACCAAAAATTTCAGAACGAAATATTCACAAGTTCTCCTAAAACGTCTAATAGGCCAACTTAAAAGGAAAACCCTGTATGTTTAGTTAGCTGCCGGGCACATGAATATTCTACATAGTCTCATGTAGGTGCTTGTCTTCACAGTAGTGATTTGTCTTAAGTGATCTTCACGATTCAGTCTTCTGCCATTTGGATATCATTCCACTGAACTTTCCTCTTCAGTACCTACCCAATGATTTATATGGTGTATCTCATAGAAGATGTATACATAGAATGAAAACTCCAATGCATATGTTCTAGGTGAGTCTAAAGTCACACAATATGGAAGTCTATGTAGTTATTTGTACTAAAATTGGCAGAAAGTTTGAAGTGCTTTATGATGGTGAAAATGTTCATCCCGCACTGTTTCACCAGGTTGATCAAATTATTATGAGGTAATAATTTGATATCGATATGGTACTAGATTTTCGTCAATTATGATATCAATAGATATATGTATTTACAGTAAGCTTTAGAAGACTAACACTAATTAAATAAATATTATTGCCACCTCCCGACATTTTCAAAAGATTTTTAATATTTTCTTCAGGACATTAAATTCTTTTTAAGGGTCCTGGGTCAACCATTGCCTAGATATCTTATAAGAGTTAATGCTGAATTTTGAATCAGTGTCCTTCACAATTGCATTAACACTCTTTCACCAAAATATATCTAATTTGACTTTATTCTGAAAATGTCTATCGCATACAGAATTTATCTTCCAGATTTGCTCTTTTGGTTTTGTGAACAAAGTTCATTGAAGCCAAAGTCCGAAAGTAGTGAATTCTTTTCAGGCATTGGAAGGGAATGATTTTTCCGTATGTACTGGTATCGTCTTAACAACCAGGAAAATATTTCATTTTATGTCCAGACATTTTCAAAATTATATTTAAATGAAATAGGTTCTACAAGATCAGAACTTTTGCAAATTCATGTGGCGAACACTTCGAAGGCTGTTGTCAGAAAAAAATTAAGGTTATGGTATGATTGTAAAAACGTAGGTAAGTAAACATAAACGAGTCCTGCGAAGCGATGCGAGAGACACGATACGATCTAGGTAAATTGTTGAGTTTCTCCTCTATTTATATTTTCTCTATGGTCTATCTGGCATACTCTCCTGAGATTCTCGCTTCTCTGCTCAACCCATAAAGTTTTTCCGGTTATTATTCTACCATTTTCATTGTTGCCCAAAAACTGATGTGAATAATTTGCGTTGGTTCCTACAACAATAAACGAAAGGTAACAAAAAGCAAATTTGTGTATTTATACTCTATTCCCATATTGAAAAGCACTCGGTTGGCCATGATTTAATTATCTCAAGTTGGTTGCATTTGATACGTTGCCACGTGTACGTGTGCCTCGTTCTCGAATTTATATTTGCAGAAAGGTCTTGTCTAAAAGTGAAATGAGAAATGCATTTAGGTAATGGGGGTTCCAAATACTAATATATTCCTTGAATCAAATCGGGTAATCTCAATTTGGAAACAGATATATTATTATTAATCAATAGAAGTTTTTATTTCGGGTACAAATGAATATGAAACTAGTTTTGTTCAACGTCGAACGTTGGACGGTTCCTGAACGCTTGTTAATCACGTGACTATACAATCAATTATATGTTATCATTGAGTAATCACACAAACGAACCAACAAGATTATAGATACAACAAAAACATTTTTTTCAAATTTACTGTGTGATAAAACAGGCTCTAAGACATTTTATATTTCGTGTCAAATAACCATCAGGAGCTGGAAATTGACTAAACAAGTTTTGAAACAAATGTTATTCCAAAAGAGTTTCGCTTTTCAACTTTTCAATGAGTTTGAATAGAATTAAAATTATTCTGACAGTTGTAAGAACTCCATTATTGTTAAACTCCTCAGACTTGAAAACTTAACCGCGTACGTATGTATTAGGTTTTTCCATCACCACATCGACGGTTCTGAAATATTTCCTGAAATCTCAAAGGCTTTTCGTGACAAGACTGATCCAGAAACGAATCAATGGCTTTTTTAGACCGCTATCAAGGATTCAGAGGTCAATCTTTGGTAGTTAAATTAATTGATCAATTTGATTTTTGTCCTATACCTAAGTATACTCTTCATGACACGAAATAAAATTTTAATATATTTATAATTATGGCATAATAATTCGTCAATTTGTATTCTGCCGATTTGGTACCATAATGAAAACCTTCACCAAGTAGGACTTACTTAATCAATAAAATGAGAAACAAAAGTTTCATTCGAGTATAATTTCTATTCTCAATGAAATCGTATTAAGTGCTGAGACCATGTATTTCAAAGATTCAAAAAGTTGTTTGATTATCTATATCCATTCTATGCTTACGTAGGTTATCGGCATAGATTTATAATACTAACTAGATGGCGAACCTGTCAAAAATTTTGAGGCAAACGGCGGCCATTTGCAGTTTGTGGTGGATTTGAGAGGTGTCACTTTTTCTATGAATTGAAATATTAGAATTACCAATATTCCTTTATTTATTTTATTTCCACGAATTGAAATGATAGGATTACCAATATTGTTCAATAACTAATCACAAGAATCGAAAATATTTATAATTTTAATAGACCGAAATGTCAGAGTTCACAGAACACTAATATATAGAGTTCGTTTTTCATCACTTCTTTCAAAGGAACGTCTATGTTTCAAACAAAATTCGAGCATGGACCTATTATAAATCTATGAATTCGAGCACAGATGGCATAAAACATCGAAATATTCGTGGTTCACCCCAAACTGCAAATGGCGGCCATTTGCCTCACTTTTTCTACGTGACAGTAAGGAAGTTCGACGTCCAGTTAGTATTATAGGTCCATGGTTGTGGGCATATATTTATAATACTAACTAGATGACGAACCTGTCAAAAATTTTGAGGCAAACGGCGGCCATTTGTAGTTTGGGTTGGACTTGAGAAGTGTCAATTTTTCAAAGAAAAAATTCGAGCACAGATGGAATAGAACACAGAACATGAATATAGAACGTCAAAATATAAGAGTTTCATCCCAAACTGCAAATGGCGGCCCTTGCCTCACTTTTTCTACGTTGACAGAAAGGAAGTTCGACGTCCAGTTAGTATTATAGGTCCATGGTTGTGGGTCTATTTATGAATTGACATTTCAATTCGTCTACTGTCTACAGTTCTTTAGTCACTAATCCTTTCACTAATTGATATTATAGGTTTGAGATAGGTTGAAAATACTATTGAAGACTTTCCAGTTGAAAAAAACGCCAATGTTATAACATCTGAAATGAAAATGATATATCTCAAAATCTTCATAGTTATCATTTATTATGTGATGAAAAAATCATTTATCGAATCGTAAAGTTCTAATTAACATTTCATCCTATTAATTGTAAATTATAATGAAAATTATCAATAATAGCCATTTTTTATATTTTTTGCACCAGGGGGACGAAGGAAACTGTAATTAGAATAACTTCATAGCATAAAATACAAAAGAAAGAGTTTTTTTCTTTTTCGTCAGTCTTTCCGTTTGAAGGTTATCATTCCAATCTAGAATAAGGACAACAAACATTTTTCATGGAGTCCGAGAGAAGCTCATTAATAGCAGCAAAAAATCGAGATGATGAACATAATGACTTTTTGAATACTTCAAAGAGTAAATGTTCAAATATGAAATACTTCAACCGTGAAAGGGTGAAAAGATTTCATAAATGCTTAAATAACGAAGGGATTCTGTTGATTCCGGGTCCGCTCGCTTCTCTTTGTCTCACAATAAATAAAACACTCGGTTTAACACTATAATGAAAAAAATTCAATTACGGAAGTACTTCAAATTGGTTCAGCGATTGTACCCAAATATAAACACAGTGTGTTTTTCTCTTTTATTTGAACACTTACTGGCCCGGTAAAACTAGTATTGCCATATCATTTATTTCCTGGAGTAGGAAATAATAAAAAACTCATTGTGACTGTGCGACAATGTGGTACATAAGTGGAAGAGGCAGGGAGTGTGGCGAATGATGCTTACACGGGCATCAGGCAAGCCAAAATATAGCCTGTTCATGAAAGTTTGAGCGCATAGTAGGCGCGTGTTTATTTATCTGAAGTTGGCAGTATTTGCTGTCATAACGATGAACAAAGTAAACGTTGCCGAATGTACCCGAGCTTCCGAGTTATCAGAGAACTCTATGTTATATTGACAACATTGCGTATCAATCTGACATGAAAATAAACAAAATAACCTAAAATTTTAATATACACAGTGGAATATGCCAAATTGTCACGGACTATACCTTCATACATCTGAGGTTTAAAAATTGTTAAGTATGGTATGAGTAAAAAATTGTTGTATAATATGTTGGTTCATACGTTATTTCTGATTAAAATTTTTAATTTTTGATTCACTAGATGTAACTTCATTTTTTGTCCAATTGTCAAAATCATTATAACCTATAAGTATACTCCATGACTGCTTGATTGGTCGCAAGAAGAAGGAAAGCCTTGTATTTTTTCCTGAAAAAATTTTTTCGAAATATTTTGTTGTATAAATCTTGCCCTGGCAATTATGAAGACAAAAGAATTATCCAATTTGGTGCAGTCGTTTGAAAGATATGGCATTTCGACGGTAACCATAGATCCTGTTTTATATATTCATCAAGATGAAGTATTTTCAGTTTATTCATCAAGATGGACATCTTCAGGTGATGGTTGTTATTAACATGACACTACAGTGAGATAACGAACAATTACTTGAAGATTCCTCAGATGAAGTTTTTGATTATGAGGAACTGCTATTTCCTAGAACTCATATATATGCATACAGGGTTTGGCGAAACTCCTTGGTAAATCTTGAATCAAACGCATTTTTCGGCTATAAAAAGAAATATTCTTTTTTATATTCTCAGCTGCCAATCTACCCAATTTATTTTTTTCTAATGTACTCAAACATCGTGTATAGGCTCGTAACAAAAAATCGTGATAAATGGAATCCAACCATACAAATTTTTTTATTACCTATGTGTTTTTCGGCAAAACGGACAAAACTCTTCATTTGCTTGACCCTAAATCAGACGACTAAGTACAATTGAATGGCCACCTAGATCCTTCGACTTAACGCCACTAGATTATTATATCTGAGGATGTCTCAAAGACAAAGTTTAAGCTAAACTTATATTAAAGACCAAATGAAAAGGATTAGAGGGGAAACAAATACCATATCAGCTGAGACTACTCGAAATTCCATAGACGAGTTTTACTATCGCCTGAAAGCTTAGCAAGTAGAGGGTGTAGGGCTTTTTCAGCATCTGCTACGTTCAATTCATTCGTAGATAGCACTAACAAGGTATTGTTTTTTTGTTTTCAAAGAGTTTCGTCTGATTTCCTTATATTCACATAAGAAAAATAAAGAAAATAAAATGGTACGATTCCATCTATCACGAGCTTTTCAAGGAACCCACAAACGACATTGGTGTGCACCAGAAAAAAGTTAGCGGAGTGGCAGCTGAAACGTTGAAGGCATTTTATTGCCAAAGAAGTGCGTTCAATTCAAGTGTTTCAGTTCTTCTAAGAAAATGATATTAAATAAAAGCGTTTTATTGATCACTTTCTCCCCAAAATTGTTTTTATGGATATGATGTTGTTTGTATTTGAATTATTTAATAGTTTTTCGAGGAATATAATAACAAATCGTTCAGAATTTGATATTCGGGTGGCTGTAAGTTCTAACTATTTCTGTCAATATCATAAAAATATTTATTAATCGGATCAAATCCTAAAATTTCGGCGATGAGTTCTTCAGGAAAATTCATTCTTGCTCGTTATCGTACATCTGTATGAAAAATGGTGTTAAAGTTGTACTTACAGAACATTCAGAAACCTATTCGTTCGACATAAAAAATAAAGTGATAGTATTAATCAGTATAGTTGAAAATTAGTTATCCGCCCTCCAAACGTAAACTATGACTATAAGAATGGAAATAATACCTATTTTTTATGCTGATTGTACGTTGTATATATAACAGTTGGAACACTAAAAAAAATTCTGGCTAGTGGTCACGATAGATTCTAATTCTGTCGCACCGATAAGTAGCATTACCATAATGGAACAAGTTTCATTCAAATTCCGCCTGTGTGTCGGACACTGATTTAGATGAAATAAGCACGCTTTTACTATACACAAAACAAATGATTGATCACTACTTGTGTTGTTTGATTTTATCCCTCATTCCAAGATTTATATGGAAACTCATCCGTCGACCTTGAGTTCTTGAAGAACTAATAGCAAAATGTACTGTCATCAGGAAGCGGATGTGCGCTTGTTCTTAGAAAAACAGCGTGACATAGTTTTGCCCACATGTCGGTTCGTTTCAAACGTTCTTCGTGTTGAGCAAACTGCCGTATCGTGTTTATCCACTGGTTGACAGACAATTCGAAAACTATCTACATTGTTATCTGACCCAGCCAAAAATATTAACTCAAATTATTTCAGTGATCCCATTTTCTTAAGTAATTAAAATTATTGAAGATCTATAGTATAACCTCAAACTAACGAATATTTCATATTGCGATCGGTTTTTGAGGTGCGCCATCTCTCCCCTCACCTGGAGGATAAAAGGTTCACGTCTTATACTTAAGGGGAGATGACTCATTCATATTTCTGTGTTTTTTTCGCAATGTCTACAAAATACAAAACGGAATGGACGTTATTCCAGAGCATGTTGGACAGAACAGCAGCTGATGAAAGCAATCCAAGCTATCAATAAAAATAGGATGGACATTAATGAGGCCACCCGAAATTTTGTAGTACCAGCAACTACTTTGAGAAGAAGGAAATTTAATAATAATGTGAAAAAAGTTTTCTTGGACCCTCTTCCATGTAAGGAGAAGAATCTGAAGAAAAGTTGGTTAAGCACATCCTGAAACTTCAGAAACTCAGACTCAGATGTCGATAGATGAAAGAAAAGAAAGAGCGACTAAAAATAAAAGTAGGATTCTTCCGAAACGGAGTTATCCACAGACGAGTATCTGAAAGCAAAAATAATTGATTAATCATCAGATAAAATTGACGACTATAAAGAAACTTGTGCTGGCTGTCGTGAAACCTACTTAGAAACCACCAAATCAGATGACTGGGCAAATTGTCTACATTGTTTAAAATGGTTTCATGATTCCTGTTAAAAAATTCTTGATTCTTGTTAAAGCTGTGGCATAATTTTATGTAAAATAAAATAATATTTTGGACGAACTATTTTTTTCAAATTGCGCCATCACACCTAAGCATTGTGGGGGAGATTGTTTTCGTTGACTATTTTTATTCTTTTGATTCATTGACAGATTTTTTTTAAGACTTTCTGGTATTCATTACATGTTCCTTGATCAATAAAGAATCGTTTAAAAAATCAATGGTACATATTTCTCGTCGTATAACAATTTCATCATGAATTTTCAAAACCTGAGCCATCTATCATCGAATTACTCTTTATGTTTTACATTGAAAACTGAAAAACATTCTAAATGAGTAAACAAAATGAATGATTCCAAGTATGATAGATTTTTTCAATTGTCTCTCTTAATGTCCATAAATGCATATAGATGAACATTCTGAAAGAGATAAATGAATTGAAATGTACGTTTCGCAGTTAGAGATCGATAACAAAAAAGAAAAGCAATCTCCAACCCTGCCTTCAAATTGCTCTCATTCGTTTGATTACTGTTTCGCATTTATATTCTGTAAAATGGAGGATTTTTTATCGTTTAGGTGAGGCTATGATGGTTATTATGGAATAATGAAACTGTCTCCCCTTTTATAAATGCTCTGAATGGCCTACTCCGTTTATTCGTTCGTAGAAATAAAATATTGAGTCGCTTTGTTCATAGATTTGTGAGGAATAATAAACTACCTTTTATGCACATAATTCATCGCTGTAAAGAATAATGAACGAAATTCTACTATGCATATTTAATGATAGAAAAATTATATTGAATCAGTTGTTAACTCCAAGTTTTGATAGAAGCAGCAAAAGTTTTTGGTTATGCACCCTGAACTTACTATGGAGCACGAACTTAAAATCAAAATTTACAGTGAAATTGATATCTAAAATCTTCAATTCAATTTTCTTCCATTTCATGCAACATTCACCTTGATTCGATATAGAACTGAATCCTAATGAGATTTTATTCCTTAATCATCCAAAGAATGTTCCAAGGATACAAAAAAATCAGTTGCTAGAAGTTAAGAGAAAACATTTCATTTCGACGCAGAATTTCATCATACTTTTCGAAAGAATCGAAAAACACTTTTCAAGGAAAAATATACAGGTTTGGAAATCAACATCGGAAATATACGATATTCAATGCATCAGACAGATAATTTTGCCTTCCAGTTGAACAATTGTACATTCGAGATATTTACGTACTAGGTAACTGACTGAATGATTTTAAATGTGTAGTCTTGTCTTACTCTTATCATTAGTAGTGGCTTAATTCAATCAGTATGGTAGGGAACTTGAAGTACTCGAAACGAATTATTTAATGTGCCAGGCTGCCTGTTATACTCGACTCGAGTTCTTTCGGTTTCCTACCATACTGCTAGAATTAAGACATCACTACATACATTTTCAATCAGACTATTCATCAGTCAGTTACCTAGTACATAAATATTTCGAATAAACAATTGTTCAATTGGACCGGAAATTCTCTATCTGATGCATTGAATATCATATGTTTCCGATGTGAATTTCTGAACCTGTATATAGATAATAATATATCATTTCTATTCTTGAGAGAACAGGTCCGAATTGAAAATATATGGAATTCCCACATATATTTGGCTAAAATAATTGTGCCATACAGCAATGTTAATTAAAATTAATGACTCATCAGTTCATTTAAGAATATCGAGATATCGAGAATTACAAATGTTCTATCAGCGGAACGAAAAATTTCAAAGAATTTGATTTGGTTAGACGAATAAGTCAGTGGAAGTTCACTACAAATAAAATCTCGGCCGAAATTCCCGAAAATATATAAAGATCATTTTTATTATATCATATCCTGTGAGATATGTGCTTCACAAAATTTATCACATCTTAAACAATAATGATAATGAGTTTTGCTTAATATAAGCCGAAGAAAATGCAATAATACCTACCATATATATTTTGTGTATGCATGATCACAGGGAAAATCTCAGTGAAAAACTTTACCGCTCCGTGAAAATGTAAAAGTAATATGAATTCCACCTCAATGCCTGAAATTACAGTCACAGTTGAACTTCTCCCTAAAATAACATCTATATTCAAAACAAGCTGTTCTACAACCATGAAGGTTTTTCAAACGCTTTTGCTCTCCAAGTCATGATCTTTTAACTTCAGTTCAGTTGACTGTACAAGTGGGCAAAATTCGTTGTCTACTGATGGGATCTCGAGATTCATAGCAGGTAAAAAAAACTGATGACACAATTTCGGCTTTCTTCCCGACCAACTTAAATCTGAAAACAGACCCAACCTAACTTTCATAGATTTGGAGTTTTTCTGCTTTTCGATTCAGTTCTTAATCAATTATAAGTAGGCTGACGTTGTCTTAGCGACCGTTGAAAGTGTATTATCTTTTGTGGACCTAAAAGTCATGATTGGAATCGTCGATTGATGAATATTAACTATGTGGTTAATTTGTCATAGTTTGTTCTCAAGATTGAAAATAGGTGATCTCTTTATTTTCCTGATGGGCTGAAATATTCCAAATTACGAAAAAATTTGATATCTTGGTATGCTACATTCAAGCGGATGAAAATAGCCGGGTTGAAAGGGAAGTCTACTTCGAACTCCTATCACAGAAGGTTGGGTTCACATAGAATTGTGTAGAATTCATGAACTATAAAGCATATTCAATGGTTATGTTAAGGCCAGCCTACTTATAGTTAATCCAGAACTGAGCCGACGAGCAGGAAAATGTATTAAAATTTTTTCTCGTGTAATCTTCAAATAGGTATATAGGATACATTTTGTAAATCAGCAAAAATTTTGGAGCCAGATAAAAAAAATTCCTTGTCATTTCTCGAAAATTGCTGGATCAAAAAAATCAGTCATATCAAATTTGACTTACTCCTAGGAAAGTGCCTGTAGAATGTAACAACGGATTTCGAATACAAATTCAAACAAGCGAGTTATTCAGTATCAATGAAAATGACGAAATCTCAATTTTCGTTCATAACTCAAAATCTATTGAAGATAGGTTAGATCTGTTTTCAGGTTTGAGTTAGTCAGAAAAAAGAGCCCAAAAATTTGTCATCAGTTTTCTTCTAGCTGCTATGATCTTCGAGATCTATTCAGTAGTCAACGAATTTTGTCCACCCTGTACATAAAATCATAATACTGGGCAATACCATATATTCAAACAGCGATACCTCGCCCCGAATTATAAGTTGTTTCAACCACATAGTGTTCGAAAAGTGCGACATGAAGGGTGTTCAGAATAATTGCATTATTTTCTACTTCTCTGGAAGTTGGCGAAATATATTTTGATAAATATCATTGATCAACAAATTTGCCCATTTCTGTGTCGAATATCTAGTTATTTTCAAATTGGAATATGAAACAATCAAATGGAGTCAAAAAATCAAACTCTCATCAGATATCAGATATTTTTTGTTTAGTATGAGGTATAGTTGAATTCAACATATATTATGTATTACTGTTTCATTTCTCGAATCACTGAAAACTTTATATTCCATCATTAGAGGAAAGTCTGAAAAAAGTCAGGAATTTTGTTGTCTTAGTTCAAATTGCTCAAACCATCATTCAAATCCGAAATAGAATTATTGGTCTCATTCCATTAATTAATGAATTTGAGAACACTTTCTGGTACTTATTCATATCGATTATATTCGAACTTATCGACCATCATAGAATAATATACAGTTCTCTCGTCTAAAATGACCGAAAAATTCTTTTGTTTCAATAAATGGTATAACTGAATTCAGAAAATTCCGGGTTCTATGAAATCGTTTATGAAGGGTTCTACCTTTTAAAAATGCAATATTTCATGAACAACTGTAATAGATTCGTTAAATCAATATAAAATCCACATATAAGATTTCTATACTAAATTTGGATACCATCTGAAGACACATCCCAATGGTAATATGAACATAAAAATTCAGAGAAGTTTATCCGTCTTTCCTCTGAATCGGATAATTCCATATGCAGCTTTCAATAGAAAACACGGCTAGTCAAGCTGCATTGTGAGCGCCCTCGAAAAAACCCTGCTTTTCACAAAAGGACCCGTTGAGGGACTTCTCTGTGGGATATCTTGTCGTTGATAGTTGGCCAAAATGAATCAGAGAGGCTTTTTGTAATCACAATGGTACAAAGGAAATCCTGGCTTCACTTCGCACTTCCATGCATGGGGCACTGCTTTGAAAGCTGTAATATACTCGCGGAAATTCGTTTTTATTCGATGTGGAGGTGACAACTTCTTTACAACAGCCATTCATTTCCTGTGGAACGATGTCATACTGTCGTATAATGAATCCTTGTTTGGATTTTAATTATCTACTGTTTTGATTGACCTACCATATCGCATACTAAAATGAAAAATGTTCAAGAATGACAATATATGAAACGCATGTGAATATGTCATTTGCTTTATCTTTTAAGACTAGGTAGTTCATTGGATTATTCTGATATCATAGTTTCATGTGAAAACGAAACAAATAAGTTTTGAATTAGAAAAGATTTTTTTCTACGACCGAGCGTTTTACCCACTTTCCCGCACTAGTGAGGGAAAGTAAGAGATCGCTACCTACTAAGGCCCACCTAACCCAGAACGTTGCACAGGTCACAGTTTTAGAAGATCCTCGGCAACGTTTTTAGCAGATTCAGGCAAAGGGATAACCAACATAAGACGTCTTGGAGGCTGGAAGTCAACTGCTGTTGCTGAGTATTTTTTGGAGGACTCAGTAGAACCGATGCCTTCTCCGTCATCTTCATGCACTTGTTAATCTTAGTAGTCAGTCACCACCAACTAAATACTCTGGACCGGCTATTCTGACGCATTTGCAGAATGCAATAAATGTGTTTGCAACATTGATATTGATAATAAATAGTGGATTTCAATGAAATGTTTTGTATGTTGAAATGAAATATATATTTTCAATGTGCCTTTTGAATCTTTATGCGGTCGTGGAAAAAATAATGTTCCTAATTCATGCATAAAGATGTGTTTCCCGCCCATATCGTGCTGAAATGAAAAAATGTTTCAGAATGACAATATGAGAGAAACATGTTAATATGTCACCTGGTTTATTTTTTAAGATTCTGCAATATATTTTTCATTATTTGAGGTATTTCATTGGAGTATGCTGATATCACATTGTTATGTGAATACGAAAAAAATCAGTTTTGAATCAGAAAAGGTTTTTGTAATAAGAATGATACAAAGAAAATCCTGGCTTCAATTCGCACTTCCATGCATGGGGCACTGCTTTAGGAGCTGTAATATACTCGCGAAAATTCGTTTTTATTCGATGTGGAGGTGACAACTTCTTTAAAACAGCCATTCATTTCCTGTGAGACGACGTAATATGTTTACCGAATCTTTGTTTGAAATTTCATTTTCGACCGTTTTATTGACCTATCATAAATATATAGCATACTGAAATGAAAAGTATTTCAGTATGACAATATTAGAGAAATACGTGAATACGTCATCTGCTTGATTTTTGAAGAATCTGAAATAAATTTGTCTTCGCTTGAGGTACATTGGGGTAGTGTGATGTTACATTTACATAATGTGAAATAGGAACATTTCAAATTTATCACTTTGAACGAAATAAAAATAATCACTTCTCGAGGTTGAAAATGGAAATAATAGTTGGGATGAATTCTTCTTGTTCTACGAATATCCTAATCATAATCCTAGGAAAAAGTTTTGCTTCCGCCAGTCGAACACTCTGCCATTTCAAGAGAGTGGTACGAAATGAAAATTTCTGATTGTTTCGATTGTTTTCAAATAAAATCAGTGACCTTTGGCTCAATAGGCTCTTTTTCAAGTTTTGAAAATCCAACATTACCAACTTTCTGTGAGATTGAAGGTTACTGAGATATCTATAATCTAGAAAAAAGGACGACTTTCTATTTCAAGGCCCAAAACTCAGCGGAAAATGAACTTTTCTACAAGATTCAATGAAAAATAGATACTAGGAGGAAGAAGTTTTTTTCCTCGATTATTATATCACCATTTTTCTTTTATTTCTTTTTTTCAGTATTGTATTATACAGGGTGTTTCATTGGGAAAGGGAAATACTTCACAGGTGCATAGGTGGCACCAAGACGGTTCTAGAGATACCCCATTTATTGGGTCTCACTGTCTTCGTAGCCGAGATACAGGGTGTTATGAATTTTGCCCGTTTCTTCCTGAGGCCGTACCAGACGAACCACCCTGTATATTTTCTTCATATTTGGCAAATATGTTCCTAATTGAGAGCCCAAACATATCATGTAATAACCGCCTCGAAAATCCAGGTCCGGGTTAACAAAAAATTATGAATCGTTGGAATACTCGAAACAACATCGGAATTTTGAAAATCTGTTTAATATTCGAAAATACCACTAAAAACTAAACTGAGACGTATACTTCAAATTTTCGCGCAGAAAATTTTACTGCACAAATTTTCAATGTAAAAGTGAAGTTTTTAGGAACTTGGATACCCGAAAGTGGTTTGAAGTGACTTTAACAATGAATTATCAACAATATTGAATCCATAATTATTTCAACATTACTCTGTAATTCATTTTCACATTGTTTTTCCTTTTTATAGCTGTATACCATTTCAGTTTTCATTTTTGTATTAATCTCTCGTCGCTTCTCATTACTGCACAAATTTTCAACGTTAACGTGAAGTTTTTAAGAAGTTGGTTTGCTGGAATTGATTTGAAGTCACTTTTAGTGATAAATCTATGGGTTAGTTATTTAGAGCATAGTCTTTTTTGTGTGTAAAGCCCAAACGTATTATGCAATAACCGCTTTGAAAATCCAGGTCCGGGTTAACAAAAAATTATGAATCGTTTGAATCCTCGAAACAACACCCTGTAAATCGGAATTTTGAAAATCTGTTCTGATATTCGAAAACTCCACTGAAAACTAAAATGAGACGTATACTTCAAATTTTCGCTCAGACAATTTTACTGCACAAAATTTCAACGCGAAGTTTTTGAGAACTTGGTTATCTGAAAGTGGTTTGAAGTGACTTTAACAATGAATTTTCCAAATATTGAAATACATAATTATTTCAATATACTTTGTAATTCATTTTCACATTGGTTTTCATTAAATCAGAATTGAGTTGCATTAGCTTGATATCGTATATTTTGAAACAATTATGAACAAAAAAAAACATAACAAAAAAAAAAATTTATAAAATATCTACAAAAACTGCTCGAAATGGCCTCCATTTTGATCTGAACATCTTTTTGCTCGTTTAAGAATATCTCGAACTGCTTTCCGAATCACATTTGGATCGTTTTTCATTTTCTGGCTAGCCTCTTCTATTTTTCTGATTAGCTGATCCCGAGTATTAATTTCAGAGGAATAAACTAAAGATTTCATGTGACCCCAGACATAATAATCGACGGGATTTAAATCAGGGGATCTTGAAGGCCAATTATGGGGGCCTCCCCGACCAATCCTGAATTACCGAAATTATTATTTAAAAAATCTCGAATTAGCCTATAATGTGGCGATGCACATCGTGCTGAAAGTACATGCCAGCAGTGTTCACATTCTCATCATGGAGCAAAACTAGTAATACATTTTCCAGAAATTCCAGGTATACTTCGCCAGTTAAACGTGCAGGAAGAAAATGGGGTCCTATTTTTTTATTATCATAAACACCGCACCATACGTTCACGGAAAATTTATGTTGAGAATGAGAATGTCTTGTGTGAAATAGATTATTAGTTGCCCAGATATGATGATTTCTAGAATTAAAGACACCATCACGCTTAAATTGGGCTTCGTCTGTGAACAGGCATCTGTTCAATATTTGAGGGTGTCCTAGTACCCATCTACTGAAGTTCATTCTAGGAATATTGTCCGTATTCTTTAATCTCTGTACTTTTTGAATGTGAAAAGGATAAAGGCGTTTTTTTTTCAATCTAAGCCAAACTGTGGTATGAGGAATATTAAGGGCATTACTAATCCTTCTTGTACTTATTTGTGTTATTTCGAACTTCATTCAAATATTTCCTTCCATCGCAATATGTCTCCTTCAAAACTTTCATTAGATTTAACTGTTGGAAATCGCCCATGTCTTCGTGCGTAATTGAAAACTCTCCCAAATGTTCTATTATTCGGCATTCTTCGGTCAGGAAATCGCCTTTCGTACGCCCTTTCAGCTTCTACTCCATTTCCCGCACAAAAACCATAAACTAATATAATGTCGGCATATTCCTCATTTGAAAATGTAGAAGGCATTTTTTTTAATCAACAAAACACTAAATTACTGATAACAATGAGAAAACTATGAATTGATCTGAATTATCCTAAACAACAATGGTCTTCTGTCAAAGTGATGGTTGTCAACATACTTGATTGAAGACGAAATTTTATGATTATTTGCAGTAGTGAAAACAGCTTTGCTAAAAGAATAAAATACACTTTACAACACAAAAATGACTATGTACTCGATAACTTACTCATAGATTTATGACTGAAAGTTACTTTAAAGCACTTCCAGCAAACCAAATTCTTAAAAACTTCTCGTTTACGTTGAAATTTGTGCAGTAATGAGAAGCGATGAGAGATTAACTCAAAAATGAAAACTGAAATGATATACAGCTATAAAAGGAAAACCAATGTGAAAATGAATTACAGAGTAATGTTGAAATAATAATGGATTCAATATTGTTGATAATTCATTGTTAAAGTCACTTCAAACCACTTTCGGGTATCCAAGTTCCTAAAAACTTCACTTTTACCTTGAAATTTGTGCAGTAAAACTTTCTGCGCGAAAATTTGAAGTTTACGTCTCAGTTTAGTTTTTAGTGGTGTTTTCGAATATTATAAACAGATTTTCAAAATTCCGATGTACAGGGGTTGTTTCGAGTATTCAAACGATTCATAATTTTTTGTTAACCCGGACCTGGATTTTTGAGGCGGTTATTGCATGATGTTTGGGCTCTCAATTAGGAACATATTTGCCGAATATGAAGAAAATACACGGAAAAAAGTAAATGCCTTCTTTTAAACCAATACCTTTCAATTTAAGCTGATGTAAGATTTGTATATCCCCTAGAGGATATCTATTTCAATGAAGAATATCAAATTTTCAAAGCCTCAGCTTTCAATATAGCAAATGATTTTTTCAATTCAAGAATATTCATATACACCTTCCAACACTAATCTACTACTCAAAATGAATAAAACGAATACATAATTGTAGTATATGGGAAATAGAATGAAGTATAGCATTGGATCATGTAGAATATTTGGTAGGATCATATTGAGAATATGATTCATCAAAAGAAAATCATCAACATTACATACAGAATTTGAAACGCTTATGTTGAGTATATGAATTCTTGAAGTAAATCTTTGTTTTTCTTTGTTTTATTTGGCTTATGATTGATTTGAGTATATTGTTATATCCAAAAGATTCAAATGAATCTTCGGAATGAGATGATTTTATTTTAATTCAAATAATCAATAATTTGGAAATGAAGATACTAAGCTTAAATACAAATTACTTGATATTTGGGTTGATATTTTTAATACGTTCATTTTGAAATGCTAATAACTATATTACCATGCATATTCTCAAAATATTTTCCCCCGAAGGGAAGAATTATTCTATTGACCTTTTATTTTATTTTCATCTTGAAACTGAATAGCAAGAGAATGAAATTATTGAGTAGGTATATGTATTGTTTTCCATTAAAAAATCTTCGACCTTTGGCTTTATATATTTTTCATTTTTGTTAACCCGGACCTGGATTTTTGAGGCGGTTATTGATGATGTTTGGGCTCTCAATTAGGAACATATTTGCCGAATATGAAGAAAATACACGGAAAAAAGTAAATGCTTCTTTTAAACCAATACCTTTCAATTTAAGCTGATGTAAGATTTGTATATCCCCTAGAGGATATCTATTTCAATGAAGAATATCAAATTTTCAAAGCCTCAGCTTTCAATATAGCAAATGATTTTTTCAATTCAAGGATATTCATATACACCTTCCAACACTAATCTACTACTCAAAACGAATAAAACGAATACATAATTGTAGTATATGGGAAATAGAATGAAGTATAGCATTGGATCATGTAGAATATTTGGTAGGATCATATTGAGAATAGGATTCATCAAAAGAAAATCATCAACATTACATACAGAATTGAAACGCTTATGTTGAGTATATGAATTCTTGAAGTAAATCTTGTTTTTCTTTGTTTTATTTGGCTTATGATTGATTTGAGTATATTGTTATATCCAAAAGATTCAAATGAATCTTCGGAATGAGATGATTTTATTTTAATTCAATATAATCAATAATTTGGAAATGAAGATACTAAGCTTAAATACAAATTACTTGATATTGGGTTGATATTTTTAATACGTTCATTTTGAAATGCTAATAAACTATATATTACCATGCATATTCTCAAAATATTTTCCCCCGAAGGGAAGAATTATTCTATTGACCTTTTATTTTATTTTCATCTTGAAACTGAATAGCAAGAGAATGAAATTATTGAGTAGGTATATGTATTGTTTTCCATTAAAAAATCTCGACCTTTGGCTTTATATATTTTTCATTTATAATAAACTTGAAGTTAAGGGTAAACATGTTATGTTGTGTTGAAGCCAGTGAAACGTTAAATCTCACTTTCGAAACCCTGAAGAAGCAATAAAATCATTGCGATAGCTTGGTTGAGATAAAGAGTAGTTATTTTTATTAGTAATATATAAATATGAATTTATGTGCTTTCGGTGTCTATAGCTTCGATAATAAATTTGAAGTTAAGGGTTTAACGACTCATTAAAAAAAAAAACTACTCTTTTATCTCAACCAAACTTTCGCAATGATTTTATTGCTTCTTCAGGGTTGCGAAAGTGAGGTTTAACGTTTCACCGGCTTCAACAACAACATAACATACTTACCCTTTAGTTCAAATTTATTATAATTGAAAAATATAGCCAAAGGTCAAGGATTTTTGAATGAAAAACAATATCTACATATACCTACTCAATAATTTCATTCTCTTCCTTTTCCGTTTCAAGAAAAAAATGAAAGGTTAATAGAATAATTATTCCTCCCTTCGAGGGAAAATATTTCGAGAATTAGCATAATAATATATAGTTTATTAGCATTTCAGAATGAAAGTAATCAAAATATCAACCCAAATATATGTAATTTGTATCATTTCCAAATGATTAATTATATTGAATTACCTTTAAATAATTGAATAACAGATTCCTAACAACCCCAATCCTTCAGAACATCACCAATGTCCACCTGCAAAGTATTCTGCATCATACCGTAAAAATATGAAAAAGAATGAACAAAACGTATCAAATTAAAATATTGCTTTTCTCCTCGATGATATCTACACCACTCAACGTGAACGAAATCAAATTAATTTCCACGCGTCCTTTTCTACTTCGGCGGCGAATAGAATGAGAAGATAGCTCTGGACCGGTTCAAAGAATATGCAAGCATTGCAAGCGATATACTCCGTTAAGACTCTAGAGCCCGATTGGATCTCAGATCAGGTGAATCAGAGAAATTTTAACTTCAATCTGAGCTTCCGATCAAAAAAATATCATTATAATGAACATTCCATATTACATAAAGAAGAATATTCGAGTGTTTCATTTTCAAATGAAATAGTTTTCATGTTAAAATATGGGATGTTATGAATCGAATATGTGAAAACTCAGATCGAGTGAAATAATATACTCAGCATAAGTTGTTATATCTTCAGACAAAGAGCACGCGATATTTGCCCTGAAAAACATTCATATTCCTGAATTGAGATAATCATTATTTGAATGGAATAATGCTTCAAGTTCGAATAGAAATATTTATTCAAAGTGAAAATTTATGTTGAGAAAATCAATGTTCACATTTGAGCATTTCAGAATTTTTAATGCGAAACTTTTTTCATCAAATGAGAATAAAAACTCTTAAAACAAAGTGAAATTACCAAGAATATTGAAATAATCATTTTGAGAATTCACTTTTTTCTGTGTATACCGGGTGGTTCGTCTGGTACGGCCTCAGGAAGAAACGGGCAAAATTCATAAAACACCCTGCATCTCGGCTACGAAGACGGTGAGACCCAATAAATAGGGTATCTCTAGAACCGTCTTGGTGCCACCTATATACCTGTGAAGTATTTCCCTTTCCCAATGAAACTCCCTGTATATAATACTTCCTCTTTTTTTCTCTTGTTCGTTTCAATTTTCCAAATCCACTTTTGAAATATTCAGCTCAACCAGATGAAAAAGAGAAATTTGGTTTCAGAGAATTTTGCAACTTATGTTTTAAACAAATCAAATCATCCAAACCCAACATTTATAAGAGACAGAGGCTTTTATCTCTGTGATTTTATATTATGTATGAAACTATGTTATGCTTGTTTCCTATTTTCCTGATTCCCTGCTTTATTTATTGAATATCCAGGGACCTTACTCTTCCTACTCATGCATGAATATTTGTATAACACAAATTGCCGAAAGCGCCGGGCTTTTGTAATATCAGCATTTGCGAATGATCATCTGAGTTGAGTATTTTTTCCTCGAATGAATTGAATAATGTTTCGTGATTCACCGCATACAGTTTCAATGGCTTATTCATCTGAATCAATATTTCCACCAGAAAAATATAATTTCCTTTTCTTTGTGAAGCTCAGATATTCAAGAAATTCACAATAGCAGCCATTACAGGGTGCGTATCAATTAATTATATTTTCAAGTGCTCTTTTGATCAGAGAGAAGGACAGTAGATGTTTAATTGAATTTTTTTGAACTTTCAATGGAATAGAGATCAAGCTCAAAAATTAATTTTTCTGTCCAGTTCTTTTTATTTAATCGATATTCTGAAGAATTGAACCTCAATGAAATAAATGAAATATTGGTTCGATGTTTAAACATACAGCGTGCCAAAGAAATAACGTAAATCGTCAATAATTCTTGTACGAAAAAATATTTAGAGAAATTCTCGTAATCAGAGCATTTTTCTTCTGCTCATCATTATCTAACTAAACAAAATTGAATTCTAAGGTTCTGATGATCCTCTCAAAATTTTGCATGAACATTCAGTATATCAGTTTTTATTCACAAAATGAATTTCACTCGAAACGGATACTTTGTTATGAAAATATAAAGATTCTCCTCTTCAATATTCCAATTGAATTTTCTCTGGTTCTGTTAACACTATGTCCACAACATTTTGCATTGGGTTTGTTATGAGAATCTTGTATGTGGCCGCAAAATTTCATTTTGATTGGCTGTGTTTTGTCTGAGATATTGAGAAACAAGATTTTAAATGGCTATATTTTATGGAACACCGTGTATGATTTGGCTGGTTAACGAACCGCGGCATTTTGAAATTCTCGTGTCTTTTGGACGATCCCTTCGAAAGTAACCGTGTTAACGGCCGGACGGACGGCCCTACGGACAGAATGTAATTTGACCACGGTTTCATCATCAGGGATTCTAAACCTATCACTTGAGACCGTTTTTCACCCAAAATTCGAAAATTAAAGATATTTGGGCATAGCGATATAGCACTCGTTGCTCGTTGCTCGTGCTCAAAAACGGCACAACCAACTCCAAAATACTTTTACAGATATATTCCTCTAATTAACGAATTTTGTCTACCCAAAACCTCTGTATAACGTCTTCACCAATATGACCCTTAAGCTCATAGTATGTGATGCAGTCGCAAAGGCTTCGACATGTTTTTTTTGGTTAAACAGTCAAGTTGTTCGATGGCTAGGAAACATAAGAGGTGTTTTTTATCAGTCTGAGAAAAGCAAAACAACATAAAATGTTGACAGTAATCCTAAGATGAGAAAAATCTAGACAAAGCTAATGAGTTCTTGATACCCCCAAGCACATTGGCTACAAATGTGTTCTCATTTGCCAGTAGGTAAAAATTGTTCGCTAAAACAAGATCAGTACGTCATGTTGAGGTGAATTGAACTACAGTGGAACCTCGATATAACGAATATTAGACCGATCTCAACTCAATATAACAAACCTCAGTTTAACGAATTACTTGATATAACGAATTTTCTTGTTGTTCCTCTCCGATTTGTTATATAGAGGCTCCACTGTATTCCCATTTGAAAAAATTAAGTAGTGGTGTGCGGATTCAGAACTATCAAATTGAAAAAAGCATAGGATAATTTACTTTTGAAATTAAATATCGTCGAGTGCCAAGATTTTCCTTAACAAGAATGATTGAAGAGTTATGTTACTTTTTTGGCACACTGTATTTTGAATCCACGTGAGTTTCCTTCGGTAAAGCCATTCATTAAACCGAAAGAAAAGTTTATCATTTCCATTGAAATAACTATCCAGTTCAATTATACATTATATTATATTATTACAAGTATAGGTGAAAATTAGACTATAAGTAAATTTATCTCATCAGAATGACTCTTCAACCTCTATAACAACAATGAAACAACTTCAGTAATTTTACAGTAAAATTCAATAATCCCAGGGTAGAGCTTGAAAAAATTAGTGCTGTTTCATGAAGAAAAGAAATTATGATAAGCCAATCAGGAGTACTTCAGTATGGTATTCATTCATTCAAAACCAAGCGCTTTCGGTCTAACCAAAGACCATCATCAGGGTTTTCCCGTCCAGTAAATTATCACAATTGTCAGCGAGCAGGTCAGGTATTGCAACTATAAATGGGATATATTCAAAATGGTAAAAAATTTAATCCAGAAATAAATCATTGGGGTAAGTTCATTTTTCAAACATTGATGGACGAACCAGATGTCCAGTTGCAAACAACACCTATTGTACCTGTAAAACTTGTTATCTCAGTATCGATTGAATTTCAAAAAAATATATTTGGTTATCGAAACAAGCATTGAGGCAAGCTGTTTCATGAATAATAAATTCGAGCGTCATTAAAGGGTATTCGTGCACCGTGACCTGATCATCTGTTGTGGCCCCCATGCATCCGGTTCAAGAGTCTTGATGAATCTCAGAAACACTACATTCCGTTACAAGATATCCCGGAGTTACCTCCTTTTCTCCACAGAATCTGCACTCATCGTTTTCGGCCACATCCAGTTTTTTCAAGTGTTTTCTGAGAAAGCAGAGAGCCGTGATAAACCCTGCGAGGAGGTGTAGCCTATTCTTGTGGAGTTCCAAGAGAGTTCGGGATATTCTCGTATTGAACGTTCCGAGAACTTTATGGAGTTTTATAGGCTCGAGAAGTTCTGCCAAATCATGAAGGATAAGGCAAAAAAATTATTACAATTATTTTAATTATCATCACCTAGTAAATGCTACAATTCATTCAACATTCATGTAACAATTTATTTCCCATATGAAAAAAATTTCAAATTCAATAAATCAGCTGTTCTTGAGAAGAATTCCAATTTCGTGAAATAGTAACATTCAAAAGCGCAAAAATTCATAGAACGGCCAATTACCTTCAAGTCAACTTGAAATTCAATTAATATATAAAATTTTCGTGTTGAAATGCACAACGAAAATCACAACTTCCCTCAAAAGCTCGAGTTTCCCATCTGAACCGCAGACGCGTAATCTCATCATGAATTACGGCCTAATTTTAATTGCTCTCAGGAAATATTAAAGACTGTAAATATTCAAATTAGTTTACACTTTGTAGGGCATATCATCCATAGAACGGGGATACAAAATTTTATTATGTTACAATAAACTTTCAAAGCAAAAGTTCTGAGTAACAAAGTAAGAACTTTGAGAGTGAGCTAATCGATGTCCCAGTACTGGCAAAAATGTATCCATAATAAGAGTCACGTTGGCTCAGTTCGAAACGGTCCGGGGCTCAAATGACAAGAGAAATTGCCGCTGTCACTTGGCGCGCATTTTATCTCCGTTTTAAAGCCAGACATAGTGTGCTGGTGAAAATTAATTAAATAAAAAAATGGTGCCTCGCTCTGATAGCTTAATGCTATTTCGGTGAATAAATGATGACGTGGATCCCTGTCTTTATTCAAATAACGTTCTTGAGTGCGTTGAAGAAGGACAGAAACATAAATTTCCCCTAAATGTTTTGGAAAACTAATTTTCATCATTAAATTGAGTTGGGTTTTTTATTTTAAATATTTTATATCTACTTTGGGAGGAAGAAGATTTAAATTAGGTACTGCTGATATACTGTGGGAATACTGCAGATTTTTAGAATATCGGATAGAATAATACGCTGGAAGGAATGTGGATTTGGATATCAATCAAACAACTTTATCGCCTCCCATATAATTACTTCTATGAGAAATTTCAGTATTTACTCCAACTATCTATTTGTTTGTTACAAGTAGGTATATTGTTTCATTTCATGTTTCTCAGAACTTCTCTTACATCGCAATCATTTCATTGGAAAAATAATATATCTGCTTAAAGGATAATGTAAGATTATTATGCCAATAAAATTTTCCATTGATTTTATAAAACGTGCTGTTTCAATCTGTATTATTGCTAACATTTTATATAGTAGGGATAGAGTGACTTTATACAAGACAGTGGCGACACGCTCATGTCTTAATTTCTATTGGTAGTTGGATGTCACGTGATGAATTCCGCCATTAAGAGGCTAACTGTGTTTGTTTTCTTTTGGAAGCACAGAACGGAACAGAAGAATTAGTGTTCTGTGCACAGAACCATAGAAATTATAACTTGTTAGGTTAGTATCATAGAGAAAATGAGAATTGTCTATGGTTAGTATCAAAGATGTACTCTATAATCTTTGGTTAGTATATATATGCACCATAGAAATAATAATTTATTAGAAAATCTATGCCTTGCACAGAACATACATCATAATTTTAACCTCTAATAATCTGACATTAACCTCTTAACGGCGGATTTCGTCTCCTTGTCGTCACTGTCTTGTATAAAGTCACTGTAGTATAGAAAGCAGTTGATGCCATCTGCTGATCGAATTCTAACGTTCACATATGAAAGCCTGATATTAGTTAGTACAGCTAGAAGTGATTATTTTTGTATGTTATTTGCGCTACGCACTGTTACCTACAGTGCTAGCAGACGGCTTTGTTCAATTGCCAAGCCTCACATTCATACAATACTACACTCCTCAATGTCGTGTTGTAAATATCTCTTTTGTGTTTTTAGAAATTTAGTTGGACCAAAGTACTGAATTTAATGACCCAATAATTTTCTTTCCTTTATCAATAAGTTGTATGATTTCTTTTTCTGTTCTACCAATATTGCTTATGAGTGTTCCAAGGTATACATATACTTCACAAGATTTGATGGTCGATCCCCTTCCAAACACCAGATCATTTTTCTGTCCTCCAATACACACATATTGGGTCTTTGATGTGTTAACCGATAATCCCTACGTTTCATACATCTGCAAAATGTTTTCTTCCTCTAAGGGAAACTTTCTCTTGCAGCTACGGAATCCCATCTATCCCACCAACATGTTTGAAAAAAAACTAGGTCATCCCATTTTGAGACTTACATGACTATGAAATCCCTGGCTTGCATTCGAAACCAAAATATTGTATTTTGTAATTTTATTTGAAGTTGATGAACTGTGTTCATAAGTTTTTATATGTTGTTTTACAGTCTGAGGATGTTGAATAAACTAGAGTTCATTCTTTTGCTGATACTTTTTATTTGAATTAATAACTAGCCCCTTTTCTCGAAGGAGACATTTTCACTGAATTTTTAATACCACCCCTCTGAATTTTAATATAATATTGATGAACCTGTTCCATTACTGCTATAAGGAGGAAGAAGGCAATCAAATCAAATGAAATTCCTCAATTTTGTGAGAGGTAAATTGTCACATATTCAACGGAGCTGACTTCATGAATTCGAAGAAAATTTCAATTATGATAATGTGAATTTTTCTCCGTTAGATAATAGTCGGTATTCATAGAAATGAAGCATTTACTTTCGAGCAAAAGGTAGAAATTAAATGTTTTTTTTTAACTCGTATTCATAGTTAAACCTTTTTTTGCAAGTAAATGCTTCATTTTTTTAAAATAAGAGGTGAGACTTCTTTTTATAAATACGACCTATTGTAATACCTGTTCGCTATCTGCTACAAACAAAATTCCTTCCGCATCCTTAATTGATGCTGACATCTTTTTGACCAATTTCTGGACACGAGCTCGTATTAGAGCCGAAGAACCTGGTTTTCACCACTCTTCAGCCTTTTGTTCAGATTCAGGATCATAAAGATCGAGCAAGATATCCTCCATAGTGATTAATCGACGCACAAAATCCACTTTTCTCCCTCGAAATCGCTCTATATGCTCAAAAAGTCGTAACCGAATGTGTTTTCGTTCCATTGTCATCGCATGCGGTACCCATTGTACATACAATATTTGTAAAACTCAATACTTCAGTTGAAATGTTGCTAACACTTCCCAGTGAAATTCCAGGAACTTCTTTCAAAACCTTTTCAGTTACAACTTGACGATTTTTGAATACGATTTATCGTGAATTTTTTCTACGATTTCTGGTGTTGGAGTTTTTGAACGACCTCGACGTGTATAGTCTTCTAGGCTTTAAATTTTAAATTCAGCACTCATCTTTCTTCTATACCTACTTATCGAAGGCTTAAGAGTCATTTTAATATTATGCTCTCAACACTCATTTATAAAGTTCCTTCTGAACCTTCTAAAATAAAAATTCAATTACGAAACGATAATTCCAATGACACGTCCTTACTAAACGGCTCATAAGCAAGGAATGAATAGACAGATTAAAATGAAACTCCACACACGTTCATATGAAGCGTGTACCAACAAAATAACTACATGCAACCCTTCTTCTTGTCTAATAGCAAAAATTATATATCTGATATGTTATTTTCTTGAATATTTATTGTTATTTTCTTTTCAGGTACGCTGGAGCTATGCCATTCTTCACCATACAATAGTATTTAATGAAATTTTTCGGTAAGATCAAGAGTCACAACTCGAATGAGGAAATATAAATGAGTAAGTATTCCACTAGAGATCGACACAACATTTCTACTTCATTTCTCGAAAAATCCCATCGGTTCGTAAGGCATCACAATAGAAGCAGCACGCTACTGGAATATTATTAAAGATCTTTTACGATTCTCCGAAGATTTTTCCAATTTCCTCGGCAATTTTCCTGGATTTCCCGTCTCGTTCCACAACTTTTCATAACGCTTTCAAGATCTGCCGCAATCAGGGCCTTGTCGGAGCGGGGAATGGAAAAATTACAGCGAACACCTCGAAAGCGAAAATGAAAACATGTGAGACCAGATGAGCCATCGATGGGCGTTTTTTTAGTTTCAAATTACGAATTTTTCCTCGTTGGTGCGAAAGAAAATGTTTTCATCGATGAGATAAAAAAAGAATATTCTGAATAGCAATGAGGTACTTGTTTTACTGGCCATTCTTTATGATAACCGCTATGACAGCTGAAAATATTCCAACCGCGTGAACAGTTCACGTTCACGCGGTTGGAATATTTTCATAATAACTTTATTGATTAGTGTTTCCAGGATTATACAGGATATTAGTTAATTGTCAAAATGTTGCTTACACTACGTAGCGAAATGCCAAGAACTTATTCAAATCCCTTTCAGTTGCTGAATACGATATATCGTGTTTCTAAGATTTCTGGTGTTGCAGTTTTTGGACAAACTTGACGTTTGAATTCTTCTAGACTTATATTCATATTTCTTCTGTGTATGTATTGATATGGTATCGTGTAATTATAATTTATTTTAATTTTGAATTTGGCGCGAAATTACAGGATCCAACAATTTCCTATGCTAATAATGACTCTTCTCAGGGTGGATTCATACGAAGAACTCCCGTGACATTTCTTTATTAATTTTTTTCTTACTCACAATTCATCATTCCATGGAAACACTCATCTAATTTTTTTTCAGCCTACCTATTCACATAATTCTAATTCCTATAACTATAAGTTGAACCATATCAAATTCCCTCAAATTTGTTTACATTCTGTTGAATTTTGAATAAAATTTGGCTAAATGGAGATAAATTTTATGTTTTCATGATGCCTTACTTATACTTCTTTGGCGGATCTTCATACAATAATAATATCTTGAATATTTTTTTTCTTAATCTATTGGATACTCTTATATCCATATATGAAATTCCCCTCATTGGGTGAAACTCCCATTATACAGGGTGTCCCGTAATTAGACCGACAAACTTCTAGTGGACATTATAGATCGTATTTTAGACAGATTCGACCCAAATCATATAATGCAAAATTGCTTCGTTAAGGAGCCAGTGCCCTTTGAAGATGACGTCCTGTCCACACTTTTTGCCACATATTCGCAAAACGGAGTTACATAAAGTGCTGAAAGTTTACACATTGTCTAATATCCAAAATACGCATCGATTAGATTGAGTGCATTTCTTTCATGTCAAGCACAATCGTATCATTTGGGGGGGGCGAAGGGTATTTTTAGTTGAAACTTTTTTAACTTTCATTATTTCGCGAGATATACATCATATTCATAAACTCTGATGTTTTTTCTTGAAAAAAGATACTCTTGTACAATAACGCCCAGATGCACCATTTCTGAAAAAAATAGATTTGAAATTTTCTCTCTTTTCACTAAGTACCGTAAAGTGGGGCGAAGTCGGACGATTTTCAAATATTTTTGTGAATAACTTAAATAATTAAGATTCCATGATGCCCCTCAAATATAATCTGATCATTTCTTCATCCTGAAATTTTAGCTTCTCACTATTTTTTGTGGTAAAGAGTGTCCGCGTTCACCCCTACGTGTGGGGTCAAGGCGGACAGCCGTATATTTCAATTCAAAAACGTCTTCGAACCTTGAATTGGATGAAGACGGACACAAAAACATCTTTTAAACATACAAAAAGAGGTGCCATTTCAATGGATATTAATTAAACTCTCATCATGTTTGAAATTTTTATTGGAAACAGATAAGAAAATATAAAATATATTCTGACGAGACAATGAATAAAAACATAAAAAATTAGCTTTCATTCTAACAATTTCAAATTTTTCAACGTATAAAGAAAATATATATGAATATAACGAAAACAAAACAAACCTCATTCTACATTAATATTTTCGGGCAACTGAGGAAACTGAAACCTTTGGCTCCGCAGATCATTAACCTTCCTCAAAATTTTATTATGTGGCTTGCTGGAACATTCTCAACGACTTTTTTCAAATTTTCGAAATAGTCTTTGGCAGTGTCTTTTGTTATGCCTGCCTGTGCTCTTTTTATTTTTTAGGCTAGTCTTTCTGTCAAGATTTTATTATGCTGTTTCATAAAATTATAAAACCAATCAATTCCGCGATAGTTATCCTTGAATTGATCACTCTTTACCTCTTTTTTATCAAGAAAGCTCTTTACTAAAAGACGAATGTCGCTCCTACTGATTGGAAAACCCCATTCGGATAATGTGATTATTCCTTCGACCAATTTTTTGTCGTCTAACTCCGACAGTTTTGTTTGTCCTCCATATTTTTTCTGTTTTTATTCCTTTCACCTTATCATATAACGCTGACTTTGGTATACCATAACACTCGGCAGCTTCTCTAAGTATTTTTCGATAACTTTTAACATCGTTCACAGCTTTTTGTGAATTTTCAAGGGTGTAATTCATAAATGAAATGCCAATTTTAGCCTTATACTGCCGGCCGATCCTGTCCGCCTTCTCCCCTACAAAGGGAAATTTTTTGAATCTCTTCATTTATTATCAAGAAGGAATTATTTGAAGAAGTAATTATTATAGCTATTTCTTCTCGATTAATTCCTTAACGACTCAGAATATGTTTCATGCAAGCACTCCCCACTATTTCTTGTGTGCAAGAGTTTCTTTTTAGATTTTGTAAAAAGTGGATAAATGATTACATTCAATAAGGCTTACCTGCAAGCTACGAGAATGATTATCTTCTTCAAACGATTCGCACAGTACCTTTGCTAGACTTTAAGTAACTCGTTATAGTCAAAACATTCTAATTTGATCTTACCGTTTCACGTGACTTCGACGAAAACGACGGCAAGAACCGAGTGTCCGTTTTCACCCCTACTGTCCGACTTCGCCCCATTTTACGGTACTCAATGTTCACTTTTGTTTTGAATTTATTTTCACTTGATAATGGTTAGGCATCTTGTTTCAAGAAAAACATCAGAATGACTGAGTATGATGTAAATCTTGCGAAATAATGAAAGTTAAAAAAGTTTCAACTAAAAATACCCTTCGCCCCCCCCTCCCCCAAATGATACGATGGTGCTTGACATGAAAGAAATGTACTCAATCTAATCGATGCGTATTTTTTATATTAGCCAATGTGTAAACTTTCAGCACTTTATGTGACTCCGTTTTGTGAATATGTGGCAAAAAGTGTGGACAGGACGTCATCTTGAAAGGGCACTAGCTCCTTAACGAAGCAATTTTGCATTATATGATTGGGTCTAAAATATGATCTATAATGTCCACTAGAAGTTTGTCGGTCTAATTACGGCACACCTGTATATTTCATTATAAATCTTTGAATGCTTTCGATTGTCTGAAGAATAAACTATGAAATCCAATATTATCGTGAAATCAAATCTTTCCGTCTTATTATAATCAATTTTAATTTTTCCTTGTATTCCTTTTTAGGAATTCTCTGAAGCTTCAACTATCTCCATTTTTTCTTCATTATATAGTACCATACTAGCAACATGCTCTTCAATTAACACTACATTGCAATCTGGATCAACAATACCATCCTCCATTTCTATAACCTCTGTTTTGTTTATATCTACTTTTTCTTGAATCTTATCATTATTAATTTCTATTTTTCTTCCTTATTCTTCTTTATTCTCATTTATCCTTAAATTCAGAATTCGATAAATGTTTGACATATTCTCCTCAAATTTCTTTTCTATTCTGCTTTCTTTCCTTTCTGTACATTTTTCAGATATTTCTTTTTTCATTTTCTTCCATTTTCCTTTCCATTCTTTCTAATTTTTTATATAACATTTCCAATATATTTGTTTGTCGTTGATCCTTTTCCTCTTCACCACCTTTATTTCCAATATTTGTCCTGCTTCTTGTTTCCATTGCTGTTTCTCTCTCTTGAAATATAATTTTTTTCTAGCTTGATAATTCTTCGAATGGTTATTACCAGCCTCGCGTTGGGCGCCAATTTGTTATGGTATCGTGTAATTATAATTTCCGCCGACCTCGAAATAAAAGGTGATTTTAATGTGTACGAAATTGATCATTAATAACCCATTTTAATGCTCAATTTTTGGCTATTTTAATGTGCAATCCTCATGGCAACCGTTCACAAAGTATTCAGAAGCACTACGAGAAATGTCAAACCTCTACTGGAACATAGATACATAGAAATTTCATTATGACAAATGTATGTCTTGTGCAGAATGAAAATGTATTGAAATCTAGAATTCATACACATATCATATTGAGATCGTCGGAAAAATCTAATAAACTCGGTTATTAATCGAGCGACTAATGGTCTCGAACTATTAAAGCGTTCGCTCCGCTCACGCTTTAAAATATCTTGACCATTAATCGCTGTCTTTAATAACCTAGTTTATTAAATAACTATTTATTATTAATTTTGAATTTAGCGCGAAACTACAAGATCCAACAATTTCCTATGCTAATTTGTAATGATATTATATTGACTCTTCTCAGGGTGGATTCATGCGAAGAACTCCCGTGACATTTCTTTATTAATTTTTTTCTCACTCACAATTCATCATTCCATGGAAACACTCATCTCATTTTTTTTCCCGGCCCACCTTTTCACATAATTCTAATTCCTATAACTATAAATTGAACCATATCAGTATAGGTATTCTATTGAGTACTTGTCAATAACAAACCCAAAACAGAGAATAACAAAAAAAGGAATGTACCAGGTGTCCCAGTAAGTTTGTTTCAATGAATCATCTCAGCCATTTCGAACGAAAGATACAAATTTTAAAATTTTATGTTCTGCAATTCGTCCAAGGATCCTCTTTTTTCTTGCGAAGAAATGTGGGGTTATATGTTTCTCATGTATAATCAATATCATGTTCCCTATTTAAGAGATTCTGAAACCATAATAAACTCTCCAATGACAGATTTCGAATAATAAACCTCTGAAGGGTTCTTAATAGGTTAACGCATATTAAGCGGATACAGTTTCCTTGAAGGTAAACAATAAGTGAACTCCGAGAATACAGCTTTGGTGTATGGGAAGACGGCGAAATAATGTGTTGTTATAATCTTATGATGCTACAATGTATAACATTAGGAGGGAATGGAAATTGTTTGTTTCGTTGTAGTGCTCTATCGAAATCATCAATGTTTTAGTAAGTGAAATATTTAGGTAGTAGGTACCTTCTTATTGAATTATAACAGAAATTTTTGATGAAAATGGGTATTCAGTATTTTCCACTAGTGTCTAGGTCAGAAATTCGTTCGTCAAATCAGCTTTCTGAAAAACAAGCTAGGTACTTAAAACTTTATTTTTAAGTCTTCATCAGAGCTCTAAGATGGAAAAACAATAGCCACGATAATTTTTTTATTGAAAGCGTAGATTTAAAACCTTTGCTATTAGATTAAACAAATGATTTACAGGAAAAAAGTCAGGTTTATGAAACAAAAGCACTCCTTAAAACACTGCCGAATTAATTCAAAATTTTCCTTTAGGGCTAGTTTTATGGTGGTCTGAGTCATGAAAATAAAATGATAAAAACAAATACACCTCGCAACACACATTCTAGCAGTTTTTTCTGTATGTATTTGCAAGGTGTATTTGCTTTCATCTTGTTATTTTAAAACTCAGACTACCATAGAAACCCTGAAGAATATTTTTAAATGAAATTGAAACTAGTCGGCCATGTTTTAAAAAGTGGTTTTGTTTCATAAACCTGAACTTTTTCCTGTAAATCATTTTTTTTCCGTCGATCTCAAAATAAAAGGTGATCTTGATGTGTACGAAATTGACCATTAATGACCCATTCTATTGTGCAATTAATGCTATCTTAATGTGCAATTGTCATGGGCAACCGAACATAAAGCTTTCAGAAGCAATAGGAGTAATGTCAAGATTCTACTAGAACATATAAAATTATATTTGTCAAGTGTATATCCTGTGCAAAATAAGAATGTATTTCAATCAAGGATTTATATACAATTTATGTTGAGATCGATGGAAAATCTCGTAATCAACTCGGTTATTAATCTAGCGACTAATGTCTATTTCGCTCCGCTTACGCGTTAAAATATCTTGACCATTAGTCGCTATCTAATAACCTAGTGGGTTATATAACTATTTTGTTTGAATTTATGACATTAACAATTTAAAACCATGACTTTTAAAATTCACATAAACATTTCGATTCAGAAATTCGAAATTATAACTCTTATTTTCTGAAAATTTTGTCAAATATACAGGGTGTCTGGTGAGGAATGGGACAACGTTTAGGTGGTGATGAGGGATGTCTCAAGGAGTGAGAAAATGCCATTTGAAATCATCTAAGGTACATGGTTCCTGATATACAGGGGGTTTTAGAAAAAAGTAGGAAATTTCAAATGACCATAATTCAGGAATATGAGAGCTAATCCGATGATTTTTCGTATGAACAATGATAGAGTGAGTACGAATCTGTTTGAATGAAAAATTCGAAATAAAATCAGATCTGGACTCAGAAATTTCAGTTTTTCTGAAATTAGGTAAAAACAACACCCTGTATGCGGTTTTCAATTTTTTTGACTTCAGATTCTGAGAGAGCAGGAAAAATACATTCAAACTCAACTCTCATCCCGAATGGCACAAATTTTCTCTGCTTCCTATGACCATTCGAATGTCAATCTTCCGATTTTCGCTCCTTACATATTATTTTCTCGACATTTCAGAAACATGAGATCTCAGATAGTTACTAATAAGTAAAAAAAAAGATCATAAACGAATCAAAATTTTTATAAAAATTATCAAAATGCGAAATTTGGCAAATTAATAATTATTCTTCAAATATTGTTCAAAATGAAAACCACCAACTTCTACACATTTATCTGCTCTTTTCATTAAGTTCAAAACTGCACATTCGGGTTGTTTGGTATTTCGTCACATGCGTCTATTATGCGCTGAATTAATTGTTTCCTTGTATTTATTTCTCGCCCGTACACCATAATTTTAAGGTGTCCCCAAAGGAAATAATCTAACGGTGTCATGTCGGGCGACCGAGGTGGCCATGCTCTTGGACCACCACGACCTATCCATCTATTTGGATAGACCTCGTTTAAATGATTTCTCACTAAAATTGAGAAATGTGGGGGTGCTCCATCATGCTGGAAGATAAGTCCTCTTTGATTATTATTCCCTAATAAATTAGGAAGAACATTCATAAGGAAATCTCTATAATTTCTCCGGTGAGTCTTTCTTCGAAAAAATGAGGACCTATTAAATTATTATCAAAAAACGGCGCACCACACTTTGTACGACAGCGAAAATCGGAAGATTGACATTCGAAGGGCCATAGAAAGAAGGAAAAATTTATGTCATTCCGGATGACAGTTGA
This sequence comes from Propylea japonica, assembly GCA_013421045.1. NCBI lineage: Eukaryota > Metazoa > Arthropoda > Insecta > Coleoptera > Coccinellidae > Propylea > Propylea japonica. Next base: position 36,559,176 of record CM024239.1, read on the forward strand.
GTTCGTAAGTATTTTTCATTCTCTCTCAGAATCTGAAGTCAAAAAAATTGAAAACCGCATACAGGGTGTTGTTTTTACCTAATTTCAGAAAAACTGAAATTTCTGAGTCCGGATCTGATTTTATTTCGAATTTTTCGTTCAAGCAGATTCGTACTCACTCTATCATTGTTCATACGAAAAATCATCGGATTAGCTCCCATATTTCCTGAATTATGGTCATTTGAAATGTCGAGAAAATAATATGTAAGGGGCGAAAATCTGAAGATTGACATTCGAAGGGTCATAGAAAGCAGGGAAAATTTGTGCCATTCGGGATGACAGTTGAGTTCGAAAGTATTTTTCCTGCTCTCTCAGAATCTGAAGTCAAAAAAATTGAAAACCGCATACAGGGTGTTGTTTTTACCTAATTTCAGAAAAACTGAAATTTCTGAGTCCGGATCTGATTTTATTTAGAATTTTTCGTTCAAACAGATTCGTACTTACTCTATCATTGTTCATACGAAAAATCATCGGATTAGCTCCTTTATTTCCTGAATTATGGTCATTTGAAATTCCTAATTTTTTTTAAAACCCCCTGTAGATCAGGAACCATGTACCTCAGATGATTTCGAATGGCATTTTCTCACTCATCACCACCTAAACGTTGTCCCATTCCTCACCAGACACCCTGTATAAAATGACGTGTGAAGAAACAGTTCACCCTGAATTGACAACAATTCCCGAGTTACATTTTTTGTGTGGTTCCGTTGTCAATATTTGAAATTTTGCAATAATAACAACTGCTCGTATAGATTTTGAACGACTGAAATGAGCATATGAGTTGTTTTTCACGCATCATGTTGTTACATATATGCAGATTTAGGATTTGCCAACAACCTTTTTTTATCGCAGATTTTTCAAATCGAATGAATATGCAGTTTTCAGGTTTTGCAAGTCATTTCTCTTGTCAGTGGAATGTTCTTCCTGTTTAGTGCATAGTGCATGCTCCGCGTATGCAGGATTTTCATTCCTTGACTCTTCGTTGATTCGACGATGTAGGGTGAATCTCTTTTGTGTTCTGAAATTCGAGCCAGTTTGTCCAAGATACATACGTGGCTGAACAGTCTGGACAAAATATTCTCTATAAAATGTTACTGAGCAATTTTTTTGCACGCTAAATTTTTGTGAAAAGTACCTATAGTATTATCCGATTGAAATGCTATAATTATGTTCGATTCAATGAATAAATTTTTGTTTCGCTACTGTAGATTTTCAACGTAAGGTTTGAAATATTCCTGTTTTTTTCTTCCTGTAAAGCTCATATTTCTTCTCGTCCTGAATGAATGATAATGATTTAATGGAGTATTTGTTCCTGAATAAGTGTATCAACGGTAAACTTGGGATTCCTCATGATAAAATAAAAAATTTTTCCTCTTCCATTTTTCTGTAATCGTTTCAGCGATACTGAGTGTCAAAAATTTATATTTTTTTCAGTTTTTCGCTAATATCTCAGGAACCGTTTGAATTACAGACTTGAGTTTCGTATACACATATATTGTCACTAATAAAAGCTACTTTCTTGCACTTTACCCGGTGTGATTTGAATTCGCAAAAAGGTTTAACTTTTACACCACTGGACAAATTTGCATATACACAGCAAATACGGGTATAATGTGTGTTACAAAAAAAGGTTCATTGCTCTAAAGTGAAGCGTTTTCCAGAAAACTGGCATTTTATGATCGAAAACAATTTAAAAAACGCATTTTATACTTGTAATTTGAAAAATGAGGAGTTATAATTTACAAGTTCATTAATTACAACAAAATGAAATAAAATGCCAGTTTGATTTTTTTTATGAAAACACATTGGCGCACCCGAATTTGCTGTGTACATGCAAATTCGTCCAGTGTTGTAAAAGTTGCTGGGTAAAACCTTCTTACAAATTCAATATCTCCGCCATTGACACCGAGTAAAGTGAAAGAAAGTACGTTTTATTAGTGAAAATATGTATACAGAACCTCTATTCTGTAATTCAAATGGTTCCTGAGATATACACAAAAAACTGAAGAAAATATAAATTTTTGACACCCTGTATCGCTGAAACGAAGACCCGGAGAAAAAAATGGAAGATTTTTATCAAGAATTTTATCATATGGCATCTACAGTTTATCGTTGATACACTCATCTTGGAACACCATGTATATTATTTTAATATTAATTATGGTTGCGAAATTTCTGAGTCCGTTCAGTTGCATTCGAAAAATGCGATGGAGCTTGAAGTTTTTATTTTTTCCGTAAGGATGGGATGGTCACATGGTTTTAAATACTTCAGATCGTAAAATGTATGAGTCCTAAACTGCCTCAGAACGTACTGAAGAGACCAAATTAGTTATTTACAAACATAGTCGAAACGATGATGCCAGAAACAAAACAAGTCATTTCATTATCATGATCTAAATGTGAACAGTGACCATCCAAACACCTCCTCTTCCGTAGTTTAACACGCAACTTATTACTTATTTCACAATGAAAGAAATCCCAGCAGTATTGATGAGAACAGTTATCTCCGATGTGGCATGCATCTAAGAAAAAAAATCATTATCATATACACAGATACATCTGAATCTGATGAATACGTGAGAGCCGCAATAGTTACAAAAGAGAAAAACTACTGTTATGATCTACGAACAAAATTGAATATCTACACGGTATAGAACTTTATGAAATAGATAGAGCTCTCGAATACTATTGCAAATAAATTAAAACATTGCTATCTTTAGGGACTCCTTAAGTGCTATAAAGAGATCAAACAACTCAATCCGAAAAATTCTCTTCTATGTAGCAAAATCGAAACTAGGAAAAGTGTCACAGATGAGCAACTGTATCACATTCGTTTGGGTTCATTCACACGTCGGGCACATAATTCTATATAAGTTAAAGTATATGACGTCGGGATACATGAAAATGAATCAGCTGATGCCATACCCAGAGATACCACTTTGAGGATTCCTTGTTGTCAGATCCTTCGGGTGCTAGATCAGGAAATCATCTCCATTATACAACTATATTGAACAAATATATGGAAAAGAAGACTGCACGCTATAGAGAATAAGAGAAATAGACTATCAACCCTACCCTAAGTCCAATTAAATGTGAAGTGATGCCACGAAACCACCAAGTAATTTCAGCCCGACCCAGAATTACAATACAATACAAGATACACTCAACAACATCTCCTCAAACATGAGAGTCCTAAAAGATGTCCATCATTTGGTGAGGTGCTAACCGTAAGACACTTGATGATATTGTGTTCCGAATTCTGACAAACGCGAGTATCCACTAGACCTTACAGATGCAATGGATCCAGAAAACTTCGTCGAGTCGTTACTGACATTTTTTAAATGTATTCTACATGAAATTTGGATAACTTACTATTTATGGATTGCACTACCGTAAATTACCTCCGTAGTTGATGCGGACTCTAAAAAAACGCTAAAGAGCTTGAGGTATCAATCATCTTCTGTAAATATATGATGGCACCTTAGCTTTTAGTGGGGTACGAAATTTTGATCAATTTTCAACATCCATTGATTTGTTCTCTGTATATACTGTCTTGAGTTAAAATAGCTGAAATTTGTGATTAATCGACCATTGTATTGGTAGGTACATTTGATCAACCCAATACATTTCTGAATTATATTTTATATCTATGATAAAAACCACACCAAAATTTCGGTAACTTTTTTTTCAGAGGCTACTTCGACGGCAATCATTCTTAGATGGACCATAGTTGATCAAATAACTATTCTGCATAAATTGGTCAGTTGTTTAGTTATTTCACGATATAATATTCAATAGTCTCAAGTGTCAACAACCACCAATTTCTGAAAATTTGAAAGGTCACAGTTCATTAACCATTTTTCTGAAATTCGAAGGATCACAGTAGATTTTCTCACACCCCGTGTTATACTTCTCTCAAGTTATACCTCGTTCACGAACAATTGAACGATCGAATAATATTTTCAATGGTTTCTGATTTGTTTATATTTAGAATAAAAACTTCGCTGTCCTCCTTTTTTATCTATCCAAGCCGGGGAAAAATGTAAATTAATACTTCAGTGGCAACTACAAAAGTTCCGGATTAGGGACGAAATCCCCAGAAAGAGGCGGACACTTAGGAAGTGAAGATTTCTCTAAGAGCCACGATCGTATAATGGCCAGAAAACCGGGCAGGAATAGAAAGCTGTACGCTCTCTGTTCCGGATGAACACCCGGAAATGTCATTTTCTCGGAAAAGGAGGGGAAATAAGATAATTCAATTCTTGGTGAACTTGTACTGTTATATTTGAGGACACTCCGGAGTCCTCTAGTTTTTTGATTCGATATTTGATTATAATACACCCTGAAAAAGTGATGTATTTGTACTGTGTCTTATATTGATTGCTTTCAAATTTAATTAATTTTACCTAAGAACTTTGTATGAATCGATTATGTGTGATAAAAAATCACAATTAAGTTAATTGAATAATTTTGAGTTGTTCAGTTCGGTAAAAAACCTAATTTAGACTCAACCTGTTCCTGGTGTCAATTCTCGGGATCACTCTTTCGACGAACGTATACTATATATATATATATATATATTCTTTTGAATTGAGAGCTAACAAAATACAATACATGAAACAAAAAAGTCCCTAGCTGAGGTTGGTGCAAAACGGGGTGCCATACTATTCTGTCGTATGCAGAGCACAGGGAAAAACCTCAGTAGAAAAAACCCTGCCTTGCCGTTTTTACAAAATTGAAACTTAATACTATTCAAATAAATACCTTCAATATTCAGATACAAAATACGTAATTCTTGCTCTTGGGCCAGAAGGGTGTTTTAAACCAGGTCTGGCGTTCCAAGTGATGATTTTCGAATCTTCTGTTCTTCTAAGACCGCTACAGGACCCTATTGAAGGGTAATTATCTCCCATAGATTTAAATAGTGGTATTTTATCCTAAATATCGAATTTAATTTCGGAATAATGATAAAAAACGTGTGACAAACTTATGTCAAAACGTATACTATACATTCGCGATGTTTTGAGCGTAGATTTTTGGAAATTGAAATAATTATATTCGTTCATTTCGACATTTCCGTCGAAACCAGTAGTTGACAAGTTGCTTAAGAATATCGGATATTATCATTACAATTTCCAAAAATCTTCGCTCAAAATATCACGAAAGTATACGAGTGATCCCGAGAATTCATTGGAATTTCTTCAAGAAAATATTTTTTCTGGAAAATAACTTGAAATGTTTTATTGGTACCCTTTTATAGTTGACACAACAATACGAAAATATCAGAAGATAGGGCTCTTCTGATATTTTCATATTGCTGTTTTAAATCAGGGAATATGAAGTCAGAAGCACCTGTTTGTATCGGGAAAAAATAAATCAAATTTGAATATCCGGAGAGCAACTGATTTTATTCATTCGTTTTTCAAATCAACATTCCTCCTCAAATCTTGAACATACCCTTAAATTTTCAAGTTATTTTCAGAACGGCCGTAAAAATGATAATTTCCGAAAGAAAAAACTTCAAATCTGGAATTTTCACGGGAGCTGTCAAATTCAAAAAAAGTTAAATTCATAACTTCCCGCATGAATATGAAACACTCTGATCACTGGACAATGGAACCTCAACTGAATAAAGTTGTAATCCGCCACCGGTAGCTTTTGATTTTATTTGCGTTGATTCTTACAGGAAATTTGACTTCATATCTCCATAAAATGAAACCGAGAAATGTAAGGATGTTCAAATTTGAATTATCGTTTATGGTATGAAATAACGTTTGACTCTTATGATGTTTGCAATACAAATCGATTCACATATTGTTAACGATATACCCTCCATAGAACATTATCGCAGGGAGTTTGAACACTATCTTCAATTCCGAAAATATGAGAATATTTTTCGCACAAGAAATCTATCATGACATGTCAAATAGATAAGAACGTCGAAGATCATTGTCACAAAGAATTGGAAACTATTATTATTAGTTTCTAAAATATAAAAATATTGTGTTTTTTAAACGATTTCCATGAAATTTTACAGTCATTAGCGCATCCCCAATTCATACCTAAACAATTTTCAAGACAATCCTTAAAGTACCTGTATCTCTCGAATTAATCACATCAGACCCAAGTGTGCTAGTGAATTGGAATTGTTTCATCGGAGGAACACAGAAAGGCACACATAAACAGGTAGTCCCGTTAATTATTTGAATGCGACGTCATGTGACCAGAAATAAATACCTCACACAATACAAGAAAAGATGAAACATTTGCCCTTATTTAAACCCCCAAAATTATAATTATCTTCAACTGCCCAATTCTGATTTTTACTTGTCTTGATCGTCGTGAGACAAAATTATATTTCTAAGGGACTAATTTAACTTTAATACGTTTCCTTGACCACCATCCTCGACTTTAATATGGTTGACGTTTGCTTTCACCTAATTAAATCACCTATCACTCCTTTATACTTCTGGTTCTTGCCACAAGTCAGCTTACGCGCAGTGGCTAAAATCTTGTCAATTCATATTGTCCTCGAAGACTTAGATAATATTCATCAGCCTCTTGGTAATTTATACTGACATCCATCTGTTTCTGCGAAAACCCAAACTCAAAAGATCCAACGCCGACTTGCATCGAGAAAATGGGTTAATGTTTTTTAATTTATTCGTCATTTTCCATCTGTTATCTAGCACGCAATGAATTCAACTTATTATACAGGGTGACTGGAGACGTAAGGGACAACGGCTTACTGGAGATAGAGGACCTCAAACTGAATGGGGATTGTGGGTTTAAATGTCTCATAAGGTGTTTTTTGGAAAAGTGTTGAAACTATAAACTCCTATATCTTCGTCAATATGGCGAATTGGCAAGCTTGTTACTATTCACATTTTCCATCAGGTCGAGAAAAATTCCAAAAATTGCAGGCCCGTATTCAAAAATTCCAATTTCCGTGTAAGGTGAGAAATATCACTCGGTATGAAAAAATCGAATATTACAATTTATTTATATTCACTTGAAGAAACATACTATTCCTGATAAAAAGAACACTGAATTCGAGATGCTTAGATAATCCTGACACATTTTAAATATTTCTTCACATCTTGAAATACTTTTTTATTAGTAAATCTACCAATATAATGAGAAAAATTCGAAAAAAATACAAAGACAAAATGGGAAACAGTAGCACATATGATTCATAATAAAATCAAATAAACAAATGCTCGAAATGAGAGCCATTCTCCTCACACACTTATTGGCTCTTTTGAATACTTGAAGTAATTTTCATATCCACAAGATGAAACATTATACTCTTGATAGAACAGAAACACTGAATTTCAGCTCGAGCAAAGTTTGACTTGAATTTATCACTCTCAGAACTCCTAAACAATAATCCCTGTGGTACTTATGTTTTCAACGAAATTTATTCTTCCATGAAACAAGGTAAACATTTTGTGGACTTATTTTCCTCTAATATGTACTAAGGTGTAGCAAGTTCACCGTCTTTTGAGAGGCATATGAATTTCTTCAATGCAAACAGAATATTAGAGAAACAAGTGATTTTCCAGAATAAGGGGTTTGTTATTCATTATAAATAAAATACATCCAACTACATAGAGTAGGCATATTTCAAAAAATGACTTTTAAGTTCATACATTCATTAGTTGTGATTGGAAATTGTGTCGTTTGCTTATCTACTGAAAAATGCCTTCAGTATTCACAAATGAAGAATATGTAGATAATTGTTTATAATGTTTAAGGATTCCGCAAAATGAATGGAATAGCTGCTGAAAGAGAGTATCGCAGGCTTTATACACCCGCGACGGCATAAATAACGATCATACCTATTTGATCTCAGAATAATCCTCACCTCAAAAGAGAAAAAATAATCAAAGTTCAAGAAAGCTAAAAAATGTGTTGAAGCAAATTGCTTTCATTTGGAGCATTTGCTTAGTTGATGTTTGTATGAATCTTATTTGCTACTGTTCTTTTTTTGTGTTTGTATTGTATTTTGAATTTTTCTTATAATATTGATAAATTAATTAATAAAACAGGATTTCAAGTTATAGAGGAATATTTAAAATGCGTCAAAATTATTTAAGCATATCGATTTCAGTGTTTTATTCTATCAGGGATAGTATGTTTCTTCAAGTGAATATAAATACCTAAATTGTAGCATTCATTCAACATATCATAAAAACTATAAAAATATTTGAGCCATTCGAACTGAAAACACATATTTTGCAGATTCCAAATTTCCATTTCGATTTTTTTCATCTCATATACTGAGTGATATTTCTCACCTGACACGGAAACTAAAATTCTCGAATACAGACTTAGTTTGATGGAGAATATGTATATTAACAAGCTTGTCAAATATCAGCGAAAAATTTGCCATATTGACGAAGATATGGGAGTTTATAGTTTTAGCACTCTTGCATAAAACAGCCTGTATCTCTGGAACTAATAGCCTTATGTGACATTTAAACCAAGGTCCTCTATCTCCAGTTAGCCGTTGCCCCTTACGTCACCAGTCACCCTGTAGATAAAAAATTATCAAAATAAAAAATTTGTTTTTTCAACCGAATGGAGCATCCTCGAATCGAAAGTAACCGAATTTTTTTTTTCAACAAGTTGAAGAATTGATTTAAATTTTTTTTACTTGGTTTCGCATTAAATATGATCTATCGATTCTTTTTCGATATGCCTCCGTTCCTCAACATAAATAATCTCACATAATATAACTATAACTGAAAGTAACTAGGATATTCATATCTGAATTCTCCTAGTGTTCATGACATTTTGTGCATAATAGCTTCAATTACTATTCATTTTTCGAAATTACGAAAAGCAAGTTATTGCAATCTCATCAAAACTAAATAAACTTGATTTCTATAAGGAGTTCTTCTGTCACTCCATTTTCCTCGAATAAGTCGAATTCAATAGAAGTTCCCTAGCATTCTTGATAAATTCACACATTAAAATTATATCCCTAATGTACTAATTCAACTTTAATACGTTTCCTTCATCAACATCCTCGACTTTAATATGGCTGACGTCTGCTTTCACCTTATTAAATCACCTAACACCCTCTCATATTTCTGGTTCTTGCCACAAGTCAGCTTAAGCGTATTCGCTAAAATCTTGTCAATTCGGAGAACTTTAATAATATTCATCAGCCTCTTGATAATTTATGCTGACATCCATCTGTTTCTCCAAAACCTCAAACTCAACAGATCCAACGCCGAGTTGTTTCGACGAAAGTGGGTTAATGTGCGTCTGAGTGTTCCCCTCACAGATTCATGTTGGTTTTATGGAATAAGAGAGAAAATTTAGAATTATCGAATGAGTTTATGAAGATTGAAATCATTCATTTAGGTGCGGTTTACAGAATTTCGTTCGGAAATAGTTACTTTTAATTTGAACAATATTTCATTTGAAAATTGATCGGAGGCTTATTCTGGAAATTATACAAAAAATTAAATATGTAAAACATCAATTATAAAAAAAATTAAATTCTATGGTTCAGATGATGCGATCCTAAATAGTGAAAATGTTCTCAATGAAGATTGACATTGAGGAAATTTTCACTCGAATCGGATATCTTGTATGGAAATATAAGGATTCTACACTGAGAAAACGAAATATTAAGTTTCTTTGCTGAGAAGATTTCAGCGATCGCATCAAACTTTATATTTGTCTCAGCAAATACGTTCTGATGCGGTTAAAAAGACCATTTTACAGATGTCACTTAGCTGTGGAAGCAAACGGACTGTCCTAATATAAAATATAACGCTTGCAGTAGCAGGATACAGAATAATTTTCAGCTATCGCCTCAAAGTAAATCCACAGATGATGCTTTTCAGTAAAAATTATCTGCTGTTGTTACAGAGCACTCTGATGGCGTGATGGAGTTCTTAGTTCTCTGTCTTGGTTCTTGTCGCTCCTATGCAAAATAACTTCATGTCTTCGATGATCATCGGTAACTCACGAATAAAATTGGCGCATTTTTAAGGGAAGCGTCGGGCGTTTGTCAGTCGGGTCAGCGTCAGCGGCAGTTGGCAATTGGAATTTGTATTGGGTATGTGTTAACTGTGTTATATTGTCAATTTGGAAGTTTTTTGTTTTTTTTTATAATGGAGTATTTGAATTATTTAAAAGAATGGGGGTTACAGGATTATGAAGAAATATTTCAGAGTAAGTATTCACATTTTATCCTATGTTGAAATACTGTACAAATGCAAACATCGCCAGTTCACAAAATCGCTACCGAAGATTACTATAAACCGTAGAAAATGGCGGGTACTAAAGTAGTTGCATGTGGATGTAACTTGTATCGGTTTTTCACTTTTCTCTCAATTTGTTATAGATGAAGGAATAACGGATTATAGCTTTGAGATGTTAGATGAAGAAGTTTCAGAAGCAATATTGAACGAAGCCAAAGAAAGAAATATTAAATTAACATTTATTGAACAGTCAGGTAGGACATCTTAGGAATTCACCATTTTTTACTATCCAACTTAAACCCATTACCATAGGTTATGAATTTTGTAATCACATTATACTATCCTTGACCTAAATATTGTTTTTCAGATTTTCATGTAAATGCCCTGTTGACTCTTCCACACCTTTTCAATAGTATTACATTAAAAAAGTCAAGGAAGGGTCTTTACTTACAGACCTAGCAGAAGTGAGGTTCAAGAGAGCTAGATATTTCACAGCAATTGAAGATCAGTATATGTGAGGCAGCATAAATCAATGCTACTGTCGCAAAAATATTTGTAAATGCAGGCGATTAATCTATCTGGCTTACCAGTGTTTATGTGCCGTTGCAATAAAGATTTTGATAATCATAGTGATATTTTTATGCTCTAATAAGAAGGTTCACTATGTTATAACAAGAAATACTTAACAGTCATCATAGATCACTGTAGTTGGGACAAAAAGTAACTTTAGCTGGGGTGGTAAAACATGCGAGGCTACGATAACAGAGTTTTTTTTGTGAAATTCAGTCAAGAGAACATAACTAGGATGATAAGGTGAATAATTGTAAAAAGGGTTATGCTACCATACCAAAGTTCTTTCCTGGCGCCTATTTAAATAGAGTTTTCTGCTGAGGTAGTTTGATTTTCTGTTGTAGAAGTGGAAAAATTCTCTCAGTGTACTTTTCAATATTTCAATTGAATTTTCCCTGGTTATATTAACAAAACGGCCATAAATTTTGCATGAGGCTTGTAATGAGCGTCTTTTATGTGGCCGCGAATTTTATTTCCATTGGTTTTGTTTTGTCTTCGATATTGAGGAACAAAACTTCTGAACGGCCATATTTTATGAACCACCTTGAATTATTTGGATGGTTAAGAAATTCAACCGCAGCATTTGGGAACCGAACTCAACCTGAAAATCTCAAGTCTCTAGGATTATCCCTTTGAAAGTTATCGTGCCGGACGGCCCCACGGACAGAATTGAATATGAACACGAATTTCTCATCAGAGAATCGAACACTATCGTTTGTGGCCATTTCCGGCTCAAAATTCGATAATTACATTTGGGCAAAACGATATAGCACTCGTTTAAGTAGAACGAGCGCTCTTAAATTGAATGAAACCCTGACGTGTCAGTCAGTAGCTTCTGTGTGCTTGTTCATAGTGAACGATAATTCGAATTTGTTCTACTATATGACGTGAAGTCAGAACCTTTGGTACGATTATTCATCTTGGGAACAAAAATGAAAGAGAAATCCTTAATTAGACACGTTTTCGTTGTCTGTCGCCGCCACTGAGCAGATTGATGTGTATGACCTTGACTTCGGCAACATACATAGTCTTCGCATACGTGCAGGTGTTTGTCTGAATATTGGTTGACCAAAAACATTTTGCTATTTTATAGTTAGTTGTTCTGTTTAAGTTCACAAAATTTTTGACTGTTGATTAAGTAAGAATGTTCCTTGGTCAATTATTTCGTTCGACTGGAGAACTCTGCTAGAAACCAGTCGAGCAGGTAGGTTTTTTCAGTCTTTGAAGAAATAGTTCCACCTATTATGAGTTCACAATATTTTTTTATTCGATGAATCCGTTTAGGAGAAATAGTGGTTTTGATTTTCATTCAAATTAGAAAAAAACACCCTGTTAATCTGAATCTAGAACTCCTGGATAATACGAATGGGTATTTTTCGGGATCATCTAAGTATTTTTCTCCCGTTAAGATGTTTTTCATCTTATCCAGGACACCCTGTACCTATTGATATTTAATTTTTTCATTTTATAGTTTCGAAACTCTAAATTTTATTTTACTTCATCAAGAGCCCTCCAAACTACAGTTCAAATAATCATATAAGAGAGAGTGGAGAATATAAAAGATCAAATTTTACTCCAGCATGAGATGAATACAATGAGCTGGATAAATGTTTGAGCTGAATTCGGATCAATTGAACTTTTTCCTGAGATAATACATTTCTTTCATTACTTTTGGTCATAAAATGATCGAAATCTCCCTTTTTCAGAGAATGTGCAGGGTACTTGATACATTGTGCGGAAAATCCTCGTTTGTTCTAACGACCAGCATATAATTCACCATCGATTTTCCCATCAATTTCTACTTAGCCCATTCCAATTATTCTGAAACGTTCCTCCTGTTTTCCATATCTTAACTACCTTTTTCGGCAATGAACAATATTCGATGATTACAATATCTTTCATGAATCTTTTATTTTTCGATGAGATCTCAGGAGGAACAGAATCAAATTCGAAATATTTAATTTTATTGCCAATGCCATATATCTCATTGCTTGTTTTTTCATTGATGTTAATTCGTTTTCCAATTCATTTTACGGTACAGATTTTTGACAAGATTGTCAAGTGTCTACTGAAACAGTTCAATAAACATTACAAACGACGAATTTCGTTTATTTAATACAAACCTTCATTCGTTCGAAAGCACTCGTTATTGGAAGAAGCAGGAGCATTTTTCATATTCAATTATGAACTTGTTCATGAAATATCGTTAATTGAATAATTTATTCGAATTTCGAAACGAATATCAAGTAAACAAACGACAAATCCCAAATTGTCAATTTATGTAGTAAGAAAGAAAATAACCCGAAATCACCAACAGAATTGCCAACCCATTTCGCCTCCAACTGTCCCCTTACCACAGGTGTCCCCTCGCTCGTAAGTTCGTCAATTTGATAACCCCCTCATCTATGAACCCTGCGCTCTTCAAAGTTATTGTATGCATACCGTAATAGCTTACCGTAAAATGTGAGCAATATTACACTTTTGCACGCTCGTTTCATATTGGAAACCTATAATTCAAATTTGAATATCCTGAGAAATTTTAGCATCATTATATAAGTTAGTTATTCTCTTTATTGTTCAAAACTCGAAATTCTAAAAGTATCTAGATTCGAAGAGAAAACTTGCATTCACGATTGAAGAAAACGATAGGCCAAAAGTTCTCAGGATATTGAATTTACCTTCAGTTCAATATAGGTCAGGGGTCGTAAGCAAATGATTGATTGCTCTGAATTCACAGTGTTGGGAAATGGGCAACGGTATTCACACCCCACAATTGACGTGATGAGTTTTAACTAGCAGGTATTCTATGTAGGCGGCGAAAAATTTGCGTGGAATATTTTGTTTTTATAGTTCCGAATTACCCAATGTATGTTCCAGGTGCAGCATACTCGTACATGCGATTCATTAGGAAATTATTATTATAGTGAATTGAACTTTGTGCATTATGAATATTTTGACGAGAATAAATCTGTGAAGCTGCTTCGCTATAGCGAGTCTGCGCTCAGAGTACGATCAGTCAATCAAGAATAGTTATTTATAAAGCAATTGCAGAAGGTGCGTTAGAGTCCACGATTACAAATTTCAAAAACGAACCACAAAATGTTTTTGAATTAACGAGTGGAAAAATAATCCTTTCTGATGGGTGAAACGAAATCTGTTTTTTACTCTAACTTCAAAACAACCCCTGGTGTGTTTCAATTGTTCCATCGTGTAATTTCTTATTTGATCATCAAGATACATCTTCTCTTGACCATTTAATTCCTCATTTATAACAATAGTTCAATTCTTATCAAAATTATAGGGTTTTTGAGGAAACATAAAATTTCACAATTTTGCTAAGGCCATAAAGTACCATAAATTCAACCCAATATCCGAACGCAATGAAAATAAACAGAAAACTTGGATTTTTCCGTAGACCTCATTATGAATTGAGAATAAATTTTTGATTGAAATATGTTCTTATTTTGCACTATGTTTCTATTTTCCAGTTTTGATTATTACCCATATTGCTTCTCAATGCTTTGTATTCGGTTACCTATAATAATTGCAAATTAAAATAACATGAATTGAACAAAAAAATGGGTCATTAATGTTCAATTACGAACACATTGAAATCACCTTCCATTTTGAGGTGGACGGAGAAAATTTTTTTGATATTATGTCAATAAGTATGTATTTAGTTTTTTTGCTTTCGCTTCATTCAATCTTACATTTCATGAAAGAGTTCGCTCAGTCTTTTCTAATCGCCAATTTCAGATTTCATCAGAAACGTTCTATGAGAAATTATACTTGGGTTCCGTTCATTTCAATATAACTCGGTGTATATAGAGTGGATATTGTAATTTGATATTACAATTATTCATGACCTGTCTTCTGAATATAGAGGAAGTTTGTTGAATTTGTAATTGAAGATAAATTATTCTGAGACCATAAGTTTCGATAATCAACATTTAATAATGAAGTATGACCTAAAATTGTTCTAAACTTATAGCACCATTTTGCTCCACCAGATGTGGTATAATATAAATACATAATTATAGCTAGTGATTAGAAATTTGATATACAATGCACAGCTAGGAATCTATTTGAATTGAATTCGTCTTTAAAATGCGATACAACAAGAAGAAATGTGCTGAAATTATTGACGATCCAACAGGATGAAGGGTGAATCATCTTGATTTCCTCAATTTTCTCGGAAACTGTCGAACGGTTTCATTCTCTGAAGGGCATTTTGTACAAGTCTAACCTGAGATCAGGCCGCGAAAAAAATAGCATTTCTTTATTATATCAGATAAAATTCATATAACAATGAGCAAAAATATTTTTTTTCTGTGACGGGAAAAAAATGTGACATTTTATATCTCTCGACAGGTCACAAAATATGATTTTTTACGAAATTACTTTTTTCCCTGTCAAAAAGGTGAGTGTCTATGTATCCGGGAAAAAAGTACTCACTTTTTTCCCGTGGGCAAAAATGTTATTTCGTGGGAGGTTATATTTCTTTCACTATTGAATGGTCGTTTTTCCTGTCACAGAAAAAAATAGTGTATTATACACGAGAAAAAATATTAGATTTTAGCTCTCGCTTCACGTCGGGAGACAACATAACCTCGAGCTAAAATCTAATACTTTTTTCCCTTGTATAATAAATAACTATTGATGATAAATTGGATATCTCAGATTTCATATTTCCATCATTGTAATTCTTTTATTCTCCTTATTTCGTCAACCCTTACTTTTGTCAGAAAATAAGTGACCATATCGGCGCATATACAGGGTTTTTATAAATGATTGTAACAGCGCAGTTGGCTTTGGATTACAGAATACCAATCTCTAACCAATCAGAGCATAGCATGATCACAGAATTCTGTGGTTTGCATAATTCAAAGCCAACTGCGCTGTTACAATAATTTATAGAGACCCTGTATTTATAATTTCGATATTCGAATTATTAAGTGATAAGAATCAGATTTGAATACAAAATCTTTCAGGATGTCCCACAGAAGTTATAGTTAGTTATAATTATATTTTAAAGAGGGGTTACAATTCACTGCGATCTCAAGGTCGATTGTGCCCCCTTACAGAGCTGTTCTGACCACACCCTTTACAGCTCGCCTTCCAGTTCCAGAGATCTGATGAAATCCAATATCTGTGAAGGCTTGAACCAGGCTAGTTTCTCACTCTTACAAGTTTCTCGCCGAAAGCATTTTTTTCATAGGCTCGCAATGGCAAAGCCTTCCGTGACTAGGTGAAGCGGGGTTTCCTCCTCCTCCCCAGAAAACCTACACTCGTCAGTGTCTGATAATCCCATCCTCAACAGGTGCTTTCTGAGGCAGCAGTGTCCTGTAAGAGAGCCAGCGAGGAGGTGTAATTGTTCTTACCAAGATCCAGATATGTTTTGGATCTTGCTATTTAAAAGTTCCGAAGGAACTTAGTGGAATGATCCATCCCTGGGAGATTCCGACTCTGTTTTCTCCTTTTCCAGAAACTCCTTATTATGGCTACATTTACCTATACCACAGAAGGGTTCTGGGCTAATGAATGATATTCGGGTGACCTCATTGGTAAGTGTTTTGTCCTCTCCGTTTCCTTTGATTACCGAATTCTCTTTATTATTCAGAGTTCTCTGAAAGGCTTCAGTCAGCTGATACAGAGCGATCTCCGTTGACCGTCCCGCTCTGTAAGCATGTTGACACTTTTGAAGTGGTATACTCTGCAGATTCTCCGTTCTTATGTAGTTATCTACTATTTTCTCCATCATCTCAAGTAAAAACCATGTCAAGAAAATGGGTCTAAAGGATCGAGGGTCAGTCCCGTTCTTTTTTCCTATTTTTGGTATGAAGGTTACTTTTGCCGTTCTCCATGTTCTAGATATTTGACCAAGTGCTAGACTGCTTCTTGTAATCTTCAGTATATGAGGGATGATCTCCTCCACTCCTTTCTGCAGGAGTATCGGAAACACCCCATCTACTCCTGGGGATTTATACGTCTCAAGGTACTTATTACCTATTCAGGTCGTTGTCTTCAGTAGATAAGGTTAGAACCTATCTTTATGTAACTGCCACAGGTTGATCTCTATCCAATTCATCATGTTTTCCACTCAACTTAAAGAAAATGAATCAATTTACACCATTTTAGATTGAAAATATGTATTAATTAATATTTACTGTCTGTAACAGAAAGCGAAGAAGAACATTACTTTCCATATTTTCACTGAGCAGGAAACATGGAATATATATTTTAACCGAGTGCAATCAATACCAATTTTCAAAAACTTTTTTTTCAGACTGATACTCCAACACTTTTCCTGATAATTTCGTTTCAAATAATCATCGCAATTTGTTGGCAGGTGTTGAACAACGTCCTGAAATGGATTTCCAGTCCAACCCGCTCACCAAATGTTCAAACCAACAAAAACTAAGCATTTTATTGCACTACGAACAAAAACGATAATGCAAATTGTTACATTTCACACATCTTCTGGCGCGGCGTATTGGTGTTGGGCTGCAAAACATGGAGGAAATTGCGCAAACTGCGTGATATCATTGGCAGGTTGCTATATCCCGTGGGATTTGGTCTGTTGCGATTATGCGATAACAACCGTCGAAACACGCACGCCGAATAAAATGCATATGACGTACATTATTGATGGGATTTACACGGTTATGGGGATTACTTGATGCTGACAGTTTTTAATTAAAAACTACATTTTGGATGTCACATCAATTTGGCTGGATCCGTGCCTGACAAAAAAACCGCTATGAATGAATCATCTCTTGCAGAGTGGTACATAAATGTTTTGTTTATTCCGTTGAGCGGTCGAGGTATATTGAATCATTTTAGTCCGATAAGTTTTAAAAATCAGTTAAATTGATTACGGATTTGTAGATGTTCAGCTCTCAGCTCTGTCAATTGTTTCTGTATTATAAATGACTTGTTGGAATTATTAATATTAAATGAAAAGTCTCATTTTGGATTTTCTCAGTTTCATTCTTAAAATCTTAACTACGGTTACGTACGAGATACAACCATTTTGTGTGTCTCGACAATGACATTTATGTGGCAGGGGAGTCAACCTAACAATAACAAGTGCTGCCATCATCCTATTACATATCCCCCTCTTACAAATTGAGATTAAATTCTAAATCTAACAATTAACATTTTTGATATCCGTATCGAACTAGCTTGACAGTTTTTCTGTGAGCTCTTGTATAGACTGCATTATTGAAAACAAGTGGAACACATTTTTTCATTTTTCAAATCATTGTATCTAGATTATCGTCTCTAAGATCAATAACAATTTGTCAGTTCAACTGAAAGGATCGAGGTGGCGACCTAAGAAATAACGAATTTCTCGTAAAACTTTGACCATAATCTCTAACATAATAGGATCTGGACGTGTCAGCTTTTCTTATTATCTCTCCTAGGATCAAACAATTCATATCATCATTTATGATTATCATACTATCATAAAACAAGTAACAATAATAAGTGTTCCATCATTCTATTACAGTTTCAGATGATTATCTTACAAATGTTGAAGTCGAAAAAGTAATTTCAGGAAAAAACAATTGAGGGACCAACAATTAATTCAAAGGCTACATTTGACTGCAATGCGTTTATGGAAGACATCGGGCTGCATCTCACTAATCACATTAGGACTACGCTTTCTTCGTAGTGAAAAATTTCAGAATCAGAGAACTGGAACAAAAATCAATCAATGAAAATTACTTTGTTAATTGATGTCAATGTTGTGAGACAGCCACAAACTCTTGATTGGGGAAAGGCGTTTCTTCCCTTGCAGAGATAATATTCTCAATTTCTTCGATTCCATCTTCTAGAAGTTGTATATTTTAAATGCCCTATCGTATTGACTTTGGCTAATTTGGTATTGGTATTGAAATGGTGAAAATATTAGAAATTAAGGTAGGACTGCATTTGTTGGCTTTCGATGAACAGTGGTTATTGGAAATTGGAATACCATTCTGTAAATGACAGTACATTTAAAAAAGGGAGCTCGTTATTTCCTTCAATTTCCATGGTAAACATTTTGGAACTTGAATAATGTTCAGAAGTTAATGAAAACATCCAATCAATTTGCAAATTCATTAAGCTTTACGTCCCTGTTTGTCACCTGTAGATTTGAATTGAAAGTTGAATTTATAAAAGAACTAGCTGCCCGGTACGTGCTTCGCTACGTATAAGGCATAGTAATAAACTTAGAAATATAACAAAAAAATAAAATTTCTTACTTAGTCTGATTTCGAATGTATGAAACTGCTCATCAAAACTCACTACAAAAACATAATGTAAATGTTTATATTATATTTATCAGAAATAAACACAAAGATACACTATTAAATGTTATTTCTCAACTATGACAAAGAGTAAAAACTATATTATATACATTCGAGGTAAAACATTCTAAAGATGATGTCCGATTCCCAATTGCCAATGCCTTCTAAATGATGAAGACTGCAAGGAGTAAAAACTAAAAAATTAAAAAGAATTGGGTACTCTCACTATGGTAGGTGTTAGTCTAAAACAATTGGATAAACAATATTTTTTGTTTTTCCATTTTCAGCATGAATAAATAAACAATTGGGAGTACCGACTCTGGAACAGGCAACATAAAGTTGGCCATGTGAAAAAAACATGATTCCTTCAAATTCACACCACAAACGTGAAGTGTTCGCCCTAGGGCCTTGTTTATGGACATCGCAAATGAAAACCGCACGGGATATTGTAACCGTTTGAATTCAAATGGCATATCCGTTGGAATCATAGGGATACGCGGTATCAAACACACTTCTCCTTTTGATTTACCAAATTGGTGAGCAGTCCGTTGGTACTGTCCATTTGTATTTTGCCATCATCAATTTCTAACAATTGTTTTGAAAACTCATAGCAGTTGCATCATTATTTAGTTGAAACGCATATCAATATTCAGTGTCAATTTTCGTACATATATCCAAAGAACTGATGACTTCAAACAGGCATTTATTTCATCAACAGTAGTTGATCGAGGAATGACAGGCAATGTTTGACGAAAGTCTCCTGACAGCAATACAGAGCACCACCTAAAAGCTGTTGATTACCCTGTAAATCTTGCATTGTTCGATTAAATGCTTCTAGTAATTTATTTTTATTCGCAATTGTGCACTCATCCCATAAAATAATTGACATTAATCGAAGAACTTTTGCTATAGCAGAATTTCTCGAAATATTGCAATTTGGAGTTTCAATCACCTGTACATTCAATGGCAATTTCAATGCAGAGTGTGCGGTCCGACCACCTTCTTATAATGTAGCAGCAATTCCCGAAGATGCAAGTGCCAATGCAGTTTTCTGTTTCGATCGAATAGTCGCTAAAATTATGATACAACGAAAGTTTTGCCTGTACCACCAGGTGCATCCAAGAAATGTAATCCACCTGCATTATTGGAAACGGCTTGAATGATTGTGTCATATACATGTTTTTCTTGAATATTCAGTTGGTTATATTCGATTGTATAAATAAACGTTAATCATTAGAATTGAACTACTGCTCACGTTGCAATTCACGATCAAACAAATCATGTATCTCACGATTTGGTGGGGTCATACTCAATTGTTCTAATGCTTTATTTCCAATAGTAGAACACATATCTTATCAAAGCTTCGTTGTACATTTCCAAGGTTATCAACAAATCGGGATTTCTTGCATGATGACGAATACGATTTAAAATATCTTCTGCCATATAATGCTTAAATATATTTGTTTTTATTCCATAATTTTTGGATTTGATCACAGAACATAAAATATATTTGATTTGATGGCGAATATGTTGATAATATAATTCTATGCCATCTGTACTCGAATTTTTATTGAAACATAGACGTTCCTTTGAAAGAAGTGATGAAGAACGAACTCTGTATATTAGTGTTCTGTGAACTCTGAAATTACGGTCAAATAATAAATATTTCAGATTTCTTTGATTAGTTATTACAATAATGTACCATTATGATGATCATACACTGAAGTGTAATATCGGTATTTTAATATTTCAATTCGTTGAAAATTGAAATCTCTAATAGTTTTTACAGGTTCGCCATCTATGACAATTTAATCAAAGATTACATGGAGTATGAAAAAATAGGAAACTGCCTTGCATTCGTAGTACTCGAAAACGACTACAGATGGCACTGAAAATGAAAAACCTGTAATGTTGATTTTACACTTTTCCAAGATTTCCTTTGAATTTTCTATACGTTTAATTCTTCCCTAGACTTCCATGAATAATTCAAGACCAAAATTAGCCAAATCGGTGAAGGCGTTGTTGAGTTATTTAATCACAACGAAAATTGGCACTTATATTTATATATTAGATAGAACGAAACCAAAGATTTTAGAAAAGTCAAATTTGAATACAGGAGTTCCCAACATGAACCTTCTTAAGAACACGTCAGAGGTTTCTTCAGTGTTATATTTAACTTTCTATTTCCTCGGGTTACGTATGATCTAAATTTCGAGAATGAACAAATAATTCATAGCGGACTGATTCTAAGTCTATTGGAATAGTTTTACACATTGAGGAATAAAGGCTAGGTATACATCACTAATAAGGTCTGATCGAGGTTTGCCCCAACTATATAGTACTCTAATTTTATGGACAAACTCGCAAAAAATGTTGATAGACAGAGATCAGGAAAACTAACTGAAAATTTTGTCATAGTTATTCCAGAGTAATACTTGTTTATAAAGTAATTTGGAAAAGAGGAAACGTAGTTTTTGATCAAACGGGAGTTTTTCAGATCAACCCGAATGAAATAGACGTGCTGCTCAATAAAATCGATTGAAGGCTGAAGCTTTATGGTATTTCAGACACGCGGAATATTGCTAACTATAGTGGTTACAGGGAGCTCTACAATTCTTGCTTTTCCGAGATCTTTCCAATCATTTTAAGAGCGACGAAATTGGATCCAATTCCCGATTGCGGAGTCCTGAGCAACGAAAATCCTTTGAAATATCAATTAAGTTAATCTTTGAAAAACCGGTTTGGATGCGTATTGATCCGGCGTAAATGCGCGATTACGGCTTTTCACCCGAATGGTTTCATAATGAAACTTAACGAATTCCTTGAAAATCTTTCCTGGTCATTTTCTCCCAATTCGACATTATCGGGTTATACACTAATGATTTCCTTTTCTTGGAAATGTTCTTTGATTCTGCTAATAAATTTATGATTGGGTGATAGTGAATATTGAATTGAATGAATATTTGAAGAAAGATCGGTTGTAATACTACAAATTGCAACAGCACTAGGCATTTTCATGTCGTTTCGAACACAAGTAGTTTAATTTTTTCCTCATTCTGTGATTTATTATCATGCCGCATTTGATGAGCAAAATCGTGCGATGCAATTTAAAATTATCACAGTTTTTATGGTTCTATTTCATTATTATATACAGGGTGTTTCAAAAAATGGTGATCTCCTCTCTAGGATAGAAAGAAAACCGAAAAATAATTGGGTTTTGTTCAGTGAAAAATTTTCGTAGAGCCATCCATATTCAAGATAGAGGGCGCTTTTTACACGGATCGTACCAACTAGTATTGAACATAACTTTTTAAATATTATATTTATTGAGCAAAATTTAAAATGAACTTAAACATCATTCAATTTAACACCAAAAAGGTACTCTTGAAAAAACTCGATAATGTGTATCGTTTTCGAAATATTCAGATTTGAAAATTATTAGGTAACACCCGATGCCTGTAACGGTTAGGAGTCAGCTATGAGGTCATTGGTATAAAATTAAATGATGTTGAAGTTCACTTGAAATTTTGCTCAATAAATCTAATATTTCAAAAGTTATGTTCATAACAAGGTGGTACGAACCGTGTAAATAGCGCCCTCTATTTTGAACACGGATGGGGCTACGAAATTTTTTTACCAAACAAACCCCAATTATTTTTCGGTTTTCTATCTACCCTAGACAGGGGATTACCTTTTTTTGAAACACCCTGTAGAATGTTTCAGAATAAGGTCCCAAATATTCGGGATCTTAATCTTAAGATGTTATGATATAAAGTTCCTGTGGTCTCAGGTTTCTGTGATACGGGATGTTGAAATTTAAAGAAATAATTGGTTTTTAGAGAATATTTTCGACACAGTACCCGTACATTTTTTTCAATTAAAATTTTTCATTGATGGTCCATACACTCCACAGGCCGAATTAATTCAGGGGGGAAATGGTTTTCCAATCATTTCAAATTCAAAATTATTTTCGTAATCACCACATAATTCACAGTCATAATGGTAATATGAGTGCTTTACATGCGACAAATACTTTCTGAGATAAAAAATTGAAAGTTATTTCATTTAAGGAGTTACGAAACTCTTTGATTACTTCCAAAATAGTCTATATAGACACACATTTAGGCAGCCTAGTCCCTCAATTTTCCATAAAATGTCGTGCATAAACCACATCGCATTTCTTTTCATAAATGGGGCATCTTCCAACAAAATTTTCATCCGAAAAGCGACGATATGTCTCAACATTTACTCTACTAGTTAGGAAGAAAGGCCCAACCAAATAATCACCAATCATTCTAGTCCTTTTCAGAAAAGTGGTGCGAGTAATGAGTTGATTTAATCATGTGTGGATTATTCTCTGTCCGAAAAAATGGAAACGAAAGGACTGTGCTGCCGTAATACGTATTTGAGGATGTTCAATCAAACAACTTAGTACCTCTCTTAGACGAAATGGCATTTTCTTTTTTATCTAAGAAAGTTATGGTCGCAGTTAAAGAACTCAACTCACCATTTCCTTTGTGAATTATGTGTAGATAGCGAAAATTATTTTAGATTTAAAAAAGTATCGGCGTACCATTTTTTACCAACTTCATTAGGAAAGAGGGAGCCACTGGCGAAGATTAAAAATAATTTAAAATTGAAAAAAAAGATCCCTAATTTATTCTGAAACACCCTGTATGTTTATATTCATTTCCTATTTGTCAATGGAGTATTCTTCAGTTATTATAAAAAAGGAATATATTTCCACACATAAGGACCAACATCTTCAATATACATATACAATATTCCAACGTCAAATCAATAAAATTAGTAGACCGACTTATGTTTAATATCTTGAACTTCTAGAATGGTTTATCTACCCATAATTTAGAGAAAACAGCGTTTTATTCAACTGATTTAATTTACAGCAATTGAAGATCGAGATAATAGATTAATAGACTATTACGTCGACCGCATTATAAATTGGGTAAAAATGTTTGTTCGCATTATATTTTTATTTTGCACAAGGGATAAATTTCATGAAATAAAAATTTCTATGGTTTAGTAGAGTTGTAACTTTACTCGTATCGCTTCTGAATACTATGTTCGATTGCCCGTGACAATACATACAATGGTGAAAGCTTTCATTAAAATAATTCAGTATTTTTCAATTTGGTGTACGTCAAACTGATATTTCATTTTGTGGTTAACAGAGAACATAATTCTTTCCATACAAGGCATGATTAAAAGAATTATATGAACGTAGAGGAGAGGTTTGATTAAGAAAAATCATCATTATTCTAAGACCTAAATGTCTAATCTATTAAATTTTTTTGTCTTATTAGTTGATCTCTGACTGTTCTGATATAACAATGTCATGCTGGAATACAAGCCTTCTAATACACAATGTAGAGGTTCCAATTTTTTGCTTCCCCTCCCCAGTGAAAATTGTAAACTTCAATTCGGACATTGTCTGAAATTTAATTAAACCGTTATTTCGCCATAAAAATTCCCGAAATATAAAAAAATGAATATAAAGGCATCGTAAACGAAAGCACGCATTGATTCATCACTGACGTGCAATATTCACCAGATAAATGGATCAATACAGCGAAATGAACATCCAGAGATTAGGATTGAAAAATGGCCAGACGTTTCCCATCCGAAGTTCAGATTATTCGGCTGGCAATTTTCCAAATTAAATTTCACACTTCTGATACGGAGTTTATTCAGTGGTTCGAAATTTTCGATTGAAACCCGATCTAGAGTAGGTATTCGGTTAGATAATACCCTTTACATCCTCAGCCAGTCCATACCAAATATTTAGATTCCATCAATTGCCTTGCGATTCCTTTGAGCAGCTACAGCAAACTTGATTACACTGGTTAAATTTAACTTGACTCTTGTTACTTACTTTATAACTGCGCTTCGAAGTATTGTCGAATTTAAACTGGTGGGTGAGTTATAACATTATATTATGTACATCCAACATTTCATGAGTCGACTACGAAGAGTGTGTATACCTGCTTTCCTGATTGACCTGTGTTGTTTGAGCGAATTGGGTTCAGGTACGTCATTCCTAGAACGTTGAATTGTGCTTTACGAATATTCGATTTTACTGATTGTAGAATTTTGATTTTCAATTGATTATTAAAACTTCGCCTTCTACATCTACTATACAGGTTGAGTCTTTGACTATGTAAAATATTTCAACCGAAGATTCCTAGGCCAAAAGGAACATTTTTACTCTCACCTATTTGTCTGAATCGGTCTAGGTAAAAAGAAATAGTCATTTTAAATTTTCATGATGAGCTATGTCACCCCTGGAAACCTGAACACTGGAGTTTTCTAAGATTCATTTTCGAAAAAAGTACATTGCTCAACAATTGATAGGGATCACTTACTTGTTCTAAATTTATTTCTGAAATATTGGCTCCAAGATTATAAATTTAGTCAGATATCAGAGTATTTTCAGTTGATAATATGGTTCACTTGAGAAAAGAATGAAAAATGAAAGTTGGAGAGAAAAAGACTTTATTAGGAACACTCAAAATTCTGGGTTTGAATAACATAAAAATTTTATGATGAAACCACAAGAAGGCTGAAGTTCGGTTAAGCTAGTACTAGTTGGTCCCCCACGAGCTCGTCTCAAGCATTCTACCCTACGAGGCATACTTTCGATCAAACGATTTATAAAATTTTGGGGGCAAATTCGTCCAAATATCCCGTAAAGCGTTAGAAGGTCCTCCAGGTTATTGGTCGGTTTTTCTAAGGTTGACAATTGTCTAGACATCTCAGACCAGACATGTTCGATGCAATTCATGTCTGGAGAGCGAGCTGGCCAGTCCATCCTATCAATAGCATGAGTTTCTAGCGCTTCATTAACCAGACGACTACGGTGTGGACGGGCATTATCGTCAATTGAAATGAAATTCTCGCCCACGGCAGCCGCAAACGAAACAATTATTATATTATTGCGGTGCTCCTCAGCCCATTGCCGTCGATGAACCCGGTGTTCCCTATTCAAACGGGGATGTTGTACCCTCCTACGTGCTCTCAAACCACGAACATGTATCGTCGTCTTACATACAGTCTGGTTCGAAATTAGAACTCCTGTTGCAACTCTCAGTGATCTATTGAGCCGCGACGCCGGGTAAGTGGGATTTCTCCTAGCATTGAGGATCAAAAGACGATCTTGGGCAGCTGTTGTACTGCGCTGCCGACCTCCCCATGAACATAAGCTACCTATTCCAAGCCCGACTCACGACACTTTGCGAAACATTCAACCGCCGGGACACTTCTCGCTGGGACAAAACCTTCCTGTATCCACCGTATGATTTGGTCCAGTTGCACAGGAGCAAACGTCTTCTCGGCATGACTGAGATAAGCTGATATTGTTCTCATTTCTTCAATTATTGTCACCTTATGTGTTTGAACGAGAGAAAAAAACAGATTTAATAACAAATACCACATTGCTTTTCACTCCACCTGTAACAGCCTACAGATAATAATCGATTTTGTGAACAAGAGCCGATGAAGTGAGGAAGACTTTGATATATCAACTCAAAACATCTTACTTTTTCCTTAGAGAAATATATTATAATGTACAGATATTCACGAGATAACTTGAAAAAAATACAAATGAAGAGAAGTTCATAAGTGATCCCTAGCAATGGGGAATTCCAGTCACTTCCAGAAAAATATATTCCCTTATTGGGTTCCCACGTAACTCGTAATATTAAAAAAAAATTTTTTTCGTCAATTTATCACATAAAAAAATTATTGAAAACATCAAAATTTTCTACCGAATTCAAACGATCAGTAGAAGCGGGAAATCGTGTGACGTTGGTGGCTAATCCGTTTTTTGATTGGTTGTACTCATCATGTTCTGCTGCTGATAAAATAAATGACAGCATTGCCAAATCACAAAAAAAAAATGATCAGCTAGGAAAATACTCACTTTCATTTTCTATCATGCATCATTTTCTAGCTGTAAATTATATTTTGAACACAACTGAATTATTGAATGACTCTGATAATAATACTCACATCAAAGTGATCTTCGCAGACAACATTGTGTCTATCAAGATCAACTCTTTTAAGAAGTTTCAAAGCTATTCTCCAGTTCTTTTGTAAGATTGAATTCCTCGGCACATGAATAAATATTTTATTCGGAGTATCCGTCATATTCTTACAAATCGGAACTAAACACTTTTTTACAACCATTTTCAAAACCAAAACCCAAACTCACCATAAATAAACAAATTCATATTCATACACAGACAAAACGTCGAATAATGACTAAAAAGGAGCACAGAACATAAATATAAAGGAGGTTATGGGCATAGATTATTAGATTTACTAAACGTAAGTTATTATTTCTATGGTTATGGGCTTTGTCCCCGCCTCACAAACTTCAACCAATCATATTACGAATTATGCCACCGACGTCACAGCAGAGGAACGTTTGAATTTACAGGTATTAAAATCACATTTTCAATATGAATAATAAATCAGTTTTTCAAAATTCAGGGTGAATAAATGGTTACGACGGTGTTATAAACTGCCCTCTATTACGCCATGTGGAGAAAAGTGGATATTTTAGTGTATTTATACCTATAAAGAAACAAGCCTAAACTTACTATTTTCATTCTATTTGGTAAATTAGTAGTATTCATAATGCAAGTTTAATTTTTCTCTATGGATTTCATTTCATTTTCGATTATGAAACATCGAGTATCACTCATCTTAGAGATTCATCTTCACTATGCATTAAAATAATAATTACTACTCATCTTTATTTATTACATCTTCTGAGGGAAATATTATATCGAATCATAAAAAAAGCGGATGATTTGTCCTTGAAAGTAAAAAACGTTTTCAAATATAAAGATAACTCTTGGACATACTCATAGAGTTCTAAATAGTGGAATGGAGCGCAGGGGTGAGCCTGAGGTGGTCGAGGGTTCTCATTGAGAGACGTCCTCGCGATCTGAGGTCAATAGGCTTCTGCTGCTGGAGAGGAAAACAACTCAGTCGGGTGACTGGTGCATTGACTGTCACCTGTTTGACAAGCATTCGAAGAGAATGGGATTGACGAGCTGCTCCCTATGCCGGTGGTGCAGGAGGTACTGATGAAACGGTTGAGCATATTTTGGTTCAACTGTGGAAACCTTACTGAGTTAAGGTCAACACACCTAGGAAATCCAACACCTTCTATTCCTATGGTGAGAGGGACCACTCCTGGCAGGCTCGCGACATTCTGTCTCGTGTCTGAGGAGCTGAGTCTCTATAGAACGATGCGGGTGAACAATGGGCCCTAGGCCTCAGTTCGGCCGGTAAGGCACCGCACAGAGAAGAAGAAGAAATAGTGGATAGGAAAAAATAACTCTTCAGCATTCGAATTCAAACAACACATTTGTAAATTTTATGATTTTGAACTGAACATTGATGTAAAAGAACATTCTATATCTATGGAACTGAACATATTTGTGGTCAGTGATGTTCCAGATATTACATTTTAGTTACATTTCAACAGCTGTTACCGTGTTACGAACTGTATTTTACATACCATAAATGGTTTTCAACTCATTTTCCTCGAAAATGGACTCATTGGCATTTGGATGACCTAAAGAAAGGGTCAATTCCTTGTTTTCCATCGCTCTCATGTTGATATAACGAGATGTAACTTGGGTTGCATTCCATCGGGATTTTTAAGAGAGAAAGTGGGTAGTTTTGTCGGACAAATGTATGCATGGAATATAATTTCTATGAACATGCAGTTGGTTTTCTATGTAATGAATATTCACAAAGGTAAGGTGTTTTTTGTGAAATTTTGGTACCGATGAAACAGAATGAAAAATTCACTCTATATAGAACACAAACTCCTGGGGCCTATTGCACCAAAATACTTTGCAACTTTTCACTTTGCACTTTGCATTCTGACAAATTTTCAAAGTGAAAGTTAATTACGTTGCATAACATTCTCCCAAGATTAATTTTTGCAAAGTGTTTTTCACCTTGCACTTGCGTTCCACAATGCACTTTTCAATTATGAATGTGTTTCTTGCAATATTATTCATTTGAAAAAAGAAAAGTGCAAAGTGAAAAGTTGCAAAGTATTTGGTGCAATTATGCTATAGAAGTGCCCACTTCCCCTATTCAAATTCCTAGAGGTTGCAACCCTCTCCAGGGACCAGGAGTTGCTTCGTATCCAAGATCATGTCCCACTGTCATCAAAGAACGACCTGTCTGATTGTTGTTGAGTTATTGAGGGTGGACACTTAAATGAGACACCCTGTATATATTTTTATAAGTCCAGTTCCATTTTTTTCCAAATCAAAAAAAGTTTGGGTTGGTAGTCGACAGGTATTACGACCCGTTTTTTGTATTTGTGCGGATTATTCAAATGATTAAATCACCTTATGGTAGTACTGATGATTGTCCGAATGAATATTTTTTTCATTTTTGAATTTCTTGTTTATAAAATAGGTCTATTCTTCATTACGCGGGTAAAAAATTGATGACATTTTTTCACGAAAACATATATTAGCTGTCTTATTCAGTTCTCAACTGAAATTCTATTATATTTGCATTATCATGAAATTTGTCTACGATATTATTTATGTTTTCTCCATTCAAAACATTAGTATGTCTATAACATGCCAAGGAATTGAAAAATATCGTGATACTGGACTTCTGCAAAACTCTTCCTAGTTCTTCATCAAATTGTTTCATCGAATTCACCTCAATTCCTCGACCTCCAATGAGTGGAATGAGTTACACGTAGCAATCCGACCAGCTTCTTAACCAAACTTTACCAAGGACTACAAGAATCAGTCTGTTAATTAACAGCAAAGTTTGAAAATTTGCCCGGAGAAATTAACGAAACTTACTTCAGATAGTGCTTAATCTGACATCGTTAAAGTAGATAGTGCATTGGAGCTAGCCTAGCATCCCATATTTTTTAGCCACAGAGCTCCCAGCTATTTACGTTCACGTTTCGGAGTAGAATTTTCAGCATGGCATAAATAGAGAACGTAATCCTTTAATGGGACTTATCACACCCATATAGAGGGTGCATATATTAGAGGCAAACGTTTCTGAGTGTGTGAGTTAGTCGTAATTGAAATAAGAAGGCATTAATTATGGAGCTGGATGGATACTCGTAAATGTGAACACGCTCTGCAGGGTTCATTATGTGAATAAATCTGCTCGTATGAGGCATCGGAAATTCTACACAGATAGAGTGGGTGCAGTAGAAACTGTATCGAAATGACCTGGCGTTTCACATTGCGGGTGCTTTTTTCTTTGATGAATATTCAATCTGAGACAAGTTACTGGGTCTTAGACTTTGTCACTCCTGAGACCACATAATCAGTGACCTGCATAGACAAATATTAACATATATGTATATGAAAATTTGTTATTGACCGTAATTGTTAGTAAGAAAAACTAACTAACCTAGATTTTGTTGGTCAAAGTAGAAAGTTTTACAAGTAAAAAAAACTAATTTCAATGAAATATATGCATTGAAATATACTTATTTAACCTTTGTTGAATGTCATAGCTCACATTCACTGACTGAATGCTGTTGATTTTCATTTCATCGAATGTTTTGAACTTTTCCTTCTTGTTTATTCTCCTGCATATAAATACAATATCACCCAGCCGCTTTATGATCTTTACGGTTTTCCAATTGATATATAGGTACTTTTTTGTTGAATTGATTTCTTATGTTTTTGATTTGTCATACCTTTTTCTTTCGGATTCTTCTAAAGTAGGTAGCAATATTCTCCAAAATTATTATTTTGGAGAATTCGTCTGCAACGTTTTTTCAATAAAGTGTGCCATTTTTCAACATTCGATTTCTTATAATGAATAGTTTCACATAATGACATTTGAGGCCAGGCGCAAAGTGAGTCGCAGTTTCGTGAGGTGTCGCAACGTGAGTCACGGCGAGATTTTGTGAATCTAAAGGTTGACGCTCACTTGGACGAGACGAGACGAGACTAAGCGACGCGTTAGTTCGCCTGGGACCGCGCACTTGGACGAAGCGATGCGAGGATCAGCCATCGGAAGAAATTCCCTATTTTTGGGCCGCAATAAATTTTTATTACCCATGCTGCATGCTGACTACCCGAATGAACAAGGGTAGAGCTATTGTTCGAATCGTGTTTTTCGTCATAATCTTGTTTTAATAGCTTCGTCGTCCCACCTCCATATAGGAATGAAAAAAAAAATATGTGACGTGGAAAAAATTCGACATTTTATTTCTGTTGGCAAGTTACAAAATATAACTTTTCTTCTCGAAATTACTTTTTGCCCCGGAAAAAAAGTTATATGTATCCGGGAAAAAAGTACTCACTTTTCTGCCGGATTAATTTCGTGAAAAGTTATATTACTTTCCATCGTCATTTTTTAGTCACAGGAAAAAATTATGTATTATACAAGGGAAGAAAGTACTAGATTTTAGATCGAGGTTATGTTGTCTTCCAACGAGAAGCGGAGGGTGACAAAAACCGAGAGTTTTTTTTTTTAAAACTATATATGAAATCATTGATACGAAATGTTTATTTTCTCTTTAACCGATTGAAAAAATTAAGTATTAATCTTATTCCTTCATTCTGGTGATTTCAGAAAAAAAATACTTTTCTACGACAATATCGAAAAATTCCAGTAATAAGTTCTGGGAAGTTGCATTTTTTATTACTTGCTGTTAACCGCTTACCTGTATAAGCTTCAAATCAGACTAATTTATATTCAATTTATTCTGAATATACTTTTGCCGGGGCCGGTAAAATCTCTGGCGTTTGTCCCTGGTATTTTTGGGTATGGTCAGCCACAAGGCCGTAGCTAGAAAAAAATTTCGGGGGGTCCACCGAATGACAGAATGACAATTTTCAAAGGAAAAAGTTCTAGTCCTGTACTTCAGAAAAATTTCG
This sequence comes from Propylea japonica, assembly GCA_013421045.1. Lineage (NCBI taxonomy): Eukaryota > Metazoa > Arthropoda > Insecta > Coleoptera > Coccinellidae > Propylea > Propylea japonica. The sequence continues at coordinate 36,591,228 of CM024239.1, forward strand.
GGTCCGATGGGGTCCGGACCCCCCCCCCCTCGCTACGGCCTTGGTCAGTCATGAAACATTTGTAAGAATCGTGTTTTGGCCATGATCATGTTTCAATTGGGAATTTTCCAATGAAATCCTCGTAGTTCTTCATCCAGGAATACAATCAAATATAAATAATTGATACGAAATGCTTATTTTCTCTTTAACCGATTAAAAAAACAAAGCAAGTTGTAATCGAAAGTTCAATGTTTGCATATCATATATCCCTCAAAAGAATTTTTCCAGAGTTTTCCAATTCTATCAGATATTTTAATTTCTTCGGAAGAAGGGTTCTTCAATATTTTGTTGTATTTACATAATAAAATACCTATCCATCAGACGATTTGAATTCACATTCACAGTTGTACGAAATACATGAATGTTGTTCGTTTTGTTTATAAATTTAGTTTTCCAGATCTCAATCGAGAAAATTCTAACCAACACTCTCATGAGCCATATAAAACAAACTCATTTCACACAAATTCAAAAATAACTGTATATTTCCCCATTGACAAAAATTCGAGTACAAAATTGGAAATACAGCGCGCCGAACTTCCCGGCCGTCGGATACCTACTTGCCGCCTCGAGAAATTTCGCTCACATGCCCCAAAGATCTTCCTGGCGACCAACGACTCGCCGCCTCGCTGATCCTCGCTTCGCGTCTCCTAGGTGCGTGTCTACCCATTTATTTCAATGCAAAAGATCCTAGCGGAAAACGACACGTTCCTTCCGACCGCTTCGCTTCGTCCAAATGCGCGTCTAATCTGTCTCGCGCCTAACGATTCTGATCTTCGCTTCGCGCCTCCCAAGTGAGCGTCTACCCATTTGATTCAGTGCAAATCGTGCCTGCGGAAAACAACTCTTCGCTTCGTTTCGTCTCGTCTCGTCCAAGTGAGCGTCAACCTTAAGGCTAGGCGCAAAATGACTCACAGTTTCGTGAGGTGACGCAGCGTGAGTCGCGGCGGAATTTTGAAGAGATTAGCTGCGAACGCGGGAACCGCGCAAATACGATCGCAGTACTTGCTGGTGATTGCTATAACGCAGTTGGTTACAGGCTCAAAATGAAAATATCTACTGCTCTTTTGTTTGACTTCAATTCCGAATCTGATTCGGAAGATGAATTCGTATCCGAAATGATATTTTTTACCTCCCAACTGACCGAAAGAAAGGCAGCGAGAAGTTTATACTTAAAAATAAGAAAAAGTCACGGTGAATTTGCTTCAACCAAATAATTTAACGACGAACAATTTAAAAATTATTTTCTGCTAAACCGTGACCAGTTCTTCGAAGTACATGAGATCATCAAAATTTCCACCCACTTTTCAGTTTTTAGTTTTGTCCTCATATACTCTACATGGCTTGTATCGTACAAAACTTGCCGAATTCGCTCGGCTTCAATTAGTTTTTCTTCCATTTTTCACTACTACTCACCGTGAATATTACAAGAAACTGCGGGATCGACACTGCGTTTCGCAGGGTCACGTTAAGCAAAACCTGCGTCACGTCACATTGCGATAGTGTATGCGCGGTCGTATTTATTTATTAGATTCACAAAATCTCGCCGTGACTCACGCTGCGTCACCTCACGAAACAGCGAGTCATTTTGCGCCTTGCCTAAGGCTAGGCTGTTTCGCTGTTCGTGAGGTGACGCAGCGTGAGTCGCGGAGAAATTTTCAGAAGGTTAGCTGCGAACGCGGGGACCGCGCAAATACGATCGCAGTACTTGCTTGAAATAGCTACTGCTCTTTTGTTTGACTTCAATTCTGAATCTGATTCGGAAGATGAGTTCGTGTCCGAAATGTTATTTTTTATCTTACCAACTGACTAAAAGGAAGGCACCAAGAAGTTTATACTTAAAAAAAAGAAAAAGTCATGAAGAATTTGCAATTTGGCTAAATGAGAGCCATCCCTATACAATCTCTGATAATGAAATGAATAATTATTCTAATATTGAAGATATTGGTACTCAATGTGGAAGTTTTCGAAATTGATTCGTTATGAAGGTATGCTATCTTACTGAAATTGTGGGGGCCTATTTCAGGATGATTTCTTCAGAAATGAACTGAATAGGAAGGAATTACAAATGTTGATGAAAATAAAAATCTTCAGTTTCTTCACTTTTCTTCACGATTAAGGTCAATTTGTATCTAGATATACTTTTTTGTGATTCGGTCTATTTCTTGTAACATGGCATCATATATGTAAAATATACAGGGTTTTCCTTTCAAGTTGGCCTATTAGACGTTTTAGGAGAACTAGTGAATATTTCCTTCTGAAATTTTAGGAGGAGTCTTGAGGGTGAAAGAACTCTTCTCCTAAAATATTTTCAAGTCGACAGTGATGCCACGTCTATCTCAAACGCATATCTACTTTCTTATTTCAAATGGAACTACCTATATTTTCATTTATGTACTGATTCAATACCAAATTCGCAGTATAACCCACTAAAAAAAAATTCTCTGCTATGCACTGTTGCCAAGTTATTCACAAATTCTGTAACTTTTGGCATTTGCATTGCAGCAGTTGGGAAATGCAATATCTGATTATTTTTTATGCGAACGGAACCAAACTCCGCATCTCATAGTAAAGACTCCATGCATTCATGTGGTATATTCAGTATTTTAATACATCGTAAGGTTTTTCGAAGATATTGCTCCGAAAATGTGAACTCAAAATTGAAATATTTCGAGATTCTCAAATGGCAACCCCATATTTATTTTACAACATTCGATTCGAAATAAAAAATGAATGGCAGTCTCCTCTTACACTAACTGTTTATTTTGGATAGTTTTCGAATGAGATGAAAAATACTGAAATTTTTCAGTATTTATAGTTCATGATCTATGGTTCTGTTCACGATGAAATGGTTCTATGATTATGGCGTGAATTGTTGAAGTAGATTCTATGGTTCAAATCATAAAAAGTATTCGATGATCATTGATGTCATAAAAAAAAAGTTTACCCATATCTACTATTCAAACACGATTCGGGTTGTTTCACGGGAAATGCCTTTAAAAATCGTTATTCACATTTAGCAAGACTGACTTGAAAGAAATTCCGAAAATTGTTTAGGCTTTCTGTAATCCTGGCCTTATGTTCACTAATTATTTATTTTTGACAGTTTTCAAATGAGATGAAAATTACTGAAATTTTTCAGTTTTTTTAGTCATGTTCAAAAGACATAATGCTGTGTGATTATTAAGTGAATTATCGGAATGAATCCTATTGTTGAGGTCATAAACATAGGGCCAGGATTACAGAAAGTCTAAACAATTTTTTGAATTTCTTTCCGATCATTCGTGCTAAATGTGAATAACGATTGTTAAAGGTCCTACAGGTCCTTTCAATAATTTTTTGGCATTCCCCGTGAATTGTGAAACAACCCGAATCGCGTTTGAATAATATGAGTAAACTTTTTCCTATGACATCCATGATCATCGAATACTTTTTATGATTCCAACATAGAATCTACTTCAACAATTCACGCCATAATCATAGAAACATTCATTGTAAACAGAACCATAGATCATGAACTATAAATACTGAAAAATTTCAGTATTTTTCATCTCATTCGACAACTATCCAAAATAAATAATTAGTGTAAAATGAGACTGCCACTCATTTTTCATCTCGAATCGAATGCTGTGAAATAAATATGGGGTTGCCATTTGAAAATCTCGAAATATTTCAATTTTGAATTTTACATTTTCGCAGCAATATCTTCGAAAAACCTTACGATGTATCAAAATACTGAATATACCACATGAATGCATGGAGTCTTTACTAAAAGACTGCTGATTTTGCTTCCGTTCGCATAAAAAATAATCGAGATATTGCATTTCCAAACTGGCAATGCAAATGCCAAAAGTTTCAGGAATTTGTGAATAACTTGGCAACAGTGCATAGCAGAGAATTTTTTTAGTGGGTTATACTGCAAATTTGGTATTAAATCAGTACATAAATGAAAATATAGGTAGTTCCATTTGAAATAAGAAAGTAGATATGCGTTTGAGATAGACGTGGCAACATTGTCGACTTGAAAATATTTTGGGCGAAGAGTTCTTTCACCCTCAGGGCTGCACCAAAAATTTCAGAACGAAATATTCACTAGTTCCCCTAAAACGTCTAATAGGCCAACTTAAAAGGAAAACACTGTATGTTTTTTTCTTTCGGATCAAACTAAAAATTTTTTTCTGTTTGCGTGAACAAACTTTACGGAAAATGTAGGCCATAATGATTGAGTTTCCATCAATTTTAGCCGAACAATAAATTCGAATATAGATACAATTATTATTATCAACAGAAACTTCACATGGAATATTATGGATTTCTCCAATACTCGGAATCACCACTGGGTAAATCGAGTTGAACGATACCTATATTATTGTTATCGAAAATTCAAACTGAAAAACATGAAATGAAACTCAATTTTTTCATCAAGGGATGTCATTTGAACGATTCCATTTCCGAATTCGACAGTTAACTAGAAAATAACGCAAAATCAACCAATACTTCCGTTTTTCAATCGGAATGATTGCACATAATGGAGAATATTGATGCATAGCGAATATTTTTATTAAACTGGTAAATGAAATTATCAATTCTATGTAAGCCCAACCATTTGTGGAATAGCGTAATATATTTTGATGTATTTCACTGCCAGGCATCAATTAAAAATTATCGCGAGAATGAATTGTGATACTAACAAAAATAAAAGTTATATCCCCATATTTCTCTCAGCTATTGGCTTTACTATCATACCGGAATTTCACCTGGCTTAAAATCATTTTTGGAGACCGAATGGTACGATGATGATATCAAAAGTTTATTGCGATTGTGACGGAGAGCGAGAAAATTGGATGTTTCGTATTAAAATTAGAATTAGGTATTCATGTTTGAAAATATTATTTCTGAAGGTGTAGATTTTATGGAGGTTTCCTCTCGAAACGAATTTAGAGGAGTGAATCATATGTATAAATAGAAGAACACAATAACACACCTTATTAGATGGCACATGAATTGAGACGTATTCTCATGAAATATCCGTATCTATTCTCTTGAACTGAACAAATTTTAAATTATCGGCTGGTTCCTAAAAATATCAAGTTTCAAGTTAAAAAACATAGTTAATTTAATGAAATAAACTTCTTTACTAAGCGTCAAAAAATTGACCATGTTTTCCAATACAAAAGCTGATTTTTCTCGGAAACAGTAGAATTTGGAGCGTATGATCTGGAGTTTCTTTGAGTGAAAAAATATTGGCGGTTGAAATGAACATCTTAAAAACCGTACTGTGGAAAAAAACCTTTCAAATCTTTCACATATGTATCTTCATCAATTAAGACTTGAGAGGAAAAATCCCCTAAAACATAGCTTATTATAATTGAAAAACGCTGTACGATAAGAAGTTTCCATATTTGCTATAAACGATTATTTTTTTCAATATCGAATATCTCGAAAACGGAGCATTTTAGAGGGCTAGTTAATATAATCCTCAGTTCATTTTTTGGATGGGCTATAAGATCTCGAAGTTTGTCGCACTGATTCACTGGCTATTTTTTCACTGACCCATTTAAGAAGTCACCATTTAATTGCTCTAGTAAGAATACCAATGTCTTTTGCATTTGTATTACTGTTAACTATTGAATAATTTAGGGCCAAAATTTCATAAAACCGAAAATGTGAAAATCAATGCGTAGAATCCTTCCGAAACATTTCGTGCCAGTTTTTTGAAATCCAACTTATAGGGTATATCTTTTACATCTATAGTTTTGTTGAAGTCAAATTTGAGACATTAAACAATTCTACTCAATATATCAAGCTACTAAGAAAATTATCCAAATTCTATTGATTATATCTCATAGAATTTACCACGAACATAATACGGCTGATGAAAAAATTTCGGAACATCATTCAATTTCGCAGATACTCGTTCACCTATTCTTGTAACCAAAATAAACAAAAAACGAAGGAATGCTATCTCAATGCACTTGCGAGACTCAGTCTGGTTGCAAAGTGGAGCTCGAAGAATGCCACTGATCGAGAGATTTTAGTAATATCGAAATATTTTCCGGCAAAATATGGGCATCGTAGTCGTGCAGACTTTTAGGACCGACGTAAAGATAAATGCAGGACTGGATTCTCCTTGGAAAATATCAAGCAGAAAATTCTCTTTTCTCCGATATTTTTAAGCACGCGTTCTACTCAAACGAGTGTTATATCGTTATGTCTTATTAATTTCACCAGAATAATGACTCAGTATTTCATTAGAGTTCAGGTGTCTCAAAGATATCCTCGAATTCTTGTTATAGCTAAATCTGGTTCCAGAACTGCTCTGAAGCAGTAATCTTTGGGAGCAAACCCAGAGTCAACATCTCCTTGAGTCAAGGTCATTATGCAACAATTTAGCATAGTTATTTGCCAGTGAGAATAAATTGCAATACGCTGCTATGAAAGCTCTAGAATCTTTCTATTGTACATCCAAAACAATCTTGAACCATCCAAACGTGCTAAACAGTCTCGGAGTAAATAATAGTATCACACTTGTCTGGATACCAGGACACTCAAGTACTTCGGTAACGAAGATGCATACCAGTGATGAGAGACAGAATGGAGGATAAATTTGAGTTCTTTCGTCTGACCCACCCAGGGTTAAGACATTGGTAGGTGTTCATCACGAAAGCCTCAATATATATAGAAGCTGACAGACCTTGTGCTAGGTCTGGATAATACGAATATCAGAACTCTTGTCGGATTTGTGGCAGGCACGGAAGGCTGGAGGCTAATTTGTGCAAAATCGGCCCTGTCGAAGATGAGTGTATATTTTGTCTCGACGATATAGAAACAACTGTTCACATCCTTTCAGAGTATTGAGCAGTGGATGGCATCAGATTTGCAATCATTGGACACCAACCTCGCTAAGAAAGAACTGGAAAACTGTCATCTCCGAATGAGATAATCAGCTCTAGGTACCCAGAGGCTAGATCCGTTCTGAGAAATATAAATCTTGGTATATGTTACAATAGTCTCAGAAAGAATTACAATCAAATAATGATAATCTTCGAGCACTTGACTTATGTTACCTAACTAATACCAACCTGATAACCTGAATAAAATTATGGCATTGTTATGAAGAATTACCGAATATTCGTGAAAGCAAAGTAGCTTTCATTATTCCCCGGAGAATATGGCACGACCCCATTAATTTAACCAGAACAATAACTCGAAATATCATTAGAGTTCAGGTGCCGCAACGGAGACCTTGAAGACCTTTTCGACTGCCTGTTAAAATCAAATCTGTTTTCTGCTAGAAACAAGCCCTTGCTTTTTCACAGACGGTTCCAGAACGACAACGGCTCCGGAGCTGTAATATTTGGGAGCAAACTCACATCTCATTGAGTCAAGGTCGGTATGCAACAATACAACATACCTATCTGTCAGTGAAACTGCTGGCAACTGCTGATCGAACGACGAATTCAAATCAAAATAAATTACAATAGTTAAGCTGCCATAAATGCTTGATTCTCAGATCTTGCTGTTGTACATCCAATACAGTCTATAACCATCCATAGACATAGAAAAGGATGGACAGGGCGTCACGTGACTTTTACTCTACGTTTCGTGATCCCAACATAAGAGAGAGAGATACTGTGAAGGATGGAGTAATATAGTGTGGTGCATAGACTAAACTAAACTAATATACTCCATCCTTCACAGTATCTCTCTCTCATAATGTTGAAAAACTGACAGAACATAAAAATATCTAATGCGATTCAATGTTTTTATTATATGTTCTGTGCTTCGCACTAATATTACTCTATCCTATTCTGAAGTCAATGTTCTCTCTCACACGTCCTGTCCATTCATTTATAAGTCTATGAACCATCCAAAGGTGCTAAACAGACTCGAAGGTACAATAGAATCACACTTGTCTGCATACCAGGACACTCGAGCTACTTCGGTGATTAGATACAGAATGGAGACCAAAAAAAGGTTTTTCTGACTGACCCAGCCAGGGTTGAAATATTGAAAAGTGTGCATTACGAAATCCTCAACCTAGAAGCTTGCCGACCTTGTGCTAGGTCTGGATAATACGAATATCAGAAACCTTGTCGGATTTGTGACAGACACGGAAGGCTCAAGGCGAATTTGTGCAAAATTGGCCTGGTCGAGAATGAGTGTATATTTTGTCTCGAGGATTTCGAGACAACTGTTCACATCCTTTCAGAGTATTCGGCAGTGGATGACATCAGATTTGAAATCATTGCACACACCAACATCGCTCAGAAATAACTGGAAAACTGTCATCTCCGAATTAGATAATCAGCTCTACCCAGAGGCTAGATCCGATCTGAGAAATATAAATCCTGCTGTGTGTTACAATGGTTCTCAGAAATAATTACAATCAAATAATTTGACTTATGTTACTGAACTAATACCATCCCGAGAACCTGCATAAAATTATGGCATTGTTATGAAGAATTACCGAATATTCGTGAAAGCAAAGTAGCTTCCATTATTCCTAGGAGAATATGGCACGACCCCATTAATTTAACCAGAATAATGACTCGATATATCATTAGAGTTCAGGTGCCGCAACGGCGATCTTGAAGACATCTTCGACTTCCTGTTGTAATTAAATCAGTTTGGGATCAAAACGGCACTCACACGGCTCACACCCTACAGCCACAAAATCCGGCCTGTAGGTTAATTACTCCAGTCTACCGGAGTTGGGTCGTTCGGTGATCTAATCAGGCTTTTCTTTGAACTAATTCTACGCGCACTCAACTGTGGCGTATCTGGAGATTGGACCTATGTAATCAATCAACTTTATGGAGCTTCTCTAAGTGGAGAGGATGGCTCTTGATCCGCTCAAATTCTAGTTCGATTTTCGATGGAAGTCTTGGCGATTTCCGTGATTTTGCAACATCATTATCAAATAATGAACGGTATTCCTGTAATCGAATACTGTTGACCATACATTCGAAATTCTGACTTTGACCTTCGTATTTGCGTATCATCAATCTCCGATGTGTTTGATAATTTAAGCTATCGATTGAGCTCATTTTGTGTTCTGGTCGAGTAAAAGATCATAATCGAATGAAGATTTTTCAATTATCCCATACACTTATGTAGAATGTTAACTTTTGAAACAAAATATATTTCGATTATAAAATTGCATATTACTTTTAAAAATGAATTGATTTCATGAAATGAAAGAAATTCTTACCATATCGACCTAATCTTCCAGAGCGTTTATAGTTGAAGCAAATTATACTTAACTCACGTAATTGTATAATGATTTTTTTACTTTTTGTTCATAACATTGAATACTTTCCTAGCTCTTCACCTTATTCTTTTCGAGTAAAAGAGGAACCTTTGCATAGAACTGCAATTTAGTAGTTAAAAGGTGTCTTCAGACTATAACAAAAGATTTCGAATACAATTCACATTATTTAAAAATGAAATTGCTCTATTTTATAACATAAATCAAAATCTATGAAGGATATTAATTAACAAAAACCCTTAGCAGGTGCTTTTCAGTGTTCGAGATTTATACTGAATAAATAAATGCAAAATTTCAGCACAATCAGAATTACATCCAAAAACACATTAAAAAAATAAAATAAGTGAAAAATCTTTACCTAACTATAGATATCAAAATTCTATTGTATTCTGATATTATAATTCTCCTGAAAATTTGCAAGATCATTCACTTCGTCAATTTAATTCCTCAAAATCTATTTCATTTCAATGATTCGTTTTTTCATGGGAATTTTTTTTTGGTATAACGATAAACCTTTTTATTGTTAGGTATTAACTCAAATCCCAAAAATTTTGGCCTCTGCTTTGAATTTTTATTCAATTACTATAGAATTTCCACTCGATCGAAGTGATAAATTCGGAAAAAATGGATAATTCAGTAAAATATTTAATTATACGCTCCTGAGTAAATAAATAAATACCCTTTTGAGATTTCGCATGAACAGTCAGTACAAGAATCTCAACACTCAGAATGATTTTTTTTCGTGAAAATAATATTTTTTTTTTCAATATTTCGATTGCATTTTCTGTGGTTCTGTCAACAAAATTGCCACAAAATTCTCCACAAATCAGGGTTCTCGCAGGGGTGGCCGCAAAATTTCATTTCGATCAGTTTGCTTCTGTCTGAGATATTAAGGAAAAAATTTTTGAATGGCTATATTTTCTGGAACACCGATTTCGAGCGTTAACGAACCTAACCGCGGCATTCAGGAACGACCCTATCCTGAAAATTTCAAGGCTCTAGGACAATCCTTTCGGGAATTATCGTATTTACGAACCGTCGGCCGGCAAGGCGGACATCCTAACTAGTAGAATTGAATTTGTCCACGGATTCGTCATCAGTGAGGTGGACCTTATCGGCAAAAAATACGAAAACAACAGACAGAACGAGAGCTCAAAGAGAACTCGAGAAAGTTTTATCCGTTTTTTTTCAGCCTGTTAATTCTGCAGAAGTGTTAGGATGAAATAGATCCCCTCAACATACGAATTCTGCACAGCCTGTACATTGTGGATTGTGATGAACTCGCTGTCAAAACAAGTATGTTTAAATAATACGGATTAGTCATTTTATTCTCGAGACAACCTTAGGACGACTTCAATTAAAATTTAAAAAAAGGTTCACTTCCCAGGTGACTAACATGCGGCAGGAAATAGTAAATTAAGCAACTCTGGGAACGTATAAAAAAGTGGAAATTTTCCCACAAGTCGTTTCGAAGCACAAAGCCCAAGGCAAAAGCCAGAAACATTTTCTGATTGTTTCGCGGGCGATCATTTCAAAACGAAAAATATCTTTGAATCGTTGTTTCTCTTCCAGCAGTTATTTGAAGCCAGTAGCGCCCCGTCAAGTTCGCACAATGAGACGCTCGGGGCTCGATTCAGCTTCCTCGCTTTGACTCATTCAACTCGGCTCTTTGACGATGAAATATGAAAATATTTCTGTATGGTTGGTGAACCAGTTTTGTACCTAGAAAGCATGAATTTGAGAAATTATAGAAGTGTGTTTATAACTCAGAGTAAGAATAAACATAGAGATTGTGGAAGGGGGTTGGTATTTTGCGATTCAATTTTTTTCCCGAGAGCATTAAAAATAATTGAAAATTCTGTGATGAAACTCTTGGATATCGATTGAAATATATTCTGGGAGGATTCTGCATTTCTTAGGAACTGGAGTGAAAACCTATAAAGTTCCTAAGAATGAAACTCTTGGCATTGCCAAATCAACACACTCTACAGGATTACGCACCATTTGTAATCATTTGTGTATGATGTGCTCATATCTACAGAATTTCATGAAAATCGAATCATTATACAATTTTTTAACCAAAACCCTCATAATTAATAAAGATTTCGAAAAAATGTTATGGTTCTTTCGAAACGAATAAAAATGTAAAGGCTTTATTTTGTTTCTCATTTGTAACGTCAGTTTTCCAAAAACACAATATTAATCAAGGAAGTTTATTTTTTCAAGTCACTAACTTGTAAAATTGACAGTTAACTTGTAAAACTTTTACAAGTTAGTAGTATTATTTACATTGAAAGTTGTCAAGTCCTTGCTTCTAATTTAATTTATTCTTCTAATCTCAGAGTTCCTGGAACAAATGTATTCTCAATAAACGTTCTCAAACTATTCAAAAACGATATTCGTACCTTGTTATATTCGTATCTATTCGCTTTCCTTTTCACGTACTTGCTTCTAATTTCATTTATCCTTCTAATTTCATCGTTCCTGGGACAAATCTTTTTAGTAATAAATGTTATAAAGTATTAAAAACGATATGCATACCTTGTTTCATTTGGATCTGGCCTTTTTCGTCAGAAATTAGCAAATATTCTCGAAGGACTTCCCTCTCGTAAAGCCACTGACAGTTGTCATAATTTTCCGATGTCATAATAATCATAAATAGCTTACGACATTTGCGACAAATTATTGAGATTTTTTTGGAATTTATCTCACCTTTTTACAAACGAGAAACAAATAAAATATAAACAATACACGCAAGGTAACGGGTTTTACTGGCTCAAGGAGGTAACTGACTCGCCTGCGGCTCGTCAATTATATCCTCCATTCGCCAGTAAAAACCCTCTTACCTTGCTAATAATGTTATATACTATTGACTTTTAGATGACTTCAACAGAATTTATCTAGAGATGTCAACTAATAATATCATCGCTACAAAACACTGTCATTGTAAGTTTTTAAGTTATTATTTATAAGTTTGGATAAGTAATCTGCCAACAAATAATTAATTTTTAATCGTAAAATTATTCCAGTTTCATGAAATTCAGCAGATGTGAGCACCTCAAGAATACGCATTTAAATTCTGATCTTCATATCACTGGGATGAGGAGTTATTGAAATAAGAAGAATATTCCAGTGACAATAAATTCAAACTACTGAAGCGTCGTTCTGGTCCGCTAAAGAAGTCGAATGAGATATTCAGGTCTCACACCTATGCTGAAAATTTGAACTTTCAAACTCTTTCCTTCGTTATTTGTATTTAATTCCAGACCAGCAATACTAGCCAGTGTTTTTTATTTTTTTCAAAATCTTTTGATGATTCGATTCAGAAGCTAGCCTTTAGTTACAGAGCAGGGGAGCGGTAGACCAATTATTCCAATACGAATAAAGATACTGCACGAAATCGTAACGCCGGAATGTTGTTCGAGTGCATTAGCAGATCTTCTGGCTGCGTCAACAAATGCGTGAATGCATCTTTAGGTTTACTTTTTACTCTGAGGTTTTGTACCTAGAAAGGATGCATTTGAAAATGTATAATTGAAATTTGGGATAAAAGTCATCAACAATAATTACAACATTCAAACTTAATAAATGCAACATTAACTTTGGAAAACCGTCTTCGACATTTGTTCATATCATGTGATGTGATTTGTTTCTGTTGTGAAACAAAATACAAACACATATTGGAATTCGATATTTGTTTAATTCAGATACTTTCCAACAGGTTTGAAAGTGCTGAAGTAGATCAGATCAGATTAGACCGTGGTCAATTGGTACGATAACTACCTTTCTGCACTGCGACCAATGGAGTTTTTGAATAAAACAATAGTTTTGAAATCCACTTTCAAATTTTTTCATATCATGTGATGTAATTTGCTATTGTTGTGAAAAGAAATTTAACCACATATTGAAATTTGATACTTCCCTAATTCAGATACTTTCCAACAGATTTCAAATTGTTGAAGTAAATCAGATTAGATTTGACCGTTGTCAATTGTTACGATAACTACCTTTCTGCACTGTGAGAAGCCCAGTGAGCAGACTTTACTCGTTTTTTGACAACGATAGTGTAGGTTGAGCCATCTCTTTTGAATGTGCTATTAGTCTCTCAGTTTAAGAAAAGGTAAATGACAATGTCAATCATTCGTAACAATCTCAGAGCAAAAATTAAACTTCTGGCTTTGAGGGAATAATAACACGAATAAAGTGATATGAACGATCATGGTCTTCCTGAAGTCAACTCAGAAAAATACAAATTCATAACTCATAGAGTAATTTCCCCATACTTACTCAAATTCGTAAATAGTTCTTAATTCGGAAAATGGACTCTATTCAAGCACTATGGGAATCGATGCAGTTGATCCTTCAAATAGAATGAATAATTGGCTGTCCTTCATACGATTTTTCTACAAAAATATGTGGAACACCCCACATAACTCTCTGTATCAAATCATATATGTACATAGGTACAAATAAAGAAGTGCTTGTTAATACTAAATCACTTTGAGTAAACAAAATAGAATATATTATAATTATACTATTACGCTGTCGAAGATAGCGTATCCCTATTTGTGGCTACTTTATTGTCCATGTGGCATTACAATGTACTGATTTGAGGGTTGTATTCACCCTCTCAGACAATACGAAGGTCGAGCTGGCGAGGTTGTTTCATCTAATCACGTCTAAATGGACCTTTGCTAATCAAACCACAAATCACAACAAAGGATAGTCGGAAAGGAAGGAAATGGCAAACAGCAGTTAATATTGATTAATTAATTGGAAAAAGAGTTCGTGTATTTGCCAAACGGGGAGTTTCTTAGTTCCACATTGATAGACTCTTGGTCGTCTCGTCAGTCTAGTGAAAAACAAGCACACTATCCAAATATTTTTATATAATTAAATCTTTGTTTAATGAGAATTCTTTGAGAAATGTTTTTCCTCCTACTGATTGATTTAGACGATGATTCATAGCAAACAAGTGATGGCGGATTTATTCCTCTTTATACTGTTATGTCAAAAACATATTTCATCCAATCTTGAGTGAAACGTCCAGGTGAATCGTGGATATTATGAATTAATAACATATTAATCCTTCATGAACAGAAAGCCTGTTATGACTATTTTGAATTTTCAGTCTTCACCATCTCCGTCGAAAATATACCTACTATGCTATTGTAAGTATTTAATTGCAGCGTTACATACTACATAGGACTGGATTTTGCCTCTGTATAAGTTTCAGTCCCTCATTTCTTAACACTTAAATGAATTTGAAAGCAGGTAGGTGTACATTTCGAAAGACTTCGTACAAATACTGTTGTGAGTCTAAGAAATCTATAGTATTCATTTTGTAAGAAAAAAGTTTAACGAGTAACATCGTCATGAATAGCAATATAGTGAAAGCTCCGAAGTATGAGTTTAATATTGGTTGATTTCTATCGATTAATATTATTCTCTGCTTTCATTGTATTCATTTTGTATAAATAAATTATTTTCAGTGCGTCATCCCCTAACGTAGGTTAGCGATCCATCTGGCATCATAATTCTGAATGTTGCTACTCTGAAATTGTCGGTGTAGGTGCAGCTGAACCATCTTCCGAAAACTTTCAGTTTGTCTTCTACCCAGCGATCTGTTTCGTATCTTACCTTGTGTTATCAACCACTGGTTACCACTTAACTAACATATTGAAATACTTCATCGTAATTTTCAAATATTACCGTCACGCCACGGAATATGTTCCTGTGAGATCTTTACATTTTTTTCTATTCAGATAGAGATAGTCAACTGTCGCCGATTTTAATTTCCCCTTGTTCCCGCTGCATCGGTTAATAGCGTGCTGAGGTTAGAAATTTTGATTTTCTTATCTGAACGGGATTCTGTTTCAAATTGAACATCCAGTATTTTCAAAGCGCATAAGATGTTTGTGCTCCTTGTATGGGGGTAGGATCCAAAATTTGTTTACGCTTCTTGTATGGAAGTATATTAGAATATTGCAGATTCCTGCATCTTCATACTTCTGATCCATTATATGAGTGTAAAATCTTCGTACGATCAAAGGATTTTGGATTATGAATTACTTGTGCTTGAGCTGTTTCCTGTTATATCTAACGCTGGTGAATTGCAAACTATTGAACAACAACTATCACTTGGCTTGAAAACGTTACCAAGAGAAAAAGCCCATAAGATATCGAGGAAAATAACCAAATATTCAGATGAGTATTTTGCACCACTATATAGAGTCAATATGTTCAAGGGTCGAGTTCAAGTTATTGTGTTCAAACTTTGTTATAAGTTTGAAAATAAATTTGTTAAACTTGAAGGGAGTTTAAATCTGTCCGGAAGCCTTCAATATTGAGTTCTCGTTAAATGCTCAATAATCTGGCAACCTCTCGATTATCCGTGTCCGGTGCCAGAGAAGGTTAGGTTATAACTTCACACCCTTTTCATTTTTTGATGTTGATGAATAATAAGATCTGAATACGACTCTTAACCAGAGATCAGTAAGTCCAGTAAGTTGAGCGATCTCAGATAGAAACAACGCAAATGTCAGTTTCTGAAAAAAAAACTAGTTTGATATATTTTAAAAGTTTGGCGTTGTCCAGAAAGAGTCTGAGGTTAATTGAAATACGCTGTTTTTTTCATTCATGGTAACTTCATCTGCATGTTATTCAGTTTGTTTATTGTATTACTTTATCACTTAATTCTATAATATTTATTTCAGTCTTCCTCCAATGACTTTAGAAAGATTACAACTTTTGTTTGCAAATATTTGCATTATTCATTTCAATTTTGATGAGACAACAGCTTACGGCTCCCATTCTCACCTACACAATACTGAAAAATATTTGACGACAGGATACGTACTTCTTAGCTAGGTCACTGATTACACTTTCAGATGTATTATACGCTTTACTCAATTGCTACATGCAGAATATATATTTTTTTTAAAAACGAAAAAACGAATTTTCCCTATTGTTCTTCATGTTCACCATAAAAGCATACTTTCATAACACACACCTAATTAGCGTCTTTAGAAGCCTTTAAATGGCATTAAATCAAACAACTATGTTTGAAATGGGTCGCTGCACACGAACGATGCAAGTAGTTTACTTTGCCTCAGGCCACGCTTCCATATCGATCAAGTTTACAAAAAGATTGTCAGTAGTCAGTTGAGTTAATTAAGAACATTTTCTACAAATTAAAATGAGTCTTTTCCCATTGACAAATCAATTTATTCTTTATAAATTTTTATTACATTATTTTATGATAGTTAAGTATGTGGGGATATTTTGAATGCAAAGGTGGGTTAGTAGCGATTTTTTCAGAATATTGTTAGGCTTGAAGCTCAAATGAAAAGTCTGAGTTTTCGACCTCGATTCATATACGCTCAGGCCCCCATTAGAATTTCTGTAACATTCACAACTAATATATTTCTATCCTGATATCGAAAAAAAGTTTGATATATTCTTCGCATTTTACATTGTTAAAGATAAGTCGAATAATACTGTTAACATACCATTCAAGTACCTTTTTCATGCGTATGTAAAAAATACAGTGATACATAACTATAAACCAAGTTTCCACATGTTTGTCAAAAAGGGAAACTTCACCGAGCTGTACAGGTGGGCATATTTCGATGTTTTAGCACTACAACTTTTAAACCAGAGGAGATAGACAAAATCTGATACCCACTTCTCGATCTCTTTTTCTGAGAAAATAACAATAGTAGTGTTCATTTTTGGCTACCTTCTTTTGTTTTCGAGTTATTAGCGAAAATTGGAAAAGTGGCAATATCGAAAAACCATTCATATCTCCGCTAATACTGACGATAGAGCTCTGAAATTAAAACATTATAGAGGCACTTTTTTACGTATAATCCAGTGGTGTACTCGACTTTTTTGCACCATTTCTAATTACGGAGCTATGACCCAAAGTTATGTTTTTTGAATGGAAATGCTAGATTGTTGTGGCATTTTCTAAAAGCTTAATTTTTTCTGATTTCAAAAATATATAACATTGTATTGTTTGTATCAATATGAGTATAGAAAATGGTCAAAAACTCATTTTCATCTGAGTCTCAATATTTTCTATGGTTTCACTGTTTGATAAGCACAGAAAAATGGAGCTTCCTTAAACAAGAGCAGTCTCCTTCCGTCAATCTCATTATTTCTATGCTTTCAACTAATTTCTCTAAAATTCGAACATGGATATATATCATAAAAAACTTTTGATTGAGTACAGGGCATAGAAAAGAAAGGAAAAGAATACTGGAAAGATATTGTCATAATTATACGATGCTAACTTTTTCTGTACTCATCAACAGTTGAAACCATAGAAAATATTGAGACTCAGATGAAAATAGATTTTGATCATTTTCTATACTCATATTGATACAAACCATACAATGTTTTATATTTTTGAAATCAGAAAAAATTAAGCTTTCAGAAAGTGCCACAAAAATCTAGTATTTCCTTTAAAAAACATAACTTTGGGTCATAGCTCCGTAATTAGGAATGGTGCAAAAAAGGCGAGTACGCCACTGGATTCTACGTTAAAAAGTGCCTGTATGATGTTTTAATTTCAGAGCTCTATCATCAGTATTAGCGGAGATATGAATTTTTTTCCATATTGCCACTTTTCCAATTTTCGCTTATAGCTCGAAAACAAAAGAGGGTAGACAAAAATGAATACTACTCTCGTTAGTTTCTCAGAAAAAGAGATCGAGAAGTGATATCAGGTTTTGTCTATCTCCTCTGGTTTTATTTATTTAACATAACTACAAATCAACTAAGTTGTTATCATAGTTGCATATTTCTCAATAAAATACAATTTACTCATTTCAGTTTACATAACTTTAAGATGTTTTTTAATAAGGACTTAAAACATTTAGGCTCCTACATTCTTTAAAGGGGAGGGAGTTGAATTTTTATTATGCTGGAGTAGATAGGAGCCTTCTTGCCTAATTCAGTTAAAAGTTGTAGTGCTAAACAATCGAAATATGCCCACCCTGTACATCTACAAAACATGTATGTACAGAAAATTACTGATATTGTAACTTTTTCATCTCAGTATAAAATATCTTTTCTTGCGAAAACCATCATTATAAGTTTTCAAAATATAACATTTTTATATCTGAAATCTCAGAGAAGAAGTACTTTGACTTTGAGGTCGGCTATGCTTCCTTGATATATGCCTGCTGTTGAAACTTTGAGCTCAATATTGAATCAATTTACTGATATATTTATGATATATTATGGGTAGGCCCCAAGCATAATATCAAAAGAATGAATTTGAGGATAAGATATACGACACAACAATTTTTTGTTTTGTTTCGAAATTTGACAGTTCAAAGCAGAGTTGTATTAATTTTAGGGTTACGGAAACGAGATAAATATAACATCTTTATGAACTGGATCAAAAGGAATGTTTCCAAGAAATAATTTGTATCCACCTTATGGTTATTAGCAGCGGTAGAATATCCAACTGTAATTATAGCTTTATAGAATAGGAGAAACAAATAAATTAATATCTACTAGGTACCCCTAATCAACGCTACTGTATTCCACTCTGAAATGTGCTTTTTGTAAACAATCATGTTTTTCGAATGTCTTCAAAACAATACAGTATTTCGCGGCATTTTTCTGGAGTAAATGAACTTCAATATCACTTTACAGGCACATTTGAATGTAGAATCACGAAAAACGGCGCAAATATCTTGAAATTCATAAGAATAGCCAAAGCTAGGTTTGTTAATGTTTAATACAGCAGGGGGGAAATACAAACATAGAGATGATAATTGTCCTCATTCTTGCCTCTGTGTACATCTGATATGGCCTATATATGGTTTTTATTGATCTGAGTTTCATTCTCCAGATTTTGACACTACTCTAGGAATGTCGTCTTCAGTATCTTCTCTCTGGAAAATAGTAGGTACCATGCTTATTGAAACATAACGATTGTTGGATAGTAAAAACAATTACATTTAAATAAATCATTTTCATTTCACGTCAAAGTTGTTTGTTATAACTATCTATCAAAGCTTGCATAATTTTGACATCCACATTTTTTTTCAGGTGAGCCGTTCATTGTGACCCAGGGAAAGGGAAATCTGACACAAAAGTATAGTTCTTTGGTAAGAGTGAAGGGATATTTTGTGAAAAAGAATTATACGGAAAGCGTCTACTATTTTGAATAAACATGGAATGTCTAGTGACAAATACTAGCACTAGCACAACGGAAATCAATTTCGGTTGCTTAGACCTCATATTGAATATTAATTATTCCTTGTACAAATGGAATATACAACTGTAAAAAGAATCAATTAGTACAACCTGTAATTTACTATTGTAAAAGCATGGGAATATGTAACATGGATAATATTATGTTAATGTACAAAAATTTCATTCCATTTGCCATTATATCAATATACTCACGTGCTACCTGGAATAAATAGATATATCAGGTATGGAACCGCATAGAATGATCATTATATTTATAGGAAGCGAGCGAATGGGATTATAATAAAACAATAAATAAGCCTTACAGAAGCTCAACGTAAATAAGTATGTTTTATGGTTGCGTGAACTCTAGCCATAACATCGATAGATTTTTTCATTTGCATTTGCGGAATTACCATCGAAATTACCAGGACCGGAAATCTAGAAATCCATTTGTTTTCATTATATATGGAAATCAATCCAATCTTTTGGGAATTTTTTCTGTTACTAACGCTTCGATTGCATTGATCAATACAGGTTGTTTTGTACTATGTATATGCGCAGGACTTCAGGATATTATTGTTCGTCCAAAAATATGAGAAGAAGATTCTATTGACTTATCATCTGAAGGCACAGTTTTCGAGATACAGGGTGTTAAAATTAGGAAAAAACGTTTGTTGTTTTGTAACGTTTCTAATCATAATAAGCTATATCTTCTGCGGATTTTTTTCTCAAGTCTTGATTTGTTAAGGTTAGTGAAGGTTTTGAAGGGTTATCGGGTGTTTTTCTCACAACTTCTACGATGATGAAAAATTACGGTTTCTGAGTCTTCATTCGAACCGCAAATATTTTCAACACAAAAAAATACTCCTGGTGATACTCTCTAAAGTCGACTGTTTTCGATAAAAATCAATTTATATGTTGAAAAACATAAAGAAATATCGACCGAACAAAACATAGCTTATTATGACTAGAAAATGCCCATAACGCCTGTTTTCTGTTCCTACTATACAAGGTACAGGGTCTTTATAAATGATTGTAACAGCGCAGTTTGCTTTGTATTACTACAGAATACCAATCTCTAACCTACCAGAGTAGAGCATGATCACATTGATCACGGCAAAATGAGAATAATCCAAAGCCAACTGCGCTATTACAATCATTTATAGAGTATATATTCGCTTCAATATGTTAATTAACACTAACACTGTCAAACCAACAATGCTTATGTTTGAATAACAGCAAACTTCTCATTCTGTCTACGCCTACGAGAATGACCGATCTTCTTCTGCCGATTAACTATGCTTTTATATTGAATTGAAGATGGGAAATTTAAAATTTGAAATACTTTCACGAAATTTCGATATACTGGTGCGGACTTTGGAGTCACCACCAAAGCAAATAATCTCTGGTATTATGAAAACGGTTCATCTTTTTCCATGGGTTCCGAAAGCATTAATTATTCACTAAATATTGGTATATCCATTCCATAGCAATTCAAAAATGTTAGTGCTGAGCGTTAAGTCAGCACCAAAAACTTGGATTGTCAATATGTAGGTTGATGAGACCCTGATGAATACTAATGAGGCTTTCAATATTAACCATAGTTTTATAATTAATGCTTTCAAATCTCCCCTTCACAGACCCCATACACGTCAACCGGTTGATTACTGACATGCAAATGAAAACAGCTATCGAAAAAAAGGAACTTGTTGAATTGCCAGTTGAAATCTGTAAATTCATAGATTATGAAGTGTCAATTGACAGATTAACAGTGTAAATTGACAGATTGTATCTGTCAATAGACAGATTTTATTTCATCGCAATGGAACCAATACGCCGTCGCAAAAAAGCCTTTTCGAAACGTTTATGTCGATTCATTTCTTATATTCCGAAAAAAGTTGTCTGAATAGACTGGATCATCAACCTTTTTCAACGTCGAACTTTCGAAATTGCGTGCCAAACAGACTGATAGAACGTTCAATATCACTGTATTATTCGGTGTATTTCAATCAGATTTTGGCTAAATTAGATGGGAATATCCAGACTTGCGCCGATTTATGGCTTACAAGGTCCTGATATATCGACATGTCGCGGTTACACGGACGTCCATGAAGAGATGTATGCACTGCCACCCATCCGTTCCGCGATCCAGATTGGCTCTGGGACCCGATGACATCCCCATCATTCGTTTCGATTGCTAAATCGGCTAATTCGATGTGAAAAATGAATTCGCGATGGCAATGACTTCGTGAAAATCACCGGAAAGCTGACAGATGAGATGAATGCGGACCTATTGAATGAAATATGGGCTTTCTGAGGATATTACGTTTATGACATTTCCTTTCTGTGTTACAAGATTGGCAATGACTATTCCTTCAACAATTGGATTATTGGCAACAGGGGGTTAGCATTAATAGTTTGCACTACCAATAAAAAGTTTCACAATCAGTTATCAAATAATTGTGCTTGAAGTGTACAAATAGTGATATTTTCCAAAGACAAAGCGGCGATTATGTTGTGAGCAGATCCACAATAATCTAGTTTAATGTTATATTATAGTTATCGCCAATTTGAATCGTCAATTACACTCATCCACTTCCACTGCCACTCGCGCTGCCCGAAAGATCCCCCAAAATACTTCCGCGGCAGTATTGCAGGCAGTGAGCATTCACATGCTCATTTCTCTCGCAACCAAGTGTCGGCAATGGCGGACGAAGAAATTGCAGCCTCAGCACTTTGTTCCGGTTACACGGACGTGTGTGAAAAGATGTATGCACTGCTACCGATCCGTTCCGCAAACCAGATTGGCTCTGGGACCCGATGACATCGCAATCATTCGTTCCGATTGCTAAATCGGCTAATTCGATGTGAAAAATGAATTCGCGATGGCAATCACTTCGTGAAAATCGCCGGAAAACTGACACATGGGATAGATGCGGTTCTATGGACTGAAATATTACGTTTATGATATTTCCTTCCTTTGGTTCACTATTAGTGCTTTTTAATATTTCCTGATTATTTTCGAATGCAAAATATCTTTCGTTATATGAAACGACTATTCCACGAACAATTAGTCTTGAATCAAAGGGTATGGCCGAGTTTCAATAGTAAATCTGCCCCGCGGCCTTTACGATTCATATTGAGGGGGTCGATTAGACATTGAGTGAAAATAATTCAGCCAATTTTTTTAATGTTAATCTCCAGCCTTTTTTGAGATTTCTGTAAAACACTCTTTTTTAGATTTTATTTTTTTCCAAGGTGAAATTCAAAATTCTCGAATGGTAATTTTTTTTTTGGTTCCTTATTATTAAAGGATTGAACGTATTATTTTCCATGAATTCCAGTTGAAAAATCGATTTTAAGAAGAAAAAAATAAAAGTATAGTCGGTTTTTCTTTTTCGGTGTGCTACAAAAATGTCCACCGCCAGTTTTTCAATTTAATAAATGTCTTCTTTGCTGCTTTATAACCTGCAATTGTTTTACATTTTCAAAATTGGTGAAATCGAATTTTTTTTATTGATTTTCAACAGCCTGTATCTTTTCAACGGAGCGGAACTGAAAAAATTGGTAACTTTGTTTCAGATTAATCTGAGGACATCTCTCAATTGCGTTCTTTTTCGCTTCAAATGCGCTGCTATATAATTGATAAGATCACATTTGAAGATCAAATAAAATCCAGTTAATGAATGTCACCACCCACTTTAACCGGGCTTTCAACTAACCTGATTAGATCAATAATTTAATCTGAGCAGATCATATAAATTAACCAGATGAAATGATGCTTCGATTGGAAACACTGCCAAAGACTGACCGGGTGAATTTTACTTTCATTAAATGTAAATAGTAAATGGTAGGTACTAAAGATGAAGGTAAATGGAATTTGCTCGAATTATAATGAAAGTGGAGTATATTTTCAATATGAGGACTTTGCGGTGAATGAGATATATAAACAACTGTTACTAGTGTACCTATTTCTGCAGTGAATGGACAAATCGCGTAGTGGATATCCTTCAAACTCCTTCGATTTTATTGTGTACGAAATTGATCAATAATGACCCACTTTTCCGCCGACCTCGAAATAAAAGGTAATTTTAATGTGTAAGAAATTGAGCATTAATGACCCATTTTAATGCCCAATTTATGCTATCTTTCAATGTGCAATCCCCATGGCAACCGTACACAAAGTATTCAGAAGCACTACGAGAAATGTCAAAACTCTACTGGAACATAGAAACATAGAAATTCCAGTCAAAGGTATGTCTTGTGCAATACGAGAATGTATTTCAATCAAGAATTCTTCCACAGTTTATGTTGAGATCGTCGGAAAAATCTTGTAATCACTCGGTTATTAATCGGGCTACTAATGGTCTCGAACTATTAATGCATTCGTTCCGCTCAAGCATTAAAATATCGCGACCATTAAATAACTAATTCCGTCGACCTCGAAATGAAGGGTTATTTTAATGTGTACCAAATTGAACATTGATTATCCATTTTAATGTTCAGTTTATGCATTTATGATATGTTAATGTGCAATTTCCATGGGCAACCGAACACAAAGCATTCAGAAGCAATACGAGAAATGTCAAAACTACTGAACATAGAAACATAGAAATTTTTTATGTCACATTCATGTCTCTTGCAAAATGAGAGTATATTTCAATCAAGAATTTATACACAATTCATAGTGAGGTCGTCAGAAAAATCTTGTAATCATTTCGGTAATTGATCTTGCGTCTGATGGTCTCGGAAATTTCTTGACCATTAGTCACTGTCGTTAATAACCTAGTTGATTAAATAACTATTTTTAGTTATATTTCATATTGACCAGCTGGATCAGAACAACAGGTTTTCATCATTCAACATAAAAGCCTCGATTTTAAACAGCAGAGATCCTATGAGTGTCGGCTAAAACGAATGGTGGACTTCGTTATTCAGCCAAATGCATTTAACGAATCCCAATGGACATGCGTCCATTAAAAATTATATTCCCAATACAATTACTATAAACACAGATTTTGTGGGGTGAATATACTGACGGATTTGGAGGTAACCGTAAAGAATGGCAGAATTCATTGTCTACTAAAGGGATTTCAAGAACAGCTAGAAGGAAACTGATAAAACATTCTCGGTCACTTTTTTGAGCGCTCGTTCTACTTAAACGATTGCTATATCGTTTTGTTAAAATGTCTGTAATTTTCTAATCTTGAGCCGAATATGGTCTCAAACGATAGGGTCGACTCCCTGATGATGAATCCGTGATAAAATTCAATTCTCAACGTGGGGCCGTCCGTCCGACCGTTAGCACGATAACTTTCGAAGGGATTGTTCTAAAGACTTAAGGGTGAGTTCGGTTCCCATATGCCGCAGCTAAGTTCGTAAACCAGCCAAATCGTAGAGGGTGTTCCATAAAATATGGCCATTCAAAATGTTTGTTCCTCAATATCTCAGACGGAACCAATCGAAAATTTGCGGACACATGCAAGATGCTCATTATAAGCCTCATGCAAAATTTTGTGGCTATAGTGTTAACAGAACCATGAGAAATTCAATTGGAATATTGAATGAAGAATCTTTATGTTGCCATAATAAAATATCCGATCCGAGTGAAATTTATTTTGTGGATGGAGATTGATATACTGAACGTTCTTGCAAAATTTCAAGAAAATCGCATCATCTGGACCATTGAAATTGTTTTTTTTAATTATTGATTTTTACATATTATTAAATTTTTAGATCAATGTCCAGAATTATTTTGCCTGTGAGTGTATATGTACCTGTATGCATGAAACTAAAGTCCTGTTCAGATTTTTAGGTAATAATATTATTTCTCCAATAAAGAAGCACCTGCTCAGAGCTATTCTTGATTTTTTTTATATTTTTGAATACAAAAAGAGATCCAGCCTATATTTCATATAGGTATTTCGAATTATGAATTAATATTAAGAAATTGTCATAATAAATAATGCTAAATAACTCACTCGTATTCAAAAGCCCGTTGCTAAATTCTATACGCACTTTTTAAGAGTGATTCAAATATAATATGACTTTTTTCAGTCCAGTCATTTTGTAGAAATGGGAAGGATTTTCGAATTTTTCAAATGTAAGCTAAAGTCGAAAGTTCTTTCATTTGATAACTGTTTTTGCAACTGCACTACACCTCTATACCTCACTAGATAATAATGTTTTTTTATCGTATATCTTAAAAGATATGCCGTATTCAAAAAACATAACCTGCTGAAATATTAATGTACAATATATTACGAATTAAAGAATTTTATTTAAAAACGAATCTTACAGAAAGCAAACAACAGAAAGAACGTTCTTATATTCGAATTATTCGATATCTACAAAAGCACCCGCGAAAACAGACCATTATTATAAAAAGCCCCCAGGAGACTTTTGAATAATCCACATGTAACATCTAAGAGGACTCGAAGGAAACCAAGAAAACCAGTATCATAAATAATGGCTAAAATTCATATCCTAATGGAAAACATGGTAGGTTAATAAAATATGGAAACAATAAAATTACAATGGGTCATTATTTCCTGTTTATCATTTATTCCTGAACGAGTGGAAGAAACTGGATTTGTAATTATCCATGGATATCTCATAGCGAAGTGTTCCATATTGGAATGAAACGGCTTGTATGTATGAAAAATAAAACTCCAATACTTCAGCACTAGAACGAAAACAAGGTCAATTTGATATTTTACTCCTTCCTTGCCTGAAATGGGACTTATATAGCAAAGAGCATAAACAAGATTTTGCAGATCAAATTATGGAAAGTATATAAGTTTTCATATTTTTGTCTGCCAGGAACGTCGTATTTCGCGTTCAGCCCATACATGTTAGGCCGGCCATAGACATCATTATTTTTCATCCGTTCGTTCCGCCCTCTACTTTGGACTCTTTAAGGTTGACGCTCACTTCGAAAAGGCGCGAAGCGAGACGAAGCATTGTTTTTCGCCGGAGAGGTTTGCATTGAATCAAATAGGTGGACGCTCATCTAGGAGGCGCGAAGCGAAGTTACGAATCGTTAGACGCGAGGCATATTGAACGCGCACTCGGACGAAGCGAAGCGCTCGAAAGGAACGCGCCGTTTTCCGCCGGAGAGGTTTGCATTGAAACAAATCGTACTATTTGACGCGCACATGTCCCAAGTGTCATTTACTCGTCAAACTACTCGCCTCTCCTCCTCTCTTCTCTGTGCGCAGCCTAGATGAACGGATGTCCATTTGATTCAATGCAAACTTCTTCGGTGACAACTTACGCTTCGTCTCTTGACGCGCCTCTTTACCCAAGTAAGAGTCAACCTTACGGCCTAATATTCAATTTTCAGGATTTTAACGGATTGAAATTCGGGATGCATTGATTATCACGTTAATTAATGAAAGGTCATCTTTAGTTTATACTCAACTTTCAGATCATGTCTGATATAAGCTATAGGCTAACATTCAAATTAACAATTTCATCGCCCAATCTATCTCTGTAAAATTGAGCAGATAATTTAGTGGAGATATCTCAAACATTCATGTACCCTCAAGGTTTAAAGTTTTTAGGTCATTCATTTCACAGAAATCTTTGTGCTGTTAATGGGTAGCTAATTGTGAAATTGGAACTCCTAGGATCAAAATACACGAAAAATTTAACTCGGCAACAGCTCAAACACAAAGAAAATATGTATAAAACACAAGATACAGTTAATAGTTAGTAAATCATCTAGGTTATTAATAACAGCGACTAACGGTCAAGATATTTTAATAGCTCAATATCATTAGTCGCTAGATCAATGAACGAGTTGATCACAAAATTTTTCGTAGACCGCATTATAAATTTATAATGAATTTTTGATTGAAAAACATTCTTATTTTGCACAAGACATATATTTGACATAATTTTTATGTTTCTATGTTCCACTAGATTTTTGACATTAGTCATATTTGCTTCTGAATGTTTTTTGTTCAGTTGCCCTTGACAATTGCACATTAAAATATCATAAATTGAACATTTAAATTGATCATTAATGTTCAATTTTGGTCACATTGAACTCACCTTTTATTTTGATGTCGACGAAAAATAAATATAAATTTCTATTGAAAAATGATTTTTCAAGCCTATTGGAGATATTGACATTGCTATGGCTTATATTTGAATATTTGTGTCAAACCATAGGACTAATTGAAAACCATCATACAATTCATAAAGCACTAATTTGCGCTTCAGCTCTTTTCATGATTTGATGGATCGATATATTTTCATCCACACGTTTATACCCAGAAGCGATATCAACAGTGCATTGATATCGCTTTTGTACCGCAATTTAATAGAGAAGTCCGGATTATTTACTGCTGGTGTGAATTTTTATTCGATGAAACATATTTTATTCAACATCATCCGGTCAAACCATATTTTCCTCAATTCCTAGGTTCAGTGATCGAAACTGCAACGTCTTTCCGGAAATATTGATTAAAGAAATTTTTCGAGTGAAATCGTGACTCTTATGAACGGTCGTATATTTTGAGAGAGTAACTGAAATACAGATCAGTGACAGCATGGGAATATGTCGAGCATTGGCGGTTATTTTTGCCCAATTTTTCATCGACTTATCATACTTATGTAATGATGCAACAGCCCATAGAATAGAATGGAATAACGTATATTTTATGTTTTCGTTATTTATTGTATTTCAACTTTTTGACGAAAACACTATGTAACTGGAAGGAAAACTGCGATCGATAGCCAATAGCAAGTTTATTCTCTGTCTATACAGGGTGTTTCAAAAAAAGGTGATCTCGTCTTTAGAATAGATAGAAAAGTGAAAAATAATTTGGGTTTGGTTAGTGAAAAAATTTCGTAACGCTATCTGTGTTCAAGTTAAAATATGGCGAGGAAAAAAAATTATACACATTTTGTAGAATTTTGCCTAAACTACTAGCAACTTGGTAATGAATTTGTTTTTATATCTGACTCTCTAAGAGTTCCACGGTTCGTACCTAGTAGTGTTGTACATAACAGTTTTAAGATTAGATTTATTGGGCAAAATTTCAAGTGAACTTTACCTACCATCATCCAATTTCACGCTGAAAATGTATACATATTTCTCATTACACCTAACTTTAGAAATCAGACTAACTGCGATATCTGTTCCTTGTTTCCATTCGAATTCTTGTATTAAAAATTATTTAAGAACACACACTTACACACAGCTTACTTGACCACGATTTTTTTTGAACGCACGTTATATAGGCCGTTCACGAAAGTTCGAGCCGTCGGTTGGTCATGGAAATTTGGCATATTCCACTGTGTATATTAAAATTTTAGGTTATGTTGTTTATTATCTTGTCAGATTGATACGCAATGTTGTCAATATATAGAGTTCTCTGATAACTGGTAAGCTCGTCGGACGAGGCCGGGTACATTCGACCAAGTTGATTTCATTTTACGTTATGACAGCTAATACTGCCAACTTCAGATAAATAAACAAACGTTTACTATGCGCTCAAACTTTCGTGAACGGACTATAGGACTTGAGATTGATATTAAATATATAAATGCCAAATCTGAGCACAATCGGAAAAATATTTTGTGAATGATTCAAAAACTGAAATATGTAACAACTTGACAGTTCAGCTAGTGCAATCCTCTTGTATATTTTGTATGAACATTCAGTTTACCCATCTTCATTCACAAAATAAATTTCACTTTAATCGGATCTCTTGTTATGTGAATATAAAGATTATTCTCTTCAATATTATTTTGAATTTTCTATGGTACTGATGATGCGATCCTCTTCAAATTTTGCATGAACATTCAGTTTATTTGTATTCATAATTTCATCCATGTTGTTAATAATTGAAAATATCTTTCAGGTATTTGGATTTATTTCGACACTCCTTTTTACATCATTTCACCGACGTTTCGGTCGCAAATCGGACCTTTATCAAGGCTAAAAAATTTTGAACATTTAAAACTCAGACATGGAAAACTTGTTGACACACTTACATAATGACTTCACAGGAATCGAGTTACATTTAAAATTGTCTTCAACATGTATAGAGTTGGCCTCTTTATATTCAAAAATTATATTAAAATCAAGACGTGGTAGAAGGTTAGAACTTGTGGAAATCATAGGTTAGAATTATTGACTGTCGTCTTGAACCTGACATGTGACCATAGAAGTAGAAGGAAGTTTTCTTTGGTTATTTTCTCAAAGGTATTAACAGACAATGAAAACCACATGAAAACAACAGGTATCGAAGAAACATAAGTGAAATGATACAAATAACATTAAACAAAACAGTAAATTTTAGAGAAGATGTCAATGGGCTTAGCTCCATATGTAATTGTCTGTTAATACCTTTGAGAAAATAACCAAAGAAAACTTCCTTCTACTTCTATGGTCACATGTCAGGTTCAAGACGACAGTCAATAATTCTAACCTATGATTTCCACAAGTTCTAACCTTCTACCACGTCTTGATTTTAATATAATTTTTAAATATAAAGAGGCCAACTCTATACATGTTGAAGACAATTTTAAATGTAACTCGATTCCTGTGAAGTCATTATGTAAGTGTGTCAACAAGTTTTCTATGTCTGAGTTTTAAATGTTCAAAATTTTTTAGCCTTGATAAAGGTCCGATTTGCGACCGAAACGTCGGTGAAATGATGTAAAAAGGAGTGTCGAAATAAATCCAAATACCTGAAAGATATTTTCAATCAATTAAGTTTATTAATCTTCAGCCACAGAATGAATTCGGATATCTCGTTATGGAAATACAGGGTGCGGCACGGAGGATGGATGGTTTTAAAAAAATAATAAAAGCGTTAATTTTTACTCAAAAACACATTTATTGACGGAATCAGATTCTCAAGGAAAAAGCATTTGAGACAGTCAAGTGTGGAAAATCACATCAGGCATGTGGTGGCCGAAATCGGTGATGCAGTGCTGGAGGCGCTCTTGGAAGTTCGCGTAGACTCTCTCCAACATCGCTCTCTCAACTTGGGAAACTTCCACGCGAATAGCCCTTTTCAATTCGTCCAGAGTTCGGGGCTTGGTCTCGTATACTCTAGCCTTGAGGTGTCCCCATAAGAAAAAATCGCATATGGATAAATCTGGGGACCGGGGAGGCCAATGAACATCGCCAAACCTGGAAATAAGGCGACCAGGGAAGAGAGGGCGAATAACGTCCATTGATGCTCTGGCTGTGTGGCGGTCGCCCCATCCTGTTGGAACCACACACGTCGGATTGGAACACGTTGCCGTCGTAATTCGGGGATAAAGAAGTTGTTGATCATTTCGACGTACCGCTCTGAGTTCACGGTAACAGCACGAACATTAACGTCTTCGAAGAAGTAAGGGCCAATGATGCGAGTTTGCGATACAGCGCACCAAACCGTAACTTTTGGGCTGTGCAGCGGTCTTTCGTGTAAGTGTTGCGGATTTTCATTAGCCCAATAACGGCAATTCTGCCGGTTAACCATGCCGTTGAGGTGAAAGTGGGCTTCGTCACTCAGGAACAAAATGAGGTTCTCATTTTGATCGTTCAGTGCTTCCATCTCACGTGCGAAGTTCATTCGTTGTGCATAATCTCCGGGGTGTAACTGTTGCACAATGGCCAATTTGTAGGGGTGAAAGCGAAGATCCATATGCAAAATTCGGCTCACCGAACGATCACTGAGGCGAAGTGCAGCAGCATGTTTCCGAGCAGATCGCGACGGACTGCGAAGAATGGCTTGTCGAACGCGTTCAACATTTTCAGGCGTTCGAACTGTTCGCACAGGTCCTCTTGGTGTGATTCAACCCAACGAAGGATGGTGTTTCGACGAAACTCACGCTGCACGACCGTGACTGACTCATTATTTCGGACGAAACTATCATAGGCGGAAACACGATGCTCCACCGTCCAAGGCTCCATGACGACAACTGGTAAATAAATGCTAGGAACACACGAGTCTAACGGCACCTTTCCCACTTCTCTCGTCCTCAGTGGGGGAAAGTTATGCCCATCTGAAAAACGTCCGCCCTCCGTGCCTTGTATAAAGATTCTTAATTCTTTTCAATATTGCAATCGAATTTTCTATGGTTCTGTTAACACTATGGCCACGAAGTTCTGCATGAGGCTCGGCTTTCGTTTTGTCTGAGATGTTGTTTCTAGGACAATCCCATCGAAAGTAATCGTGCTAACGACCGGACGGACAGAATTGAATTTGACCACGGATTCGTCATCTTGGAGTCGAATTCTATCACTTGAGACTATTTTCGGCTCAAAATTCGAAAATTTCAGACATTTGGGTCAAACGATATACCGCTCGTTTAAGTAGGACAAGCGCTCAAAAAGTAATATACGAACGAATGTATATCATTTATTTCTTCTATATATTTACATTTATTCCATGATAACTATATCAAGAAATTCCTCACGAAGAACTTCAATTCCAAAATTGAATTCAACGAGTTCTGGGAATCAATGGTAAGAACACATTTAATTAAATAACTTCACTTGTGTCGTGCATTTTCAACAACCGCATGAACTTACCAAGTTCCGAAATCAGAAAGTTATGCAAATTGAAATTTTATCCTTTTACCCGGAAGATATGTACAATGCTTTTTGCTACGAACTATTTGCAGTGCAGCAGCGTTTTGGGCACCAATTTGAATTTCATGCGGACGCTTTCACCTTATAAAACGACGCCGGAGGGTAATGTAACACGGGAAGGAAAAATTACGAGGGCAATATTCTTGAACAAATGCAGTTAAATCAACGTGTTTACAAGTCCTACAGGCAAAAATCCCTCGCTTTGTTTCTGGTGATAAGGCTGACTTACTTTCGAGAATTAAATTTTATAAGGATGTGGAATTTGTGGGCAATCCTCAAGAGGCACTGCGAAGGGAAATGTAAATCAAATTCACTTGTTTTTCAAGGACTTTCTTTTGTCTTCTTTGAATATACATCCAGGATCTGTTCAATCGTATCATAAATGTCATGTGAATATTCAAAGTGTAAAAATAACTGGGAAAATTAAATGTTTTACTGCGATTCTTCGTATCGGAGAAAACGATAAAAAATCTTAATATTCTGAGAGCTATTGGTGAATTACAAGTTTAAAAATTGATTCGTGCTTCACGGTCGGCTGTATGCATCATGGATGGAACAGAAAAAAATCAAATCGCAACACACTTAAAATTTTATACTAGGTTGATATTATGGAAATATTTCCAAGTTGATTCTGAAATGCTAGATATTTATCTTATTTTTAATTCACGTAGTGTATTGAAAAATCGATATATCAACGTCAATCAGTTGTCCTACATTGCATAACGAAAAACAGTCCGAAATAGAGGAACACATAAATTTTTATCATTTTTATCTCGTCAAATAAAATATTTCTCTTTAACATTCCCCCGAAACATATTATTTTTTTAACTTTCAACAAACATTATACGAATATTTGAGAAATTCCAAAGGATTTCCGGGATGCATCCCTGTGAAGATCATACAGACAACTTAATGTAATAGTTATTTACACCAGTGGATAAAATGAATTTTTATTCATGAAATGAAAGTTTATTCTTTTCGAATGAATGAATATTTTTATTTCTATTTGTCATCCATAATATTCATTGAAGGCTAGATAATGGAAATGAAAATTTTTTCTGTGTGATCCCTATTTTCGAAAGGGTCGAAACACATGCAGACTTTCAACGAATAATACTTGTAGCAGACACGGAAAAACTTCATTTCCATTTTCATCTGCCTTTCTATACAGGGTGAGTCTTTGACTTGTACATATATTTTAACCGAATATTCCTGGGGTCAAAAGAAACACTTTTTTCCTCTACCATTTTTTCCATTTCGGCCTAAATAAGAAGATATAACCCTTTTTTATTTTCAGAATGAGCTATGCCGCCACTGGTAAACTAACCACTGAATTTTTGCTAGTATGAGATCTACCATTCAAACGTTTGAAATAAGCTATTGTATCAAAGAAACGAGTAGATATACCATTCGAAATTTTCAAATAAGCTGCTGTATTAAATGAAGAAATATAAACTCACTTTTTCCATACCAGTTGTATTTCTATTGCCATTATTGATTCATCCAAAATTTTGCTGGTGATAAAATAAAAGTGAATAATCTCTTCTTGATGTATACTTCATTTTTGATTATATCTTAGTGACTTTTAAACCACCTATTTCAGCTATAGCATTCATTTCCAATATCTCTTGAAAACTTCCATGCAATAATTTACGAAATCAAAACAACAACTCAACCATAAAATTTGAATAAATGACATATTCACTTGAACAGTCTAAACCACAGAACATAAATACAGGGTCTCTATAAATGATTGTAACAGGGCAGTTGGCTTTGGATTATACAAACCACAGAATTCTGTGATCATGATATGCTCTGATTGGTTACAGATTGGTATTCTGCAATCCAAAGCCAACTGCGCTGTTACAATCATTTATGAAGACCTTGTATAAGAATTGCGAGCTGCCAACTAACACGGCCTTCTGAACTACCGGGCCCGGTCATAGCCAAGAGCGGCAACACTGTAGAAAGGTTTACCCTTCCGACATATTACAAGCACAGCCTTCTAAAGTAGTCCCTACGTAGTACGTAGTCTACGTACAGTTGTGTTACAGGCGCAAGCGTGAACGCTAGTAAACATCTAGTGGTAAATTAATATGTTTTTAGTGTCGATTGTGGTCGTAAATGTGAAAAATAAGTGAATTATAATTATTTGTTGTGATTGTGAACAGTGAAATTATTTGTGTTATTGGTGTTAGTGAATTGTTCTTGGGATAACTACTTTCGTCTTCTTGTAGGTGCCTCTAACCTATAAATCAAATTCATCTTCTTCGAAAAATGGTAGGAACGTTTTATATTTTATCGTGTAGAAGGAATATTCGTCTAAAAAACTAAAAGGATATTTCAATTGTTTCAGTTGGCCGAAATATGAACAGCGTAAGCTTTTATAAATGAGGGTCATACTGAGAAATTTCATTCCAACAAAAGTTTTGATTGTAAAAAACATTTCGATTCCAACGATATAATTAAGTTCCATGAACATTCACAAGCAGATGGAACAATTAAATTAGTTTCTTTGACATACCAAAAATCAAAAGAACTGACCCATTAAATTTAATTATCGTTCATAATTATGTGCTCTATATTGAAATATGTATATCTATTTTGAACGACAACGAAACTTTTTCTGAAGAGTTTAGAACAAAAATGAATTTTATGTGAACTGATTATTCATAGCATTGAATTGAACTTTTATTACCTATTCAAAATTCATAGAAAATTGTATGTACTTGTTTTTTGAATTCGAAGTTCATTCTGAATTCGCTTAGTTCAATGCTTTCATGAATTATAACTTTATTAAGGTTATTTTAGTAGTAATAAATATGATGAATAAATGAGAAATGAATGTAATCTAATCGTAATGAATATTTGAATAAACGTATGTCAAAGCTCAACGAAACAAAATTGCAATACTTCGAAAGTGGTGTGGAAATTTGCTTAATAGATAAGGATTCACACTGAAGAAGTATAGAGGTGAGCTCATTCATTGTAACCCCATTTTTGAAGAAAACCCGCTAGTTCTCTTACCATTTATCATTCCAGATAACAAATTCTCTAATTATTCTTGAAATTTGTCAACGTGACAACGTAGGGAAAATTGAATTCTGTGAATATTTTCGACAGAATTGCATTCAGCCAAAGTACCCAATTTTTCGAATTTCTAAAATTTTTTTTTCTTTCAACATCGAATTACTCGGAATTTTGTATTCGGGAAAGATCAATCATATTCACGAAAAACTATGTTCCAAAAATTTTTCATTTGAAGAAATCGTTTGCGAGATATTACTGAAAATTTATGCTTTTCATGGATTTTCAACAGCCTGTATCTTTTTAACCAGGACGAATCGGAAAAAATGGTAGAGGAAAAAAGTGTTTCTTTTGACCTCAGGAATCTACGGTTAAAATATATGTACAAGTCAAAGACTCACCCTGTATAGAAAATGTTATTCCATTTTGATGTAAATAAAATAATGAATACTTTTAAGAGGACATAAATAATTCGAATTCATAGCAAGATATCTTTACCTTCGATTCGGTTTGTAATTGTTTTCGGCTTAACATAAAAAAATTCATATATTCGATCAGATCAATTCTGCAATGTTCTAACGACTTCTCCATTAATTATTTTTAAAGATGAGGATCAGGTTAAAAATCATCAGAGATTGAGTATTCTGGATACCAACTCACCTTAGGCTATCAGTGTAATTTCTGTTATGAAATAACCCATCATACTGTATTATCTGGGAGCTGAAATTTCATGAAATAGTGATTACGCATTGACTTGCACTGGTTCTGACCTCGGTTTGCCATTCGGGAGAAAAATATTTATTGTGGTAACCATTGAAAACCCATTTCTTGATTTTAACAATCTCGATTATGAAAAGTATTTAACCTAACGCGTGTAATTTAACATGCTTAATATATCTTACAATAACCCTACATGATCATGCAATGAATAATAATGATAACTCCTCAGAATGTGTGCATAAGATTAATAGGTGCTAAGTAATTAAATAAGAACTATAAATGAATTTTGAATGATTTCAATCAAAATGATTTAATCATATCTTAAAGTTCGAAGTTTGAGTTGATTAATTGGGTGAAATAGAAAATTGACCAGTCACATTCGAGAACTTAATTTTTCCATGAAAAATGCAGCTAAGACTCATTTCGAAGTAAGTTTATTAGAATGTTCTCAAAAATTCCACATAACGATGTAGAGTTTTTCAGTTCCATTTCGAGAATCCTAATAATAGTGATTTTCACTGAAATGAAAGACATTATAAACAAGTAATGAAACTGAAATCCTGCACCTCCTTCAAAGGAAACCGCTCACCCGTAAAAGCAATGTGTTCGTGAAATTCTCAGGCCAGACTGATATTTTCGTTAACTCTTCGACTTCATTATATTTCTTCTCCGGGAACAAAATTCCGTATATTACTGCACGTGAGATACACTACTGGAAAAAATTAAAGGATAAAAAAAAATTCCAATTTTCGGCAATTTTCAACATGCCGTAACTTTGAGAGGAATGGTCGTACAAGGAATTCAAAACGGGGAAACTGTAGCTCCAAGTGTCTAGTTTTTGGATTAGAACTTCAAAATGTTTTGGTGTCATCGGTTGTTGAGTAATCTTGAAGAGACCATCATCAAAAAAAATTCGAAATTTTTTTCAGTTTTTTCCTTGGTCTACCGGCTTGGAAAAATTTTTTTTTGCTCAATCACTATGAGGATTGGATAGTTTCTTCATTCTGTTTTAATCTCATATTCTATAGATTTTGGTATATCCACTTCTTGTCAAGATATCAGCCTTCAAATAAAAAAGGATCCTTTTGCCTTTGAATATCGATACCTCGGCAACCAATGATTGCACAGAAAGCTAAAGGTGGGTTTCAGGAACTTGAATGAATTCCCTGCAACGGTTAGCCATTGCTTTTCCGAAAAAAAATTATTTTTTCTGTCACATGAATTTGAAAATGCAACAAAAAAGGTCTTTTCGTGGTGTTTTGGGAATACGAGCGCTGGATCGAAAATATTGTGGGAACAGAAAATGTTAAGTGTGCATTTTCCAGTTCAATAAGTCCACAAAAATCTCACAAAGAGCCAAATTAGTCCAGCCAACCGTTTTCGTGTTTTCACCCGATCAAATTTCTGAAAAAGTTAAAGGATCACGTTTCCTGCTCTGAAAAGCTCAAAACCTTTATTATCTCGGAAAAACAAGAAAAAAAAATCACAACCCTTTTCAACGATTTCATTGCAGAAAGATAATGAACTTCCAAAATAGAACAAAAATTCACGAAAAAATCGAAAAAAAATTCCTACTGTTCCAAAAAATTTCTATTTTTTTTTAGAATTTTTTCTCTTTTTTTTGAAAGTTCAATAACTTTCTGTAATGAAATTGTAGAGAAAAATTGGTGAACTTTTTTTTCTCGTTTTTTCAAGATTATAAAGGTGATGAGCTTTTCAGGGCAAGAAACGTGATCCTTAATTTTTTCCGAAATTCGATCGAGTGAAAAACGAAAACGGTTGGCTGGATTACTTTGGCTCTTTGTGAGATTTTTGTGGACTTATTGAACTGTAAATTGCACACTTAACATTTTCGGTTCCACAATATTTTCGATCCAGCGCTCGTATTCCGAAAACACCACGAAAAGACCTTTTTTTGTTGCATTTTCAAATTCATGTGACAGAAAGAATAATTTTTTTTTCGGAAAAGCAATGGCTAGTCGTTGAAGGGAATTCATTCAAGTTAATGAAACCCATCTTTAGCTTTCTGTGCAATCATTGGTTGCCGAGGTATCGATATTCAAAGGCAAAAGGATCCTTTTTCATTTGAAGGCCGATATCTTGACAAGAAGTGGATATACCAAAATCTATAGAATATGAGATTAAACAGAATGAAGAAACTATCCAATCCTCATAGTGATTGAGCAAAAAAAAATTTTTCCAAGCCGGTAGACCAGGAAAAAAATGAAAAAAATTTCGAATTTTTTTTTTGATGATGGTCTCTTCAAGATTACTCAACAACCGATGACACCAAAACCTTTTGAAGTTCTAATCCAAAACTAGACACTTGGAGCTACAATTTCCTCCTTTTAAATTCCTTGTTCGACCATTCCTCTCAAAGTTACGGCATGTTGAAAATTGCCGAAATATTTGGAATTTTTTTTTGATCCTTTAATTTTTTCCAGTAGTGTATTTTCGATTCAATAACGCACTCGGAACTACAACCTCGTCGTCACCGCTCAACTGTTTTCGGAACACGTACTAAATTCTTTGACGGTTGCATAATTTTCGAGGACACTTGCAAAGAATTGATTATAATAATATCAATTCATTATTATTTATAATGAGATCGGTTGTGGAGACAGATTTTCCACTTTCCTTCCTGAAACAAAACCAAAATTAAATGGAAAATACCGACGGCTTGACAAAAACATCACATGAATGCACTTTTGATTCAACCTCCAAGGTGAAGAATTACTTTTTACACAATTCAAGAAATATTTGTGGATGCAAGGCGAAGACGGACGCATTCCGCTTCATTCCGTTAAAAACCCTAATACAAAAATTACAGTTTAGAGACTTTAAAAAGTATAAAAACTTATCCAAACCATTGACAAAGTTGTTGCAAATTGAACGAAAAGCTTTTCGGCGCTTGTTCATTGGTGGAGCAATAATGCTATATTACCTCGAAATTTTGTATACGTAAGTTGCTAAGTATACGATTGCAAAATCGGAATTATATTCTGCAAATTCCAAAAAATGAAATAGGTATAAAATCAATAATTGAAAAAAAATACATAAAGGTAATAATGAGAGATGATGGGATCCTCTTGATTTTTTTGCATGAACATTTAGTATTTCAATCTTCATTCACAAAATAAATTTCACTAGAATCGGATATCTTGTAATGGAAACACATGATTCCTTTTTTCAATTTCCAATTGAAATATCTATATTTTTTGTTAACACTATAGCCACAAAATTTTTCATGAGCATCTTGCACGTGGCCGCAAAATTTAATTTTGATTGGTTTTGTTTTGTCTGAGATATTGGAGACCAAAAATTCTAAATGACCATATTATGACCATATTATTATATAGGTACCGATTCGGAAATTCACATCGAAAACATACGATATACAAGGCATCAGACAGAGAATTTTTCCCTCCAGTTGCACAGATGAATAGGCGAGATAATCAAGTGCGATAACTGAATGAATTCAACTGTCTCACTGCAAATATCTAGTCTTGTCTCTCTCTTATCGCAGTATGGTAGGGAACCCGAACTACACGTATAGAATTTTTAATTTGTCAGGCTGCCCGTAATACTCGATTCAAGCATTTAGGGACCCCGCAGACTGCAGACTTTTAATCGGCCGATAGTTTAGTCAGGTTGGGCTGAAAATGCGCATACCGAGCCAACAAGTTTGCTCGGTGTGCGCACTTTCAGCCCAACCTAACTATAATCGGCCGATAAAAAGTCTGCAGTCTGCGGTGTCTCTTACTGTTGCCTACCATACTAAAGAATTACGCTCCTCTGAACGATAAGAGAGAGACAAGAGTAGAATAATGAAGTAAGACATCTGAATTCAGTGTGTTACAGCAAGTGATTGTCTCGACTATTCATCTGTGCAACTGGAGGGAAAAATTCTCTGTCTGATGCATTGTATATCGTATATTTCAGATGTGAATTTCCAAACCTGTATATGGAACACCCTATACGATTTGGCTGGTTAACGAACTTAACCGCGTTACTTGGGAACCGAACTCACCCTGAAAATCTCAAGTCTCTAGGACAATCTCTTCGAATGTTATCGTGCTAACGGTCGGATTGCCCCACGGACAGAATTGAGTTTGACCACGGATACATTATCAAGGAGTCGAATCTAATCATTTGAGACCATTTTCGGCTCAAATTTGAAAACAACAGACATTTGGGCAAAACGGTACAGAACTCGCTTAACCCTTAACCACAGTCGGGAGTCAAATTGACTCCGTGTGGAATTAATAATCAAATATCTTTCGTTTGCGCAAGAATCTGCTCATAAGCTTCGAGTTACCCTCGAATCTAATATCCTTCAGTACGCCTAGAGGCTTGAAGTGATCAAAATCGTTGTTTTGTTTACGCTATTTGGTTTCAAAGTTTTGCGCGCATCTTTGTAGTCTAATTGACTCCCGTCTGTTATTACGTGCTAAATAATTAATATTATAAAACCGGTGAGTTTTACAAGAAAAATAATAAAATATTTTGAATATTTATGGAATATTATTGTTTAGGGATTCTATATCTTATCATTTTTTATAGAAATATGGATTCTAGTGCCGGACCATCCAAAAAAATCTTGGAAAGCAACTTATCACTGAAGAATTAGAGAGAAGACGAAATAATTCACGTGTAAGACTGGAAATGAAAGTAGCAATTAGAAACATTTGGGAAAAAAAGAAGAGCAACCAAAAGAAACAGTAGGTAACTCGCCATTAGAAAATACTGTTCAATTTGCCCCAAGAACTAAAACGAAAAACATCTACATTATGCTCTGAATGCAGGAGTCCAGTATGCCTACAATGTTCTTCTGCTGTATGTTCAACATGCATTTAAAAACATTTTTCACTTTTTTTCTTAGAATAAATGTGTTTTGTATTTGTTACTTGCATTAAGGAGTTTTATTTAAACATTGTTAAATTTGAAAATTATTATTACTTGTTTTCTAAGAATGTGTTGTTTATTTGTTTTTTTATCATTCTGATTTTTATAATAAACGGTTTGAAACTTGAAAATGACATTTAATTGAATAAACCTACAGGTTTTTCACATTAATCACAAAAAAACCCTTAATCAGATCATTTAAAACACAAAGAGTAAATTTGACTCCTGTCTGTTACAATGTTAATCAAATTCATGTCTGTGGTTAAGGTTAACTTAAACGAGCGCCCAAATTCAAAGTGAATACATTTCCGAATTCCTGTCACCCTTCAAATTCAATATAGAATTGGATGTAATAATTAATCAACTGAAAAGACTGTTTCCGAACATCATCCTGAATCTACATTTTAGGCCTCAATGAGTGTCTGAATATAATGTTGAATGTTAATTTAGTTTAGGTAATTAAAACATAAAACGAAACTGCCATGAATGAGATGTAATCTGCTTGGAGCATTCTAGCTACTGCGTTGCCTACCGAACCAACAACTATTGTTTCGATGGCAGCCTTATACAAAGGTCCGGTGAAATATAGCTGTCATTACTCACTCTGTCTTTCGGGCATTTATTCTGTAAACTGTCAGCTTTTAAAAGTTGTTTGTCAAACTTATTCACCCGGGTTTATTAATTATGGAAGGTGCTCGCTTTTCTTCCTGCCTCTGAAGAAATACTTATTTATATGATAATGGAAGCACCACGCCAGCCAGCAATCTCAATTTCTCCATTGATTCCTTTTAGGTCGTTTTTAAAGTATATTTAAAAACGGAATCGGGTGATTTAATGATAGAATATAAATAGTGTGAGCTTTTCAATTGATTCCACTTATACATAATAACTAATCAAGTTCATGACGGTTTCGGTTTCTGAGTAATGACATTTATTTGTTTCTCATTTGTAAACGTCAGTTTCCAAAAACACAATATTAATCAAGAAAGTTTATTTTATCAAGTCACTAACTTGTAAAACTGACAGTTAACTTGTAAAATTTTTACAAGTTAGTAGTATTATTCACATTGAGATTTATCAAGTACTTGCTTCTAATTTCATTCATCCTTGTAATTTCAGAGTTCCTGGAACAAATGTATTTCTCAATAAACGTTCTCGAACTATTCGAAAACGATATTCGTACCTTGTTTTATTCGTATCTATTTGTTTTCCTTCTCAGATCCTAGAGGTTTTTTTGACCTGTAAACTCACTGACAGTTTCACGTACTCGCATCTAATTTCATTTATTCGTCTAATTTCATCGTTCCTGGAACAAATATTTCTAGTAGTAAACGTTATAAAAGTATTTAAAACGATATTCATGCCTTGTTTCATTTGGATCTGGCCTTTTTCATCAGAAATGAGCAAATATTCTCGAAGGACTTCCCTCTCGTAAAGCACTGACAGTTGTCATAATTTTCCGATGTCATAAATAATCATAAAAAATGCAACTTACGACATTTGCGACAAATTCTTGAGATTTTTTGGAATTTATCTAACTTTTTTACAAATGAGAAACAAATAAAATATAAAACAATACACGCAAGGTAACAGGTTTTACTGGCTCAAGGAAGTAACTCGCCTGCGGCTCGTCAGTTATATCCCCTCTTTCCTTGCTAGTAATGTTATACTAAACAATGTATACTATTGAGTTGTATATGTTGAGACTAATACACTGTTAAAATTCATTTGACAATTTTTTTAAAATATCACATTTAGTGATCAATAGTTTTGCGCGATTTACCAATATGGAAATACAATAATTCAATTCCAAAAGTTCTGACTTTCATATTGTATGACTATACAATAAAAATTGATTCGGGGTGTAAACGGGATTATCCACTTTGAAATTTGAATTTAGAATGAATCGAACTGTCGCCAATACTATTGTTGACTGTGCTATATTAAAAAAAAACAAAATAAATCTACAAAATTTTCCGACACGCCTCACGCTGTTGAAAATCAATGAAAATTTCGATTTTCAGGTATATCTTACAAACCACCCCTTCCAGTGAATTCATTTATCCGGATAGTTAAAGTTTTTCATTCTTCGATCATAAAATTTCATCCACATCCTCCAGTTTTTCTAAAAAACCCTCTTATTCCGTGAAAATACTCGAAATTCGAAGAACTATGTTGAATCAAACTTGATGAATATTTGGCCATTTTAGAGAATACAAAAAATATTTATGTTTCTTCGTGTCGTACAATTTTTTCGAATGATTTGAATTCCAAGTAAAACAATATTTATGAAATTTCGGGAATTGGATGCTTTGGTTGAATACAAGTCTGTTCAAAGAATTCATTTTTTACCGCGTTGCCACGACTAAAAATTAAAAATGGAAGCATTGCATTTTTTATCAAACAAGCAGTACATGAAAATGTCCTATTCACATCAATGAATTCCATTGTGGTTCGTAAGAATGTCGAAACGAATAAGTAAAAATTATTCATTCTCCTTTCTTTATGCCCTTGGTAGCTTAGACCATCGAGGCATCGAACATACATTATTTGTATACAATTCTACACTTAAACTCTCACACCCATCTTACATACCACTCTAGATAATTTTTGTTCATAGACATACTAGGAGATCCCTAAATTATCGCTATTTAATACAGTTCATGAATCTTTCCTTTCATTTTCGTGCTAACTTGTTTAATGAGGCATTTATTGTTAGACAAATTATTCTGGCTTAATTCAATCCAAAATGCAAAGTATTGATATTATTATCAGTATATTTTGGAGTAGAGTCCTAGAAAAATACGGTTTATATTTCCACGTGTATGAATAGTACCTAG
Organism: Propylea japonica; assembly: GCA_013421045.1. NCBI lineage: Eukaryota > Metazoa > Arthropoda > Insecta > Coleoptera > Coccinellidae > Propylea > Propylea japonica. The sequence goes on from CM024239.1 coordinate 36,634,846, forward strand.
TTATCGAATTGTGAGTTAGAAAAGCATTAGAAGAACAAGGTCATCACATTATCACCCGATTCCAATATTCATTTTCAGGAAATGGATTAAACCTGTACAATTGATCTATTACAATAGATTACTTTCGAAGAAGGGTACCACTTCCCAGGGTTCTTACAATTCCAAATGTGGCAAAAGCAGAATCTGAAAATTTAATTATCTAAGTGCACCGTTAACGTAAGTTATTCCATTACCAAAGCACTCCAAAACTATCTGATATTATGGATGTTCCTAAATAGCATTTCCTTATGCGTTCTGAATAATCCAGAAAGCTGAAGTTCTGCAATGCGTTCGTTCGACGTGCAATAGACATCTGCACCGAATTACATCTACCATGTTTCATCTAGGACTTATCGAGAGTTCGAATGAAATTTAATTTGAAAGGTCGAAACCGCTGTACGAGACTTGAGTTAGCCATAATCTTGTTCTGAACATCCAACCAGTACAATTGTTACGGGAGCCAACTATTATTGTTCTAATGGCAGAGTAACACAATGGTCGAGTGAAATATAGCTGTCATTAGTTCGTTAATGTCTGCTGAGTAGAAGAAGAATTACTCCGGTGAAATGAACAGTTTGGAAACTATCTGATAATGAACTTGGGCAGTAAATTCGGTACTTTGGTGGAAGTTGGAGTAGCCAATCGAAAATATAACTTGGATCGAACAATAATGGCGGGGCATACTTATTGCACAATTCGAGAACTACACCTACATGATCTATCACACGGACAAGAAATACTAATAATGAAAATTCGAGAAAAACCCTGCGCAGATGCTTTTGAGCGCTCGTTTATTAGTGGAACAATAATGCTATTACCTCAAACTTTTGTATATAACTTGAGATTCATGCTGAGTATATGAATGCAATATCTCGGATCGGAATTATATTCTGGAAATTATTTAAAAAATTAAAAAAACTGATATCTATGGTTCAGATAATGCGATTGGTTCCGTTTTGTCTGATATATTGAGAAACAAACATTTTGAATGACCATATTTTGGGTCTCTGGGACAATCTCTTCAAAAGTTATCGGGCCGGCCGGACGGACAGAATTCAATTTGTAATCACGGAGTCGAATCCTATCTTTTGAGACCATTTTAGGCTCATAATGTGAATTTAGGTAGAACGAGTGCTCAAAAATTGGAAATTGTCCTGATGTGTAGTTCGGAGCTTTTTCGCGCTTGTCCATGTAAAAAAAAGATAGATAATCAAATCTCAAAGCATTTGGTTTCATTATATTCATTTGTGAATCCAACATTTCTATTCGAATTTTGAAGCTATGGCCTACGGCTGACCGTTAAAACATGATAAGTTCCGAAAGGAACAATATTAAAATTTTAAATTCTCTCATTGAGTCAAGATTTGAACAGTGAGCAATAAAACGATCTCAATGCCTCTCAGGATATTCAAATTTGACTTACCATAGTACGACTTCATGAAATTCAGTATAACAAAATAATTCATACTCAAAAAGCTAAAAAAAATAGAAATTGTTATACCAAGCCGAAATTCGAATACAGGATTCCTGCACAAATCCTTGTGTCCCTACCCGCCACGCAATGAGAGCTCTAGTTAAGTCGGCAGTATTCTCCCACTTTGTTTTCATATATGTATATTTTAATTTGAAGAGAAAAGCCGAGTTTTATTTGAGTTTGAAAAGGCTTCTGATTAGTGTGATCTTCGAAACAGAAGTTTATTCAGATGAAAGTAAAATATATAAAAGTCATAGAAAATTGACACCAAGAGGTTTGAGAACTATTTTCATTATCAAAATCAAGGAATATATTGCTCTGCTCCGCTCCTCAAAATATTTTCTTACGATTTGTGAATTTGAAATTGACTTATCAGTTTTAAGATTATCGAGAAACACAAGGAGAATATTTCAGTAACAGCACGTTTTTTTCATCCAAATAGCAAATTTCGTATTGATAGAATATGTGGTTTCGAAGACATTCAACAAATAGCTTTGCAGGAGTGAAGCGGTGAAGCTATGTGAGATTAATCTGATTTCAAAACAAATTCAACAAAAAAACTGAAATGGATAAAACATTATATGTTTTCCGTTGACATCAAAAAAAGGTGTAAAAATATACGAAATTGATCAATAATGAAACATTTTATTGATGAATTTCTACTGAACACAAAATATTCAGAAGCAATACAACTATGTAATGTAACAATTCTACTGAAACATAGATACTCATATTATGTCGAATGTATCTCTTATCCAGAATGAAATAAATTTCAATCAAGAATTTATACTCACTTTATAATGATGTCGCCGAAAAATCTTATAATCAACTCGTTTGTTAATCTAGCAATCAATAATCTAGTTGATTAAGTAACAGTTATCGCGGTGAAGGTATGTAAAATTAAAGTGATTTTGAAATAAATCTTATAGACAAAGAAATGCATACAATGGAGTAATAGACATGTCATCTTTACAGTTATTAGAATGTTTAACAATTAGCTGTTCGATATAATCTTAGCGTGATACATACATTCTGCTCGCTCATATTTCGAGTTCCTAGTAAGAAATGCCCATTTTCCGAACTCTCCGTCAAATCAACAATTCCACAATTGCACTGAATTGGAACAATCCATAATGACTCAGAGTTGTCTCGCGTGCTATTATAATTTGACATTCCGAATTGCATTCAACCAACACATATTCTGATTCGACGTGTCATGGGATTTATGTTCGTTAATCTCAAGAGCTTACCACAAATTCAATTTTCATGCCTCAGCTCACTACATGTATGTCTGATGTCAATCTCAGGGTGGTGTGTGTGGTGTATTGCAAGTAGCTGATTAGCCCAGTTAAGATGTAACCAACGCTCAAGAATTCAGCGAATGCATCTTGATGTTGATTTGACAATATTGATAAAATACGTAGATAATAGTTGGCATAATTTCTGTGATTCGAGCTCTAATTCTCTTCCTACAAACATACTTATCCAATGCTTATTTTGATACCTAAATCAGGGTAGATCCGAAAACCTTCTTCAGATTTAATTCATATACAATATTTCATATACAAAATGAATATAAAAATATATAAATAAATTATAAACGTTTTTTATATATTTTTGATATATAATTCAAATCAATTGTGTGATAGAACAAAGCGGAAAAGAAAGAATGAGCAGATTCAGAATTATATCAATAATTTTCGGATGATATTAGTACCATCAGTAAAGCATTATTCTAATAACCATCTTGTATGCTTGAATTTGTTTGATAATAAGCTGAAATATGAATCATGAAGGCTTCTTCAAAATTTCGTTTCACGGCTTTCATTCTGTTTGATTTGTCATCTTGTAATTGCATCTGATAATAAAGCCAAAAATTTATAAGAAAGCCCTGGGCAGGTGCTTTTGAGCGCTCCTTCTTTGGTGGAGCAATGAAGTTATTAGCTCAAAATCTTGTATGGGACTTGAGATTGATACCAATATATAAATGCAAAATCTCAGCACGATCGGAAATTTACTCTGGAAATTTTTGAAAGGGTGAAACATGTAAAACTTGACCATTCAAAAAATCAAATTCTACTGTTCTGATGATGCAATCCTGTTGATCATGATCAAGAACATTCAGTTCATCAATCTTAATACATAAAATAAATTTCACTCGAATCGGACATCTTTTTCAATATTACAAAAATTATTGAATTTTCTTTGGTTCTGTTAACACTATAGCCACAAAGTTTTGAATGATGCTTTCATGTGGCCGCATAATTTCATTTCAATTGGTGTCGTTCTGTCTGATAAATTGAGGAACAAAAATTTTGAATGGCCATATTTCATGGAACATGGATGTACAATATGGCTGGTTAACGAACTCGTTCGTGGCATTTGGAAACTGAACTCATCCTGGAAGTTTCAAGTCACTAGGACAACCCCTTCGGAAGTTATCGTGCTTACGGCCGGAAGTCCCTACGGACAGAATTGAATTTGACCGCGAATTCGTCATCAGGGAGTCGAACCCTATCGTTTGAGACTGATTTCGGCTCCAAATCCAAAATTAAAAACATTTGGGCAAAACGATATAGGACTCGTTTAAGTAGAACGAGAGCTCAAAAAACTGGAACAAAAAAACCAATAGAAACTTATAGGTACCTATTGGCCTAAACAACTTAAAACAGCTGAGATCATTATGATTCTGAAACCAAGTTAAGACCCCAATGATGTGTCATCGTATAGGCCTATAAGTCTCCTACCAACTCCTTCGAAAGAGCTAGAAAAGCTGATATATCAGAGAATCAGTGGAATAATAGATCAAATCCCAGATCACCAGTTTGGTTTTCGATAACACCGCTCAACCATCCCGCAATGCCACAGGACAGTTCATGAAATAAATAAATCCCTAGAAGAATAGAAATATTGCACATCTGTATTCCTGGACATAAGCCAGACATTTGATGAAGTATGGCATGAGGGCCTCTACAAAATAAGAAAAAAGCTTCCATCTTACTATGACTTGTTTAAATATTACTTAAGCGATCGTTCCTTCAAAACAAAGGTAAACGGAGAATCCTCCAACATACAAACAATAAGGGCAGGCGTCCCACCAGGTAGTGTATTAGGCCCCCTGCTCCACCTTATATACACTTCAGTCCTGCCAACAACCGAAAAAACCACAACGGGACTTTAGCTGATGACACAGTCCTCTTAGCCAGTGATGAAGATCCTACAACTGCAATATCCACCCTGTAAAATAACCTAAATACAATGGTTTGACAAATGTAAAATGAAAGTTAATGAGTCCAAGTCCAGACTAGTAACTTTCACACTAAGAACGGGAACATGTCTTCCAGTGAAAATCAATAACACTCCATTACCCCACTCGTCATCTACATGATACCTAGGCCTACATCTGGATGAAAAATTAAACTGGAAGCAACATCTGACCAAAATGAGAAAACAAATAGACATGAAATTCAACGAACTGTACTTGCTCCTGGCTACAGACCCACAATAATGGGTAATCATCTCCTATACAGGGTGGTCCAGATCGTAACCAAGAAATTTTATCCACGTATTCTACATCAAAAATAAGACCTAGTTTGTCATATAAACATATGTCGAGAAATGTTTCCTCCTCGAGATACGGGGTGTTAAAATTATGGAACAAATATAACTTTCACACTGATTGACATATTTTTATGAAATTTGAGACATAGGTTTTGAGCGTCAAGGAGCACTTTTTGCATAATGTAATTTCTCTTCTATTCTACCAGTGGCGTCCGTACTGCAGCGAGACTGAATATTTTCAGATGAAAAAAGTGATACGCCACTGCTTTTTCCGACAATAAAAATACTATTCAAATCCTTATTTAATTTGGAGCAGCATATTGTCGGAAAAACCAGTGGAGTATCATCTGAAAATATTCAGTCTCGCTACAATACGGACGCCACTGGTAAAATAGAAAAAAATATTATGCAAATAGTGCACCTTGACGCTCAAAACCTTTGTTTCGAATTTTATAAAAAGATTTCAAGCAGTGTGAAAGTTGTTAATAAAAAACATTTTTTCTATAATTTAAACACCCCGTATCTCGGGGAGGAAACATTTCTCGACATATGTTTATATGACAAACTAGGGCTTATTTTTGATGTAGAATACGTGGTTAAAATTTCTTGGTTACGATCTAGACCACCCTGTAGATTGAATCAGCGATTTTTCGCCCTAATTATAGAACTTAATTTCATAATACCGAAAAAAATGTTTATAATAGTATATAACATTATTAGCAAGGTAAGAGGGTTTTTACTGGCGAATGGAGGATATAATTGACGAGCCGCAGGCGAGTCAGTTACCTCCTTGAGCCAGTAAAACCCGTTACCTTGCGTGTATTGTTTTATATTTTATTTGTTCTCATTTGTAAAAAGGTTATTAGATAAATAAAAAAAAGGTTATTAGATAAATTCCAAAAAAATCTCAATAATTTGTCGCAAATGTCGTAAGCTATGGAAGCGTTGCCATGAACATGTCTGTTTATTTTTCTTAAATTTGTTGACGTTTAGTTGTCATTTGCAGATTTCAAAAAGTAATAGCGTTTCTGAAACGAAAAAATGAGCGTTATACGCCAAAAAAGGCCAAGGTATTAAGTAAAGAAGAGGCTGCACAATTTCTTTTACATGCTCCTGATGACCAGTGGTTGCTGGCGAAAATTGTAACAATATTTGGAATTTTTGGATGTTGTCGAATGTCGATGTGACGAAATTCTCTCCTTAAACATGAATGATGTAGAAAATATATTGTGACATTGCGGCAAACAAAAAATTTAACAACAAGAAGATTCACCATAACCGATGATAGCTGCAGCTTCAAGCCTTGCATGTTATACAGAAAATATGTAAATCTTCGGCCTCCTGGAACAGAAAGCCTAAGATTTTTTTTGACATACCGACATGGAAAGTGACTTTTCCTTAATGTGTTACTGGAAATAACAATTGTACAATGATTTTCAACATATATGACGATAAAACAAAATTTTCTAATGTAAATAATACTACTGACTTGTAAAAATTTTGCAAGTTAACTGTCAGTTTTACAAGTTAGTGACTTGATAAAATAAACTTTCTTGATTAATATTGTGTTTCTGGAAACTGACGTTTACAAATGGGAAACAAATAAAATAATTAACAACTATGTAAATAGTTGAGTAATATCCAATACTCAATACCCTGTTCAACTCAGGAAATTGGAAGATTTGTGAACAATACTTCCTCCCATGAATTTAATTCCGGATAGTGGCACCCAAAATGAGCATCACAATTCCTGATAGCAGAAATCTTCCGATAGGTCGACGCGTTGTATTAAACCAGTATTATTTATGTGCAGGACGTAATCCTGGTCACTTGCTTTCCCGAGCCCTGCGTATATCATCGAATATCCCTGGATTATGGGACGGTGGATGGCCCTAAGATACACTTTCGTCCTTTATATTCAGAACAAATCTCCAGGATCTTTTCAAGGAGGGTCGTTCTAACACGTATATTATGCATGCTGAAAATTATTCATAAGGCGTTGGGGTAGGCCTCACACCGATAAGCTGTATGATCTTCGGATGAGGAAGGGTGAAGACATTTTTGTTGTGGATGTTTCATCGTAAATATTGGCACTTTGCAGGTGGCCAATGGAATAAACGCTTTTCTTGGTAATAAAGATCATCGAGAAAATGTTTGCTATATTCACCAGATGCATTGTCGAAATGGGTAGACCAGATATAAAATTAACACGAGATGAACGTAACAAATGCGTTTTCAAACATATAATTTTTGTGGTGCTGACTCATCTCAGAAATGTTTTTTTGTGGACTGCCCTTCGCCTCAGTTGAGCTCACGCTGCTGTGCAGTAAAGTTGTGGACATACAGGGTGTTCCTAAATTGAACGTACAAACGAACAGGGGAGATTCCTTAAGTGAGTTTAAGAAAAAAAAGTCCCATAAACATGGGGTCGCAAACGTTTCGTTTTCGAGATACAGGGTGTTAAAGTTTTAATCAAAAACATGTGTTGATTATACGAGTTTATCGAATCTTTATGAATCATCGCTACAGATCAGGAAAATTGCCATAAAAACTGACACTGAATTCATTGACCACAGCTTACAAAGTGGCCTTCCATCATAATTTGGATTTTCACGAGGATTTCGAGAGAATCGTTCAAAATTTTTTTTCACGAAATCGTTGGTAGATACGACAAAACTACAAGAGACCGAAAAGTTTAGTATAAGAACAAAGCTTTTTTTTACATTTTTTCAAATTAACAGTTGCTCACCAAAAAAAAAAGTTCTGCAGAAGAACAGGTGGCAGTGTTCCAAAAAATATCACCCTGTAGATCTTCTATCGAAATTGCCATGTCATCACGTGGTGGGAACTCTCAAATGTAATATCTATGCCAAATTTCAGTTGAATATCTTGTGATGTAGATACTATGAGAAAAAAACTTGAAAAAACTCAAACTTCAACACTCTGTATCTCGAAACGAAACGTTTGCGACCCCATGTTTATGGGACTTTTTTTCTTAAACTCACTTAAGGAATCTCCCCTTTTCGTTTGTACGTTCAATTTAGGAACACCCTGTATAGAGTCGATCACGCGATATCATCGCCAAACTTAATTTCGACTTTTTTTCCAAATGTGCCCATTTTGATTATAGGTGGTTTGGTCATATGTGTGAAATATTAATAAAATGGAATGACTATTCATCTTTTTATTCATGCGTTTGAAATCTAGTCTTCCTACGAATTTTTCTGAGGTATGAGCATGTGTGATCGTCTAATTGAAGACGTTAGGAGGAAAGATGTAACTTGTTACTTTTATCACGTGTGTAACCTTCATCGAAAGTAGAACCCAGGAAGAAAAAAAGAGAAAATCACAGAAGTTATGACTGATACTTCAATACATTTAAGATAAAGAAAAATCGAAATCTACACAAAGCTTTCAAAAAAGAAAACCATAGCCTAAAAAAGAAAAAAGATACTTCAGAAAACGAGGATTGCTTCTGTCTGATTTACGGGAATCTTCTTCAAACAGTTTGTCCAATAAGAAAATGAGTCCATTGTAGTCTTACTGGTAATTAAGTATGTAATTGAAAAACGTTTTCTTGATTTTCACCAGAAGATTTTTTCAGGGGATCATTATTTTCTCAAAAGATATTTGTTTTTGAGAAATGTTTTCTATACAGTGTGTTAGATGATCAATTACCTGCGTTCACACTTTTTCTAATACCTACTCCTCATATCAGTACACTTTCATTACATGTATTTTTTACCGAATATCTGGAATAAACAGTTGCATAAATGGAAATTTTTTTATTCAGAACGATATCTTCAGAATTCGTTTGGAAAATTAATCTTTCCATTCACGCCAATCGATATAATTCGAAGAAATGAATGTTCTTTCCATTCTATCGGATAGATACGAAAGAATAGAACAGTATCGACCGAGGCATTGAACTTAAACTAAAGCAATAAATTAATTTCCGGAAGCTATGAACACACAGCCATAAGTCAAACTCAGCATAGAGTACATAAGGTGACCTCTTCATTATCGTCCTCTACCTCATAGTCCACGGAAAGGTGTGCCATATGGTGCATAATATATACGATCCCAGTAGCTGTTTCCGACAGAAAAGTTACGTTATTAATTAAATAACTAACTTTCCTTCTCAGTTGAGTCCATTGTAATCTTACTGGTAATTAAGTATGTAATTGAAAAACGTTTTCTTGATTTTCACCAGAAGATTTTTTCAGGGGATCATTATTTTCTCAAAAGATATTTGTTTTTGAGAAATGTTTTTATACAGTGTGTTAGATGAGTCTTTAGTATGGATCATAAAATCACCAAATTTGATTTTTCGGAGAAATAGTCGGGAAGGTCGATTTTGGATTTTGTGTAGCAATATCTATGGAGATTCTTTATTTCAATATTCCAATTGGATTTTCTAGGGTTCACATAATGTGATCTTCTTGAAATTTCTCATGAACAGTCAGTATATCAGTTTTCAATTTCATTCGAATCAGATATCCTGTTATGGATTTATGTATAAAGATTCTTCTTATCAATATTCTAATTGAACTTTTCATGGTTTTGTTAACACTATAGCCACGAAATTTTGGATGAACATCAGTATATCGATCACCATTCACAAAATAAGTTTCACTAAAATGGGATATCTTTTTATGGAAATATGAAGTTTCCTCTTTTAAATATTCCAATTTAATTTTCTATGGTTCGGTTCACACTAAAGCCACAAAAATTTGCATGTGGTCTTCTTGCATTTGGTCGCAATATTTCAAATTGGATTGGTTTCGTATTGTCTGAAATATTGAGGAACAAAAAGTTTTATTGGTCATATTATATGGAACACTCTGTAGGCTTTGGCTGGTTAACGAACTCAAACGCACATTTTAAACCGAACTCGCCCTCAAACATTTCAAGTCGGCCGGCCCCACCCATGGTCAGAATTGAGTTGGACCACAGGTTTATCATCAGGGGTTGAACCTTATCTTTCAGACCATTTTCGGCTCAAAATTCGAAAATTATAGACATTTGGGCAAAACGATATAGCACTCGTTTAAGAAGAACGAATGCTCAAAAATGAGTATTACAATTTGAAAAATTAATCAACATAGCCCCCTTCTTAGCATACATATCCACAAGAAAAGTGATATATGCTCATTATGACATTGCAAGCTATCAAAAATCGACCTGTCTTGGCTTTTTCTTCGAAAATAAACTCTTTCGAATTTATTATCAATATTTCAGTCTAATGAGATGCACACTGTTGGAGATCCATAATAAATCTGTTTATTATAAAAGTAAATTGGTTTTTATTTATACTGTTTCAACCATTCCTTTGCTCTGTTACAACTAATCTTATAGGGGTAGAGATGGTAGAGACAGATTTCAACTTTTATGTTAGGGCGTTTTTCTCACAACCTGTGATAGCGATAATATTCTACTTATGTTGAAATATAGTCAAAGAACCAATCTATCATGTGTACTGATTAGAACTGTGATATTCCCAAACGCCCATGGGATGTAGCGAGAAAATTGAAAATTGTTACGTTCATTCCTGATCTCACAATATACAGAATTCTTTTCTGATAGTCTTTTCTTAAATGATTACCTGCGTTCACTTTTTCTCTTACCTACTCCGCATATCAGTACATTTCATTACATGTTTTTTTACCGAATATCTGGAATAAAACAGTTGCATAAATGGAAATTTTTTTATTCAAAACGATATTCTTCAGAAATCGTTTGGAAAATTAATCTTTCCATTCACGTCAATCGATATAATTCGACGAAATGAATGTTCTTTCCATTCTCTCGGATAGAACGAAAGAATAAGACAGTATCGACCGAGGCATTACGAAAGAATAGAACAGTATCGACCGAGGCATTGAACTTAAACTAAAGCAATAAATTAATTTCCGGAAGCTATGAACACACAGCCATAAGTCAAACTCAAGCATAGAGTACATAAGGTGACCTCTTCATTATCGTCCTCTACCTCATAGTCCACGGAAAGGTGTGCCATATGGTGCATAATATATACGATCCCAGTAGCTGTTTCCGACAGAAAAGTTACGTTATTAATTAAATAACTAACTTTCCTTCTCAGTTGAGTCGATTTATGGAAACTTCATCATAATAATGGATGATTTCTTTTCTTAATTCGTTGGGTTCGCCAGAAAAAAGAATATCGAAATTCATCATGAGATTCTGTTGGAAATATTTCATTGAATTACGATTTTATATTACTCTGCATGAATCATATGGCCTGATAAAATATAGTGCTGATTCGTTTTAAAGGTACTCAGTGTTTTTCAAATTCGCTGTAGGTAACTCAAGAAGCTTGAAAAAACTCATTTATATAGAAAACAATATTTGCAGAACCACCTGATTTATCGCCTGCTGAAATTCATCGTTTTAGCTCTGTTATATTTTTAGCGTTGTTCTACTTAAACGAGTGCTATATCGTTTTGCCCAAATGTCTGTAGTTTTCGAATTTTGAGCCGAAAACTAGGTGTGGTTCTAAAGTTAGGGTAAAAAAACGGATTTCATTTCTTCTGTATAAAATGACGTACGCCGGGTTTTCTTGAAATTCCAAACTAGCGATTGATTTCGCATAAACTTGCCTACAATTGAAAAAAAAAATTCAATCAAATCGGACTTGAAATCGATTATTTTGCCGGTGAGTGTAGTTTGAACAGGCAATTCGGAACATGACTGAGTAGAACAAGACGAATTATTTTTATGACGAAAGAAATTTTCTATATTCACGAAAGGCGTATAAAATATTTTTTTTAAACATGATTAATTCACTGATAGATCTGTTACGTCGTGAATGTACCCTGTAGCTCGTGGAGAGGATTGCGGCCGTGGAATGAACCCGGTCGAAAAACAAACATGGCCATCAATGAACAATTTTTTCACCAAGTATCGAACTGTACGCATATACTCGAAAAGTGATCAAACTTAAGTTTATTGCTAATTTAAAAATTCATCTATCATCTTCATCTATTTCAATTCCTGTTCTTTTGTTGAAAACTGATTAAGCAATTTCGAGTGAATTGTGTGATCTCGAACTAAGTGATAACCACAAACCTGGTGCAAAAAAGGTTAATCATCCCTTTTTTCCATCCTCAACCACGTTTTTGCTACCAGATTGGGGGCGAATTCACAGAAACCTTCTCTTTTAATTCACGAGGTAAGTGCACACAAAAATTCATTCAATTAATTGCTTAATCTTTTAATAATTGTCGTCTGAAATTGGTTGTAGTCATTTGCAACCATTTAAGATCAATTTATTTTTATTTGAATACTCAAGTTGAGGATATACCTATAATAGATGTTATAGAAATTTCGTTTGATGTTCGATTATTGATTATTCGATAAATAAAAATTTTACGTTTCATTCAATAAATAATTCAAAACAACAACAACGCAACAAAATAAACTTGAGGACGAAGAGAAAACTTGGAATCAATTTATGGCTGAGAAATACGGTATATTAGAGCTATAACAGAAGCTTTTGATGGAACATGAATACCAAATAAATGGGGAAAAGCACATAAAAAGTTCGACAACGGTTTTCCTCAAGTTTATTGAACAAGAATGCTTATTGAAAACAGACTATAAAACACCAGAAAGAGCTTCGGATATGTCCCGCTTCCTCGGTTCAATATGGATTTATATTTAACAACAGAACTTTCTGGAACCATCCTGGAATACGCGTATAACACGATAATCGAGATTTAAATACTTTCGAATCGTGAGGGTGTATGATATCCATTCAGATACTTTTTTTTCCACATTTTCTAGAGTTTTTTTGGATGATGATAACTTCCTCGAATTCCAGTCAGAAATAAAAATGAGACAAAAAAATATTGACTTGATCACATATATATATATAACTTCAATGTTAAGGAATTTGAGATTGATAAATGAGACTTTAATATATCTCGGCTTGTAAACGAATATTTAATTTGAAGGTTGAGAGTACAAGAATGATATCGGACTTGAAAAATATCTTGATATTTTAACGACACAAGTTTCAGATTTACTTTTTTTTAACAATTCGACAATTGTCAAATCACTGTTTAGATGTAATTACGAGAAGAATACCTACCTAACGTTTGTGAAGTGAAGGGATTTTGAACAAATTGAAATAATAGGCCCTTCCTATTTAAAGCTGCATCACTTCCAAACTGATGCCAAATCAGTTGATGCGCGTTCTACTATTTGACAATGTTGTGATTTTGATCTGATCCGCATCACTTCCAATTGATGTCACTTTCTGACAAAATCAGTTTAATTTCCACAATCACTCCAGTTCATCCTAACAATAACATAACCTAACGTTTTGGTAAAAGTTTACAATATACTTCTAAACATAATAGAAAGTGACCTAATTTCCTCGGTTTTTATTGCTAGTAATGAATAATAATTCATATTACTTTTAGAATTTTCGAACTATCATCGATATTCCTATTCAGTAATCAGATTTCAAAACTTATCGTTTTGTTGATTGTCATCCGAAAAAGCTTGCTCTATTTGTCAAAATTACTTCACTTCCAACTGAAGTGATTTCGGAAATTATTCAGTCGAATAGAAAGCTAGGATAGAATCTATTTCAGTTTCAGTTTAATGCCCTTGAATTGTATAAATCTAATAACGTGCGTTCAAAAAAATTCGTGGTCAAGTAAGCTGTGGATTCTATTTTTCCTAAGAGTCTATGAGGGGAAAAATAGAATCCACAGCCTACTTGACCACGAATTTTTTTGAACGCACGTTGGCACCTTATATATTGATGTTTTCGAACCATCGTACCCGAATGACGCTATATAGGGTTAAGTCCCCATTTATACATCGGTGATGAGTCCCTATGTACCGGGTTTTTCACTATAATTTGACCCCCCCTTTAACTTGTTACTGAAGGAGATACAAAAAATGTTTCGTATAAAAGTTTCACGAAATCAACTGAGGTTTTTTGATATGAGTCCAGCAACTGAAATATATACAAGGTGACCAACATATTGATGGCAACTTCATTTTTTCAAATGGAACACCCTGTATATTTTTACATATTTGGTTAGCTCTTTTTTTCCCCTGATTTCGAACCATCTGGCATAGCGTTTTGGAAGTTCGTGAATATTTAAGTGGCCAATTTGATCTTTGGATTGGTAATGGCGCACCCATTTTATGGCCACCAAATAGTCCCGATTTAACACCATTGGACACGTTTTTATAGCCGTTCCTGAAGGAAAGAATTTTACTTCAGCAATAATAATAATATTAATGATATAAAATCAACCAGTATTAAACCCATAATTCGGAACTAATCCCGTCAACGCACAAAGAATAATGATAATATTGTAATGATTAGAAACAAATTTTGATGCTTCAATTTCTGATTTGAATCAGATCCATAATAATGCTATCAAAAATAGTCTAATCAACTTGAGACAACTATATGAACTATGTCTATTGAATGAAGGTGTTCATTTGTGAGCAATTTCTTTAGTTGATGTTATTCTTACTGTAATATTATTTAGTTGTAGTTTATTATTTGAATTAGATCACTTAATAGTTTTAAATTATTTTATTTATTATGAAGTAATTCTAATTCTAATTCTTTTGATCTTGACAATTGGTAATGACAATACTGACTTTTTTCAATTATCAATATCAGACTACTTGTATATCATACTACATCTCCTTTCTTTACACAATGAGAAGTGGAACTTAAAGTTATCAACTAACATTAACAAAATGACTTTTACAACAATACTTCTACACTACGTTCAAAATGAATTTTTTTTTTTTTTTTACTCTAGGTATGGCATCTTTTCTGATTTTAATTTTATGATTTTGTTTTCATACATCCTATTCCTCTGGAGACATCATCATATTCTTTCAGTCTTGAATTATTAGAGGAGATTTCCTGAATTCTCCTGATAAGATTCAATGATTTGCATGCTTCTAGTCCTAATATTGCAGGTGAATTTGGAAAAGTGTCCACAATATGAAATTCTAAATTAATTTTTTCCTTTTTACCTCTAACTCTACATGTAAAAACTATTTTTCCTACATTATCAATAGTTGTTCCATTGTAACTAATTAATTTAACATCTGATTTAATCAATTGAGTATCAGGAATTTCTTCAAATAAATGTTTAGGAATTATACTGGCCTGTGCACCAGTATCCAATTTGAACTCCATGAAAAACCTTCCTTTAATTTTAATGTCTCTTTCCAATCTTGATCTGTACTCATGGTTTTCTCCACTGCTCCCAAGAAAACTCTTGACTCTCATCTTCTTCCTCTTGATTGGTATCTTGTCTTACTTCCTTCACTTCTCGACGTTGACGGTCGGTCTTTTCCCTATTACTTGAACTTCTGCACATGTTTCCGAAATGGTTCTGTTTCTTGCATTTGAAACACTCCTTTCCGAAAGCTGGACATTCATTTATTGGGTGATTTCGGCCACATTTCGTACAGTTGTTGATCATTTTCTTGTAAGTACTTTTAAGTGTACATTCTGATGATGTTATTTTTTCTTTAGGTTTCCATTTCTTTGCCCTATTGATTTGGTCAACTTGAATTGATGGTTCTATAATTTCTTTTGCCTGATTCATATTTAGATTTGCTGCTCGGCATATTTCAATGCATCTGGATAATGTTAATTTATTTTCGCACAGCAATTTCTCTGTGATCTTGCCTTCCAGAAGTCCACATACAATTCTGTCCTTAATCAGAGACTCCCTCAAATTGCCAAATTCACAGGTTGCTGATAGAGATTTCAACTCTGTTACGTAAGCATCGAACGTTTCACCTGGTAGTTGATTTCTTTTGAAGAATTTGTGTCTTTCATATGTTACATTCACCTTAGGTAAAAATAATGCATCGAATTTTCCTATTAAACTTTGGTGATTATTTAATTCTCTTTCTTTCATTTCAAAGGTGTTGTAAATATCAATTGCTTCGGGACCCATACAATGTAATAAGAGATGGTATTTTCTCTTCTCATTGTCCTCCAATCCTGTGGCATTTACATAAATCTCGAAGTTTTGTTTAAATTTTTGCCATGTATTTGCGGCGTGGTTGCTTGTAACCTTAAACGTTGGTGGTTCAGATCCATCACTGTTTTTCCTAGTGGATTCGACTTATCGACTGCGCCATGTAATATTATTTAGTTGTAGTTTATTATTTGAATTAGATCACTTAAAAGTTTTAAATTATTTTATTTATTATGAAAGTAATTCTATAACTTTTGATCTTGACAATTGGTAATGACAATACTGACTTTTTTCAATTATCAATATCCCAGACTACTTGTATATCATACTACACTTACCATACTATCATAGTTTATCATTTTTCATTGGTTAAGTAATTGTTAAGGATTCATTCTAAAATAATACTTTTAAGTAGATTGTTTGGATATAAAGAATTTCGTAGGTATTTCACAATTTTTTTATTCGGTGTCATCATTTCAAAACTTTGAAACTCTGAAAATTGAAGAGACACATCCACATACGCATTTATATTCGAGATCAGGAGGAAATAACCTATAAAAAAAGGAAGAATAAACAGGACAGGGCGTCCCATTTGAAAAAATTTAGTTGCATTCAATGTTTTTCACCCTGTATATCTTGCCATTGACGTTATTATAACTCCAAAAATGAGCATGTTCAGTAAACGCACTCTGCCACTTGTAAAATGATTACAGATCTTGGCAGGTGGTTCTTAAAATTTGAAACTCTGTGGTTCTCAGAATAAAAGAGATAGACCAACATATGTTACATATTCGAAATCAGGGGAAAAAGAGCCAGCCAAACATGGAAAAATATACAGGGTGTTCCATTTGAAAAAATGAAGTTGCCATCAATATGTTGGCCACCCTGTATATATTTCAGTTTCTGGACTCATATCAACATTTTTTTGTATCTCCTTTAGTAACAAAGTTAAAGGGGGGGTCAAATTATAGTGAAAAACCCGGTACAATGACACTAAACGAGCGCTTTTATTCCCACACAAACACAAAAGACCATCAGGTCGCTGTGCACATATACCCTTTGATTTGAATCTTGAAGAAATAGTTATATAAAGTAGCTAAGCTCCAACACCATCAGTTCAAGATAGTATGGAAATGCCGCGGCAAATAGAATGAACCAGGAAGGAGCAACATAGTCTTCTCAATATGGATTCCAGGACATTCAAGGATCAAGGGAAACGAGAAGGCAAAATATTGTTATTATTATTGCCGAGAAAAAGTCCACCGCGGAGTGTAGTAAAACTTCGATTTTAAAAATAATTTTTCAGTATTATGTGCCTTTTATTTCCTATCCCAAAGCAAGTCAATTCACAACTTACAATTCTGACGAATGTTTACATTTTCCATCGGTAGTGAGACCGAAATCATTGCAAAAATCACACAAGCTACAGTTATTTCACAGGAATTTCAATCGAAATCAATTTGAGAATCCATTTTTAACATGAAATTGATAAAAAGAAGAAAAATAATATTTATGGGGATTCAATGATTTTTAGCTCATCCGCCTTCAAAGGCCGATTACAACAAAAAAAGTCGAAACAATTACCTTTTTTTCCAATGAGTTCTGTAGCTCAGGACTCCGCGAAGTTTTCAAATGTAGCCAAAAGCTGAAAAGACACTTTTTTGTATTTATAAATCGAAAATGAATGTTTGAGTACATCCTACTGAAAACTGAAGTTCTAGCTTTTAAGCTTTTTTTGGATAACTTGCAGATACTTCAGGAAGCTGAATATTTTTTATTATTGAAGCAACATTCAGGACGAATAGGACGATCATGTTGAATAGATAAAAACTGCAGAACGCATTTAAAAACACTCAAAGAATCATAACTTGAGAACTCCAAAAATCGCATAATGTACATGGGGTATTTTTGGATAGCCACCGGTCTGAGGAATCTGAAAAAAAAATTATTGACGTCAATCTCTTGGAAATTCTATATGAATCAACGAGACAAAACGCAATTTCTTCGTCCGTCTTTGCCGAACGGTGGACGCGAGAGTAATGATGCGGCAGAGTGAGAATGCTCACTGCCTTCGATATTGCCGC
This sequence comes from Propylea japonica, assembly GCA_013421045.1. Lineage (NCBI taxonomy): Eukaryota > Metazoa > Arthropoda > Insecta > Coleoptera > Coccinellidae > Propylea > Propylea japonica. The sequence goes on from CM024239.1 coordinate 36,653,007, forward strand.
AGAAGTATTTCGGGAATTTTTGCCGACAACGCGAGCAGCAGTAGCAGGGGCTGAGTGCAATTGAGGCTTAAGTTACGAGACGGGAGAAAGGAAGAGACTCTGGCAGAGCCTGTCAGTCTGAGAATACCCATGAAAATTACTAGGAATGTTCAATACGGGGAGATCCCGAACTCTCCAAGAATAAGCTGCACCTTCTCACGAGGTTTCTCAAGCGTCACTGCCGTTCACAGATAACACCTAAAGAGACCGGGTGTAGTCCAAAACAATGAATGCAGATTCTGTGGCGAAATGTAGGTAACTTTGTAACACTTCATATTGAAATGCATGGCCAACGGTTTCTAACGGATTGAGTGCCTGGGCAAGAAAATTAACAAGAACAAAGAGAACACCTCCCTGAAACTATTTCAGTTTGTGAAGCTCATCAAAACGCTGGAACTGGATGACGAGGTATAGGGCTAGTGACGTAGACAGCTCAAGGTATGAAAACTAAAATAGATTGTTAGTTTGCGGTACTCAAGTACTCCTTCAAAGAATCTTGAAATAACGATGGTCTGACCGTGGTCACTGGCTCATGCTTTAGTTTTCATTATTATCAAAAGAGATTTTTCTGAGACAGAATATTTGGTTAATTTTCATGATATTTCAATGGAGCCCTTCACCGAATGAATTAAAAATTGAATTTCCCGAAAAAAGGTTCTGAGAAATTTCATGTTCAGGTATTTTTCATAAATTTCAATTGAATTTTTCATAATATGTATATGAGATTTTTTAATTATTTCCCATCTTTCCTTTCTCATAGATTCGCGTAGGGTATTGATAGCACGACAATATTCACGGTAGAAATAAACTGTTTTTTTCTATCGCGTCATTTTGAATTGTATTCGGTGAACCACTTTCTCGAATTATACTGTCATGCAAAATAAGTTGGTTGAAAAAATTGTCGCCTGCTTGAAACAAATGCAATCAAAAAACAAATTATAACTTCATATTTGCCGAAAAAATAACACAAAACAAGATCCGCAACATCCATCTATTCCAATAAACTGACACGACAGTTCGGATATTGTTCTATATTCGCACCGTTTTCCGATATGGATGCGATGAAACTTTCATGGCAATTTGGTATTCGTTCTCGATTTAATGAAGGGAAAACACGGTTGGTTCTGATCCCACTAGAAATTTATTTCCTCAGTGCGAGACAAGGCACATTTACTTCCTGCGATAAAGTACCTAGTATTTTGTCTCTGTAGTTCGGTGGTGTTGCTGAAATAATGCTCAACTACATGATGTTTTGGGTTTGTTATTGGAAAGCTTTTAGGAATTGGAAAGAGTATCTCTAGTTATTTTTCCATGAGATATTGATTTCAATTATAGTTTTCATAATATGAAGTAGTTTTATACGACAAATTATTGGATGTATAATGGAATACGAGAAATATTTTAAATATTTACGTAACAAGTCCGGCAAATAGGGTTTTCTTCTCAGAGTAAGAAGTAAAAGTAGAGATGCCTCTACGCATGAATAGTACCGCATTGTAATTAACCAAGCTCTAGAGTGAGATGGAAATCATATCACTGCCACACTGGAGTATGCAGTAAACATCAGCTTTAATTTTCATTTCTACAGTTTCTAAATATAGTACGACATTTTCATAATTTTACCATAGCTATAATTAATGAGATTCTCTAAAACAACAATAAACTGCCACCACAACAGTACAACAATAATTCAGTTTATGAATTTCAAATTGAAACGAAGATGTAAACACGACACAATCGAATGACTAAACAATAACAAACAGTAACAGAACGATGTTGCCAAACTGACAGAATTGCCTAAAGCGGACTTTTGCTTTTAGTACCATAGTAGGGTTACGAAATAAAGATACGGTACACGTCAAATGTTGTTCGCGTTCATTAACAGATTCTAGTTGGCTGCGTCAACAAATGCTTGAAGGCATATCTATAATTCTATAATAGGTTTGTTCCAACTCAAGAATTGACCGTACAATGATCGTCAGGATTCTGCGCAATAGATAAAAATGTGTTCCAACTGAAAATGTATCGTTTGAGAACGGTTTCGTTTTTGTTCCATCCTGCTTCGGGACCGCGAGTGGAACGGTTTTGTGATCGTCATTTCGATCCCTGGTCTGGAGCAAGTACTGTTTGGACGGTTCTTGTACGGTCAAAGTTTAGACATGCGCATAAGATCGATTACTAACAGTTTCGTGACCGTCAAATTACCGTACAAAAGTAAGCTGTTGGAACAAACCTAAGGTTACTCTATACTTTGAGGTTTTATTAGACCAATAGAAAAAATTCTAGATCGAGCCGTAAGTGATATGGTTTTCGTTCTCGATTTAATGAAGGGAAATGAAAGGTTGGTTCTGATCCCACTAGAAATTTATTTCCTCACTGCTAGACAAGGCTCAACTACATGTTTTGAGTTTGTTATTTGAAAGTAATGAGCTTTTAGGAGTTAGAAAAAGTATCTCTAATTCTTTTTCCATGAGTATTGATTTCAATTATATTTTCCATAATATGAAGTAGTTTACTGATTCGATGAAATATGGACACTCAAAATTTTCTTGTTATTCAATATCTCAGACAAAACGAAACCAATCGTAATAAAATTTTTCGTCCACATGCAAGATGCTCATAATAAGCCTCATGCGAAATTTTGTGGCCATAGTATCAACAAAACCATAGCAAATTCAATTGGAATATTGAGAAGAGAATATTTATATTTCCATAACAAGATTTTCGATGGATATACTGAATGTTCATGCAGAATTTCAAGAGTATCGCATCATTAGAATCATAAAATTTTATTCATTTTCAATTTATTTTTCGTATAATTTCGAGTGCGATTCTATCGAAATGAAACAAAGATTTTTAGGAGTTGCTTTAATTCAACCATAAAAAGGTCTATCGTTATATAAAAAAATCTAATATTGCTATGAAATATCTTTCGATTGAAATGAAATCGAGTTGATAATGTAAATAGGCGCAAATTTTCAGAAGTATTGGTGAATCAGAACCATAGAATTTTGAAATTTTTCAGTATAGAATTTTTACAAAGGTATTTGATCTTTTTAATTTCTAGAATATAATTCCGGCAGTGCTGAGAATTTGCATTCATACATTCAGTATCAATCTCAAGATTTATACAAAATTATGAAGAGATAGGTGTATTGCTCCACCAATGAACGAGCACTCAAAAGTTCACGATCAGGGCTCTTTTAAAATTTTTCGAATGAAGCTGCTCCACCCCTGGAAGGGTTTATTGAATAAAGTCTCTTTAAGTGATGATTTTTCAGAAACTCAGATATTCAAGGAACCGTACACAACGATAATACTGGGGAATTATCTTCTATAGACTTGAATCTTCTGATGTCCAAGTAATATAATATCAATGAATGAAAGAATGTGATATCCCGTCATGCAAATAATAATTGCACATAAATAAATTAACCAAATCGTCTCTACATCTCAAAATTACATCACTCCTATTCTTATTAATATCACTTAAAATTTAAAATGACCTAATTTCTTCATCTCCTGAAAAGAATCATATTCTGAAATAAGTCTTGAATATTCTACTGTTCTGATCTATAGCAATGCAGAATGTTCATCAGTACCTAGTAATGGAAAATATTTGATTTTTTTCATTTTAAATAATCGAGTGTTTTTCTGGATAACATCAACATAATGCACATTTGTTGAACTAAACGCCACATTTACGTTACTACCATATCTGTTTCTGAAATATTAATATCTAAATTTATATGACTTGAAGAAATTATCCATTTTAAGTGTGATTATTTCGAAAAAACTACGAGCCACACCAGAAAATGATGTTGTCAATATTAAATTTAAGCACCCCTACCAAGCCTTATCAACCGCTATGGTAATTCTATAAATAAAATATAATTCAACGATTTGAACCCTCCCAGCAATCCATCCATAAAAAATTAATGAACTCGTTATTTTAATTGAATTTTTAGCGGTCTCTAGCTGATAGCCATTTCCAACCAAATGGTGCTCGTTTAAACTTCAGAATCGCATTTTCTCCACTCATTAGTAATTCTCCAACAAGTCATCCACAGCATGTTCTACCCCTGGCTGTGTACCGGTTGCACATGGAAAGTTCATTTTTCAATAAATTGAACAGATCCCATCGGACTTAATTGAAAATCCTAAACGAATGAAACGTTTCATTATTTCGTCCCTGACTTTATACTTCGAAAATGGCGGATCCGTGTACAGAATGGCGAGTCAGCATATTCAATGGAGTTTTTATCATTTTCATCAACTGCCTTTTCACGTTTCGATCTTTTATATCCATCTGCTAATTGCATATGTATTCATCAGGTTTACGTGCACGGTCTACATTCTGCGAATTTTCATGTGTTATGTGATGAGCATTTATTTCAGGGAGAATTGCCCCCAGTTTATGGCGCTTTATGTTTGGCTACGCGATGTGAATGCTTCGGTTGGCATGAAAATTTTGATGCACTGAGGGTGAATATATAGGGTGAACAATTTTCGTTGTCGTTTCAAGAACCCGTGGAAGTGAAGAACACACATGATATTTTTTCATGTTCCTTCCTGAGCTTATACAAAAACATAACTACTTTACAACTTCTGTATTTCGTGTTTTGATCCAAAATTTAAAAAAATTTTTAGCAATGCTTGATAACTCACTTGTTCGGACTTGCTTTGAAATGTATAAATAGGTACCTCATATAGGCACTTACTTGAGTGTAAATCAATACTGTTGTCGTTGAATGTATCAAATTATAGAGTTTTTTCGAAGATATAATAACCACTATTACTTTTGGACATTTCTCGAAGAAGTCCATACTTCAGAAACTCTTCCAAAAAAAGCGTCGATAAAGTCAAGTCAACAAAAATTGATGTTCGAAAAATAAAATGTAGGTTTTTGAAATCGAAAATGCTACGTTCCGTCAAACAGAGCCAGGGTATTCTTGGTATAGTTTTCGAACTATAATTCTTATCCAATGAGTTGGGTTCTATACACACTGATGTGAAAACAGCCGAGTAAGATAGCCGAGTTTTGTGGAGAATTTTTCGTACGCCACTGGAATATTGACCGGATAGCGATGCAAATAATTTTGATTCGCCGAGATAATTCGAGATGCTTCCATTTTTACGTTGGAATCTGGTTATGGTATGTTCTCTACGAAAATGAACCATGTTAAATCCACCACCAACTTTATGACTCATTTCCACTTGCATCCCCTTGGGGGGGTTAGCCGAGTTCCAGCCGAGTTTTCTGTGAAAAATGTATATCTTGCAAAGTAGACATAGGATTGACGTCAAAATTGGCAATAACATCCCAAAATACTAACTCATAATTACTGCATACGCCACATTCACTTGCACCCCCCGGGGGGGTCAGTACCAAACAGCCTAATATTTAAAACTCTTGACAAAACAACCGAACATAGTAACGCTCTCATGCTACTGCATAATTATTTATATTGACGAAAAAATATTTCAGCAGTCATCTTTAACTTGCACCCCCATGGGGGGCTTACATAACGACTTAATTATTATTCAAACAGATACGAATATTTCGAGAACTAGACATAGAATCGACACGAAATTTCGTATTCATCCTTCTTTCGATACACACAAAATAACTATGTGACTCACTTCCACTTGCACCCCCTTGGGGGGCTAGCCGAGTTCCAGCCGAGTTTTCTGTGAAGAATTTATATCTAGCAAACTAGACATAGGATTGACGTCAAATTTGGCAATAACATCCAAAAACACTAACTCATAATTACTGCATACGCCACATTCACTTGCACCCCCCAGAGGGGTCAGTACCAACAGCCTAATATTTAAAAATTTATGAAAAAACAACCAAACATAGTAACGCTCTCATGCTGCTGCATGATTATTTACATATTGACGAAAAAATATTTCAGCAGTCATCTTTAACTTGCACCCCCATGGGGGGCTTACATAACGACTTAATTATTATTCAAACAGATACGAATATTTCGAGAACTAGACATAGAATCGACACGAATTTCGTATTTATCCTTCTTTCGATACACACAAAATAACTATATGACTCACTTCCACTTGCACCCCCTTGGGGGGCTAGCCGAGTTCCAGCCGAGTTTTCTGTGAAAAATTTATATCTAGCAAACTAGACATAGGATTGACGTCAAATTTGGCAATAACATCCAAAAATACTAACTCATAATTACTGCATACGCCACATTCACTTGCACCCCCCAGGGGGGTCAGTACCAAACAGCCTAATATTCAAAAATTTATGAAAAAACAACCAAACATAGTAACGCTCTCATGCTGCTGCATGATTATTTACATATTGACAAAAAAATATTTCAGCAGTCATCTTTAACTTGCACCCCCATGGGGGGCTTACATAACGACTTAATTATTATTCAAACAGATACGAATATTTCGAGAACTAGACATAGAATCGACACGAAATTTCGTATTTATCCTCTTTCGATACACACAAAATAACTATATGACTCACTTCCACTTGCACCCCCTTGGGGGGCTAGCCGAGTTCCAGCCGAGTTTTCTGTGAAAAATTATATCTAGCAAACTAGACATAGGATTGACGTCAAATTTGGCAATAACATCCAAAATCACTAACTCATAATTACTGCATACGCCACATTCACTTGCCCCCCCCAGGGGGGTCAGTACCAAACAGGCTAATAATTAAAAATTTATGAAAAAACAACCAAACATAGTAACGCTCTCATGCTACTGCATAATTATTAACATATTGACGAAAAAATATTTCAGCAGTCATCTTTAACTTGCACCCCCATGGGGGGCTTACATAACGACTTAATTATTATTCAAACAGATACGAATATTTCGAGAACTAGACATAGAATCGACACGAAATTTCGTATTTATCCTTCTTTCGATACACACAAAATAACTATATGACTCACTTCCACTTGCACCCTTTTGGGGGATGTTATTGCCAAATTTGACGTCAATCCTATGTCTATTTTGCAAGATATACATTTTTCACAGAAAACTCGGCTGGAACTCGGTTATCCCCCCCAAGGGGGTGCAAGTGGAAGTGAATCATATAGTTAGTTTTTGTGTATAGAAAGAAGGACAAATACGAAATTTCGTGTCGATTGTATGTCTAGTTCTCGAAATATTCGTATCTGTTTGAATAATAATTAAGTCGTTATGTAAGCCCCCTATGGGGGTGCAAGTTAAAGATGACTGCTGAAATATTTTTTCGTCAATATGTAAATAATCATGCAGCAGCATGAGAGCGTTACTATGTTTGGTTGTTTTTTCATAAATTTTTTAATATTAGGCTGTTTGGTACTGACCCCCCCCTGGGGGTGCAAGTGAATGTGGCGTATGCAGTAATTATGATTTAGTGTTTTTGGATGTTATTGCCAAATTTGACGTCAATCCTATGTCTAGTTTGCTAGATAAAAATTTTTCACAGAAAACTCGGCTGGAACTCGGCTAGCCCCCCAAAGGGGTGCAAGTGGAAGTGAGTCACATAGTTATTTTGTGTGTATCGAAAGAAGGATGCAACGAAATTTCGTGTCGATTCTATGTCTAGTTTTCGAAATATTCGTATCTGTTTGAATAATAATTAAGTCGTTATGTAACCCCCATGGGGGTGCAAGTTAAAGATGACTGCTGAAATATTTTTTCGTAATATGTAAATAATCATGCAGCAGCATGAGAGCGTTACTATGTTTGGTTGTTTTTTCATAGAGTTTTAAATATTAGGCTGTTCGATACTGACCCCTCTGGGGGTGCAAGTGGATGTGGCGTATGCAGTAATTATGAGTTAGTCTTTCTGGATGTGATTGCCAAATTTGACGTCAATCCTATGTCTGGTTTGCTAGATATAAATTTTTCACAGAAAACTCGGCTGGAACTCGGCTAGCCCCCCAAGGGGGTGCAAGTGGAAGTGAGTCACATAGTTATTTTGTGTGTATCGAAAGAAGGATGAATACAAAATTTCGTGTCGATTTTATGTCTAGTTCTCGAAATATTCGTATCTGTTTGAATAATAATTAAGTCGTTATGTAAGCCCCCCATGGGGGTGCAAGTTAAAGATGACTGCTAAAATATTTTTTCGTCAATATGTAAATAATTATGCAGTAGCATGAGAGCGTTACTATGTTCGGTTGTTTTTTCATAGAGTTTTAAATATTAGGCTGTTTGATACTGACCCCCCTGGGGGTGCAAGTGAATGTGGCGTATGCAGTAATTATGAGTTAGTCCTTCTGGATGTTATTGCCAAATTTGACGTCAGTCCTATGTCTAGTTTGCTAGATATAAATTTTTCACAGGAAACTCGGCTGGAACTCGGCAAGCCCCCCAAGGGGGTGCAAGTGGAAGTGAGTCATATAGTTATTTTTTTCGTATAGAAAGAAGGACAAATACGAAATTTCGTGTAGATTGTATGTCTAGTTCTCGAAATATTCGTATCTGTTTGAATAATAATTAAGTCGTTATGTAAGCCCCCCATGGGGGTGCAAGTTAAAGATGACTGCTGAAATATTTTTTCGTCAATATGTAAATAATTATGCAGTAGCATGGGAGCGTTACTTTGTTCGGTTGTTTTTTCATAGAGTTTTAAATATTAGGCTGTTTGATACTGACCCCCCTGGGGGTGCAAGTGAATGTGGCGTATGCAGTAATTATGAGTTAGTCCTTCTGGATGTTATTGCCAAATTTGACGTCAGTCCTATGTCTAGTTTGCTAGATATAAATTTTTCACAGGAAACTCGGCTGGAACTCGGCAAGCCCCCCAAGGGGGTGCAAGTGGAAGTGAGTCATATAGTTATTTTTTGTGTATAGAAAGAAGGACAAATACGGAATTTTGTGTCGATTGTATGTCTAGTTCTCGAAATATTCGTATCTGTTTGAATAATAATTAAGTCGTTATGTGAGCCCCCCATCGGGGTGCATGTTAAAGATGACTGCTGAAATATTTTTTTGTCAATATGTAAATAATCATGCAGCAGCATGAGAGCGTTACTATGTTTGGTTGTTTTTTCATAAATTTTTAAATATTAGGCTGTTTGGTACTGACCCCCCTGGGGGGGTGCAAGTGAATGTGGCGTATGCAGTAATTATGAGTTAGTATTTTTGGATGTTATTGCCAAATTTGACGTCAATCCTATGTCTAGTTTGCTAGATATAAATTTTTCACAGAAAACTCGGCTGGAATTTGGCTAGCCCCCCAAGGGGGTGCAAGTGGAAGTGAGTCACATAGTTATTTTGTGTGTATCGAAAGAAGGATGCATACGAAATTTCGTGTCGATTCTATGTCTAGTTCTCGAAATATTCGTATCTGTTTGAATAATAATTAAGTCGTTATGTAAGCCCCCCATGGGGGTGCAAGTTAAAGATGACTGCTGAAATATTTTTTCGTCAATATGTAAATAATCATGCAGCAGCATGAGAGCGTTACTATGTTTGGTTGTTTTTTCATAGAGTTTTAAATATTAGGCTCTTCGATACTGACCCCCCTGGGGGGTGCAAGTGGATGTGGCGTATGCAGTAATTATGAGTTAGTCTTTCTGGATGTGATTGCCAAATTTGACGTCAATCCTATGTCTAGTTTGCTAGATATAACTTTTTCACAGAAAACTCGGCTGGAACTCGGCTAGCCCCCCAAGGGGGTGCAAGTGGAAGTGAGTCACATAGTTATTTTGTGTGTATCGAAAGAAGGATGAATACAAAATTTCGTGTCGATTCTATGTCTAGTTCTCGAAATATTCGTATCTGTTTGAATAATAATTAAGTCGTCATGTAAGCCCCCCATGGGGGTGCAAGTTAAAGATGACTGCTGAAATATTTTTTTGTCAATATGTAAATAATCATGCAGCAGCATGAGAGCGTTACTATGTTTGGTTGTTTTTTTTTTCATAAATTTTTAAATATTAGGCTGTTTGGTACTGACCCCCCTGGGGGGTGCAAGTGAATGTGGCGTATGCAGTAATTATGAGTTAGTATTTTTGGATGTTATTGCCAAATTTGACGTCAATCCTATGTCTAGTTTGCAAGATATACATTTTTCACAGAAAACTCGGCTGGAACTCGGCTATCCCCCCAAGGGGGTGCAAGTGGAAATGAGTCATAAAGTTGGTGGTGGATTTAACAGGGCCATTTCGTAGAGAACATACCATAACCAGATTCCAACGTAAAAATGGAAGCATCTCGAATTATCTCGGCGAATCAAAATTATTTGCATCGCTATCCGGTCAATATTCCAGTGGCGTACGAAAAATTCTCCACAAAACTCGGCTATCTTACTCGGCTGTTTTCACATCAGTTCTATACACAACCGAAGTAACATAATGATTAAATCCGAAAACGTATTCATAATAAATGCAAACCTATAAAGCTTCCAGCTCGTGCTGCAAACTATCATGCTCATAGCAAATATTATGTCATTCCGAGCTCGTTGTACAATAAACTATTGATTTATTGAAACTGTCCATGTAATGAATGAATAAATCGTTTCTTTACTCAACATTCCATTCAACAGATTAACCATTCTAAAATCATAAGTCTATGTTACTATGTATATCATCGATGGAGTCAAGTAAAATACAATTTGCTAATACTCAATACATATTTTATTAGATGAGTTCATACTTCATTCTGATAAAACATTATTTTGCTATTATGGTTTGTTTTTGCATTGATCGAAAATACCTATTCCCTTCCTTCATGAGGGTATATGAAATTATGTGACTCATACATTTTATTGGAAGTATGTTGATTAAATATTGCATGTTGTATTGTGGAAATACGATCAATGGTTCAAATCCAGACATTTATGATAGCTCAAAATAATAGATACTCAAAACTCATCCATGATCTATCGATCAAATTATAAGGTTTGTTTTGGTCAGAACCAAAAGAAAGCTACTATGTTCCATCCAAACTAAACTTAAACAAATATATTAAATGAAAATAATTTCAACATATTTCCTGTCAGTATTTTTTCCAGTACCAACTTGAATTCCTCAATTTATAAATTATTGAGTTAGCTATTAGTAACATAAATTCGATTTCTCACAGCCACCTGGGTTGTACATATTTCGACGATTATTCTACATTTCAATTTATTCATGAAACTATTATTTCATGAAAATTCACTAAAATATACAACATTGTGAAATTGGAAAAAATTATGCATTTGGTTGATCACAAAAAGTAAATACAGTTTCTTTCTAGAAACTGATCAAAATATTCAATCATATTGATATGTTCATTCACATCCCTATATTTCAGAAAAAAAGTATCAATATAATCTCCATTCATATAAAACCTATATTACCTATATGTACTACCTACGTCGAAATGGTTCCGAAAACTTTCGCATTTGTTCAAAAATATTGGGTTAAATCAGTTTGAGCAGATTTTCATATCAGATTGATCAGTCCGCTTTTAACCTTTAACGAAAACGATTCGGACAATTCGGTGATTTTGACTCAGTTATTAGAGACTATTTTGTTATTATGAAATACATATAACCGAAATATTTAGTATTTCACCTTGTAGCTTCTGTATAGAAAAATCGAATAGAAAAGAACGCCGACAAAAGCTTTCGGCAATTTTCATGAATTTTCGCAATTACGTTCGTTTTAATAGACTACTAGCAATATTGGAACGTCTAGAGCGTAAAGATCAAGCTCAGAAGAAAGAAATAAATCAGTGGAACAGCAGCGAGGTATAAAACTCGACGGCGGCGGTCCCTTGAAGCGGCCTCCAATATGTAAGAAATAATACGGCCTCTGTCGCATAAAGTTTCCGAGTAATTTTCGCGTTCGAATGCCCCTCACCGAGTCCCTTTTTCCTGTGACATCTGAAAGACTGAAATATTTCTTTTGAGGTTTTAATATATCGAGTTTTCCGGGTCTTTTTGTCTCGATGTCGACTTCCGCCAAAGTTTCCATAATAAAAAAGTTACCGTTACCTAAAATATTAAACCTCTTCGGAGGGATTTTAATGTCGAATATCTGGTGTTTCATGAAGAATTTTCCTCCAGACGGTTTTCTTGCTCTTTTCTTTTCGAACTAACCGGAATCTTTATCCATCATATGGCACGAATAGAACTTTTTCATTTGGAGAAATTATACTTTTTAATATTGGTTTTCGGGGCACCGTCTAAATCTTTCAATGTTGACTTTCGTTTGAGAATATGAAAGTTTGATAATATTTTCTTTCAGGGAGTTTGCAGAGTTGGAAGTGAGTTTTCATCAATCCCAGAAGATTGGAAGTTATTGTTTACCGTTTTTTCAAATTTGAAGGATATCTTATTCAAATATACTTTATCTTATTCCCACTGAAGTGCGCTGTCGAGCTTGGCATCAGGAAAAACTCTAGTAAACTTCTGAATAATCTCTTTCCATCGAATAAATCGGAAGGGGAGAATAACCTGGGTGACAGACGCTTCACCTTACATTTTTGTGATTGAATAATGTATCGAAGTATTGTAAACATACTAGTAGTCTTTTCTTAGATTGATAACGTATCACAGATATATAATGTAAGAAGAATTCAAGAATTTTGATAATATTAAATTATTTTTGATACACTAAACAATTCAACATCGTGTAATGTAGTTTCATGGCGTGAATCTTTTCATTCACACGTTGTACAATTGAGCCTATTCTGACTGTCACATCTTTAGATTATTGATACAATATACATACAGGGTGTTTCATCATAAACTGGACAAACATATATATTCGTGGACATCGGGAGAATCATTTTGCCTTATACAATATATTCCGTTTTCGAATCATAAGCGAGATACAGGGTGTTAAACGTCATTTTTGAGCAAGATTCTTATGAATGTGGTCAGTTATGTAGTAAGTATAACACTTAGAATAGTGGTTTTTGTTCAAATCTCAGTATTTTTGAGTCTTCTAATCAGAAAACTTGACGAAGTCCGAAAAATTCTCAAAATGGTGAAAAACCTGCAATATTCCTGATTCTTCCTTCGGTACAAATTGAATTTTATTTTCTGAATGAACAGAATTTTCTAACAATTTCTGTGAAAATTTTTTTTCAAAAATCGAATATGATATTTTTTACATGTCTGAAGCGATAAAAAAAATTCAACGAAAATGAATGGAATTCTGCACAATTGTACTTCTTTTAATATCAATCACGAATATGACAACAGTATCGTAAAATATCAGACGGTTTCGTTACTACAGCCATTCAAATGTTTCGTTCAGACCTCTGAAATAATAAAAAAAATTGTTGGGATTATGGATGAATTTATAAAAAAAATTTAGTGAAATGAGACTGTTCTGAGGATATTAATATTCGTTGCCAGGCAACGGTAGTTCGTAGTTCATTGAGTTTGAATGGTATTTGAATTTCACTGAATATAATTTAACCAGTAGTCAAACTCTATGAACCACGAACTACCGTTGCCTGGCAACGAGTATAAATATCCTTAGAACAGTCTCATTCCCTATTCAATACCCTACGTCGGTTCGAGTCCCAACTAAGTTTCACTGATTTTTTTTAATGAATTCATCTAGAATGTTTGTTCATACCAATAATTCAATTGACTCTAAAATCCAAACAATTTTTTTTTATTATTTCAGAGGTCTGAACGAAACTTTTGAATGGCTGTAGTAACGAAACCGTTTGATATTTTACGATTCTGTTTTTATATTCGTGATCGATGAAAAGTACAACCGTGCAAAATTTTATTCATTTCGGGTGAAATTTTTATCGCTGTAGAAATGTGAAAAAATTGCGTTCGATTTTTGAAAACATTTTTCCACAGTTCAATATTCATATTCTAAAGTAAACTGCAAACACACAATATTTACGCTGGTCATCCTGAAAGAACTAACAGGGAAGTTTTTCCTCACAATTGTACACCTGGTTTATAACAATTTTTTGAGTTATTCTCAATCTCTTAAGCTTTGAAAAAATCTCTTTCAATACAGTCGAGTCTTTTTCATGAAATTAGATTTTTGTTTGATTTCGAAGTAGCAAATTTCAAAAAAAGTTGAAAAATCGCCATATCTTCGTAATCCTAGATTTTCGGACCATGCTTCACTAGATGCATTTGGCTGGATGTGACGTTTAGTATATCCCCTTGTATATCGACTTATACTCTTCTTCATTCGTCATCACATCATGTTAAAGAAAGACCAATCGCTTCTATCGACGCAATCGATGTCAGTTAGAAATAAAATAGCACTTGAAAATTAGATCAGTGTCTATGCATTTTGGTATCGATAATCTGAGACAACAAAATGAGAAACCACAGAGCTCCAAAACTGAAAAGTATAGAGTTCTCCTCTATAATAACCTTTGAGGTGTGGGACTTATTTTCAGAGGCTAGAAGGACCCGCAAAACATAAATGTTCACAATTGTATCAATAATTCCCAGTATAACTTGAATCATTGAGACATATTAACGCGAAAAAATATTGATAGATTTGATGAACTCGCTAATCCATAGAGTTGGAGAATTCCATGAATCACAGATAAAATCTCTGTCACTGTCAATTATACAGAGTTATTTTATGTTATTCATTCCATTCGCAGTTTCCAGCTGATTTAACACGATTCAACTAATGTTTTGTGCGGGACTCGAGTTCTTTTTTCTTTATTTGATACATTCAGCTGCAGTACGAGGTGGGTAACTTCATTGTTTCGCTCATTTCTCATACCTTTAGAAGTTCGCTTTTATGCCGATAGGAATCTCTGGTGCATTACATATGAGGTGAAGCTAATTTTAACTTAAATTTCAATGTTTCCCGTTCAATTCATCCTACCGTGGGATTTTCAGTGTCCGTTTGCATTTACAGTGCATTGTTGAGGTGCAGCTCGATTGGATGCATTCATTCTTTATTGCATTGATAGGATTGATTTTCTCAGCTGCCTGGGAAAATAAAATGTGAAATGAATTTGTGATGGATGATGCATTGAAATACTTCGTAAATAACAGCATATTGGAACTCAAAACCTAGAATCATCATTATTGTAGATGTAGAGCAGACATTTATAAAAATTATAATCATTTACAACCATATCTAGGTATTACTCTGGCTCTGTTTTTATATCCAATGAAGTTGAGAATGCATCTACAAATTGGATGGGTTAAGTCTTCATATTGAAATATGATGTGATATACCTATGTTTTTTAAATTAGGAAATCTCAATTTTTTGAATTTCAAAGGCTTTTTTCAGTTGAAAATGAACTTATTAGTGATTAATGCATATAATTCCCATTAATTCCGAAGTTTTAACCCCAATGATCTATAAAATTCGAAATTGAAATAAACATAAAGAAGGTTGCCCATCGCTGTCAGTGAACAAGAAAACTTAGATATAAGAAAAAGTCACGAGAATTCCAGGGAAGGTTTGAGATATGAACAGAAAAATTTAATTCATAAGTGAATACAACTATATATACTCAAATACGAATTATCGATTTTTTAATTAAGCTTAAAAATGTATCTGACTCGTGTTTATACGTCACAAATTGGTTTGGTGAAGTTAGTATTTTGAATTTTTATCAAAAGAGCTATCTGCTCAATATGAAATTTTGGCATATTTATGATTAAATTCCTCGTGAAAATAAAACTTTTGTATATTATGGATAAATAGAATAACGAAATTAAAAAACACATATAATTTTAAATTCTGTTTTTTTTTTGGTGTATTATGCATTGGATGCTAATTATAAATCAGTATGTCTGAGATAATACTTCTGATTTATTTGGCAAAATGTACATTTTCTAATAAAAAACTCAAGTTTCCTAAAATTGTCTGCAACTTTGTATTCCTTTGAATCATTGAATATGAAATTTCTTCACGATCGTATCTCTAGAATCGAAAATATTTGGAATATACCTTCGTTTGGTTCATTAACGAACTTTTCCTAGTTTCCAGCAGACATGCACCCTGAAAATTTCAAGTCTCTACAATGTCATTTTGTAAGTGAGTGAAAAATGTTTTTATCTGAGGAATCTACACGAAATTTTCCAATATTCTTTGTATCATTATTAATCAGCAAAATACCTTGATACCTTGAGAATTTTTCTACTGATTTGCCTTATCAACAAACGCAAGCGAGCAATTTGGACCCCAAAACTACCCTAAGAGTATTAAAAGTCTAACTCGTGCTATTCTTACCGCTAATCATTTTCTTGGTTCTTGTCATTATGTCTTATTTGCCAAACGAATATGTAAAGAAGATCAATTAAATAATGAGTTGACACATCATACATAACGATCCTGAAGAAATCGGATACAGAAAGAAATAATTTCATGATAAAATCACTTGACTTCACAGTCGCCAAAAATATTGGGTGTTTCCATCACTCGGAGAAACTTGCATTGAGGCCCTGATGTAGGGCCACTGCTAACATATCAAAGAGTGAAGAGGAAGTAATCAGTGCTTCTCATTTTGACACTACTCACTACTAGATGTCACCATCTGTTAGTTGCTACTCGATAGCTTCTTACAATTAGTGTTAAATGTAGAGGTTTTTCAATAGGATGTTGTCTCTGAGGGATATGGGACACTGACGAGGCCTAATGAGGCCGAAACCGGTCTGTCTCTTCCCTCATTGACAACATCTTGAATAATCATCCCAGTCCGCCTGAAGAAGGTTCTGTGAGCCTATAAATTGAAGATTGTATTCATTTCGATGATTACTATTTTCAATTTATCTATGTTTCAAAAATAATTTCATATTGAGATCGTTTTTTTATACCTAATGTTTGTTCCAGTTGCTGGTGAATCAACTTTCAATGCGTTCGTGGGCACAACGGTAGCGTTGCCTTGCACTGTCGACACCAAGCAGTGCGGTGCTTTACACAGCGTCAAGTGGTACAGGGATATGTCCAGGATATATGTGTTCAGTCATGCCGGGGGAATAGCTAGAGCTGAAGGAGATGCAACAGACAGGTGAGTCGATATTCAGTTTTGAATATTTGTGTCTATTCAATAATTCAAATGATAGCAGCATTGTGACCATTGTGTACAAATAAGGATTAACGCGAATAAGGCAAATAAAAATATGAGCAAAGAGAAGCTGACAATAATATTGAAAGATTGAAATCAACCAATATTGAACACACACTTCAGAGGTATTCTCCTCGAAGCCTATAGGGGCTCATCAGTATGGAGAATAGCTCTGAATGGTAGAGGCATTTCAGGATCCTGAAATTCGATCTGCCATACACTTCCAGCTATTATTTGTACTACCGAAACAAAACGCCATCTCTGAGGATCCTACCCCATTGCATGAACCTTCATTCTTCTTTCATCACTTCACTTCTCTCAATTGAGCAATGTGTTTATCCACGACTATTGTATAATCCACCCATTGTACGTCTGTTTGCTCGGCCATAATAATACCCATTAATCGCTAGTGAATAATAAGTTATTCTTCACTTCCGTCAGGTGTATCATAAATTTTGATTCAATATTATATTCTTTAAATTTATATTTCTTCTCCAACTAACGAATAGAGGTATACCTTGTCAATCGAGAGCCAAATCTACTTTTATTACATCAATTGAAGCAACTTTTATTACAAAATATACAATGACAAGTTCTCCAAAAATCGCTCATGTGTCAACTTGACTTTCCACGCTTGTAATAGAAGGGACTTGTCACGGTCGCCAAATGTTAAAATCTTCAAGAAATATATTCAGTAGTCGTTGATAAAGTATAGTATGCTAGTCGCATATAATGGCTATTATCATAATAGCTATCATTATACTCTCGTTGCATAATATACTAGGTATTATAGGCGAAATTGGTTTACATTCGAATGCCCAGATATAGAGTAACAGGATTATTATTTTTAGACAAAATTATGTTTATTTGCAATATTGAATCACCATCAGATGTGTATTTCAAGAAGATTCCGTCTAAAGTTTAACGCACATACATCGGCATCGGACTAGGGCAAATGCCGTGGTTGCCATGATGATATATGTGCGTTGCTCTATGCAATTTCATCGAGAGAATTATTTTCCGTACCGTGCCGTCCGTCCGATGACGATGTATGTTCTTCAAGCTTAACCTAGAAGTTTACTCACACACTTTCTCTTTTATGTGCTCAGATCATGAAGGCTATGTACACAATCTCAGTAATATTTTCGTCGTTGTTATATCAATTGTTCATACTGCAAATACATCAGACGTTTTATTCGTTACAAACGGGACATACACATTACACAACCATCCATGCCCTCACCGGGATTCGAACCCAGGACCACCAGCACCACGGTCAGGATTCATACCCACTAGACCACCGGGGTCGGCAACCTGGTAATTAACCAATACAAGCATAGCAGTCACTCCAAAATCAAAAAATGTTTGCCGAGGAATGATATATTTCCACTCAAGCGTCAAACGCGAACCAAGCGAATGCATGATAATACTCCATAGACATCACCGATTGACAACCACTCAAGACATGTCAGAGCATCAATTCCCCACTTTAGCCAGCCGGTGGCGACCTGCCTCAACACTGCCATATCTCCGATGACCCTAATCGATGCTTATCAATTATTCACGCCTGGAGTTCCACGCACGAACGTGTGCAAACTTCTGCCGGCCTTAGGGAACATGCTCTGCAAGGCTCGTGATATAATATGACAGAGAAAGAGAGAGCTATTGTCACCGTTGCGATATCGTTGCTGAAAACGAAGTATCGGTCAATAAGAATGCCATTCGCCGTTCTTGTTTCCGTATGCAAAGAATACTATTGGATCGAGTAGAACGAAACTTTCGTCATTCTCCTGAAAGTGAACTTGATGAATCGTTTCAAAGAATGAAAGTAAGCCCGTTCGGCAATAACCTCCGCAAGCAGACGGATTTTTTAGTTACGTGACAGATTTATATGTAATATCAGTGAATAAACGAACGGTACACATGGACCTATAATACCCTTGTTTATGTAACTCTAGTTGTCCAATGCAGTGTAGTTCGGGGAGTTAGCTCACAGAGGGAGCTTTGGTTTAGATGTGCCCATTCATACATTCAATTTGAATTTTACTACGAATTCATTGCGCGCGAATTAAGAAAGTCAAATGTTGCTAAATAGTATAGACGAAGATGGGGATATATAAAAAAGAAGAAGCAATAGTGAAGTTGACAAAACTCCCTCTGGAGCTAACTCCCCGAACTACACTTCTTGGACAACTAGAGTACATAAACGGATAATACTACTGGACGTCGAACTTCCTAACTCACGTAGAAAAAAGTGAGGCAAATCGCCGCCACTTGCAGTTTGGAGTGAACCACAAATATTTTGATGTTTTATGCCATATGTGCTCGATTTTGATTGAAACATAGACGTTCCTTTGAAAGAAACGATGAAAAACGAACTCTGTGTATTAGTGTTCTGTGAAACACTGACATTTCGGTCTATATCAAATATAACTTTCGATCGTGTGATTAGTTATAAAATAATGTACATTATGATGATTATACAATAGATCCTCAAAAATGGTATAACTCGCTAATTCTAATATTCAGTTCGTTGAAGAATTGACAACTCTCAAATTAGTCAATTTCACTCCAAACTGCAAATGGCCGCCGTTTGCCTCAAAATTTTTGACATCGCTATCTAGTTAGTATTAGGTTTGTTCAATTCAAGAATTGACCGTACAATAATCGTCAGGATCTGCGCAATAGATAAAAATGTGTTCCAACTGAAAAGTAATCGTTTGAGACGGTTCGTTTTTGTTCCATCCTGCTCGGACCGTGAGTGGAACGGTTTTGTGATCGTCATTTCGATCCTGGTCTGGAGCAAGTACTGTTTGACGGTTCTTGTACGGTCAAAGTTTAGACTTGCGCATAAGATCGATTCTAACAGTTTCGTGAACGCAAATACCGTACAAAGTCAGCTGTTGGAACAAACCTATTTATAATCTACATGAACTCAATAAACACATGGAACGCCTCGCGATCCGGATGAAGTGAGGCCGACTGAGATAGAATGTCAGAGTGTAATGATGATCCCACAATGGTGGGGGTCTCCATCGTAATCTTGCGCGATTCATAAGCGGGAATATCCTCCGATTTCAAATGGAGAGTTATTGGAGTTCTACAACACTGTAGAAAGAGATAATGATACCTCAATTGCCCATCTCTCTCCCACACTTTTGGACACACGTTTAGTCGATTCTGCTGATCGCGAGGCGTTCCATGTGTTTATTGAGTTCAATGTAAATCTATGACGGTACAGAGCATCTGTTACAGAACATACTGCTCTGTTCTGCTCGCATAGATTATTAGATTTCAAAAATCACTATTTTGGGAAATATGCTCATCTTTTAACAAAACTCCACCCTTTTCGTAGCTTTACCGAAAAATATTAATTAAATAATTAGGAGCAAAGGCACTGAATTCAGGAGGAATACAATATCCCCTTCTGGTCGTTCACTACGGCGATAGTTGTACCGAAAGATCCTAATTAATTAATTAATTACACGCAAAAGAAACGAGGAAGAAATATCTTCTCCTTCCCGTTAACTACTGCGATAGCTATATCGAAATAGCTCAATGAAATAATTAGGTAATATTGGAACATTATGTAATCATCCAGGTGAAATGTTTCGGCATTACAAACCAACAACGACCACAGGTTCCTTAGTCATACAGTAAATAAATGAAACCATAAAGTCAGCTAAAATCAAGGGCTGAAACTAAATACATAAATAAAAGTTAAATTTTAAAACAATCATGGATAAAATATATATGTACCTTGTTTTGTTTCTTTTATTTATTCAATTTTAACCCTTTATTTTAGGTGCCTTCATGATTTCATTCAATCATTATCCTTATGACTAAGGAACCTGAAAATCCTTATTGGTTTGATAATGTCAATGTAATGCCGAAACATGTCATCTAGATGATTACTTTTTTAAACTTGAAGTTTCAAGACTTTTATTCTTTTCCATTGTATCACTTCAAAGATTGGCTTTTACGAAATCATGATAAATCGATGACAAAAAGTAAAACTGCTTGTGGAGACCTTTTGTCACTATGGTTACAGGGGTCATGGTTCTGTGTTGTGTATAAGTTTCAAATTTTGAGCCGATATCAATCTCAAACGACTTGCGGATTATAATTATTTTTTTGTGTGAGTTCGTGCAGACAGTTTCAAATTTCCCTGATTAGATCCAGCCTCTGGATGAAGTTGATCATTTTATTCGAGGATAAGTTTTTTTAGTTCGTTCTTTGCAATAGTGGTATGTCCTAGTCTGATGCGATTTACTGCTGGGCACTCTAAGATAGTATGTCTCGAAATCCTCTAGACAAAGCCTACACTCATCGTCTTCAATCAGGCCCATTTTGTGCAAATGCGGTTTCAGCCTGCACTGGCATAATTTTAACAAGGATTTGGATATTCGTTTTATCCAGACCTAGCGCAAGGTCTGCCAGCTCCTGGTTCGAGGCTTTCGTAATGATCGCATTCGAGCCTGGATGGATCAGCCAGAAGGTCTCTCTAATTTATCGTTTATATGTCCGTTGGCTACTGCTCAGCGATGTCATGTCAGAGATCTTCAGAAATGGTTCAATGCATACTAGAGGAAGTGTTATGCCAATCAGTCTGCGTCTTCGGTGTCGAAATACCTGAGGTACTTGGTATCCTGTGATTCTGTTGTTTACTCCGAGTCTGGTTAAAGCCTTCCGACAGTGTTTTTGATTAACAACAAAGGTTAAATTAGCTACTTTAGAACTTTTTGAAACGATCCATTCTCGGAAGATTCCTACAATGTGATCCTCTTTCATTTTTTTTCTAATCCAAAAACTGTTCCTTACAGTCTGCTTACAAGCTGCTAAATGTTTCCTCATTTGAGTGGAAAAAAAATGAAGAAAATTTTTTTGGGAATAAAACATTTATTTATGTATTGTGTTATTTTCGTTTACTCAAGCGTAATAGTATATTATGCAATGAGCGTATAATGATAGCTGTATTATTCACGAGGTGAAGTTCCCAAATCGCCGAGTGAATAACAGAAATGATAGGTGAGTAGCATACTATACCTTATCCATGACTACTGAAATCATTTCGTGAAGATTTTTAACATTTGCCGACCGTGACAAGACCTTTCTATTACAAATGTTAGAAAAGTAAAGTTGGCATAGGTATGAGAAATTTTCGGAAAACTTGTCATTGTATGTTTTGTAAAAAAATGCTTTAATTGATGTAATAAAAGTAGACTTGGCCTCGATTGACAAGGTTAAACCTTATTTGCTAGTTTGAGTACTTTATAATAATGAAGAAATATCAATTAAAAAAATAGAATATCAGAGCTGAATCTATGAAGCATCTGACAGCAATGAATAATAACTCATTACTCACTTGTGATTAATGGATATTATTATAGCCAAGCAAACAGACATATAATGTGTGGATTATTCAATAGTCGTGGATAAAATCGTACTTTCATAGTCAAATAGTGATTCTCAAAAATCTCATTCTTGTTGCCTCCATATTCGCAAAACCTTTTATAAACTTTTTCGTACAAATTGAGTTATTGCAAAAAAATATGGAACAGAACAGGGTTTGTGGATCATTAAACTGGTCTTCGGTTTCTCCTTCTCTAGTCATTACTGTCGAAATCGCGCCCCAAAAATTTTCGTTTCTGTGGCTTCTGAAATCATTTGTTTCTTTTTGATTAAAGTTTTGTTTTTTATTATTAAAGAATTTAAGGCCCTTATTTTTTTTTGAACAGCAATTACTGTGATGAATGAGTAAATAATTAAACGAAAATAAGTACTTACCATACATACGATTACCTTGCACTTTTCTATTTTGCACTGACTGGTTGCTTATAGGATTTAGTGCCTATTCTCAAGCTGCTTTTTCAATTTTCTTCTCATTGAAAAACTGTTCCTCATTATAGTAACATGTGCCTGTAATCAGCCGTATAAGCTTAAGATTTGAATGAAATAACAAATAATTGCATATTTGTTGAAACTATTGCAATTTACACCCGAACTGAGTACGACTTGAAAAAATTAATTAACTACAACGAAGTAAAAAGGTCGTCACAGTATTCATAAGAACAAAGAAGTAAAAATAATCAATAGGGAAATTTAATATACAAAAGGGAACTAAGCTCTAACTGGGTAACTTAATGCCTACTACAAGAGGATTATCAGGCATTACACGAACGATAGTAGAGACCCTAAACCTTTCCCATTTTATTTTGTTCGTTATGGGGGAAGTTTTTTCCCTACTGGGTTATTGCGACAAATGTTTATGCGGGCCGCTGAGCTTCATTGAAATCTGGGGAGCAATATCAACCCACTTGAACACTACAATTTGTAATAAAATAATTTTAGTGTTCTTTCTGAATTGTTGGACGCGTCTTAGATAGGAGAACGTAATATAAAATATTCAATAACAAAAGCCGATTTCTTTTTATGTACGAGATAATTCACGATGAAGTTAGCTTATGTTGGAAATGCTGAATGATACACTGCGACCTTCAGGTCTATTGTGTTCCCCTTACTTTTAGTTTAGATGTTTGGATATCTCATTACGGCCTTCTAGTAGCAAAGTTTCAAGGAACCGCTACATCTGCCTACACGGATTTGGACTTTTTATTTTTCATTTCGAAATAGCTTTTTTGCACTAGCATACAAGTCTGTGAACAGGATAACTTTCGAACGGATGAAATAAGGGCTTCAGACATTTTAAGGTTATAGATTTGTGTTCCGATAGCTATAGTCAAGTTTAAATATTTCATTTTTTTACGATAGCTGATCAATTCGAAATTTGATATTTTGTGAGAGATTAATGATAGGTACAAAATTCTGCGAGGAACATGACATAAGGAAATAAAAATAATATATATTATCTGGGCGATAAGTTTCGACGAAGTTCTTGATGCAGTTACTGTCGAAAGAAACAAGTAGCAAACTTGCCAATTTTCACGGCGCATTTGAGAAATTCAAATGTCTATTTGTTTCTGTGAAACTCCAAAACCGGTTGAATGGTTGCGAAGTGACTATCACTTAAACTTTTTCTTATTGATTTTTCTGTCTTAGCGACATTAAAAATTCGATCAATAACAAACTTGATAGTTAAATTGACGACAGTGAAGCCCATGATTTTTGTTCTTGTTTTCGTCAGAATCTTATCATTAGAAAACTTTCAAATAAAAAAAATTCGGCTTGCAAGTAGGTACTGCTGGTCTGGATCTCAATACTTTTTGTGACAATGTTCTATGACATTCATAATGTAGATGACATGTCTGAACTAATGAGAGTTTTGGGATCATCATACGAGTTAGAAGTCCTTTCATGTTTATTCATTTTGGAAAAACGATAAATCGAATTTGAACATCTTATCTGGTTCAATTTAATTGATTTATGACGTCAATTCCTAAGTCGGATTCAACGCAAATGAAATCAAAAGGTATTAGTGAAGGAATGCACCATGATACGCTACTGCATGGTGCAATGGTTAAAGATGTTGATTGACATGCAAGTTTTTAGTGTTAGAATCTCCTCGATATTTTTTTTGTTTAACTATAAGATGGGAAGAGCTTTTGGTTTCATTCTATTCATTTATGAATTCAACTTTCCTTTTAAAATACTGATGTTCGTGTTCACAGCCCGCCTACGGCCGACCAGTTTATCGTTGCAAAGCTCTTTATGAGTAGATATTGAATATTCTTGTCACATAATTTTTTTAATCCTAAATTCAAATTTCCATCAGTTATGATGGAAAATAACTTAAAATTCATTAATCAAATCACCTGGTCTGAGGTTGAAAATCACTAGATGTTTACGTAGAGAAATTTGTAGTTAGAACTAATTTAGGAAGATGATAAATGAAGTGATATATCGCCATATCCTTCAACAGGATATTCGTTCGGAACAGCTTCATATATTCAGAACGTTTTCTCCATTCGAAGCATATCGCCAAGCTTTCTGCCTCCATGAACTTTCCAGTTCCGATTCCGATAACTGTTATATACTCTCTTTATCTCCTTCCGGGGAAGCGCAAATATACACGATCTGACGTCGCTGTCATCCATCTTATTTTCAAAACTGCTGAATCTGAGGACACCTTCACTCGCTGAGTAGAAATGTAAATAAGGTTGTATAGTTCTGTTTCTGGTTTACTTATCTTCGTTTATTTTCATCCTTGCAGGTTTATTCGATAGAGGGTGCTTTTAGAAAGGGAAAGCCGCGTTTCAACAGGATCACAATCCTGTCGTAATCTTCAGACAAAGCAGATTTGATTATTCATGAACGTGAATGTATTCACTGCGGTTACCCGAGAAGAAATTTCGAGCAGTTAACTGATAAGAACTTCCATGAGGACCGCTTTAACGTTAACCTTTGGCGGTGTACACTATTATTAGGGTCAACTGGTTAAACGCGAAATTAAACATTTGTGAAAATTAGGTTTTCGTTCAGAATTGTTTTACGAAGAGTTCTCTACTTGTCACTAATAAAATTAGAATTGTACAGACTGGGCCAAGTTTGTGGTCCCTGAACTACATCTTTTCAGTCTTAAGAGATAGACAAACGAAGGATTCGTTATATTCGAATTTTGACACGAAGTGGTCTCAAATGACTCCTTTTTTCTTTCTAGGGGAAGAATAATGGCATCCATAAGGAGAATAATGATGAACAAACTCATGCAAAATTATGTGTGCATAGGGGAGAGGTTCAGTTGTTGAAACCCCCCTAGTGATTGACACTGTGTATATACCGATGTAATAAACTGTTGGTGCTATCTAGAGTTTTTCATCTGTCTCCACATATTTCAGAATGAATTATTTTCATTTGAGTTAAGTTCACTTTCGTCAGGTTATCATTCTGAAAACGCCATAATTAGATACTTGGCGCGAGAGTTTGTAGTAGTGTCAATAAGTGTATACAGGGTGAGTCTTTGACTCACTAACCACTGAATTTTTGCAAGTACGAGATATAGCATTCAACCTTTGAAATAAGCTATTGTATCAAAGAAACGAGTAGATATACCTTTCGAAATTTTCGAATAAGCTGCTGTATCAAAGAAAGGAATATGAACTCACTTTTTCAATACCAGTGGTATATTTTCTAATGCAATGATTGATTCATCCAAAATTTTGCTAGTGATGAAAAGCAGAATAATCTCTTCTTGATGTATACTTCATTTTTGATTATATCGGATTAACTTTTAAACCACCTATTCTAGCCATAGCATTCATTTCCAATATCTCTTGAAATCTTCCGTGCAGGAGTTTCCGAAATCAAAACAACAACTCAACCATAAAGGTACGTCTACACCAAAATCGTGTGCGGCACAATTGTGCACGAACATTTTGTGCAGCACTTCAGCTGTACGCGCACAAATTGTCAACACATTTAGAGACCGTCTACACCGAAAGAGCTGTGCGTAACTTTTGTACGCGCACAGTGCAGCACTGTGCGTAACTTTTGTACGCGCACAGTGTGCACACACACGTGATGCTTTGTGCTGCAGCGTGTGTGGTGGTATGCACTTTGCTCGAAAAAAAAACAAAAGATAAAACAACAATGTTGGGTGAGGCCCTTTTTGCAATGTCGCAATGAAGAAACAAATCGATTGGGCTAACACGATTTTCAACTTCCGAAGAATCTCGGTGGAGTCACAATCGAATTTTTTTGCCAACTCCTCAGTTGCATCATGTTTTTATTTCTATTTTTGTAATCTGAGTGATAACAGTCCCACAGTGCGGGATGGAGTTCGATTTCTTTAATAAATTCAATTATTTTTGCATTATTCCACTCCATATTTTTCGCGCACAAATAGATTTTTCGCTACCGTAGCGGAAACAAGAATGAGTTCGCAGAACATGCGTGTTTGTGTCGGGCCGTCTACACCGGTGGAGACGATGAGCGAACAAAGTATGCAACTGTACGCGCGAACTTTTTCACAGAGTTCGCGTACTTTTGTTGCTGTTCGCCTGGACGACTACACCGCGACGAACATTTGTGTCGCACACTGTTCGCAACTGTGCCGCACAGTGCAGCACTCCGGTGTAGACGTACCTTAACACGCATGACATTTCACGTTCATAAACACCAGTTGGGGTGATTGAATTTCAAGGGGTGTCCGCATATTTATGTTCTGTGGTCCGCATGGTGAAAGTCACAGACGTAACACTAGATTCTTTGACATCGGTGTTCTGTGGTTAGTTTGTTTTTCAAAATCATACGACTTCTTGAATAATAATGAATGGTTATCGGGAGTAGAAGTCAAACAATTTAAGGACTTTAAATCATGTGTATTCTTTATTGATTTGATCCAAGCTTTCGTTCCTTTTTGGAACTTCTTCAGGGATTGACTAAAAAGTTTAAAATTGACATAAATATAACAGAAGTAGACAATTGACAAAACTTACACTCAATGTGAAATTTTTTTTTTGATCGACAGGACCTTATATTATCAAAACTAACCATGAAATTATGGCGTCATCAGTTACTGTTTTAACCATTTCAATACTTTTTTGTTGGGTCATCGATTTTTTGCCAAAATTCACTGTTATTTTAAGTGATGAACTTCAACTTTAACAGTGAATTTTGGCGAAAAATCGATGACCCAACAAAAAAGTATTGAAATGGTTAAAACAGTAACTGATGACGCCATAATTTCATGGTTAGTTTTGATAATATAAGGTCCTGTCGATCAAAAAAAATTTCACATTGAGTGTAAGTTTTGTCCATTGTCTACTTCTGTTAATATTTATGTCAATTTTAAACTTTTTAGTCAATCCCTGAAGAAGTTCCAAAAAGGAACGAAGCTTGGATCAAATCAATAAAGAATACACATGATTTAAAGTCCTTAAATTGTTTGACTTCTACTCCCGATAACCATTCATTAATATCAAACGAAGTCGAGAATTCTACCCAATTTCTTGAATAATAACTTATTATGGTCATTTTAGTAGTAATAAATATGATGAATAAATGAGAAATGAACGTACGTATTCTAACGTAATGTAAATTTGGAACGAAACAAAATTGCAATAGGTACTTCGAAAGTGGTGTGGAAATTTGCTTGAATAGATAAGGCTTTACACTGAAGAAGTATAGAGGTGATCTTATTCATTGTAACCTCATTTTTAAAGAAAATCCGCTAGTTCTCTTACCATTCATCATTCCAGATAACAAATTCTCGAATTATTCTTGAAATTTGTCAAAGTGACCACATAGAGAAAATTGAATTCTGTGAATATTTTCAACAGAGTTGCATTCAGCCAAGTACCCAATTTTTCGAATTTCTAAGATTTTTTTCTTTCAACATCGAAGTACTCGGAATTTTGTAGTCGGGAAAGATTAATCATATTCATGAAAAACTATATTTCAAAAATCATTTCATTTGAAGGAATCGTTTGCGAGATATTACTGAAAATGTATGCTTTTTATGGATTTTCAACAGCCTGTATCTTTTTAACCAGGCCGAATCGGAAAAAATGGTAGGGGAAAAAAGTGTTTCTTTTAACCTCAGAAATCTACGGTTAAAATATATGTACAAGTCAAAGACTCACCCTGTATATTAGAGTTTACATAAGGATAGCAACTCTACATAATTGCGTATATTTTTCGATTTTGTTCTGTTTTCTTTTGTTTGGGGGGTTCCAAGGAATATTCAATATATGTTAGTTGACCCTAAAGTTTAACCATATGGCAATAACTGTGTCAATAATATTACATCGAACAGTGATTGACATAGGGTTCAACCTTGATATATAAGTCATTGAAGGATTTACTTACAGCAATTAAATATTCCTTGTGCAGTCCTTAAGAAAACTCTAACATATACACTTTTTGACATTACTGCAAAATCTCTCGCCAAATATCCAATGATGGCGTTTTCAGAATGATAACCTGAGGAAATTGAACTTGACCAAAATAGAATTAAATCTTTATGAAATATGAAGACAGATGAAAAAACTCTAGATAGCACTGATAGTTTATTATATCGGTATATATGTGAAGATCACTAATACTTTTTCTCACTTCGTTGATTGATACATTTGTATTTTGCATAAGGATACATTTTACATAATATAAAATTCTCCATTTCAGTACACTTCACTTCGGTTGCCCTAGACAATCATCTAAAACAAGTAGGAATCATGCATTAAAATGGGTCATTATTGTCAATTTCTTCGAACGTTAACGTTGGGCTCTTATTTTTTAACCAACTAGCTCATAAAGGACTGCAATTTATTGTTTAATTAGTCAATAAACTAGTTGTTTAGAAGATTTTTCTGTTGACCGTATTATGAATTGAGTACATTCTTGATTGAAATATACATAAACTTATTTTGCAGAAGACATTCGACATGATATAAATTTCTATTATTTTATGTTCCAGTAGAAATGTGACATTACTCGAAATGCTTCTATATACTTTGTGTTCAGCTGCACATGACAATTGGATATCAAAATGACGTGATGATATTGTTCGATTTCGTATACGTTAAACCCACCTTTCATTTTGAAGCTGAAGGAAATAATAGTTTAAAGTTTTCAACCTCTCTGTAAAAATGCTTTCTGACTTTCACACATATTGTTCAAAATGTCTGAAACTCCAAAACGGTTTATTTGCCTAGCAAAGTTCAAATAATTTTTTTATCATTTTGAAGTCTACTAATCGTTACATAATATTGAAACTTTGTTATTTAACACTCGATTTATTCTGTCCGAAGTGGAAGAATTGACATGTCTTCTTTCTCGATAACAACCTACGGTATATTTATAATTTTAATGGGAGGCAGAGACATGTTTCGAATACCCAAGACTCTCAAAATATAATATGCCATGGGTAAGGCTACAGCATGTAGAGAGAGAAAGTTCCATATCGACCCTAAATATTACGCCTTTAACAAGAGCCCCACAAGTTCAAAAGGATCGCTCCACATCAGATACGTAAAAAAAGCAGAAGCATAAGAAAGTGATATCCGCGACGAGCACAAGGCCGACAAGGAAATGAAAAGGGCTGTGATAAAAAATTTCCTTTAAAATACACCAGAACTGCGTCGAGTTGAAACTTCGAGACAGTTTTTTACGGCATTTTTTATTTCGTCTGATTCATGGCAGAAACGTCCGAGGTTATGAGAGAGATTATACTAATGACATCATAAGGCGTCCGCCGATAGGGAAAGGAACCGTTGCCATGGAGCGGCAACGTCAGGGACGTATGGGGAAATTTCTTAGGGAAACCTACTGGGACTTTGGGAATATATTTATTCTTTTATTATTATATGAACGATTTGAGTAGAGGATAAACCTATAAACTCAAATGTACAACATTAGATGTAAGCATAATATGCCATGAAAAATAAAAACAGATTTCGATGATACAAAACTAAATGGTTGAAGACAATGGAAATCAAATTGATACCAGGTTAGCCTAAATATATGTATGTTACAACACAAACAATTTTTCTAGGTTCTAGATGCACCTTCACCTATCGTAACTATTCTTGAACGCATTGACTGAGGATAATCGAACAATGTTGTCTGGTAGTCGATTCAGTTGTGAAATACGCGGTTAGGGGGAAAGTGTTGACGCTTAGCGCACTTCAAGTTCTCACGATTCTGCTTCAGAAAATGACTTCGTAAGTTGTTCGTGATCAGAGTGAATATGCTCCAAAGTGGCCCAGCATTGCTTGATACGAAGAGATATAGAGATAAGATCGCCACGCATTCGACTGTCCTCAAAAGTTGTCAATCTTATGTCGAAAGTCGATGCTATAGACCAGGGTCGATAATTTTTGAAACAAAAAAAAATTGCAGTAGGATGAAACCCATTGAAAAAGAAGGGGAATATGATCAAAATGAAAGAAAAAATAAATTACGGTCGATCCGAGTCGGGAAGTGGAAGGGGCGTGTTTTTGAGGGTGAAAAATATAGTTTTCCTTGATTTGCGGCAAAACTACAAGTCCTATGGAAAAAAAATTAAATGGCAAAGTTGTAGATAATGGAAAGATCTACAACTTTTGTATCGACAATTTTTTCACATAACCTCAAAATTTAGGTGAAAAATTCAAAAAAACCAAGTTTTTGGTTTTTATTTATATCTTTTTCAAAAAAAACTTTTTTTTCACGAAATTTTGTGAAAACTTACCCTATTATGTCCCAAATACACTGTAATTTATTTGATTAAAATATTTATGTTTTCGTCTTATTTTTACTTAATATCAAAAAAGCACCCAATTTTCAATCGAAAATTCTGACGTCAAAATATCAGCTTTTTTCAAAAGTTTAAAGGCCTTTTCTTCATTGAAATATCTACTTTCTGATGGTGTGAAAAAAATATACATTTACTATAAGGAGTGTTCTCAGAATCAACGATTTATGAAACCCACCATTAGAGTAACTCAGTCCCCACTTCTCTATGAAATAACTTACAATGGGTTAAAAACTAACCAACAGTCACTCAGGTATATGAATTATCTCAAAACAGCAATAAATAGTCATCTAAAAAATTATTTAAACAAGATTCTACACCTTTTTCAAAATATTGTAGATGTCTTATTAAATATTAACTTTATTAACTTATTTTTTTGTTAATTATAGAAGTATATTTCAATTTGTAATTTTTTCGTTTTTGAATGAAACAGGAAATCTTACGTTTGTTGAGTAATTAAAGAGTAAATTTCAATAAATACCTCAAAATTGTACATAATGATTTCTTCATTGAAATATCTATTATACTTTCTGATGGTGTGAAAAAATACATTACTAGAAATGTTCTCAGAAAATGCAAAAAATTGAAAAAACCCAAATTCGAAATTTTTTTTTAATCATTATGTACAATTTTGAGGTTTTTATTAAAATTTACTCTTTAATTACTCAAAAAACGTAAGATTTGTGTTTCATTCATAAACGAAAAAATTACAAATTGAAATATACTTCTATAATTGACAAAAAAATAAGTTAATGAAGTTAATATTTAATAAGACATCTACAATTTTTGAAAAAAGCTGTAGAATCTTGTTTAAATAATATTTTTAGATGACTATTTATTGCTGTTTTGAGATAATTCATATACCTGAGTGACTTTTGGTTAGTTTTTAACCCATTGTAAGTTATTTCATAGAGAAGTGGGGACTGAGTTACTCTAATGGTGGGTTTCATAAATCGTTGATTCTGAGAACACTCCTTATAGTAATGTATATTTTTTTCACACCATCAGAAAGTAGATATTTCAATGAAGGAAAATCCTTTAAACTTTTTGAAAAAAGCTGATATTTTGACGTCAGAATTTTCGATTGAAAATTGGGGTGCTTTTTGATATTAAGTAAAAATAAGACGAAAACATGAATATTTTAAATCAAATAAATTACAGTGTATTTGGAACATAATAAGGTAAGTTTTCACGAAATTTCGTGAAAAAAAAATTTTTTTTTGAAAAAGATATAAATAAAAACCAAAAACTTGGTTTTTTGAATTTTTCACCTAAATTTTGAGGTTATGTGAAAAAATCGTCGATACAAATGTTGTAGATCTTTTATTACCTACAACTTTGAATTTAATTTTTTCCATAGGACTTGTAGTTTTGCCGGAAATCAAGGAAAACCATTTTTCACCCTTAAAAACTCACCCCTCCCACTTCCCGAACTCAGATCGACCGTAATTTATTTTTCCTTTCATTTTGATCATATTCCCCTTTTTCTAATGGGTTTCATCCTACTGCGATTTTTTTTCATTTTTTACCTTTTGAAGGTTTCGGCCCTGGTCTACTAGGTACTGAGTTCGAATAAAGCCACAATGTATGCGAGTGGCCCATATGTGTGTTTACAGGAACGTTTACTGCACCATGTGGAGCACCCAGACTGGACTGGCGTATTCCAAACTTGTATTGGAATGACATAGGTCTTCAAAACCTCTGAAAGATATGTGGAACATGTAGGTGAGTTGTTTGGCTTTCGCTGAACACGTTCTATGGGGCCAACCAACTGACATCATCAGAAACCGTGACAAGAAGGTCGTCGATCTGAGAAAACGGGAACTAAATAGTAACCACCAATATTGTAGCGTGCCCGTGATTGGTACTTCACATAATTCGAGTGTCATTTTTAAATGAAAGCCAAGATACAGATGACAAAAATCCGAAACTCACTCATAGAATAATAATAATTGCCTACCCAACACTAGTTATCATGACGTCATTAAGTTGACCCTTATGGTACATCATTAAAAAATATTTTGTCTCCCCTCAGAATTTCATGAGGAAAATTAAGATCTTTCACAAAAAAGTGAAGGAAGATACTTAAGTGTTGGACTGTGAAATACACTTTTTGAGAAAACCTAACCTAGCAAATGACAAAATAAAAAGATCAAGATGATTGAAGGCACTGTTGGATCCACACAAAATAAGCTATTGATACATATACACAAATAAAATTTTTCTCTTCACTCAACAAGAGAAAACATTAATGAATAGTTGAATCACCAATATTTCTCTAGGTATCGGACAAGATCCTTGGGTGGCGTGCTAGGTCCGTGTCTCTCTACAGGTTGTCCCATCCTGTCTATGATGAATTTGGTGAAGTTCCACTTGATAAATTGTCCTGTTGTGCCAGGTTTTCTGTATTTTATATACTTCCACAGGGGATGTGTATTGCTGCCGTTCACTTCAACTTTCTCGAACACGTCGAAACGGATCTTTTTATCGCTAATATGTTTCGCAATTTCGGCATTGGTGCCTGGTTCATGATCCCCAAATTGATTGCACGGAAAAGCCAGTATTCGAAGTCCTTTCGATTCCTCGTATTGATTGTATAAATCTATTAGCTCTTGGTAGTTCTTCTTAGCGTATCCACATCCTGAAGCAATGTTCACGATTATGCAGACATGTCCGCGGAACTTTTTCAGTGGTACATTGACGCCGTGGATGTCTTTGGCTGTGAACTCGTAGATAGATTTGATGTCTTGCAAGTTCTCGGTATTATCCGCCATTTTTGACACTGATTGGGAAGTAAACAGTATGACTGATATACACAGAAAACTATAGACACTTGATCATCAACATGGGTTTCACATAATATCTACTCGTATGCTGAATTGTTTTCAATTTTGGACCTATAGGTTAGTGGTCTAGTAAGATTTTAAAAAGCTCTCATCAGGCTTCTGTTATATGGGGGGGAGGGGCTCAACTTTCAGAAAATGCAGCAAAATTAAAACGTGCTTTCTCCTTAGGAACACGCGGTCAAAATGGTTTTTCAATATTTTATACAGCTTTGATTTCATTGTTATTTGAGATCATGCTTAGTATTCGAAGTTCAAAATGATGTAACATGGAGTAAGGAAATATACATCTTCTTGATTCGACTACACACATGTTTCAATGACGTTTTTCTATAATTGTTCCGAGAACAGATCTGTAATTTATTTGACAATCTATGGAATATCTGAAGGAAAAGGTCTCGAATTATTTCACGATGAAAATATTAAGTGTATACGGATAAAATATTGCAAGAGAAAATCGAAATTAATAAGTGGATGAAAGCTTGCAAGCAGGAAGCTTAAACCGAACGTCTTCCGTTAGGTGATAAGGAAAGAATTACATACTGACTTCATCACAAGGAAGTAGAATTAGTTGGCTATCATTCGATACAAGATTATTTATACAACATAATATTACCAGAGAAAGATGCTAAGCCATCGAATTCTAATGGAATAGCATAATTTTCTGAAGATGCTCATACTGTTTTCCATATTCATCACTGATCATTCAACCTGAAATATTCCTACCAGCCAATTGGTAGACCATTAACGAGACTGAAAAAGAAACATTTACTGATAGTCGAAGATTTGGAAGAGATAAAAAAGTTGATTTAGATTTCAGTAATGTCATCTTGAAAAAAAAATTCATGATTTATATAATACAATGGACTTTGTTTTACCTATCACCTAACGAGTTCCATTCATTGATAATTGCATTTCATTGTGACGGAAAACAAACTGACGGGTTTTTCAATCAAGGACTAGAATAATTGTTGTCATTATAAGTCTCATTCCTCTGTATATAGCGCATGAGGCTATCCTTATAATATCGAGTGAAGGTACAGATAATGGAGAACCAAAAAAGCCTGGTCCTCTCTGAACAAATATATCTCATCGGAAAACCTTATTTGTGATGTTATAATAAAAAACTGTTAGGAGAGCCTTGAGCAGGTGTTTTTGAGCGCTCGTTTATTGGTGGGGGTGACAGATGGATCAAAAACCACGATAACGCAGGCGCTAAATATGTGGACCAAGAACTAAGTGTACACTATCTTATTCGCGTGTTTTAAGGTCTTTTCAGCCTGAGTTCTGACCTTTTAGGAATCGAAGAAAATGTAGAGGCTCATACATTATCCAGAAAAGTAGCACGAACGACATTTGCTGGCCCAGATACTGAAAGAGAAGCACTATGGAGGAATCTTTTGGGAATGTATCATTCCAAGTTCCTTCGCGAGTCCAAAACAGTATTTTTAACGCAGTGAGGATGAATTTCGTCTTCTCACTGGCTTTTTCACAGGACACTGTTGTAGTCTGATTAAGCGTTTGAAGAGAACGTGCTGAGTTCATCATATTCTATTTGTTCTTCAAAATATCTTATTTTTTGACGTGGAAATGGAAAGTTCCAACGGGGGTCCTTATCGGAACTTGAACCTAAATTACGCGCCACTGGCTCATGCTGTTTCAATCAGAAGTTCTGGCCACTTAGGAATCGAAGGAAATGAAGAGGCTCACACATTAGCCCGAAAAGTAGCCCAAACGATACTTACTGGCCCAAAACCTTCCTGTGGAATAGGTGAATACACCCACAACAAAAAGTTTTTAGAGAAGGAAGAAACTGAAATAGAGGCATACTTGAGGAATCTTCTGGGAATGGATCATTCCAAGTTCCTTCGCAAAGTCTAAATCAGTATTTTTTCGCAGTGAGCATAAGTTTTGCTCACTCACTGGCTTTCTTCACAGGACGCTGACACCTAAGGAAGCGCATGAAAAGAACGTTCCTCGGTCATCATATTCTATTGCTTCTTTTTCAAAAGATCCTATTTTTTGTGCGGAAATGGAATCAACTCGCATTTACATTTCAGATACGAATTATAGAGATAAATCATTGGCACAACCAAGTGGCACTTCATTTCAATTTGGAGATACGATTACAAAGTAAAAGCGACCAGAAAAGCATATCAATCAGGTTCCCGCACACTGCGACCAAAGGCCAAAACCGATGAGTCGTGCAATATCAGGTTGAAAGGGTCCTTTTCGTTACTAAAAGCTCAATAACGCTTCACTGGCTCATGCTTCTTCAATCAGTAGCTATGGCCACTTAGGAATCAAAGGGAATGAAGATGCTTAGACATTAGTTAGAAAAGTAGCACGAACTAAACTTCCTGGCCCAGAATCTTTCTGTGGAATAGGCAAATACACCCCCAACAGAAAGTTTTCAGAAAAGGAAGAAACTAAAAGAGAAGCACTCTGTAGGAATCTTCTGGGAATGGATCATTCCAAGTTCCTTCGCACAGTCCACAACAGTATTTGTAACGCAGTGAGAATAAGTTTCGCCTCCTCACTGGCTTTTTTTCACAGGACACTATAGCCTAAGAATCGTATGAAAAGAACGTTCTCTTTTCATCATATTCTGTTTCTTCTTCTTTAAAATATCTCAGTTTTCCGTAAGGAAATAGAATGAACTCAAGTTTACATTTCAGATACGAATTACAGAGATAAATCATTCGACCAACACAGTTGCACTTCGTTACAATCTAAGATACGATTACCAGAAAAGCAATATCAATCAGGTTCCCTCACACTGCAAAAACAATCGTCTAGTCGGTATGCAGCTTCGATTTATACCTACGCAAGCACGACCATAGGCCAAAACCGATGAGTCGTGCATTAGCAACTAAAAGCTCAATAACACATCAGTGGCTCATGCTACTTCAATCAGAAGTTCTGGTCACTTAGGAATCGAAGGAAATGTAGAGGCTCACACATTAACTAGAAAAGCAGAAGAACAAAGGTTCTGGGCCAGTAAGTATCATTTGTCCACAGAAAGCTGTGGGATAGGCAAATAAACCCACATCAAAAAGTTTTTAGAAAAGGAAGAAACTAAAAGAGAAGCAGTCTGTAGGAATCTTCTATGAAAGAATCATTCAAGTTCTTTCGCAGAGTCCACAACAGTATTTGTATCGCAATGAGAGTAGGTTTCGCCTTTTCACTGGCTTTTTTTCACAGGACACTGTAGCCTAGGAAGCGTATAAAAAGAACGTTCTCTGTTCATCATATTCTGTTTCTACATCATATACGAATTGAAGAGATAAATCATTCGTACAACACAGTTGCACTTCGTTACAATCTAAAGATACGATTACCAAGTAAGAGTGACCAGAAAAGCATATCAATCAGGTTCCCTCACAGTGCAAAAATAACCGTCTAGTCGGTATACAGCTTCGATTTATCCGTACGCAAGCACGACCATAGGCCAAAACCGATGAGTCGTGCAATAGCAGGTCGAAAGGGTCCTTATCGGAACTAAAAGCTCAATAACGCATCAGTGGCTCATGCTACTTCAATCAGAAGTGGCAGTGCTAGGCGTACTGCGATTTAATACCCATTAATGGCGGATGCAATACTGCTTCCAGGCATAAAAAAATTCGAATACGATTGCGAGTTTCAACCAGCCATTTGTTCGTGGGTGAGTTCGTGCCCGTAGAATTTACGGTGTTGCCTATTTCGACGTTTTATCACAACGTTACCTCTTGTTAGTTCGATTGATGGGTCTATTTTAAGCGATCAAAGTTACTGACGGAATGTCAGAAGCTTAAGCGTTTGTGGATAGTGAGGATTCGTAATTTGGGCAGCATTAACGTTGGCCTCGTATTCTTCATAAATGGGTTCGTTCTTTGCATTCACATCCACGTTTGCGTTACTCATATAGTAGAAAACTTTTTTCTTAAAACTTAAAAATAGAAAATAGCAGAAGCACATCTCAAAATGATAGTGGATTTCGCAGTATCAAAATAATACAGAGTTTCCTCCTAATGTTTGTCGTTCTGAAACTTTAAGCTGAACATGGCCTCAAAATCTTGCTTGTGCCAACTGGTTATGGATGTATGGATTAGACACTTGAAATTGTTGTTTCTGAGGATCAAATCAAAATCGATCATTTAAAACTGCCGTAATCTTGTGTTAGTATCGATAGATACCCAGTTATAAAATATAGGTACGCTTTAATTTTTCCAAACAGTTTTGGCCAGTCAGAACCATCGTTTTCTGCTTCTGATGTAAGTTCTGATCATCTGATTGTGATCATTTTGGTATAACTCCCTTTTTGCTCTGATTTTGCTACATCTTTCACAGGAATTTTGATCTTTCTTGTGCTCGATATTCCTTACCTACCGATCTGGTTTGAGTGATATTTCACAAAACAATTATCTGTTAGAAGTCCAGTTATCTGCCTTAGCTCGTTTTCTCACTAAGTTAGAGCTTTTAGAGCCTTCTCTCCTGAGGTAAAAATCAACCGATTCGCTTGCCTTTGGCTAGGTATATTGACTCAGTGAAAATGTTTCTATTTTTTCTGGACAAATTTTGGCTCCGATCAGTTTAGGTGATACTCAACAGGAAGTCACCAATCTGGTGGAAGGTAGTGTTTGTTTCACTCTCCGCAAGGCCGTGGATAAGTCGTTAATAAGTTGGTATTTTTCCTATTTTATTATCTACTCAGTGCTGCTGAAATTTTAGAAAATGTTGACCTGAAACTCTTGATGATTGATGTTTTCAAGTTTTAAGTTAATTTGATTTAATTAATGCTTCAATTAAAAATTTTGGTCACATCTCATTTATCGCTAATAAACTCCGAACACATTATTTGTCAATCAAGCTACACGTTTCACTAGAGCACTAGAAAGATAGGTATGCCAGACAGGCTGACTGCGTCAACCATAGACTCGAAAATTACAGATGGTAATGTCAATTTCTCAGTTATTGTGCTCTATTGTTAGTTGCGTGCTTTTTTGAAGTATAGTTAATAGAAAGTATTGATTTTTTATTCAAAACAATAAAGTTGGAGACTAGACAGGTAAGCATAAGCATTTATTCGATTTCAGATTTCATTTCATTCGAATTGTTCTGTAATTTTCGAGTCTGTGGTTGGACCCAGCATGGCTGTCTGGTTTACTCCCCTTTTCAAAGCCTTAGTTTCACTGCAAACCCCAATCTACTAGATTTCAATCTCAATCTCAGCATTTTGAGAAAGCTTCGAATTTTCTCTCGTGAATGCTCGAGTTCTCGAAAATGTTGAAACAGAAAATATTTTGAGGATTTACTATTTCAACCCTTTTTTTGAGTAGCAAAAAATTTGAAACGTGGAGTTTATTGACAAATGGATCACCAAGTGTACTGTCTTTAGTTCAGCGCACAGAAAAAATAATCGTAAAACAATTCTTTTGTTAATCCTCGGAGGAAATGTTACTTTTCTGAGGGGAAGTTTTCAACAAAATTTCAAACCAACTAATCTGCAAGACTGCAAATATTGTTGTCCTTATTCTCTACTGTATTTTGAATTAGTTCTCGTGACATCCATGACAAAACACCAATTGGTTTCTTCCTTTTTTATGTAGGCATCATAGAAGTTATCAATTATGTCCGAAATTAAACATATCATCAATCCTCAGCAGGAATATTTTTTCTCATCAATATAAATTCAAGTAGATATATTGAAACAAAAAATAGGGAATCAGAATGTGGAAATATAAAAGACATACATTGTTTGAAGATCATCCCAAAGAGTTAAAATTCTCGATGCCAAAGAACTGAATTATTTAATTGAATAATGTTTCTACTGCGATATGTATATTTTTGATAATCGTTGAAATTCATTCCATTTAGGGAATTTCGGAAAGTCAATTTAACCACTCAGTCTGATTGAAGAACCCTCAGAATATTACCCTGGAATGTGCGTCAATTCAATGAACAACTCTCATATCAAGCTGAAAATCATCTGCTACATTTCCGAGAAAAAAACGTAATCCGCGTTTTTTTTCTCCACCCTTCCCTGAGCTAATTCGAGGGTTTCCATTTACCCACGCATTTCACTAAAAACTCTGACGAAAAAGACAAAAGAACAGGAGATACAATGAGCACCAACTCCCTAGCCCACTCCAGTTTGAGGCCCTACGCATAATGAAGAATGATGTTGACCTCATTCCTGAGCGAAGGTGGAAATTAAATGAAATCATTGTCCGCTGAAAAAAACCAGACTCGAAGACAAAACAGCCGAGAGGTGCTTTCAGGGCGAAAAATATTTCTCTTCTCTATCACGCGCACTTGATATGATGGAGAACTTGCGGTGATTGAGAAGAGAAACGTGGAACTGATGGGGAGAAGTATCGTATTTTAACCTATGAGAGAGTGATTTATTTGATGAATTGGTGATGAGGTCGTGGAAGGCATCGTTGGATAGTTGACTTGAGTAGATCATTGAGAATTTTAGATTTGGGAACATTCTGAATATACAAATTTAAGAAAAGGCCTGAGCAGGTCCTTTTGAGCGCTCGTTCATTGGTATAGCAATAATGCGATCACATCGAAATTTTGTATACCAAAAACTTGAGATTTATTCTAAGTATATGAATGTAAAATCTCTGCACGATCGGAATAATCTTCTGGAAATCGTTAAGAAAAATTGAATATGTAAAAAAAATTCTTTGGTTCTGATGATGCGATCCTTTTGAAATGATGATCATTCAGTATATCAATCTCCATTCACAAAATGAATAATTCTATATGAATCAGATATCTGGTTACGGAAATATAAATTATTTTCTTTTCAATGGAATTTTTCATGGTTCTGTTAACACTTCAGCCACAAAATTTTGCTTGAGGCTTATTATGACCATTTTGATTGATTTCATTTTGTCTGAGATTCTGAGGAACAAAAATGAATCGCCATATTTTATCCTGTACGACTTAGCTGGTTGAAGAACTTAACCGAGACATTTGGGAACCTAACTCACCCTGAAAATCCTCTTGGACAATCCCTTCGAAAGTTTATCGTGTTACGGCCTGACGGATTCGTCATCAGGTATCCGAATTCTATCGTTTGAGACCATTCTCAGCTTAAAATTCGGAAATAACAGATATTTGGGCCAAGCAGTATACTTGGCACTCGTTTAAGTTAGTAAAACGAGCGCTCAAAAATCATCCGTCCAATTTATATTATAGACAGTAAAAAATAAGAATCGACATTACCCCATATGCTTGTACCTAAAGGAAGCATATATCGAAAATTGTCAATTGTCTCTTTGTTGGAAAGATTTCATTAGAATACGAAGAAACATTAGATTCAAAACATCGTCGAAATAGGAAACATGAGAAAAATTAATACATTAATTGATTATTCAAATATTTTAATGCTCAAAGTGTTATTCCACAAATGAATCAAATTCAATAGTCCGTGTCCGTATTAACGTCTCTTCTTCCAATCAACTGCACAAATGTTTGGTTTCAGAAGCTTTCAAGATGAAACCACTTTGATTTCATCAAATCAAATCTATTTTTTACCAAACTAACTGATCTGTTCGAAAATAAAAATATGTGAACGGTTCATTGAAAAATAATGATAGCATTATTATCCAAAATATTCAAATAACGCATATAACATCTGTTGAAATAATAGAAACGAATGAATTTGAGCATACATTTTGGTTCAGTTGAGCAGGATACGCATGCGTGCATGACTGGACTCCGCCTTTTTTCACAATTAAGTTACAATTCGAATACTATTTATGTTTGTATATCTATTTGTGGAAATGAAGTTCATTATTATTTTTATTATTATTATATTTAGGTCACGTAAAATTGAGAACGAAAATTTTGGAAATCTTGATCTTGATTACACTTGAATTTAAAAAAAGTTCTAAAAAGAAATTTTGTTCTCATATCACTTTTATTGCAAGTTAATTAAAGAACAAAATGTTTTTTTAAATTAATCAACACATCTGAACGTTTGTAGGTATCGAATTATTTTTTAAGGGGCTGCGAGCTCATAAAACTGAATAAAGTAAAAATTGAATAACACAATCTTGAAAAAGTAGAACTACTATTTATTCCATTCAACTGAATTTTGTATAAAGTCCGTAAAATGAGTGTTTTTGGGCTGAAGGACCACTCTTTCATGATATGATGTAAAGTGAGTAATACTTTGAACTGAGTTCAAGAGTGGAGGAAATTTTTGTCTCGAGAAAATACAGAATATCGAATAAATTGCTTATAGGGCAGCCAGATCGAATCGGAAATAGGATCTGAATATTCACTGAGGATAATTAGCTGTGGTTATTGCTATTAGTATGCACTAATTGCATGAATGAGTATTATCCAACTGTCTGAACTCGCTAAAACTAGGAATATTCAATTAATTTCCGAAACGAAATACTCCTCCAAAAACGTTCATTGTTGCGACTACACCAAGTATTTGATTTAATGGTATTTCCAATGAAAAGTCTGAATATGTAATCAACAAATTGAATTTCATAAATTGATTCATAAATGTCTGTTGATATGCCAGAATAGTTCAAACTTTTATTGTTAGGTGGTTTTGATATAAGTTTGTCACAAGTATTTTTATCGTTTTTCCGAAATTGAATTCGATTTTGAGGGCGAAATATACAGGGAGTCTACTTTTAAAGTGGACAAACTCCGAGAGGGTATTATAAAAGTGATTTGCAACAAAAAATGTCATATAACACATGGTCGAAATGTTGACGGTTATTCTTCAATTGTACATTTCTTGATTTCACGAAAAATGTCAAGTTTTTTCTCTGAAAAGATCATTATTCAGTTTTCCTTGTAGTCTCATCAAATTCAACCACATATTCAGAAATGGCAATAAATTTGCTACAAGATGAGAGAGTATGTAGGTATGCACAAAAAACTCTAATTGCAGGCGTGGTAAGGAGAAGCATTCGTATAGTTAGCATGAATTTCAAGTCCAATTCAAAATTTCGAGGTGAAAGCCTCATTGCTCTACCAACGAACGAGTTCTCAAAAGCACCTGCTCTGGAATTTTCTTAAATTTTTTAGAACTTAAATATATAAGAATTTGTATCTAAATGTTCAAAGCCGACTTCGACGTCAATCATTCGGTGGTTTGCATATTGTTTGACACACGAGATATTATGTGAAGCTATAACCCAAAACAATATAGCAATAGAGTACCTATTTTTTTGAAATTTCTGCTATAGTAATAGATTTTGTCGAGCACTTCCAGAAAGACTCATCGAACATGGTAAAAAAGATTTATTCTGTAATTACTCGTTGTCTCCTTCATCCCGTCGAAGTAACACCTCGCCATAATTTGTCAACGGTATCTCTGCGAAACGTCCTCATAATAAGAACGTGAGACACCTACAAACTACCTTGAATCGCACTAATCCAATTCGGTTGAATTTATATCTTCTCTAAACGGTCGATAAAATCACGTTCGTGTTAGGGCCCGCTATGTTCTTGAAGATCTCGAACAAGGAGATTTGGAAAGTAAGATGAGGACTGCAGCCACGTTTTATTTCGAAAAGCCGCAATGTGCTGACTTGATTAAACTGTTTTTACGAAAGGTTCCGAGAAAGGTTCCTTTTGTCCTTTTCTGTACGATGTCGTAGCAATGGTGGAATGAGAATGAGGGAAAGTTATACCTTCGATTCGGCATATTTCTGTATACGTATATGCCTAAAGCCTCAATTACACTCAGCCCTTCTGCCGCTCGCTCATAATAGTTCGAATGGGAGAATAACCGTTCAGTAGCTGTCAAATTATCCGCCTGTGCTTGAATCACATATTGGGATCAGAAGAGAAAAGAATACCTGAGACAAAAATTGGTTCGAATGTCATTTGAATACTTTTTTCAAGTTTTCGAATGAGATGAAAAATATTCGAATTCTTTAGTATTTACAGTCAGGATCTTTGGTCTTAATGCTAAGCGAATATAGTGTTAATTATTGGAATTAGGCATTTTTGCTGAATGTGGGTTACGATTTTTGAAATTTCGACATGTCCTTTGAATAAATTTTTGTCATATCCCAGTGAATGATGAAACAACATGATTCGGTTGAATCGTGTTTGAATAACATGGATAAACCCTCTTCAACGACATCCATGATCATCGAACACTTTTTATGATACCAACCATAGAATGTACTTCAATAATTCACCTCATAAGACCCGATTATAGATTATGACTATAATTTCAGTATTTTTAATCTAATTCGAAAACTATCCAAAACAAATAATTTGTGTGAGGAGAGACTGCCATTCATTTTTCATTTCGAATCGAATATATTTCAATTTTAATTTCCAAATTTTCGGAGAAAAATCTTCAGGAAAACTTACGATGTATATATCAAAATACTGAATGTATATGAATGTATGGATTGCCTTCCATGAGACTGTTGAGTTTGGTGTGAGTAGGGATATTGCATTTTCAAACTGGTAATGCAGATGTCCAAAATTTCAAGAATTTGGCAACAGTGCATGGCTGAGAAAATTTTCAGTAGGTTGAACGATGAATTTGGTATGGAATCAATATATAAATAAAAATGTAGGTTGTTTCATTTGAAATAAAAAAGTGGATATGCGTTC
The DNA here is from genome assembly GCA_013421045.1 of Propylea japonica. Lineage (NCBI taxonomy): Eukaryota > Metazoa > Arthropoda > Insecta > Coleoptera > Coccinellidae > Propylea > Propylea japonica. The sequence goes on from CM024239.1 coordinate 36,697,681, forward strand.
AGGAAAGATGTAGCAAATCTGTCGCCTTGAAAAGATTTTAAGCGAAGAAGTCCTTCATCCTCATGGATTCATAAATTTCGTTTTGTTCTGGTAGCTAACCAGTTTCAAAATTCCGTCGAAGCCTGAAAGTAGTCATTTCTTTTGCTTCTAATGTTCCTCTAGAATAAAAAAAACAGATTTTGAATACCAGTTCAAACAAGAACGTAATTCAGCATTTTCGAAAATATTATATATCATTTCTCAATTTTCATGCTTAATTCGAAATCAATGAAACATGGCGGAATCAGTTTTCATGTTCGGATTAGTCCATTGACATATAAACGGATGGACAAGAAGTCACGTGACTTTCACACTAAATTTCGTGCCCCCTACATAAGAGAGAGAGAGAGAGATATTGTGAAGGATGGAGTGATATTAGTCTGGAGCATAGACTAATAAAACATTTTGTTATTTTATTAGTCTATGTTTTCAACTATTATCACTCTATCCTTCACAGTATCTCCCTCTCTTAATGTTGGAAAAATCACAGAACATAAAAATATCTGATGCGTATAGATATCTACGATCCAATGTTTTTATTATGTATGTTCTGTGCTTCTTATTTATATCATTCTATTCTTGTCTGAAGTCAATATTCTCTCTCACATGTCTTTTCCATTTTTTATAAGTCAATGGATTAGTCAGAAAAAAAAGATCTAAGAAATGTTTAATCTGTTTTATTCCAGCTGCAAAATTTCTCGAGATCCCTTCTGTAGACAACTGACACCCTGTACAATTACGACCATGAGTGAATGCATTCATTTGAATTTCACTATTGATAAATTTTTTTTTTGGACCTTTCCGTATTGTACGGGTATTTTCGGTTTAATTGGTGATTATTTATGAGTTCCGATTCCATAACCATGTTAAAAATAGCATTCAAATATTTGTAATGAACAGCAAACAGAACGCATAAGAGAGAATTGAAATGAATAGCACTGAAACTTGTTTCAATTCACCGAAGCTTACCGACAGCCCCATTCAACTGCGAGAATCTAGCGGAAATACTCTGTAAAATATGGCGTTCCACACCGTGTCTCCGTCAAAGATATAAAGCGACATGAATCAAGGGGATGGACGCTCTGTGATGATAACCAACGTGAGAATTTACACCCCTCGCCACAGGATAGCTCTGGGGAGGAAAAGGCGACATTTTAAGATGCCCAAGGGAGAAGCAAATCACATAACTTCCCGGCATATAAAAAACACAACTTGTGTCGTGCCTACCTCACGGAGTTTTTTGTGGAATTTTCACATTGAAGGATTTCGATGGAATGAGAATGTTCTCTCTGAATTCGTACCTTCACTAATATGGTGTCGATAAGTGAGTAACTCAGCAGTAAATATTGATCTTTCATGCTGCAGTGATCAAATTCAAAAGTCTTCCATTTATACAGGGTCTTTATGAATGATTCAAATCTAGGGAGATGATTACCCTTCAGTAGGGTCCTGTAGCGGTCTTAGAAGAACAGAAGATTCGAAAATCATCACTTGGAACGCCAGACCTGGTTTAAAACACCCTCCTGGCCCAAGAGCATCAATTAAGTGTTTTTCGTATCTATATTAAGGTATTTATTCGAATATTTTTAAGTTTCATTTTGTAAAACGGCGAGGCAGGGTTTTTTCTACTGAGGTTTTTCCCTGTGCTCTGGTATCATACGACAGAATAGTATGGTACCCCTTTTGCACCAACCTCAGCTAGGGACTTTTTTGTTTCATGTATTGTATTTTTTAGCTCTCAATTCAAAAGAATATATATATGAATGATTGTAACATCGTAGGTTTCTTTGGATTTTTTTTACTTATGTTTTCTATATACAAAGTCTACAAATATAAAATTCCAGTCACTTTATTCAATTTCTTTCGGAATGACCAGCCTAAACTCACAATATCGTTTGTTAAATCTGAAGTTTACTTCAGAATATACGAGTAAATATTTATGATAATAATCCAACGCCAAGTGTGCTGTTATAATCATCAATAGAGACCCTGTTTTTAGTATTTCTCCATTTCGTTCAATGTCAGTTTATTCAAGAAGCTAAAATTTTCTCTAAAAATTCCCTTAAGTTGGCCTTAAGTTACATGTCATGTGATTTCGGGTAGCTCCCGAGTTATTCGAGTGTTTTGGGATTTTCCGTCTACTTTCGTAGTAGAGTTCATTTTCGTGAATCAATATCAATGAACCATTTTTGTTAAGTGTTGATTTGACAGTCAGCAATCAGCAACCATAATTTAAATTTCTTAAATATAATTTCGAATCAAAACTACAATGAATCTTGAAACTGCTCTGACAAGAAGTCTGAATGTTTTGAGGAACTCTGGTCTCATTTTATGCATCCATAAATTTAACGCTCCGATTTTGTTCTAGTTATCCGATCTATTGGAAATTTTTAGATGTGTCAGTCCACTCGCAAGCTAACGCGGCCCATACACTGTCAGTTTACTTTAAGGTAATCGTAAGGTGATGATCGGAGTTGCCAACACATTAACCAGTTAATCTGAACATTTTGAACTGCAGGTCGCGTGGACTGCAGGCAAGCGGTCTGTAGCAGGCAATCGCATAGTGTATGGGCTGCATAAGACTTGGCCACACAGAGTCCAGGAGCTGTGACTTTTTCTACGAGGTAATCATACTATTTTTTCGCAAATCCTTCAAATTTCGACTAATATCTATTAATTTTGAATAAATCGCGAATAACGGTATTCTAATTTAATCAGTTCTCTGAAATTCGTGATAAAATGACTCGGATTACAATAATAATAGATATATTGAGTTCAATATATCGGACTTTACTCTTATAAATTCAATTGCTATTGTTAGTTAAATGATGAGTGATGTATAATTCCATTTCTGGGACTAGCCCAGAACTGGTGGAGGCAGTGAATACTGCTTCTTTATAATTATTAGAAAGAAATCAAAAGAGACGTTTGAAAATGCATATAAATCATTTATGTAGAACAATAACATACAGGATTTTCCTTTTAAGTTGGCCTATTAGACGTTTTTGAAAAACAAGTGAATATTTCGTTTTGAAATTTCAGGTGACGCCTTGAGGCTGAAGGAGCTCTTCGCCTAAAATATTTTCAAGTCGACAGTGTTGCCACGTCTATCTCAAACGCATATCTACTTTCTTATTTTAAATGCAACTATCTATATTTTCATTTATGTGTCGATTCAATACCAAATTCGCAGTATAACCTATTAAAAAAAATTCTCTACCATGCACTGTTGCCAACTTTCAAATTCTTGAAATTCTTGAGATCTGCATTGCAAATTTCGAAATACAATCTCTCGATTATTTTCTATGCGAACGGAACCAAACTCAGCAGTCTCATACTAGAGATGCCATGCATTCATATGGTATATTCAGTATTTTGATACATCGTAAGGTCATTCGAAAATTAAAATTTAAGGACAGTCTTCCTTTACACTAATCTACAGGTCCTACAGGTTTTTTAAATAGTTTTTTGGCATTCCCGTGAATTTTGAAACAACCTGAATCGTGTTTGAATAATATGGGTTAACTTTTTTCTGACATCCATGATCATCGAACACCTTTTATTATTTCAACCATAGAACCTACCTCATAGAGCCATTTCATCGTAAACACGACCATAGATCATGACTCTAAATACTGAAGAATTTCAGTATTTTTCATCTCATTCGAAAACTATCCAAAATAAATAATTAGTGTAAGAGAAGACTGCCATTCATTTTTCATTTCGAATCGAATGCTTTAAAATAAATATGGAGTTGCAATCTTACAGTATGGAAATTACACTGCTTTCAAGTAATGAAGAAATTTTGTCACGAATGTTGAAATTTCCCAGCGATTTGCGAAGAAATAGTTTTCAAGTTGAAACAACTAATTCAATCAGAGCGATATTATATCGTTTCATTTTTGTCTTCAGTTTCATACTAAAACAATTAACTTGCATACCGGTTATATCAGAGGTAGGAAACAAAATAATAGAAAGACCCTTTATGTCATCTCGTTCTAGCGCTTCGAACAAGTCATCCAGAACATTGCAATTCTTTCGTGCGGACGTGAGAGCTGCATAGAAAATTCTTGGAAACTGAATCATTAACTTGATTCTCTAAACAATGAAGAGAGCTTTCCGCCTTGCACACGACGCCGTGTCACGTCTTTTCTCGTCAAGGGCCGTATAACACAGATTCAGGTGTGACGGTGGGTGAATACAAGACAGGTTTATCCTTACGAAGATTTATCTACATATTGTCGTTGGTTTTATGGAGCACCAGCCACTTAACATGAAACATTACGTAACACTTGTTTCAACTTGTCTAAACGAAAATAAGGTCTCAAGGAATTTCAATATCAAAAATGATAGGTATATTATTTTGTATATTTCAATTCTTCTTTATTTCAACTTGAATTACAAATCACAACAGTAAACCAATATTGAATAAAATGACCTCAAAGAGAAAGTAGTTGGGTTGGTTTTCTTGAGTGATATATTTCAATTGGATTGCTGAGTCTGTATTAAAGACCTATCTTAATATACAGGTTTGGAAATTCACATCTGAAATATACGATATACAATGCATCATCAGACAGAGAATTCTTCTCTCCAGTTGCACAGATGAATAGTCGAGACATCACTTGCTGTAACACACTGAGTTCAGTTGTCTTGCTTCATTATTCTATTCTTGTCTCTCTCTTATCGTTTAGAGGAGCGTAATTCTTTAGTATGGTAGGCAACAGTAAATACTTGAATCGAGTATTACGGGCAGCCTGACAAATTAAAAATTCTATACGTGTAGTTCGGGTTCCCTACCATACTGCGATAAGAGAGAGACGAGACTAGATTATTGCAGTGAGATAGTTGAATTCATTCAGTTATCGCACTTGATTATCTCGCCTATTCATCTGTGCAACTGGAGGGAAGAATTCTCTGTCTGATGTCTTGTATATCGTATGTTTTCGATGTGAATTTCCAAATCGGTATATATTTCTTGTGTGCGTGTGTATTGACTGAACTCCTCCTAAACGACTGGACCAATTTTGATGAAATTTTTTGTGTGTGTTCGTGGAGATTCGAGAATGGTTTAGATTCACAAATCAGCCTGACAGGTGGCGCTGCAGTCGGTATCTAGGTTATTTATAATTTATAAGGCAAAACGGTTGCCGGATCAGCTAGTATCCATATAAAAGGGACTTTTTTCAAACGGACTTAGGCGATGAAGTGAAAAAGTATGTCACATCTATGCGCATTTTATCCATGACATGAACTCGCTAACGCCTAATCTCAAATATAAAAACAATTGGGTCAAAGTTAAAAATTCTATTTTTAGATTATTGTCAGTATATTTTTTGATCTAGAGGCTCCTCGACACGCTTGCACTTTATAACAATATTAATCAACTAATGATTGAAAATGTTAATTTCGGCTGAATGTTAATCTCGAAACATCGTACAAATTCGTTGAAATATTATTCCGGGTATTTTTATCATTTTCGCTTCTTTTATTCAATGTTTCGGTGAGCATTCATCAATTCACCAGCTGTAGTCAGGCAACAACTTCAACACTTGCAACTTTCAGAAAAAAACTTTCTTTACCTTTTGAAAAAGTTTGACTCTTTTAACGAGTCTTGAGTGTTTTTCCTCGCGCAGGCAAATGCTGGCTGAAATTTTGAAAACAAGAAGCGAAAAAATGGAAATAGTCCAAATTTCATTTCGATACATTGTCCATTACCAGGAATTCACTTGTTATGTATTTGTTAAATCTCCAAATTTGTATCTGTGAATTGCACCTAACGGTACTTTCGACCTTACATTCTTACAGAGTTTTACTCAAATAGTAACGGGGGAAATTTCAGTAGTAGTTCATGAACTGAATCAGATATAATAAATTAGCTAGTCAATCTCTGATGAAGACAGAAAGGATTCTCGATAACCTAATTCAAGAAATCACATAGCTCACAAATGCTATGAGTAGTTAGTGGGACAACGAAATTTACATATTATAGGCAAAGTAGACTCTCATCTGATAAACTTATTATGTATAATAAATACTCTAGTAAATGGTGGACTAGTTGAATTCTGCAAGAGCTATTTCACAAAAATTATCTTCTATGATGATCTTCCATGATGGCGAATGAATTGGAATCACAGTTTGTAAAAAATAAGAACGAGTAGTGACTTTTCATAAATTTCACTGCTTCACTGAATAGTTCATATCTATAATTGTCAATTCAAAATCGTTCGTAAATGGATCCTTCAAGTTTTCTCTATGTCTCATTTCTACGGTTATTCCCATTCGTTCACTGGGCCAGATTCTTTGAAGAATCGAAAAGTTCCTGGTAGGTATTTGTTTTTTCAGTTAAGCTTCCATTGCTTTTGATTCTTAAACCATGATTGAAGTTTCGGTCAGAAACATCAATAAATAATCAACCCCATACATTTAAACGTTGAATTTCATATCTCTACAAATTTCAGTTACTTTTTTGTTTTTTGAATAATATAGCATAATGAACTGATCCGTCAAAAAACCATAGAAAATTGTTTTATAAAACCAGAGCATTGCTATCAGTAAAATCAAATTCTCTCAACACTGGCAGTATGTTCGCACACGACAAAATGTCACGTCTTCCCCCTTTGAGGACTGCATAACTTTCCGGAGATCCAGGTGCGATAGAGGATGAATGTCAGTCAACTATATCACCAGATGTTCTCACCGAAGGAAGTATGGAGAGTGTGCTAAAATTGAGTTAAGAAGCCTGCTAGTCGACTTCCCTAGGAAGTTGAGGTTTCGTCGGTTTGGCGCCATGATGGATATTTAAAGGGACAACTGTATCAAGTTTTAGACGTTCGAGATTTTCGGGAAGTTGCGAAATGTTTCGATTGATGCGTTCGCCGTCTCTGGGAGTATTTGGTATTTTCATTTCTAATTATATTGTCTTACTATACATGAAATTTTAATGTATCGTGCAATATCAACTCCGAAGCCTTCAAATTATTGAAGTAGAAACAACAATGATATTCAGGTGGCCTATAGTAGATGGTACCCTAGATTTTTACCGAGAACGAGAAGAACGAGTACGAAGCCATAAAAGATTTGGTTTCGTGGGCTAACATTACTGCCCTATCGATCAAAAATATTTTAAAGCTGTGGTGTTGCCGGTTATAAAAAAAAATTATTGGTACAGAATTTGAAGGCCCATATTATTCGAAATTATTGAATAATTAGAAAGCTCAAAATATAGAATTTCCATAATATCTTAATCGTGCTGATTATTTCTAAAGGTTCTAACGGTGATTATGAAATCTAGAAGTAGTAAAATCTATATGAAATTGTGCATCCATTTCACCTATAATGCAGCTGATGAAATATCTCCAAAAACAATTGGTTGGCTCTCAAAGCCGAATTTTCATGAATATTTTCTTATATTACCAGCTTCATTGGGATATAATTAATCTTAATGAATATTACACAATGCACACCTTGGATAATATTTTTCTAAATACCGGTAAATTTTGGGGCACGGACAATTCCTCAACGAAGTTTGTGCGATTGATGCTTTATTTCCTTGGGATATAATTGATTGAATGTACTCCTTTTAATTGGTTTTTATTTTCCACAAGGGTGATCAATAAAATGAATAAAAAGCTCCTTTCAAAACATTATGTGGGGTGAATCGTTGTTAGGCAAAAATGTGTCCCCAACAGGTCTTTTTATCATCTTGGTATGTGAATTTTGAGAACGATTTTCATCCATATTTCAATATTGATTGCATTGAATCCTTGAGAGCTTTTCGATTCAAATTATTTTTCATCGTAGAACAACATTGAATTCATAATATATAGAAGTAATTGACATCGAAGTGAAATTTCTTCAATACTAATAAATTTCTTGTGCGTTTTAGCGTTTTCCATATTTGCTGTTATGACCGCAATCAGTAGTTTTTCATGCTTAGAATAAAATTATTCGTAATATCTTGTGGCAGATCATCCGATCTCTAGTGCACCCGATATTATACTGTTGGGACGCTTGTTTCGTTACCGCTTGTCGTTTGAAACCGTAACTCCTCCTAAGAGTCCTTATCAAGTTTATTGTAAACTTCCATTCAATGAAACCAACTGATTTAGTGATGTATATAACCTTTTTCTGAAAGGTCTATAGAACATTCAAGAAAAGCCTTGATCAGGCGCTTTTAAGCGCTCGTTCATCGGTGTAGCAATAATGCTGTTACCTCAAAATTTTGTATAGCACTCGAGATTCATACTTATATGAATGAAAAATCTCAGCACGATCTGAATTATATTCTGGAAATAATTCAATGGATGAGATATTAAAAAAAAATAATAATCAGAAAAGAATTCAATTCTATGGTTCCTCTTGAAATTCTGCATAAGCATTCGGTATTTCAATCTAAATTCACAAAATATATTTCAAGATTCTTCTTTTCAATATTCCAATTGAATATTTTATGGATCTGTTAACACTATGGCCACAAAATTTTGCATGTAGCTTATTATGAGCATCTTGCATATGGCCGCAAAATTATCAGTTGATTTCGTTTCGTCTGAGATATAGAAGAACAAAAAGTTTGAATTGCCATATTTTATAAAACACCCCATATGATTTGGCTGGTTGATGAACAAGGACATCAATCCCTTCCTAAGTTATTGTGCAAACGGCCGATAACGGATTCATCATCAGGGAGTCGAACCCTATCGTTTGAAACCATTTTCGGGCCAACATTGGAAAATTACAAACATTTGGGCATTACGATGAAGCACTCGTTCAAGTAGATCGAGCGCTAGAAAATATGAATTTCACAATCTGATAAAATTAAATGGAACAGTTGAATAGTAAAGATATTAAACCTTTCAAAAAATATGTTTTTTTTGTGCGGCCGTGCTATCCATATGGTAACATGTATTGGCTCGGAATTATCAGATATCAGATCTGAATAGCACTGTGATAAAGAATAACAAAAAATCAAATGAAAAAGTTAAAAGACTCTCAACCAGGACCTCCATACCGAAGCCAATTATTACTCTAGCCACTAACCTGTTGGAGTGCAAAAATGGATAATAATGACATTAACAGAAAATCAGCGGACCAGTGAAACGAAAAAATGTATGAGAAAAAGTGATCAGTAATATCTCGAAACAATACTAACATCGATTGTTTTATGAAACACATCTAACAAAAACAAGTTGTATCGAGGTAAATATTCTTGCCAGATACACTTTCGTTTCACACTTTCATGTTATGTAAGTTTCATAATACAAAATAACTTTCTCCAAAATTCTCAAGTTTCTAAAAAAAAGTTTGAATTCATCTCCTCCTCTCCAATTAAGTTCAAGTGCAGCGATCTTTAGGAAGACACAATTTACGACAAGTGAATGGCAATAACCCTGTACTTCTGGCTACTATATTAATTAACCAACTTGACCCACTTCCTTCTGCAGTTCTGTCCTTTAAATCCACGCCGTGAAGTGGTCGAAGCCGAGGGTCCTCCGTTGAAGACCCAGATATGCAAATATTGTCACGTATAGGAGATGCACCGGATCAAACCGCCAAGGTGCATAATTATTATATGCTCGTCGTGCACCAGGAATACGAAATCGACTTTGGCTCGTATGCGACGAAGGTGTTGTTATATTCCTGTTTGCTTATTCCGTGGTATCTGATTTAGATCGAAACGATCCAGTCATTGGATGGTAGGGTGAATGTTAAGAAGGAAGTTGGATTCGGGATTATCATGCGGTTTCAGCTAGTGGGATCGCGGCTGATAATATTGTTGAACTGATAGCACTTCCATAAAATGAAGGATGGAAGTCAGTTCGAATCAATTCAATGATTGAGAACTCGATGTGTCGTAAGATTGGTTGCTAATATTTGAAACAGCAAATCAGAAATTGCTCCTGTTCACGAAGCTGTTGTGAGGAATGATGTCCAGAATTTCAGACCAATTAATAAAGAACATTTACGGAATTCTGTTTGAAAAATTCGTTCACAATCGTTTTCTTCAAACCGTAAAGAATAATATAAAACCAAACCAATATGGATTTTTTTATGGACCACTAGCTTTTACCCGCGACTTCGTCCGCAAACTTTTTTTGTTTTCTCCCGGCTGTAAGTCCCCCCAGCAACAATGTCCCACTATCGTGTTCCAGTCCTCAACTTCACATCAAAATTTGTTCAAAAGCAACCTAAGCTACGTAATGGATAGCGTATATAATAAATAATTTAAATCGGTTTAAAATACTACTAACTATTTTCCCGAAGTAAAAAGTAGTCTGAATTTTGGTACCTTCCTACCCTATAAGTTAAGTAGTGTGATGGAATGTCGCTAAGTTTCGATCCAAGTAAAACTGTTAAATAAGGACAGTTGCATCAAAATTTTATTATAAATTGCCTAAATTATGGCGCCTACCGACCCTCTAAGTTAGAAAAGTGATCAAATACCACTTGAAGTCTTAGTAACACTCAGTTAAAAAAACATCAAAATCATTTCAGTAGCTATGGCGTCATGCGCTTCTTGACACGATCATGCTAGATTTCCGCGGGAATGGGGTATTTTCCCGCCGTAAAAAGTAGCCTGTGTCCGTGCCTAGGATCCTATCTTTATATTAACCAAGTCCTATAAAAATCCGTTCAGGCGTTAAGGCGTGAATGAGGTAAACTTTTGACTACTGCCTACGCCTTAAGTATGATAGCATGAATATTAATAGCCCATATCCTTTTCTAGGTCACTATAATATATCACTTAACTAAATTTCATCAAAATCCGTTCAGCCGTTTAGGCATGATAGAGCAAAACTCCCAGCAAAAACCATAAAAAAATCACTAACTCAATTCAGTTTTCTGCCTACTTCCTACCCCCTAAGTACGATGGCGTGATCATTTTGATCTTATATCCGTTTTTAGATAACCATCTATGTATTATCTTACTAAATTTCATCAAAATCTGTTCAGTCGTTTAGACGTGAAAGAGCAAAAGTCCCAACAAAAACGACTAAAAATCACTAACTCAATTTAGTTACCTGCCTACTGCCTACCCCCTAAGAGCGATGGCGTGATTATTTATAGCCTATGACCATTTCTAGGTTATCATCTATCACCATACCAAATTTCATCAAAATCGGTTCAGCCGTTTAGGCGTGAAAGAGTAACAGACAGACAGAGTTACTTTCGCATTTATAATATTAATAATAATAATAATTAGTGAATCATATTTTCTTCTGATTTTTAAAAAACATGAGTGAACATATGGAGGCCGAGAATTATGTAGACTTCAGTGCAGCTTTCGACAAAATCAATCATTAATAACTATGTAAGAGACTTACTGAGTTCGGCGTTTGTAGTTCACCAATGAAGTAGCGAAAATCTTATCTTTTTAACAGAAGATATGCAAATATCTTCACGTATAGGAGATGCACCGGGTCAAATCACCAAGGTGCATAATTATTATATGCTCGTCGTGACCAGTGTGAATACAGCCGAACGACCCAGCCGAAGATGACCTTGAAATCATCCGCGCGCTAGCGGACGATAGGGCGGATATCTATGCAAACAGAAACGAACGCTCGCGTTGAAGCAATAGTAAAAATTAATATCTACAGAACTGTACGAATGATCGGTTTCAAATTTGGTGTGAATGTTGAAGAGAAACTACTGTTAAAAATTGCATCCACACCTTGCACTCATACCTCAAGGGAACAGGGGGTGGGACGTACCAATCTGAAAAATTCGATTTCTCGAAAACTGCATATAGAATCGATACGAAATTTGGTATGCAGATTTTAGAACAACAGCAGAAAAAAACTACATACACGTCATCCACTTGCACCCCCAGGGGGTGAGGGGTGGACATATGAAAAATCAAAAAATTCGATTTCTCGAAAACTGTACATAGAATCGATACAAAATTTGGTGTTGGGGTTAAGGAACAACAGCAGAAAAAACTACATACACGTCATCTACTTGCACCCCCAAGGGGTGGGGGGTGGACATATGAAAAACCAAAAAATTCGATTTCTCGAAAACTGTACATTGAATCGATACTGAATTTGGTGTGCAGGTTAGAAACAACAACAGAAAAAACCTACATACCCGTCATCCACTTGCACCCCCAGGGGGTGGGGGTGGACATATGAAATATCAAAAAATTCGATTTCTCGAAAACTGTACATAGAATCGATACGAATGTTGGTGTGCAGGTTAAGGAACAACAGCAAAAAAAAACTACATACACGTCATCCACTTGCACCCCCGGGGGTGGGGGGTGGACAAATGAAAAACCAAAAAATTCGATTTCTCGAAAACTGTACATAGAATCGATACGAAATTTGGTATGCCTATTTGGGAACAACAACAGAAAAAAACTACATACACGTCATCTACTTGCACCCCCTGGGGGTGGTAGGTGGACATATAAAAAATCAAAAAATTCGATTTCTCGAAAACTGTACATAGAATCGATACGAAATTTGGTGTTAAGGTTGAGGAACAACAGCAGAAAAAAACTACATACACGTCATCCACTTGCACCCCCAGGGGGTGGGGGTGGACATATGAAAAATCAAAAAATTCGATTTCTCGAAAACTGTACAAAGAATCGATACGAAATTTGGTGTGCAGGTTAAGGAACAACAACAAAAAAACTACACATACACGTCATCCACTTGCACCCCCTGGGGGTGGGGGGTGGACATATGAAAAACCAAAAAATTCGATTTCTCGAAAACTGTACATAGAATCGATACGAAATTTGGTGTGCAGGTTAAGGAACAACAGCAGAAAAAAACTACATACACGTCATCCACTTGCACCCCTTGGGGGTGGGGGGCGGACATATGAAAAACCAAAAAATTCGATTTCTCGAAAACTGTACATAGAATCGATACGAAATTTGGTAAGAATATTTGGGAACAACAACAGAAAAAAACTACATACACATGATCCACTTGCACCCCCAGGGGGTGGGAGGTGATATACGAAAAATCAAAAAATTCGATTTCTCGAAAACTGTACATAGAGATCGATACGAAATTTGGTATGCATATTTGGGAACAACAGCAGAAAAAAACTACATACACGTGATCCACTTGCACCCCCAGGGGGTGGAAGGTGGATATACGAAAAATCAAAAAATTCGATTTCTCGAAAACTGTACATAGAATCGATACGAAATTTGGTATGCATATTTGGGAACAACAACAGAAAAAAACTACATACACGTCATCCACTTGCACCCCCAGGGGGTGGGGGTGGACATATGAAAAACCAAAAAATTCGATTTCTCGAAAACTGTACATAGAATCGATACGAAATTTGGTGTGCAGGTTAAGGAACAACAGCAAAAATACATACACGTCATCTACTTGCACCCCCTAGGGGTGGGGGTGGACATATGAAAAATCAAAAAATTCGATTTTCGAAAACTGTACATAGAATCGATACGAAATTTAGTGTAGAGGTTAAGGAACAACAGCAGAAAAAAACTACATACACGTCATCCACTTGCACCCCTTGGGGGTGGGGGGCGGACATATGAAAAACCAAAAAATTCGATTTCTCGAAAACTGTACATAGAATCGATACGAAATTTGGTGTTGAGGTTGAGGAACAACAGCAGAAAAAACTACATACACGTGATCCACTTGCACCCCCAGGGGGTGGGAGGTGGATATACGAAAAATCAAAAAATTCGATTTCTCGAAAACTGTACATAGAATCGATACGAAATTGGTATGCATATTTGCGAACAACAACAGAAAAAAACTACATACACGTCATCCACTTGCACCCCTAGGGGTGGGGGGTGGACATATGAAAAACCAAAAAATTCGATTTCTCGAAAACTGTACATAGAATCGATACGAAATTTGGTGTGCAGGTTAAGGAACAACAGCAAAAAAAAACTACATACACGTCATCTACTTGCACCCCCTGGGGGTGGGGGGTATACATATGAAAAATCAAAAAATTCGATTTCTCGAAAACTGTACATAGAATCGATACGAAATTTGGTGTAGAGGTTGAGGAACAACAGCAGAAAAAACTACATACACGTCATCCACTTGCACCCCCAGGGGGTGGGGGGTGGACATATGAAAATAAAAAATTCGATTTCTCGAAAACTGTACATAGAATCGATACGAAATTTGGTATGCATGTTGAGGAACAACAGCAGAAAAAAACTACATACACGTCATCCACTTGCACCCCTTGGGTGGGGGGGGGACATATGAAAAACCAAAAAATTCGATTTCTCGAAAACTGTACATAGAATCGATACGAAATTTGGTATGCATATTTGGGAACAACAACAGAAAAAAACTACATACATGTGATCCACTTGCACCCCCAGGGGGTGGGAGGTGGACATACAAAAAATCAAAAATTCGATTTCTCGGAAACTGTACATAGAATCGATACGAAATTTGTATGCATATTTGGGAACAACAACAGAAAAAAACTACATACACGTCATCAACTTGCACCCCCAGGGGGTGTCCACTCCCCACCCCCTGGGGGTGCAAGTGGATGACGGTAGTTTTTTTCTGCTGTTGTTTCTTAACCTGCACACCAAATTTCGTATCGATTCTATGTACAGTTTTCGAGAAATCGAATTTTTTGGTTTTTCATATGTCCACCCCCCACCCCCAGGGGGTGCAAGTGGATGACGTGTATGTAGTTTTTTTCTGTTGTTGTTCCTTAACCTACACACCAATTTCGTATCGATTCTATGTACAGTTTTCGAGAAATCGAATTTTTTGATTTTTCATATGTCCACCCCTCACCCCCTGGGGGTGCAAGTGGATGACGTGTATGTAGTTTTTTTCTGCTGTTGTTCCTTAACATGCACACCAAATTTCATATCGATTCTATGTACAGTTTACAAGAAATCGAATTTTTTGTTTTTTCATATGTCCACCCTCCACCCCTGGGGGTGCAAGTGGATGACGTGTATGTAGTTTTTTTCTGTTGTTGTTCCCAAATATGCACACCAAATTTCGTATCGATTCTATGTACAGTTTTCGAGAAATCGAATTTTTTGGTTTTTCATATGTCCACCCCCCACCCCCTGGGGGTGCAAGTGGATGACGTGTATGTAGTTTTTTTCTGTTGTTGTTCCCAAATATGCATACCAAATTTCGTATCGATTCTATGTACAGTTTTCGAGAAATCGAATTTTTTGATTTTTCGTATATCCACCTCCCACCCCCTGGGGGTGCAAGTGGATCACGTGTATATAGTTTTTTTCTGTTGTTGTTCCAAATATTCTTACCAAATTTCGTATCGATTCTATGTACAGTTTTCGAGAAATCGAATTTTTTGGTTTTTCATATGTCCACCCCCCACCCCCAGGGGGTGCAAGTGGATGACGTGTATGTAGTTTTTTTCTGCTGTTGTTCCTTAACCTGCACACCAAATTTCGTATCGATTCTATGTACAGTTTTCGAGAAATCGAATTTTTGGTTTTTCATATGTCCACCCCCCACCCCAAGGGGGTGCAAGTGGATGACGTGTATGTAGTTTTTTTTGTTGTGTTTCCTTAACCTGCACACCAAATTTCGTATCGATTCTATGTACAGTTTTCGAGAAATCAAATTTTTTGATTTTTCATATGTCCACCCCCACCCCCTGGGGTGCAAGTGGATGACGTGTATGTTGTTTTTTTCTGCTGTTGTTCCTCAACCTTAACACCAAATTTCGTATCGATTCTATGTACAGTTTTCGAGAAATCGAATTTTTTGATTTTTCATATGTCCACCCCCCACTCCCAGGGGGTGCAAGTAGATGACGTGTATGTAGTTTTTTTCTGTTGTTGTTCCCAAATAGGCATACCAAATTTCGTATCGATTCTATGTACAGTTTTCGAGAAATCGAATTTTTTGGTTTTTCATTTGTCCACCCCCCACCCCGGGGGGGTGCAAGTAGATGACGTGTATGTAGTTTTTTTTTTGCTGTTGTTCCTTAACCTGCACACCAAATGTCGTATCGATTCTATGTACAGTTTTCGAGAAATCGAATTTTTTGGTTTTTCATATGTCCACCCCCCCCTGGGGGTGCAAGTGGATGACGTGTATGTAGTTTTTTTCTGTTGTTGTTCCTTAACCTGCACACCAAATTTCGTATCGATTCTATGTACAGTTTTCGAGAAATCGAATTTTTTGATTTTTCATATGTCCACCCCTCACCCCCTGGGGGTGCAAGTGGATGACGTGTATGTAGTTTTTTTCTGCTGTTGTTCCTTAACATGCACACCAAATTTCATATCGATTCTATGTACAGTTTACAAGAAATCGAATTTTTTGGTTTTTCATATGTCCACCCCCCACCCCCTGGGGGTGCAAGTGGATGACGTGTATGTAGTTTTTTTTGTTGTTGTTCCCAATATGCATACCAAATTTCGTATCGATTCTATGTACAGTTTTCGAGAAATCGAATTTTTTGATTTTTCGTTGATCCACCTCCCACCCCCTGGGGGTGCAAGTGGATCACGTGTATGTAGTTTTTTTTTCTGCTGTTGTTCCTCAACATGCATACCAAATTCGTATCGATTCTATGTACAGTTTACGAGAAATCGAATTTTTTGGTTTTTCATATGTCCACCCCCCACCCCCTGGGGGTGCAAGTGGATGACGTGTATGTAGTTTTTTTCTGTTGTTGTTCCCAAATATGCACACCAAATTTCGTATCGATTCTATGTACAGTTTTCGAGAAATCGAATTTTTTGGTTTTTCATATGTCCACCCCCACCCCCTGGGGGTGCAAGTGGATGACGTGTATGTAGTTTTTTTCTGTTGTTGTTCCCAAATATGCATACCAAATTTCGTATCGATTCTATGTACAGTTTTCGAGAAATCGAATTTTTTGATTTTTCGTATATCCACCTCCCACCCCCTGGGGGTGCAAGTGGATCACGTGTATGTAGTTTTTTTCTGTTGTTGTTCCCAAATATGCATACCAAATTTCGTATCGATTCTATGTACAGTTTTCGAGAAATCGAATTTTTTGGTTTTTCATATGTCCGCCCCCCACCCCCAAGGGGTGCAAGTGGATGACGTGTATGTAGTTTTTTTCTGCTGTTGTTCCTTAACATGCACACCAAATTTCATATCGATTCTATGTACAGTTTACGAGAATCGAATTTTTTGGTTTTTCATATGTCCACCCTTCACCCCCTGGGGGTACAAGTGGATGACGTGTATGTAGTTTTTTTTGTTGTGTGTTCCCAAATATGCACACCAAATTTCGTATCGATTCTATGTACATTTTCGAGAAATCGAATTTTTTGATTTTTCATATGTCCAACTCTCACCCCCTGGGGGTGCAAGTGGATGACGTGTATGTATTTTTTTTTCTGCTGTTGTTCTTAAATCTGCATATCAAATTTCGTATCGATTTTATGTGCAGTTTTCGAGAAATCGAATTTTCAGATTGGTACGTCCCACCCCCTGTTCCCTTGAGGTATGAGAGCAAGGTGTGTATGCAATTTTTAACAGTAGTTTCTCTTCAACATTCACACCAAATTTGAAACCGATCCTTCGTACAGTTCTGTAGATATTAATTTTTTACTATTGCTCCAACGCGAGCGTTCGTTTCTGTTTGCATAGTCATCCGCCTATCGTCCGCTAGCGCGCGATGATTTCAAGGTCATCTTCGGCTGGGTCGTTCGGCTGTATTCACACTGGTCTCGTCGTGCACCAGGAATACGAAATCGACTTTCGTTCGTATGCGACGAAGTGCTGTTATATTCCCATTTGCTTATTCCGTGGTATCTGATTTAGATCGAAACGATCCAGTACCTCGGATGAACGTTGGGAAGAAAGTTGGAGTATACTGGGTTCGGGACCAACACGCGGTTTCAGCTTAGTGGGGTCGGGGCTGATAATATTGCTGTACAGATAGTACTTCCACAGAATGAAGTCTTGAAGTCAGTTCTACCCAATTCAATTATTGAGAACTCAATAGGTCGTAAAAGATTGGTTGCTAAAGTTTGAATAAAAAACTCCTGTTCACAAGGCTATTTTTTAGGAATGATATCCAGAATGACCAATAAGTAAAAGACATTTTCGGAAATCTGTTGGAAAAATTCGTATATAATCAAGCCGTGAATAATAACATAATACCAGAACCACATGGTTCTGATTTTCAGATAATAAAAGTATACAGGTTTGGAAATTCACATCTGAAATATACGATATACAATGCATCAGACAGAGAATTCTTCTCTCCAGTTGCACAGATGAATAGTCGAGACAATCACTTGCTGTAACACACTGATTTCAGTTGTCTTAGTTCATTATTCTAGTCTTGTCTCTCTCTTATCGTTCAGAGGAGCGTAATTCTTTAGTATGGTAGGCAACAGTAAATACTTGAATCGAGTATTACGGGCAGCCTGACAAATTAAAAATTCTATACGTGTAGTTCGGGTTACCTACCATATTGCGATAAGAGAGAGACGAGACTAGATTATCGCAGTAAGACAGTTGAATTCATTCAGTTATCGCACTTGATTATCTCGCCTATTCATCTGTGCAACTGGAGTGAAGAATTCTCTGTCTGATGCCTTGTATATCGTATGTTTTCGATGTGAATTTCCAAATCGGTATATGGACGCCCAGAAACACGGAGACCTCAGAGAAGCTTTTGACAAAATCAATGATTACTAACTATCTACGCGACTTGCTGAGTACGGCATTTGTAGATCACTAACGAGGTGGCGCAAATCTTATCTTTCCAACAAAAGATATGCAAATATTGACACGTATAGGAGATGCACCGGATCAAACCGCCAAGGTGCATAATTTTTATATGCTCGTCGTGCACCAGGAATACGAAATCGACTTAGGCTCGTATGTTGTTATATTCCTGTTTGCTTATTCCGTGGTATCTGATTTAGATCTAAACGATCCAGTCATCGGATGGTAGGGTGAATGTTAAGAAGGAAATTGGATTCGGGATTATCATGCGGTTTCAGCTAGTGAGATCACAGCTGATTATATTATTGTACTGATAGCAGTTCCATAGAAGTCCATAGAATGAAGGCTTGATGTCAGTTCTATAGTCAATTCAATTAGTGAGAACTCAATGGGACGTAAGATTGGTTGTTAAGTTTGAAACAGAAAATCAGAATTTCTGAAAAACTTTAAAGGTTTTCACTGCCAGTCTCTGAAACAGAAATATTTAAAAAATGTTCAATTCAGATGAAGTGCTCCTGCAAGAATCTTTGCACTTATTTGTCGAGAGCAAATTGGTCTGAAAAAAATTGTTGCCTAACAGTAAAACTGAAAAAGGAAATAAATGAGAAGGACAATGTAACGTTGCACCGGATCAAACTGCCGAGGTGCATAATTATTATATGCTCGTCGTGCACCAAGAATACGAAATCGACTTTGGCTCGTATGCGACGAAGGTGTTGTTATATTCCTGTTTGCTTATTCCGTGGTATCTGATTTAGATCGAAACGATCCAGTCATTGGATGGTAGGGTGAATGTTAAGAAGGAAATTGGATTCGGGATTATCATGCGGTTTCAGCTAGTGAGATCACAGCTGATTATATTGTTGTACTGATAGCACTTCCATAGAAGTCCATAGAATGAAGGCTTGATGTCAGTTCTATAGTCAATTCAATTATTGAGAACTCAATGGGTCGTAAGATTGGTTGTTGAAGTTTGAAACGGAAAATCAGAATTTCTGAAAAACTTTAAAGGTTTTCACTGCCAGTCTCTGAAACAGAAATATTTAAAAAATGTTCAATTCAGATGAAGTGCTCCTGCAAGAATCTTTGCACTTATTTGTCAAGAGCAAATTGGTCTGAAAAAAATTGTTGCCTAACAGTAAAACTGAAAAAGGAAATAAATGAGAAGGACAATGTAATGTTTCGGGGTTCATAATCGTTTTCTCCAAGCCCGAAAGATTTACCAGACCAGTATTTTATCACAAGATGACGAATCGAATGATAGGAAAAAGATAATATGTTTCAATGAAAAAAATCATTTTTCGGCCATATCGTTTTGCCCAAATTTCTGTAATTTTCGAAGTCTGACTCGAAAATGGTTCCAAACGATAAGATTCAACTTCTTGATTACAAATCTTTGTTCAAATTCACTTTTGTCCGTGGGGCCATTAGCACGAAAACTTTTGAAGGGGTTGTCCTAAAGACTTGAGATGTTCAGGGTGAGTTCAGTTCGCAAATGCCTCGGTTGAGTTATTAAACCAGCCAAGTTATACACACTGTTCCACAAAATATGGTCATTCAAATTCTTGATCTTCAATATCTCAGGCAATACGAAACCAATTGAAATGAAATGCCAGATTCTCATGAGCCTCATGCGAAATTTTGTGGCCATTGTATTAACAGAACCATTGAAAATTCTATTCAAATATTGAAAAGAAGAATCTTTATATTTCCATAACAGGATATCCAATTCGAGTGACATTTCTTTCGTGAATAAAGTCTGATATACTGAGTTTTCATGCAAAATGTTGTGGCCATAGTTTCAACAGAACCATAGAAAATTCAATTTGAGCATTGAAAAGAGAAAACTCTATATTTCCATAACAGGATATCTGATTCATGTGGAATTTATTTTGGGAATCAAGACTGAATCTTCATGCAAGAATTCAAAAGAATCATCATCTTTACACTATATAATTCAATTTTCTTGAATATTTATTCTTTACATATTTAATTTTTTGAAAAATTCAAAGAATATAATTCTCATTGTGCTGAGATTCTGCATTTATATACATATTTTGTATCAATCTCAAGTCTCATATGAAATTTTGAGTTTTATTGTTGCACCATTGAACGAAAGCTTAAAAAGCGCCTGCTTGGGGCTTTTCTTAAATTTTTTGATATGAGCTTCGAATTTAGCCATATACGAGAGACAATACAACCGATATCTCACAATAGCATCTTTGTTATTCTTATTGTCAACTTATTCAATTATACATAGATCTCTATAATTGATTCTTGGCAGAAAAAATATCAAACCTTGACAAGAATACATTGTATATAACAATACATCCTTCAATATAAGTTGTCTGCTTTCAAGCCTACATGTTTTATACCGATATCGACACTCCATCCCGATTAATACTCACTTCGAGGGCGAAAAAAGCAGGCATTAGTTGCAATAGGGCAACTTTTACGATTCGATTAGACCTATCTTGTTAAATTAGAAAGCTTTCCTCGAAGTTTCCAACGAGACGAAACTTTTTCGGATACGAGACGTTGGCGGGCGTGTACTGCCTCTACAATGTCTTCGAGGGTAAGCAGACGATGCTCCTAGGACGGCTAAATCGACCAGAGGAGAAAGAACTAATGAATTTCTTCCATCGATGAACGGGGGGAAAAAACTTGATCAACGGAGGTGAATACGATGAATAAATATTAGAGGATCGTGAAAACGCTGGCTTGTTGGGGAATAGAGTTGAGAATACTCATATTTGCATACATATTCAAACTTTAAGAAGTATTGGGTTGAGACAACCATAAGTTAAATGCCGTTTGAAAGAAGTTCGTTGAAAATCCGAAATAACTTTGAAATCATAAACATCTAGTTTACTGAATATCACTTCCTTCTCATTGTCTTCGAGGGTAAGCAGACGATACTTCTAGGACGGCTAAACCAATCAGAGGAGAAAGAACTAATGAATTTCTCCCATCAATGAACGGGAAAAAATTTTGGATCAACGGAGGTGAATACGATGAATAAATATTAGAGGATCGTGAAAACTCTGGCTTGTTAGGGAATAGAATTGAGAGTATTCATATCTGCATAGATATTAAAACTTTTAGAAGTAGGTGTTGAGTTGAGTGAATCATAAGTTACATGCCTATTGAAATAAGTTACCCGAAAATAATTTTGAAATATTTACCATCTAGTTTACTGAATTTAATTGCCTCTTAAAGTCTTCGAGGGTGAGCAGACTTTGGTTCTAGGATGGCTAAAGGTTGACGCTCACTTGGACGAGACGAGACGAGACGAAGCGACGCGTTAGTTCGCCTGGTACCGCGCACTTGGACAGAGCGATGCGGCGATCAGCCATCGGAAGAAATTCCCCCTATTTTTGGGCCGCAATAAATTTTTATTACCCATGCTGCATGCCGACTACCCGAATGAACAAGGGTAGAGCTATTGTTCGAATCGTGTTTTTGGTCATAATCTTGTTTTAATAGCTTCGTCGTCCCACCTTCATATAGGAATGACAAAAAAAATATGTGACGTGAAAAAAATTCGACATTTTATCTCTGTTGGCAAGTTACAAAATATAACTTTTCTCGAAATTACTTTTTTCCCCGGGAAAAAAGTGAGTGTATATATGTATCCGGGAAAAAAGTACTCACTTTTCTGCCGGATTAGTTTCGTGAAAAGTTATATTTCTTTCCATCGTCATTTTTCTAGTCAAAGAAAAAAATTATGCATTATACAAGGGAAAAAAGTACTAGATTTTAGATCGAGGTTATGTTGTCTTCCAACGAGAAGCGGAGGGTGACAAAAACCGAGAGTTATTTTTTTTAAACTATATATAAAATCATTGATACGAATGTTTATTTTCTCTTTAACCGATTGAAAAAATTAAGTAGTAATCTAATTCCTTCATTCTGGTGATTTCAGAAAAAATACTTTTCCTACGACAATATCGAAAAACTTCCAGTAATAAGTTCTGGAAAATTGCATTTTTTATTACCTTGCTGCATACCGCTTACCTGTATGAGCTTCAAATCAGACTAATTTATATTCAATTTATTCTGAATATACTTTTGCCGGGGCGGTAAAATCTCTGGCACTGTCTCTGGTTATTTTTGGGTATGGTCAGCCACAAGGCCGTAGCTAGAAAAAAATTTCGGGGGGTCCACCGAATGACAGGATGACAATTTTTAAAGGAAAATGTTCTAGTCCTGTACTTCGGAAAAATTTCGGGTCCGATGGGGTCGTCTAACAATTCCTTTTCAAGCTGAATCTTATCATTGGATCTCAGTTTTTTTTTCTCAACAGACGGTTGATTTTCGCTAATCGACATGAAAGCAGGCATACCTTTAATTTTTCACGTTTCAGTTCTCCTTCTTTTGATAAAATGGAAAATTCCCCGTAGAATCCTATAGTCTTCATTCGAAGCACCTGGAACGAGCTTTAACTCATCTGTATCTCCACTTATCTATGTGTTTATTTTTCGAACTTGATCTTATTATTGGATCCCTGAAGTTTTTCAACGAAATGGTCAGTAGTAGAAGTGAAAATGATATGTGGGCTTCGTGTCTTTTGTCAAAAAAATACAGATAGTTGGACAGAATGAAGTTGAGTTAATGCAAAAAAATTTAAAAATTGGTTACTCAATTGATGCGAACATCCTATCGGTCTAGGATGTGATCTGTTATTCCACAGTATCTACTTTCACAATATTTGTTATTAACCCGGCGATGGACAGGTGGGGTCTAATAAACCCCACGCACATTTCAGCCATCACTATTTCAGTATTTTTTGCCTACCGCGGCCTAGCGCCCCAGTAGCCTCCAGTTACATATTCCTCTATGCAAATCAAAGCGCATTTCAGTTGTTACGGTGATTTAGGCGAGTCCATATCAGTTCAAACTTGTCTGGGGTCCACTTGACCCCACCTGACTGCTTTACGTAATAATTTTTATCATTTTTTTCATGGAAAGTATTCAAACCATAATCGATAAAGATTAATAATACGATCCAGAAGATTAAATGTATGTGAAAAAACACCTACGAACTATATATGGTCTCAAAAAAAAAATCACAAACTATGGATCTATTGGACCCCACCTGACCGATCTCGTTACTTTGAGTCACCTGTCGGTTGCCGGTTAAAATAATTTTTTCATGGAATGTATTCAAACCATATACAGGGTGATTCCGGAGGAGACCGTCAGATTTTAGGTGAAGTATACACTAGTCAAGACAGTTTCGAAACAATGTTTGGTTTATGGTTGGGGGCCTTTAATGAGAGTCTACAGGGTGATTTGTCCGATTCGACCGATTTTTTTTTTATTCATAACTTTGGAATGGCTTGATCAATCTTGATGAATTTTCAGTGTAGAACAATATGATTGTCTTCTTTCGATAATTTCAACACTTCTTCAAAAATACAGGGTGGGAATTATGCTAAGTTCAGATTAAGTTTGCAGGTTGAAAAAACACCCTGTACATTCCGTTTTCAAAAAATTCTAAATGCTTCAGATTCTATCATAAGTTTACATTACTGGAGCGTTTTTATATTTTTTGGTACACATCTAGTTTTTCTAGAAAATTTTTCAAAGATGAACAATATCGTTATTTCGCTCCAAGGCAGTGAGGATATTCTGAATTGGAATGTAACCGATGTCGTCCAATGATACAAAGCTCTTCCTGAGTCCTAAAGTAGTTCTTCCAAATTCGAAATTCATATTAAATCACTCATATTCTGATGTATAAAATCATTCAATCCAGAAAATATCTTTATACCTACCTACTTAAACCAAAAAATATACAACTACAGAATAAACATTCAAAACATTTATCATGAACGGCAAAACTAGGATTAACACAAAATTTACATAGAATGTTCGAAATGATTTCCCCTTTTTTGAATACATATTCGAGACCTTTTTATTAAATTTCCAATTGACCTTCTAATGAGGGATTGATTTTGCTTCAGATATTACATTCCTCGAAAATCCTTTCAACTAGGTGTTCTCTACTTCTAATTTCAACCTTATAAACTCTTGTTTTCAGATATCCCCACACAAAATAGTCTAAATGGTTCAAATCAGGCGATCTTTGTGGCCAAGCAATACGGCCTCCACGACCAATCCATCTGTTCGGATAATTTACATCCAGGTGATTTCTCACATTCAATGCAAAGTGAGGTGGTGCTCAGTCATGCTGAAAGTACATAGAGCGGATATGTACATTTTCCAATAGATTTAGTAAAATATTTTCCAAAAAATCTAGGTAAATTTAACCATTTAATCTTTCCGCAAAAATGTGAGGGCCAACTAAATTTCCGTCTATGTTTCAAGCCAAATATTGGCGGAAAATCTGTGTTGTGTATTATGACTCTTCTTCAAATGCGGGTTGTCTCTTGCCCATTCGTGGGAATTGTGGATATTAAAAATTCCATTCTTAGTGAACATAGCCTCGTCGCTGAATAGAATACGAAAAATAGTTCGTTGTGACTAATAACCCAGCGACAAAATTGTAATCGTTGGAGCAGATCTTGTGGCAACAGTTCTTGCACCTTTTGGTAGTGGTATGGGTGGAATTGTTCTTTCTTCAAAGTCTTGCTCACTTTGCTCTGCGAAATTCCTAATTCGGTACTAATTTGACGAGTACTAATAGACGGTTCCTCCTCCACCCGTTCAACAATTTGAATCGAAATTTCATTTTGAGTATGCCTATCAATGTGCTCTGCCTTACTAGGATATTGCCCATGTTCTTTAGAATAATGGAATACTCGTCCGAAAGTACATTTATTTGTTGACGTCCGTTGGGAAATCGTCTATGGTATTCCATTTTGGGTTCATTTCCATTTCCGTTACAAAAACCATAAACAAAAATCATAGCCGCATATTCCGCATGAGTAAATAATTGAGGCATGTTGAAATCATAGACATAGAAAAGAATAAGTCTATGGATGAAATACACTTCTTGTGACAGATTATTTATTCTATTCTATTCTCATTCTGTGGTTCACTGTGATGGTAACCATGGATCTTAAAGAACTTGATTTAAATAGAGATTTAATTTTCATGGAGAATTTTCAATTTCATCAAAACTATTTATCATACATTCGTGATTCAATATTTTACATACCATAAGGCCATAAGTGAGTACATTTTTTGAACGAAACTACTATGTTTTAGGAATATTCGCTTCATGAAAACCGGAAGTGTGCCGAAAATCACCTGAATAATGACTCAATTTTATGTTAATCCATAATTTTGCCTTTCATATGTTCGAATGTTTATTCTGTATTTGTAGTAGTAGTATGTAGATTTTTTTGGTTCACGTACGTATAAAGAAATTTTTTGAATTAAATGATTTTATACATCTGAACATGAGCGATCAAAAATGAATTTCGAATTTGGAAAATTTATTTTAGGACTCAGGAAGAGCTTTGTATTATTGGACGACATCGGTTTACATTCCAATTCAGAATATCCTCACTGCCTTGGAGCGAAAACGATATTGTTCATCTTTGAAAAATTTTTCTAGGAAAACTAGATGTGTGCCAAAAAATAAAAACGCTCCAGTATGTAAACTTATGATAGAATCTGAGCATGTAGAAAATTTTTGAAAACGGAATGTACAGGGTGGTTGTTTTCAACCTGCAAATTGAAATTGAGAGCTAACATAATAATCGATAAAGATTATATAAATGCGATCCAGAAAATCAAATGTATGTGAAAAAACACCTACGAACTTTATATGATCTCAAAAAAAATCACAAACTATGGGTCTATTGGACCCCACCTGACCGATCTCGTTACTTCGAGTCACCTGTCCGTTGCCGGGTTAAATAAGAACAACTTTCATGTTTTCAGTTATCTCTGCATATCTTTGATCTTATTATTGTAGCGCAGATGTTTTACAACGAATTGGTCAGTAGTAGAATTGAAAATGATATGTGGGTTTCATATCTTTTGTCAAAAAATACCGACAATTGGACAGAATGGAGTTAAGTTTATGCAAAAAAGATAGAAAAAATGAGTCACTCAACAGATCCGAACATCCTATAGGTCGTAGGATATGGTCTGTTATTCCACAGGCTTTCACAATATTTGATATCAAATAATTTCCTCCTGAAGACCATAATATTCACCAGATCTTACACACTATTGAAACGAATATACTGTGCAAACTGAACGGACCTCTCAAAATACATTTCCTCGAAGAACATAATTTAGCCGTGGGAAACGGACTTCAGACGATGCAACTTGAGCAGAAACTGAACAACTTTCATGTTCCGATCTCCGTTATCTTTGCATATCTTTGCTGCTTCCGGCAACCATCGATGCGTGTTTTGCGAACGCGGTTACGTTTGCTGTAACCGTCTCTGATCCTTGAATATTAACTTTCGTCCTCTGACGATCTCCCCCTGTCTGCGAGCAGGAACTTTATGCAGATCGGGGAGTCTGACAGACCACTGCTTCAGGCCACAGGTACGTTAATCTGTTTGAGGAGACCTCAAAGAAATGCAGATTTCGTATGCAGTATGTGGTAAGGTAATCGAATGAGATTGATGCCGATTTTAGATGATGTTCGCTAATGAAAGCGGCATCAAAATTCTTCCAGGTTTTTGTATTGAAATATTATGTCTTTATCATAGACTAACTAAACGGAGAATAGATGAGACACTAGTAGAACAAGCTTCAGCGACATCTTTTTTTGTACAACATTACTAATTCGTGAAAAAGCTCAATTGAAAAAGGAATCTGTATCGTAAAGCTGCCTCAAAAAGAATTCTGTAGTGCACCTTTTGAATAGGTAGGTACACCCATATACAAGGTGCAAAAAGTTTTTTTAAATTCAATTCCAGAAGGAAATCAGAAATGGATTCGGCAAGTTATCGATGAGTGAGGAATTTATTTTCATGAAAATTATACCTGCAACGAACTTTCATCTGATTTTCTTTTGGAATCGAGAAGTGAGGATCATAATCAATTCTGGATAGAATAAAATTTATTAACTGAAATAGATATCACCAATTGAAAATACAGATTCATTTCATAAAAACTATCAATAAACTAATAATTGCATTGAAAAAATTCTCAAAAACTTACAATAATGAATTCAATAATACAAAATATGAGTATTTACCTACTAAACTTATTCAATACCTACATGAAAAACTTTTTGAAAACTTCTTAATCTTAATTCTTATAGGTAACAGAATATATATAATATATATTTTGAAATTACCTTTTTGTATCTCGATTTTCACATCCAATAACACAACACATCTTCACTCTTGCAGGCATATCGAAATTCATGATATTTCAAAAAGAACGTGTCAAACCACTCCTTGTGTCAGTTGACAATTCAAAGGTTTTTTGATAATAACGATTTTACATATACTTACTATTTTCTCGATAGGAAATGAATGCAACGACATCTAACTATCAAATTGAGAATAATTTTTTCGTGTATTAGTATCCTCCTCCGACAGGTGGCGCGACATATACGAGTGGCTCATCTATTATTTTAGTTTGTCTATGGTCTTTATCAGAGAGTTTCACGAAGGTCGATTGGGCAATCAAATCGTTTATTTTGAATGAAGTCTATTGTTTATGATGCCAAAAATTAACTGAAAAGAAACATTTTATTACATATTAATCTACTTGATTGGAGTTTTGTGAAACTCGGATTGAGTCTAATAAAGGCAAACATGGTATTTCATTAGAGTGCTTGGAAAACGGGTACATAGAAAATATAAACCATATGACGAAAATCATATCGATAAATATTCACAAAACTTCAATTAACATTCACAGCTAGCTCCTTAAAATTTGTAACAATAAGGCAATCCAAAATACGACGGTGCATTAGTTCACCACTGTGATAAAATGAAACTATGTCAATTGACAAATTAAACCTGTTTGTCAGGTTTAATCTGTTAATTGGCAGATTTAATTTGTCAATTGATACATTTAAGTGGTCAATTGATACTTCTATATTGCAATCGACTCTTTTACTCTGTCAGTTGAAAATTTGTAATCTGTCAATAGAGTAGAGGAAAGTCGCCTTATTTTGGACAGTTGCCCAATTTTGGATACTGCATCACCTCGAATTCTACCAAGAGTTTTCTGGCATTGAATGCACAAAACTATTCGTTTTTGATCTAAATTCATCCCCCGTAAACTATGTATTTCAATCTGTTATCACAGATGGCAATTTAATATTCAACGTTTGCATATGGTACCTAGTGTTTTATTGCTCCAACTGTAAACTATGAAAAATAGGTAAGTAGTGGATGTGAAATATTGAAATTTGTTATATCATAATTGAATCCTCTGCATGATCTCAACCATTTCATTCAAACATTTATGCCTAGGATCCATTCTAATTCAACCACAGAACTTAAAACATAAAAATTGCCTAATTTTGGATAGGGAAGGTAGCCCATAATTGGATATCCAAAATTTGGAACCTGGGGCCTATTGCACCAAAATACTTTGCAAGTTTTCACTTTGCACTTTGACATTCTGACAAATTTGCAAAGTGAAAATTGATTATGTAACACAACATTTCTCCCAAGACTTAATTTCTGCGAAGTGCATTGCATTGCACTTTTCAATTATGAATGCGTTTCGCGTAACATTATTCATTAAAAAGTGCAAAGTGAAAAGTTGCAAAGTATTTGGTGCAATAAGCCTCTGGTGTTAATTTTTTTTAATGCCTAGAAGAGGACTGTTTTTTTTAAATTGGATATGGAAAACATGAAAAATCCCATCAACGCCACTCGAAAAAAAATTTGTTTTTGTAATTTCTGCAAGGACAATATAGGTTCCTTATTCTGGATAGAGTATTCAATATCAGGAACCTATTTTTGAAATGACGAAAATTGGTATTTTTCAGTTAATCTTATTTTTTATCAGTAGGAGAAGAAATAAATAGTTCAGTTTGTTTGATATGTTATCATTAAGGTTATACCATATTTAAAGCAGAAAAAAATAATCAAAAAATCAAAATCACTAGCAAAAAAGTGCCAATCAAAAAAAAATTCCAAAATTGGGCGACTTTCCTCTAATAGCAGATTCAGGCCGGATTTCACAATACTCAAATCAGGTTGATTTTTGAATTGTCTGCAATTTTCAGTTCATTTTTGAGGTAAACCATCGACTTAATTCGAAATCAACGATTTGATTCCTCAATCAAATTTTGTGAAACCCACTGTTAATCTATTAATTGACACTCGACTTTCGACTTTCTTGAATCCAGTAACACGCGCAGCCTGACGTATTCAATATCCAATGCGTCTGGCGCGCGTAATTCCCGATGCGGGTACTTTAGATTGCCTACCGTAGCCTTGAATTAGGCCACTTCCAATGATAAGAGAAAAAGCACGTACATCTCACCAATACACCAATGTAAAACTGGACAACAGAATTATCTGTCTGATGCATTGAATATTGCTGGACGTGAATTTTCGTACCGGTATGGTAATTATCTAGCAGTTCATAGAGCTGTTCAATTGGTATCGAAATGAAGTTTTTTCTCGGTGCGAAGGGGTTGATCCATCGAGATGGTAGTGATATGGCGCATCTGATACCACGTTTATTTCTATGATGGCAACTCTATACTATCCTATCTCTATGGGGTTGATCTATCGGAAAATATTTTAGTTCTCATCAGATTTCAATGCACCGAGTTGCTAAGAATTCATATATTAGTCTCTATCTGGCAATTTGAGAATTCAATAATTCACATGAAGGTGATGAATGCTACGATGAATTCCATGTTATGATCAATATTTCTATAAGTCCTAGATAAAAGTTAAGTGATGTTGATCCAGGCGCATCCACCATATTGCAACCGGCAGCATTCGCCGTTTTGTTCTAAACCTTATTCTTTATATTGTGAATTGTAAACTCTGATGAAATATTCGAGATCAAAAGCAATAAGGTCAAGTCGGATTTTAAGTATAATAACAGAAATCAGCAATGCTTCTGAAATTTTCAAAAAAAAATGTGCACTGTAAAAATTATTTACATTAACAATCATTAATTATTTTAGGCCAGTAAGAATCATAGTGGATTTACAATCACACTGTAAAATTGCCCTCTAATTTGTAAATTCACAAGACAGAATGTAATCCGTTTACCTAAAAATGTTTATCTTTATGTGGCAATAGTTTATGTGATATTACTCACATCAAATTCCGTACATTCACAAACAACAGCAATAATTTAGTGGAATTTCACAATATGATTTTTGTGCATTTCCATTTCGATATGTAATAGTGAAAATAGGTGTTTATCATAATTTCCTTTGGTTACAAAGTTGAAGCCACAATGAGGCGAACAACTGTCTGTGGATGCTCTGGATAATATTATCCCTTTGTATGTTTTTTGAACGTTGACGAAACTAGCTCCGAAGTATTAGTTCGATATTGGATAATTTTAGCCGATTAATATTGTTCTTTACTCCAAGTGTTGGGATTGTTCATGTCCATTATTATAAATAATGTAAGCAATGTAGTGGATATGTTGGACCTTAATTGAGAATAAAAGGAAAAATTAAACCCAGATGAACGTTGTCGACGTTTCGGATATTTTATTTTCTGATAAAGAGAATTTTTTGTTGTCCTTCATCACGACTGAAAAATAAAAAAGCAGCATGTGGTGATATGATAACTTACAAATTAAAACAAAAATTCACCTTATTCATTAAATTGCTTAAAAATATGAAACATACGATAATAATCCAAGTCTACTTGTTCAGATTTAAAAATATCACAAATTCCTCAGAATTCTCCACCTCATGGTGTTATCTCAACATGAAGTCTACAAACTAAAATGCAACGATATTCAACCTATGTCGACTGTCAAGATGAAATATGCGTTTACAGAATACATTTGAACACAAAATATTTGTCTTTTTTTATTTTCCAAACATCAAGTTAATTCAATAAACAATCTGAAAACAAAATAACAACAACCTGTCAGTAAACCAAAGGACGAAAAAAGATAATTTATGGGAAGCTCAACAACAGTGTTTCCCAAGTAGCACAAAGTCACAAACTTAACACTATGACTACTTATAATGTCTCAAAGACTACGTATTTGCGATATTTTATGACTAAAAAGTTATTATGCGATTTGAAACCGTCAGGCGTTGTTATGAAGTCGTATAGTACCTAGTTATTAGGAGAACTCAATAAAGAATTCTCAACATTATGTTGTAATGTGGTTTTTAGAAAAAAGAATTGAATATGTTGTAGCGTATAACGAGAAATGGTCGTTATGTGGTTGTTATAACTACGAATAAATATTGTTTTAATGTACACATTTTTGAAACGTTTCAACGACGCAATTATGTTGTGAAGTTATATTGACTGTTGAATGTTGTCATAATGATAACATTTTGTACATACAATCAGACTAGTTTTGTGGGTTAAGTTCAGAAACTGTTATTTACCTCTGTCTCACTAATCAATTTGAGTTGATATTCGTATAACCATCACATATTACGCATAATTTATATGTCAGAATGAAAATTTAATTTACATCATGAGAGGACTAGGGGTTATGGAAAATTCTCAGAAAAACTTCAAAATAATGGAGTTCCCACAACGAACTCCGATCTTGATGAAATAGTGTAGTGTGTGATTTGTGTCAATGATCTATTGAATGTTTTATTTCTTTTTCCGCAACTTGGAAGTATGACTAGAAGTGCTAGGACGTTATTCAAGAGACCTCGAAAATTTTCGGTGGTTAACTTATTAGTCCCAAACCTGAAGTTTTTGTATCGAGGACTGCAGAAATTACTCAGTAATATTCCTACCATAGACAAACTAAAATAATAGATGAGCCACTCGTATATTTCGCGCCATCTGTCGGAGGAGGATACTAATACACGAAAAAATTATTTTCAATTTGATAGTTAGATGTCGTTGCATTCATGGAAATGAAAATAGTAAGTATGTAAAATCATTATTATCGAAAACCTTGAATTGTCAATGACACAAGGAGGGGTTTGACACGTTCTTTTTGAAATATCATAAATTTCGATATGCCTGCAAGAGTGAAGATGTGTTGTGTTATTGGATGTGAAAATCGAGATGCAAAAAGGTAATTTCAAAAATAATTATATATATATTCTGTTACCTATAAGAATTAAGATAGTTTTCAAAAAAGTTTTTCATGTATTGAATAAGTTTAGTAGGTAAATACTCATATTTTGTATTATTGAATTCATTATTGTTAGTTTTTGAGAATGTTTTCAATGCAATTATTAGTTTATTGATTAGATATTTATGAAATAAATCTGTATATATTCTCCGTTTAGTTAGTCTATGATTCCTACATGTAAAATAAAGTCATTATTAATCACTGAATTTTATCTATTAATCAATGTAGATGGTTTACTCAACTAAAAGTGTTCGAAAAAATATTTTGTACTATTATTTTATTGCCAAAATTCCTTTGATTTTAAACTCTTAGCAAATGACAGCCAGAATTTGAAAACATTTTTCCAAGATTTCGTTGAAGATATGATAAGAGTAGAAGGAATGGCAAAAATAGGAAAGAGTGTGATATACATAATAAAAAAACTATGTTTTAATTGTGATATACCAGCCATTGCTTCTATAAAAGATGAAGCCAATTTAGGTCAAGAAATTGTTTGTGGATGCTAAAAAATTACAAGTACGATATCAATATCAATTATATTATACTTGTATAACCTCAATTTAACTCCCTCATAGACCTAAAAAATCTAAATATACATGGACGTCGAAATTGTACTCTCGTAATAGGCCTTGGTGGAGCAGTTGCTAGTGTACCGGTTCGATGACTTGAAGCAGCAGAAGAAGATTTGAGACACAGGTTCGAATCCCAACGAGGTAGATCGATTTTAAAAATACGTCGAGTTCAATATCAATGTATCGTTAGGATGAAAATATAGTGGGTTGAAATAATAGGATAGGTAGAGTAACTTGGAAACAAGTTAGAAATACATAATTTTTTTATTAATCTAGATAGAGAACTGATACACAAAATTTAAGTAGAAATTAATAACATTTTAATTAACAAATATAAAGATAGAAGATAAAACACTGTTGTTGAGCTTCCCATGAATTATATTTTTCCATCCTTTTGTTTACTGCCATATTGTTGTGATTGTGATTTTGTTTTTAGATTGTTTATTGAATTGATTTGTTCGAAAAAAAGACGTATATTATGTGTTTAAAATGTATTCTGTGATGGATTTTTCATCTTGACAGTCGACATAGGTTGAATATCGTTGAATTTTAGTTTGTAGACTGCATGTTGAGAGAACACCATGAGGAGGAGAATTCTGAGGAATTTGTGATATTTTTAAATCTGAACAAGTAGACTTGTTAGACTTGTTAGACAGATTATTATCGTATGTTTTATATTTTTAAGCAATCTAATGAATAAGGTATATTTTTGTTTTAATTTGTGTTCTATTGCCCAATTGTCCGGTGACATAGTGACGAGTTGGTCCACGCCTTCCTCTTCATGGCACCGGGGTACAGACGAGGAGCAAGGGGAACGCAATATCCAGACGCACAGGGGAAGAAGCCACTTGAGTTGACCTGGGATTTGATAAACATTTTCACATATTCACAACTAAACCACCACACTAGACACATTCCATTCTATAACATCACACTGTACACATTTCTGACAAATATAACTTCATAACTTTTAAGTATTTTAAATACATCACGTGAAATTCTCAAAATCTTCACTTACGAACAAAACAATTTGTATATTATAATCATATCACCATCACCACATGCTGCATTTTTATTTTTCAGTCATGATGAAGGACAACAAAATTCTGTTTATCAGGAAATAAAATGTCCGAAACGTCGACAACGTTCATCTCGGTTTAATTTTTCCTTTTATACCCAATTGAGGTTCAACATAGCCACTACATTGCTTACATTATTGTTATTTACATTTGAGTGGATATTTCCACTGGCGAAATCTGCGTCAGTTCTTCCGTTTATAACAATTAATTTCTTAAAATAATAGTAAAATAATATTCTATTATTATAAAATTCTATTCATTCGCGGCAAAATCATCCCGAAATGGGTTTCGTGAAGAATCAATCATTCCATCCAGAAAATATTAAGGTGGAAATGGAATATTTCCTCAAATAATCCACATTCCATTTAGAGCGAATAATCTCTTCAGAAATTCCTCACATTATCCCGGATCTTACTATAGAAATCCAATAACCCGGTGAGAGAAACTTGATGGGGATTCGGGAGACGCATTGGGCGTTGGGCGCGTCCGCGGCGTGTGTGTGTTTGAAGTGGCATCGTCGACAGAGTGGGCGCTCATCCTAAGTTATTACACAATTAAGGTCGGATTATTCTGTCAGCCAGAAACGATATTTTTGGCCTTCGCACGTGTCGACTGTCATATCTGAGTAGCCGGTAATACCTGTGTTTTATATCGAGAAGGGTATCTATTGCTCCCGATCGGATTATATTCGGGAAAGAAGAAGTTATCATTGTGTTTTGTGTGCTAAAACTCGATATTACTTCATTATTAAAAACCAACATACTCCTTATATAATGTGCCGACGAATGGAGTTATTGTTCCGCTTTTTGTAAGAGCAGCAGCTCTTAATGGACCTCGAATTTATTTTTGACATTTGTCATCCTTCAAACACTCATGGTCAAAGTCTAATCCAAATCTTTTCAATTTTTCCGTCGATTTCAAAATAAAAGGTGATTTTAATGTGTACGAAATTGATCATTCATGACCCATGTTAATGCCCAATTTATGCTATTTTGATGTGCAATCCTCATGGCAATCGTTCACAAAGTATTCAGAAGCACTACGAGAAATGTCAAGACTCAACTGGAACAAAGATACATAGAGTTTTTTTTATGTCAAGTGTAAGTCTTGTTCAAAATGAAAATGCATTTCAATTAAGAATTCATACACAATTCATATTGAGATCGACCTAAAAATATTGTAATCAACTCGGTTATTAATCTAGCGACTAATGGTCTTGAACTATTAACGCCTGAGCGGAGCAAACGCGTTAAAATATCTTGATCATTAGTCTCTATCTTTAATAACCTAGTTGATTAAATAACTATACTTTTTGGAGTGTCTAAAGCGAATCACCTCAATGATTTTGTGTAAAATGGAAAAAGTTGAAAACCATGTAGTGATTAAGTTCCTTCATCTGAAAGGAAAAACGAATGATGATATCAAATCTGAACTGGATTCTGTTAATCGTAACCGTTCGCCTTCGATTACAGCTGTTAAATGACAGATGAATTTGGACGTAACCGTATGAGCATTTTCGATTTTTTACACCTGAAATTGCGTCTTCATCCTCCAGATTTGGCCAGAAGTGATTATTATCTGTTTTCAAACTTGAAGAGCTCCAAGAAAAGAAATTTGAATCGAATGAAGAGATCAAATGGGACACGGAAGCATATTTCTGAGACTTTGACAAATATTGCCATTCAAAACGCAATGTTGGAAAATCGTTGGACTAAGTGCATCCAGCTAAAAGGGGACTATGTTGAAGATAAAATAGTAATTTCAACAAAAATCGTTCGTTTTCTTTGTCAGACTTACCATATTGAACGCCCTAGTACTGTCTCGACAGACAGACTAGGGCGCATCTCTCTTTGGCCAAAATTTCACTTTGTAAGCGTTGTCATTGGTTTTCCCAAAGACCTTGATTTCCTGTATTTGGAGCTGTATAGTGTATATGCCGATTTCTATGCTCGTTGCTACCTTGGGGACCAACAATGTACCAGATAAGAGGGTTTTCACGAAGTCGAGCTAACCTTTCCATACTTTCTTGGCAATCACATATTATGATAAGTTAATCAACTATATGGGCAATCAATCCAGCGAATCTGAATGGTGGTTTTTCGAGCTAAACTGAGATGAACTTATGTTTCAGTCTCGCAAAGTAGGAAATGTTTCAAAAAATGCAAGTTCTTAATTCGATTCATTTATTGCCTGAATAAGTGATATACTGTTTGATGTGAGGGGCAATTATGACAATTTCCTTAAATCTTTCGTTTCATGTATGAAAACATGCAGTTCTTAAGAGTTTTCAGTACGATGTAACTTGTATACACATAACTTTACATAAACAATTTTTGTCTTGGGTATTTAGAAATAAAGTAATTTATATTATACTCGTCCGAATAATATGACCGCTAGTATATCCCTAATGTTATATCAATAAATAAAGGATCATGCAATAACCTCTTTCTTTTGCACCATAACGTTCTCCAGAAAAATACGACATCTGGTCCGTTTTTTGGAAACAGTGCCATTGTTTCGTCCCAAGCTGGAGTACGACGTCGTGCCATATAAAAGATATAGGAGACAACTTGCTGTATACGAGCGACGATAAAACTCCTCACTTGAATGTATAAAACATGCTGTAAGCCGGTAACAAATTCCTAAGGTTTTCTCCAGCCCGCCTCTCGTTGTCTTTATTGACGATAAGGTTGTTCATTTTGGGTGATTGCACGTATGCTTCTTCGTGAAGGTAACTGAGCCATGCTGGGATGAGATTTGAGACTGAGATGAATAATTTCATGAGATACGACGAATGTTTGTTCCTTTCCTCTTGGTTTTCATTGCGAGATGTGAGATGCTGATCCGGATTCAATCCGAAGACAAAGAAAGCCCTGTGTTTCGGAAGTATAAAACATTATTTCAGAGAAGGGGGCCTATCGCCTGATATTAAAGCTTGATTTTCAATTATTGGTCTTTTGACTGAACTGAATAACTTAGTGGCAATAAGCGTAGTTTGATATTGCGTGTGTTCCAAAATAATGAATCATTAGGTCCCAGGGCGAAATTTTTAAGATGAATGATTAATTATTGGTCGTTCCATCAGAAGGCGATCTGAATTGAATATCTCTATTTGCTTTAGCTGACTCGAAAGATAACAAGCTACAGTTGGATCATATTCATATGCAGGGTGTTTCATATTAGTAAACAAAAAAAGGGGACGATAGAGGAAGCATCTAGTAGGTGGTTCAAATATACTATATTTTATGGGTCCAAATTGGGCTTATTTCTCTGAGTGGCCATCACTTACGAATCATGCAGAATATTGTTACGATATTCGATACGAACAATTTTACTTCAGAGACCTAACTATGACGCTGAGGAAATCTCTGATTCGGATCAATAAAAATTGTATATGCCTTCGAATTCCCAAAAAACGCCCTGTATTTTCGGATTCTCAAAATACTGTCAGACGTATCGAAACAGCACAAAAATCTGAACAAAACTATATCCTACTGCTCATTTAAAAATTCGTCTTTTAGGGATTTGAGGGCATACATCACAATACAATTTTTTCTTCAAACGTCAAAAAATGAAAAGGTTCGCGCATTGGCAAGAATATTCGAAGTGACACTTTTTTCATTTTCCTTTGTTACTATGACACCGTGCGCGAAGTAGTGTGCGAAATACTTAGTTCGCACACTGCATGTAGTAAACTAAACCAACAAATAGGTTTCATCATCTGCCTCTCTTATGAATTTTTCAACTTCCTCTCTAGTCAACACCTTAGATTTCTTAAGATGGTTTCCAACTGACATTTTTTTCAAATATGGAACCAACTTGGTAAATTTCTTGGAATCCACGTTTTCTTTAACATTGAGTGTTGCTTTCAACATTGAATATATTGCCCATAACGTGGAAGACTTCAGCTTCTTAGACTTCTCTGCGAAATATGCCAAGAGCACATTTTCGGATACTTTCCTGTCTTCATTTGCTTCACACCGCTCTTTAAATTGCTGATATGCATTCTCATACTGGCGCCTAGATTTCTCCGGTAAGAGATTTGAAATTACTGAATTGGCCGCATCTGTCAAGTTAGGTGGGGTACTGCTTACTTCATCGTCGCTCGAAATTTCCATTATTTCACAGTTATAAATATCACGCACGAAAGTGACGCAATTAAGAAGTCACTCCAAAATAATGAAAATAATTATCAAGGACTGTCACTTGAAATAATTGTCAACAAATGCCATTTTATTTCCATAGTTATAGTACCTAATATGTAGTACCTGATTACTTGATGTGGAAAAATAGTTCAAACCAGTTCAATACTCTTTTTCATATTAAGCTGAGCATTTGTAAAAAAAATTTTGTTTGCATCTCATGCGCGAAATACTTCGGTGATCTCGACTATTTTTTTCAACTTGGCTGCGCCTCGTTAAAAAAGTAGAATTTTGCGCACTAGATACAAAAATAACTATTTTCTACAAACGTCAAAAAATGACAAGGTTCGCGCATTGGCAAGAATATGCGAAGTGACCCTTTTTTTCATTTCCTTCGTTACTATGACACCGTGCGCGAAGTAGTGTGCGAAATACTTACTTCGCACACTGCATGTAAACTATATGGGATTTTTATATTTTAACTTGGTAAATTTCTTGAAATCCACGTTTTCTTTAACATTGAGTGTTGCTTTCAACATAGAATATATTGCCCATAGTTATAATACCTAATTACTGATTTGGAAAAACAGTTCAACCAGTTCAATATTTTTTTCACATTAAGCTAAGCGTTGTTAAAAAAAAATTTGTTGCATCTCATGCGCGAAATACTTTGGTGATCTCGACTATTTTTTTCAACTTGGCTGCGCCTCGTTAAAAAAGTAGAATTTTGCGCACTAGATACACAAAAATAACTATTTTCTACAAACGTCAAAAAATGACAAGGTTCGCGCATTGGCAAGAATATGCGAAGTGACCCTTTTTTCATTTCCTTCGTACTATGACACCGTGCGCGAAGGGTAGTGTGCGAAATACTTACTTCGCACACTGCATGTAAACTATATGGGATTTTTATATTTTAACTTGGTAAATTTCTTGAAATCCACGTTTTCTTTAACATTGAGTGTTGCTTTCAACATAGAATATATTGCCCATAGTTATAATACCAAATTACTTGATTTGGAAAAACAGTTCAAACCAGTTCAATATTTTTTTCACATTAAGCTAAGCGTTTGTAAAAAAAATTTTGTTTGCATCTCATGCGCGAAATACTTCGGTGATCTCGACTATTTTTTTCAACTTGGCTGCGCCTCGTTAAAAAAGTAGAATTTTGCGCACTAGATACAAAAATAACTATTTTCTACAAACGTCAAAAAATGACAAGGTTCGCGCATTGGCAAGAATATGCGAAGTGACCCTTTTTTCATTTCCTTCGTTACTATGACCCGTGCGCGAAGTAGTGTGCGAATACTTACTTCGCACACTGCATGTAAACTATATGGGATTTTTTTATATTTTAACTTGGTAAATTTCTTGAAATCCACGTTTTCTTTAACATTGAGTGTTGCTTTCAACATAGAAATATTGCCCATAGCTATAATACCTAATTACTTGATTTGGAAAAACAGTTCAAACCAGTTCAATATTTTTTTCACATTAAGCTAAGCGTTTGTAAAAAAAAATTTGTTTGCATCTCATGCGCGAAATACTTTGGTGATCTCGACTATTTTTGTTAAATCAGTTCTCGATCACCAAAGTAGCATTTCGCGCACTAGATACAAAAATAACTATTTGTTAATCTGGACCTAGATTTCCCGAGTGACAAATAGAATAAATTTTTGATCAATTCAAACCCTATACTCAGCTGGGTCCCACAAAAACCCTGATCACGTTGATTGATGATTTGTTATTATTTCTGTGCAAATTTCAGTTCATTTATTGACATAAACCATCGACTCGAACATAAACCAACGATTTGATTGCCAAATCAAGCTTTGTGAAACAAAACAACTCCCGCAAACTCGATAACGTTCCGAACGAAATCATAGATGAACCTACTCAAGGTACAAGTTGACCAATAAAATATTATAGGTACTCATATTAATCATCGAATCTGAAAACATTTTGAAATCTTTTTCGTCGACCACTAAATAAAAGGTAGAATCAATAATGACCCATTTTATTTTTCAATTTGTACTACTTTGATATAAAATCATGTGCAACCGAACATTAAGTATTCAGAAGGAATGCGAGTAATGTAACAACTCTACTGAAACATAGACATTTATATCATGTCAAATGTATGTCTGGTGCAAAATGAGAATATATTTACTAAAGAATTTATAATGTGTTCAAGAGAAAAATCTTGTAATCAACTCGTTAGCGATTAATAAACTAGGGGATGAAATAACTATTTATTCACATGAATCTAGACAAATTTCCGATGGCATGATAATTTCGTCGGAGTTTGGAAGTACTCTATGTTGCAGTTCGTTTGTTACAAAGAATTGTTTTTTTATGTGTTACAAAAATAAGTATTTCGTATGTTACATTTTATTGTTATGATCAATGGAGTATAGTAAAAGAATAACTGAATCAGTGGTTTCTTCCTGCAATTCATTCAAACGTATACTCTGAGGAAGAAGTAAATCTTCGTCATTTTTTGCTACGTACACATTTTCTAGTATGAAAGTCATTTCACCCGAATCTCCAGAAATACATTTTGCATGTTTTTCATACCTTTTTCCCACATTCTGAGCACACCTTCTGGCAAGTGCTGTAACTTAGGAATATCTCTCCTCCGATCCAAAAACCTCCGTGTAGATTGTCTAGGGGGCTATCACTGAAATTTCCTGACCTGCTACATTTATGATGTCAGTAAAACGTTATACACCTATCCCGACTGTTCCGGAAAATTCCTGGAGGAAAATCAAAACTCTTATGACGCCATATTTTCCGGCCTCAGCGAAAACGACCCGGGGGTCATGATTTGCATTTTTGTAACGCCGTAAATCCCCACGCCGATGATTCTCTCTTTCGCCCCAAGGCTACATCGATTTTGAAGGCTTGAAGTCCGGGAGGTGAATATAGTTTCACTTCGCACTCGTGTTATCAGTCTGGAAAGTCAAAAAACGATGAAAACACATTGCACAAAAGCGGTGGCTTGGATTCAGAAGCATTCAACGCTGTTCAACTTCCTATACAGGTGTCCCGCGGCAAACGAATGCTTCGAAATAAGTTCCTCAAGAAGAACTCGTATGGAGAGATTCTGAAGGCGTGATAGCTTTCGTTCAGGGTAAAAATATTCATGTTACCGTTGAAACGTTACAATTATTGAAACTTTCTAATTTTTACCATTTCAAAAAATGAGAAAGTTTAACTAAAAGTACTACTCTGGATTTAGGAGTATTTGACGCTGGCTGGCTCCATTAACAGAGTATCTTCCATGATTAATAGTTATTTAATCAACTAGGTTATTAGAGACACGCTCCGCTCACGCCCGATTGATGACCGAGTTGATTACAAGATTTTTCCGACGATCTCAATATGAATTGTGTATGAATTCTTGATTGAAATACATTCTCGTTTTGCACAAGACTTACATTTGACATTATAAAATTTCTATGTTTCTATATTCCAGTAGAGTGTTGACATTTCTCGTGGTGCTTCAGACTACTTTGTGTACAGTTGCCATGAGGAGTGCACATTGAAATAGCAGAAATGGAGCATTGATAAATGGGTCATTAATGATCAATTTGAAAAAAAGCATTGGCGTACCTTCTTTTCATCACATTTATTCCAACAGAAGTTTGTACGGACGTCACTATTGAAAATTGAAAATAATTTCAGATTGAAAAAAATGTGTTGAGCTAATTCATAACCTATCAAAAACCTAACAAAACTCTTGACGGGCGTCGGAAATATTTTCGAAAACCTCATTTTTTTAATTAATCTTTGATATGTAATAATAATAATAATAATATAATAATAATAATAACCCCTCAGGGGCTCTGGAATGGTAAGTTCTAGAGTACGGGCTTAGCAAACCCGAGGTACCCGAGCTAAACCTGGCAGTAGGTATAAAATGCAACCCATAATGATGGTGCAATTAAGGAATAGGAATATTGAGTCGCTGCCTGAGGATCGTCAGGGCATGTCTGGAGCTGGCGCTGGACATGACAGCATGCGGGACGTCAGTGGCAGGGTGCTGAGGAGGCGGGCCCCTGTCATACAAAACACTACAGCTCAACAGGAAGAACCAAGGAGACAAACAACAGCAGTGTCACCCCCTACAGTGAGTGCTACGCAGGATCTTCAACCAGCGTTCACTCAAGCAGGTTTACCCAGAAGACGCATGAAATGGACAAGTTGTATGAACGAAACGATCATGCGCATATACTTTAAAATAACAACAATGGGTCAAGAACAAACTGGATACAGACAACGGTTATTCAATGAATTCAAGCGATGTTTTCCAGACCTACAAGTAACTGAACAGAGGATAGCTGATCAGTATCGCGTAATCCTTAGAAACAAACTTATCTCAGAAGATAGGCTACAGGAAATTAAAAATGAAGTTGTGAATGAATTGAACATCGAAGAAAACCGAACTAGAGAAGAACACACAACTTATGAAAACAGGGATCACAACAGCGAAACAACAAGAGAAGAATTACAACAGAACTACAATTACCGCTCCAGAAAATGTCCGCACGAATGAAGAGACACAGACTGAACACATACCATCTCAGGTTAATTCTTCGGACGATGAACGACAAGCACTGGTGGAACGTCTGCAATCAGCAATGTGCAGAGTATTCATCGAATACAACGGCACCGATCCACTCTCCAGACCAACACTACCCAGGATCAGATCATCCAAAAAACTAGCGGTCATTCTCAAGATAATGAACACTGATGTCATACCAAAGTTCATCTCAATGGCAACACAACTGGAAACAATCCATCTTATCCTTTACTGTGCCGCAACAACTGTAGTGGAAGTGCTAGGGATGAAGACCAAACCAAGACAG
This sequence comes from Propylea japonica, assembly GCA_013421045.1. NCBI lineage: Eukaryota > Metazoa > Arthropoda > Insecta > Coleoptera > Coccinellidae > Propylea > Propylea japonica. Next base: position 36,741,242 of record CM024239.1, read on the forward strand.
CACACAATTCAACCCTGTCCACAACCTCGCCTACCTCACTGGCAAAGAAGGCTGGAGGAAAAAGTTCAACGCTGTCGGCAGGACATAGGAAGGCTGACACAATATGAAAATGGAATAAGAACAATCAAGCTGAAATCGTTGGTAGAATCGATTATTTATCGAAATCGCAAGCACTCCAGCTATGAGGAAGAAAATACAACAGTTAAGCAGTGCATCGACACACTGAAACAAAAACTCAGTGTCTACTCCGAGAGATTACGAAGATATAAAGATAGCAACAGGAGGAAGCAAGATAACATCTCCTTTGAAAACTCTGAGAAAAATTTCTACAGACATCTGGATGGAAAACAACAGAACTCCTCAAACATTTATCCGAATAAGGATGACATGGAGAAATTTCTGGACCGAACAACTGTCAACGCCTACTTCTTACAACACAAATGCAGAGTGGATAAAAGACGAAGAGAAAACTCAAACCAACACCGAACAAATGCCCCTTACAGTCATAACACCACAAGAGCTTTCGGATATTCTCAAAGAAATGCACAACTGGAAATCACCTGGACCAGACGGGCTCCACAGTTTTTGGCTGAAAAAATTCAACTGTTTGCATAGTAGTTTAACTAAGGCAGTGAATGAAATCCTACGAGTTCCAGAGAGTATGCCCTCCTTCCTGACAGAGGGTGTAACTTATCTTCTGCCAAAAAATCACCAAAGTACAGACGATCCAGCAACGTACAGGCCAGTGACGTGCCTGCCAACTATGTACAAGCTCATAACATCTTGCATTACACGTCGACTATACTCCCATTGCGAACGAAATAATATAATTGCATCGGAACAGAAAGGATGCTCCAGGGGTGCAATGGGATCCAAAGAACAACTGATTATCGACTCTATAATCTGCAACCAAGCCCATAAGAAGAGGAGGAATTTGTTCACGGCTTATCTTGACTACAAGAAAGCTTTCGACTCCATGCCGCATGAATGGCTCATAAAAGTTCTAGAAATCTATAAAGTAGATCCGAGAATAGTGAGCTTTCTCAAAACAGTTATGTCAACTTGGCGCACTAACATCGAAATTAGCGGAACAGGCATAAGAACTGGCACAGTGTCCATCAAGAGAGGAATTTTTCAGGGAGACTCTTTGAGTTCATTGTGGTTCTGCATGGCAATGAACCCGTTATCAACTATTTTAAAATCCTCCAGAAAGGGATTCAACCTCAAAGGCAACACACGCAACATGTTGATAAACCACCTTTTATACGTCGATGACTTGAAACTGTTTGCAGCAAACAGAGACCAACTAGAGTGCCTACTACGACTTGTGGAGAAGTTTTAAGTTTTCCAAAGACGTCAGCATGAACTTTGGACTGGACAAATGTCGTTCCCTAAATATAGCAGGAGGGAAAATCCAACAGACACCTCTCACCTTATCTAACGGAGAAGAAATAAAGGCAATGCTGGCAGGTGATCTATACAAATACCTTGGTATGAAGCAATGTCAAAGGATAGACCAACGAGTGATGAAGGACGAACTAACAGCAGAGTTCACCAGAAGAATGAGGAGCGTTCTGAAAACGAAACTGAACAGCAGAAATCTAACAAAAGCTGTTAACACCTACGCTTGCTCAGTTCTCACCTACTCTTTCGGAATCGTTAAGTGGAGTAATACAGATCTCGATCATCTCCAACGGAAAATGAGAACACTGTGTACGAAGGCCAACAAACATCATCCTAAATGCTGTGTTGAAAGAACAACGATTCCAAGACCTCAAGGCGGGCAAGGCTTCGTGGACATAAAGAAAATGGCGGCTGAACAGCTAAGCAACTTAAGAAATTACTTTGTAGACAAGTCAAACACATCAGACTTACATAAGATACTGATCGAAGCAGATGGTTCAACACCTCTACTACTCAGTGAGCACCCTCATGAAAACACCACACAGACGGATAGTGATAAAATTCAAAGATGGAGAGAAAAGCCCCTACATGGAAGACACCTGAACGAGGTCACCCAGGAACATGTCGACATTCCTGCGTCGAACTACTGGCTGACTTCTGGAAGATTGTTTCCTGAAACAGAAGGTTTTCTTCTAGCCATTCAAGACCAAGTAGTGCAAACCAAAAACTATCAGAAATATATCATGAAGGATAGAAGCCTCACAGACGATAAATGCCGCTACGGATGCCAAACATCAGAAACAATCCAACATATTACAGGAGGCTGCCAAATGTTTGCTGGAAATGAATATAAGAGTCGGCATGATGCAGTTTGTAAGATACTTCATCAGGAACTCGCCATCCAACTGAAGATTATGCAGTCCGAACAGTTCCATATTATAAATATCAGCCTGAAGTAATACTGGAGAACCACCATTACAGGCTATATTGGGATCGCACAGTACTTACAAATTTAACAGTTGCTAATAACAGGCCCGACATAATTTTAGTGAAAAAAAAGAGAGAGAGCAATACTTATAGACGTAGCCATCCCAATAACACAATCTACGTCAAAAATACGCTGAAAAAATATCGAAATATCGAGAGCTAGAACTTCAGATCAAAAGACAGTGGGGAATGTCCAATACCAGAACCATTCCCATTCTCATATCTACCACAGGAGTTATCCCTAAGAGCCTCAAGTCCAACCTAAAGGAGCTAGATTTGGATGAAAACCTTTACAAAATAATGCAAAAAGCTGTACTACTCGGTACTGCTAGAACGGTAAGGAAGTTTGTAGGTCACGATGGACACCAGGAACAACCATGGAGGGAAATATCGCAAGACCGCTGGCAGGACATCAAGCGAGAAATCCAGGACCAAGCAACGAAGGACGACCACCCAGGGCCCAGGAGAAGAAGAACACCGAGGACCTCAGAGCTCAATCCCCCTGATACTTGCTATCCGGGATGAGTGAATGTTCCCCTTAGTAGGGAGTGTGATAGCCGATCGCTAGGGGGTGTGAAAAATCACACCCTTTCTACGCTAATAGGCTCAAGTCGATAATAATAAATAATCCCTCAGGGGCTCTGGAATGGTAAGTTCTAGAGTACGGGCTTAGCAAACCGAGGTACCCGAGCTAAACCTGGCAGTAGGTATAAAATGCAACCCATAATGATGGTGCAATTAAGGAGTAGAAATATTGAGTCGCTGCCTGACGATCGTCAGGGCATGTCTGGCAGGGCGCTGAGGAGGCGGGCCCCTGTCATACAAAACACTACAGTTCAACAGGAAGAACCAAAAAGGCAAACAACAGCAGTGCCACCCCCTAAAATTAGTGCTACGCAGCGTTCACTCGAGCAGGGTTACCCAGAAGACGCATGAAATGGACGAGTTGTATGAATGAAACGATCATGCGCATCTACTATAAAATAACAAACCTGGGTTAAGAACTAACTGGATACAGACAACGGTTATTCAATGAATTCAAGCGATGTTTTCCAGACCTACAAATAACTGAACAGAGGATAGCTGACCAATATCGCGTAATCCTCAGAAACAAACTTATATCAGAAGACAGATTGCAGGAAATTAAAAATGAAGTTGTCAATGAATTAAACAACGAAGAAAACCATAATAGGGAAGAACACACAACTTCTGGAAACAGAGAGCACAACCATGGAGCAACACATGAAGAAAGAACAACTGAACTCCAATTACCGCTCCAAGAAGATATTCAAACGGACGACGAAACACAGAATGAACATTCATCACCTCAGGTTCATACCTCGGTAGAAACTGCCCATAAAATTCGAACGAAGAACGACAAGCTTTAGTGGAACGTCTTGAATCAGCAATGCACAGATTATTCACCGAATACAACGGCACTGATCCACTCTCCAGACCAACACTACCTAGGATCAGATCATCCAAAAAGCTTGCAGTCATCCTCAAGATAATGAACACTGATGTCATACCAAAATTCCTTTCAATGGCAACACAACTGGAAACGATCCATCTCATCCTTTATTGTGCCGCAACAACTGTAGTGGAAGTGCTGGGCATGAAGACCAAACCAAGACAGCACTCAAATCAACCCTGTCCACAACCTCGCCTACCTCACTGGCAAAGGAGGCTGGAGGAAAAAGTTCAACGCTGTCGGCAGGACATAGGAAGGCTGACACAATATGAAAATGGCATCAGAACAATCAAGCTGAAATCGTTGGTGGAATCGATAATCTATCGAAATCGCAAGCACTCAAGCTATGAAGAAGAAAACACAACAGTAAAGCAGTGCATCGACACACTGAAACAAAAACTCAGTGTCTACTCCGAGAGATTGCGAAGATATAAAGAGAGCAACAGGAGGAAGCAAGATAACATCTCCTTTGAAAACTCGGAGAAAAATTTCTACAGACATCTGGATGGAAAACAACAGAACTCCCCAAACATCTATCCGAATAAGGATGACATGGAAAAATTCTGGACCGAACAACTGTCAACACCTACTACTTACAACAAAAATGCCGAGTGGATAAAAAACGAAGAGAAAACTCAAACCAACACCGCACAAATGTCCCTTACGGTCATCACAGAACAAGAGCTTTCGGATATTCTCAAAGAAATGCACAACTGGAAATCACCTGGACCAGACGGGCTCCACAGTTTTTGGCTGAAAAAATTCAACTGTTTGCATAGTAATTTAACTAACGCAGTTAATGAAATTCTACGAGATCCAGAGAGTATGCCCTCCTTCCTGACAGAGGGTATAACTTATCTTCTGCCAAAAAATCACCAAAGTACAGACGATCCAGCAACGTACAGGTCAGTGACATGCCTGCCAACTATGTACAAGCTCATAACATCTTGCATTACACGTCGACTATACTCCCATTGCGAACGAAATAATATAATTGCATCAGAACAGAAAGGATGCTCCAGAGGTGCAATGGGATCCAAAGAACAACTGATAATCGACTCTATAATCTGCAACCAAGCCCATAAGAAGAGGAGAAATTTGTTCACGGCTTATCTTGACTACAAGAAAGCTTTCGACTCCATGCCGCATGAATGGCTCATAAAAGTTTTAGAGATCTATAAAGTAGATCCAAGAATAGTGAGCTTTCTCAAAACAGTTATGTCAACTTGGCGAACTAACATCGAAATCAGCGGAACAGGCATAAGAACTGGCACAGTATCCATCAGGAGAGGAATTTTTCAAGGAGACTCTTTGAGTTCATTGTGTTCTGCATGGCAATGAACCCGTTATCAACTATTTTAAAATCCTCCAGAAAGGGATTCAACCTGAAAGGCAACACTAGCAATATGTTGATTAACCATCTTTTATACGTCGATGACTTAAAACTGATTGCAGCAAACAGAGACCAACTAGAGTGCCTACTACGACTAGTGGAGATGTTTTCAAAGACGTCAGCATGAACTTTGGACTGGACAAATGTCGTTCCCTAAATATAGGAAAATCGGAGGGAAAATCCAACAGACACCTCTCACCTTATCTAACGGAGAAGAAATAAAGGCAATGCTGGCAGGTGATCTATACAAATACCTAGGTATGAAGCAATGTCAAAGGATAGACCAACGAGTGATGAAGGACGAACTAACAGCAGAGTTCACCAGAAGAATGAGGAGCGTTCTGAAAACGAAACTGAACAGCAGAAATCTCACAAAAGCTGTTAACACCTACGCTTGCTCAGTTCTCACCTACTCTTTCGGAATAGTAAAGTGGAGTAATACAGATCCGATCGTCTCCAACGGAAAATGAGAAACTATGTACAAAGGCCAACAAGCATCATCCTAAATGCTGTGTTGAAAGAACAACAATTCCAAGAACTCAAGCGGACAAGGCTTTGTGGACATAAAGAAAATGGCAGCTGAACAAATAAACAACTTGAGAAATATTTTATAGATAAAGCCAACACATCGGACTTACATAAGATACTGATTGAAGCAGATTGTTCAACACCTCTATTACTAAGCGAGCACCCTCATGAAAACACCACACAGACGGATAGTGATAAAATTCAAAGATGGAGAGAAAAGCCCCTACATGGAAGACACCTGAACGAGGTCACCCAGGAACATGTCGACATTCCTGCGTCGAACTACTGTTGAGTTCTGGAAGATTGTTTCCTGAGACAGAAGGTTTCCTCCTTGCCATTCAAGATCAAGTAGTGCAAACTAAAAACTATCAGAAATATATCATGAAGGATAGGAGCCTCACCGACGATAGATGCCGCTACGATGCCAAACATCAGAAACAATCCAACATATTACAGGAGGCTGCCAAATGTTTGCTGGAAATGAATATAAGAGTCGACATGATGCAGTTTGTAAAATACTTCATCATCCCACTGAAGATTCTGCAGTCCGAAACAATTCCATATTATAAGTATCAGCCTGAAGTAATACTGGAGAACAACCTTTACAGGTTATACTGGGACGCACAGTACTTACAAATTTAACAGTTGCTAATAACAGGCCAGATATAATCCTAGTGAAGAAAAAAGAGAGAGAGCAATACTTATAGACGTAGCCATCCCGAACAACAACAATCTACGTCAAAATATGCTGAAAAAATATCGAAATATCGAGAGCTTCAACTTCAGATTAAAAGGCAGTGGGGAATGTCTAGTACCAGAACCATTCCCATTCTCATATCAACCACAGGAATTATTCCTAAGAGCCTCAAGTCCAACCTCAAGGAGCTAGATTTGGATGAAAACCTGTTTAAAGTAATGCAAAAAGCAGTACTTCTTGGTACTGCTAGAACGGTAAGGAAGTTTGTAGGTCACGATGGACACCAGGAACAACCATGGAGGGAAACATTGCAAAACCAACTACCACGACATCAACCGAGAGATCCAGGACCAAGCAACGAAGGACGAACAACCCAGCACCCAGGAGAAGAAGAACACCGAAGACCTCAGAGCTCAATCCCCCTGATACTTGCTATCCGGGATGAGTGAATGTTCCCCTTAGTAGGGAGTGTGATAGCCGATCGCTAGGGGGTGTGAAAAATCACACCCTTTCTACGCGAATAGGCTCAAGTCGATAATAATAATAATTTTATTGATCCTTTTGGACACGTTATACATGCATAGGACAAGTCAAAATACAATATGAATTATCTCACAATAGTTCAAAGGAACTTTATGTCCTAAAATTATCTAAGATCTAAAACTGATGGAACGTCAGTGATCGCCATCAATTCTTGAAAAATGTAGGTATCAACAATAAATATTTGTAGTGTGTTCTGTACCCAGAAACATCAATAATATTCGAAGTCGTATAAGGCCCGCGAATAGTTCGAGGGAGAATCACCTTACTCTGCAACTGAGCATAAAATACAGGAAGAATTCGTTCGGTCGAAAGTTATAAATTGCTGGCCTAAAATAGATGTGCCGGTGAACCGAACTAATTTGTCGAAACGGGAAGGGCAAAACCAGGCCTCCTCGATATCGGAAAAAAGATTTGCTCGGATATCGCGACCTGCTACAGGATCCTGGAGGAAATGGGGTGAACATTGCAGAAGTTATACCGACCGGTTTCAGGAATATGGAAAGATGTTCATGCTCCATTAATCAACAGGTGTGTACATGGGGGCAGACTGCGAATGAGAAATGAGCTTTTGGCGTAGAGGTCTCGTCCACTTCGAAAGTTTCAAAGGAATCGGATGGGTCAGGTACCTTTAAATTCATATTGCGTTACATACGATTGAATAGGTATATATTCTTGGTATCTGAAGCTTCACAATATCTCTCGTATATCGAACAATATTGCTTGTGTATTTCATAGTATTTGCAGAGGAAAATTAAATTGTGTCACCATTCACACACTAAACATCATATTTATATCAAAAGCCATTGAGAAAAATTACAGGAAAAGTAATACTTCTTCTTGCAATTCCTTCGATATTCGAACAAAAAACTGCTTTATAATCACTAGGTTTTCAAACCAGGTCTGGCTTTCCGAATGATGATATTTCAGAACTTCAGATGTTCAAGAAATTGTCTACAGATACATAAGAGTAGGTAATGATCTCCCATAGCTTCAAATAGCGGTATTCCGCCCCAACTAACAAATTCAAATAATTTGTCGAAAAAACAATTTAAAAAAATTACTGAACAGGAGCTTTTGAGCGGACGTTCTTTGGTAAAGCAATAAAACTATTACCTCAAAATCTTATATGGGATTTGAGATTGATAACTAATATGTAAATGAAGTATCTCTGAAAATCATTCAAATAATGAAATATGTAAAATAAATAATTACAAAAATTAAATTATATGGTTGTGATGATGCGATTCCTTTGAAATTTTGCATGAATATTCAGTATAGTGGTTTTCATTCTCAAAATAAATTTCACTCGAATCGGATATTCTGTTACGGAATGTAAAGATTCTTCTTTCAATATTCCAATTGAATTTTCTATGGTTCTGTTCACACTATGACCACAAAATTTGCAATGAGGCTTGTTATCAGCATCTTGGATTTGGCCGTAACATTTTATTGGTTTCGTATTTTCTGGGATACTGAGGAACAAAATATTTTGAATGTAAATATTTTATGGAACACCCTGTACGATTTGGCTGGTTAACGAACTTAACCGAGCCATTTGGGACTCGAACTCAACCTGAAAATTTCAAGTCACCAGGACAATCCCTTCGAAAGTTATTGTGCTAACGGACGGACGGAAGGCCCTCCATACAGAATTGAATTTGACCACGAATTCGTCATCAGGAAGTCTAACTTTATCGTTTGAGTCCATTTTCGGCTCAAAATTCGAAAATTGCAGACATTCTGGTAAAACGATATAGCACTCGTTCGAGTAGAATGAGCGCTCAAAAACATTAGACGTACAAAAAATCTGCATTTATATCAGAGTGGTGTTTTGTTAACGTTCACCCAGAAAATTGGAAAATAAATATATTTGACAGCGTCCGAACAATGGAGAGAAGATTCCGAACAGATCAGGGTCGATTACGAAACAGGGTGCATTTTCTCATCCGATACTGTATTTTCGGCACGTTCCGGTTATTACGACTGTAGTACGGCGGCAAAAACTGATAGTTCCTAGTGTACGCGCCCACTACGCGTCCTGAATAAAGCTGCCGAAAAGGATGTCATTATCTGCACGCTTCGACGGAGCCCGAAGAGCCGTACAAACGTAGCAGATCCGGGAAAAAAGTTTGTTGCTGAATTCACTGGCTCCGTATAAATGCTGTAATTTCTGCCCGGCTTTGGATATCTGAGAGGGATGTCCCCCCGAAGAACGTTGTGCAGATTAGGCCGATATCCTGCGAATCGGCACAAATGCAAATGGAAAAAAGTATTCAAATGGTGAATCGGCTTGACTCCTGATAAATATTCGATTTGAAAGCATTTCCTAGTGGAAACAACGCAACTTTAAACTCTCTAAATATAGAGTTTCGATTTGTGTGATGAATCAGTGAAATATTTGTACCGGGTTAAGGCCGATCCACACATTTCATACCATAAAGTGACATTCAGTGAAATAATATATCGGAAAATACAAGTGTCTATGTGAAGCAAATGGAAAAGACAACGCTATTCAAACATGTCCGATGCAGCGATATTCCGGTGATCACGGTGCACGGCTGTCATGAGAATATTTCAATTTTGACAAATGTCATATGGGAATGACGCAATGTCTTCTTTTCTTTTTTCTTACTCGTCCAAAAGAAAGAGCTTCAGTGTCAGTTGCAGGAACGTCCTTTAAAATTTAAAGGTCCATTAAACTCTTAATCCTCCATTATCACAAGGAACTAATGGAGGATTAAGGTTTAATGGACCTTTAAATTTTAATGGACGTTCCTGCAACTGAGCATAAGAATAGTAATTCATCTAGCTAGACAATAACATTCACGTCAGATACTAGATCCAAACTGAAAAAGTTCATAGGGCAGACCCCAGTAATTTCGGAAAAGCACTGACACTGACGACACCGTACATTTCTGTGTGGATGGTGAAAAATTCATAACGGATTACACTCAAGGGATTGCAGTACTGACAGCAACGTTGCCGTCACGTTACTGAAATGTGTGGATCGACCTTCATTCACCACACTACCTCAAACGAAATCGAAATAAAGATATGAACAAATGCTTTTAAGGCACTCGTTTTACTATGCTATTCCATTTTATCCAAATGTCTGTAATTTTTTAATTTGGGCTTAAAATGGTCTCAAACGATAGGTTTTCACAACCTGATGACGAATCCTTTGTCAAATTAAATTCTGTCCGTAAGGCCGTCCGGCCGTTAGCACGATAACTTTCAAAGAGATTGTGCTAAAGATTTGAGATCTTCAGAGTGAGTTCGGTTTCCAAATGCCGCTGTTAAGTTCGTTTACTAGCCAAATACTGAAATAAAACATAATAAGTCTATCTATGGGAGATGATTGATTACCCTTCAGTAGGGTCCTGTGGCGGTCTTCGAAGAACAGAAGGTCCGAAATATCATCGCTTGGAAGGCCAAACATGGTTGAAAACACCCTCCTGGCCAAAGAGCAGTCAATTGAATATTTTATTTTTTATTGTAAAAGGGGGTTCCATAAAATATAGTCATTCGAAATTTTTGTTCTTCAATATCTTAGACGTAACGAAACCAATCGATATGGAATCATGCGGACACATTCAAGATATTCATAAGAAGCCTCGAGCAAAATTTTGTGGTCATAGTATTAACAGAACCATAGGAAATTCATTTGGAATATTGGGAAGAAGAATTTTTATAATTCCATAGCAAGATATCCGATTCGAGTTAAAGGGTATGGCCGGGTTTCAATGGTAAATCTGCCCCGAGATCTGCCCGCGGCCTTTTCGATTCATATTGAGGGGATCGATTAGGCATTGAATGAAAATAATTCAGCCAACTTTTCAGCTTTTTATCTCTAGCCATTTTTGCGATTTTTGTGAAAAACACTTTTTTCGTTTTCATTTTTTTTCTCTTGTGATATCCAAAATTTTCGAATGGTGATTTTTTCTGTTGATTCTTTGCTGTTGAAGGAATAGACGTATAATTTTTTCACGAATTTCAGCTGAAAAATCTCATTTTAGAAAAAAAAACAAAGTTTTTGTCATTTGTTTTTCGGTGTTGTTAAAAAGTGTCCACCGCCATTTTTTGACATAAAATGTCTTCTTTGGCCCGTTATACCCTGAAATTTTTTCACTTTTTTAAAATTGGTGGAACATTTTGAAAAAAATTAAAACTGTTTGAATTTTAGGATTCAACAGATACATATTATTTTGGTGCCGTTGTATTCATATTGGCTCCCTGAACAATATAAGTGAAGAAAACAATTAGCGATCTGTCTTAGTTTGGGAGATATGGGCCCCCAAAGTCCGAAAAATATTTCACCTGAAAGTCACTTTTCTCACTAGAGAAACACTGAATTACCGCTTTATTAAGTTCAAAGCCTCTCTGAACATTTTACATGAAGATTTGATTAATTTTATTCCAGATATATTCAATAATTATTTCAAAAACATCGAAAAAATTCGAGGGAAGCCCGCCGTTTCTTATGGTAAGTTTGGCACTATCGCGAATTATTCGCGCGAATATGACAGGATGCATACCGGTAAATCCCGCTATCATTTCCTAATGGCACTCGCTGAAAGACGCGGTAGTGCCATACTTACTATAAGAAACGGCGCGCTTTCCCTCGAATTTGTTCGATGTTTTTGCAACGATTATCGAATATATCTGGAATAAAATGAATCAAATCTTCATGTAAAATGTTCAGAGAGGCTTTCACCTCAATAAAGCGGTAATCCAGTGTTTCTGTAGTGAGAAAAGTGACTTTCAGGTGAAATATTTTTCGGACTTTGGGGGCCCATATCTCCCAAACTAAGACAGATCGCCAATTGTTTTCTTCACTAATATTGTTCAGGGAGCCAATATGATACAACGGCACCAAAATTTGATGTATATCTGTTGAATCCTAAAATTCAAACAGTTTTAATTTTTTTTCAAAATGTTCCACCAATTTTTAAAATGTGAAAAAATTCCAGGGATAAAGAGCCAAGAAGACATTTTATGTCAAAAAATGGCGGTGGACACTTTTTAAGAACACCGAAAAACAAATGACAAAAACTTTGTTTTTTTTTCTAAAAATAGATTTTTCTGCTGAAATTCGTGAAAAAATTATACGTCTATTCCTTTAATAGCAAAGACTCAACAGAAAAAATCACCATTCGAAAATTTTGGATATCACAAGAGAAAAAAAATAAAAACGAAAAAAAGAGTTTTTCACAGAAATCTCAAAAATGGCGACAGATAAAAAGCTGAAAAGTTGGCAGAATTATTTTCATTCAATGCCTAATCGATCCCCTCAATATGAATCGAAAAGGCTGCGGGGGCAGATTTACCATTGAAACCCGGCTATACCCTTTATTTCGTGAATGAAGATTGAAAGTTCATGTAAAATTTCTGGTGGATCACATCATCAGAACCATTAAATATAAATTTCAAGTCTAATACAAAATTTCGATGGTTATTACTCGTTTTATAAACGAGCGCTCAAAAGCACCTCTAAAATTTGATGAATTCGCCTGGAAGAAGAATAATTTCTCTAGATGAAGCAACTTATTATCTTCTGTTTGATTCGAGTCCATGTTTTCCCTGAATATTCGTTTAGCGAGCACTTCGACGTAACCGGTCTCGAAAAAAGAATATACATATCTGAGACATGAAAGAGGAGAGTCGAGACAATATCTTTTGACGGGACAAGTGTGTCACCTCCAAATTTTTCGTGTCGACACGTAACATTGTCCCTCAACATTCTTGCCGCGTCAGCCGCCTTTTATTGCTACAGGGGTGTAACACAGATTTTTTGTAGGTGTCGGGGGAGCTTTTACGACATATTCCTGCTTGCATGCAGGCTATTAACTTGAGGTTATTGTATTTCGTTTCTTTTTCTGAAGAAAGGAAGTAGTCAGTTTGAATTGGAAGGTAAAGTACATGTTTTCAGTTCACTTTACCAGAAATTCCAGATCGAATGAGGAGAAATAATCTAGAACGAATGTGATGCCTAAACCTTTTATCGATAGCTTTTTCACTCATTTTGCATCATGAGTTATAATATAATTCACTTGATGAAAGTTTGACATTCAAGTCGAATATAGATAAACTAACGAAACACGTATTTATCTATTTATAGCATTTGCAGTTCACAAATTGTCGACATTAACAAAAATTAGGTCTGATAACAGAATAAAACAGATATACGAGTATTTTCTGAAAACACTAGAAGAAGTGCAACTAAGCGCTGGTTAATATTGAACACTTACATCATCACAGCATTACTTAAATTTGAATATTTACATTCGTGTGTTTTCATTTGGAAAACCTCATCATTTGGTTTGAGGAACATCATAAAGAGGGAATATATCTTTCAGTATATCTTATTATGTAGAGTTTGGCTAAAGTTCTCAATAAAATGTTTCGATAAACTTTGTCTTTGAGATTTCTTAGAAACTTTATAGGTTTTCACTCCCAGTCTCTGAAACATAAATAATTAAAAAATGGTGGCGATATGTAGACGATATTTTTGTAATTTGGCAACACGGCAGAGAGGAATTAAATAAGTTTTTTGATTATATCAATAATAAAGAATCAACCATTAAATTTACGATGGAATTAGAACACAATAATAAATTTCTTTTCTAGATGTTCTAATAAGAAAATTTATAGATCATTATGAAACAAGTGTATTTCGGAAACAAACACACACTAATAGATACCTAAATTTTTTATTCCAATCATCAATTAATGTAAAAAAAACAGGTATTATAAAAACACTTTATGATAGGGCCTTTTTAATTTCATCTACACCTGAAATTAGAAATAATGAAATTTCTTTCATTAAAGAGTTCCTACTAGATAATCAATACCCACCAAATTTTATAGAAAGAACAATTTCAAATTTAGAACGAAAAATATCTAATCGAAATTCTAATGATGATCAGGTACAAATAGAAAACCGTCAAGAACAACAAAATTTGTTGAACGTCATTCCTTATATTCCTGGCCTATCAGAGAAAATAAGAAGAATTGGTTCCAAATTCAACATAAGAACTGTTTTCAAACACAAAATGATTTGAGATCCATTCTAACTAGAACAAAACCAATGAATGAGACAAAAAATAAAAAAATTGTGTTTACAATATTCCCTGTATATGTGGAAAATCTTATACAGGGGAGACATCAAGACCTTTAGAAATAAGAAAACGGGAACATAAGAATAACATCAGGAATAGAGACATCACAAGATCACAAATTGCTGATCATATATGTTCAAATAGCGGAGATCATATGATGAACTGGAACCACACAAAGATCCTCATGACGGAACCTGATAATTATAAAAGGAAAATTAAGGAATCTACATGTATTTTGTTGGATGAAGTGAATAATTTGGCAAATTGTTCTGTTGGAATAGATCGTATTTGGATTGATTTATTGAGGAAGGAAGTGACATCAGGAAATTTCAAAATCAAATAAATCAACATCTCTATAGATTGACAACTATCAATGTCAATCAGATTACAAATGAGAAAATACACAATTCTGAAGAATTTTAGAGTTTGTCTGAAGAAGGTGTCTGATATAGCCACCGAAACGTTACAATATCCTTTTAATTTGTTTCATTTTTCAGTTTTACTGTTAGGCAACAATTTTTTTCAAGACCGATTTGCTCCTGACAAATAAGTGCAAAGATTTTCGCAGGAGCACTTCACCTTAATCAAACATTTTTAATTATTTATGTTTCAGAGACTGGGACTGAAAACCTATAAAGTTTCTAAGAAATGCAGAATCCTCCCAGAATATATTTCAATCGATATTTGTCTTTTAGACATCTCTAGGAGAGAGAGAGAGTAATATGGTGGCGTTAAGTCGGGCATTTTGGTGGCCATTCAATTGTACCACTTCATCTAATTCAGCGTCCTGCATATGAAGAGTTTTGTCAATATGTCGCGAGCTCTTCAACAAGTCTTTCCACGACATATATGTTTGCATTTAGAAAAATAGTTAGACGAGTTGGAGGGAAATATTCGATTTTATTGCAAAACATACATTTCATTCGATATCAATTCATGTGTTTCAGCTTTTTTTTGCAGTCATTGATTTACAAGTCATTAATTTCATTAGGAACTTTGGACGAACCTTGTATACGTTTCAAAAAGAGCACTTTCTATGGTTTTAGTATGTGTTCGTATAGTCTCGGATTTCTAACGAGCTTGTATGATTGAAAACAATAAATTGATCATTTATACGGAAAATCCAATCTCTGCAGAATAAGTACTAACGAAGTTATGAATTTTTAATTAGAGGGGTATTTTGCACATAGAATTAGGTAATCGGCAACTGCTCAAAAACTGCTGGATATAGGTAAAAAAGTGACACAGAACTATTAGGTGAAGCACGAGTATTTTTAAAATGCTATAATACTCATAGTGTCTGATATTGAATTTCAGAGTTGTTAGTATAGGGTTATCCATTTTGCGGTTTCAAAAGTAAACGTTAATAAAACACATAAAAAATATTTTTTATCATATTTCATATTTCTTTTTTATTATGAAGTTTGAACTTTGACATTTGTGTGAAACACTACATCATTTAAATGACAACCACCCGAATTGTTGCAAGCATCGATTCTTTTGAGGTAATTTTCGACCACATTTTGACACATATTGGGCGGTATCTCAGCCATAACTTGACGAATATTGGTTTTTAACTACTCAAGAGTTGAAGGTTTATCTGCATAAACACGGTCATTCGCGAAGTTCCACAAAAAAAAGTCAAGCAGTGTCAACTCGCATGATCTTGGTGGCCAGTTGATATCGCCGTCCACCGCCGGTTGTTCAAGCACCCATTCGACGTATCCACGATGTTGATGTGAATGGTCGGCTGGCTTCAGTTGTTGTGTGAGCTGGATTTTATTTGGGTTTAGGTGTAGATCTTAATGCAAAATACGCCATAAGTGCCTTAAGACAGTCCTAATTCCTGAGAATGACGAGGAATCGACAGATTCGGGTCTTCGCAACACTTTCACTTATAGTAGCGATATTTTCAGTGGTACGAGCAAAACGATGATGCACAGGGCTTACAATATCTGTAACCAATCCAGTCTCTTCAAATTTCTTCACAATTTTACCAATTGCTTGCGTAGTTGGACGATTATGTAAACCAAAATCTGCTCTTAAAGCACGATATGTGGCTGTGGCAGAATCGCCATTTTTGTATTAGGTTTTTACATTTTCATGCCTTGTGCGATAGTCAAG
The DNA here is from genome assembly GCA_013421045.1 of Propylea japonica. Lineage (NCBI taxonomy): Eukaryota > Metazoa > Arthropoda > Insecta > Coleoptera > Coccinellidae > Propylea > Propylea japonica. Next base: position 36,757,507 of record CM024239.1, read on the forward strand.
CGATCCATTTTCATAAATGTCAGACTTTCAACTAAAAAAAAAATTTTTTTTAAAAAACTTCGTTTGACAGATATCGAATTCCAGCCGTATACTTTTGAAACCACGAAATGGATAACCCGTTACTTCTTGTAATAACTGATAACACTGTATCTTCAAAAATATTACAGATCGATAAAGCAGTAGTTCCTTACCAAGAAACCTGAATTTCTATAAATTCTTATTTTCCGTTCTCCGTAAACGTTCAGATATTTTCAAACGTTTTGCAAAAATAATATGCTGCCATTCCTGGGAACATGCATTCGAAAAGTTAACTCCCTAGCAAAGTATGATGGAATTTCTCGAAGTATCTAAATATGTTCTGAGCTTCACCCTGGAGCTCTATGACCGAAGCGAAAAAGTTAAGTGAGCCGGGAGAAATATGACGCCCAGAGGTAATTATCGATGTCATCTGGCCAAGCGGGGCTAGAACAGTAAAGTCCGTTCAATTGAAAATGTCATTTCGAGTTTTAGTTCATGCCACTCTTCCACAACTCATTTACTGTTTTTCCTTCGCTTTTCTGATTGGGTTCTGTGTGGTTTTTTCATCATTCCAGTAAAATTTGTTAACGCGTTACTATTGCATAGATCTGTATCGTTGCAATCATTCACTGATAATTTTTTTGGCTGATTTCTTAATGACGTATGGCCGACATGGTCCTTTAGAAGTTGAAAAATACATTTTTCAATATTAATGAACGGCACAGAATTAAATTCTACATTGACTATTGAGAAATATAAAAAAAAAGTTATTTTGAAACCTAAATTACTCAAAGTCAAACATATTAAATCGGAGTTACAATCGTCCATATTCCGAAATCATATTAGAAACTTAGTTCTTGCTTATGAGTCCATGATAAAGTACTCTCTTGAAATGGTGATAACCACAAGCTGTCATGTATTGAAAATAGTTTTGATATAGATTATAATGTAGTTTTCGAAACCTTTCAATTTTTATTTATTTCAGGTATGGTTAACAGCAGCCAATAATTATTATTGCCTATTTTCAAATGACTAAGTAGGGTACCTAATTACGTTGGGAGCAAAGAATATAGGTAAGAGTGAGTAATTTTTCAGATAAATAGTAAATTGTGGGGCATTTGTCCGAATCAAAACCTAACCCTAACACGATTGTTTTTATATACCTTTACTCATTTAGGATAAATTCAGATATAAAAATTTAAGAAAAGCCTGGACAGATGCTTTTGAGCGCTCGTTTTTTGAGCAATAATGCTATTACATACCTCAAAAAATTTTATGGCACTTAAGAAATGAGATTCATGCTAAGTATATAAATGCAAAATCTCAGAATGATCGGAATTATATTCTGGAAATAATTCGAAAAATGAAATATTAAAAAAATGAAATTAATTTTATGGTTCTGATGATATGGAACATTCAGTATACCTCCATTCTCCATTCACAAAATAAATTTCACCCAAATCAGATGTCTTGTTATGGAAATATGTAAAAAGATTTTTATTCTCAATATTCTATTTGAGTTTTGTTAACGCTATGACCACAAAATCTTGCATGTGGACGCAAAAATTTCCATTGGTTTCGCTTTGTCTGAGATATTGAGGAACAAAAATTTTGAATGGCCATATCTTAAGGAACACCCTGTACTATTTGGATGTTTAACAAACTCAACCGAGGCATTCAGGTACCAAACTCATTCTGAAAATCTCAAGTCTGTACGACTACCCCTTCGAAAGTTATCGTTCTTATGGCCGGCCGGCCGATTACATTATCAGTTGTGAAAAAGTACAGAATGAATGGAACGTTAGAGTATAATGAATAACGTCAAACAGGTCATTCGACAATGTATTGTGTTCAAGAGATTTCGAGCAGAAACAAAAAACCAACTATTACTAGAGCAAACTGACCTAGGTGACAAAATATCCAATTACGGTTGGAAATATGTGAGCTTCCATTCAGCGATCACCTCAAGTGCTACCGTCATCACAATTCTTGTACTAATAACCATAGCCTACTTGAAGTACGGGGAACGGCGAAAAAGATCTAGTTCTACTCAGGCAGTCACGAGATGAGAGCCATTTGAGGAGAATTGCAGGCCAAATAAGCATAACTTTCACAAGCTGATCATCATACAGTTCCAGGAGACTAAATGTTTACTTGTTTATCCTTGATTGATGATGTCAATAAATCAATAACTTACATCATTATGGCCGCGGGGAAAATGTACGTTACGTAAGTGAATGCTGGATTTTTCAATTATCCTCAAGATATTCTCCAAGTTCTAACTAAAATTCAGGTCATCGAACCAAATTCCACATGTGCGAGGTATTTGAAATAATTATTATTTCGTCATTTGAACCAAATGAAGTCCACCAATCATTATGCGAATGAATGCAATTCATTCAAAATCTGCACTTTTCCATGAAACTTTTCCATCTATTTCATCGATGATTTACCTGTATTTATGTCAGTATTCAAAACCCTTCAATAGTAATGAAATGTAGTTTCAATTATTCATTCAATAAAATGAATCTTAACTTTCTCGATACTCGTGTCCTTAAGGTAACGCCGTCTTCTGCACACGAGTGTTTAATTGAGATACCCACCCCAACAGAGTATGTTGTTTTCAAACCGGGCACTAAACAGATATTCTTGAGTTGAGGATTTGAAAATATTTCTATTATGATTTTCGAGTTCTAAGTCTGTTTTGAAATAGCTAACAAATTGATTTGTAAATCGTTTCTTTAATTGAACATAAAGTATTTTATGTTTCAATGAAAATTGCAGAATGAATAAATCACTATTCAGAATTTTTGTGCTGAATAGGTATATTATTGGTTGTTCTACGAAATTTCTTATTGCAGTATTATTTCGTAAAAATATTTTTCACGACATCACTCTCCGGTATATCTCGTTAAAAATATGTATCAAAAATTAGCAACTTCTTAACCAAGAGAAAAAATTCCATTTCCAAATGGGATATATCTAACATGAATGGAATAAAACGTGAAAAAATGACAGATACTTCTGCCCCCCAAATGCGGGTCTCAAAAGACCGGAAACCGACTTCGGCGAAGAATGAAGCTTCATTAAATTTTTCGGCAGATAAAGTTGGGGCATTTTCCCGATTCAATGAACCTTGATTATCCGCATACTCGAAGAAAAGTGGTCTGAATTGAACTTCAATTAATTTTTTGGTTTCCTTCCTGATCCCGAGTGTTGATTGTAATAATGAATTCCCGATGCCTCGCCTGGGACCTGCTGAAAAACGATTTTGATAGAGGGTGATTCTAGAATGACAGACTTTTATTTCCAGTCTCAAGTGTGTTGCCTGACGACAACTGGCGAATACGGACAGAAATGTTGAATAGTGGAGGTGAAAATAAACTATTTCTTTCTTTAATTCGCATTCATTTTCTGATACTACATATCGAGAAAATAAGATTATATTGGTTAAAATTAATTCAGAAACGCTTTTATAATTACACCAGAAATATAATTATAAATTGGCCATAATTTGCTACTTAAGTAACAGCTCTATAACTTTTCAGACTCTCGCTGACCGAATCAATTTCTCTTGTAAAAATCAATTTAAAAGTCATATGTACTTCAGAGATTTTTTAATGTTTTCCACTCAAAAATTATGAATCTATGGTTATTTCTTTATTTTTTGGATATTTTGATGATAAAATGACCTAGAGCACGAGATATCTACTTGAAGATACAATCGATTCATGAAGTTTTGATAGAATATGTATATATATAGGCTGTTGAAAGGAAAAAACAGTTTTTTCATTTCTTTAAAATGATTTTCTGAAAGAGAATATTTGGTAAAAACATTTCCTTGGATTCTACGACCTACTCGTTTTCCTCATAGATATTTCGTTTCGTGGATTATTAGATTTAATATCACCTTCAATATCAGAATTTTTTTTCAATAAGAAAAAAAAACATTCTCGAAATTTTCTGAACAAAAATTTTTGAAAGGAGTCACCACGAATGTTTGTATTTCATCAAAAAATTTGAAAATTTATATATTAAAAATTGTCGTCACAATTTATTGTAGTTTTCAATGAAAGGGAGAAACTGATCACAAGAAATCTAATGCAAATTCACTGAAAATCGTCCAGAGTTCAGATTTTTTATTCAAAGGTGAGAATTAATAACTATTTTAACTCCAAATCACTCAATTAGAAACCTAAAAATCATTAATATTTTTTTGTCGACCTCATTATCAATTGAGTAAGTATGAAATATTGGAAAATTGTTTTTCGAAAGTTATCCAGTCAATTCCAGAAAATGTATTATATAGAGAGTAAGCAGAGGACATAAGTATCTACGTACTTCAGGGATCGACAATGCCCTCGAGAACTATTATAATCATTTTGCGCCACCCGTTTTGAATGAAATAATGTTTTAATTTGTTTTGCACACACGACATCAGGTTAACACAGATATAACTATTCATACATATTTATTGATTCTATTCTGAATTACAATTTCCTATTTCTGAATTACATTTTTTTTCTGCATTACAATTTCTGTTTTTTGAATTATATACCTATTCCCATTCTGAATTTCTGATTACACTTTCTGAATATAGAATTCTTATTCTGCAATTCAAATTCTCTATTCTGAATATCAACTCACTATTCTGAATTGTAATTTCTTTCTTCTGAAATTCAATTGGAAAAGGTGTAGTTACTGAGTTTCATTAAAATTTTGCAGTGGTTTCTGATTTCTGCGAGGGTGAATTTTTACTTCAACCGTGAATGAATTGAGTCAGTGCAAAAGTAGAGGGCAGATTTTTTTTTCAATTCGAATTGACGACATGAGAACATTTCCAATAGCGACTCAAAGAGAAGACCAGCAGAAAACGAAACCGAGAAGTGAAATACAACGTAGCATTAGCTGGAAGCCGGGCGGTATTACAGCGTTTGAAGGGATTCCGAAAGGCCCGAAAAATCACCTCGTTCGAAACTATCAACCAGGTCGTTTGTTCGAAAACTCGGGATATCTTGGTTCTTGCATTTTCACGCACGTTCTGCAATCGATATTCATGGGACGGAAGAATTGGCCTGGTGCTATGAAAAATAGAGTATTATCTATCCTTTGTTTGTTTCTTTTCGACGTGCGTGTGTGGAATTTCTCTGGATTGCGACTATTGGTTTTTCTATAAATGCGAAGAAGACGAAATATAAGAGTGTGCTTTTCACGGAATAACACCGTACATTTCTCCGATATACAATATAATAATAAATAACAAAGAACATTTTTTGAATCTCTTCAGGCCTAGTTAAAGCTGTCTCAAGATGATCCATACAGCCAATATCTCGGCTTTCAGACAAGGTTAAACGTTCAAACAGGAAGTTTTCTAGATGGCATCGAATTCTCTACCAGAATAATTCGTTGCAATTTTGTTTTAACTACCACCACTAAATTTTCTCCCAGATATATATTTTTTGAATTGCACCCTCAGATTTATACAATCATTACAATCTGAACGATTCCTCAGTAGGCGGAAAAATAAGTACCTAGAAATAATGTTATATTCCTACTCAAATTCAACCCTTGAAAATAAAAACTATAAATTTCTTTTTCTCTTGGGTCTTTTATTAGACAATTCGGTCCAGGCGTAAAATTAAGGAGGCCTCATGACCAGAATTAGTGATGCTTGTCGCAATGTCGCACCAGAAATAATACATGCCAGCTGTAAAAGACATTTATTGACGCTGTCTTAAAATTTCGTGGGAGCTGATGGAGCAAATTTCAAACCTTTAGAGAGTTAATTTTAATTTGAAATCATTATTGAGCTGCTTTATTGTGTTTCAAGGTGTTTGTGTTGATGTTGTGTTGTCTGTGTTGAGTATCTTGGGAGATATTTCACCATAAATCGCGAAAATGGTGAATAGGTCACAATTCATATTATATTTTTCACATATTTTTTTTCGTTTAGTGGAAAAAATATAAGAGTGGTTGTTTCCCTAGAAGAACTAGAAACAAAATCTTCTCTTGACAATTTAACTCTATATTTATAACGATAGCTCAATTTGTCTTTAAGGTGCAGGGTTTTTAGAGTAACATTAACTTCATAATTTCGCTATAACTAAAAGGTACTTTCAGAGATTTATCCTTAAATCCGAACGTAATGAAAATGAACTGAAAACTAAGTGAAACATAAGAGTTTAAGCGCCACATGTACCTTATGCACCGTTTATTGGAGAAGATTTCGTGCTGATACATGACAATGCCCGACCGGCCGACCGCGTGTGGCTAGGATTGCCAGTATTTGGTAGAGTTTGATATCCAATGATTCAATTAGCCTGCTTTAAGCCCAGATTTGAACCCAATTGGGCATGTTTGGAATGCACTTGGGAGGAAAATTCGATCTCGCGTACCAACTTCTGAAAATTCACAGCAGCTCAGTGATGTTATTGATTCAAAACTTCATTGAGAACATGCCAAGATGAATTACAGCTGTTATTCGCGCCTAGGCCGAAAACACCTTATGTTTTTTACTCAGTTTCAGTTTATTTTCGTTAGTTCAGAATTTCAGGTCAAATTTGGTGAAGTACTGTTATAACCTTAGCGAAATTTAATGTCTCACTGAAAACCCTGTATCATTAACAGAAATTTAGCTATTGTTAAAAATAAGGAACAAAATTGTTGGGAAAAGATGTGTCTTGAATACAGAATGAGAAATAATATGGTGAAACAACTGGGGCACACCAAAGGTGGTTTAAAAGTTAGTGTAAAGAAACATATTTTGTTTCACTTGAGCCGGGTCTCACAAAACTCCAATCAGCTTGATCATTGAAATGTCATCAATTTTGTGCAATTTTCAGTTCATTTTCAACATAAACCATCGACACAATTCAAAATCAACGATTGGATTGTCCGATCAAGCTTTGTGAAACCGAGGGTTAGTCCAAAATGACGTAAACCAAGTTTCCTTGAAATTCGAAACTGTTGATTGATTTCGAATGAACTCACCCACAAAAAAATTCAATCAAATGGACATATTTATGAATAAACAAACTCCATCGATTTTTTGAGTGGATCGATTATTTTGCCGTTGAGTGTATAGAAAAGTTTTTAATGCCATTTAAAATACCGCTTGAACCTTCTTATATGAGTGCCGAGATATTGGTGGTATGGGACTTTTTTTCGGCATTCTGTAGATGGCAGCCAGAAAGCAGTTTTCAATTTTTTTCTTGAAAACTCGAGAACCGATAAAATGAAATTGAGCATACGTTTTATGCCAGTGAAACGGAACTCAAAAAACTTCCTCTATGATTTCGACGGGTACAGAAGCGAATCAGAACACTAGTTTGGCAAAAAAAAATTTGAGATTTATATTCTAAAATGGAATGAATATTTCAATGTGGCTCTCTCGTAATTTCTTCCCTACTCACGATCCACCATCCTCAGGGAGCTGTACCATAGAAGGAGTGGCTAAACAACTGGAAAATAGAGATTTCCACTTATTTTTTGACAAGGATCCCCCCGTGAAGTTGAAATTTAAACCGTAATGGTATGATTCTCTCAAAAACTATTGAAATATAACACAACTCAAACAATTCTGCTTCGGCAACAAATCGCCTATAAATTCATTCGTTAACAGTGAAATTATTGAGTACACTGGCAACTCGCTCATGTCTCAAATTCAATTGGCTGTAGGACTTCGCGTGATAAATTCACGCATGCATGTGCATTCCGGTTTCTGCCTAGTTGTATATTTCAGAACTTGCTCGGTAACTTTGTGATGTTGGTGAAGTGGTGAAATCAAGTTAAGTGGCTAAATGTAATGCTTGAAATTTGAAGTTAGCTCCTTAATGAGGTATTTTCTTTCCATTATTGTCGTGTAAAGTTTTATGCGGAGCGAGATTCATGTATGGAACTCCTCAATCATCTCAGCAACGGATGACACGATTTTCCGGGATAACAATGAACTTAGTTATTGCAACTAGACGACTTGTGTATCTTTTGCTCTTGGAATCCTGCGGAATTACTGATTATATTTTATCTTACTTCCACTGAATTACATATTTTTGGAGTTGAAACTAGATTTTAAATATATTCGCAGAAGAAGAAGGGCCCCATTGTAGCGTCATCCCTGCCGTCTTGTTTTCGTTTAGTATTTTCAGAATATGAGCGCCAGATCGAAGAAAGGTTCCCAAATTTCCTCTATCATTCAGAGCTTTTCTCCATACTGATGAGCTCCAATAGGGCAAAATTCATGGATACTCTGATTGACATTATCTCGTTGCATGTATACCGCTTTTCTACAAGTTTGGGATTTCACCTCAGCTAGTCTAAGATTTCAGAAAATAGGGGAGGTCGCGAAGAAACTAAGGAAAGCAAAGTCAATTTCAAAATAAAAATAAATAGCGTGCCAGAGTATTTAATGTCGTTTTATGAAAACAATACTTTCTTATAATAAGCAAAAAGGAAACAAAAAAAATAGAAAAAAGGGGAAATGAGAAAATAAATTCAGATAAACCTATTCTAATCTATTTGTCGAAACTATTACTTGATAATTTGTAATCGAGAAGAATAATTTTGTGCACTTTCAATCTGGCCAAATCAATTGCCTCACAATAAGGTATATACAATTGACATAAAATATTTCTTTTGAACAGTTCAATTTGAAAAGGTAAATCAAATGGAAATTAATAGTATTAATAATAAGAAATCAAAGAAGAACTGGAATCCTCTTAGGTACTTGCGTTGTCCCAAACTATGCAGAGGTACGTAAGGTACGTTGGATCAACAGGGTCTACCAGGTGTTCGATGTGGTCGGTCGAAGATGTCGAGATGTAGGAAAGAGGCTTTTGAATCGTGGATGCTCTCCTGAAAGTCAGCAGCCAAATGTTAACAGTTTCTTACTCCAGCATTCATTCTTTCCAATGACGACAGTTTGAGTAAAAAAAATCAAGGTATATCCCCAAATTTGGGTATATCAGCCACGCTTCTATTGCTAGTCTGATGAATCTTTCTCGAACTAAGCCCTTTCGAAAAGGAGTCGCCAATATGCTAATCTGCGAAATTCTTTCGAGAAAAAATGAAATTCTTGTGTTCTTTGGGCGTTGAAGAGATTAGCTCCGAAGTATGAGTTGGATATTGGTTGATTCTAATCGATTAATATTATTATCTGCTTCCATTGATTTAATTTACTTGCGTTCTTATAGGCGCATTAGACTTTATTTTGTAATTTATAAGTATATTCGTAAGAAGAAGCACATATTTCAGCCGAAAGTTCAAAATATTAGTTTCGGCAAATAACCTCTGTCGTTTTCGCAATAGCTAGAAGAAATTCTTTATATACTCTGTAAATCGAAATATGGAAACAGTGAAACCAATCTATATCACTCCTTCTTTCGGGACATGGAGAGAAGACAGGAGGAATACAAATGAATCAATATAACCTGTCGAACAGCGGGACGGATACGAATGGAGAAAAATTCGACAGTTCCCTTCAATTCCGCAGGAATTGATTACGCTGAAATTGTCAGCATCACATATTGAAAAGAACGCGTAGAAGTGTTTTTGATGGAATTCCGTGAAGAAAACGAGCCCTGTAATTTGTTGCACGTCAAATAAAAGAACATGTGTGTTGTCGTTGGTTTGAGGGCTGGCAATTCATGCCATAAACGAGTGGTATTGAGTTGCAAGAGAATAAAAGAGTGTTTATTTAGTTCTTCGAATGAATGTTTCGTTGATTCAGGGGTAATTGAAAATTCTGATGGAGCTGAACACCGTCGTGATAGCTGTCTTGTATTACTAGGCAACTATTCTCTTTTCGCGTGGACGGATAATTGAGGTTCTAGGGAGCTTGAGGATAAAGTCTCATTTCATTTATCTGAATTTCTGAGAAAAAAAACATTGTTGAAAACCCATTAAGGCATTATCACAATTATAAATGTTTAACTTACACATCGGGGTTAATCATATCCGTCAATCAAAGAATCTTCAGCCTCTACTCAATTTATTTTAATCAGTTATAATAAGTGGAATGAAAGGAATATACAGTGAAATCTCCCATGGGCGGACACTCACGGGACCGCCCAATGGTGTCCGTTCAAGAGGGGTGTCCGCTAAAAGAAATACATATGTACAAAAAAAATTAATGGAAATAATATTTGGAGAATTGAACATAAAAATCAATACATATAAAGGTATAAGAAAGAAACATTTTTCAAATTAAACTCTAACTGAAAAATCAATGTGAGGAATCATTGGGATAAACAAAAATTTTGATAAAAAACAGACACTTAAATTATGAAAAAATTCCTGAATTTTTGTTTGTCTCATTTTTTTCTGAATATACAATCAAGAAATCTCAATTCTAATCTGGACACTCCGTACACTCAATTTTCCCTTATTGTACACTACAATTATCTCAATTTTTGTTTGAGAGTGAGTATTTTTCTTTTTGGAGCCATTTCTTTCACTGAGACAACGTCAGAATTCAAACTCTCACTGGTTAAATTTTCGGGAGTTTCGTGCCGGAGTTGGTATCGATAAATCCCCGTTTCAACCGGGGAAGTCCCGAAGTGAAGGCTGGTAGTGCTGGTACTAATGTTGTTGTCTCGCGACACAGAAACCTTCTCTTCTTTTCCATTGCGTCCCATTTGATGCAATGAACTAACAGCGATACTTTCCACAGATAATTGAAACAGAATCGATATTTTTGTTTTGGTTTTGTCCGGTTAATAGAACATATAGTCCGTTTAAGAATGATTGACATCTCGGGTGGCTGTGGGAAATATGTTGGTATCGGTCCGTTCGGTGAATTTCGATTTGCCGATTTTAGGTTGGTGTTGAAAATATCACTGACTTTGACTTTTCCAGTTTGAGTTAACCTATTGAATATATTTCGAAATTCGAATTTATTTGTGAATATCCTTGATTTAATCGGCAAGTGGATTTAAATATCTCTGAAATCTACTTTGATTTGATTACTGAATTGAAAATGGCCGGAATACAACCAGATACCTCTCACCTTACTGCAAGAGAACGCCAGGCAGTGTATCGGTGTTACTGCGAGTTCTTTAGGGATGCAGCAGATATTTCTGCTAGTATTAAACGCATTGTGCTGGTATTTCAGGTGAACGATAATGTACAATGTGTTTTTGATTAAGTAATGAGTTTTAAAATTTCAGATTTCTCCTAGAATTTCGGAGAAAAAAGTAGAAGGCAAGTTGGTAGAGCCAGAGTTAGCACTGGAAGGAAACCTATTCCACATGATTATACCTTCAAAGAGACATTAAACGACATTTATCTAGATGAAACATGGATATTTGAAAGTGGACATTAGACAGTAATCCTAAAGGTTTGCATAGTATATTCATAGGTGAAGGCAGAAGGTACACAATTTGATGGATTTTTACCTGGATGTGATCTAATTGTTGACAGTGGTATCAATGATACGGATTACCATAAGACAATGAAGGGGAACTATTTCATTAATGGATTACTGAACAATTAATACCTCTCTGCAGTTATTTGATACAAAGTGTGTCATTATCATGGATAATGCACCATATCATTCAATCAACGTTGATCAAATACCTACGACTGCTTCTCGTAAAAAAGTAATTTGGCAATGGCTACAAGAACATAAGTTTCCTATAATTGATTAACTTAGGAATACTTAAATCTTTTGTTGGATTTTATAGAAAGTTGAATTGTTAATACAATTTTAATGTTTACTCTAACAGTTATTTTACATGTTATGTTCGCTTTGGAGCACTGCATTTAGAAGATAATTCTAATATGTAAATAAAGTAAAAATGTGTAAGTCTATTATAAGTATTCCTCTGTACTTTTAATAATTATTTTCAATGAATCTATGATTGCATATAATATTTTGTCTCCAATTAACAATAAAATTTTAGAATAATGTTCTGAATTAATTTTCTCAATTTTGTACAGAAGCTTATTTTAGTTTTTCACTGTAAATTGTCAGTTTTAAGAAATGTTGAATAAGTGTGTTCTTACCCATACGGTAAGGATTGAAATAAAGATTTTATGCTAAAACTTTAACTTTTGCTTTCTCTGAATTCCAAACACTCAAAGGAACTCAATCAACTTTTATCTAAAATAATACCGACAAGACCTAATAAAGCTAAATTGACAATCGTTTCCATTAAAAGCCAAAATATTCACCATTTCTCTATTCATAATATTCCAAGCATATACATGAATGAAATCATTATTAAATCTGTGCATAGTATATTCTGAAGCAAGTATGAATTTCATACAAAAATTATAACATCTTGTGGTCCACATTGTTTCACTTCATTTAATTTTAACACCTTTGCCAAACAAGCTCTGTGTATTTTTTTTAGCTATTCAATGAAATATTCCTCTTACTGAAGCAGACAGAATCGGCGATAAGTTTATTAAAGTTATACAATTAACATACCCACTGAATAGATTTTTATTAGTGTTTTTGTCTTATTATGTATAACCAATTAACGAATTTGGCCACACATTTCAGAATATCAACAAGTTCTTACTGTTTCGTTGCACCAGTTTGGCTACCTCAGTTGAATTTGAGTTGAGTTGAGTTTAGTTATAATTATGAAAGTTTGTCAGAGAAAAAGAACATTTATCTTAATTATCTTCAATAGAGTCTCAATCTTCATGGGTGAACTATGAATGACATCTCATTAGAGTACTTTGATAGTTTATAGTTTTATTTATTGAGGCAGCGATATAGTAATAGAACCTGAATCCCATTGATTGAAACCAGCGTGAAGATAGCATGTAAAGTTGGCATGTGAAATTCCCGAGTACGCCCGAAGGCCCATGGGCGTTCGTCAAACACCCAATACATCAGAAATACAGGGATTCGATGAAAGAATCGACTTCAGCATCTGTAATCTGGTTACTGGATATTCTGAAAAATATACGAAATCAACGCGGTACGAATCTGAATTAAGGAAGAAGAGCGAACGATTAACAATATTTTTACTGTTTTAACCATTTTCATGAATGCTAGTTCACTTAGGAACATGTAATTTACACGATGATCTGCTATATGAATACCTTCCATTTGAAAGTACATAGTCAGAGTTTTTCAATCGAGAAGATGGGGAATGAAACAACCCTTTTATCACTATTCGGACAGTTTTCCTATGAAGGACTTCGTGTTCCAGAATGAAATTTTCAGGAAATATCTGCTAAGTGAATACCTTTCATTTGATATAAGTCATAATTTCTTAGCATGGGGATGAGGGGGTGAAAACCACCCTTTATCACTATTCGGGCAGTTTTCCTATGAAGGACTTCGTGTTCCAGAATGAAATTTTCAGAAAAATCTGCTAATTGATACCTTTCATTTGATATGAGTCATAATTCCTTAGCATGGGGATGAAGGGGGTGAAAACCACCCTTTATCACTATTCGGGCAGTTTTCCTATGAAGGACTTCGTGTTCCAGAATGAAATTTTCAGGAAATATCTGCTACATAAATACCTTTCATTTGATATGAGTCATAATTCCAGCATGGGATGAGGGGGTGAAAACCACCCTTTATCACTATTCAGGCAGTTTTTCTATGAAGGACTTCGTGTTCCGGAATGAAATTTTCAGGAAATATCTGCTACATAAATACCTTTCATTTGATATCAAACATAATTTCTTAGCATGGGGATGAGGGGGTGAAAACCACCCTTTTATCACTATTCGGGCAGTTTTCCTATGAAGGACTTCGTGTTCCAGAATAAAATTTTCAGGAAATATCTGCTAATTGAATACCTTTCATTTGATATAAGTCATAATTCTTAGCATGGGGATGACGGGGTGAAAACACCCTTTTATCACTATTCGGGCAGTTTTCCTATGAAGGACTTCGTGTTCCAGAATGAAATTTACAGGAAATATCTGCTACATAAATACCTTTCATTTGATAGGAGTCATAATTCCTTAGCATGGGGATGAGGGGGTGAAAACCACCCCTTTATCACTATTCGGGCAGGTTTCCTATGAAGGACTTCGTGTTCCAGAATAAAATTTTCAGGAAATATCTGCTACATAAATACCTTTCATTTGATATCGAACATAATTCTTAGCATGGGGATGAGGGGGTGAAAATCACCCTTTTATCACTATTCGGGCAGTTTTTCTATGAAGGACTTCGTGTTCCGGAATGAAATTTTCAGGAAATAATCTGCTACATAAATACCTTTCATTTGATATCAACATAATTTCTTAGCATGGGGATGAGGGGGTGAAAACCACCCCTTTATCACTTTTCGGGCAGTTTTCCTATGAAGGACTTCGTGTTCCAGAATGAAATTTTCAGGAAATATCTGCTAAGTGAATACCTTTCATTTGATATAAGTCATAATTTCTTAGCATGGGGATGAGGGGGTGAAAACCACCCTTTTATCACTATTCGGGCAGTTTTCCTATGAAGGACTTCGTGTTCCAGATAGAAATTTTCAGGAAATATCTGCTAATTGAATACCTTTCATTTGATATGAGTCATAATTCCTTAGCATGGGGATGAGGGGGTGAAACCACCCCTTTATCACTATTCGGGCAGTTTTCCTATGAAGGACTTCGTGTTCCAGAATGAAATTTTCAGAAAATATCTGCTAATTGAATACCTTTCATTTGATATAAGTCATAATTCTTAGCATGGGGATGAGGGGGTGAAAACCACCCTTTTTCACTATTCGGGCAGTTTTCCTATGAAGGACTTCGTGTTCCAGAATGAAATTTTCAGGAAATATCTGCTACGTAAATACCTTTCATTTGATATGAGTCATAATTCCTTAGCATGGGGATGAGGGGTGACAACCACCCCTTTATCACTATTCGGGCAGTTTTCCTATGAAGGACTTCGTGTTCCAGAATGAAATTTTCAGGAAATATCTGCTACATAAATACCTTTCATTTGATATCAAACATAATTTCTTAGCATGGGGATGAGGGGGTGAAAACCACCCTTTTATCACTATTCGGGCAGTTTTCCTATGAAGGACTTCGTGTTCCAGAATAAAATTTTCAGGAAATATCTGCTACATAAATACCTTTCATTTGATAGGAGTCATAATTCCTTAGCATGGGGATGAGGGGGT
Organism: Propylea japonica; assembly: GCA_013421045.1. Taxonomy (NCBI): domain Eukaryota; kingdom Metazoa; phylum Arthropoda; class Insecta; order Coleoptera; family Coccinellidae; genus Propylea; species Propylea japonica. The sequence goes on from CM024239.1 coordinate 36,772,617, forward strand.
GAAAACCACCCCTTTATCACTATTCGGGCAGGTTTCCTATGAAGGACTTCGTGTTCCAGAATAAAATTTTCAGGAAATATCTGCTACATAAATACCTTTCATTTGATATGAGTCATAATTCCTTAGCATGGGGATGAGGGGGTGAAAACCACCCCTTTATCAATATTCGGGCAGTTTTCCTATGAAGGACTTCGTGTTCCAGAATGAAATTTTCAGGAAATATCCACTACATAAATACCTTTCATTTGATATCAAACATAATTTCTTAGCATGGGGATGAGGGGGTGAAAACCACCCTTTTATCACTATTCGGGCAGTTTTTCTATGAAGGACTTCGTGTTCCAGAATAAAATTTTCAGGAAATATCTGCTAATTGAATACCTTTCATTTGATATAAGCCATAATTTCTGAGCATGGGGATGAGGGGGTGAAAACCACCCTTTTATCACTATTCGGGCAGTTTCCTATGAAGGACTTCGTGTTCCAGAATGAAATTTTCAGGAAATATCTGCTACATAAATACCTTTCATTTGATATGAGTCATAATTCTTAGCATGGGGATGAGGGGGTGAAAACCACCCTTTATCACTATTCGGGCAGTTTTTCTATGAAGGACTTCGTGTTCCGGAATGAAATTTTCAGGAAATAACTGCTACATAAATACCTTTCATTTGATATCGAACATAATTTCTTAGCATGGGGATGAGGGGGTGAAAATCACCCTTTTATCACTATCCGGGCAGTTTTCCTATGAAGGACTTCGTGTTTCAGAATGAAATTTACAGAAAATATCTGCTACATAAATACCTTTCATTGATATGAGTTATAATTCCTTAGCATGGGGATGAGGGGGTGAAAACCACCCCTTTATCACTATTCGGGCAGTTTTCCTATGAAGGACTTCGTGTTCCAGAATGAATTTTCAGGAAATATCTGCTAATTGAATACCTTCATTTGATATGAGTCATAATTCCTTAGCATGGGGATGAGGGGGTGAAAACCACCCCTTATCACTATTCAAGCAGTTTTCCTATGAAGGACTTCGTGTTCCAGAATTAAATTTTCAGGAAATATCTGCTACATAAATACCTTTCATTCGATATCGAACATAATTTCTTAGCATGGGGATGATTGGGTGAAAATCACCCTTTTATCACTATTCGGGCAGTTTTTCTATGAAGGACTTCGTGTTCCGGAATGAAATTTTCAGGAAATAACTGCTACATAAATACCTTTCATTTGATATCAAACATAATTCTTAGCATGGGGATGAGGGGGTGAAAACCACCCCTTTATCACTTTTCGGGCAGTTTTCCTATGAAGGACTTCGTGTTCCAGAATGAAATTTTCAGGAAATATCTGCTAATTGAATACCTTTCATTTGATATGAGTCATAATTCCTTAGCATGGGGATGAGGGGTGAAAACCACCCCTTTATGACTCATATCAAATGGAAGGTATTCAATTAGCAGATATTACCTGAAAATTTCATTCTGGAACACGAAGTCCTTCATAGGAAAACTGCCCGAATAGTGATAAAGGGGTGGTTTCCACCCCCTCATCACCATGCTAAGAAATTATGTTGATATCAAATGAAAGGTATTTATGTAGCAGTTATTTCCTGAAAATTTCATTCCGGAACACGAAGTCCTTCATAGAAAAACTGCCCGAATAGTGATAAAAGGGTGATTTTCACCCCCTCGTCCCCATGCTAAGAATTAGTTTGATATCAAATGAAAGGTATTTATGTATCAGCTATTCCTGAAAATTTCATTCCGGAACACGAAGTCCTTCATAGAAAAACTGCCCGAATAGTGATAAAAGGGTGATTTTCACCCCCTCATCCCCATGCTAAGAAAAATTATGTTGATATCAAATGAAAGGTATTTATGTAGCAGATATTTCCTGAAAATTACATTCCGGAACACGAAGTCCTTCTTAGAAAAACTGCCCGAATAGTGATAAAAGGGTGGTTTTCACCCCCTCATCCCCATGCTAAGGAATTATGACTCATATCAAATGAAAGGTATTCAATTAGCAGATATTTCCTGAAAATTTCATTCTGGAACACGAAGTCCTTCATAGGAAAACTGCCCGAATAGTGATAAAGGGGTGGTTTTCACCCCCTCATCCCCATGCTAAGGAATTATGACTCATATCAAATGAAAGGTATTCAATTAGCAGATATTTCCTGAAAATTTCATTCCGGAACACGAAGTCCTTCATAGAAAAACTGCCCGAATAGTGATAAAAGGGTGATTTTCACCCCCTCATCACCATGCTAAGAAATTAAGTTTGATATCAAATGAAAGGTATTTATGTAACAGATATTTCCTGAAAATTTCATTCCAGAACACGAAGTCCTTCATAGGAAAACTGCCCGAATAGTGATAAAGGGTGGTTTTCACCCCTCATCCCCATGCTAAGGAATTATGACTCATATCAAATGAAAGGTATTCAATTAGCAGATATTTCCTGAAAATTTCATTCTGGAACACGAAGTCCTTCATAGGAAAACTGCCCGAATAGTGATAAAGGGGTGGTGTCCCCCCCCTCATCCCCATGCTAAGAAATTATGTTGATATCAAATGAAAGGTATTTATGTAGCAGTTATTTCCTGAAAATTTCATTCCGGAACACGAAGTCCTTCATAGAAAAACTGCCCGAATAGTGATAAAAGGTTGATTTTCACCCCTCATCCCCATGCTAAGATATTAAGTTTGATATCAAATGAAAGGTATTTATGTAGCAGATATTTCCTGAAAATTTCATTCCGGAACACGAAGTCCTTCATAGAAAAACTGCCCGAATAGTGATAAAAGGGTGGTTTTTACCCCCTCATCCCCATGCTAAGGAATTATGACTCATATCAAATGAAAGGTATTCAATTAGCAGATATTTCCTGAAAATTTCATTCTGGAACACGAAGTCCTTCATAGGAAAACTGCCCGAATAGTGATAAAGGGGTGGTTTTCACACCCTCATCCCCATGCTAAGAATAATGACTCATATCAAATGAAAGGTATTCAATTAGCAGATATTTCATGAAAATTTCATTCTGGAACACGAAGTCCTTCGAAGAAAAACTGCCCGAATAGTGATAAAGGGGTGGTTTCCACCCCCTCATCCCCATGCTAAGAAATTATGTTTGATATCAAATGAAAGGTATTCAATTAGCAGATATTTCCTGAAAATTTCATTCCGGAACACGAAGTCCCTCATAGGAAAACTGCCCGAATAGTGATAAAGGGGTGGTTTTCACCCCCTCATCCCCATGCTAAGGAATTATGACTCATATCAAATGGAAGGTATTCAATTAGCAGATATTTCCTGAAAATTTCATTCTGGAACACGAAGTCCTTCATAGGAAAACTGCCCGAATAGTGATAAAGGGGTGGTTTTCACACCCTCATCCCCATGCTAAGAAATAATGACTCATATCAAATGAAAGGTATTCAATTAGCAGATATTTCATGAAAATTTCATTCTGGAACACGAAGTCCTTCGAAGAAAAACTGCCCGAATAGTGATAAAGGGGTGGTTTCCACCCCCTCATCCCCATGCTAAGAAATTATGTTTGATATCAAATGAAAGGTATTCAATTAGCAGATATTTCCAGAAAATTTCATTCCGGAACACGAAGTCCCTCATAGGAAAACTGCCCGAATAGTGATAAAGGGGTGGTTTTCACCCCCTCATCCCCATGCTAAGGAATTATGACTCATATCAAATGGAAGGTATTTATGTAGCAGATATTTCCTGAAAATTTCATTCCGGAACACGAAGTCCTTCATAGGAAAACTGCCTGAATAGTGATAAAGGGGTGGTTTCAGCCCCTCATCCCATGCTAAGAAATTATGTTTGATTAAAATGAAAGGTATTTATGTAGCAGTTATTTCCTGAAAATTCATTCCGGAACACGAAGTCCTTCATAGAAAAACTGCCCGAATAGTGATAAAAGGGTGATTTTCACCCCCTCATCCCCATGCTAAGAAATTATGTTCGATATCAAATGAAAGGTATTCATGTAGCAGATATTTCCTGAAAATTTAATTCTGGAACACGAAGTCCTTCATAGGAAAACTGCTTGAATAGTGATAAGGGGTGGTTTTCACCCCCTCATCCCCATGCTAAGGAATTATGACTCATATCAAATGAAAGGTATTCAATTAGCAGATATTTCCTGAAAATTTCATTCTGGAACACGAAGTCCTTCATAGGAAAACTGCCCGAATAGTGATTAAGGGGTGGTTTTCACCCCCTCATCCCCATGCTAAGAAATTATGTTTGATATCAAATGAAAGGTATTTATGTAGCATATATTTCCTGAAAATTTCATTCCGGAACACGAAGTCCTTCATAGAAAAACTGCCCGAATAGTGATAAAAGGGTGATTTTCACCCCCTCATCCCCATGCTAAGAAATTGAGTTTGATATCAAATGAAAGGTATTTATGTAGCAGATATTTCCTGAAAATTTCATTCCGGAACACGAAGTCCTTCATAGAAAAACTGCCCAAATAGTGATAAAAGGATGGTTTTCACCCCCTCATCCCCATGCTAAGGAATTATGACTCATATCAAATGAAAGGTATTCAATTAGCAGATATTTCCTGAAAATTTTATTCTGGAACACGAAGTCCTTCATAGGAAAACTGCCCGAATAGTGATAAATGGGTGATTTTCACCCCCTCATCCCCATGCTAAGAAATTATGTTTGATATCAAATGAAAGGTATTTATGTAGCAGATATTTCCTGAAAATTTCATTCCGGAACACGAAGTCCTTCATAGAAAACTGCCCGAATAGTGATAAAAGGGTGGTTTTCACCCCCTCATCCCCATGCTAAGAAATTATGTTTGATATCAAATGAAAGGTATTTATGTAGCAGTTATTTCCCGAAAATTTCATTCCGGAACACGAAGTCCTTCATAGAAAAACCCGAAAAGTGATAAAAGGGTGATTTTCACCCCCTCATCCCCATGCTGAAAAATTGAGTTTGATATCAAATGAAAGGTATTTATGTAGCAGATATTTCCTGAAAATTTCATTCCGGAACACGAAGTCTTTCATAGGAAAACTGCCCGAATAGTGATAAAGGGGTGGTTTGCACCCCCTCATCCCATGCTAAGAAATTATGTTTGATATCAAATGAAAGGTATTTATGGTAGAGATATTCCTGAAAATTTCATTCTGGAACACGAAGTCCTTCATAGGAAAACTGCCCGAATAGTGAAAAAGGGGTGGTTTTCACCCATTCATATTCATGTTAAGGAATTATGACTCATATCAAATGAAAGGTATTCAATTAGCAGATGTTTCTGAAAATTTCATTCTGGAACACGAAGTCCTTCATAGGAAAACTGCCCGAATAGTGATAAAGGGGTGGTTTCCACCCCCTCATCCCCATGCTAAGAAATTATGTTTGACATCAAATGAAAGGTATTTATGTAGCAGTTATTTCCCGAATATTTCATTCCGGAACACGAAGTCCTTATAGAAAAACTGCCCGAATAGTGATAAATGGGTGATTTTCACCCCCTCATGCCCATGCTAAGAAATTAAGTTTGATATCAAATGAAAGGTATTTATGTAGCAGATATTTCTTGAAAATTTCATTCCGGAACACGAAGTCCTTCATAGGAAAACTGCCCGAATAGTGATAAAGGGGTGGTTTTCACCCCTCATCCCCATGCTAAGAAATTATGTTTGATATCAAATGAAAGGTATTTATGTAGCAGATATTTCCTGAAAATTTCATTCCGGAACACGAAGTCCTCCATAGAAAAACTGCCCGAATAGTGATAAAAGGGTGATTTTCACCCCCTCATCCCCATGCTAAGAAATTAAGTTTGATATCAAATGAAAGGTATTTATGTAGCAGTTATTTCCTGAAAATTTCATTCCGGAACACGAAGTCCTTCATAGAAAGACTGCCCAAATAGTGATAAAAGGATGGTTTTCACCCCCTCATCCCCATGCTAAGGAATTATGACTCATATCAAATGAAAGGTATTCAATTAGCAGATATTTCCTGAAAATTTTATTCTGGAACACGAAGTCCTTCATAGGAAAACTGCCCGAATAGTGATAAAGGGGTGGTTTTCACCCCCTCATCCCCATGCTAAGAAATTATGTTTGATATCAAATGAAAGGTATTTATGTAGCAGATATTTCCTGAAAATTTCATTCCGGAACACGAAGTCCTTCATAGAAAAACTGCCCGAATAGTGATAAAAGGGTGGTTTTCACCCCCTCATCCCCATGCTAAGGAATTATGACTCATATCAAATGAAAGGTATTCAATTAGCAGATTTTTCCTGAAAATTTCATTCTGGAACACGAAGTCCTTCATAGGAAAACTGCCCGAATAGTGATAAAGGGGTGGTTTTCACCCCCTCATCCCCATGCTAAGAAATTATGTTTGATATCAAATGAAAGGTATTTATGTAGCGGATATTTCCTGATAATTTCATTCCGGAACACGAAGCCCTTCATAGGAAAACTGCCCGAATAGTGATAAAGGGGTGGTTTTCACCCCCTCATCCCATGCTAAGGAATTATGACTCATATCAAATTAAAGGTATTCAATTAGCAGATATTTCCTGAAAATTTCATTCTGGAACACGAAGTCCTTCATAGGAAAACTGCCCGAATAGTGATAAAGGGGTGGTTTTCACCCCCTCATCCCCATGCTAAGGAATTATGACTCATATCAAATGAAAGGTATTCAATTAGCAGATATTTCCTGAAAATTTCATTCTGGAACACGAAGTCCTTCATGGGAAAACTGCCCGCCCGAATAGTGATAAAGGGGTGGTTTTCACCCCCTCATCCCCATGCTAAGGAATTATGACTCATATCAAATGAAAGGTATTCAATTAGCAGATATTTCCTGAAAATTTCATTCTGGAACACGAAGTCCTTCATAGGAAAACTGCCCGAATAGTGATAAAGGGGTGGTTTTCACCCTCTCATCCCCATGCTAAGAAATTATGTTGATATAAAATGAAAGGTATTTATGTAGCAGTTATTTCCTGAAAATTTCATTCCGGAACACGAAGTCCTTCATAGAAAAACTGCCCGAATAGTGATAAAAGGGTGATTTTCACCCCCTCATCCCCATGCTAAGAAATTATGTTCGATATCAAATGAAAGGTATTTATGTAGCAGATATTTCCTGAAAATTTTATTCTGGAACACGAAGTCCTTCATAGAAAACTGCTTGAATAGTGATAAAAGGGTGGTTTTCACCCCTCATCCCATGCTAAGAAATTATGTTTGATATCAAATGAAAGGTATTCAATTAGCAGATATTTCCTGAAAATTTCATTCTGGTACACGAAGTCCTTCATAGAAAAACTGCCCGCCCGAATAGTGATAAAAGGGTGGTTTTCACCCCCTCATCCCCATGCTAAGAAATTATGTTTGATATCAAATGAAAGGTATTCAATTAGCAGATATTCCTGAAAATTTCATTCTGGTACACGAAGTCCTTCATAGAAAAACTGCCCGAATAGTGATAAAAGGGTGGTTTTCACCCCTCATCCCCATGCTAAGAAATTATGTTCGATATCAAATGAAAGGTATTTAATTAGCAGATATTTCCTGAAAATTTCATTCTGGTACACGAAGTCCTTCATAGAAAAACTGCCCAAATAGTGATAAAGGGGTGGTTTTCACCACCTTATCCCCATGCTAAAGAATTATGACTTATATCAGATGAAAGGTATTTATGTAGCAGATATTTCCTGAAAATTTCATTCTGGTACAGGAAGTCCTTCATATTAAAACTCTGAGTATGTACTTTCAAATGGAAGGTATTCTTATAGCAGATCATCGTGTAAATTACATGTTCCTAAATGAACTAGCATTCATGAAAATGGAAAAGGTAAAACAGTAAAATTGTTAAATCGTTCGCTCTTCCTCCTTAATTCAGATTCGTACCGCGTTGATTTCGTATATTTTCCCGAAATATCCAGTAACTAGATTACATTCAATGCTGAAGACGATTCTTTCATCGAATCCTGTATTTCTAATGTATTGGGTGTTAGACGAACGCCCATGTGCGTTCGAGAGTACTCGGGATTTCACATGCCACTTTACATGCTATCTTCACGCTGGTTTGATTGAACTGGACTGAAATAATAAATGACTGTTTATTTTTCATGATATTCATAAGCTTAGGGGCTATACCTATTCTGGTTTCCTCGCTCTTTAGCTGCAATTGATGGTAAATACGAAAATTTGTCAATACAGTGTCAGAAATTATATACTTCTGGTAGGTATAGAGATTTACACAATCCTAATGGTATTTAAGAATCAGGAACATTCTCAAGCTCAAAAACTTGCTTTGGAAAATAAAAATATTGTATTAAATATATTTCTAGGTTATATTTATTTATTTTGCATCTCTGACTCTGATGAACCCACAGAAATTTTTAGTGACTTTTTAGTAACTAGAAATAAAGCCCCGACTGGACGTTCACGGCATGCTTCGATGTCAATAATTCTTAAACGGACTATACCTTAGTGTCCGCGTCCGTTCAAGAGAATGTCCGTTCAACAGACAACTAACCAATGTAAATTATATGGGAGTCAATTGGGACCACGTAAAACTGTCCGTTCAAGGGAGGTGTCCGTCTAAAGGGGGTGTCCGCGAGGGGAATTTCACTGTAATGAAAATAATCTGTTAAGAGGTTTTAAAGAAACTGCACACGATGTGGCAGCTAAGGGGGTTGAAAAAAATTTCATTTCATTGCCAAAAATGTTGATTATCACCAATGATGGCAACACTTCTTGTGATGATTGTGTAACAACTATCATGGTAACCATGTTTTAATTTTATTTTATCTATTCTGTCATTATGACAATGAATAAGCTTATGTCAAAATATGCGTAAATATAGTAAGAGGAGAGTGAATAGTTTTGTCATTAAACTAATAGTTTACAACTGTGAATTCGCTCAGCAATTTCAATAAGAAAATTTGAGAAAAGCCCTGAGCAGCAGCTTTTGAGCGGAATTATATTCTGATAATTATTCAGAAAATGGAATATGTAGAAAATATAAATTGAAATTCTGCATGAACATTCAGTATATCAGTTTCCATGCACAAAAAAATTTCACTCGAATCGGATATCCTGTTATGGAACTATGAAGATTCTTCTTTTCAATATTCCAGTTGAATATTCTATGTTTCTTTTAACACTTTGGTCACAAAACTCTGCATAAACATTCAGTATATCCATCCCAACACACAAAATACATTTGATTTGAGTCGGATACCTTATCAGGCTTATTAAGAGGATATTGTATTTGGCTGTATTTTTCATTTCGAATGGTTTCGTTTTTTCTGAAATATGGAGAAACAAAAATTTTGAATGGCCGTATTTTATGAAACCCCCTGTGTGCCTGGTTAACGAAATTAACTGAGTCATTTGGGTGCCGAACTCACCCTGAAAATCTCAAGTCTCTAAGACAATCCCTTCGAAAGTTATCGTGGACACAATTGAATTCGACCATGAATTCGTCGAACTCTTTCGTTTGGGGCCAATCTGGCTCAAAATTCGAAAATTACAGATATTTGGGCAATACGATAGGACACTCGTTTAAGTAGAACGAGCGCTCGAAAATGCGTGTAGTTCCATATTAATCATCTGCTTCGGCTTTTTTTCATGTCACTGATCCAACAGATATTAATTTTACTAGGATCTTCCGTCCAATACTGTACTTCGTATCATCAGTACCTTACTGCTTCTGTTGCTCAATTCCTTAAAATGTTGAAAACATGTATGTATAATCGAAAAAAATGGCCTAATTCTTTGTGGTTGAAAACCGATATCGTTCGATAAAAATATAGAAGGACCTTGTTCAATTTTCCGGCCGTATAAAGATCCGAAATAATATTCCCCGGGCATTACCGATTTCGAAAAATTCAATTATGATAAATCGCCCCGGGCGAGCTAATCTTCTGCGCTGGGCTGTTTCTGCTACGAACAACAGGAAATTTATATGTGCGAAAGGGTCAATTCGGAGGGTAGGTTTCTTCACAAAACAATTTCGTTGGCCCGATTGTCTGAGGGGGCTCGCTTTTGAACTCAGAAACAGAAACGCGGGGCACAAAAGGGGTTCGAAGATCGGCCGTCCGATGACGCCGGGGATGATACACGGTCCAGATTCCGCCGGAAAGTGGGGTGGTGGTGGGTTATTTCATCCCTGTCATCGACAGATTCCGCGAAAAATCTGAACGAAGGGCCGGCCTTGCTAATTGCCCGCCGATTAAGATATCTGCAATTACCGTGATTAATATTTTTGGCTGTGGAAAGTCGACTTTTTTTAGACGGTTGATTCTGCGTTGCGATAGGAGCAAGGTTTCGAACGGAATAAATTTCCTTGAAATAATTTAAATTTTAAACTGTGAAGTGGTTTTCAATCATGAGTTTCAATCGAAAAATCCGTGAACCATATAAAATTCTTTTTCTGCGCTTGTTCCTTTAGAAATAGAGGGAGCTCAAAACTTTTCAGGGTAGGTTCAGGGTGAGAATGGTTCAGTTGAGTTCTTTGAAGTGCCGAATTGTTTGAATAGTTCAAGAGTTTTTTCGAATATTCTTAAAAAAAAGGAATCCTATAGACATTTTTTATTGAGGTAGTCAGTAATGATGATATAAAAATTTATGCCAAATTTTGCGAGGATCCCTTCGAAAGAAAATCTGAAAACTTCAAATTTGTGACGAAATGACAAAATATCTCGGCTCAGTTCGTTTGTGGGTCGAATCAGTTGAGTGGTTCTTGAGTGATATTCAGGGTGTTACATAATAGTATAACACAACTTGAAGGGATGAATCTACGTATAATGTCCATAAAAAAGGTTCATATAAACATGGGTCCGCAAAAGCTTCGTTGCGGAGTTACAGGGTGTTGAAATTTCCAGAAAAAAACTTTCGTTTTTGAGTGTTGAAGTTTTACTCAAAAACTGACTAAAAAAAGTAGTTTGCCACTGGGATATCTTGACTCATAAATTTTTTTTAATCCTCGTTCAATTCAGAACAAAAGTCTCTCTTGTCATTTTTTCATGTGAGCCGCCGTTTTTATGTAAGAAAATGAGTATGAGGCCATTTTCGGCTTTAATTTCGATAATTACAAATATTTGTACTAAACGATTTAGCACTCGTTTAAATAAAACAAGCGCTCAAAAAGCTCTAGATTCTGAATTTGAACCATTTTTCGATAGGCCTCGATACTTTGAGTTTAAGCATTTTTTCGAGTGTTCGGCACACACCCGATGAGCATAACAAAATCGATCTTACAATAAAAACGGAAAGAAAAAGTTGTCGTTTTCATCATCCCATAATTGAAGATACTATTTTTCCCTTCAGAGGAGTGAAAACCATCATGTTCCGGCGAAGACATTTCCTCGTTAATCTCCAGACATAACTCTCGATTTAGGGCACAACATTGTCCTCTGGTTCCGAAGCGAGTTGTGCAGAACTTTTGGAGTGTACAGCAGCCCTTTATCTAGCGTCATAAGTTAAGGAATTGTTATCTGGCATTAGCGTGCCCTACTAGTACCGGCTTAATAACGGTATCACGTAAATTCGATAAATCTAAAGCCCTGTTGTCGCATAAAATAGAAACAGACACAGAATTCAGTTTTTAAGCTTCAGGATTGACAGAAACTCAAAAAGTTTCTGTCACAAATGTACTGAATTGTGTTTCTGTTTCTGTTCAATGCGACAATTGTGCTGTAGTATGAGACCATTTTCGGCTGAAAATTCGATAATTACAAACATTCGGACAAAACGATATAGCACTAGCTTAAACAAAACATGCGCTCAAAAAAGGCTTCGTGCTCTAGATTCTGAATCTGAATAATTTTTCAATAGGTCTCGATACTTCGAGTTAAGCACTTCTTCGAGTGCTCGGCACACATCAGATAAGCAAAACAAAATCGATCTTACAACATGAACAGAAAGAAAAAGTTGTCGTCATCATCATCCCGTAATTGAAGATACTGTTTCCCCCTTCAGAGGAGTAAAAACCATCAGATTTATCTCCCCCGTCCGGCTGTTTCGGCGAAGACATTTTCTCGTTAATCTCCAGACATAACTCCCGATTTAGGGCACAACATTGTCCTCCGGTTCGAAGCCAGTTGTGCTAAATCTTCGGAGTGTGCAGCAGCCCTCTAGCTCTAGCAAACATCTCGATGTAGCGTCTCCACTACATATCTAATGTGTCAAAGATGTTTAATTTTCTTACATGAAAACGGCGGCTCACACGAAAAAATAGCAAAAGAATTTGTTGTTCAAATTGAGCAAGGAATAAAAAAATGATAGATATCCCAGTGGCATACTACTTTTTTTAGTCAGTTTTTGAGTAAACTTTAACACCCTGTATCTCCAAAACGAAACATTTGCGACTCCATATTTATGAGACTTTTTTTCTTGAACTTATTCAAGCTTTCCCTCTTTTTCGTTTGTACTTTCAATTTAGGAAAATCCTGTATTATAAAGATCGAAGTGTTTAGTGCTCGCGTGAACGAATTACTTTCCAAGAAGTGTTTAGTACTCGCTTACATTCCTTGAAAAAGGTCTTAATGCTCTAGATTCCGAAGCACTTTTCAATAGGGCTCGGTACTTTGAGCTCGAAGCACTTTTCTGAGTATAAAAATCAATCTTTCAACAAAAACAAAAAATGTCGTCATCATCATCCCATAATTGAAGATACTGTTTCCCCCTTCAGAGGAGTAAAAACCATCAGATTTATCTCCCCCGTCCGGCTGTTTCGGCGAAGACATTTTCTCGTTAATCTCCAGACATAACTCCCGATTCAGGGCACAACATTGTCCTCCGGTTTCGAAGCCAGTTGTGCTAAACCTTCGGAGTGTGCAGCAGCCCTCTAGCTCGCGTCATAAGTTAAGGAATTGTTATCTGGCATTACCGTGGCCTACTAGGACCATCTTAATAACTGTATCACGTTCCTCCGACAACTCGTAGTTTGCAAACATATAGATGGCGGTGAACCGCAAACTGACTCTCGAAGGGGCGGAATCCGGGCTTTATTGGGGGAACGTGAAAGGTAACAAATGCGCGATTAATGACGGTAAACTGGGTAAATACACGCGTATGATTATGATACAATCGGCATTCGTGGCCCAGAATCTGAATATTGATGATGATATCGAAGAATGACGCCAATGGTGATAATAGATTTAGGACGTTGATATGATGAGCTCGTGTTTTTCGTTATTTCTTATTTTTTTGTTTACTTTATTTCGGATAGGGAATATACTTTTTATCAATTTTATGTACAAGATGCTTCAATGATAATAGTATTTTATGCAATGAGCGTATAATGTTATTATTCACGAGGATCTATACGACGGTGGTAAGACCTGTTATCACATATGCCTCTTTAGTTTGGTGGACTAAAACTGAAGAAAAGACAAGCCAACAGAGGCTGAATAAGCTTCAAAGACTGGCTTGTCTAGGCATTACAGGAGCTGCGTATACAACTCCTACAGCTGCAGTAGAGGTAATACTGGATCTCACCACGCTGCACATTTATGTTAAGAAAGAAGGTCTCATGAGTGCCCTAAGAATGGATCAAATAGTGCCTGGAAAGGGACACGGAAATATTTTAAAATCACTCGGTGGTGTCCCTTTACTACCGAGGGATTCCATGCCAATCGAGTATGACCTTGACGCCAACTACGAAGTGATCATAGGTGATCGCCAAGAAAGTGTGGAAGGTTTATCTCGACTTCGTAAAAACCATCTCATCTGGTACACAGATGGGTCCCTAAGGGAACGAGGAGCAGGCATAGGCATATACGGTCCCAAATACAGGGAATCGGTGCCTTTGGGAAAGCCAATAACAACGCTCCAAACTGAAATTCTGGCCATAGAAAGATGCGCCCAAGTCTGTCTGTCCAGACAGTACAAGGGAGCCAGAATTTGCATTGCCTCTGATAGTCAGATGGCACTGAGGCAGCTTATGGCCGTTGATTGTAGATCAAGGACCATTTGGAGCTGCAAACAGTCCCTCAAAACACTGGCGGAGTACAACAAGCTAGTTTTAGCTTGGGTACCTGCCCACCAGAACATTGAGGGAAAAGAGAGAGCTGATGCTCTTGCAAAAAGAGGAGCAAACACACCCTTCACCGGACCCGTGCCCTCCTGTTGGGTATCACCTACACTGATTAGGGCAGAGGTCGGTGTTTGGGAAAAAAGGGAAAAACACTCTTACTGGATAAACACATCCGGTCAAAGACAAGCAAAGAGACTAATCGAATCTTCCAGAGAGAAGGCTCAACAAGCTCTATCGTTGTCGAAAAACGAGTTAAGGCTGCTAATCGGCCTTCTCACAGGGCATTGTCCGTGAGATATCACCTACACAAGATCGGTAAAGAAAACTCCGACATTTGTAGGTTATGTGAATCGGCCACTGAAACCACCGAGCACATACTATGCCAATGCACTGCGCTGGCGCATGCCAGACTTACTCTACTAGGTGGCGCGTTATTAACGCCAGCCGACATAAGAGCAAAGTCTCCTAAGGAAGTAACCAGCTTTGCTAAGGAGGTTAGATTCCTGGGAAAAACGTAGTTTTAGTATGGTAACGCACAAAAGACCTTATTGGTCGCAGTGCAGAAGGGTAATCAACGTGCCGATCGACCACTATCTAATCTAATCTAATCTAATCTAATCTAATCTATTATTCACGAGGTAAAGTTCAGTCATCACCGAGTGAATAACAGCCATTATACACGAGTAGCATACTTTACTTTATCTACGACTACTGAATATATTTCTTGAAGATTTTAACATTTGGCGACCGCGACAAAACCCTTCTAGCGTAGAATAAGTCAAATTGACACATGAGAAATTTTTGGAGAACTGGTCATTCTATATTTTGTTATAAAAAAAGCTTTAATTGATATAATGAAAGTAGATTTAGCCCTCGATTGACAGGGTTTGTCCATTTTTGTTAGTTGGAGTACTTTAGAATACTGAAGAAATACCAATTTGAAGAATATTATATCAAAGTTAAATCTATGAAGCATCTGACAGCAGTGAATTATCATCTCATTATTCCCTTGTGATTAATGGGTATTATTAAGGCTGAGCACAGAGACGTTAATGAACAGGTTTTACAATAGTCGTGGATAAATAAACATACGATACACACACTACTACAGCTTCTCTAGGTGAGCACAAAAAACTGATTTATGATAGGTCTAATCAATTTTATAACCGAGATAGGTTGTTCATGACATGTATTCAAAAATTTTAAATTCTCATAACTTTTGAACCAAGCACTATAGTCGATCGATATTTGGAATGTATGACATTTCCACAGGTCAACCAATTTATACTTAAATCCCTAAAAAAATCAGGTCCGTATTTGAGATTCAACACACAGTTCTTGTTTAGTAACTTTTATATTTTTTACTCTTTAGAATTTTTCTATGTGTTTTTGAAGGAACATTGAATATTCAAATAGATACGATCCGTATATTGTCATGATCCTTTTTTCCTTCAACCAACCCTCAGCCGGATTCTCTAACGTTCATGTTGTATATTGTTCTTGAAACTCTTTCCTACATTTCGAATATACTCGTATCTTTCAAGTTTTCTTTGTATCTATAAAATATTATGACATATCCCATCACAGATCAAAAGATTGCTTTCACTGTTTTGAGTGAATTTTCGTTAAGATGTTTTCTTGATATTTCCATTACAAAAGTGTTTTCAATCCAATTCAGTATTTTGTTTCAATATATCACTAAGGGTGATAGAGCGATAAATAACACATTATGTTCCTATGACCGTAATTCTCCACCCTTAACAAAAATGTTTTTTTTCTGTGACTGGAAAAAATGTGACATTTTTTATCTCTTGACAGGTCACAAAAATGACTTTTTATGAAATCACTTTGACTTTGACTGTCTATGTATCCGGGAAAAAAGTACTCACTTTGAATGAAATGCTCCTACGTTAATCCACTGATGTGAAAACAGCCGAGTAAGATAGCCGAGTTTTGTGGAGAATTTCGTACGCCACTGGAATATTGACCGGATAGCGATGCAAATAATTTTGATTCGCCGAGATAATTCGAGATGCTTCCATTTTTACGTTGGAATCTGGTTATGGTATGTTCTCTACGAAAATGGCCCATGTTAAATCCACCACAAACTTTATGACTCATTTCCACTTGCACCCCCTTGGGGGGGATAGCCGAGTTCCAGCCGAGTTTTCTGTGAAAAATGTATATCTTGCAAACTAGACATAGGATTGACGTCAAATTTGGCAATAACATCCAAAAACACTAACTCATAATTACTGCATACGCCACATTCACTTGCACCCCCCAGGGGGGTCAGTACCAAACAGCCTAATATTTAAAAATTTATGAAAAAACAACCAAACATAGTAACGCTCTCATGCTGCTGCATGATTATTTACATATTGACAACAAAATATTTCAGCAATCATCTTTAACTTGCACCCCCATGGGGGCTTACATAACGACTTAATTATTATTCAAACAGATACGAATATTTCGAGAACTAGACATACAATCGACACAAAATTTCGTATTTGTCCTTCTTTCTATACACAAAAAATAACTATATGACTCACTTCCACTTGCACCCCCTTGGGGCTAGCCGAGTTCCAGCCGAGTTTTCTGTGAAAAATTTATATCTAGCAAACTACACATAGGATTGACGTCAAATTTGGCGATAACATCCAGAAAGACTAACTCATAATTACTGCATACGCCACATTCACTTGCACCCCCCAGATGGGTCAGTACCAAACCCCCTGGGGGGTGCAAGTGAATGTGGCGTATGCAGTAACATCCAGAAAGACTAACTCATAATTACTGCATACGCCACATTCACTTGCACCCCCCAGGGGGGTTTGGTACTGACCCATCTGGGGGGTGCAAGTGAATGTGGCGTATGCAGTAATTATGAGTTAGTCTTTCTGGATGTTTTGCCAAATTTGACGTCAGTCCTATGTCTAGTTTGCAAGATATACATTTTTCACAGAAAACTCGGCTGGAACTCGGTTATCCCCCCCAGGGGGTGCAAGTGGAAGCGAGTCATATAGTTATTTTTTGTGTATAGAAAGAAGGACAAATACCAAATTTCGTGTCGATTTTATGTCTAGTTCTCGAAATATTCGTATCTGTTTGAATAATAATTAAGTCGTTATGTAAGCCCCCCATGACGGTGCAAGTTAAAGATGACTGCTGAAATATTTTTTCGTCAATATGTAAATAATCATGCAGCAGCATGAGAGCGTTACTATGTTTGGTTGTTTTTTCATAAATTTTTAAATATTAGGCTGTTTGGTACTGACCCCCCTGGGGGGTACAAGTGAATGTGGCGTATGCAGTAATTATGAGTTAGTCTTTCTGGATGTTATTGCCAAATTTGACGTCAGTCCTATGTCTAGTTTGCTAGATATAAATTTTTCACAGAAAACTCGGCTGGAACTCGGCTAGCCCCCCAAGGGGGTGCAAGTGGAAGTGAGTCATGTAGTTATTTTTTGTGTATAGAAAGAAGGACAAATACGAAATTTCGAGTCGATTGTATGTCTAGTTCTCGAAATATTCGTATCTGTTTGAATAATAATTAAGTCGTTATGTAAGCCCCCCATGGGGGTGCAAGTTAAAGATGACTGCTGAAATATTTTTTCGTCAATTTGTAAATAATCATGCAGCAGCATGAGAGCGTCACTATGTTTTGTTTTTTTCATAAATTTTTAAATATTAGGCTGTTTGGTACTGACCCCCCTGGGGGGTGCAAGTGAATGTGGCGTATGCAGTAATTATGAGTTAGTGTTTTTGGATGTTATTGCCAAATTTGACGTCAATCCTATGTCTATTTTGCAAGATATACATTTTTCACAGAAAACTCGGCTGGAACTCGGCTATCCCCCCAAGGGGGTGCAAGTGGAATGAGTCATAAAGTTGGTGGTGGATTTAACATGGGCCATTTTCGTAGAGAACATACCATAACCAGATTCCAACGTAAAAATGGAAGCATCTCGAATTATCTCGGCGAATCAAAATATTTGCATCGCTATCCGGTCAATATTCCAGTGGCGTACGAAAAATTCTCCACAAAACTCGGCTATCTTACTCGGCTGTTTTCACATCAGTCGTTTATCCTTGCAGTAATTTGTCAGGAGCAGAATGATTTTGAATGAATTGTTGCCTAACAATAAAACTGAAAAAGGTAATAAATGAAAAAGATAATGTAACGTTTCGGTGTCTATATCAAACAATTCAGAAATGTGTAAAGTTATATTATCCTTTTCATTTATTTCCTTTTTTCGTTTTACTTTTGGGCAACTTTTTTCATGACAAATTAGTGCAAAGATTTAAGCAGGAACATTTCATCTTATTCGGAAATTTTTAATTATTTCTGTTCCAGAGACTGGAAGTGAAAACCTAAAAAGTTTTCTAGAAATGGTTTCTTATGTATAAATATCAGTTATCTTCGTTTTTCTCCAACTGGTAAAAGAAATATCGGGATATCCGTCAATTCAGTTCGATCTACACGAGTATCGGCATGCCTGTGATTTACCTTGGGAACGTGACACGAACTCATTCACTTTTAGCCCGTTCCTTCTGAGAATAAGGATGACTAAAAGCCTGAGTTATCTGTTTTCCGAACTCGACTCGGCCTCACTCTCGAGTGTCACGTACACAATGGACGATAATGAATACATCGGCCGGACTAAGTAGCGTCCCAGTTGTTGTTTTCGTGGATGTTTTTTTCCGTATTTTCTTTCCATCCGACCGAATGCCCTGGCGGTATGAAACTTTCGTATATATTGGGAAATGTTACTAAGGAATGGAAAAAGGAGATTTATTGTCATCTTGTAAATGGGGCTCTCAGTGATGGTATAAATTACAGTTTTTCCCGTATATATACTCAGTCATTTTGGAAGGGTTCAATTCAGAAAGAATAACTTTGAGAATTTAATTTTTTCGCGCTTGTTCCTAAGGGAATGGCGCACATAGTTTTTTTTTAATTGTCCGAAAGTTTAGAATTTTGAACCAGGTGTGTTTTGACAATATTTAAGACATAAAGAGTATGAGGAATGAAAAAAAAATTAACGAAAAATTCAATAAATTTTGTTCTATGTTTGTGATGTGAACTTTGATGTGTTGTCGTGTATTATGGACCAACTCTCATCGCACATGTGTGAAGTGCATAAGATTCAAACCTTTTCTACACTATGTTTTACTTTTGACATCAACTTGTTAATTTTTTGTTTTTTTTTAGGTTTTTGTATCAATAATGAATGATTTGGTTATTTAGGAAATAAATAGATTATTATTCTCATAAAATGTCTGACCCTAGACTCCGTACTATGTATACAGGGTGATCCCTGTACTACAACTTTTTAACCATAAGAGATAGATAAAATGAATGGCCATTGCGGTTATCCTTTCGAGAAACCCATCATTGCACTACCTTTTTCTGTTTATGATTTATAAGCCGAATTTGACAATTCAACTTGGGTCATTAACTCCGTTCCTGTTTGTGCTTTAAACTAGAAACAAAAACATCATTCAAACACTTTTTTGATAGGACTCCAGTGGCGTGAACTTATTTCTGCTAAATGATTTTCTTCCTGATTTTTTACTATGAGAAAAATAATTTATTTCCACTCAAAATGATCCCTTTTTTTCGTTTAAAAAAATCTATAACATGTAAGTTGAATCATATTTGTTAAGGGAGTTGAGTTGTTCTTTAACCTTCATTATACTTACGTCGACGGAATCCAGGAAAAAATTTATTTCTGTTGGCTGAGTCAATTGTCTTCAAATTTTTTCGTAGCTTACGCAATCCTTGAGGCGAGTTGATAATAGTTGGTTGAGAAATTTGTTCGGGTCCACCTCAGTTTAACTAAGATACGGAAGCGAATTTGATAGTAAAGGGAAATACCGATTCCCCATTGGAGATGATTACAGAGTATTTTGGGTCTGTATGTGATTCCCCGAAGATTTGAGGTTCTGAAAGATCATCAGTTAGAGAGCTGGACCTGTTTGATAAACAGCAGAGCAGAGCTCCTTTCAAATTGTTTTTACTGTTACTGTTGTTTCAGGTTTTCAAATTCAATTTCGAGAGCCCTTTGATAGAAATCTTCCGTAGGCCCTTGTTGAACATGCAGAAATGTATGGTGCCATCATCCCATGCGAATGCTGTGAAATACTTATCCTATATTGTTCGATATGCAAGAAATTTCGTGAAAACATTCTTCAAAAGAATACACCGGGTCCGGCGATTGAACTACCCGTCTCCAAAATTCAGAAATCTCTGTGAATTTTCAATATTTATTCATTCGCTTTTTTGCATATGAAAGCAGAAAGTTCAAAGTTTTCTATGTGCTATTGCCAAGGACTATGACAGCCTTTGGCCTTCACAACGAGCTTGAGTCAGGGACAATTTAAGCGATTCCTTATGGAGTGTGTTTTTTGAACAAACCTGGGCATGTGGGATTCGCCAAATACAGATATCGAGCGGGTTCAAATCTGGTGAGGACAGCGGCTACATGCCACGGAGCTGAGTTTTGTTGGATAGTCCAAGGCTCCAAACCGACTATTTTGTGAGCTCAGATCTAAAGATTTTGTTTCGGTAAATTTGTTCGTTTATCTCAACTTCGTTGCGACCCATTTTCAGGAAACGGGGAACGGCATTCTTCGGAGATCGCCGCCCAAACCATGATTTGGTCATCGAGTGACCGGTAAACGATCTGGATGGTCGCTGGTACGTCCCTTCAACCGAACTCGATAGTTTTTGTTTCAAATAATGTTCAAAGCAGAAAGTTTTCTCGTTGGAGAAGACAATGTTCGGAAGCATCCCACCATCGACCAAGCTCCTTCGATCGATCCAACCGCTTGAGACGTTGCAAAGCTGTGAGATCATGATATTTATATTTTATGAGAGACTGGACCTTAAGCTTTCTCTTCAGTATGCAACGAACACTGTGGTAGCTCTCGATGAGTTGTTGTGCTGAGCGTTCCGGATTTCTTTGAATTCGATGACTCACTCCTTCGAGGACTGCTGCTGCCGTTGGGGTACAGCGTCGTCCACCACCGTAGCATTTTTTGATGCTACCAGTCTCGAAGTATCGTTGGATAGTGCGACGCACACATTTCTCACTCAATTGTAGTTTTGGCAGCACTCGCCAAATTTCGATATTCGATGTTTCTTATAATTGGAGAGCAATCACCTCATTACGTTTCATATCCATCGTCTAAATTGGTGATTTTTTTCCCTTACATCAAAATCACTTTGAGTAATGATACATAACATGTCAGAGAACGTTCAGTCAAATTTTCGCTGCGTTCGGTTTAATGGTTCGGACTTTTTAGCAGTTAGATGGAGACGGACACTCCGAAGACCGGACCCGGTACATTTAGTAGCCACCAGAAATCTTAGACTGATTATAAACTATCACCAAACGAAGAATGAGTTCCAGATTCCATAATATATTGTTTTCTTCATCGAACTGCTTCGAATAATAAGGAAGAGAACTCTTTCATTTTGGCGCATCATTCCTTCGGGGCGATTCGATCTTTATTCAGCACATATAACGGAACAGGCTCGCGACCAGAAACAAAACCAACGAAAGCTCATTTCGCCGCCTCCGCAGAATTTAATGTCCGGAAAGGAACATCATAAGTACCACTTCGAAATTGCTTTTCCCCGATTGCACCCGTCGCCTCTCCCTATGAATGAAGATCGAACCGGGCGACGTTCTGAATAGTAATTCCGACATCGATTTCCGATTAAAAAACAATAAACACCGCGCGCGGAAGATGGAGAGGGCGCTGGCGGTAAAACAACGCCTGACCGAACAAAAACCGCATTATTCAAAACGATAAATCTCGGCGAAGTTCGACGCAACGCCCGACTTCCTCGGCTAATTCATTTTTCTTGTAGCGAATTCGAACTTCTCCTTCATTATTCACGCCCGAGTTTGTATTATTCGATCGTGAAGTTGAAGTGACGAATCCTCGCCCCTTCCGGTTTGGGCTTCCGGAAAGTACCGAAGATTAATTCCGGATCGAGAAACGGTTTAAGAAAATTGATGGGGATCATAAGCCGATCAACATAGACAGTAATACGAAATAAGGATTAAAGCGTTTTTAGCAAGATTATGAAGAATGAAAGCAAAGAACATATAATTGGATGATTATATCATCCAAATCATCCATAAATAGCTATTTCGCCTATCGGGCCTGATCAGTATATGAAATAGCTCTGAATGATAAAGGCTTTCCTGGAACCTATGCTTAGATTTTTCGCTCAGTTTCATCGGCTGACTCATTTTTCTTGTAGCAAACTCGAATTTCTCCTTCATTATTCACGCCCGACTTTGTATTATTCGATCGTAAAGTTTAAATGACGAATCCTCGCTTCATACGGTTTGGGCTTCCGGAAAGTACGGGAGATTTTTTCCGAATCGAGAAACGGTTAAAGAGAAATGATACGGATTATAAGCCGATCAACATAGACAGTAATACAAAATAGGGATAACCTTGTTTTCAATAAGGCAAGTGCAGCAGAGAATATTATTAATCGATTAGAATCAAGCAAAGTGTTAATATTATCCAAAGCATTCATAAATAGCTATTTCAACCTATCCGGCCTCATCAGTATGGAGAATAGTTCTGAATGATAAGGACTTTCCAGGAACCTATACTTAGATTTTTCGCTCAGTTCTGGCTTTAAACAGAAACAAAACGCCATCTCGGAGAATCCATACGAATAACCTACCCCCAATGCATGAAACTCGAATGAAGTAGCAAGATCTTTATCCGTGAATCGTCCGTGAGGCATGCCTTGTATGTTTATTACTATGTCTGAATTGTTGACGAGAAGCCAAGCGTTTTCTCTTCATCGACTGAAGTATCTGCAGATATAGTTTCAGTTCGAATGATTCACGGATAAACATCTCGCAACTTCATTCAAGGTAGCACTGGGGGGGTAGGTTATTAGTAAGAATTCTCAGAGATGGCGTTTTGTTTGTGTTTTCTTCCAGAACTGATGAGCCCCGATAGGGCCAAATGTATCTATATCTTGATGATATTACCACATTACACATTTCGATACAATTACTAGAACATTTTTCCTTTTTTCTACAGAAACTGCATTCATCATTTGCGGCTACACCCAGTCTCATAAAATTTTTCTTGTTGTTGAGTTCCAAGAGAGTTCGTGATTTTCTCGTATTAGACATTCTGAGAGTTTCTTGGCACGAAAGACCCACCAAGAGTGCCTTCGCATCTATTTCCTCTCTTCTAGTGAATTTCTCTCCGTAATTGTTTTCCCCTATGTCACAGAAGGGTACGGTCTCATTTACATCTTCCCCAAATCAAGGTGACTCTGTTACACTTCATGACAAGTATTACAAACTTTCTCCATCCTTTCCACAGAAACTGCACTCATCATTTGCGGCTACACACTCTCCCATAAGATGTTTGCAGGTCTCTGAGGAATCCTAAGAGAAGTAACAGCGTATTATTGCTGAGTCCAAAAGAGTTCAAGATCTTCTCGTATTGAACGTTTGAAGAGTTTCTTGGAGTGTTCTTTCCGCAATTGTTTTTCTTATGTCACAGGAGGGTATGGTCTTGTTGATATCTTCTCCAAATCAATAAAGTGTTGCATTTTCCTATTCTATAGAGTTCGCCCTGGTATTAATAGTTATACCATCTTTGAAGTAAAGATGTTGGAAATCAGCGCCCTAATGGCAGCTAGAGTGTCGATGTGTATATGGCCTTTTCTTAATTGAACTGAGCGTATCTTTCAGTTGCTTGTATTGATCAATTTTCGATTTCCTTTCGGCACCCAAAGTTTAGAAGTGAAGAGCCGATATTGCTTCTAATAAGGGGATTATAAAGATGTCTCTTTTCAGTACTTGTTGACTTCGTGAATAATGTGAAGTGACGGTTATGGGGATAACCATGAATATCATATATGTGTTGGTTCAAATAACCAATCAGTATTATATGCTGCATCCACCTATGTTCATTTCTGGAAATGGGTCGGACCGATACCTTTTCGCTTGTATACTGTTCTATGTATTTCCATATGTGTAGCTTGTCAGAAATAGAAGTGTCTCAATTCAGCCAAAAACCGCATTCGTACTATCACCACTTCCATATTTCGGCGTAATCAACAAGCCAAGCAACATGGTCGAAATGAAAAGTCTGTTGGCGGTGCAGGACCGCAGGCGGAACTTGCTCCATTTCGAATGTTCATCACATAAAATCAGAGCATTCCACGGTTGCCTCAGGCACCCAGGGTTTTGCTTCGAGCGTCCAACATTTCGATAACAATTATTACAACTTTCATTGCGTATTCCGCTAAGCGTCAGGCTCCGCGCGATCGCTACGCGACTTTTCGGTCGGGTCCCCATTTTCGGGGTGCTATTTGCCGCCTTGTTCAAACAGAAACTTGGAGGAACCGCCTGGGGAATGAATATTTGGCCAGGCATGATCCATGTTATTTGGTTTAGGAATAAATTAGGGGATACTTGTTGATATTCGGATGGAGCTGGCTGAATTTTGATGTCGCGTTGTGTAGTCTGAATTAATGCAATACGAAAAAGCAGAACGAGATCTCATAAACATTTGTATTGAAGACGTGAAGAATGCCTCGAAGTGGTTATTGTACTCGTGAACTGAAAACAAGTTTGTTTATTCAATGAGATCATCCTTCTTATTTTTCTCTGTGAATGCAACCTGACTTGAGCGAAACTTATTCGAATCATTTCGATGTATGAATCTTCCTCCAAAATTCTTAGCACCGAAATTATTACCTTCATTATTTGTAATGTTAATTTTCAAATAGTCACGAAACAATAGGAGTGATCTCACTACTAAACAAGATCATAGATAATATAAACTAAATAAATGTATATCACTCAATAGAACTCGAATAGTCTGAAGAAGTACTGCTAAGAATTTTATATATTTTTTTTCATACGGTTTCGACATACTTTATTTCAAGAACCTCTACAAACCTTTCTTTATTTTATGTAAAATGAAGGTTCTTCTTAGATGTTTCCAGCACTGTTATGAATCATTCCTGAGTTTGAAATTTGGTTCCTGTGGCTTGGGCCGGATACATATAGTAGTCTGAAAAAATAAACAATCAAATTCGTTTGTTTCAGTATGGATCGTTATTTACGTAACAAGTCCGGAAAATGGGGGTTTGCGGGACGAGCAGACAAAACTCTAGAATGATCCGTAGACGAGTTCTGGAAATCTGCGTGTCCAAAAAACCATTTTCGGTCATGTTGCGTACAATATTTTCTCGGCAACCGTGAAGAGATACTATCTCTACTGCTTTCCATATTTCATTTCCGATTACGATCGAAGCTAATTTTATATAAACTGACTGCAGTTACGTATTTCCTCACAAATAACAGATTTCACAACAATAAAATTTATACAAGGTCCAAATATATTCGTTATTTAATAAACTTTCATACTTCCACTTTCAACCTGCCCTGAGAATATTTCTTGAAGTTCTTTCTTGTGAGAGTCATCATGGTTACGGTCGGCTCAAGCGAAACATAGGATTTATATTACCTTTAAATCGAACTCAAACCAGGTATTCATATCCTGAAATTTACTCGTATCTGAAGTAATAATTGAGTGGTCTTCTCAGAAATCAATCAAATCACCCATGAATCGCACAAGATAGGAGCTCCGGCATCTAGCAATTTATTTAAAGTACCATTTCAAACGAGAGAATTACGCATCTAACAAGATTCAAGATTCAATTTAAAGGATGTCCATGCACTGCGACCTAATGGTCTATTGTGCCTCCATGCTTTGAACTGTTTACGGTACTCGCCCTATAGCTTGCCGTTCATTTCCGAAGTCTGAATCGTTCAATCATTTTTTACTCGAAAACGGTCAGAGATACGAAACAATTACAGGAGTCAAAAAAGTTTTCAAATTGAACGAATATATCGAAAATTGATTTTACACTGATCATTGGCGTACCGCAAAAAAGTTTGAGAGGGAAAAGGAGACATGGCTTCGGAAAAAAAACACCCTCCAAATTCTACTTAAGATTCAGGACGTGCAATGATGGAGTATATGAATATAACTCGCATTTATAATTTTGACTGAATATATGAGAAAGTGCAGAAGTTATGAAGAAAAACCAATTTTTTTTTGGACATTTCAACACCCTGTAGCTCCGTAACGAAGCTTTTACGGACTCATGTTTAAATAAACTTTTTTCCTTAAAATTACATGTTAATTCACCCCCTTAAGTTGTGACTTACTACTATTATGTAACTCCCTGTATAGTTAGTATATCACGTTTTTGAAAACCTCTCTCTAGATCGAACTGTGTATTGTGTGTATGATTCAATTTTAATTTTCTCTAGTTATTCTTAATCTTGAAGCAATGAATGAGCTAATACTGCTTCTGATAAGGCTAGGTTTTCTCAGGAAAACAGGTTTATAATTAGTCTTCCGCTTCCTATTACTTGCTATAATTTTAGATTGTTGATTGTTATCTATATCACAATTGAAGCCCATCAGTCTATGAAAAACTGATTTTCAGTCAGTGCTTCGACGTACATCTCATCTACATTCCTTTTGAATTTCACCATCTTCGCTCACTGTAATCCTGTTGTTTTCAATCGACAATTATACCTTTAAACGTTCTAAATCTCAATTCTCAATCACAACTACCCCACATCACGGTCCATCAAACGAATTAAATCCCCCGTTCGAATTATAGTTCAATATCCAATTCCGGCGAGATCAATCAGGTTATAATGAGGAAACTACCGAGGGGTCAGGAGAAATTGATTGGACCTATCATCTCTCCCTAATTCCCAATATGTACAGATGGAGAAGAGGAGAATCCGAAACTACGATCTGCGAAGGAAAGTTTTAATGTACTCCATTTTTCTTTCCGATCGCAGCATTACGAGATCAAATGGCTGGATAAGTTTCACTTCTTCTTGACTTAGTTTGGGGACTGAGCTAACGCGAGACAACCCATCAGGCTTCGATGGTTCAGAAAAAATGAGCTGGCTTATGTCGTTGAAACTCAGTTTCTGGGGCAGTTGAAGGGATGTTATCTACGAAGATGAATTTAAAAGCCTGAAATATGGGTTTTGAAAATAAGAAGATGGTTGACGAATTTCATTTGATATTTGTGATTGAATAATTAAAATCATTATACTCATAATGAAGAAGATTTCAAAGATTTTCTGTTCAGGAAAAATTGAAAAATTTATCAGAAGTTTCAAAAATTTGTTAACAATCAGGTTTTGAAGACGAGACTCCATTTTTCTTTCCCATCGCTGCATGATGAGATTGAATGACTGAATGAGTTTCTCTTCTTCTTGACTTAGTTTGGGGACTGAGCTAACGCGAGACAACCCATCAGGCTTCGATGGTTCAGAAAAAATGAGCTGGCTTATGTCGTTGAAACTCAGTTTCTGGAGCATTTGAAGGGCTATTATCTACGAAGATGAATTTAAAAGCCTGAAATATGGGTTTTGAAAATCAGAAGAGGGTTGACGAATTCCATTTGATATTTGTGGTTAAGTAATTACAATCATAATACTCATAATGAAGAAGATTTTCCGTGTGCGAAAAATTACAAAAATTGACTGAAGTTTCACATATTTGTTAACAAACAAGTTTTAAGGAAGATACTCCATTGTTCTTTCCCATCGCAGCATTACGAGATCGAATGACTGGATATGTTTCTCTTCTTCTTGACTTAGTAAGGGGACTGAGCTAACGCGAGTAAACCCATCAGGCTTCGATGGTTAAGAAAAAATGAGCTGGCTTATGTCATTAAAACTCAGTTTCTGGGGCATTTGAAGGGATGTTATCTACGATGATAAATTTAAAAGCCTGAAATATGGGTTTTGAAAATAAGAAGATGGTTGACAACTTTCATTTGATATTTGTGATTGAATAATTACAATCATAATACTTATAATGAAGAAGATATCAAAGATTTTCTGTGCGGAAAAGATTGAAAAATCTGACAGAAGCTTCAAAAATTTGTTAACAATCATGTTTCAAAGAAGATACTGCATTTTTCTTTCGATCGTAGCATTTCGAGATCGAAAGGCTGTGTCAAATTCACAACTTCTTGATTTAGTTTCGTAACCGAGCTAACGCGAGACAACTCATCAGGCTTCGATGGTTCAGAAAAAATGAGCTCGCTTATGTCATTGAAACTCAGTTTCTGGGGCATTTGAAATGATGTTATCTACGAAGATTAATTTAAAATCCTGAAACAAGGGTTTTGAAAATTAGAAGAGGGTTGACGAATTCCATTTGATATTTGTGATTAAGTATTTACAATCAAAATACTCATAATGAACAAGATATCAAAGATTTTCCGTGTGCTAAGAATCACAAACATTGACTGAAGTTTCAAAAATTTTTTAACAATCAAGTTTGAAACAAGATACTCAATTTTTCTTTTCGATCGCAGCATTACGAGATCGGATGACTGGATAAGTTTTTCTTCTTCTTGACTTAGTTTGGAGACTGAGCTTACGCGAGACAAACCATCAGGCCTCGATGGTTCAGAAAAAATGAGCTGGCTTAAGTCATTGAAACTCAGTTTCTGGGGCATTTGAAGGGATGTTATCTACGAAGATGAATTTGAAAGTCTGAAATATGGGTTTTGAAAATAAAAAGATGGTTGACTATTCCATTTGATATTTGTGATTAAGTAATTGCAATCATAATACTCATAATGAAGAAGATATCAAAGATTTTACATGTGCAAAAAATTACAAAAATTGACAAAAGTTTCAAGAATTTGTAATTTGTTAACAATCAAGTTTTAAAGAATATACTCCATTTGTCTTTCGATCGCAGCATTACGAGATCGAATGGCTGGGTAAATTTCACCACTTCTTGATTGAGTTTCAAGACTGAGCTAACGCGACACAACCCATCAGGCTTCGATGGTTCAGAAAAATGAGCTGGCTTATGTCGTTGAAATTCAGTTTCTGGCGTATTTGAAGGGGTTCTATCTCTGAAAATGAATTTAAAAGCCTGAAATATTGGTTTTGTAAAGAAGAAGGGGAAGACGTATTTCATTTGATGCTTATGATCGAATCATAATATCTATCATAAGACTGATAATGAAGAAGATATCGAAGGATTTCCGTATGGGCAAGGATCACAAAAATCGACAGAAGTTCCAAAAGTTCGTTAATTATCAAGTTTCAATGTAGATACTTCCTTTCTCTTTCCGATCGCAGCATTACGACATCGAATGGCTGGATAAGTTTCTCTTCTTCTTGACTTAGTTTCGGGACTGAACTAACGCGAGACAACCCATCAGGCTTCGAGGGTTAAAAAAAATGAGTTGGCTTTTGTCGCTGAAATTCAGATTCTGGCATATTTGAAATGATTTTATCTTTGAAGATTCATATAAAAGCATGAAATGTGGATTGAGGCGTGAGTTTTAACGTAGATACTCCATTTTTTTTCGATCGCAGCATTACGATATCGAATGGCTGAATAAATTTTACTTCTTCTTGACTTAGTTTCTGGACTCAGTTAACGCGAGATGACCCGATAGACTTCGATGGTTCAGAAAAAAAGAGATATCTTTTGTTGTTGAGATTCAGTGACAACAAATCGCTTTGCCTTTTTTTTTCGTGTGAAGCGCCGTTTTTAATTAAAAAAATCAAACATTTTAAAGAAACGTTTCACTACAAATACACATTAATATGTTTAATTTTTTCACATAAGAGATTTTTCGTCACAAATTCAACGATGAATTAAAAAATGATTGTTAGTTCAAAATATCTCAGTGGCGCACAACTTTTTTAGTCAGTTTTTAAATAACACTTCAACACCCTGTATCGTGGAAATAACGCATTTCCGGACCTATACTTATGGAAACCTTTCTTCATAAAATGATCTGAGGAATCACACCCTTCATTTTGTTAGTGTTATTCGGATACCTACATCCTGTATAATGTAGGCAAACACTTATAAATACATTTTGTGAAGGAGATTGAAATACTTTTTTCGAAGTAATATAAATCAAAAATGACAAATATTTTTCTGAATGAACATCGCCCCTACAGCAGATAAAAAAGCTTTATAAGAAACTTTTACATTAGAGTGTTGGATCAACTTGATAATTATGTCTCTCTTCATGGGCTCTGATTTTCAATGATTAATTTTCTTGAAACAACTCCGCAAGATTTAAAACGTACCTACTTCTGCAATATTTTTCATACGAGGTTGATGAGATTGGTAGATTATGATGGTAAAACTCAATTTCCTGCCCCGTAAGAAACTCTTGTGACTTTGTTCGCTATACAAAGATAGGCATTAAAATAGCGTTTTTACCAGCAGCATGTTGAACACTAGCAGAATGTTGTTCAGGCATTTCCTGATTGTTGAAAGATGTTTCACGGAAACGAGGTTTGTTTTACGGACTTTCGCAATGCCCTCCAAACTATACCTTGGTATCTAACCATCTAAACTACATTTTCTGACAAGTGATGTTTCTATTTTTGAGCACTCGTTCTTTCTAAACGAGTACTATATCAGATATCGATTGAAATATATTCTGGGAGGATTCTGCATTTCTGAAAAACTTTATAGGTTTTCACTCCCAGTTTCTGAACCAGAAATAATTAAAAATTTTTTAATTAAGATGAAGTGCTCCTGCGAGAATCTTTGCACTTATTTGTCAGGAGCAAATTGGTCTTGAAAAAAATTGTTGCCTAACAGTAAAACTGAAAAAAGGAAATAAATGAAAAGGACAATGTAACGTTTCTGTGTCTATATCAGACACCTTCTTCAGACAAACTTGTAAAATCTTCAGAATTGTGTGTTCTTTCATTTGCAGTCTAATTAAAATTTTTTTAATTATTTTTGTTTCAGAAACTGGAAGTAAAAACCTATAAAGTTTTTCAGAAATTAGTGCCATATCGTTTTACTCAAATGTCTAATTAGATAACAAGATATCCGATTTGTATGGAATTTATTTTGTGAATGATGATTTATATACTGAATGTTCATGCAAAATTTCAAGAGGATTGCACCATTAAAATAGAATTCAATTTTTTAATTTTAAAATTTTTACATATTTCAGTTCTTTAATAGTTCCTATAAAATCATTTATCTGATGGCATGTCATAATGACAAAGTTATGTCACTCAATTTTGATGACATAAGGAAGCTCATTATGGTACTAAGTACCATAATGAATTCATTATGGTACTAAGTACCATAATGAAATTCTATAAGGAAAACATGTCATTGTGACATGTACCATAATGAATTCATTATGGTACTAAGTACCATAATGAATTCTATAGGAAAACATGTCATTGTGACATGTCGAAAATGCAGTTTTTAATTTCTCGAAAATGTATTGATATAATGCCATCAGATAAAATTTTGTATGTAATACGTATCATAAGCTTCTTCTTCTCAAAACTTGGTATCCGCAACCAGACTACGATCTCAAGGTCGAAATGCTCGCCCGTTGTTGCTAACTTTTTCTAACCCTGGCACTGTTCGGTCCATTCTCAGGAATAAAAAAGTTCTACTTTCAAATGAAACATTCAAACACTTCAAGATATCTGATGACCTCACCATCCAACAATCTTTGCATCTGAAGACGCTACGTGAGGAGCTCAAGCGTCGACAAACTGCGGGTGAGACGGACATCACCATCAAATATGTAAAGGGATCCCCAACGATTGTACATAATTCCAAGTCCACACGAAAAAACTAAAAGGTCTACATGACTGGTGTATCATGTACACAAATGCACGATCCTTAAAAAACAAATTTAACGAATTATGTGTACATGTCCATCAAATAAGTCCTGACATTATTTTCATAACTGAAACTTGGCTACGAGATGATGTTCCAGAACAGTGTTTCAACATCCCAGGGTTTCAGCTGTTTCGTAGTGATGGTGCTAACGTCGGCTATGGTGGTGTCTGCATCTACGTCAGAGAAGTAATTCTAAGTGACTTCAAAGTTGTTGATTCTCGAGTACATCTTCCAGGAATCGACAACTTATTCTTACATTTTTCTTGTCCCGGATTTACTGCTCATTTTGGCTGTATTTATCGTCCACGATCCTCCCCAACTGATGCAGCCTTGTTAGATCTTCTTTCCACACTTTCTCAAACTGAAAGAAATCTTGTTATTTTGGGTGATTTCAACTTTCGCGAAATCCAATGGCCAGTTTTTCGACCTTTACCTGACACCTCCATTGCTGGCATGTTTGTCTCGATGATTCGTGATTCTGGCCTTTCACAACTAATTCTTGAACCCACCAGATTTGTACATGGTCAGAATCCTTCTCTCTGGATTTGCTCCTCACTAATGACGAACATCTCCTTAGTAATAAACACATCTTCCACCTATTGGACGCTCTGATCATAGTGTCATAACAGCCAGTATACAATTCTCTGCCCTGCCTGTGTTCAAAGTCCGACCAAATTTTGCACAACTGTGTGGACTACAACTCGCTGAATTTACAACTGTCCAGAATAGACTGGGATCTGGTTCTCAACTCTGAGGATGTAGAAAAGGCCTGGCAATCATTCTACACCATATTGAACGATCTCATCACAGCTAACACACATCAGCGTTGGTCGGAGTCGGTACCTGGTAAGCCTTGGCTAACACAAGATATACTGAGGATGATTAGGCTCAAGAGATGCTTGTGGCAGCGATACCTGAGAAGGCAGATCCCAATTGAATTATGATCGCCATCGATCCTTCCTCTTCTCAAATCAACTCTCTTCGAGGATTGCCGAAGCTAAAAACAAATTCGAGGAAGATCTGGCCTCCTCATCGGGAAACAAAAAGAAATTTTTCAAACATGTGAGATCCCTGCCTGAACTCGAAGGTCTCCATCCCCACAGTGATTGATCCCACCTCTGGCATACGATGTGCGCATAACTCACATTGTGCCAATGTTTCGCAAGTGAATTTCAAAGGTCATTCACACCTGAGCCATCTAGCATCCTGCCGTCAATTTCCACGCCGCGAATTGGCCCCCCTGGTTTCCGTCGAGATAACTATAGAGGATGTTAAAGAGCAGCTCAACTCCCTTGACACTTCATCTTCACCTGGTTCTGACCGACTCTCCGCAATGTTGCTGAAGAACTGTGCTGAGACCTGTCTATGCTCTGACAAGGGTCTTCTCCATGTCTCTGGAACAGGGTAGACTACCCTCGTCATGGAACATGCTAGAATAACCTCAATTTACAAGAAGGGTGATCACTTTAACGCTGGTAATATAGACCCATAAGTCTACTTTCCGTTGTTGCTAAGATGTTGGAGAAGTTGATCGCCAAAAAGTTAATGTCTTTTCTGCTGGACATAACAATCATTCCTGAGGAGCAACATGGTTTTGTGCCGGGTAGATCAGTGATAACCAACCTTCTCAGGTGTCTTGTCTTGACGGTGACATCGTGCCTTGATGCTAGCATACCTGTTGATGTAGTGTACTTGGACTTCGCAAAAGCATTCGATAGAGTTCCTTCTAGGAGACTACTGGCGAGAGTTGGAGCATTACGGTATCAGAGGGCAACTACTAGGATGGTTCGCGATAACCTAACAGAGCGGCGATTCGAAGTGAGAGTGGGCGACGGATCATCAGCAGTGCGAGATGTGGTTAGTGGAGTTCCTCAGGGGTCAGTTTTTGGGCCCAATTCTGTTTTTAATATATGTAGCAGATCTCAACGCCATAATATGTTTGTGAGTCTTCTTTCGTTTGCAGATGATACCAAGCTCTTTGCAAATGCACTTACCTCCCATCGTCTGCTACAACAGGATTTGATTTCCATCGCAACCTGGTCAAATGAGTGGCTAATACCACTAAATACCTCTAAGTGTAAGGTTCTTCACCTCGGCAAGAACAATCCTAGACACACCTACTTTCTCGGCGGTCATCCATAGATTCTGTAACCGAGCACAATGATCTTGGTGTGGTCATATCAGAGGATTTGTGCTGGTCGAAACATGTTTCCACATCGTGTCCAGGCAAAGAGATATTGTATCTAATAAGGAGATCATTTCCATCTTGCTCCCTTAGAACGTGCAACCTACTTTATACCACAATGTTCGTCCAATCTTGGAATATGGTGTCCCGTCTGGTGTCACACCCTGAGGAGGGACGAGTTGCTGCTGGAGAACGTTCAACGTAGTGCGACGCGTATTCCATACGCCTAGGAGACCTTCGTACGAAGAGAGGTGAGTTTGTTCGGTCTAACTACGTTCAGTGAACGGAGGTTGCGTGTGATTTAATCATAACGTTCCGAGCGTTACATGGCCTCTTCGGTAGTGATTTGAGTGATCTCTTCGAACTAAACTCGAACATAACTTACGTGGACATCCATTCAAGCTGAGTCGGGAACGCTTCAGATCGTCGCAGCGGGAGAGTTTCATCAGTAATCGTGTGTTCTCGAGATGGAACTCTCTACCTGCTCGGGTGGTGTCGGCTACAAGTGTAAACCATTTCAAGAATCTTTATGATGGGGACACAGATGATTTTTTTTTCTTGTTTTTGCATTTCTGCCAATCATGTTTATTTTTGTTCAGTATTTTAGATAACATTGTGGTTACTTTATTTAATTTTAGTACTTTATTGAGAAATTAATAGGCAATGCCTTTTCTCTTATTTCTATTATAAAAATAATATAATAATAATAAACAATCATTATGGCACACACGCCGTGTTTATCGGACTCGGCTACGCCTCGCCCGGTAACATTCACGACTTGTACCATAATGGTCGTCTTTATGATCCTTATTACATAAATAACTATTAGATCATGCTGAGATTTTCCATTTATCTATTTAGTATCAATCTCAATTTCTATATAAAATTTCGAGGTAAGAGCCTCATCGCTCCACCAATGAACGAGCTGTTCAACAATGTACTGCGAACTTTTGATCAATCATACCCTCATATCTTGAGCTGTCCATAAAACTGCTCAAATAGCTTGCAGTCCAGCTCCAAATTCTTGAGTAACATAAATAGCTGGGAAGGTTTCTTCTTTCTCCTTGGTAATCTCCTTACCCAGGTCTACCCTTCGTTGAATATGTATTACCAGGCATTTCGTTAGTAGGAGGAAATTTTTAAAACGTGGAATTTTCGGCTTTTTCCCATTCATGTGAGGAAATTGTTTATATGGGTAAAATACTCTACAGATCAGTAAGTAAGACCTAATTTGTCTTATCCACCACCCTAAGAAGGGACCCAGCACGGGCTTAAAAATTAGCTCACTCGGACTAGTTTTAATCGAATAAGGTGAATATTGTAAAGTACAGCCAACCTTCATAGCTTCCAGCAAACAAATCGAAAAGCAGTCACTCAAATTCTCACTTCCGTACCTACATAACTTTGTGACATTAAATATTTTCCCTGTAATTCGCATACCTGTAGGGTAGAGTTATATTCGCTTAACATAATGAACCCTCATACGGCGCGTGTCGTGATTACATTACACCTGAAAAAATTTTAATCAAACCGACGACGAGTTCACTCTTGATGAAAAACAAGATTGAAATGTATTATTCGTATGAAAAGATAACACGAATGAGGGCGCAAGAGGGAATAATTAAAACTGAACTAATTTTCACTTTTTTCGACTTGAAAATATGACGCTTTTTCAGAGTTTCCCCTTAAAAATCGATTAAGCCGAGAGAAGACGTCTCCATGGAGGTAATATCCATTTAATTATACTGCGTGGTTCTATATCAACGTAGCGGGATGATGGATTTCAAGAAGCCCATTAGATGAATTATTTGGGTTCTGGTCGAGGATTCATTATCAACATCAAATGGATTGGAACCTATAATCCAAACACATTCTAGCAATCAGTATCTATGTGACAGTGTTATGTTATTTTTCTCAATCTGAAACTAAACAGATATAGTGCTTTCC
This sequence comes from Propylea japonica, assembly GCA_013421045.1. NCBI lineage: Eukaryota > Metazoa > Arthropoda > Insecta > Coleoptera > Coccinellidae > Propylea > Propylea japonica. Next base: position 36,808,600 of record CM024239.1, read on the forward strand.
AGACAGAGTTGACAGAGTACCGGCTGAATTTCTATTTATGTTTTACATCGGATGCGTGAAAAAATGGTAATGGCTTCAAAGCTTTCGCTCTCCCTACCAGAACCTTAGGCAGGACACAAAAGGATAAAATAGCATAATCTACAGTTTCGTCCACACCAATATAATTCATGAAAGCATTGTAACGTGAGCTTTCACCTGAGGGGTATTGAGCATGAAATTCCAAGACTAATTTCTCAGAAGAGACTTGATACCCCAGCAACAAAATTCCTCGTCAGGTTTTTCAACAATATATCATAAAAAAAACAAGATGTATAGATATACATTTACAGTCCTCATCACAATCTTTCAAATTACACAAACGTATAACTACTTATCTTAAAAGGAAGGTGCAAATAGTGGTTCTGCTTCCAATGCACTATCTTGCCTCCTGTAGTGCCTGATGTTCTCGGACTTAATAAACTTCAGGTTTGCTTGCAGCTCTCTGCTATAAGTTAACTTCAAAGCAAGTATAGGTACAGCCAAATTTAGTAGTCGCAGGCAGAAGTTAGTTTCAGCCAAAAATACTCCAGCCAATGATTGTATTTCTGCCCAAAGTTAAGCTTCAGCCAAAAATTATTGTGTATTATAAGTAAACCTGCGAAAGAATCCTGCTCTGGGAAAATGAAAAGCGAAAAAACAGAACATGTGCTATAAAACAAAATGAAGGCAAGCAATACATTTAGAACCAGCAAAATCACCCCCATTAACATTCCTAGTGAGATCTCTGCTTAATTAAAAGAAATTATGACTTATCGAGAATAAATATTATTTATCTCGCAAAATTAAACTTTAAAAATTTCACACGATGAGTTCTGATAAAAATTTATACGATATACGATAGATCCTTTCTCCTTCAGAGTAAAGCTGGAAAAGGAAGTCGGCAGATTTGAAGATCATAGAAGGAAAGTAACCTGAAATAAAGTTGACAGTCTGTCAATGTATATACTATGATCACCAGTGGCGTTTCAAAAAGGAAATGAACAGCATAGGCATGCAGCATTCCTGCCAAATGCAGATCCATAATTATTGATTGTTCCTCCAACTCATTCACACAGTGTCAATATTCTATCATTTTTTTGTACTCAAGAAATTTACATGTGATTAAGATGTTGTCTATCAGTAAGACTCACCAAATGTTAAAATTTTCAAGATATACATATATTCAGAAGTCGTGGATGAAGTATAGTATACTACACGCATATAATAATGGCTGTTATTCACTCGGTGATTGGGCCACTCGTCTACGGCTCGTAGCCCAAACTTTACCTCGGGAATGAAAGCTATCATTATTCGCTCGTTGCATAATATACCTAGGTACTATTAAACGATGAATTCTAATAGAGTTTTGATGCCATATAAAACTTTTTGGCATTGGAAAGTATCGTATATTAATTTATTTCAATCTCGGGTTAGTTTTCATTAGTATTTTTGACTCCTTATGCTTGATAGTAGTTGGGAAAAAGGGTTAATTGATACCTGCGATTATTTTATTAGAGCCCATGAAAAAGTTTAAATCAATTAATTCTACAAAGTGAGTACACCTTGTTATAATGATATTTGTCTTGCGACTTTCATAACAATGAAATTTTAATGAAACAGAAGCACATGTATGGAATCTTTAGATATTTCAATTCATGTTCATGTCCTTCTTATTCCTGTACTCCTGTGGGTACTTTTTTTTAATTCTCATAGACATGTATAATTATGTAGTGATACATAAAATTTTTGACTTTTTCTCTTTATTGTAATGAGATCTTACTGACGTCGTAACTGTGTAAGTGCTAATGAGCTTTTCAGATTGATGTTGGTTGAGTAAAGTCAAAAGAGGATAACTTATTCAGCTATCGAATGTCCGTCATCTGCAAGCGATCGAATCATTCTCTCGTCCCCAATATCCTGAGGGTCCCCTTGAACAGTAATATGTGCCACTTAGTACTCGGTGTAGGGTCCAGGATAATAGGACAGGTGTCGAACGTCCAACAAACACCAGAGAGTGAGTGGTTTGTCTGCGGAAACGATTCCGAGTGCTAATTGAGAAATTTGAGAAAATTGAAAGCTGTAAGATGATATCCGGATTTGAATTACGGATTTACTGATTGCTTTGAGCGGGAGAAATCGAGGTTCTGATTTGTAGTTAACGGATCGAATTATTTTGGTCCACAAACCTGATACGAATTGCATATAAAATAGGATATCTTCGACTGAATATCGTGTGCTCACAAACAAAAGACATTCTGTCGAATTTTCACTGAAATATATTTTTTCTACGACTGTCACAATATACCTTCATTCTATGTTCAATGATGGTTTCTGAATGTAGTACATTGTATATTCTCATTTCATTAAGCATCTACACCATTTCCAAGTGTATTTCAGAAAGCGCCAATTGTATTTCAGATTAGTCACTTGTTTTTCAGAAAGCGTCGATTGTATTTCAGATTAGTCAATTGTATTTCAGAAAACGTTAATTGTATTTCAGATTAGTCAATTGAATTTCAGAAATCGTCAATTGTATTTCAGATTATATGTATTTCATAAATCGTCATTTGTAATTCAGAAAGGAGGAATATCACTTGACGCACATAGAAATACAATTGACGATTTCTGAGATTGAATTGACTGATCTGAATTACAAGTTATGTTTTCTGAAATGCAATTGATGATTTCTGAAATACAATTGACGTTTTCTGAAATACAATTGACTAATCCGAAATACATTTCATGAGTTTTGAAATACAATCGACTGATCTGAAATACAATTGACGCTTTCTGAAATACACTTGGAAATGGTGTAGTTGCATAATCTATGAAAAACGCACGGCATTTTCGCAATCTTCGTTATGACGTTGCCGTAACCATAGAGACAATTAAATACTTATTTGACAGACCGGATTCTTATCCCGCAAAAGTTGTTATGAGAGTCGAGAGTCTAAGAAAAATTATAGTGTAAAACTAGAACGGAATTACCATTTCCTACTCGTATAGCACTCGCTTTAAGCTCGTGCTGCAAACATTCACGTAGCTACTCGTATTGCTACTTCTCACCATATACAAGAGGATCTCGTAGCGAATTGACGATTTCCGGATTTTTCCGATTCGGCATCGTTGAAGAGATACAGGCTGTTGCAAATCAATGAAAAAATAAATTTTCTGTTAAATTTCGCGAGATCCCTACGAATAAAATAATTTTCAGGTTATGGTTTTTCATTGATGAGCTGAATATTCTTCGAACACAAAATTCTTATCACATCCTCCAGTTTTTTAGAAAAGACCATTTTATTCCTTATAAACTCCAGAAATTAGAAGACACCAACTCTTAAAGGAGTTGAATCTAATTAGGTGAAAATATGGCCATTTCGGAAAACAAAAGTATTCATAATGTTTTTTGTATCATGCGCCGTTTCGGGTTTATTGAATTTCAAAAATAAAAAATATCTGTGGAATGCCGAAAGTTGGTTACGTTGGCTATGGCTACACTGTTTGTAAAATTCACAGAATTGTATTTTTACCGCTTTTTAAGTTTTAAAAATTAGGAATAGGTGCCTAGAAATTTTTATTTGTAATGATTGGCTGGGTGTAATTAAGAAGTAGCCAATTCACAATGGCAGTACTAAATATTAATAATACCTCAGATAATACGTAAAAATCAGAGTTGACGAAAATCCATACAAGTCGATGATGTATTCACCAGGGTCACCATAAAACTATTTTATCATATCGAAGTTTCGAATAAAATATCATATCGGTCAGTTGACCTAAAGAATCTTCAGTTAAGAAATTTCACGCAAAGACTCGCCCTATATATTTGAATTTTTCTCTATGAATCCAAACTTCAACTATCTTCCTCAAATTTACTTCATATACATTATTATCTATCACTTCTGGTCTGTTCTTTTAGTACTTCGATATATTTCATTCTTCATCACACCTCGGAATGTAAAATCTGATCGTTATTGAAAAACTTTTGGAGCAAAATAGTTTTCCGTTAGATTTAGAGAAGAAACTCTAGGAATCGAATTGTTAAAGACTTTCGAAAGCTGAGATATAAATAAGTAGCATGATATCAATTTAAATCTGATGGAGATGTGAACAAAATTCGAATTATGAAGGTTCATTTGGAATTAATGTTGAAGGTGCCAAAAATATTATTTATATAACATTTATGATATAATTCCCCAATTTCAGAAGCGTGGAATTCCAATTAAGAAAGAAAGCTAAGGATTCTATACTGTCAATCTGTAGAAAGTGACAGATAAAGCGAATACCCAAAGTGCCGTAAAAAAACTCGTTAATTGCAATGTTCCAGGAAACGTTACCAAGAAATACCCTGTAATAAACCCACTCCTAAAATTCAATCCTTTCATTCCTGCACAGTTTACAATCCCCAGTTTGATGGTAGGGCAAGCTTCTCGTGTAACTACTCCATTCTGGTTTTTATCGGAATAATGAAACCGCAACGGGACAAAAGGGTCATGAACAATTACTCCCTCATATCCTATATTGCCTACGACGCAGTTACGCGGGTGGAACTTGTTTTCTGGCCGTGAACGACAATAGATGAGTTTTCAAAATTGCCCATTTTCATAGAGAGGGGCGCTCAGGTAATAGTAAGCGAGAATTTCGTAACGAACCTTGTACCTAAGTGTTGGACGACGAAGAGTATTTCACAGAGTTTCATCTTTCCCTACAATTTTCATCAGCACAAATTACTCTATCAAGAAGAGGTGAAATTTCAAAGTTCAGTGGGAAGTATAGTCCGTTCACGAAACTTTAAGCTGTCGGTTGGCCATGACAATTTGGCATATTTCACTGTGTATAGTGAAATTTTAGGTTATGTTGTTTATTTTCCTGTCAGATTGATACGCAATGTTGTCAGTATAACATAGAGTTCTCTGATAACTCGGAAGCTCGTTGGACGAGGCCGGGTACATTTGGCAACGTTGACTTTGTTCATCGTTATGACAGCCAATACTGCCAATCTCAAATAAATAAACAAATGCCTTCTTTGCGCTCAGTATTATGTGAACGGAATAGAGGAACGTTTTTCAAATGAAAACCATTGCAGGCCATGATATTTCCGGAATTGCATTTTCAATGCGATTTTCAAAAACTCATAAAAAATTAACTGCAGGTTTGACAACTCTAAGTGGTACCTTGTATTGAAGCTTAAGTAAGGTTCTTCCTGAAGAGTGAAACAATCATTTGAAAGTCGATACACAAAGTGATATTTTCACCCTGAACACTTTATATGCGAATGTCCCGCCTGGAAATATTAAAACAATTGATATATCTCTGACTTGATTTTAGCATGCGTTAATAACGTTCTGAGTTTCAACAAATTATGTCCATGAGTTTGGCTCATTATGGTGATTTGGCTTATTATGGTGGTCTCATAATATCCATGATTTCGGAAATTATTCTGTAGATTTGCGGAGAAAGTCGAAAATTAATTTTTCATACTCCGTACTCAGCTAGTCCTGCTCTACCTCACATAAGAGTATGTGTACAGTTATTCCAGAGGCACTCTGTACAGGGTGGGCAAACTATATATAAACTATAGCAGCTAGAAGGAAACTGAAAACATATTATCGGACTTTTTTTTCCTAAATCATCCAAAGATGAAAACAGTTCCACAGTTTCAGCCTATCTTTCATAGATTTTGAGATATGAATGAAAATTGAGAAATTGTCATATTCAATGATGCTGAATAACTCGCTTGTTTGAACTCGGATTCGAAATCCGTTTTCACATTCTGAGGGCACTTTTTTAAGGGTAATTCAAATACAATAAGATTGATTTTTCAAGTCTAGCCATTTTCGAGAGATGGGTAGGATTTTCGATTCTTCAAATGTAAACTATAGTGGAAAGTTCCATCATGTATCACTTGTCAATATTCACACGAATATTGCATGGAAAAAATTAAATACTACTTTAGCTTTTCAGTTCAGTGCGGAATTATAAGAAGGCTAGCGTTTTATTCCAGCTGCTATGATTTTCGAGATCCCGTCAGTAAACAACGAATTTTGCCCACCCTGTATATCATGATATACGGTACCTTCTAATTCAATGATTATGAAAATTTACATAATGGAATTTTTTTCGGTCACAAAATCAAAAATGAACTTCGAATTAGAATATATTGACATTTTTCTCAATTATTTCTATTATAACTTCGCAGCTTTTAATTTTCTGACAAAAATATAATCACTGGTTCCGTTCTGAAAAAAATTAATACTTGTTCTGTTATTTGCAAAGTGATACATCGTTTATATTATTCTTAAGTGTAATACTATTGGAAAAATAATCCATTATATGTTCTCGAAACCATCAAAAACATTGAAATATCTTCTGCAACCAACAATCGATATTGAGGACCTATACCCATTTCCATAAAAAATATCTCCAAACTTTGACATATTTGAGGAAACAATAATTTCTCTTTCAGAAGTTAATCGTCCTAAAATTATATGATCCCTTATTGAATACTTACTTCAGGTTCTGTTGAGCTAGCTAGAAAATGAGTGATGTATAGAAGGTATAACTTCTGCCGAATATTTTCAGTCGTACCTATGTATACAAACTGAACAGATATTTCAAACAGTATTAGCAATGAATGAAACGATGAATTATTTATAAACAAATCAATGAAATTCATTTTATCCAATGTTTAACCCTGCGTTAGTGCGGTGAGGTCTTATGGCGTGAATCGTTCCATCCGTAAGACCCCGTAGTATTAAAATATCATATACCTTTCCCGAATATTATTATATGTTAATAAACGTCAATAAAACAATGTTAGAGAAGTTTAAATTCATTATAACAATTTTTTCGATGAAAATATATAATTTTTGGCATAAAATAGATTATTTTCAATTTTTTGGACGAAATAAGTGACATTCTTCTCAAAACATGAGGGTAAAAATATTTTTTTTCCGGTGAATATCAAAAATCTCAAGCTAAGCTATTATTATTACTCGGTACGATCGCTACACAGCGATCTGAGCGTAAAGGTTTATCGCTATTTTGTTTTGCAGTCGTTTGCAAATTATATAGGTTTTTGTCTTGCCGTCACATTTGCTCGAAAATAGACAGTAAAATATTGACTAAATAGAATCTGAATGCAGTAAAAGCAAATTAATTTCAGAGCCGGACCGTGGGCGTGGCGAGGGAGGCATTTGCCACGGGTCGCAAACGACCTAGGGGCGCAAAATGTGAAATATGATATTTTCCATTTTGAATAAAGAATGACTACAAGCTCTATATTTCAAAGTGGCGTATTTACCAGTTTACAAAATTGAGAAACACGTAGTTAACGAACGCTACCAAAACGGAACAAAATTTTAGAAAATTATACATGGTGCGAAACATGACTCGGTGCATTGCTCATTACCTTTTAAGAAATATGGGAGATTATCGGCAATAAAAAGTTCTTCAAAATAAAGGGTTTTCCAAAAGAAGTGTTATGTTGAATAGCCTGCTATTTCGGTAGATATCACCAAAGATTATATAGTATCAAGATCGGAAACGACACGACTACAGTTTATGAGCGCCATCTCTGGGTCAAATGTGAACTAATGTCACTATAGAAGGTTTAAAATTCTGGTTCTATGATTATAAGTTTCGAATCAATATACATGGGAAATGTCATTGATATAAAAAAGTGCCAACAATTCGTTTGCACAAATATTATTTCACTTCGAACGGCTTTTGCCGTTAGTGTCGTCTCGAAAAAAGTGGAAAAAAGATTAGTTTGTACCCTTCGTAATGCAATTACGAACGAGATAGTGAAACTGGATGATCAACTGGTGTTTTATGGATGTATGCAGGTAAACTATATCTTAGCTTGATCAACGTCAAACATCTGTTGCTATTTCCACGATAGAGGCAGCAATAGTGGCTGATACTGAAGCTGCACGGAAAATGAAATGGTTAAAGTGACTATTCAGGAAAGTTTTCCGTCAATTCAAAGTGATGGTGGACAACGAAGCTGCAATTGAACTGAGCCAGGAACTGGAATTCCACAGACGCACTAAGTATATTCATATATCCATGTATAAATCTTACAATAATACCCTAATATTTCTGTAATATCTTTTATAAATGCATAATAAAATATTACACATTAAATACTGAATTTTATTGAAAATTATGGATTCGAAATATAAAAATGAAACATCCTAAAGGGAATACGAATTCGTATCAATTCTTATTACAGTTTTTCTTATATGATTTCTAATCCAAATTTACAGATTTTATATAAAAATTGATCTTCAGTGCCATCTCTGGGTCAAATGTGAACTAAAAAATGTAGTCGTTTTTACCGGTGTGAAGTTAGCAGCCACTTTCTTCGGAGACAGCGGCCGTTTTACCAGTGGCGTCGGGTGAAATATAATGTATCATAACTTTTGACTGGAATGAAGTAGCGATCTGAAATTTCTAGAATATCTTTCTGAATGTTTCCAATATTATACTAGAAAATCAGATTTTTCTCCCACCCGGAACTGTGAAAAAATCCCTGGAAAAAAAAGAAAATTATGATCAATCAAAAATAACCGAAGAAAATGCCTCTACCGATGAAACTCACAGGATACGTTTATTATGACCTAAGGAACAAGTGTTATCAATCTCATCTCCTTCGAAGGGGCCGAGGGGTGAAAATCGACGCCGCCTCCATAGAACCTATTATTATTCTGAACACATCGAAGAAATGACCTCTACCGATGAAACTCACAGGATACGTTCTTTGTCATTTAAGGACAAGTGTTATAATTTCATCCAGTTCGGATGGGGCCGAGGGGTGAAATATCGACTCCGCCGCCTCCATATCTCACACTTATAGAAAACACCGAAGAAAATGGCCTCTACCGATGAAACTCACAGATACGTTTTTATGACCTAAGGAACAAGTGTTATCATCTCATCTCCTTCGGATGGGGCCGAGGGGTGGAATCGACTCCGCCGCCTCCATGTCTCCACAATTATTATAGAAAACACCGAAGAAAATGGCCTCTACCGATGAAACTCACAGGATACGTTTATTATGACCTAAGGACAAGTGTTATCAATCTCATCACCTTCGGAAGGGGCCGAGGGGTGAAAATCGACGCCGCCGCCTCCATATCACACACTCATAGAAAAACACCGAAGAAAATGGCCTCTACCGATGAAACTCACAGGATACGTTTATTATGACCCAAGGAACAGTGTTATCAATCTCATCTCCTTCGGAAGGGGCCGAGGGGTGGAAATCGACGCCGCCTTCATAGAACCTATTATTATTCTGAACACATCGAAGAAATGACCTCTACCAATGAAACTCACAGGATACGTTCTTTGTCATTTAGGGACAAGTGTTATAAATTTCATCTCCTTGGATGGGGCCGAGGGGTGGAAATCGACTCCGCCCGCCGCCTCCATATCTCACACTTATAGAAAACACCGAAGAAAATGGCCTCTACCGATGAAACTCACAGGATACGTTTATTATGACCTAAGGAACAAGTGTTATCAATATCATCTTCTTCGGATGGGGCCGAGGGGTGGAAATCGACTCCGCCGCCTCCATATTTCACACTTATAGAAAAACACCGAAGAAAATGGCCTCTACCGATGAAACTCACAGGATATACGTTTATTATGACCCAAGGAACAAGTGTTATCAATCTCATCTCCTTCGGAGGGGCCGAGGGGGTGGAATCGACTCCGCCGCCTCCATATCTCACACTTATAGAAAAACACCGAAGAAAATGGCCTCTACCGATGAAACTCACAGGATACGTTTATTATGACCAAGGAACAAGTGTATCAATCTCATCTCCTTCGGAAGGGGCCGAGGGGTGGAAATCGACGCCGCCTTCATAGAACCTATTATTATTCTGAACATATCGAAGAAAATGACCTCTACCAATGAAACTCACAGGATACGTTTATTATGACCTAAGGAACAAGTGTTATAAATTTCATCTCCTTCGGATGGGGCTGAGGGGTGGAAATCGACTCCGCCGCCTCCATATCTCACACTTATAGAAAAACCCGAAGAAAATGGCCTCTACCGATGAAACTCACAGGATACGTTTATTATGACCTAAGGAACAAGTGTTATCAATATCATCTTCTTCGGATGGGGCCGAGGGGTGGAAATCGACTCCGCCGCCTCCATATTTCACACTTATAGAAAAACACCGAAGAAAAACACATTTTGAAACTGAAAACTCAGGTTATTACCAAATTCCTAAGAAAGATTTCCTTTTGATGACTTGAAATGAATATACATTTGCTTCGATGTGTTCAAATAATAATAGTTCTATGGAGGCGGCGTCGATTTTCACCCCTCGGCCCCTTCCGAAGGAGATGAGATTGATAACACTTGTTCCTTAGGTCATAATAAACGTATCCTGTGAGTTTCATCGGTAGAGGCCATTTTCTTCGGTGTTTTTCTATGGGTGTGAGATATGGAAGCGGCGGAGTCGATTTCCACCCCTCGGCCCCATCCGAAGGAGATGAAATTTATAACACTTGTTCCTTAAATGACAAAGAACGTATCCTGTGAGTTTCATTGGTAGAGGTCATTTTCTTCGATGTGTTCAGAATAATAATAGGTTCTATGGAGGCGGCGTCGATTTTCACCCCTCGGCCTTCCGAAGGAGATGAGATTGATAACACTTGTTCCTTAGGTCATAATAAACGTATCCTGTGAGTTTCATTGTAAAGGTCTTTTCTCTCGATGTGTTCAGAATAATAATAGGTTCTATGAAGGCGGCGTCGATTTCCACCCTCGGCCCCTTCCGAAGAAGATGAGATTGATAACACTTGTTCCTTAGGTCATAATAAACGTACCCTGTGAGTTTCATCGTAGAGGTCATTTTCTTCGGTGTTTTTCTATAAGTGTGTGATATGGAGGCGGCGGCGTCGATTTTCAACCCTCGGCCCCTTCCGAAGGAGATGAGATTGATAACACTTGTTCCTTATGTCATAATAAACGTATCCTGTGAGTTTCATTGGTAGAGGTCATTTTCTTCGATGTGTTCAGAATAATAATAGGTTCTATGAAGGCGGCGTCGATTTCCACCCCTCGGCCCTTTCGAAGGAGATGAGATTGATAACACTTGTTCCTTAGGTCATAATAAACGTATCCTGTGAGTTTCATCGGTAGAGGCCATTTTCTTCGGTGTTTTTCTATAAGTGTGAGATATGGAGGCGGCGGAGTCGATTCCACCCCTCGGCCCCATCCGAAGGAGATGAATTTATAACACTTGTTCTTTAGATGACAAAGAACGTATCCCGTGAGTTTCATTGGTAGAGGTCATTTTCTTCGATGTGTTCAGAATAATAATAGGTTCTATGGAGGCGGCGTCGATTTTCACACCCTCGGCCCTTTCCGAAGGTGATGAGATTGATAACACATGTTCCTTAGGTCATAATAAACGTATCCTGTGAGTTTCATCGGTAGAGGCCATTTTCTTCGGTGTTTTTCTATAATAATTGTGAGACATGGAGGCGGCGGAGTCGATTTCCACCCCTCGGTCCCATCCGAAGAAGATGAAATTGATAACACTTGTTCCTTAGGTCATAATAAACGTATCCTGTGAGTTATATCGGTAGAGGCCATTTTCTTCGGTGTTTTTCTATAAGTGTGAGATATGGAGGCGGCGGAGTCGATTTTCACCCCTCGGCCCCATCCGAAGTGGATGAAATTTATAACACTTGTTCCTTAAATGACAAAGAACGTATCCTGTGAGTTTCATCGGTAGAGGTAATTTTCTTCGATTTCGATGTGTTCAGCATAATAATAGGTTCTATGGAGGCGGCGTCGATTTTCACCCCTCGGCCCCTTCCGAAGGAGATGAGATTGATAACACTTGTTCCTTAGGTCATAATAAACGTATCCTGTGAGTTTCATCGGTAGAGGCCATTTTTCTCTTCGGTTATTTTTGATTGATCATAATTTTCTTTTTTTTTTCAGGGCTTTATTTCAGAGTTCCGGTGTGAGAAAAATCTGATTTTCTAGTATAATATTGGAAATCATTTCAGAAGATATTCTAGAAATTTCAGCTCGCTACTTCATTCAGTCATTCCAAGTCAAAAGTTATGATACATTATATTTCACGACCCGACGCCACTGGTAAAACGGCCGCTGTCTCCGAAGAAGTGGCTGCTAACTCACACCGGTGTCGTTTTTTAGTACTACGAATGTAGGGCCGTTTCCTATCTTTCTATACTCTATAATCTATAATCTATGTCACGTTTGAAGCTGTCAGTTTTGACGTTGGTCGTTGAAATGCATGAAAATGATCCGGAATTCCATCGAAAAATCATCTTGAGTGATGATCCCATTTCCGCCTCGGTGGCCTCGTCAACAAGCAAAATTGTCGCATCTGGGGCTCCGAAAACCCAAGAGTTATTGTTGAAAAGCCTCTCTATTCTCAATGTGGGACTGTTTCGTGCGGTTCATGATCCGGCGGAGTCATTGGACTTTACTTTTCGGAAAATGAGGCTGGAGCAACAGTTACGGTGAATCGATTGCGCTATCGAGAGATGATCAAAGATTTTTTTATGGCCGAAATTGGATAGTACTGATCTGGACAACGCTTACTTTCACAAGAGGCGCCACGTGCCACACAAGCAACGAAACCATCGATCTTTTGCGGGAAAAGTTTCTGTACCGTGTTATCTCTCAAAGTGGCGATCAAAACTGGCCACTGAGATCTTGTGATTTAACACCTTGCGACATGTTCCTTTGGGGCCACGTGAAAGAGAAGGTCTACGCCCAGCATCGATTCAAGACCTGAAAGATGGAATTCGTGAGGCTATCGAGGACATAGGGCAGCCACTTTGCGTTTTGTTTTTGGAAATTTTCATTAAAAGGATATGGTCCTGTAAGCGTGGTCGTGGTGGTCATTTGCTTCATGTTATTTTTCACTATTAACGGCATAGCTTCTTCTTCATAATGAAATAAAAATCCGATCATTTATATTGAAAAATGGATTTTTCTCTTCGAATATCAAAATAACACCTTTTTTGGAAAACCCCTTATAATCAACAAATATCAATTATAAAAAACATGTGTTTATTGAAAAATGAATTTCTTCCAGGGCGCATTTTGAAATTTTGTCACAGGCGCTTGAATCCTAGTTCCGGCGCTGATTAATTTACATACATACTTCCTTAAAATTGCACAACAATAAGTACTAATTTACTTTCAATACTCAATGTACTTATGGAGAGACGATACCGTAAATAGTGCGGTTGGGTCTTTCAGACCCCAAATTGAAAAAAATGGACCGTACTCCTTTCTAAAACAGAATAGGGTAGGCTAGGTTATAAGTGGAGTTGCTCTTGTGATTTGAATTGTCATGGGGTCAGTGATACCTCACCTCATTAACGTAGGCTTAATAGCAACGCTGTATGTACGAATTAATTGATTCTTCGCGTTGATAATTGAATGTATAGTATTTTTGTTTTGTTTTTCAGGTGAGTCTTCAAGCCGCACGAAATTTCGTCCTTTGAACTGGTAAGCAACATAACAACTTATGAAATTTAGGAAGCTTATTATTATTAGCGATGAAATGCATTTATACTTCATACACGAGAAAGTGGAGCAAATATTCCTCCTCATTCCGACAAAATATTTGAAATGCTTTTTATTCGAGAGAAACTTTAGTAAAATGCCATTAGGTTCACTTATATTCGTCGAAAGATCGAGATGTTAATATTTTATTGATATGCTTCCGCTTGCATTTCCTCCATATTTACGTTTCTAAACCCCTGGATTGTTACGAGAATAAGTATGAAAATATTCGATAAAAGTAGACTGCTGGATCAGCAAGAGTTATATATACAAATCCGAAATCCATGCGAAGTCGCCAATTATTGTTGAGCTTTTTCGTCTTGCATAAGGTTTTATGATCATTATTCATCTTCATGTTCCTAAGGCACTTTCAGTTTATTTCATGCTTCGATACAGCATACTGTTATAAATAATCCTCAGTGTGGATCAAAATGTTATTATTGATTTTCTTTTTTACTGAGAATGTAATATCAGTTTGAAATAAGTCTTCTTCTACTTCTACTACAAACTGACGATCAGTTGCTAGAAAATCCATTATATTTCAATGAAATAAGATCACCTAAATTATGATGAGGTTTCTTGAGAATGGCTCTCAATCTGATTCAATCCATTATACAGGGTTAGTCAGGAAGAACGGTATACAAACTCCAATATCGTATTGTACACGTGGAAATGATTCAAAAAAACTCATAGGATCTGACACAAATCTCATTTATTTTCGGGGTACAAAGTGTTCAAGCAAGAATTCTTTTCAAGTTTTTATCTCGCACTATCTACATTTTTCAAGATATTGAACTGAAATGTGGCATAAATAGTATCATTGATAATACGCTATGTGATATGCCAATATCGATAACAAATTAACAAGGTGATTTTTTTCTTGAATACTATCCCTCGTTTTCCTCTAGAAATTTTTTCGGTAAGCCACTGTTATTCGGAAAAAATGTGAAAAGAATCTTTGTTGATATACTCATTTTTATGCTCTTGTTTGCCGCATCTGTTACAGATTTCGTTAAGAAAACTATAAAAAATTCTCTCAAAATCCTCAGAAGAATCCAAATTGTCATGAAAACTACAGTTAGTAAGCTGTAGTGAATAAGTTCATTATTAATCTTTATGCTTATTTTTTCGATCTGTAGCAATTTTGGTCATAAGATTCGATGAATCATTACCAGAAATGTACTTCAAGACCCTGTATCTCGATAACAAATGAAAATCGTAGGAAAACATATGAGTTTTAGATTTTTTAATTATTTTGCTCCTGAAGTTTAGCCTGTTCCTCCTGAATCACCCTGTTTTATTTTTCATTACATACACAACGTGACTCAAAACAATAATGAACCATTAAAGAACAACAGAATAAATATGAAAAAATTCCATCTCTCTAGGTATTGATCATATATGAATACCTCATTTCACCCTTTTACGTCCGAAATCAGTGCCTACAAGACTGTTTGATGATTATTTATTTTTTGTTCGAATATTTTTCAGGAATTTTTTAATTGGAATCAAAATGATTTCGTAATATGCAGGGTGATTATGAAATGATGCGAAAGATTGAAGAAGGTGGTTTGTCAGATAATTTTAGGAGAAAAAATGTTCCATAAATGAAGATCCGGAAATGCATTGTTTTCAATATACAGTGTGTTGAAGTTTTACTGAACTATCTAAAAAAGTGGAACGCTGGTGATATATTTCAAACTAATAATCATTTTTGAATTCTTCGTTTAACTTAAAAAAATCTCTTTCTTTTTTCCGTGTACGGCACTGTTTTTTTGTAAAAAAATAAAGTATCGGCTCTGAAACCAAATGTCCCGACAAATACGCGTTGAGATGTTTTATTTTCAGACACAAAATTTTCCCGTAAGAAAAGCGGGTGAAATAGATTTTTTGTACAACTGTCAAAAAAACTTGACTTTTCTTCATCACTATGGATGCGTAAAATATTACTTTTTCACCGTTAAAAAAAGTCTTTTTTTCACCGTTAAAAAAAGTCTTTTTTTCACTGCTGATAACTAAAATTAGAACAACTTAAAAATAATGAATATTTTAATAACAACTAATTTCACAATATTATGATTGTATCTGTACCTTATAAAGTAAATTAGTTTCGTCATCAGCATCTCTGAGAAATTTATTGATATTATTCCTCCATAACACTTTAGATTTCTTTCCTCGGTATCCGACGCTTTTGTTCTTAATAAGCGGGACCAATTTTGAAAAATTCCTTATATCAATATTTTCCTTGACATTCGATGTTTTTTTTAAGATGAGCTCCATAACTTGGAAGGTTTAAATTTTTTATTTGTCCTCGAAATAGCATGTGAGCACATTTTCCAGAAACCTTTTTCACGTTGTTCTTGTTGCGCCATTCTCGAAATTGGTTATATGTTTTCTCATATATTAGCTTTGATTTGGCTGGTAACGTATAAGATACAATTGTATTTGCTTCTTCAGCCATATCTGCGGGGGTATCACTACCACTATCATGTTCAACATTCATCTTCTTAAAATAATTCGAAATTGAAACAACTACGAGCAAATACTGTCAAAGATTCAAACAATTTCAACAAACTGTTTCTATAGTTACGACACAGAAAGATCACTGGATTCATTTAAATATTGTTCTGAAAGCATTATCCTCAATGATTATACGTATTTCAGACGATGTAAATTCACATTCACAGTGTACACAAAAAATGTTGTTTGTATTTCGTGCGTATAAAATTCGTGTTTTCATGGCACATTCGAGTGAATTTTTGGCCTCGACCTGCGGTCTCGGCCAAAATTGACACTCTCATGTGCCATGAAAAAAACACTATTTTACGCACTTGATACAAAAATAACTATTTTGTCATAAATTAAACCAAGAATTAAAAAAATAAATGTTCTTTTGCAATATCTCAGTGGCGTACCACTTTTTCAAGTAGTTTTCAAGTAACACGTTTACATCCTGTATCTTGGGAACAATGCATTTCCATGCTCATATTTGAGGAATTTTCTTATGAAATGATCTTGGAATTGTTACAGCAAAATAAAGTTTCTCTGAATTTTTTTTCCTTGTAAATAATTTAGTTAAGTATCTGAAATTTATTTACGCGTCAAATATTTCACATGCACATGCACTTTAAATATTCAATCACTGAAACTACTTGGAGTCAGTTTATCTTTTTATTTCAGAAATATAATAAGAATCGGAATTTCACTTATAAAAACATATACAAAATTTTAATTATTTGAAATATATCGGCTTTTTAATTAAGATTCCTAAAATTACACTTTCAATTCAATAGATTCGTTTTCGACAATCTCAGATTTATTCAGCAATTCCTGAATCTCTTTCAAACTTCTTCCCTTCGTCTCAATAAGGTAAAAGTGGGAAAATATCACTGCTGCAATACTGAACGACGATAAAATCCAAAATGCTAATCCAGTACCTATTTGTTCCTTGATGAGGCTGTAACCATTAGTAAGAAGTAAACCTGTTATTGAACCCAAAATATTTGCCAGAGATGACGCTTGCCCCTTGAGTCTTGAAGGGAAGATTTCTCCCAATACTATAAATGTGACCGCTCCAGATCCTATACCGAAAACGAACATGAAGATTGTCATGGATGTCAGAGGGAGCCAAGATATAGCGCTCACCGAAACACTATGTATTTTCAAGAAGAAATAAAGCCCAAAAACAATTAGACTTAGCGAAATACCGCTGTATGAAAAGACCAGAAGGCTTTTTCTTCCATATTTGTTAGTGAAAATTGGAGCAATAAGCCCAAAGACTACCTGAGAGAACCCAAGTATTATGAGACTTATATCGCTTGGAATGAAATCGTCAACCTCTTCGAAAAGCGTCTGACCAAAACCCATTATAATACTGATTCCGGAAGTTTGTTGGAAGCACGCTACTGCTACCCCTATTATCAGACTTTTCCGTGCAGTTTTACTTCCAATAATTTCAGAGAAAGAACCTCTATTTTCTGCCTCCAGTTCGACGTATTGCTGGATCTGCTTGAGCTCTTCTTTGACATTATCAACACCTCTCAAGCTCTTCAGTGCTTCTTCGGCTTTGTCAATATCTTTTTCTACCAGATAATACGGTGATTCTGGAATGATCAGAATAATAAGCACTGCATAAACTGATACGCATATAGCCAGTATAAGATTGAAACATGTAAAAGATGTATAGGGCCCAATGGAAAGAGAAAAGAGTAATCCTACATTCAGGAAAAGATTGAAAGCTGCCCCAAGAACTCCCCTGGTAGTTGGATCAGTTAACTCTCCAAAATAAATTGGTAGTATCGTAAACATTCCTCCATTGGTTACTCCGCCCAAGATACGAGCTAAAAAAATCAGCCAGATGTGTTTCGCGAAAATCAAAATCACAAAAGATATTAAAAGTGGAAATGTCATCACAATTAAGCTTGGCCTCCGCCCAATTCTTCGGGCAAGTTCTCCGCTTAGACAGGAACCTATCCACATGCCGAAGCTTCCTATTGTTATTATCCATACTTCTTCAGTTGGCACAATAGTCCTTCCCAAAGGATTGTCATCCAAACCTGACAATTTTATGAGAATGGGTGAGGACCATGAATAAAAGACGCCAGTCAAGAATATTCCAAATTGTGCTGAAAAAAATAAGTTGTCAGTTATGAAAATCATGTAAATATTAATAAATTCTGATTTTTAATACAAGGCAGAAGGCAATTGATATTCTGGCACGAGTTTGAAATACAAGTAGGTATACTCAAAAAGTCGCGAATTTTCAACTGAACTAGCGTTGTAATTTAACAAATTTTCATTGAATTATATATTTTTGAATATCAAATCATCAAATTTTATCGCATCAAAAAATGTGGCTTCTATAACTATGACCAGATTCATCCCCCATATACCTGTTACAGAATAGGATGCTGATCTTCAAGAGTGTGATATCCTTCAATGATTCTAAAGTGAAAAGTTCACCATAAGCCGTGAGCCTTACGAGCTACACGTATTGAAACTTTGAGAAAAAATCTTTTTTTCGGCAACCGTCCGGGAAGTACCCACTTTCCGGACGCTTTTTCTTTGAGAAAGAAGCCTTTCCCGGCCTAGTCCGGGAAGTACGTACTTCCGGACTAGGCCGGGAAGAATCACGTCGTTTTGATCATAGTAAATATGAAAATCTTGGTAGGTATATTTTTGATAAATGAAGTTACCATAGCACTGAGAAAACGGCTGACAGTTCATATAAAATTAGTTGTCAAGAATTTGCATGTTTTCTGATCGCAATCCCAATCCGCATTAAAATATGGAAAGCAGCAGTGATAGTGACAATGAAAATGTGCCTTGGGAAATTTCCAATATAGCAGCCGCTGCTACAGCACAATTATTGCCTGAAAAATCAAAATCAAGGTATGAAAACGTGTATGATTCGTTCACGAAATGGATGGAGATGAAGCAATGCAAAATTATAACAGAGGATGTAATGTTGGCCTATTTGGCGCATAAATCAGAAACAGTCAAATCCTCCACTCTGTGGAGCATGTACTCTATGTTGAAAAGTACCATTTTAGTAAAGAAAAATGTGAACATAGCCATTTTCCCAAAAGTTCTCGCATTTCTAAAAGGAAGAATGTTGGTTACAAAGCCAAAAATCAGAAGTTTTCAGCAGTGAACAGATCAGCAAATTCATTAGAGAAGCGGATAATGATACATATCTAATGCTGAAGGTGATTTTAACAAAATATTACGATTGTAGGATATAAAAGTATCAACTTACTTTTCAGGTAGCAACAATTATTGGGTTAGCCGGCGCGTGCAGAAGAGAAGAACTGACAAAAATGTCGATTGATTTAATAAACGATAAGGAAGACATGTTGCTTGTGAAAATACCGGATTCCAAAACACATATTGAGAGAACTTTTGTTGTAATTGGGCAAGAAAACTGCTGTTGTATAGACAATATTTATCTTTACGGCCATCTCATACTCCACACAACAGATTATTCGTGAATTACAAAAAGGGAAAATGTTCGATTCAGCCTGTTGGTATCCACACTTTCGGGAGTCTCGGAATGAAAATCGCAGAGTTTTTACATTTACCCAATCCTAAAAATTACACAGGCCATAGCATTCGTCGAACTTCGGCGACGTTATTTGCTGACAATGGTGGAAACATCACAAATTTGAAGAGACACGGTGGCTGGAAGTCTACCAATGTGGCTGAAGGATATATAGATAATCCCTTGAAAACAAAATTAAAATTGCCAAGACCATTCAAAAATCACCACCAGAGAAATAATCGATGCGAAACGGAAACTTTGCCATCTTGTTGTGGCTTCAACAAAAGGAATTTAAATATACCAGGCATTTCAAACAAATTGAATCCCTTCAATATCAGTAATTGCTCGAATTTTAATATAAATATTAATATAAATAAGAATTAGAATGTTTCTGTTAATATGTGATATTTTCTGTTCTGTTTAATTTAAATAAGAATTAAAATATATAAAAAAGAAATGTGTCGTCTCATTGATTTGTTATTCTAGACGGTTGCCGAAAAAATATTGTACGCAACACGCCCGAAAATGGTTTTTTTGGACTCATAGACTTCTAGGACTCGCTTGCGCTCGTCCTAGAATTTTGTCTATTCGTCCAAAAAAACCCTATTTTCCGGACTTGTTACGTAAATTACTATTATCGAAATTTTTCGTGGCATTCTGGATTTATCATTGCCATTTGGCATTGGCGCTCCATGCATCAACAACTAACGTACGACAGATGGAATAGATATTTTCGGTGAAAAAATGATACTTCTTTTTCTGCGAATAAAATAGTTATTTTTGTATTAAGTGCGTGAAATGAGTGATTTTTTCATGGCATACGAGAGTGTTAATTTTTTGCCGAGACCGCAGGTCGAGGCCAAAAATTCACTAGAATGTGCCATGAAAACACAAATTTTATACGCACGAAATACAAACAACATTTTTTGTACAACTGTGAATGTGAATTTACATCGTCTTAAATATAAAATGATTGAGACAATGCTTCCATTGTAACATTTTTATGCATACAGTCTTTACTTTTTTTCACCATTGAAAAAAGACTTTTTTTAACGCATCATTGTGATGAAGAAAAGTCAAGCTTTTTGACAATTGTACAAAAATTATATTTTTCTACAAGCGTGCACTTTCATTCTCTTTCCCGCACGTATTTCAATTCGTAAAGAGTCACATTGCCAAACAGTGTGGGAAAAACCCCTGCTATTCCATTACCGCACGCAAAGCGTGTGGTAATGGATTAGCAAGGGTTTTTCTCGCACGCTTTTTCTAAAGAATAAACTGAATAATGATATATCTCTATGCCACCGACGACGTTACTATGGAAACGATGAGAGTACAATGGTAACGACTTGTCAGAGACTTTTGTCATTCATGTGTATTTAGAATGATCAATTCACATTTGATCTGTGTGTTGAAATCGATCTCGTATAAGCGCTTGTAGAAAAAATATTGTTCCTAACTCGTGCGGAAGTGTTTTTCCCGCACTCAACTGCTTACCCAACGGCAGTTTCGTGCGGGAAAATATCACTTTCCGCACTTGTTAGGAAAATAACTATTTTGATCTCTATTCAATTTCAGCCGACGCTTCGTTAGATTTTCGTACGGAAGCTAGCATAATTTCAGGTTTTCAATAGATCGTTTCAATGAAATATTTGAAGAAGTTTCAATTGAATTAAGGAAAAATAAGTATCTACTGATATTTTCACTCTTCAAAATAAAGGCAATATAAACAATTATTGATTCGAATAAGAAATCGGTGGCGTACCATATTTTTTTCGAAAATATATATTTTACACCCCCCACGGTTTCAATTTAAAAATTATCTTCACTTCAAGGTATGGCTGTTGATGCTTAAGCGCGTGTACCAAATTAACAATTTATATAGAATGGTACCGAAAATTTGATAGAAAATTTTTTTTCTCAAACACCATTGGTGCAGTATCCAATTGACACTGTGGTGGTGAATATATTTTACACCGGCAGTTGTTGATGTTTCTCTTCCAGAAGGTGTAGTAAGTTTATTCTTCAAAAACAGTTATAAATTCAATATTTATTTATTTGTTCCCTTTTTCCTGGTCGCAGTTCCATGCCTTTTTCCCCTTCTTAATTTCTGACAATCAGGAACGAGCAATTTTGAAAGACAAATTGTTTTTATATGGAAGAACTGATCGGTAGCAGCTGTCAACAGTTTCTTCGAGTTTACCTGTGACAAACCTTGACAGTTCTTCTCAAATGAATACCTAAATACAGGGTATCCCGGGAAGAATACGACAAACGGATACCATAAATCAAGTACATCAAGGGGACCAACAACAAGAGGTTTTTAAGGGGCAGCCTTCGCATCCTATGGGTGAAATTTCAAAGTTCAATAACTCTTAAACAACTCATATCGGATCAGCCTGTGCGTGACATTACGATTTTTATGACCGAAAAGGATATTAAGGTTTGAGTAGAGAGTTTAAATTAAAAAATAAAACCATAAAGAACAGTGTTCACTTATAAAATGTGATTTATCCAAAAACTTTCAACCAACAATCTGGATAATGAATAAAGGGGTAACAAATCTTTCAAATTTGGAATTATTCGATGGAATAGTTTAAGAGTTATTGAACTTTGCAATTTCACTCATGGGGTATGTTTAGTGATCACTTGTATAACAGTGCCAAGCAGAAATTTGGAATTTTTTTCATTAATTCATTCTTTGTGGTTACGAAAATGAAAAAAAAAAATAAAATGTTCACGTACAAGAAATTTCTGAAATATTGAAAAATGGCGATCGTAAATCCAAATTTGAAATCATTCGGTCGAATAGTTTAGGAGTAATTGAACTTTGAAATTTCAGATTTGAATTTAAGATGAATAACACCCTGTATATCCCTCAAACGATTAAAACCTCTTTATGCTAGTCCACCTTGATGTAATTCATAGTATCCGTTTGCCTCATTCTTTCCGGAACACTCTGTATAATGCTTGCTGAATAATTGGTACTCTTGAAATAATTCGTCAAATACTACTTCAGACATCTAATTTTTCCTGAGAAAAAATGCCAAGTAATACTTTTCAACAAGAAGCCTTCGGGATTTTTTTCGGGAAATTGGACGCCTTCATGATATTACTCACTAAAGAATTTTTCGAAATTATTTCAGCTAAAATTCAATTCTCAATCATAATATATACGTACCAATTTTTAGAAATATAAACAATTTCAAACCAAAACAAAGTAGCTATTTGGCGTTTTCGGAATAAATCTACATTTACGAATTCATCCAAGAAGAAATATTCCAAAATAATTATCATATCCATACACAGGGTGGACCACTAATAGTTCACGGGGTATGCAGTTTTTGAAATTTTGGTTTCTGGGGCAAGATCCACTGCTTCACTGATCCTGAATCTTTTCATTGTATATGCGTTGTTGCCGTTTATATCCAAAAATACTAAGATCTTGAATATGTAATATAAGACGAAAAGTATATTATAGTTCTTTTATCATTCCTAGCTTATTTGATATTTCATAGATACCTAATTCAGAATGAACCTGAAAGTTCTCATGTATGAAAACTTGCTTTCATTTGGAAAACCTCACAGATTGGATTTAAAACTATGGTGTATTATTCAAAAGGAAGATCAATTAATTTTCTTTTTCAGTATACAGGTTTCAAAATTCACATCGAAAACAATGCATCAGAGAGATCATTTTGCCGTACAGTTGAACATTAGTATATTCGGAAGATTTACGTGCTATTTTCGGGCAGGAATGAATATGATGCTATGCGGATTATGCATTTGTTTTGTCATATCTTTGGGAGTGGTCTAAATAAACCAGTATGGTAAGCAACTTGAAGAATTCTAATCGAGCCTGATGCATTGACTTAAGGCTATGTTCAGATGATGAGCGCTCAACGCGCGTTTTGCTAACGCGCGTTGTTTACAACTACATGTATTTTGAACGCCCATCATCTGAACGTTCAGATGATGGGCGTTCAAAATACATGTAGTTGTAAACGCGCGTTAGCAAAACGCGCGTTGAGCGCTCATCATCTGAACGTACCCAAACGCGTCTGGCGGCCCGTGTTAGTCGATCGACAACCATTATCGTTCCTTGGACCATATATCGCGTCACAAACAGAGCACGTAAATCTGTTCAATGAAGGCAAAATACTCTTGCTGATGCATTGAATTTCGTATGTTTCCGATATTATATTTCGAACCTGTATATTACGATAAGAAGGATAATAATCTATTAGAAAAAATCTGCTTGACATGTTTTGTTACGTTATCTCCCCTTTTTTGAAGGACTCTGTATGATCTGAAACATATTTTAAAATATCGGATACAAAAGATATGAATAGTCTTTACTGAAAATCACCACTTTTCAAGATACTGAGTGCCGAATTATGAATGAATATTATTGAAATTGAAATTGAAAATTAAAACTGCAACAATATCCAAGGTATCCTGAAGAGTATCAGAGTTGTTGAATTTTTTATGAAACCGACATCACCGCACTACCCAAGAAATTAAATTTTTAAACATTTTGTAGTTTTTATTATCCGTAAACTTCGAGGGCACCATCGACCGTGAGCCACCCTGTATAGTATGATATAACATTATGCTCTACTTGTTGATTTAAGTAGTGTCGTCCATTATGAACACTTTCAGAGTAAAAAAACATTTTCTTACAATGCAATTTTGTTAGATAATGATCGGATCAAATTTCAAATAACTCAGACATGAAATAATGATAAAAAAACTTGAATGGAGGGTACGCAATCTTTCCATTAGAATTTGAAATGAATCTGAACACGTGCGAAAGTTTTTATTACCTACCTACTTAGAAGTTCAGTCCGAATATGATATGTGGCTACAATGTAACAATTTAATCTGCTAAGATTGAAACAATTTATAGATATTTGATGATAGCATTAAGTTGGATTATGATGTCTGGCGAGAAATTCAAGTCTTCTAACGTTTGAACTTTTCAATCGTTTCAATCCATCCTTTCAAATTTATGCATATTCATGAATGCGTTGATCAGGAAAGGTCAAAAAACAAAATAGTTAAAAAAACCCAGCTTAAGCTGTAGCTATCTAATGAATAATTACTGATGGAATGTCACTCTTCACACACTCAAGAAAAAGAGACATATTTCAAGTTTGCTTATTCTCTCCTTTTTTGTTCGTGTTCTAAACTTGGAACAAAAATATTTTATAGACACTTTTTTGATAGGTATTCAATGACTTCCTGATTCATTACATGAATTTTTGTTTTTTTATGGAAACAATAATTTTATTTCGCTTAAGAATTCCGTTTTTCCTTGTTTAAAATATGTACAGGTTTGGAAAATCACATCAGAAAGGTACGATATACAATGCATCAGGCATTATTTTTCCGTCCAGTTGAACAGATGAATAGTCGAAAAGTCGATTACGGGCAGCCTGACACATTGAATAATTCGGGAGAGAGACAAGACTAATTATTGCAATCAGACCACGGTTTTCAGTCAATTAGAGTGAGTTACAGTCTCTCGACTATTCATCTGTTCAACTGTACTGAAAATTACTCTGTCTGATCCATTGTATATCGTATCTTTCTGATGTGAATTTCCAAACCTGTAAATATTTGAAACATGGAAAAACGGTGATCATTCTTAAGTGAAAATTAATTATTGGTTCCATAAAAAAACAAATTTCATGTTATATATCAGGAGAGAAACAACCAGGAAAAACTAGATTAAGTCATAAAATTCATATAATCAAAAAAGTGTCCGTATAATATTTTTATTTTAAGTTCACAACACAACAAAAACGGAAATAATGAAACAAATTTAAAATATGTCTCTATTCCTTAAATGTGTAAAGAGTGATATTTCAGTAATTATTCGTTGGAAAGCTACATCTCAAGCTGGGTTCTTGTTAACTCTTTTGTTTTTTTGACTCAACCTGTATAATATGTCATATATCGCTCTCAAGTCAATGAAGACGTTAGGGTGGTACATGGGTCTCCTAGAAACTTTATTGGGGGTAGTGATGAATGAATTGGTACAATTTTGTTGAACATAGGCCATATAAAAATTTATGGGAGCCTGGGCCAAACATTGCCCCTTCTAGCGTATCTATTGACCTGAGAGCGTTATAAGAGATGTCATAAATTTTTGAAACAATATCAAAAAGGTGATTATCTTCAAGTAAAACTAATTTATTATTTTTATAAGGAAAACGAGATTTAAAGTGACAAATCAGAAAGGAAACCCCTCAGCAAAAATTAGATTAAGCCACTGGATTGAAGTTGATAGCCCAAACAGGAACAGAGATAATAACCAAAAAACAGTTGCCCAAATGTCAATTATGGCTTATAACTTGAAAATAAAAGACAACTGAGCAATGTGGTGGACGGCATAGGTATAAAATAAGGTTTTCGCAAAAAGATGACCGAAATCAAAAAATTTAAGTTGAATAGTTATAACATATCTGTCCACCCGTATATTACGTCCGACAACAATAAAAAAAAGAATATTTCAATCCAGTAATTCATTCAACTCAAAAAGTTAAATATTTCACAGCCTAAAAATTTTGCACTTCATCAGAATTATTGGTATTTCCTGTGTGACAAGAAAGTTCAATGAAACGATTTGTACGAATTAAAAGTCCATATATGATGATTCACCTCAACGCTTAGTTTCGCATATTTCCATTGGATTTATTGCTATGGTGTCATTGATTATATGGTGTAAATAGTTTTCGAAGCAATCAATAGAAATTTATTCTCAAACTGAATCCATACGTTTTTATCAACACTTGTGTCCCTAAGGTAAAACAGCATTTGTCTTTTTCACATAAGTTATACTCAGGAAGTACCCTACAAGCAGTAAGGAATAAAATAATTTTTATCGAATAATTTGAAACTTCCTCGTTGTTTGTTATAATTAGACACCAGTCTGATAAGAAGCTTTTTTTGGTGAATAAAATATCTAGTTCTAGAAAAGAAACGAATCAAATCTCTGTACTCTCAGTTCGAAAAATGGGGATTTCTCCAAGGAAAATATTACTAGTATGCATATAAAACCGAGAATACCTCAGTGAAATACGAAATTAGAATCTTGAATTTAATACTTGAGAAAACATTATCTAAACGCATTTCGTTTCGGTTTCGGGTACCAAGCTCAATTTCCTTTGATGTATTTCATCTTTCTATCGCGTGGTCGTTGCATTATGTGAAATGATATTGAGTCGGTCTGAGTTGCGAGACGCGTTCACAGTGATACTATGTGCTATCGAAACACAACAATCTAGCGTTATCTTCAACCCGATCACAAATTTTTCTACAAATCCAATCTCTTAAGCTAACTAACACTTCACACTCAAATTATGTGTGAGTAAAGAATTCCGTCTGCATAGCCATTATATTTTTTGCTATCTACCCACGAACTTATCAATTTCAGTGACATTATTAGGAAACATTTGAAATCGTATCACATTAGGGAAAAATTCTAAAGCACATCATGATGACAATATATATGATATGTTATTTCCGTTCTTAATATGCAAATATCTATTTCAAATCAGAATTCATTGAATCAATTAAAAACAAAGAATGACTCTCACCTGTGAGTACAGCAAAATACACGAAATATTTACTCGCGACTGATCCTTGTTTCATTTTGGTTATTGTGGCACAAATGAATGTAAAATATTAAATAAAAATTTCTTTTGGTTTTCCGTCAACAAACCAAATGTCAATCATTTACCTTATGTGATAAGAGCTCATCGATCTGAAGTGAACTAACTGTTTAATATCAGTTGGTTTATTATTATCTTCAACCTGACATATTATAATGATGATATGACAATCTACACTTGGATATACATGTGATTTGTTTATTGGGGTTCTTGAATTCGTTCATGATTTGAACCCACCTCATTATATTCATATTGTTTTTTCTGAAATGGGGTTGTCTTTTCTACGTTGAATTTTTTTCTTGAAATACCTTCGAAAATGACGCATAATAATTTGCTAAATGACGGTGTTGCCTGATAAAGAAAATGTTCTTGTTTGCGGACGAATACATTTGAATGAAAAATTAAGTTATTTTCAATTCAATGATTTACTTTAATCAAAAAGAGTTTCTAGTATGTTTAAGTAAATCTGAGAAGATCAAGAATTTTGCTGGTATCGATTTCGATATTTAATGCTACATTGATTGTGAGTGTAACCGAATTAAATTTTCGATTGAACTGCTGGAGCATTATACAGGGTGTTACATAATAGAATGTCACAACTCAAGGGGATGAATCCAGATGTATTTAGAAAAAAAGTTTTTCTGAACATGGTTCCGTAAAAGCTTCGTTACGGAGATACAGATTTCCAAGAAATTTGGTTTTTTCTTCATAACTACAGTTTTTGAGGTATTCATTCCAAATTTAGAATGCGAGCTATTTTCAACAGTCTCAATCATTGCACTTCCTGACTGTTAACGGAAATCTTCAGGGTCTTTTCTTTTGCTGACCCATGTGTCCTTTTTCCCTCTAAAACTTTTTTCGGTACGCCACTGATCAGCGTAAAATCAATTTTTGATATCTTCGTTCAATTTAAAAACTTTTTCGTATTTTTTCGTATTTCTATACCGAGTAAAAAATCATTGAACGATTCTATTTGATATTGAATAAGCTCAAGTTTAGTCTCAGAGGACGAGCTATCGAAATAAAAGCAAGTTTTGGGAATACCTATCGAGTATTTTTATTATTTTTTTAGGGAATAACATAGCATACATTTTGAAAACGAGAAAAAAACGGTAATCGTTTTTAAGTAAAAATAAGTTATTGATTTCATAGGAAAAAGCGGAAATTCATGTAATAAATCAGGAAGGAATCTCCCCAGCAAAAATCAGATTGAGCCTATCAAAAAAGTATGTGTATAATGTTTTTATTTCAAGCTTATAGCACAAATAAAAATGGCGATACTGACCAGAGTTGAAATTGCCCAAATGTTAATTACGGCATAATAAGATTCCCGAAAAAAAAATTATCGCAATGTGTCATTCATTTTTCTCAGATGGTTGAGAGGTTGAAGTTAGGGATCACCAATTCTGGTCACTCTGTACAAACTCTGCTTTTCGAAAAAAATACATATTTCACGCCTTTCAACATTTAAATATCTGAGCATTTGATCAGCGAGCGATTAATGGTCGATACAATTCAATAGTTCGTGAACATTAATTCACGAGTTGATTTCAAGATTTTTTCGTCGACCTCATTATGAATTGAGTGTACATTTTTTATTGAAATACAATTTTATTTTTCATATTTCGCATCGAAATTATGGGAATAACTCTATAAAATTAATTATTCATTTTGAGTTCGACGAAAAAGATCTATTCCGATTCATTCGACATTTATCTCATGATTTTTCTATTCATTCATCAAACTCCATGAATTCAAATTGTATCATACATTCTGAAATATATTCATAATTGTGAATGTCAGAGCTTTTACCTCAACCATTTCGGTATGGGATCATCTTACAACAAGTATTGAATAGTCTACCAAGAAAATAGAATTTTTCGTAGACGACGGGGTAAGGCTCTTTTCTTTAAAAATTTTTCCTGCTGATTCAAATATTTGATGCATGTCACTCATCGTATTTCGGTGTCTACGATATATTTTTAGTTTTTCCGTTAATTTGGTTCCTAATGTATAAACCGAGTATGGTTTTCCTAATCGTTCATACTACCGAATACTACGGCTTTTCCTGTATTTGCAGTACACCCACAAAATTTATTGTTTTTATGAAAATTTTATAACTCAAGGTTGAAGAAGGAAATGATAACATTATTTATAGTTTGAAACTTTTATTTAAAAAGTTAAAATTTTCCAGATGGATTGTTTCATATCAAATTATAACGTAATACCTTCAGATTCAAGTCTCCTCGAGACTTTCATTCCTTGAAGAGAAAAACCAATTACTGATTCCTTGATATCTTGGGTAGGGGGGCTATCCACGGGTTATTCTAGGTTCTATAATTTTGTCAGTTGCCTTCTCATTCTAAAAATTTCTATACTGAATGTTGCTAATTTTCAATGGAGTTTTTGAGTAGATAATTTGGCCAATAATTGTTTTGTTGGAATAGATGGATGGAGATAGATAGATTTGGATTGATTTATTGAAAAAAGAAATGACATCAGGAAATTTCGAAATTAAATGAACCAACATTCAATGTAAATTAGACTACCAACGAAAATAGACACGATTCCAAAAAGATTTTCCAAGTTCGTCTGAAGAAGGAGTCTGATATACAGGGTGACTGGTGACGTAAGGGACAACGGCTAACTGGAGATAGAGGACCTCAAACTGAATGAGGATTGGGGGTTTAAATGTCCCATAAGGCTATTAGTTTCAGAGATACAGGGTGTTTTTTGCAAAAGTGCTAAAACTACAAACTCCCATATCTTCGTCAATATGGCAATTTTTCCGCTGATATTTGGCAAGCTTGTTAATATACATATTCTCCATCAGATCGACACGAGAAAATTCCCAAAAATTGCAGGTCCGTATTCAAAAATTTCAATTTCCGTGTCAGGTGGGAAATATCACTCGGTATATGAAATAAGAAAATTAAATTGGGAAATTGGAAACTGCAAAAAATACTGAGTAAAAATCTGTTTTCAGTTTTAATGGCACAAATTTCTTGAAGTTTTTATGATATGTTGAAAGTCGAATATTACAATTTTTTCATATAGAATTCAAGAAACACACTATTCCTGAAAGAAAAAAACACTGAATTTGAAATGCTTAAATAATCCTGACACATTTTGAATATTCCTTCACATCTTGAAATACTTTTTCATTAAATTTCCTCTCAATATTATAAGAAAAACTCAAAAAACAATACAAACACAAAAAGATTAACAGTAGCATATATGGTTCATAAAAAATCAAATAAACAAATGCTTGATATGCGAGAGCCATTCTACTCACACAATTATTGGCTCTTTTGAACAATTGAAGTACGTTTCATATCCACAAGATGAAAAATTACTCTTGATAGAACAGTAACACTAGATTTGAGCTCGAGAAAAGTTGGACTTTCTTCTCAGAACGCCTGAACAATAATCCATCTGATACTTATTCTTTCAAAAAAATTTATTCTTCTATTAAATAATGCAATGATTCATGAGAAAACAACTAAGCAAATGCTCGAAATCAGAGCAATTTGCTTCAACGGATTTATTGGCTATCTTGAACTATAATGATTTCTTTCTCTTTTGAGATGAGGACTATTCTGAGACCAAATATTATATCCGTTCATTTTGCGCAATCCAAAAACAAGTATCATCTACATATTCTTCATTCGTGAATATTGAAGGCATTTTTCAATAGATAAACAAACGACACAATTCCCAATAATTCACAATCAAAAAAATGTATGAATATAAACGTCATTTTTGAAATGAGCTTACTCTGTGTAGTAGGATGTATTTTATTTATAATGAATAATATACCTCTTATTCTAAAAAATCACTTGTTTCCCTAATATTCTGTTTGCATTAAAGAAATTCATATGCTTCTCAAAAGAAGATGAAGCTACACCCAAGTACATATTAGAGGAAAATAAGTCCTCAAAATTCATACATTATTTCATTGAAGAATAAATTTTGTTGAAAACATAAGTACCACATGGATTATTATTCAGGGGTTCTGAGAAGAAAGTCAAACTTTTCTCGAACTGAAATCCAGTGTTTCTTTTCTATCAAGAGTATAATTTTTCATCTTGTGTATATGAAAAGTACTTCAATTGTTCAAAAGAGTCATTAAGTGTGTGAGGGGAATGGCTCTGGCATATCGAGCATTTGTTTATTTGGGTTTTTTTATGAATCATATGTGCTACTGTTCCTCTCTTTGTATTTCTATTGTTTTTTTAATAAAAATTTTTTTGATAAAAATTAATGAAAAAGGAGTTCAAGATGTGAAGGAATATTCAAAATGCGTCAGGATTATTTAAGCATCTCAAGTTCAGTGTTTTTTCTATCAGGAATAGTGTGTTTCTTGCATTCAATATGAATAAATTGTAATATTCGACTTTCAACATATCATAAAAACTATAGAAAATTTGTGCCATTCAAATTAAAAACAGATTATTACTCAGTGTTTCTTGAAGATCCCAATTTTCCATTTCAATTTTTTTTATCTCATATACCGAGTGATATTTCTAACCTGACACGGAAATTGAAATTTTTGAATATGGACCTGCAATTTTTGGGAATTTTTCTTCTCGATCTGATGGAGAATATGTATAGTAACAAGCTTGCCAAATATCAGCGAAAAATTTGCCATATTGACGAAGATATGGGAGTTTGTAGTTTTAGCACTTTTGCAAAAAACACCCTGTATCTCTGAAACTAATAGCCTTATGGGACATTTAAACCCCCAATCCTCATTCAGTTTGAGGTCCTCTATCTCCAGTTAGCCGTTGTCCCTTACGTCACCAGTCACCCTGTAGATATCAAAACGTTACGTTATCCATTTCATTTATTTCCTTCTTTAGTTTTACTGCTAAGGAATAATTTTTTCAAAACCAATTTGCTCCTGACAAATTAGTGCAATGATTTACGCAGGAACATTTCATATTAATTTAAAATTTTTAATTGTTTCTGTTACAGAGACTGGGAGTTAAAACCCAAGAAAATTTTTTCTAGAAATTGAAATTATTGTGAGGTGTATGGTAATGATGTTGTAATGATATGTATATGTGTACCCTGTTTTTGTAATGCGGTAATACGGAACGTAAACTATTGGACGAGCTCGACTTAAAGCTCTTAAATGGGATCACTCGAGCTTGTTTCAATTTTGAGTGTTATATCACTACTTTGTATGAAATTCAGGAGGACAAACATTTTTACTGAAAAAATTTATACAGTGATCGTCAAAATTATGAAAAAAATCCTATCTCAGAAAAAAATATTTGGCAACAAAATTCTGAAACAAGTCGAGATTTGTTTAACCTTTACCAAATTTTTATGCGTTTTTGAAGGATTTTGCACCCTGTGCCATCCCCATCAACCCTGTAAATTTTTTGAATAGGGAAAGTGCGTCATGTGGTACTTTTTTGGCAAGGTTTTTCTATCTTCTTTACAGGCGTGCAGAAATTCTAAAGAAATTTTTTTTCTTTGAATTAGTTAGTACAAAGTGATTTTCAGTATGTGCACTTTGCCATGGCTCATTTACTTTGAGACGATGGTACCTGATAAATTTTGTCACCAAATGAAAGTCAACTATTACAGATTTGTTCATGCACAACTTTCAACCCCCTGACGTGAAACATTAGAATATGTGAAAAAAATGGGTTGTCAGAAATCTTTCTTCGAATTGAAACATTTTATCGAAAAGTTTCAACTTCAGTGGAAACGTACTAATAATATACCTACTTAAGATTATAACTGAAGCGCAGTGTTTCCCACATTCTAATTTTTCACGTGAGGGAGTTGAAAAGGGTTTGGAGTAGTGCTAAACAAAACTGTAATGTTCGACTTCCTTTCGGTAACAAATTTCATCAGGTACCATAATCTCGAAGTGAATGAGCCATGACAATGTGCACATACCGAAAACCTATTTGAACTAACTAAAAAAAAATTTTTCTCGAAAATTTCTCCGCGCCTGTAGAGAAGATACAAAGACCTTGTCAATAAAGTACCACATAACCCGCTATCCCTATTCAAAAAATTTAGAAGGGTTGATGGGAATGGCACACGGTGCAACAAATATCTTTTAAAAATGCATAAAAAGTTCGTGAAAGTGAAACGAAAATTGATCTATTTCAGGATTTTGTTGACAATTTTTTTTTCGGAGGAAATGAATTTGTTCCATAATTTTGACGCGTAATGTATTTAACTACGATTACCTATTCTAAAAGGAAAGTTGGGATCGAGGCAGCTATCCGTTTCCATCAGCATAATAACCTGTAAATTTCAATATGCTAACCGTGGGTTTCACAAAGCTTTATTGGGCAATCAAATCGTTGATTTTGAATTAAGTCGATGGTTTATGTGAAAATGAACTAAAATTTGCACAGAAATGATAACATTTCAATAATCATGCTGATTGGAGTTTTGTGAAACCCGGCTTGAGTATGTCATTAATTGTATTTCTGTTTCTTCTATTCGAAATTCTTCTTACTATTATTTCAGATCGAGTTTTTTCACAAGAGACTTCAAAATCCAATCAATATAACATGAGTCATTGCAAAACACGACTTCATGAGTTCTACCAACTCTTCCTAGATTCATGCACCTACCTTATACTGTTTTTGATATCGATGCACCAATTGTCACATTTCTATGATATCATCATCAATGGAATTCATTTTGAAATATCGATAATTCGAAATGATATTCAGATAACCTTTATGATAGGTACAGAATTACCATCACCATCAAATATGTAACAATCTCAAAACCTTATCTTTTTAAAGATAAGAATAATGGGTTTTCAAACTTCAACTTCAAGGGATGAAAGTATTTTGTTAATAAAATAAATGAAGAAGAATTATTGAAACTATGATGATGATACTATCACCAACAATTAGAAGTATCGATATTGTTTCTATTCAGTTCGATTTCGAATTAACATTCAGGAATCTTCGGAATTCAATTCTGAAAATAAATAAAGATTTCGTTCCGATCAAAAAATAATCAAAACGGCTTAAAATTCTATCTTCTAATTCCAATTTCGCTGAAAAGTTTGACTTTAGCTGGACCCTAGTTAGAAAAAAGTTTAGCGAAAATTATACATCAGAAACTGAAAAAATATCTGTATTTTTCTCCTTATCAATTCATCAGTCTAAAAATTACACAAATTTCATTATTTACAAATACATTCTATGATTATATATTTAAAGGATGATTTTGATTTTTAATTTTTTTAGTCCCTATTAATGCCTCTTGAATTTCTTGTAAATTCTTTCCCTTCGTCTCCAAAACGAAGAACTTCACAAATAAAACCGCGATGATACCAACGATCGCGAATATCCAGAATGTGTAACCCATTCCAAGTGACGTTTTTAGGATAGTATAAGAATTTGCTAATAATAAGGCACTTGCTGAACTAACAACACAGGTCACAGAAGAAGCGAGTCCTTTAATATTTTGTGGAAAAATTTCACCAATCACTATAAAAGGCACGAACCCACTCCCCGCACAATACATGAATTTGAAGCAAACCAGAGCTGTTAATGGCAACCAAGATATTTGATGAACTTCATAACCATACTCTTTCATCAGAAAATATATACCAAATACAGCAAGCGAAACGGACATGCCGGTATGCGAAAAAAGCAATAGTTTTTTCCTTCCAAGTCTATCGGTGAAAGCGGGTGAAATTGAACTGAATATCACCTGAGCAGTTCCTAATATTATAGCACACAAATCACTTGGCAAAAAATCACCAACTTCTTCGAAAATTGACTGTCCGAAACTCAATATTATTCCTACACCAGAGCACTGTTGAAACAGGACCAATCCGCATGTTATTAGGAGAGCTTTCTTGCCTGTTCTGCTTTCGAAAATATCTGAAATATTTCCAGTAGTCTTCGTCTTGTTGTTGACAAATTCTTTGATTTGGAACATTTCCGATTTAACATCTTCTTTAGCTCTTAGTTTCTTCAAAACTCTTTCTGCTTCTTCCTCGTTCCTTTCAATAAGATAATACGGTGTTTCAACTACGATAAAGAGTACCAGAATCATATAAATTGCTGGACATGCCGCTAAAATAACATGAAACCAAAAGAACGATGTGTATGGTCCAACGCATAAAACGAACAAAGTACCAATATTCATAAAGAGATTCATGACTCCTCCTAAAAAACCTCTGTTTTTTGGCTCTGTGACTTCTCCGAAATACATTGGATCTACTGCGAACATTCCACCACTGGTCATACCTCCTGCTATTCTGGCCAAAATCATTAGCCACATAGAATCGGCCATTGTTAAAACCGAGTAGGAGATCAACATGGGAATGCTCATTATGATGAGGGCCTTTTTTCTTCCATAATTCTTTGCAAGAACTCCACCTATATATGATCCTGTCCAATTACCGAAGACTCCAATTGACACCAACCATCCTTGTTCTCCAGCCGTGATTTTTCTACCCAAAGGATTATCCTGTAAAGAGCTGAGTTTAACAAGTATGGGAGAGGTCCAAGCAACGAAAGTTCCATTTAGAAAAACTCCAAAGTGTGCTGAAAGTGTAAGATTCGATTAATAATTGGAGGAGCTTATAAACTGCGCTTCAAAATTATGGTACAAATTCATATTCTCAGAAGAAAAATATTTGGCAACAAAATCCTGAAACAGGTCAATTTTTGTTTCACTTTTACCAAACTTTTATGCATTATTAAAGGATTTCTGTTGCATCCTGTGCCATCCTCATCATCCCTCTAAATTTTTGAATTGGGAAAGGGAGTCATGTGGTACCTACTTTTTCGGCAAGTTCGTTGTATCTTCACAGGCGTGCAGAATTTTTTTTAATCAGTTAGTTCGAAGAGGTTTGCAGTATGTGCATATGGCTTATTAACTTTGAGACGATGGTACCTGATGAAATTTGTCACCGAATGAAAGTCGACCATTACAGTTTTGTTCATGTACAACTTTCAACCCCCTCAAGTGAAAAAGTAGAATGTGTGAAATAATGCTTTTTCTTTTCGATAAAATGCTTCAATTCGAGGAAGGATTTTTGACAACGCAATTTTTTTAACTCATGTATGTACACTTTGTCAAGGCTCATTTCCTTTGAGACGACGGTACCTGATGAAATTTTTGTCACCGAATGAAAGTAGACCATTGCAGTTTTGATCATGCACAAATTTGAACCGCTTTCACCCCCCTCACGTGAAAAAAAATTGCGTTGTCAGAAATCTTTCTTTGAATTGAAATATTTTATCGAAAAGTTTCAGTAGAAACGTACTTATGACATACCTACTTAAGATTATAACTGAAGCGCAGTATTTCACAAATTCTACTTTTTCACTTAGGGGGGTTGAAAGTTGTGCATGAACAAAACTGTAATGGTCGACTTTGGTGACAAATTTCATCAGGTCCCATCGTCTCAAAGTAAATGAGCCATGACAAAGTGCACATACTGAAAACCTCTTTGTACTAACTAATAAAAATAAATTTCTTGAAAATCACTTCACGCCTGTAACGAAGATACAGAGACCTTACCAAAAAAGTACCACATGACCCACTTTTCTATTAAAAAAATTCGGAGGGTTGACAAGGATGGCACAAGGTGCAACAAAAATTCTTGAAAAATGCATAAAAATTAGGTAGAAGTGAAACAAAATTTGACCTGTTTCAGGATTTTGTTACCAAATATTTTTCTCCTGAGATAATGAATTTGTTCCATAATTTTGACGGGCATTGTAGGTATACATTATATTTATTTTCCATCGACCTCGAAATAAAAGGAGAGTTTAACGTGTTCGAAATTGAATATTAACGACACATTTTAATGTTCAATTTATGTTATTCTAATAGGTCATCTAATACAAAGCATTCAGAAGCAATACGAGTAATGTCAAAACTGCACTGGAAAATGGAAACATGAGAATTTCATTATGTCAACTGTATGTCTTGTACAAAATGAAAATGTTCAACGTTCAATCAAAAATTCTTTCTAAATTCATAAGAGGTCGCCGCAAAAATCTTGTAATCAAGTGGTTTATTTATCTAGCGACTATTGGTTCAAATATGGCGTTCAAATATCTTGACCATAAGTCGCTGTCATCAGTAACCTAGTTGATTGAATAACTATAAACTATTGAAACGACGTATATACATGAAGTTTCAATTCATTTTTCAATATCGCCAAAAATGTACTCATTGTTTTCATATACTCATCACGATTTTAGATCATAAAAACGGGAGGCATGATCAGAATCATATCATAAAGGATTTCCAAAAATATAAAAATGTTGGCTCGTTTGCTGGTCAGAATCTAAATACTATATGTGATAATGTTCTACGAGTATGACGTTCATATGTAGTTCACTTGTCTATATAATTTTCTGTTGTAATCACAATACGAGTCGGATGCTGTGTCATATAAAAAGAACGACAATAATTCAAATTCAAACATCTTGATAATTTGTGATTTCATTGTCTCAAATTAGAAACTCGACTAGGGAAAAAAGCCTTATGGAATATTATTATATTGAATTTCTTAATTCATTATTTCCTTTTGAATTCAACTCTCCTTTCAAATCTTGAACCCCAATAAAAATTGAAATTTTAAGTAGTTTAGGAAGTTATCGTGTTCACTTCCACACTACGACCGACCGAAAACTTCATATCAGAGTTTTCTTCAATTTTCTTGTAGATAATGAGCTTCGCTTTCAAAATTTTATCTATGATCTGTGATTTTAAGATTAATTCGTGTGTTTCCGAATCGAAATATATTTTATTCTAACGAACACCTGTGCCTTCTGTGATCACGAATGATAATTCATTTCAAATAAACTTGAAAAATATCAGCTGGAATCACTCATTAATGTTGCAATTCCTTAATCTCCATTATTATAGTCCAGACACAATAAGAACTCTCGAATTAAAAATGGTGCATAGAGTTTGTAAACATGGTAGTCGCAGACACTTTTGAGACGTAACGAATTATCTCTGTTCAAATAAAATAAAATTCTTATATCCACTTATATTATTTGATTAAGAGTGCATGAATGAATGATGATAAAAAATTCTTTCGATATTTATTTTGTTTTCAACGTCGACAAAAAAATATTTTGGTCAATGTTTCGCTGCATAATAGATGGCAATCCTATTGTTTCAGAATTTTACTGCTACATACGACGAGAAGACATTTGAATTTCGATTTTGTTTTCTTTTATTA
Source organism: Propylea japonica (assembly GCA_013421045.1). Taxonomy (NCBI): domain Eukaryota; kingdom Metazoa; phylum Arthropoda; class Insecta; order Coleoptera; family Coccinellidae; genus Propylea; species Propylea japonica. Next base: position 36,847,137 of record CM024239.1, read on the forward strand.
CTTGAATTAAACTTTCGAGAATGCAATTCACTCATTAAAAACCTATTTTTTCCTACCTGTAAAAACTACAACATAAAGAAACATTTCACTTGGTATCCATTCCATCCACATACTTAATCGTCTGGGTCACAGCTACTACCTGAAAACAAAAGGTGAACTGATGTAAACCCACTTATCTTACAGATAATGATGTCAATAAATTCGAAAGTTCACATATATTAGGGAAAGTTATGAAATGTAGGTCATGACTGTCGTTGGAAGGAGTAAATTAATACTACAATAAATCCAATTTGTAAATATTTCCAACTAACTGATGTCTATAAAAAAATTGATAAAAATCTACCACTGATCGCAAATTTGCCGCTTAATGTTTCTAGACTTCCTGGTTTGTTTTGTTCACTTTTTTGCATTTTTTATCCCTAATTTCTTTTTTGATGGATAAATAAGTAAGTCCAATTAAAATTGAGCTGGATTGGGATCTTCATTTGGAGAAAAATGTTGTTTAAATATGATAATTTTTATCTCCAAGAACTCGAAAGTTCCGAGATCGCTAGAATATCGTTTTTTTGACAAAAACTAACGAGGAGGTTATAAGAACATTTGAACGAAAATAGCATATTATGCAACGAACGTATGACTGCTATTACTCACTAGGTGAAGTTTAGGCTCCATTAGGATCATTTTTTAACACCTGAGTTTTTTGAAAGAAACAAATAATTATGTATCGATAAAAGTGGAAGGTGAGGAGAAATAAATATTTTTGTTTTTTTTTGTTCAATCACGCGAAAGCTCGCCAATTTCATGTTCCGACAAGTCCATGAAGGGCTTAGTGCTTAAAATCATTTTTTCGAATTACCAAGGCATAAGCTTAGTGCTTAGAAGCATTTTTTCGAATTACCAAGCACTAAGCCCTCTCACACATTCCAATTCAATCATTGTCGGCTGCGGATCATATAATTGAAATTGATCAACACATTTGCCATAACTCATGATTCCAAACTGAAATATACTCACTACACTATCGCGACTTATACCTACACCAGGGAAAATATGTTCAGCAGTTTTAGGCAAGTAATTCACTTTTATGTCGTTCACTCAAAGATACCTTTAAAACTCATGAACTTCTACAGTTTCGATCTAACGAAAAAAGAATCATATACATGTTATGAGCAAACGTGTTTCGATCGATTCTTAAGTACCAAGTCAAGTAAATAAGGATTATATGGAAATTTGATACAAAATTACTTGTTAATTGTTGGTAAACAGATTATTTAATTCCTCGACAATAATGATAGTTATCTTCACACAACTGTATCACTTCATTAAATTTTTATTAATCAAATAAATAAAGAGTTTATCTCCAACAAGTTAGTCTATCTTCAGAAAGAAAAAAGGAAGTGACTCATTTTATTGTTTTATATTAGTTGAAGTACATACTCGTATACATACCACGTGGTGATTACAAGTCCGACTAAGAACTGAATGAAAATCCATTAGAATTGAAATATTTTCAACCATACAGAAGAATACACAACAACCTCTGTTGTCAGTGGCGTCAGCCTGCAATATTGCGGAACGCGAACGTTTTTTAGTATCAGTAAAAAACAAGTGTTTCTGATTGGATCCCTCAGACCATTTAAGGAAAAATTTACCAAAAATGTAGCCCCGGAAATGCATTGTTTTCAAAATACAGAGTGTTTACGTATTAGCGAATATCCATTTTCGAATTCACTCTTTTGAACATAATGAAAATAAGAACTTCAATTGTTAAACCGCATTTTATCTATGTAATAACGCAAGACTAGTTATTCAACATCAAATCATAATCAGATCAGGAAACCCAAAAATCAAATTTTTGCTCCTCGAGAAGCAAACATTTAGATTAGAGATATAATCTGAAAATGAGGTTGCGCTTTTTATAATCAAATTGATAATATGGGTACACAGTATGTGAAAAATTATTGCCTGTCTGATCAGAAATTCTAATCTGCAGATATTTCTAAATATGTTTTCCATATGTTCAAATACACATCCATAAATTTGAAAGAATAAAAATTGTATATGAGACATGAACAACAAATAAGTATTACTTCCATAAAATTTTCTTATAAGCGTCAAACATCATAAGGCCTTAAGAGTTTCAAAGGAAGTTTCTCAAGTTGGTACAGTTAGGTGATGTCTTCAAATCTTACGGTAGTCTGTGGAAAGTTCTAGGTAATGAAGGGATAGCGAAGTGGTTCTTTTCTTCGCGGGCGTAAACTGGAGATTTGAGAAATTCTTGCTAATTTGGATAAACACATTATAATTTGTAGTGGGACTCTGTCCTCGTGAATATATTCGAACTTTCGACTTTTGTCGTTAAGCATTTCTTGAAATATTATTTCGGTTACTTTTATCACTTTCGCTTCTTTTATTAAACGTTTTGGCCAGCATTCAGAAGCTTTCGTCGCGAAAAAAACTTGTGACTTATTGCTTTCAGAAAAGCACATATTATTTATTTCATTTAGAATATAAAAATATGAACAGAATAGTTTAGAGAGATGGTTGGGACAACCTAAATTCATATTCGAAAGAGATGTGTTACGTTTTCCACTAAACCTGATCAAGCTTAGTTTTCCCAGTTTTCGTTCAAATTAAAGAACATCTATTCTACAATAACTAGTAGTAGGTATGAGTGAATGAATGAAGACACACTTGTTTTAATAACTATATTGTTTCGAAATCGATTTCGGCACTAGGCCATCATCAGGTCAACATCAAAAAAACATGTACTTGATCAGTGAATGTTCATAAGAAATAATTTTTTCTCATTACGGCACTGGAAATATGATATTCAGTATACATTATCCAACAGATGCTAAAAAGTGTTACAAATCATGAAAAAATAATTTCATTTTGATATACATATTACACCAGAAATTTAATATGTGAATTTCTGGTGGTGTTCTGCTCTTCATCTGTAAGTTACGATACTGTAGGGTACGATTGTTCGTAACTGGCCGACCTACAGCTTCGTGAATGATGCAATTATAGAATTGTTTCTGTAACTAACTATCTTATATCAGTGTTTAAGGAACGATAATTATACAGGGTCTTTATAAATGATTGTAACAGAGTAGGTGACTTTGGATTACGATGCCGCTACAGAATACCAATCTCTAACCAATCAGAGCATAGCATGATGACAGAATTCTGTGGTTTGCATAGGAAGCGGCAAAATGAGAATAATCCAAAGCCAACTACGCTGCTACAATCATTTATAGATAGGTACCCTGCATAAGTGTCAATTTTGAACTACTCATCGATTAACATAGGTAACCTTGAGTTTCAATGGTAAGCATGTTGATCACGAAACTTAAGTCTTTTGAGTAAATGATTTTGATTAAAATTTGAAAATACATTTACTTTTATGCAGTTTGCGTTTGTTCCTTTCATCGACTGAACTGAAAACCGCAGGGAACAAAAATCAAGAAAAGCCCTGAGCAGGAGCTTTTGAGCACTCGTTCAGTTGTGGAGCAATAAGACTATTACCTCAAAATTTTATGTGGTACTTGAGATTGAATATATAAATGCTGTTGATACTTCCCATAGATACGAAATAACGCCTGACATAAGTTTGCGTGTTTTTATCGCCATTCTCATTAATTTATTAATTCGATGGTGTTTCTTCACCTAAAAATAATGTACGCCTCACTTTCCAGACTTGTGACGTGAATAACTATTTAAAATATTCAGTATCAAGGTTATATGAAATTTTCTTCATAAGTGATTGAATTTGGATATCTTTTAAAAAAATATCTCCACTATAAAATGGTTATGCTAATTCCGAAGAAATAACTGTTGAATGTAGATAAGGTTTTAATTCACATTATCAAGATTCACAACTTGATATATACATTTGTAAGACATACGAAGTAGATCATTCAGGTATAAATAATATATGAATTACAATAGGAAAACATATATACATAATATTTTTAGTACTGAAGACATTTACACTATACATAAAATATCGTTAAAAAAACAATACACTTCGAATTATTCAGTGATTAAAAAGTTATTTTCTTCAGACTGATGGATTGTGTTGATTTTTAAATTGCACATTTCATCCATGTTGGCTTGCAATTCATTATGCTTCAATATAAATATAATTTATTTGAGAGTTCTTCCTATTGGTACTTAAAATATGACAGTGTAGATACACAGACTGTTTCAATAAACAGAAACATTATTTATGTTTTGCCTCATGTCGATATTTTGAAAATGATAGACAGTATACATTCTAGTATAAGAATAGGATAATTCAATTCCTCGAATTGAATGATATTCATAAACCAATTGAATAGAGCAATACGATGAGGAAATTTATACATTACGAGAATTGATATGTTTTTGTTTTGTTTTGTTCAAATCCTCTTGAATTTCTTGCAAACTCTTGCCTTTTGTCTCTAAAACGAAAAATATCACGAAGAGAACGGCAAAAATACCTACGCCCGCGACTAGCAGAAATGTGTAGCCTATTCCAATAGAACTCTTAAGGAGAGGATACGCACTCGAAAGAAGTAAAGTACTGCCTGAACTTGCCATACAAGTAATGGAAGAAGCCAAAGCTTTTATTGTCTGCGGAAAAATTTCCCCTATTACTACAAAAGGCACAGGGCCACTTCCCGCACAATACATGAATTTGAAACATACAAGAGCTGTTAGTGGCAGCCAGGATATCTGGTGCACTTCATAACCATACTGCTTCATCAAAAAATATATACCGAATACAGTTAGTGATGAGGTCATTCCGACATGTGAGAAAATCAACAATATTTTTCTTCCAAGCTTATCAGTAAATGCAGGTGAAATCATACTGAAAATTACCTGAGCAATTCCTAATATTATAGCACTCAAATCACTAGGTAAAAAGTCTCCCACTTCTTCAAATATCAGCTGACCGAAAGTCATTATAACTCCTACACCAGAGCATTGTTGAAATAACACTAATCCACAACCCATTATGAGTCCCCTTTTTGCTGCTCTGTTCTTAAACATATCCAGAAATTTGACATTGTTTTTCCTCTGGTTTTCAACATATTCCTGTATTTGAAGCATTTCCAATTCAACTTCATCGTTTCCTCTGAGTTTCTGCAACACTTTTTCGGCCTTTTCCTTGTTTTTTTCTATGAGGTAATATGGTGTTTCAACAACGATTAAGAGTACTAGAATCATATATATTGCTGGACATACCGCTAAAATTACGTGAAACCAAAAAAACGACGTGTATGGTCCAACGCATAAAGAAAATAAAAGACCCATATTTACAAAAAGATTCATGGCTCCTCCTAACAGACCCCTGTTCGATGGTTCTGCAACTTCACCAACGTACATAGGATCCACAGTAAATAAACCACCGGTGCTGAAACCTGCCGCTGTTCTCGCCAACATTATCACAAGAAAACTGTCTGCAACTGTTAATGTCGCGTAGGATATGAATATGGGAATGCTCATTATGATCATGGTAGGTTTTCTTCCATACTTCTTAGCAAGATATACACTCAAATAAGCGCCCATCCAATTTCCAAAGACTCCAATTGCAACCAACCATGATTGTTCTGCTGTCGTGATTGTTCTGCCCAATGGATTGTCCTTCAGGGAATTAAGTTTGACCAGTATAGGAGATGTCCATCCGACGCAAGTTCCATTTAAAAAACACCCGATGTGGGCTGAAACAGTAAGTTTCGATTGCTAAGCTTGTTCACACAATGATCATAAACGAGTCACGGACAAGGAAGGATGCACAAAAAGTTCAAAATCGTTCAAATTGGATTATTACGCGTGCTTACATGTCCTAGACTGGTTTCTGATGATTGTGCGAACAAACCTATTATCTAGGTTCTTTTATTGAAAGGAAACAATGTTTGAGACGATTTTAAAAATAGATACTATGATACAATTTTGAATCACGACCACCAAACCTTACTAAGCTATAAATTATTTTTTAATCGCTGGGGCGGCCATAGAATTTGTTATTGATCAAGTACGAACTAACAGGGTGACACAAATGATTCGTTGTTGATTATTTTATAAGTAATTATTTTGTGCTTTTTCGTAAAGCATATTTCAATGAAAGAAACACTCAAAAGCACCAGACAATTGCTTACAATGATCAACTATGAATCAATAAAAAAATTAAATATACCTAGTTTATAGCTCACTATGGTTATTCTGACTCTTTCCATAAATCCGAAGAGTATCATGGTCATTATTTTAAAAATCGTATCAAAAAAAAATTCTGGAAATACGACGTATCATAGTCAAAAAAAATATACTTCATATACGATACCTTCGAATCAAATGATTTTAGTACCTGAATATTTCAGATAACTGAAAAGTGAGGAGAAAGCTTCTAGAATTAGTAAATTACGGAAATGTAACATCAATAATAAACAAGGTATTAACGATTTTTTTTCGAAAGATATTTTGGCCAAAACAATAGTGTTCTGAAAAAAAGGAAATCAATAATGGGTTATTGTAATGAGTCGCCATTAATTTTTCTTAATGTTTTGTGTTGATAACTATAGAATTAATATGATGTATTTTCGATACCATACACAAAAAAGGTGCTGATTTGATTGAGATTGCTGATCAGATTCAAACGATTTCCTACCTGTGAAAACTACAACATAAAGGAAAATATTACTTGAAGCCCAGTCTGCACCCATAGTTTATCGCCACGTTTTCGCTCGACCTAAAAAAAGATGAATAGATGAACATATAACTCAGTAATCGTATATGCATTAGGAGATTCATCGTTTTAAAATGGCTTTTATGAATTTTACCATTTCTGAACGACTTGGTTTCATTTCAATGTTGTTTCCTAATTTATATCTGAGTTAAAATGATAATACGTTTTATAAATCAATCTAATTCATTTCAGCTATGTCTATGTAACTGGAATGATTGTTACCCAAGGAGATGATATGCTTTTTTTTCCTTTAAAATAGAAATTTGAAACTGGCACTGGAAGTTTCTAGAATGAAGGAAGACGTTCAATGATTTGATTCATAGAAGCCATTTAATTTTACTTAGGCAGTGTGTTTCACATAGGCCATAGATTGGATAAAATCTCAGATTCCCCGAAAATGGTATCAACTTTCGATTTTTAGAATTTTTTCAAGGATAATCAGATTATCCATTGACTTCCTTGTGTTTAAATGTATCATTCGCAAATTACTCTCAGAAAAATTGTCTGAAGTGCATCAGTAGCTACATCGAAATTATTGGACACGTTACAATCGGCTACTACCTACTTTGCTTATAATCAGTCTAAACCTGTTAAAATGAAACTACTTATACAGGGTTGGGCGAAAGTCTCTAATAAAATAGATATCTCTTAAATCAGTGAGAGTTGATTTTGCGATAAAACTATCTTTTTTTTTTGAGAAAAGCCCTGAGCAGGAGCTTTTGAGCGCTCGTTCATTGGCGGGGCAATAAGACTTTCATCTCGAAATTTAATATGGGACTTGAGATTGATACTTTAGATACAAATGCAGAATCTCAGCACAATCAGAATTATATTCTGGAAATTATTCAGAAAATGAAATATGTAAAAATATAAATTGAAAAAATTCAATTCGATGGTTCTGATGATCAGTTTTCATATTCCAATTGATTTTTCTATGGTTCTGTTAACACTATGGCCATGAAATTTTTTATGAACATTCAGTATACCGATCCCCATTCCCAAAATAAATTTAACTCAAATCGGATATCCTGTTATGGAAATAACGGGTGGTCCATCTAGTGTTTGGAATTTGAACTACCGATTATTTGACTTTATAAACGTCAACTATTCTTTTGGCGTGACTAATATTTAGTGAAAGTGTGAAGTTTACGAAATGGACGCTATTCGCTTGAAGAAAGTTTTTTTTTCTTTGAAAATGAAGCAGAAATCGCCGTACCGTCAATGCCGAGCGCTACCACGCAATGTTGAACGATTGGTTCTTTCAAGAAATTGAAGCTGACGACATGGACGATGTTTGGTTCCAACAGGACGGTGCAACGAGCCATACAGCACACTCCACAATCTATGTTTTACGCCGCATTTTCGGAAATCGAATAATCAGCAGAATGCTGATGTGAATTGGCCATCAAGGAGCTGCGATCTGACGCCATTGGATTATTATCTTTGGGGAGCGGTGAAAGATAAGTGTTACGCCAACAATCCAGAAACAATTCAAGACCTCAAGACCGAAATTCAAGCTGCTATTGGTGAAATAGAGCCGCAAACAATCGAAAATGTATTAAAATGGGTGGAACGAATAGGCTACTGCCAAGTCAGCCGTGGTGGTCATTTGGCCGAAATTATTTTTCATAAATAAATGTCATGAACCAACCTTTTAAATAAATGTTCAACCATTGAAAAATATTGAGGAGTTTTTTTTTATAGCAAAATAAATTCCAATTTTTAAATGGGCCCCCCGTTATAAGGATGCTTCTTTCAATATTTCAATTGAATTTTTTTATGGTTTTTATGGTGCTATGGCCACAAAGTTGTGCATGAAAATTCAGTATATCAGTTTATATTCACAAAAGAGATTTCACTCGAATCGGATATCCTGTTATGAAAATATAAAGATTCTTCTTCTCAATATTCTAATTGAATTTTCTATGGTTCAGTTACCACTATGGCCACGAAATTCTGAATGAACATTCAGTATATCATTCACCAAGCCCACTCACAAGATAAATTTCACTAGAATCGAATATCTTCTTATGGAAATATGGAATTTCTTCTTTTCAATATTCCAATTAAATTTGATATGGTTCTGTCCACACTATGGCCACAAAATTTTTGCCTTTTATGAGCATCTTACATTTAGCCGTAACATTTCATTTCGGTTGGTTTCTTTTTTCTGAGATATTGAGGAACAAAATTTTTGAATGGTCATATTTTATGGAACACCCTGTACGATTTGGCTGATTAACGAACTTAACTAAGCCATTTGAGACCCGAACTCATCCTGAAAATTTCAAGTCTCTAGGACAATCCCTTCGACAGTTATTGTGCTAACGGACGGCCGGACGACCCCACGGACAGAATTGAATTCGACCACGAAGTCGTCATCAGGGAGTCTAACCCTATCGTTTGAGACCATTCTCGGCTCAAAATTCGAAAATCACAGATATTTGGGCAAAACGATATAGCACTCGTTTAAGTAGAACGAGCGCTCAAAAAAAAGGAACCCCTTAGCTGCAACATTACCTTTCTATGTTCTATGTTTGAAATGCAAACATATGTCGTGTGTAGAATCGCTGAAAAGATCCTAACTGATGAAATCTTACCATACTAGTTTTCTCATCTTACATAAGTGGTTATTAGGAAATTTTAATACCTTCCTAGTGCTAACATTCGATCTATCTACGTCGTCCAATCGTACACGTCGTCTTGCAAACAATAGTATATTATGCAACGAGTGTAAATGATAGCTATTATTTGACAGCCATTATACATAATAGGTACTTGAAGTTTTTAACATTTTGCGCTCCTGACAGGGCCCCTCTATCAAAACTTAAAAGTGTGGAAATACTCAAGTTGAAAAATCGGAAATTTTTTGGAAAACTTAGCATTGTATTTTTTGTGGTGAATGTTGATTTGATTGATGTAATTAAAGTAGATTAAGCCTTCCATTGAAAAGGCAAAGCCATATTTTGTGTGGGGGAACTTTAGAATACTGAAGAAATATGAAAATCAAAAATATCAGTTTTAAGCTAAATCAAGGAAGCATCTGACAGCAGCGAATAATGGCGCATTATTCACTAGTGATTAATAGGTATTATTATGGCTGACCAAACAGACGTATAATAGGTAGGATATATCATAGTCGTATATAAAGAGTCTTGTCTGATTTCCTAATAATCAAAGAAGTAAAATAAAAAATAGTATGGTTAGATTCTGTCACGAGCTTTTACGGCACATGAGAAAAAAGTTAGATGAAATGTCAGCTAAGAGGTCCAGAAAAATTCATTTTATTTATTTATAATGAATTAACAAATGGGTCTAATTTAAAATAAATTTTTTTTCACTGCCGTAAAAGATATTAATTTTATTGAGGACTTTCATCCAACCCTGCATAATTGACAATAGTTCCATTCCCCAGTGCTTTCCCAATTTCGAAAGAGCCTTTATATTGTTTGCCTGAGCAGTGGAACGTGCCGTTGGGGCGATAGATCTATTTGACAAATCGTCAAAAACAACTATTTGAGAATCATTTAGCTCGGTCTCTTTCTTCTCCCAATAGTTAGATATTTATTATCGGGAACTAGGGCCATTATAGCGGACTGGGATTCATTGGTTCAACGATTGTGAGTGCATGTTGCCGCTTTTATCGGGCTCGAGATCCATTGAATTTTCAGCAGGTGTCTGATTTATCTACCAAAGCTTACCGAATCCCAAACTGGACTGAACTGAGATGAATTTTTAAAACTGGTAGAAAGTGATCGATATTCTCATGGAGATTTGCACCAATTATCAGAAATACTGAGAAGGAGTGAAATCTCATAAAATATTAGCATTTTTATTTTTGGCTTATCAAAATTTGGATATGATCTCTTTTATTTTGGAACGGACTGTTAACTGTTAACTGGTTCAATGTGATTCTCTCAAGGAAACCTATTGTTTCCTTTCTGCCTTTTTACATAATTTTTTTTTCTTATAAAAACAATAATTTATTTTTGATCAGAATCAGAAATAGTCATCGTGTTTTTCCTGCTTCAAACATGTATAACATGTCAAATATCATCCCCAGATCAGGCAGCGCCTGGGGGGGCAAGGAATGGCCATCAGGCTACCCCTAATTTCTCAAGACCTTTGCTCAAAAAATTGTACCAAATCCTTCATCACTACTTCCACTGAAAATTCTTGAGCTATCTCTTCGCCCTCCCTTCAGCGTCGTCACTGATCCAAGGAAAATATATGATATGTTATATAGTTTTGAAACGAAATAAAAACGATGATTATTTCTAAGTAAAAATAAATTAATGTATTCATAAGAAAAACAAAATTTTATTTGAAGAAACAGGAAGGAAACCCCTAAGCAAAAATTAGATTAGGCAACTGGATTTCTATCAAAAAAAGGTCTCTGTTTCATTTTCATGGCACAAACAGGAACGGAGATAATGACCAAAATTGAAATTGCCCAAATGTCAATTTTAGCTCATAACTCGAACTTATAAGTTGAAAACTTTAGAAGTCGCCTTCATCAGAGCATCTCTTCTGTAGGACATCATCTTGATGATGTGATCTTTAATACGTAAGTGAAAAAATGGGGTGTAGTACTAACTTAAACAGAATGAACTACTTCTTTGGAGGTTGTGGCAATTTTTTTTAATAGCCCATCAAAACTGCACTGTTTGTTTTGCCGCTCCCCTTAGTAATGATCATTTTGTTTGATTTTTTTTGGAGTGAATTTAATTTCGTGACTTTTGCTCGACACGTGTTTTTCGCTGAAAAGATTCGATGTAGTGAAGATAATGATACACGAAATTGTTAAGTATGTGAAAACAATAAATTTAACGATGATCAGATATCAGAAAATCAAAATCGTCCCATCATGAATGATGATTCTGAAAATGACCTTCATTTTGAGTATTACATTTTTCCCATAAATTTCTTTTCCAAAATAGATAACGGACGCACGTGTGAAAAATAAAAAACTCTCTATATCAAGAAATAACTGTTAATGCTTAGAGCACGTGTACCAAATATCAATGAACTATCAAGGAAGTTACGAAAATTTTGAATGAAGAACGAAGTTATTCTCAAAACTTCAACACACTGTAGTTAAATACTAAGAGGTTTTGGACATATATGGATAAAAAAATCTTCGTCATAATATTACACAAGGATTTATACCCTCGAGGTTAAGCATCCAATTATGAAACAACCTGTATTTGTAATAGTCCCTTCACTGATATTAATTGAGATTCTCAGCTTAGCTGAAATGTATACATATTTCATTTATGATATTTCTTTCACCAACATTTATTGAAAATATAGGTACATTAACTGAGTGACTCACTGTAGTAGGTATGTAACACAATAAAAAAATTCACTTATGACAGGTTCTACTATCTACACAATCAGCTGGTAACATTAAATTATTATACGCGAAATTCTAAAGGAAGTATGTTGAAAACGAAAAAGCAACAAACTGAATGCATTCGTTGGTGGAAAAAATCAATCATCACTTCAAGTATTAATGGTATTTTTCTTAGTATAGATAGAGCTGATTGTACCACATCACTATGTCTACAAAGGAAATTTAAAGCCCTTCAACATGATCTATTCAACTTCAAGCATCAACTGCACAATAATATTAATGGACGTATAAATGCAAATAACGCTATTTATCATATCATAAAAAATATAATATCATAGCATTCTTAGTTGAAAATCTCACAATGAACCTTGCAATTGCATTCTTGATGCGGTTCTCGAATGAGCAAGAATTCAAAGAAACGGTATTTAGAGGAAATAAATGCGGAGGAGAACTCACCATGTAGAATTAAATAAATAGGAATTAAACCTTTTTCCAAAAACAACGTACTCTATTTTTACTAACTATAAGCGCACAAATTTCAAATACATAATCTCCTCGAGAGAGGCAACTTCATTCAATTTATCATATCTTATATCTTGATTAGGAAAAAATACAAGTATGTAAAGTGCAAGTATGCTTATATCGAATTCCAGAATGCTATAACATTATAGTATATTCTCATCAATATTTGGAGTTTGCACTGATTACTATACTACTACACAAGGTGAGTTGAGTTTTACATCCAGTTTAATAATGGATTATATTTTTCGCGAATTGGTGTGATGTAAAAAGTGTACATTAACACATTATTTCCACTAAAATAGTGAGGGTTCCTATTCAACGAACGGGTTGTTCTTTCTGGTTTAAGTTTTTCTTATCCCATGTAGGATCTTTGAACGCACATAATTCAATAATTTCCTTCTTTCCTTGAAAAATGATTATTGTGAATAGTGAATGAATTTAAAATTATATTTACGGTCAGCCTTAAACACGATTACTTTTGAAAGAAACAACTTCATAACTCGAAATTTTCAGGTTTCAGATTTGATTTGAAGAGCATGAATAAATAAAATGAATCCCATGGCTCTCAACACAATCAAATTTGATTCAACGTTTTTCCAATATGATCAAGCGCCCAAAAGCTTCTGGTTTCACGTCAGAGATTTCTTTAATTTTACAATTTCAATGGGATCACGGACACGATTAATGGACAATGGTTGCGTTCAGCAAAAACAACCGTTTCAAATCTGATCACTGAGCGCTCACAGAGCGTTGACTGATCAGAAGGATGGTTTCTGGGCGGTATAAACTTGTCAAGTATGCTCACATAACGTAAATGTCAAATTTACACGACATTAACAGTTGACAACTGTAAACGGACAACCGTGATCAGTGAGCTAGCGATCAGCGAGCGCACTTCGAAGTCGCTCAGAAAGATGTCGCCCGCTTACTGTACATGTTGAGCTTGTGTTCACTGACCGACTGAGTACGTTCAGCTCAAATTGAACGCAACCCGTGTCAAGCTTGATAATTAGAATGAGGTCAGCGACGGGCATAATCATTCTACATTTCGTCAGAATCTTGTTACCAAAGAAATAGAAAATCTGGCCAGTACTTCTGTTCTGGACTTAAATACCTACTCATAACAGAAGGATTCAAAACCTTAAAATTTTCAGGATAGGTGTAGAACCTGAATATTATGTCTCTTGAGTTCGACAATATTCTCTGACGTTGATATACTAACTGACAAATAATTCAATCTCTTGGCCTACTACAAACATACATATGGATTTTTTTATTTTTGAAGCTGAAATTTATTGAAGATAAGGTTGAGATACGGCAATGTAATCAGAAACAAAATTGTAAATATTTGGAGTTAAAATATAAAGGGTGTTCTATTCACAAAATACCAAGTTTGTGCCCCATCTTAGTAACTCTAAGAACATTTTTTGAATACGTCACTGACAGTTTTCGATTTTTAATCTTATACAGGGCCTGAGAAATGATAACGTCTCTAAAAGTGAAAAATTTTTGCCAAGTATTTTAGGAACAAAAAGTAGTTTGAAAATGTATTTATTTTTTGAATGTTTCACAAAATAGTGATACAAGGTCGTAAAACCGCGTGTCTCTATCTTCGATAATAGTTGAGGTACAGTGCAGTCTCGACCAAAATGGTTTTCTAGTCTTTGTCTTTCGGTTTTTTCTAATTGATTTAAGTATTCTAGAAGGCCAGAATATAGAAGTGGTGTATAATGTTGCTCTCGTTTCACATGAATAACTGTTTAGTCAATTCGAACTTTCTATGACGATATTCTGTTATAGTCTAAGAGCTGGCTACGGAGGGGTAAGGGTCACTAGGTGCAAGGGTAATTTTATCGTTCACAGGTTCGATTGTTACCGACATAGCGTAAGGCGGGCAGCCAGAAGGCACACTGGAAGAATAACGGAAGGGTGGGGGGTTAAAAATGCCATTTTTTTACGAAAAAAAAGTCATAAGGTGCAAAGATGGCAATTTGTAGAATAAGAGAAGGTGGTATGAGTAAGCAGGAAAAAACATTGCCAGAAGGCTGAGTGGAAGAATAACGCGAAGGGAGGGGGTTAAACATGCATATTTTTTTCGAAAAAAAAAGTCATAAGGTGCAAAGATGGCAATTTGTAGAATAATAGGAGGTAGTATGAGTAAGTAGAAAAAAACATTGCCAGAAGGCTAAGTGGAAGAGTAACGCGAAGGGAGGGGGTTGAACATGCAATTTGTACGAAAAAAAATCATGAGGTGCAAAGATGGCAATTTGTAGAATAATAGGGGGTAGTATGGGTAAGTCGGAAAAAACATTGCCAGAAGACCAAGTGGAAGAATAACGCGAGGGAAGGGGGTTAAACATGCAATTTTTTTACGAAAAAAAAGTCATAAGGTGCAAAGATGGCAATTTGTAGAATAATAGGGGGTAGTATGAGAAAGCAGGAAAAAAAAATTGTCAGGAGGCTAAGTTGAAGAATAACGCGAAGGGAGGGGGTTAAACAAGCAACTTTTTAACGAAAAAAAGGCGTGTGGTGCAAAGCTGGCTATTTGTAAAATAAAAGAGGGTAGTATGAGTAAGTAGGAAACACATTGTCAGAAGGCTAAGTGGAAGAATAACGTGAAGGAAGGGGGTTGAACATGCATCTATTTTTTCGAAAAAAGTCATAAGTTGGAAAGATAGCATTTTGAATCTACAAAATTATCTCCGATTATTCTAATCGGAGATAGTATAAGTAAGTAGAAAGGAGTTAAACCAGCATCTTTCTTTTGAAAAAAATAGTCATAAAGTGCAAAATGGACGATTTGTGGAATAAACGGAGATAGTACAAGTAGGAGAATGAAGAAAATTGTCAGAAGGCTAAGTGGAAGCATGACAAAGATATCAGCGATACAAAGAGCATCTGTAGCCTTCTCGATATTTCATTTTATTGAAAGAATCCGGCACTTCGTTTACATATTTTGAGATATTTCATGTCACCTTTGGTCCTTTGGATAAATGCCTCTCGTTATACTTCCATTTAGCCTTTTTGAATTTTTTTTCCAACTTACTCATACTACCTTCGATCATTCTTCAAATTGTCAGCTTTGCATCTTATGCCTTTTTTTCGTTTAAAAGTTGCTTGTTTAACCCCCTGCCTTCGCGTTATTCTTCCACTTAGCCTCCTGGCAATTTTTTTTCCTGCTTTCTCATACTACCCCCTATTATTCTATAAATTGCCATCTTTGCACCTCATGACTTTTTTTTCGTAAAAAAATTGCATTTTTAATGTTTTTTCTACTTACTCATACTACCTCCTATTATCCTACAAATTGCCATCTTTGCACCTTATGACTTTTTTTTCGAAAAAAATATGCATGTTTAACCCCCTCCCTTCGCGTTATTCTTCCACTCAGCCTTCTGGCAATGTTTTTTCCTGCTTACTCATACCACCTTCTCTTATTCTACAAATTGCCATCTTTGCACCTTATGACTTTTTTTTCGAAAAAAATATGCATGTTTAACCCCCTCCTTCGCGTTATTCTTCCACTTGGTCTTCTGGCAATGTTTTTTCTACTTACTCATACTACCTCCTATTATCCTACAAATGCCATCTTTGCACCTTATGACTTTTTTTTCGAAAAAAATATGCATGTTTAACCCCCTCCCTTCGCGTTATTCTTCCACTCAGCCTTCTGGCAATGTTTTTTCCTGCTTACTCATACCTCCTTCTCTTATTCTACAAATTGCCATCTTTGCACCTTATGACTTTTTTTCGAAAAAAATATGCATGTTTAACCCCCTCCCTTCGCGTTATTCTTCCACTTGGTCTTCTGGCAATGTTTTTTCTACTTACTCATACTACCTCCTATTATCCTACAAATTGCCATCTTTGCACCTTATGACTTTTTTTTCGAAAAAAATATGCATGTTTAACCCCCTCCCTTCGCGTTATTCTTCCACTCAGCCTTCTGGCAATGTTTCTTCTTCCTGCTTACTCATGCCACCTTCTCTTATTCTACAAATTGCCATCTTTGCACCTTATGACTTTTTTTTTGAAAAAAATATGCATGTTTAACCCCCTCCCTTCGCGTTATTCTTCCACTCAGCCTTCTGGCAATGTTTTTTCCTGCTTACTCATACCACCTTCTCTTATTCTACAAATTGCCATCTTTGCACCTCATGATTTTTTTTCGTACAAATTGCATGTTCAACCCCCTCCCTTCGCGTTACTCTTCCACTTAGCCTTCTGGCAATGTTTTTTCTACTTACTCATACTACCTCCTATTATCCTACAAATTGCCATCTTTGCACCTTATGACTTTTTTTTCGAAAAAAATATGCATGTTTAACCCCCTCCCTTCGCGTTATTCTTCCACTCAGCCTTCTGGCAATGTTTCTTCCTGCTTACTCATGCCACCTTCTCTTATTCTACAAATTGCCATCTTTGCACCTTATGACATTTTTTTCGTAAAAAAATTGCATGTTTAACCCCCTACCCTTCCCTTATTCTTCCAGTGTGCCTTCTGGCTGCCCGCCTTACGCTATGTCGGTAACAATCGAACCTGTGAATGATAAAATTACCCTTGCACCTAGTGACCTTTACCCCTCCGTAGCCAGCTCTCAGTCTATTACGTTGAAGTTGATACATTACTACATACATAACTCTGGATACAACCAGAGCAATGTTGGCATACAAGTCAGAAGGTTTTGCAAGCTTGTTCTTATTGGGAAAACGATCCAAATTTTCATTAATTTTTCACTTTATTCATTTAAAATCATAATTTGACTTCTCTATTCAAATCTCGAAGCTTCGTGAAAAAATCAGATTTCAGTTGTTCCTCTCAAAAGTTATCGTTGTGTGTAGTTGGTTGAAGGCAAGGTCTAAAGGCTATAACTTCTGGAGGGAATCAATATTCAGGGCAGGATTAATATTTTGATGCGGATAGCTGAATTCTTTAATGAAAACAATGATGAATATAGTTTTCAGGTAATTCCAATTTAAATGATTGTTATCCCAATATGAATAAGGTTGAGAAAGCTTCGCTCCAGGCGTTTCCGAATTCTTTCAAAATTTCGTGTTGTGTAAGTATAGGGCTGGAATTCGATATCTGTCAAACGAAGTTTTCAAAAAAAATTTTTTTTGTTCAGTTGAAAGTCTGACATTTATGAAAATGGATCGCTTGACTATCGCACAACGCATGAAAATTGTAAAAATCTAATACAAAAATGGCGATTCTGCCACAGCCACATATCGTGCTTTAAGAGCAGATTTTGGTTTACATAATCGTCCAACTACGCAAGCAATTGGTAAAATTGTGAAGAAATTTGAAGAGACTGGATTGGTTGTAGATATTGTAAGCCCTGTGCATCATCGTTTTGCTCGTACCACTGAAAATATCGCTACTGTAAGTGAAAGTGTTGCCGAAGACCCGAATCTGTCGATTCCTCGTCATTCTCAGGAATTAGGACTGTCTTACGGCACATTATGGCGTATTTTGCATTAAGATCTACACCTACACCCATATAAAATCCAGCTCACACACCAACTGAAGCCAGCCGACCATTCACATCAACATCGTGGATACGTCGAATGGGTGCTTGAACAACCGGCGGTGGACGGCGATATCAACTGGCCACCAAGATCATGCGATTTGACACTGCTTGACTTTTTTTTGTGGGGCTACGCGAAATACCGTGTTAATGCAGATAAACCTTTAACTCTTGAGTAGTTAAAAACCAATATTCGTCAAGTTATGGCTGAGATACAGCCCAATATGTTTCAAAAGGTGGTCGAAAATTACCTCAAAAGAATCGATGCTTGCAACAATTCGGGTGGTTGTCATTTAAATGATGTAGTGTTTCACACAAATGTCAACGTTCAAACTTTATAATAAAAAGGAAATATCATGATAAAAAATATTTTTTATGTGTTTTATTTACGTTTACTTTTGAAACCGCAAAATGGATACCCTGTACAACTATTCGACCCATTTCGTCTACTCTGTTTTTTTTTGGCCAGTTTGAACTAACACACAATTCCTGAAATAAATATGCAAAACTGGCTTTAAATTCAGTGAGTGCAACCGTATTTGAACATCGATCGCAGACTGGAGTAGCGTCAGACCTTGTTCAGGTACACCTAGACCAGGAGGGACACCCGTGTAAGCATAGACCAAATATACATGGAAGCTAGAGCAATTTCGACGTTTTATTAGCGGGTCCCTGCTTCACAACATAAACGGCGAATAAAATCCTAATTGAATCGTTTAATGGCGGTCACTGTCGATCACGAGAGGTTGTGGACGAAATTGAAATATATTCGGAACGTTCCGTCCGGGTGAGCTTGTTAGACGAAGTCTTTCACGTTATTTGTCGTAAAATATTTACTATCGTCCGTTTTCATACACGTACGCTGAATTCGGACTGTAAAATGTTTGAAATGAGCATTCGTCAAGCTGCCATAAAATTCATTATTTCAACTCGTTGGCAGAACAATAGGGAACGCAATATGATAAGCGCATGAAAAAAGTGTCATGGGTTGAGAAATTTTAAATAGATTCGAATATTCAGTTTATCTGGAATCTTTTAAAGGAGTGTAATATTATTTATAGGTAACAACTATAAAATCCGACTAGCAATGAATTGGGCAATAAGCCATCTGATGAGATATTGCCTGATATCAATGAGATGGACACTTCACTTTATCGCTGCTAAATTTCTTATGTCGCTCACATTGTTCTTATGTTTATTGTTGAACCAGAGAAAATATATTGGCACTAGAAGAATGAATTTCAAATTCTGCTGTTAGATATTTTTGCAGAGCGCAACCTAACGGCAGGTAAATGAATTTTTCGTTACCATAAATGGATTCCTTGACCCCAAAAATATTCGACCTGATACTACCATCGGATTCCTCGGGTTGAAATCATGCAAAATTAACCCATCGATCTCGTCTCTTGGATATCCTATTTATTTTTCAAATTTTACTGCCAGTCACAAACACCCCCCCCTTAAAATCTACCCGCATGGAAAATTTCAAGTGTGCTTCAGGCCAAATCATCTAGATGGGTCTAAAGAATCACTGTTCTTGATTTGAGTCAGAAAAATATTTAAAAAAGTTTGTACTTTCAAAAAAAAATCCCATATACGGTGGAAGTAAGAAACTCACCGACGAAATTAATCAAAATTATTCACAGAAATTATTCCAAATTATCACTATTAGTTTGAAGTGGCTGGCGTAATAAAGAATGATTTTATGGATCATTCATTATGTCTGTTTTCATATGAATACTTTTACATGCAGTTTCATCGCTTCCTCCCAGTTCTCTCACATTTTTTACTTCACCATCACAGTACACTCAATTTTTTGAATGTCAACTAATTCACTAATTGAACAAATATTCGGCAATATCAAGTGTAATTTGTGGAGCAAAAAAGCAACATCACCGCGACTTCAAGTGACCGAACTGCTTCGTCATCATCAATCGCAAAAGTATTACAAGCTATGATTGGCAGGCAAAGTCTCTGAGAATCACTAAAGGAACTTCAGGGTCATAACGTCAGGGTAGGTTTTTTTGAAATGGATTGGTATTTTATCTAACGAGTTTTCGTATAATAACTCATTTTGATAAGTTCCTGAAAGGACCCAACTGAAAACATAGTCTGCATACTATAGCCTGAACCAGAATCAACTTCTTACAACGCGTATACGCGAGACTACGTAGGCAACACGTAAGACGTTTCAAATTCACTTTTTGAATGTACGGTTTGAATGATACGACCTGTATAATATAATAGCTCCTATGTAAATTAAAATAATTTTTATCATAAGTCGTTTGCTACTTCTTGACCTCCGTCATTGTCACGATAAGCAAATTATTTTGAGACACCTAAAACGTCGAGTGTTTTTGGTGCTCAAAAAAGCGATTATGCGAACACAATTGATTGACACTTAACCGGTAAATTGCGGAGTGCAAATTATTACTATTTTTTTGTTTGGTTTCCATTAAGGCGATATGATCTTCGTGCATCTGGGATTCAATATATGTGTAATTATGTATACCGCCTTTGTCTGGCTTGATTAAATACAAGATTGTTTGTGAACTAGGACAACATTGTTACTAAAATGCCTCCGGCAGGCGTGTATACATATTTGTCATATAACACAGTCCCTCACTCATGGGAAATACGATTTAGGTGAATCATATATGAAAACAGAAACAGCGAAATGAACAGAGCGAGATGTGTAATTTCTGGCTTATTCAAACTGATCTGGATACGCCAATATTACGATAATATTTGCTCATTTGCTTTTAGAGTATAAGTTTTTTCCATGTAAGTTTCGAATTTTGAGTATAAAAAAGATTATATTTGACTTATTGATGAAGAATGGAATTGTCAAAAGAAAATATATCCGATCCTAATAGTGCGATAAGTTTTATGAATCGTTCATTTTGTGCACCGATGGATCAAAATCAGATAGTGGCACAGGCATTGTGATGTATGGACCTAAAATGGGGATCTCTCAAGCTCTGGAAAGTGAGCACTGGCTGTCTACATCACCACGGACAGCCAGGCTTCACTGAGATTACTGGTACAGTAAATATAGCATTTATTTTTCAAAAGAAGACCTACAGAAATTTGACTGGATAAATCGATAAGGGGATATAAAAAAATGTTAATGCCAGATTTCTCCCTGGTTTTGAGAAAATTCAATAACATTTAGAAATAAGTTTTTTTCAGAATCCATGGGTTTTAAAGAAAAGTTTATTTATCAAAGAATGTGGAGGACATTGTTATCTACATTTTATCTCATTGAATCGAAGTCGCCCGACTTGAAATACAGAAACTAGGTGGCGCTAAAGTATCAAAAAAGTGTTTTTTGGCATTTTCGTTAAAAATGAATAATTTTTTCGTAATGATATAAATAGGAAAGTTGCTCGTCACAAAATTATCTACATTTTTGTATGAACAATTTTTTTGTGAAACTTACCGTTATCGTGCAGGAATATGTCAAAGTTAAAAATTGGTACATTGTGGGCCTCGCCGATGCGTTTATTCCATACACCGACCGCCGAAAGTGAAAAGAACCGTTACGAGAACGTGCCTACTATGCTGCGCTGCATCGTTTCGCTTACAGCTGGGTAACGGTGAGTTCTACAAAAAAACTGTTCAGACAAAAAATGTAGATAATTTTTTGACGAACAACTTTCTCATTTATTCCTGCAAAAAAATCATTTATTTTCAACGGAATGCCAAAAAATGATACTTTAGCGCACCTTCTTTTTGTATTTCAAGTCAGACGACTTCGTTCCAATGAGATAAAATGTTGATAACAATGTCCTGTACATTTTTTATGTTATACTCAGACTAAAAAATTTGAGATGGTTTCACCTACCTATACCAGACAGCTCGTGAAGCTATCACAAGCTTTGCTTCGGTAATGGTGGGGCTTCTCACAGGCTACATTTATTACAAATATAATTTGTACCGTATAGGAAAGTCAGCTGATGAGATTTGCAGCCTCTGTGGATCAGGAGCAAAAACAGCTGAACACATGGTATAGAAGTGTCTAAAGATGGCTGGCCTAACCTAAGAACAATTCATATGAAGAAACCCGTCTCGAAAAATCAAGAGGTAACGGCCTGGGCTTCATGGCGGTTGGCGCTTTTATCTACGCCATTGTCGCCTTCCATGGGTTTTCATAACAGAGTTGGACAGAGAACAAAATTTCTAAATGGTCTCAGTTGCCGAAGGCTAACCTTGCCATAACGACCCCAATTCTAAAAATAAAAATATATCCGACCATCCATTTCTAAATTCACAATGGAATAAGATAGAGAATTGAAATCATCAGGGAAAGTTTAAGGTGGGGTTCGAAATATGACAGTAGAGCTCGTTAATGTGCTGAATAGGTTTTAGTTTACAATTTGCAAGTTTATTTTAAGGACAGAAAGCGGAACACGGCTAATGTTTGTAATGAATTTTTTAGCCGTCACACACATAATTATAATAATGTCAGTTCACTATTTATCAATATATCTAATTTACTCAGTTTGCTGCTCCGAAGTACTATATTACCGATTGGTTTGAATTTTGAATGATTCAAACGTTTACACTAGATACATAATAATTGAAAATGAGGTCATTATTCGAAATATGGTTAAGTATCAGAATGTTATATAGTATGAAATCAATCAGTTTCCTGAATCCATTCTTCGTTTATTATGCACGCAAGTCCGATAATCAATTTCAATCCAAAATAGGGCTTTATCCAGCGCATCATTAATTTCTGTCCTATTATGATAATTATTCAACTGTCATAATTTGTTATTGATGGTGAAATTCACCTGGTTTGAGTTGTTACGGCAACACTGAATGCTTTCGATTCGGAATGGGCGTATGGTGAATCGAAAAAGTTTTTGATACTTTTATAATTGAGTTATGGGAATTAGCATGCGGGTTCTTAGGGTCGAATATAATGACCACAATTGTGATTGATGGACTTTGTTTGACGTAAGCATCCGAAATATTCATTACTATACAACAGGTTCATGATGAACAATTGAAACGTCTGACATTGATTGCTTTTAGGAATTGAAATTCAATGTTGTCAAAAATATAGTAACATGAGTAAAAGTAAAGTGACAATTCATTCTTGATTATGCGTGGATAATAGTATTTGGTTCATTGTATTCAATTCTGAGAAATGACATCTCCAAGAACAAGCTTTTCAATTGTCATATCTGATTTTAAAATACCTGAAAAAAAACAGTGTCCTGGGGCTAAACAGTATTGGAATGGGGTGGGCGGTATGTGGTTGAAGGCTGGAACAAGAATGTTGAATGCATAAAGGAAAATCATGAAATCAAGAGTTCTCCTGAGATTTACATTTGAATGATCGTTTTCCCAACATCACGAGTGTGAAGAACCGTTCACTGAAATTATGGCTGATTTCAATACAAATTGGTTTGGTTGATGTCGACAACATGACATATAGAAATAACAGCTGAACACGAAATTTTAGTTGACTTGATATACAGTTTGTCGCGAGAAAAACGCGACAAACGGATACCATGAATCAAGTACATCAACGAGGACTCTCAACAAGAGGTTTCAATTGTTTGAGGGCCTTCGTTTTGGATATACAGGTTGATATTCATCTTATGGCTGAAAATTCAAAGTTCAATAACTCGTAAACTATTCGCTCGAATGATTTCAAATTAGGAAGTTTTGTCATCCATCACGATTGCTATCTTTAATATTTCAGAAATTGAATCAATCAGATCTGGACTAGCAAAATTTCAGACGTTCTCTTTTTCGTTGATATTGGATCACCCTGTACGTGAACATTATGTTTTTTTTATTTTCGTAACCACAAAAAATCGATTAAAAAGATATTATAATTCTATAATTATGCTGTTCTTATATGCTATACTATTTTACGTTTTGTTATTTTCTGTAGTCGATCTCATCCATAGTCGGTCTAACCCGGACATGCAGGTGAGATAGACCTGTTGCAATGTTTAAACTTTTAAGTCAAAAATAAGATGTATGTTCCTATCATATCATATTTTGTAATTTATTATACTACCTCAACCCTTTGGCTAATGTTTCAACAGTTAAGAAAATATATATTTCAGAAAAACAAAAAGTTACATTGTTATTCTCAAAATGAGGTCGGTCTCTCCCGGACTCACCCTATCGTGTCCTCGAATTCATTCCATTGATATTGTGTTTGGGGGTGTATGTTCCGTCATTGATCTGAAGTACAGCTCTGACAGGCTGCTTGCACCGCAGTCGTTTTATTGACTGCGTAGTGCGTACAGCAACTTCTGCAAACTAATGAGATGTTACGACATCTATGGAGGGTATCATAATCTTTACTCATAATTTTTTGAAACATTTTTGTTCGATATGTAGGCGACAAGATAAGTGGTAACCGTTAAATTTTCTTCACTATTAATTGCCGATATTTATAAAAGCCTTAGGCCGGGTTTCAGAAAACTCCAATCACGTTGGTTAATGAAATGTCATCATTTCTGTGTGAATTTTTGACTTAAACTATCGATTCAATTCAAATTCATTGATTTGATTGCCCAATCAAACCCACTGTTAGGCTCTATGTTTACTTCTTACTCTGAACCTATATTAAATTTAATTTCATCAAACTGAAGTACGGTATTTCACCAAGCTATCCGTGACAGTAAAATTTATCAACATCGACGAGTAAATCATCCCCTAGAGATTCGACGAGTACGGGTCTCTTCACCCACAAGTATCCTACCCTTCGGTTGTAGATCCGGGGATTTAATCCCTGGATGTAATGACAACTTATCGTTCGCGGATGATTGAACTTTGAACAGAAAACGTGATCTGCAGTAGGAAATAATTCGCATTCGAGTCCGCGGATCAGATAGCATCATTATACCATTTTCCGATGCGGAAATACAGCTGACGCTATTTCCGGGAACACAATAAAGATTCAGTCGGTTACTATGAAGCAATCTACATACTGAAGTTGGTTCGAGAATCGATCCAGTCTGCCATTACGGGAATGGCGAATCTGAGAGCTCGATAGGTACGGAAAAACTACACAGATCGGCAAGTGCCGCAACCTTTATCGAATTCGATCTAATTTGGATCGCGTTTGGTTCCAACGACAAAACGAATTCAGATTATGTGTGTCGAGACAGACAGAACTGATCGAAATGTTTGCTTTTGGGACTGGAAATTGTTTCGACCAACAAATGGAATGTATATGAAAATCCTTATCGGATGAACGATAACTTGAAAAAACTTTGAGAAAAGCCCTGAGCAGGAGCTTTTGAGCGCTCGTTATTTGGTGGAGCAATAAAACTATTACCTCAAAATTTTATATGGGATTTGAAATTGATACCAAATATATGTATAATAGCAGAATCTCAGCATAATCGGAATTATATTTTGAAAGTTATTCGAAAAATAAAATATGTAAAAAATAAATATTTAAAAAAATTAATTTCTATGTGTTGGGATTGTTCATGTCCATTATTACAAATAATATAAAAAATGTCGTGGCTATATTGGACTTTAATTGGGAATTAAAGGAAAATTAAACCCAGATGAACGTTGTCGACGTTTCGGACATTTTATTTTCTGATTAACAGAATTTTGTTGTCCTTCATCATGACTAAAAAATATAAAAAGCAGCATGTGGTGATATGATACGTTACTAATTAACACAAACATTTACCTTATTCATAATTAGCTTAAAACTATAAAACATACAATTAATAACAATAAACAAAAAGGGACGGAAAAAGATCATTTATATTTACCATAAATGATCTTTTTCCGTCCCTTTTTGTTTATTTCCAGATTGTTGAGATTGTGATTTTGTATGTTTTTAAATTATTTATTAATTAATTTGATATTTTTAGAAAAAAGACGTATAATTTTTGTTTAAAATGTATTCTGTGAACGCATATTTCATCGTGACAGGCGACATACGTTGAATGTCGTTGCATTTTAGTTTGTTGTGCATGTTGAATAACACCATAAGGAGGAGAATTCTGATGAATTTATGAACAAATAGACTTAGATTTAAATTGTATTTTTATAGTTTTAAGCTAATTAATGAATAAGGTAATGTTTGTTTTAATTAGTAACGTATCATATCACCACATGCTGCTTTTTTATATTTTTTAGTCATGATGAAGGACAACAAAATTCTGTTAATCAGAAAATAAAATGTCCGAAACGTCGACAACGTTCATCTGGGTTTAATTTTCCTTTAATTCCCAATTAAAGTCCAATATAGCCACGACATTTTTTATATTATTAAATTATATGGTTCTGATGATGCGATCCGCTCAATTTTTTGCCTGAACATTTAGTATAGTAGTTTTCATTTTCAAAATAAATTACACTCGAATCGGGTATTCTGTTATGGAAATATAAAGATTCTTTTTTCAATATTTCAATTGAATTTTCTATGGTTCTGTTAACATTTTGCCCTCATTTTGCAAGAAGACTCAGTATATCAATATTTATTCACAGAAGAAATTTTACTCCAATCAGATATCCTGTAATGGAAATATGAAGATTTTCCTTTCCAATATTCAATTATTTCCAATGAGTTTTCTATGGTTTTGTTGAAACTATGTCCACGAAATTTTGGATGAACATTCAGAATACCTATTGATCTCCATTCACAAAAAAAGTTTCACTCGAATCGGATATGTTTTTATGGGATTATAAATTCTCTTTTCTCAATATTCCAATTGAATTTTTCATGGTTCTGTTCACACTATGGCCACAAAATTTTGCATGAGGCTTCTTATTAGCATCTTGAAATCGACCGTAACATTTCATTTCGACGCTTCAAATGGGTTTTTATCAATAACAATTAACTTCAAAACAAACAAATCGTTTAATAGATTTCATTCCTAACGAAAGAATTAATAACTATCCAGATACAGTTTTGTTTAGCAGAAACAAGCTTCAAGTGAGACAATCATTGCTAAAATTGGCCAAGTGGGTTAAAGCAAACAAATACCAGCTTCGTCGATATTCTGTCCGTTCATTAAATTTTGCCGGTATTGAAAAATTTATAGAAAAAAATCATGAGTTGATTTATTGTTTATCTTTTACTTTATCGACTTGCTTTATGTATAGTCAAAAATTTCACCTTTTTATGGTGGTTGAGCCAACCTATATGAAATTTCGAGCTAACTAATGAACTTAACTGAACTATTCAGACCTTGCATCTACTCTGAATATTTCAAGCATCTACCGTCTATTTCAGGAGAGTATGAAGTGAAGGAAAGCTCTTAGCCCCTTCTATCGTGAACGAGGCGGAGTATCTTTCTTTAATAGTCCAATATACCTCCTATACATTCCGGTCGCGTGCGAATATGAACGACAGCTAACGAATGTTCTATGGAGAAGGAGGGGCTAAAGTTTCACACACTTCATATATAGCTTCATCCGTTTGGAAGTTATAGTACTTAGGGCCGTAGTTTTTTATCACCTTAGTTCTTTATGATCAAGTTTCAAAGACTAAAATAGTTCAATAGGCACATCAAGTTTCTCTTTTCCTTTAAATGGTATCAAAATACGCCAATGATGTGTGATGTCCAAACATTTCTGATAAGTATGGTACCTACTAATTATAGATTCAAATATTGCGACAATGAGATTGGCTGATTATTCCATAAAATATACACGTCAGTTTCCGCTATATAAACTCGAAATGATTATTATTTGATCTGGATTGACTGAATTCAATAATATATCCGGCCCGCAGAGCCATTCATATTGAACGGCAAATTAAATATGACAGTCCGTGTTATTGAAATTCATGTATATTTATGGACTGCATGATAGTCTGAAATTGACAGCTATAATTCCTGCAGTGTCGATTTCGTAACGAATCGCCAGATCCTGATCTGAAAATAGATTTCGCTATTTTATGTTCATATCACACAAGTTTTTACATTCACTGATATAAATCGGGGATTTAATTCTCTGTAACGGCATGAATAATTTACTAGTTGGGTAGTGTTATATATTGATGAATTCTGTTTGATGCAAGGCAATGAAAGTTTTGATGGGTACTGGAATTCGAGCAACAAATGAAGTTTTTCATTTATTTCTCTATTTCGACATATCAACAATTTTATGGTTTGCAGAGAATTATAATAAAAATTGTTTTGTGCGTTAGTGCCAGTATTTCACGAATGACATAATACAGTTGTCGTATTGTGTCCGTTCGAATGAATATGAGCTTGTTTGTCTGCATTCGAATATCATTTGAAGTTAAAAAGTGCTTCTGATCGACTCAGAACTCTCACTTAATTGAATGATTGCTCCGTTAGTTCACTATTCCCTGTGGAACACCCTGTGTTTGCTGACGATATGTTCTTCATCAATAGATACGATCAGTAATACGATCTGAGAATAGCTTTATTATTATTAAGCAATACCACATGTGCAACAAAGTCAAAAGCTTTGATGAAATCGATGAATATATCCAAGGGAAGAGACTGGAAATAGAAAATGATATTCTTAGGGAGTATTGTCCCCCTTTGAACATTACATTTTGTGAATTTTAATAATTTGCAGCACAAGATTTCTCGCGAATCTTTGAGAAATTAGTCAAGATAATAGGGCAATAATTTTTCAGTACGCTAGGATCGCCTGTTTTATACGTGGGTGAAAGCTATAGTGATTGACACCTTGCATGGATACATTCAGAAGGCGAATTCGGTTCCTAATTTTACTGCAACACTATGATTATTGGAGTTCTAAAAGGGCCCACTCACTAAGAGGGAAGCGCGAAGACTTGAATGCGCGTTGTACAGGGTACAGTTAAAACAGTGTGTGTATGGCGTAAATTTGGAATGCGCAATTATCTCCGTCGTGTGGCGTGTGCATTCTTCACCGTACGTGGAAGAATAACCAAAAACGACCGTGTATGGGCAACAAGTCTCTGCACGTTTCATATGTTTAGCAACACAGTGCCGGGTTCGATATTTATACCTTGGACATTTTTTCCTTAATAACAACACACGCCACTGCCATTAACATCAGATCTTTTTTCGACGTCATCTCACGCTTGTCGCACCCATCCAAACCGACACGCAAAAGTGTATGTGTGTGGGAAATATGAATGCATACGTTTGCTTTACAGCAAACGTGCAGATACTTAACTGCGCATTCTTCCTTCTTAGTGAGTGGGCCCCTTTACGGTACCCGTGAGGTGAACACATGCATTCGCGCAATAATCTTATCGTTTTATCAAGTGAAAATAATAATCTTTCCGATATAAATAAATATAAACACAGTGTCAACTACCACTGTAAGTAATTATATTTATTCATTACATAAATCACAATTCTGTAGCTGAATACGAAGCTACAGGGTCGGTTGCAGAAATGGAACCGACCATGAACAATCATCCTCCAAATTCTACTGATCTCAACAGTACTGGCCACAGTACTACAATGGACTCTCAGCAGTCTCAGTTATCTCAACCAACGACCTATTCATCTAAAGTCAGCCAAATTCAATTCCCAACAAGAAAACAAGCAATAGTTTTCAATGCTGTTGAAAATGTTCCACATTTGAGTACACTACAGTAGCAGTAGGAAAATTAATGGGCCCAAAAACATCAGGTATGCTCCAAAAAATCGAATAATAGAGTTTGAATTATCTTTCGAGCGTTAAATCAATAGATAAATTCATGTCTGCTCATGGATCAATCAAAATCTCCAACCAGATAATCCCAGCTAGAAGATTAATAACCCCTTCAATGAGACTTGTACTATCTAATGTATCCCCATCAATTCCACATACTGTCTTGGAGAAACAATTACAATCTGTTGGAATAAACATTATTTCCCAATGAACTTTGTGAAAATGAATATTCCTGACCCTGAATACTCGCATGTCATGAGTTTTCGAAGATATGTTTTTATAAATCCTCAAACGCCAGAAAGCATTCCCGAAAGTATTGTAGTGGAATTCGAGGAGACTCAATATCGTATATTCCTCTCTTCTGACGATGCTTCCTGCTTCATATGCAAAAGAAAAGGACATCTTGCATCAAAACGCCCCCAAAAAAAAGTAGTTTTCCTGATATTCGAACTCCAACATTACATAACACAAGAGATGAAGCGGAGGAATCACATATGGAAGTATTTATACCTCCAAAAGAAACTCTACCAGGGCAAAAACGTTCAATTTTCGAAACCCTGAAAATGAATCACCAGAAAAAATTTTTGTTAAACCTAAACCTCCAGAAAAACCAAAGGCCGAAGTTTCCATAAGTTCAACGAAAGGTCCCCAACTAGACGAAGTACTGAAACCCGTGAAGGAAGTAATAAATAATGGATCATATATTTTGACATACGAACAACTCTTGAATTTCTTCGATAATTCGCAAAAAAGCACAGATATATTGAGCGTGGCAAAGAGGTACACAGACGATATAGGAGAACTCATACAAATGCTAACTCTTATTTATCCGTATATAAAGGATAAATCAATGAAATCTAGATGTACTAAGATACGTAACAAGCTAACCAAACAACTAGTAACTCCCGACTGTAATACAACTTCTGATTCTGAAAGCGACATTTCACTCACGCAATAAAAATGGCTACTATACTACAGTGGAATATAAACGGATACTACGCTCACCTAGAAATGCTCAAAGTACCCTTAAGTGAAACAGATTCTAAAGTTATATGTTTGCAAGAAACTCATTTCAAACAGGAAAGTAAAGGGGAAATAAAAACCAAAATGCCAGCACTGCGACTCCAACCTAACAGTACAGCATATTTTTGAAGAATGTCCTCTGCATCTAGACGCTCGAAACCGTTACAAGTTGACGTCAATTAATGAGACTTTTGCTCAGTTGCAGGAACGTCCATTAAAATTTAAAGGTCCATTAAACCCTTAATCCTCCATTAGTTCCTTGTAATAATGGAGGATAAGAGTTTAATGGACCTTTAAATTTTAATGGACGTTTTAGGTGTGATATGAATTTAGTGAAAAATTATTTAAGTGATATCAATTTGTTAACAGAATTATTGTAGTCAGTAAAGTGGTCTCTAATAACCGAGAGGTTGATGAGACTTTAAGCTTGTAAATAAAAAAAAACTATGATTATTATTATTACCGAACTAGGTTGGATGTGATATTTGGTATTACCTTCGATAACTATCGATTGAATATTCCAGGAGGCACAAAGGGTATAGCCGGGTTTCAATGGTAAATCTGCCCCCGCGGCCTTTCCGATTCATATTGAGGGGATCGATAAGGCATTGAATGAAAATAATTCAGCCCACTT
The DNA here is from genome assembly GCA_013421045.1 of Propylea japonica. Classification (NCBI taxonomy): domain Eukaryota; kingdom Metazoa; phylum Arthropoda; class Insecta; order Coleoptera; family Coccinellidae; genus Propylea; species Propylea japonica. The sequence continues at coordinate 36,878,564 of CM024239.1, forward strand.
TTCAGCTTTTTATCTCTATCCATTTTGAGATTTCTGTGAAAAACACTTTTTCGATTTCATTTTGTTTCTCTTGTGATATCCAAAATTTTCGAATGGTGATTTTTTCTGTCGATTCTTTGCTATTGAAGGAATAGACGTATAATTTTTTCATTAATTTCAGCTGCAAAATCTATTTTTAGAAAAAAAAAAAGTTTGTCATTTGTTTCTCGGTGTTCTTAAAAAGTGTCCACCGCCTTTTTCGACATAAAATGTCTTCTTTGGCCCTTTATACCCTGGAATTTTTTTCACATTTTTAAAATTGGTGGAACATTTTGAAAAAAAATTAAAACTGTTTGAATTTTAGGATTCAACAGATATCCATCAAATTTTGGTACCGTTGTATTCATATTGGCTTCCTGAACAATATTAGTGAAAAAAAAATTGGCGATCTGTTTTAGTTTGGGAGATATGGGCCCCAAAGTCCGAAAAATATTTCACCTGAAAGTCACTTTCAGAAACACTGGATTACCGCTTATTAAGTTCAAAGCCTCTCTGAACATTTTAACATGAAGATTTGATTCATTTTATTTCAGATATATCCAATAATTATTGCAAAAACATCGAAAAAATTCTAGGGAAAGCCCCGCCGTTTCTTATGGTAAGTAAGGCACTACCTCGAATTATTTCGCGCGAATATAAGGCCGGAGACACACTTGGCGTTTTATTCCGATCGGTTTTTTTTGCCGTCGACGGTACAACAAAATTGTAGCTTACACACTGGGCGGTAAAATATCCGTCTCAAGTCACACACCACGCTACCTCCGCCAGTCACGTAGGCCACTGCTGGGGGTAGTCGATAGAAAAACCGACGAATGTAGTGGCAGCGGTCGGCTGCATTTCTACCGACGGCGTTAAAAAATCCGATCGTCCTTTTTTCCACCGAATGTGTACGTCACCATAAGATCCCACGCGCCACTTCTGGTACAGCGTCGACGGCAAAATATCCGATCGGAAAAAAACGCCAAGTGTGTCTCCGGCCTAACACGATGCATACCGGTAAACCCGCTATCATTTCCTAATGGCACTTGCTGAAAGACGCGGTGGTGTCAAACTTACCATAAGGAACGGCGGGCTTTCCCTAGAATTTTTTCGATGTTTTTGCAACAATAATTAGATATATCTGAAATAAAATTAATCAATCTTCATGTTGAAATGTTCAGAGGGGCTTTAAACTTAATAAAGCGGTAATTCAGTGTTTCTGTAGTGAGAAAAGAGACTTTCAGGTGAAATATTTTTCGGATTTTGGGGGCCATATCTCCCAAACTAAAACAGATCGCCAATTGTTTTTTTCACTAATATTGTTCAGGAAGCCAATATGAATACAACGGTTCCAAAATTTGATGGATATCTGTTGAATCCTAAAATTCAAACAGTTTTCATTTTTTTTTCAAAATGTTCCACCAATTTTAAAGATGTGAAAAAATTCCAGGGTATAAAGGGCCAAAGAAGACATTTTATGTCAAAAATGGCGGTGGACACTTTTCAAGAACACCGAAAAACAAATGACAAAAACTTCATTTTTTTCATAAAAATAGATTTTGCAGCTGAAATTCATAAAAAAATTATACGTCAATTCCTTCAATAGCAAAGAATCGACAGAAAAAATCACCATTCGAAAATTTTGGATATCACAAGAGAAACAAAATAAAATCGAAAAAAGTATTTTTCACAGAAATCTCAAAAATGGCTAGAGATAAAAAGCTGAAAAATTGGCTGAATTATTTTCATTCAATGCCTAATCGATCCCCTCAATATGAATCGAAAAGGCCGCGGGGGCAGATTTACCATTGAAACCCGGCTATACCCTTTCCCCGATGTCATTGACATACTTTGATACTGATTGACACCCAGTATGATAGTCATTGATATAATTTCATCTAACTCTTGCATCAATTTTGGGTATGATATCCTTCATCTCACTCAAACATCTTCATTATATGGGTGAATGAGACATTCATACTGAAAATACTAGAGAAATAAGAAATTTCAGACAATATTATTCCATATAAACAACGAAGTAACAAAAAGTATTAGTGATCTTCACATATTATGCCGATGTTATAATTACTACGACTATTAGTGCTATCTAGGGTTTCTTCACCTGTCTTCACATATTTCATGAAGATTTATTTCTATTTGGGTCAAGTTCAATTTCCTCAGTTTATCATTCTGAAAACGCCATCATTAGATAGTTGGCGCGAGTTTTTGCAGTAGTGTCAATAAGTGTATATGTTAAAGTTTCTTTAAGAACTGCACAAAATTGCGTGTATTTTTCGATTTTGTTATGTTTCATAGTCATTAGAATTTTTTTTGTTTGGAAGGTTCCAAGAAATATTTAATTGATGTAAGTAAACCGTTCTATGATTTATATATTAAGGTTGAACCCTATGTCAATCACTGTTCGATGTAATATTCACCTGTCTCCACATACTTCACAAATATTACTTCAAGTTCAATTTCTTCAGGTTATCATTCTGAAAACGCCATCATTAGATATTTGGCGCGACATTTTGCAGAAGTGTCAATAAATGTAGATAATTTATATTCTTCTGTTTGGAAGGTTCCAAGGAATATTCAATTAATGTAATTCAACATTTCAATGTTTTATATACAGGGTGTCCCGGAAAGAATGCGACAAACAGAAACCATGAATCGAGGGCATCAAGGATATACAGGGTGATATCCATCTTATGGCTGGAATTTTGAAAGAATGCAATCATAAAGGGTGACAAAACCTCTAAATTTGAAATATTTCGGTCCAATAATTCAAGAGTTATTGAACTTTGAAATTTCACTCCTGAGGTAATGTATTTTGACCACTTCTTGATCACCCTGTATGACCGTACTAAGCAGAGATTTTGAATTTTTCTCATTGATTGATTCTTTGTGGTTACGAAAATGAAATAAAATCATAGTGTTCACCTACAGGGTGTTCCAATATTCATGAAAATAAAAAAGTCCAAAATTTTGCTAATCCGTATCTGATTTCTTCAATTTCTGAAATATTGAAAGATGGCAATCGGAAAGGGTGACAAAACTTGCAAATTTGAAATCATTCGGTTCAATAGTTCAAAAGTTATTGAACTTTGAAATTTCAGCCATCAGATGAATATCACCCTGTATATTCCAAACGAAGGCCCTCAAACTATTAAAACCTCTTGATGAGAGTCCTCCCTGATGTACTTGATTCATGGTTTTCTTTTGTCGCATTATTTCCGGGACACCCTGTATAAAGGTTGAACCCTATGTCAATCACTGTTCGAAGTAATATTATTGTCACCGGTATTGACATACGGTTAAACCTCAATATATAAATAATTGAAGGGTTTATTTACACCAATTAAAAATTCCTCGGAACTTTCCAAACAGTTGAAAACTTCTAACGAATATGAAACAAAACAAAATCGTCAAATATACGCAATTATGTAAAGTCGCTATCCTCAAGTAAACTCTAATATATACATTTATTGACACTACTCCAAACTCTTGCGCCAATATCTAATTATGGCGTTTTCAGAATGATAACTGAACCTCTCACCTTATATTTGCTTGACAATCGCAGTTTTTAGCAAATCAATTTTAATTGAGCGCCCTTCAATATCACATAATAATGCACGCGATTGGAACATAGAATAAATGACTAACATACAATTAATAAAATGTGTAATTATATTTAAGGCTGATAATGTTTATAGACCTAACATCACGTTGACCTCAAGATTTATTCTGCAAGTCCGCGCTGTTTACCATTCCACCATCAAAGTCTTGATGAAGCCTGAAACATTTCTAGGTGCTATGGACATTATTTGCTCTGAATACACGAGACATGATCCAAAGGGACACAGCCTTCACCTATGAAAAGCTCAATTGTAGCCTTCCTGATCGACGTTAACTTATTCAAGTTCTATAGTGACATGAGCATCGGTGAATGCATTCATGTGAACTACGCTGTTCATTATTGTATTATTATGAATATTTATCAGGTATTGTTCGTATTCATTGGATACTTTGTTAGGCAATTACATCACTGTTTCACTCACGAAGAACTTTCTGCTTTCGTACCACCATACCGAAAATTTTCATTCGAAAGTTGTTGTGCTTCTATATTCTTGAAAAACCTCACGAAATAGATTTCAGTATTCATCAGAAACTTGATATTATGAGGGCACATACTGGCCCTTTACCATCTCAACGTCCGCAAGAAAAGGACCTTTCTAGAGCACGTGTTCGGGCATACATATATCCGATCAAGTTTACGATCCCAGAGCGAAACTGTATCGAGCTTTCCTGCGGCGATTTATGGCGGCAAACTTTCGGTTTCCAATAACCGTAAATTCTTATATTAAATCCGCATGTGGACAACGGTGCAGAAAACTTCGGTTTTTAATGAGTACTGGTTTCTGTTTTGTTATAATATTATATGCGAATTTCACAGGCTAGTCAATATTGAAACAGAAAAATTTAATTAAGCCCTGAGCAGGTGCTTCTGAGCGCTCGTTCATTGAGATTAACACTACATATATAAATGCATAATCTCAGCACAATCGGAATAATATTCTGGAAATTATTCAAAAACTGAATCATGTCAAAACGTGACAATTAGAAAAAATTATATTTTATGCTTCTGATGATGCGATCCTTTGGAAATTTTGCAAGAACATTCTGTGTATCGATCTTCATAGACAAAATGAAATTCGTTCGAATCGTTGTGGAAATATAGATATTCTTCTTTTCAATATTCAAATTGAATTATCTATGCTTCAGATTATGCGATCTTCTTGATGTTTTACATGAACATACATTCACAAAATGAGTTTCACTGAAATCAAATGTTGGGACTGGGTAACGACTGCTCGATACCGCGGATTAATCAGGCCTCAATCTGTCTACTCCTGACTAACCCTGGATAATAACACCATACTCTAGCTAGGCCTCAATCTGCCTACTCCTAGCTAGAGGAAAGATGCGGGTGTTCTAACTAGGCCTCAATCTACCTACTCCTAGTTAGAAGGGAATATAAAATAGAACAGTGAAAATAAACATGGAGATATTAGAAATTAGAAATATATAATAAAAACAGAATATTTACAAATAATACACTTCTCTATCTACTCTCTCTGTAGATCGACCAAAACACGTTATTTCGTAATTTAGGGAAGACCATTTGGAGATATATCCCGTCGGTGGAGCCATCTATTGGCTACTGTCCGTAGTGCTGAGACTGGTGCTTGGTGGCGCTCTCTGTGGGGGGTTAGCGTCAACCTGGTTGGCAGCGCCAATGCAGTGACCTGTATCTGTTGTGGGAAGAGAAGTCCCCACACAAATATCTTATTATGGAAATATAAAGTTTCTTCTTTTCAATATTCCAATTGAATTTTCTATGGTTCTGTTTACACTATGGCCAAAATCTTTTGCATGAGGCTTATTATGAGCATCTTGCGTCTGGGTCCGTTTTGTCTAAGATATTGAGGATAAAAATTTTGAATGGAATATTTATGGTACGTTTTGACTGGTTAACGAATTCGACCGAGGCATTTGGGAACCGAACGCAACCTGAAAATTTCAAGTCTCTAGGACAATCCCTTCAGAAGTTATCGTGCTAGAGGACGACCGGTTCTACGACATCAATGTTCTATAATATCCGTAGAGATCTCACGAAATATTCCTTCGTATCATTGTAACGTTGTAGTTTGTTATTGGTATGGTTACATTCCACTACCTCCTAAAAGTCTTTAGTAGGTACCCTCCGTCAGAGCTCTTCTCGCAACTGCACTAAAGCTTGCTCTCAAGTTCCAAAACCCCAATGAACTCCAGTAAGTATCTGAAACGACCTCAAGGAGGCTAGCACCACTTTTCTCAATTCCCCTGTCAAAGACATTATTTGCCAGGCACGCAATGGCGAGGCATTCTGTAACTTAGTTTCCACCTCGTTCCCACCATATCTACAATCTTCAGTCCCTGTTAAGCCAATTCTCATCATACGTTTCCTAAGGCGACAATGTCCTGTTAGAAAGCCACTCAAAATATTGATCAAGCCATACCAAAGTTATGAATAAAAGAAAAATCGGTCAATTCGAACAAATCACACTGTAGACTCTCAATGAAGGCTCCCAACCATAAACCAAACATTGTTTCGAAACTGCCTTGACTAGTGTAAACTTCTCCTGAAATCTGACGGTGCCCTCCAGAATCACCCTGTATAAGTGAAATGAAATTACAAAACTGAAAAATGAATGATCTGTGTCGTTCGGTCACAAAGTTGAAGTGTCAAGATTCAAAATATTCTCAAGAATATTTGCACATGTTTTCAATTCATCGTTGAGCACATAAACATAAAATTTGCACCAGACCAGAACTTTAGATTTTGAAAAATTTGAAAAAAATAACACAATTCATTTTTTTCTCGGATACTTCATCAGTAAGTAAAAAATTTACTTACTTCTCGAATTTCTACATTCATTCACTGAAATATTGCGATACCATCTAGAAATTGGTCCACAAATGACGAATTGAGCAAGGGTGCTTATATTGCAACCTTGGACCTAAGCTAACAAAGCAATTTCTGAGAATGGGAACATCTATAAATTTGTTTAGGTATTGTCGGGTAGGTATCTTTGATTTGCTATGGCAAATAGGTAAATACCATATACATCGAACAGAGGCACAATGTACACAATGCGGGATTAATTGCTATTGATGAAAATATCAATGCAATATTGAAGGGGAGATGGGCGAATCATGCCAAAACGAAATAATTTACATCGATTCCGTATTCTCTCCAAAGCTCCAGGATTATTATTATGCATCTTAATGTGACAGCAAACAATTCATGCAGCTAATTACTAGGGCGTTCAATTAATAGTGCGCTGAACAAAGAAGAAATGTCCCAAAATATGCTTCAGTTTCCCATTTGACCTCTTCACTCGTTTCAAATTTCTTTCCCTGAAGCCATCTCTTCAAGTTTGGAAACAGGTAATAATCGCTTGGGGCTAAATCTTGAGAATAGGGGGGATGGGGAAGCAACAGTTAAACGATCGACGGCACAGCTGAAATTAGATGTGGTCGTACCATCATTTTCAAAGTAGACCAACCTGGTCCTCCAAAACAGGTGACTACCGAGGAAATGATCGAAAAAATCCAAGATATTGTATTCGACTATCAGAAAAAAAATGCGTGAGATAGCTGAGGCCGTAGGCATATCTAAGTATTTCTTGATTTCAATTTTGAATAATGATTGGGGTATCAGAAAGCTAACTGGAAGATGGTTGCCGCGTTTGCTATCAATCGATCAAAAACGTGAACATGTTCGCATTTCTCAGCATCGTTTGGACCATTCAAACCGTTATAGGACTGATTTTTTGCGCCGAATAGTAACATGGAAGAAACATGGATACACCGCTACACATCCGAATCACAGAATCAAAAAAAATGAGTAGGAACGAGTGGAATCGCTCCAAAGCGTGCAAAGACTCAACCATCGACCGGGAAGGTTATGTCGTCTGTTTTTTGTTTTCTAGTGGTATATTGTTCATCGACTATTTGAAAAAAACAATCAATAGCGTGTAATACTGTGCATTATTAGACCGATTGAAATGCGAAATCACAAAAAACGACGACATTTATCGAAAAAGAAATGCTTCTTTTTGACCAGACAATGCACCAGCTCACAAATTAATGAAAACGATGGCAAAAATCTATGAACTACGCCTCGAATTGCTTCCTCATCCTCCGTATTCTCCAGATTCAACAACAAGCGATTATTATCTGTTTTCAAACTGGAAGAGTTGGCTCTAAGAAAGGAAATTTTAAACGACTGAAGTGGTCAAATGGGAAACTGAAGCATATTTTGGGGACTTTGACAAATCCTCAGTGTAAGAAATAAATACTTACTTTCTACTCCAAGAACAAATCTTACTATTCAAAAGGCATTGAAATGTTGGTAAATCATTGGATGGAGTGTATCCAGCTGAAAGGGGACTACAGTGAAGAATAACTGACAATTCTGACAGAAATCATTGGTTAACTTTGATACTTTGTTAGGCTCACTATACTATATTGAATGCCCTAGTAAAGCAATCAAGTAGGTTGTATACACCACTGGAAAGCGAGTCCTTGAGGCGAGAAATTGTATAATAGGATTTATTCAATTTCCTGAAGGGATCAATATAATGTCTGCTATATCAGGTTTCTGTCAACGTTGAGCTCCTGGCACACTGTACTGACTTTAGATATTGATGTTTCCCTATAAAAAGTTCTGTAGCACCTGTATCTCGAATTTGAATTTTTACGGATATCTACGCTTTTTTATAGATTGACAAGTAGTTCCTTCATCGTTGGAACTCTGATTGCTTCCAGTCTATATTGCTTCAGAAGAATTATCAGTAAGAAACATCAATATGTATTTAGGAGATAATGTTAACAGACAATTCCTTGAAAAGAGGGAAGAAGCTTTGTGGAGCATAGATGAAAGTTTTCAGAGATGTGTAGTCGCTTGTGTCCATATTTTTCACTGCAATTCGGTAGATTTTATAACAAATCAATTTGAATTGAAGTATTTAAACCGAGTAAAAGATCAAAAAACAGTTCAGTCCTATTGAGAACACTTGTACTGTAATTATTGTATCTTTACGTAGTAAAAAAACTACTACCTTTCTCAGAAAAAAATAAAGGAGGGTACCGCAGGTCCTTGTGTATTTTGGTTGTTCAGCTAAAGGCCGAAATGAAAATTAAACATTTTCCTTCATCGTTCATAGCTCATTTATTATTGATGCTACTCTTTCAGAACCAACTCATTCTGAAAGATTGTTTTTTTCACTTTTCAACGTTTTTATTTGAAATAGGTATAAGTATGAAAATTTTTAGATTCAGTGATAGCGTATGATGTTTTATATACATACCTCTCAATGAAAACCATATTCGTTCATGAAATTTTGAGAATTTTCAATTTCAGAATTATTTATTTTTGTTCTGGTTAACGTTAAATTTCATTATTTGGAATTTGTGAACAAACACTTTTTTTATCAAAAAAGTTGAGTAAGCTATGAATTATTCTTCAATCGTTGATGCAGTCATAAAATTTGATATTGAACTCGAACTCAACTCTTCATCGCCTTCCAAAATCTGTATCTTGGAAGGGAGGTCGATTTAAAAAAAAAATTATATGAACTACCCCTGGCTTATTTTCATCGAGGAATCATCTTCCTAAGTCCCTGGCATTCGTCCCAGCGATCTTCGGTTTTCAACCCCCTTTATTCTGAAAGAATAATACCCAGATGTACCAACAATTCTTTTCTGCTCAAAGCAGTGGCGGCGGGATTTACAGGTACGGAGGAGCGTTCGGGAAAATTAACCTTTTAAACTCGCACATCAGAGCAGTTTGTTTCTTTCTTTCGCCTTATCTTGAGATAAAAAACATATATATTTTTTAATGAAAAATGAAGGTATCGTATAGGGAAGTGGACAAATATTTTTTAATGTTCTCATTAAATGGATTCAATCCACTATAGATCTGGTATTTTCTGTTCCATTATCACCAGCAAATAACAAACAAGAAAAACAATGAAGACTGTTGCTAATTAACAACCACAAAACCCCATTCGGTTTTTCCTAAGTGTCTATCGTGAAGGTTCCTTTTAATCCCGTGTCTTATATTTGTTACATACGTGGTCGATAAATTCCTTTTTGTACGACTGACACTTCAGTTTTTTCTTTTTCTTCTAATGTCAGCGAAGAGTAAAGAATTTTTTTCAAATATTGTACGCTAATGCAAATCGGATTTTCCAAATTCTTGACCATAATTGCCCGAAACAACAAACACGGTAGACAAAAGCTTACCCATGACATGCGACTTAGGACGCAATGTACACCACGGCCTTCTCAACCCCTTTCAGGAGGCCCCTCTAAACCTCCTTCCCGTGCGTACACATACTGGATGTGTACCTATGTCAGCTTTATACTATGAACTGTTACGGGATGTGTGGAGCGCGAGGGGTAGCTGCCGGTCCAATGAAGGATAGTAGTGTACCATCTAGAGCGTCTACGCATACATTTCTATTGGCGATCAAAGTCGTTGTTAAGTTTTTCCGCTGCGAGGTCTGGAGCCTGAAATACATCGGAAATGAAATGTAAAAAATTGAATACACAAATGGAAAACGTTACGTTTGCGTTAAATACAAAAGTTACAAAAAATTCCTTTAGATGAAGATACCTACTAGTTGGGGGTACACCTGCACATGTGGAGCAGCTGCCACTGGCTAAAAGCTAGTACAGCCCAGTCAAATTAGGATTTCACCTCGGAATGAAAGATAATAAGCTGAAAATTGGTATGAACCTTTGTTTTGTCATTCTAAATGTTGTCCCAAAAGTCACAAATGCTATCGTGCCGGCGTCTTAAGATATTGAAGGTCAAAGGTCATAAAAATCGTTTTTTTGCGAATATCTGCCTTCCTATTGCTTAAATGAGATTTGCAGTTATTTTGAAAGTTGTAGACTATGAATTGTCTACAACTTTTGTTTGAACTTTTTCTTCATACGACCAACACCTTTTTGGGTAGAGCGCGAAGAGTGGGCAGCGTACAGTCATAATATATGACCTAAAGCAGAGTCAAGCGTGAGTTACGGTTAGCAGTTCGTTGTATAAAATCAATTATTCACTTAACAATTAATTATAATTATTAAACAATGCCCATTATTTATGTTCTATTCGTAAATTTTTTTTCAATTTAATTTTTTTAAATAGCGCAGAATTCGTGTCACAGCCACTAAATGCGTGTGAAAATAAAATGTGTTTTTTTAGTACGAGGATATTGGTTGAAACTTTTAGAAGAGTATATTTGTGTGTTGACATTGCCTTTGCCAACTTTTTTGAGGAAAATTTCCTGCTGATGGGATTGAGTACGTCCAATTAAAATAACGAACAAATCAATATCTGCTCCTATGATGACAGCAGTCTTTTGATGTTCTGTTAAGGCAATAGCTGTGTCAATGATGAGAACATCAGCATCATCTCTGACTTGTTTTGTTGTGATATTACCAGTTTCAAATTTTTCAACAAGTTTTTTTTATTAGACCAATTTGATGAAAAATTTTCTTGACTGATTGGCACAATCATTGTTTCGTCAAAACAAACTTCATATAATTTTGAAAGTGTGCAGCAGTTCTTCTTTGTTGTTTCTTTGCTTTAATATTTTACTATAGTCGGAATATCCGTCAAATACAATAATTTAATTACTTATTTTAATTAAATATAAATAATTAATAATTAGTACATAAATAATGGGCATTGTTTAATAATTATAAATGTTAAGTAAATAATTGACTTCATCCAACGAACTGCTAACCGTAACTCACGCTTGACCCTGCATTAGGTCATATACGACTGAACGCTGCGCACTCTTCGCGCTCTACCCCAAAAACGGTTGGTCGTATGAAAAAAAAGTTCAAACAAAAGTTGTAGACAATTTTATAGTCTACAACTTTCATAATAACTGCAAATCTCATTTAAGCAATAGGAAGGCAGATATTCGCAAAAAAACGATTTTATGACCTTTGACCTTCAATATCTTAAGACGCCGGCACGATAGCATTTGTGACTTTTGAGACAACATTTAGAATGACAAAACAAAGGTTCATACCAATTTTCAGCTTATTATCTTTCATTCCGAGGTTGGCCCCCTTTTTCGTCTAATTTGACTGGGCTACTAAATAATCTGATCCCCCCGTACGATCAGAAAATACCTCTTTGAAAAACGATTACCGATTATCCTTTGGCTATAGGTATTTGAAAGATAACCTTCATCTTTATCTGATAATTTCGTTTCCTCAAGAAACATTTCGACAAATAAACCAATAAAAAAACAACGAGCTGACTTGCCATCGATCCCGAGGAAAATTTCGACGATTGTTATCAAACCCACCCGATCTGGATAACCACGGTCGACTTAAATAACCCATTAAAGTGCACTAGAGTGAAATTTAAGGGCGCCTGTTATTACCATTATTATCTAAGAGCCGCCAGATGGCGCGGTTTTCTACCCTGCTTCCGGGGACCGGAAACGTACGTCATATAAAACTGAACGGCGTTATTGGAGCGTTCGTGCTCGAGATAGCCACCACACACGTACATATTTGTCCGGAGAAAAAGTAAGAATTGTGAAACTGACACAACTGCAAACATAAGTATGTGGTGAAAAACAATCCTTTGGTTTCAGAAATTCTACTGATGACTATCCAAAGGAAAATATGGTTAGAAAAATCACCTTGGACAAGATGTTGAAAAAGAAGGAAATTTTGGAAATCAGAATAAAATCTCACAAAGTTTATGGAGTGAAAATATTCGAACTGAAATATCGTTAATAAGAGCATTATAAAGAATAACAAAATACATAATTACGAAAAATCACAAGATTCTTTCCAAACAAAATGAATTTAAATCTTAACTCAAAGAAAATACTATTTAGAACACAATACACATTAACGGGAAACATTTCCTGATTGGACCAAACGATAATTCTTTACCGAAGAATAGACAGGGTTTTTTTAGGAACCCCTGCTTAGTAAAAGCCCCCTAAAGATGGCGCAGTTCTCAATATTTTTTCTTGAAAACCAAAAAACTGAAGAATCAAGCAGATATTTCAGGCGAGCGAAAAGGCATTGAAAAAATTCTTGGTGGTATTTCTCTTTAATAGCAGAAGATAGAAAAAGTCAACCTTCAACCTTGTTTCGGAAAGTATGGCTTTTAAAGTCCGTCAGTTCGAATGAAAAACGGATAAACATCTCGCTACTTCGTTCAAGGTTCATGCATCAGAGGTAGGTGTTCGGAAGGATCCAGGAGATGGCGTTTTGTTTATATTTATTTATTTATTTATTTTTTTAGTCAATTAGGAATACAAGCAGGTGATAAACACCCAACACAGTATCCACTATTAAGAAATACCAAGTGTGTCAGAGTGAACAATTTACAGTTAACTTATCTAATAGAACAATTATTTTATATTGATAAAGAAAACAAGAAAAATCAAAAATATAGCAAATCAATGATAACAAGTATGAGTTTTAGTGAAACAATATTCTTCATTTTGAAAAATGCGGTATCGAAAAGCTAGCCAAAAAGTACTGTTTAGTAAGGGAACCTAGAATGCCTCTCAGGCCTTCTCCATACTGACGAACCCCAAATATGGCGAAATAGCTATCTATAGATGCTCTGTTTGATATTACCTCACAGCATGTTATTTGGACGTTGACGGTATTAGTTCCGAAGTATGAGATTAATATTGGTTGATTTTAATCAATTAATGTTATTCTCTGCTTTCATTGTTTATATTTACTACCTGCGTCTCTATGTACGCACTAACTATCATTATCGCATTTTTTCCATATTCATATTTCACAATAAAAAAATTGTTTCAATTAACTTGATTTAATATTCACAAATGAAGACTCCTTTAGTTTCTTGCTTGATTTCTAGGTTTCGGAAAAAATACCATCTGGATAGGGTGATTCGTGAAAGCTGAATTTAATTAAGTACAATAAAAACAGTTCGGATTTTATATTATCTGTTATTGTTTTGTTGCACTCTATGAAAATATTGGAAATAATTCCAGTCTCTACGACTCAGGCTATCAAGATAAATTTTGTTCTCAAAAAGCAGCGGCGCCTTGAGGACAGTTGTAATAAAAACACCCAGCCTATTTTTTGACATGGAATCACACACCAAAATTTTCTCGCAACTATTCATATACATCCAGATATCTCAGAATTCAGAGACAAGATACCCAAAACTAGTTCACTGCGAACGACTCGAATGGGATGACGAAGAAGTTAGTTGAAAAAATATCAGTACAGAACATCAATCAAGACTTTTCAGCTTCAAAGAGATGACAATAAAAGAAGATATGCGGGATTTAATACTGTATATAAACTCTCAAAACTATATAAAATATCAGCAATGGGAATATCTATATTCCATATTTCTGTTTGTTTTTTGTATTGTATTATGTTAGCTCTTGATTTCAAAAGAATATTTATGTGTTCTGCCAAGTGCAATTCAATTTTTGTTCGTGAATAAAAAATCCCGTTCATAGAATTTGATACATCAATAAAGGAAAAAACTGCTGAAAAATTATGAAGTATTCAAATTTATTCTTCCCGCCGTTCATGTTATTTCTTGGTTTCAAACTGAAAATGGACAAACGAGTATAATTAGACCAAAGATTTCCAGGATATTTACCTTCGAATTATTGTTTTTCCGATACTGGCAAACGCTTATTAGTTACTACCAAAGCATTGGGTTATCTAAGGCGATTGACTTCGTTCCACGTATGTTCAATTTGAAGTTTGTACAAAAGTTCGTTGATATTCCTACCCATTCAACTTCCACTACTAGTGTATTTGGACGAGTATTTATCACTTCTCTATATTTTCAATGTGATGAGATTGGTTCACTCGGCTATACATATTATGCAAACTTCAAATTGAACATACGTGGAACGAAGTCAATCGCTAGTGATATACAACTACTTGACTCCGGCAAAAGTTACTAGGTGTATGGACGTCCAGAGAACAAAAAAAAATTGAAATTCGATTCATTGTTATAATGATATTCCCCATGAAGATACATACACTGCTGCATGCGTTAGAACCAATTGTCGAAGCGCGTTTGTCTCTCTTAGGCCGCGTCCGCATAGGCAGGAGGCTTGCTTAGCGCCTAGAGCCTAGCGAGTTATTTAACGAGTAGCTCAGTAAAACTAACGTTTTGAAATGTACGCGACGTGCCGCACTACTCGCATGGTCCTAGCTGATCGCTTAAGCCTTGTTCGCACTACGCTAGTAGTTTAGTCGAGCCGCTAGAAATTTAGTAGCTACTCTCCATCCAATCGTTCTCACTTTGTTCGAGTTAGGTTCACAAGTGAGTTGCGCTTTGTACGATGAACAACTCGCAACGCACGATTTCTGACGTGATTTCTTCGGCCCAGCGAAACGACATAATCGCGGCAAATGATATTACTAATGAACTCGAATAAACTGATCGGTTCGGACCTATCTAGTCCGTGAGCGAGTGAAGAGTATCGCGTGGTGGGGTACCCTACTCGCCCGATAAAATAGAATCAAATGGATCGACTCGACTAAACTACATACTAATCTACCCGGCTAAATTCTTGGTGTTCACTAAATTTTTAGCTCCTCGACTAAACTACTAGCGTAGTGCGAACAAGTCTTTAGCGACTATCCAAGTAACATCTAGGCGCTAAGCAAGCCTCCTGCCTATGCGGACTCGGCCTTAATGTTATATTCGAAATAGTGTGCAGTATATATACATTCTGAAATCGTCAAGATTGACATTCACTCTTGCGAAGAGGCGCAAGGGGAGACGAAGAGTAGTTCCGCCGAAGTCCGCACACTTTGGCGAGGCGATGCATCGAGCAGACATCGGAAGAAATTCCCCCTATCTTTAGGCCCAATAAATTTTCATTACTCTTGTCGCATGCCGCCTCGAGAAATATGATGCGCACATGCCCCAAGGATCATTCATCCGTCAAACGACTCGCCTCTTCTCCGCTCTTCTCTTCGCGCTGCGCCGCTTAGATGAGCGGTTGTCCATTTGATTCAATGCAAACTTCTCCGGCGGAAAACGACACGTTCCTTCCAAGCTCTTCGCTTAATTAATCTGTCCTGCGTCTGCCAATTCGGCTCTCCATTTTATTCAGTGTAAACTTCTCCGTCGGAAAACAACGCTTGGTCTCGCTTCGCGCCTCTTCGCCAAAGTGAGCGTTAAGCTGTAACCGCTTCTTAGGCTCTGGAAAAACTCTGACCTCTGACATAAGGAAAAAAAGAAGTTGCTATACTAATACAAAAGCAAGCACCCACGAAAATCATCAGCTTTGCGATATAATTTTGGAAATGATACCCACATAATCCAATCTCTCAAATAAACTTCAACTTGGATGTTAACTTTATCCGTAGGATTTTATATCCAAAGTTATAAGTGAGCTCGTTATTTGTGTCCGCGAACTTTTATTGGAGGCCGTGAAATTTTGCCACCCCTGGCAAAAACCGCGGTACCAACAGAGACGGACAACAATGTTTGAATGTTTTCATTTACGTCGCATTTAACACAGAGTAATTCGGCCAAAAAGAACCGAATAACCATCTGTTCTGCCAACTCATGCGTAACTCTGTTCTGCGCCGTGAAAACTTTCAGCTCGAAATATTTAATATTATATCGCGGGGGCGTTTGTGATGGATAAATGCTTCGGGGTGGATGGGATCGTTTCAAACAGAGACCGTTTTCTTTTATGATTCTTGGGAATGGACTGAAGTAGATTGGAGAAGGAGAGACTGTTTACTTATAAACGCCTGCAGCCTCGCCTGGAGCTGGCTAACGTTTAGGAATGATGTAGAATAATTGTTCAACAGCTCATCATTTTGAGTTTTCCTAGTTATTTCTCAATTGAATTCACTTTCTTTTCAACAATTCAGCGTGAATGGCAAATCTCAGTGAATGGTTTCATATTTCGTATACCAGTAACGAACAGCATTTTGGTAGCGATAATATAATAATAAACCGAAACCAATAGTCAGCTATTCAGCACACAATGCAGTTATTCAGTTCACCAAACAACATAGTCGTTAAGGTAAAAATGCTCTACTGACGGAGTATTCCGAAAGCGTCACTTTTTCCATTCGTTTCAACAACACAGCAAATTTTCGGGATTTGAAAGATTACAAGGCAAAGCAAGCACGTGAGAGAGGTTAGAAGTCTAGTTATTTCGTCGTGACAACTGCAGAATCGTTATTTATACTGGGTTTGAGTTTTCAATTTCGAGATTCGATAACACTAGAGTTACAATCTGGCAACTGATAGCTCCTTTATGACAGTTTCTAGGTAATCTTTCACTAACTCTTTTTATGGGCTCATCTCATGCAAGGCTATGTACCCAATCTGAGTTCAAATCTTCGTCGTTCATACATTCTTTGTCCTTCATACTAACAGGACAGTTTTCATCATAATGTCGTTCTAGGGACATTCACAACCATCCATGCTCTCCTCATCGGGATTCGAACCCAAGACCACCGGCACCTCGGCTAGAACTTTCAACTTCTAGCAACCAGGGTCGGAATATTTGAGGATATACGTACTGGAAAAGCTGACATACTATCACTGTTTGTGTTGTTTATGTAGATCTGAATGATTTATCTTGGCCTGAAAATAGTATTTGATCGTGCATATCACCGTGAGATCATTTTTCATAAATTTCGTCGTGGATTAACTCAGCAATTAAGTTTTTGACGATAAAGCTCTATCGAGAACCATTATTTATGATGAGGTCTAACGAGGTAGTAATTCGATGCAAAATAAATATCATGAAAGTATGTAATCGAAAAGCAGTGGTTTTTGAGGAGAACGTTGATTCTGTGCACGAACTGATATGCGTTCTTCAAGTGACCTTTCGTGAGATACAAAAAACGTTAGGCATTTGTGAGACCGGCTCACCTCCAACATTGCGAAACCATTTGAGTATTGAGAAATTCGTTTGCGTTGGCTTCCACTAAGTAATATGTTACAAAAGAAAAATTTCACGAATTCCGAAAAAAGTTTTTTGAATGTGGCATCCAAGGTGCCCTAAACATTGTGTAATAAAGTTTTAATTATGATCAATGTAAATCGCAATGAAAATCGGGAAACCTCATGAAATATTCGGTAACAATAGGAAAATATGATGGCAAGATTAACCTTGCACACACAAGTTTTCGGTCGGTGACCTCTGTCATCAGTGTGGTATAATTTTCAGCTATTATCCCGGTTTTTTGGTCAGCCAATGACAAGGCAGGCAGAAAAGGTGACAGTGGATAAGGCGGGATAACCAAAAAAATAATAAACAGACACGAATCGAAAATCTCGTATGTTTCGAGAGTTTTCTCCTTCTTTCTAAATAACAATCTACCAACATCAACAGCGGTTAATTCATATCAGATTATTCAATGAATATATCAGTTAAGCTGGTGGTCATATTATATTCAGCTTTGATTGACCAATCAAGAAGAAACATAATGAAAATGATTAATTGATAATTCAGATATTTCAGATATTCATATGTATTTACTATCTTTACAGAATGACAGTGGAATACACCGAGAACAGCATGGAGGCACGACTCAAAATCTCCCCTGTAGAAGTCGACGATGAAGCGACCTACAAATGCGAGATAACCTATTTGGAAGTTCGTGAGAATTGCGACGTTGTTCAAATAGTCAAATTAACAACTTTAGGTAAGTTATCATTGTTCATTTAGGATTTTCACAGAATAGAGACGATTAACAATGCAGCGTTAATTTTCTTGAAGAGCTCCTGCAGATATTTCTAGGATAATAACTTCGAAATTTATGAACTGCAGTTCAGATTGCTGAAAGTTTAATTCTTGCGTTTTGTTTTGAAACTCTCGAGTTCATTCTCGAGATTTTTCACGGATTATTTGCGGCGAAAACTATAAGAGTCCAGCAATTACTAATAATCGCCATATTGACTTAAAAAAAAATTCTTTCGAAACGTTGAAAACAATGGTTCCTCTGAGAGTTATCAATAAATTGGAAGAAAAAATATCATAAGAAAAGAGACTAAACGAAGGAATTGCAACATTAATCTTTTGTTTCCACAAGCTCAGCGATTGTAGATTTGAAAAAGATCAACACTGATAGTAGATAGTGATTAGTGCTGATTATACGTGTAGGGAGAGGAAATCACTGAGCACCTAGCACGGTTGACACTTTAATTACAATCACAAAAGAAATAGAGATAATCGAATTCTATTCCTTTCGAAACATAGAAGAACTCTAGTTGAAACATCAGCTCTTATCCAAGGGATATTTAAATAAAAGAGTACTTTTTGCACTGCGCCATGAATGACCTCTTGAGCTGATAACAGAGTTAGTTCTAGGGCTCTTTAGTACTTAGTAGTACTTTAGTAGTCTTTTAAAAATGGGCAGTCCATTCTTATGGAAGCATTAATATCTCATACAATTCCTACTCGATCGTCCGAAGACTTTGAGTATGGTGGGGTCTTCCTAGAGTATGAATTCATTATTGTTAGGCATTAGTTTGAATGAATATTCGAATGATGATTTTGATTTGAAAATTTCCACTTTTCCTATATGCTTTATTATGGTTAAATATATCCAATAAACTTATTGCTATCAGTGACATAAGATCAGTTATTAGTCCTTTTAGATTGAGTATTCTCTATGTAACATCTAAGGAGGTTCTTCTGAATGATATTGGTTCAAATGATAACATAGTGATGACGTACATCTCGAAATTTCAATATAAAACATAGTCTGTCTTTTTTTTAGTCGATAATTAGTATTGTTGATGAGTACCGTAGTTTTGAACATTTATCATTATGTCCTTCTGTTTTTCATATTTAATCGAAACATAATCGAACATAACTTGGTTACTGTAAACTGTTCAGTTTTTTCGATATTATATCCTCGAAAAAACAGAAGCCAACACTATTCATACCCGTAAGAAACGCCATTTATTTTTGTTGAGTTCCAAGAAATTTTAACTTTAAGTCTGAAAGCCTCTGCCAGAATATATTCTACCTGCCTTCTTCCTTCTAGTGAATTTTGAAGGTGTTTAGGAATCCACTTGAGGAGACTCTGTTGAGCTTTTCTAGTTCATCTAATTTGCTCAGGCATTCCTACACCATATTTGAAGTTATGATGATGTTGGAGGTCAGCATCTCAATGACAGCTTGACTGTTCGTATTCATTTTTGCTTCTGGAAACCTCTTTTCAGATTGGACCAAACGCATCTTTCAATTACTTGTAGTTCCACTCAAAATGCGCTTGAATACACACCAATTGGTTATGGGTTTTGGGCTCAAAATTACTCGCTCCCAGAGTCGGTTTCGGAACTATACCACTTTACTCCAGGGTCCGGTACTCGAAGTGTAACCAATTCAAATGGCCATAAATTCGGTTAGGTAAACGAATTTCATTTATTTTTATGAAGAGAACATATGAAAATAATTTTCATAATCAATTCACTTAGTCTCGATATGACCACCTTTCACTGAGGTGAATATTGCCTTGAGACGGTCAAAACACGAATCGTAAGTTGCCCGAACATTGTCGGTATTTTAGCCCACTCGGGGATAACAGTTTTTTCAGCATCTCGAAGCTGCATTATTTTTTTAGTTTGGATCTCGCTTTTCGAACTGGCTCAGAAAGAAAAATACATTGGATTCACGTTTGGTCAACTCGAGAGCCAACGTGTAGTCGAAATGAAGTTCGAAACGTTATTTTTCAATCATTGTTCACTCGTGTTTTGTGAGCTGATGCAAAATCTTGTTGGAATGTTTATGGTCCACGACCGAAATGTTTGTCTGTCCAAGGCTTCAAAGCAGCCATAAGAATACTTTCCTGATAGGCTGATAATATGTCGCATTAACTTCGGAGCCAGGTGCAATCAAATCGATTGTGGAGCGCCCATTCGCAGCTACAGCGGTCCAACCAAACCATTATTAGTGGCTGGTATTGGATTCTAGTAGCAAATCGATTATTCAGGTTTTCATATGGATAATTTGTCAGCTGAAATCTATCGTTCTGGAAGTTTACAAATTGCTGAAGTGGAAAAATGTTTCCGTCAGAAAACACGATGTTCGTAAATTCATCGTCACTGTCACTTAGCAAATTTCTAAATAGCTAATGTAACTGTGGCAGATGCGCGATGTCTTGAAACAGGTTACACTTCGGGTGCTCGACCCCGTATGTTATAGAGATTTATGGAAGATTATATATTTTTTGATGTTTTTTTTTTTGCTTGCGAGGGTTGGTTTATGTTTTTAGTCCCGCTTAATTTTTTTCTTGGTAGTTTCGTCTCAAAGGAGGTTTTCAGATGTATAGTGTCTGCCACATAGTACCATACATCCTGCTCTTTGAAATAATTATGATTATACACTCATTATTTTCATATTCAATGCATCATTTTCCAAATGTTGAAATAATTTAACTACCTTCACTAGGAACTTCCCTACAAAAAGTTATTTTAGGCGAATAATTCCTGTGTGTCTTTAGCTGGTGTATATCTACTATTAGGTATACGAAATTGATATTATATTTTTCCTATGAACGGGTGATTTCTCAAGAAGAAAGTGATGCGAGACAGAAGCATCCCGTTCCGAGACGTCTTGAGCCGTCATTCATCCATATGAAGCCCGGTTTCGCTATATGTCACGCTCTTTATGGCGATGGCGCGTTCTACAGTATTTTTACACGTCGACCGGTGGCACGGTGATGGATGCTTCTCACGTCTCCGCCGAAGGATGAACTGGAGAGGCTGTTCATTCATACGGAATGTTCAGATCGGCTGAATATGTCTCTGTCTAATTTTCGCGTCGCGAGAGGTTGGAAAAGGCCACCTTTCGGATATTATGTCGAAATTCATTCCGTGCGAAAGCGACACATTTTTCCAGTATTCGGCCGACTCTTATGTTTCCTATTAATGTAGGCGACGTATTTTTTTCTGTTGAAAGATGATAGAATGGTGATGGGATGATGGGTCTTTGCAACTGCAAAAGAACGTATTCAAAAATTCTCTGACTGATGCAGTGTGTATCCTATCTTTCCAATGTGAATTTCTAAACCTGTATACCGCGTGTCAAAAAATTATCATAACTCATGAATAAATTTTGAACGAAGAATTATCCAGGTATATCCTCGCACCCGTCGATTTTTAATTTCAGAGCAATTTATTCTATGCTGTTTATATTTGATATTTCTCACCCCTACTCATTCATACGGAATGTTCAGATCGGCTGAATATGTCTCTGTCTAATTTTCGCAACGTGAGAGAATGGAAAAGGCCATCTTTCGGATATTATGTTGATGATTGCGTGAGAAAGTGACACATTTTTCAATCATTCGGCCGACACTGATGCTTCCGATTTATTTTTGTTTTATTGAAAGATGATAAAATGTAATGGGATTATGTGGCTTTACAAATCCAGAAAAAAATTCTCTGAATGATGGCATTGTGTATCCTATCTTTCCAAAGTGGATTTTCAAACCTGTATAGAGCGTGCCAAAAAATTAACATAACTCATCACTAATTTTTGTACGAAGAATTGTCAAGAAAAATCCTCTCATCCGTCGATTTTTAATTTCAGAAGCCATTTATTCTATGCTGTTTTAAATTTGATATTTCTCACTTCCAACTCATTCATAAAGAATGTTCAGATCCGTGCGAAAGCAACACATTTTTCCATTATTCGGCCGACACTGGACTTTCGATTGAATGAAGGTGACGTATTTTTTTCTGTTGAAAGAAGTATAATAGTGATTATGAGAATTCCCAAATGCAAAAGAAATGGCGTATTCAAAAATTCTTCGTCTGATGCATTGTTTATTTTATCGTTCCGATGTGAATTTCCAAACCTGTACATAGCGTACCAAAAAATTAACACAATTCATCACTAACTTTTGTACGAAAAATTATCGAGAAAAATCATTGCACCCGTCGATTTTTAATTCGTGAAGCTATTTCTTCTCTGCTGTTTTAAATATGATATTTTTCACCTCCTACTCATTCATACGGAATGTTCAGATCCGTGCAAAGGCGACACATTTTTTCAGTATTCGGCCGACACTGATGCTTCCGATGAATGAGAGCGATTTTTATCCTGTTGAAAAACGATAGAATGTTAATGGGCTTATGAGACTTTGCAAATGTGAAATAAATGGCGTAGACAAAAATATTCCGATTGCTATGGTTTTCTGATTTGAAACTCAAACTCATACGAAGCTTGCCTTTATATTTCGGGATTAGCGAACAAAAGAACGTATAGGTGATTAACGATATATTGTTTTTCATATACAGTGTCTCCCAATAAGCTTAATAGAACTTTGAATTGAAATAAAACAACAACAAATTAACCGATTTTGGTTCTCAAACATTTATTCGAAAGATATGGTGTATAAGTTTATGATTTAAACAAGATATCGTTCAAATGGCCTCCACGAGCTCGTTTGCAGACCTTAATCGTTTGACCAATTTTCCATGACTCGGCCTAGCATTTCCTGTGGTATGGCCTCGATACACTCGTAATGTTCTCCTCAAGGTCTTGAATTGTCGCTGGAGAGTTGCTGTACACTTGTGATTTCACATATCCCCATAAAAAAAGTCCAAGGCGTTAAATCACACGATCTTGGCGGCCAGGCGATGGGGCCGTTTCTCGAAATTAATGAGTCGCCGAACTTATCGCGCAATAAAGTCATGTTGTCGTTCGAAATGTGTGGGGGGGCGCCGTCCTGTTGGAAATAAAGATCGTCGTCACCAATTTCATCAAATTTCGGGAAGAGAAATTCACGCAGCAAGTCGCTATAGCGCTGGCCGTTCACAGTAACGGCTTGTCCGGCGTAATTTCGAAGAAAATACGGCCCGATGATGCCACCACTCCACAATCCACACCAAACTGTGATCTTTTGTGGATGCAAAGGTCTTTCTTGCACCACTTGTGGATTAGAATCGCTCCAATATCGGCAATTCTGCTTGTTAACGAAGACGTTCAGCCAGAAATGAGCCTCATCAGAAAAGATGATTTTCTTGTGGAAATCTGGATCAGCTTCTAACATCTCTAGAGCCCAATCTGAGAACGCCCGACGCAAACTATGGTCATGAGGCTTCAGCTCTTGTGCCAGCACTATCTTGTAAGGATGTAGGCCCAAGTCAATGCGCAAAATTCGCCACATTGTCATCCGAGAGAGCCCCATTTCTTGCGAGCGGCGATTTACGGACACATTTGAATTGTCGCGGACACTGGCCGAAACGGCGGCGATATTTTCAGCGCTGCGAGCATTTCTGCGTCGTACAGGCACCTTTCTATCATGGAGAGAAAACTCACTTTCCAACTTTTTGATTACACGTCTGATTTGCTGCTCAGATGGAACGAAACCATCACCATTTTTCCGTTGAAACTCTCTTCGCGTGGCCACCGGCGAACGCGAATTTGCGTAATAAATTTGGACGATTTCCAAACGTTGTGTGAGCGTGAAACTTTTCATGGTAAAACTTTGAACCTTTCTGAATAAAATGACACTTCGAACGTCAAAATTGATAAACAAATATGGCCGCCAAAACCTTACAAAGTTCTACAACCTTATTGGAAAACACTATATTCTATATCTTTATAATTCTGCATGCATTTTAATCAATTTTCGAAGCATGTTGGTCATTGTGATTGAGTTATCTTCAAATCATTCAGTTTTAAAGCATCAAGCGTGTCGGAATACGTTGACCTCATAGTACCTATACAGGGTGTTTCAGAATAAGATTTGAAATTGCACCCTTGATTTTTTTTATTTTTCAACTATTTGCGAGAAAGAATATGTTGAAACAATTTTTCATCATGTTAGAATGTGAATTCAAATAAAAATTATAAATTGTGACATATCCACTGTGATTTATTTTGACACCTCCTGTGGTTGTTTCAAGATGTGTTTTGGGTTTATTTTTGCTTATTGTCTGTATTGAATATCTTGAAACACAAAAGATATTTTACTAAAAATCTCAAAATGGTTAATCCTTCACAATTTATAGGTTTTTGTTTCCAGAGTTTAATTCACGTAAAATGATGAAAAATTGTTTTAACATATTTTTGTTGATTAGGAAAAGTTTATACAATAGTACTGGTTAGAAGACGAACATTATTTTTATTATAATGCAGAAAAGCTTCTGGCTTCACGTAAGTGGGAGACGTGGGAGTCCATTCTCGGGATCAATCGTTCGATGAGCTTACCTATACGTTAGTGAGTGAGTAAAATCGAACGAATAGTTCATTCTCTAGTATATTGTCAAGTCATCGTTCTGAAGAAAGTTGTATGTTCATTTCGAACGGATATAATCAATACATTTTACAAAATATAGTTCAAAACTTCACGAACGTGAAAAATCGTCGAACTAAGAATTAACATCCAGGCTTTCTTCAATTTTATTGAAAATAATTAAGATTATTATAACATAAGGTAAACAAAATATTTGAAATATAAAAATGCTTGTGACCGACATCTAAATCGTGAGTATATTGAAAATTGATTGTAAAGCTAAAAAAATAATGAAAAATAAAATATTCTCCACAACATGGAGCCTGTCGATAGACTTTTGCACGAATTTGAATCAACATTCAATGTCATTCAATTTTTTTCTGATAGCTATTTCGAAACCGGTTTCTTTCAAAGTTCGTTTGTGTTTGCGATCAGCAGTTAAAGTGCCTAACCTTACGAATGAATTTAATGATTTTAGTATGTTTTTTTTTTGTCGAATAGCAGAAAAGTTTAAATAATAATAATAATAACATGAATTGAACCAAGCATAACCTCACACCATTCTATAATAACTGGATATTGATCATTACAATATTAAGTAAAAAACAACTTCATCAGGCTACAAGTATGACTCTCAAACTCTTCATTTCTTCCATTCCCAATAACACAAACAATACAAAACAGACAAATACGCACAGCAACTAGATATTACGGCGGCGTAACGCCCTCGAAATTCCAATATCCTCGGCGTCAATATGAACGTAATGATAACTTCCGAGGGTACTTCTTTGAATTGAGTGGTGTAAGTATATTTTTTTCGAATGTTAAAATAATTTCAGTAAAATAAAATAACGATAACATGAACTGAACCAAGCATAACCTAACCATTCTGTAATAACTGGATATAAATTATTACATAATTAAGTAGAAAACAACTTCATTAAGCTACCAAATATGAATCTCAAACTCTTCATTTCCTCCATCCCCAATAACACAAACAATGGGTACAATTTTACAGACAAATACGCACAGCAACGAGATATATTGGCGGCAAAACGCCCTCCTGATTCCAATATCCTCAGCGTCACACAAAAACGTAATGACAACCCCTGAGGGCACTTTTTTAAATTGAGTGGTTTAAGTATATTTTTTTCAAATGAAAAAATAATTGCAATAAAATATAAATAACGATAACATAAACTAAACCAAGCATAACCTCACCATTCTGAAATAACTGGATATTGATTATTACATTATTCAGTGAAAAACAACTTCATTAAGCTACCAAATATGAATCTCAAACTCTTCATTTCCTCTATTCCCAATAACACAAACAATACAATTTTACAGACAAATACGCACAGCAACGAGATATATCGGCGGCGTAACGCCCCCGAGGTTCCAATATCCTCGGCGTCACACAACAACGTAATGACAACCCCCGAGGGTACTTTTTTGTCGGTTTGCATCCTTTCAATCGTCGGTATAAATCATCCTCCGTCGATCGCCCACTGCAATACGTTCAATATCGAAATGCCCCAGTGCAAAATTCCCGTCGATTTATTACTCCTACGTTGCTCCTAACATAAATCATTCCTCCCAGATACCGGCGGAGACGGGTTGGTCTTCGATGAGCGATGTGCAAATGTGACGTCGACGCCAATTCGGTCGCCTGTGTGCGTGTGACGGCGTCCGCTCCTAACTACGACCACCATATTCTATCTCGATCTATCATCCCGATCGAGAATAGATCATCGGTTATTTTAATCCTTCAAAGCTCTTATGACTTCAGGCGAGCTTATTCATATTACTGAAATAGCTATCATTAGATTAGACGACAACCATATTCTATCTCGATCTATCATCCCGATCGAGAATAGATAATCGGTTATTTCAATTCTTTAAACCTCTGATGACTTCGGGCGAGCTTATTCATATTACTGAAAAAGCTATCATTAGATTTGATGACGACCATATTCTATTTCGATCTATCATACCGATCGAGAATAGATCGCTTATTCTAACCCCATAAAATCCTTTGAAGCTCTGACGACATTTGGCGAGCTTATTCATATTACTAGAATAGCTATCATCAGATTAGACGACGACCATATTCTATCCCGATCTATTATCTCGATGGAGAATACATCATCGGTCATTTTAATCCCATATAATTCTTTAAAGCTCTTATGACTTCTGGCGAGCCATTTCAAATTACTGAGATAGCTATCATTAGATTAGATGACGACCATATTCTACCTCGATTTAACATCCCGATCGCTTATAGAATATCGGTTATTTCAATCCCATGCAATCCTTTAGTGTTCTGAAGACTTTCGCCAAGCTTATTCATATTGCTGGAATAGCTATCATGAGCTATCATTAGATTTTATGATGACCATCTCAAATCATCATCTCGATATGTTCAATATCGAAGTGACCCAGTGCAAAATTTCCGTCAATTTATTATTCCTACGTTGCTCCTTACATAAATCCTTCCTCCCTGATACCGGTCTTCGATGAGCGATGTGCAAATGTGACGTCGACGCCAATTCGGTCGCCTGTGTGCACGGACGGCGTCCGATCCTAACTACGACCACCATATTCTATCTCGATCTATCATCCCGATCGAGAATAGATCATCGGTTATTTTAATTCTTCAAAGCTCTTATGACTTCGGGAGACCTTATTCATATTACTGAAATAGCTATCATTAGATTAGATGACCATAAACTATCTCGATATTTCACCCCGATCTAGAACACATTATCGGTTATTTTAATCTCCTGAAATCCTTTAAAGCTTTTACGACTTCTGGCGAGCTTATTGATATCACTGAAATAGCTATCATTAGATTAGATGACGACCATATTCTATCCCAATATAGAATACATTATCGGTTATTTCAATACCATTAAATCTTTTAAAGCTCTTATGACTTCTGGTGAGCTTATTACTGAAATAGCTATCATAAGATTAGACGACGACCATATTCTATATCCATCTATCATACCGATCTAGAATAGATTATAGGTTACTTCAATCCCATTTAATCCTTCAGAGCTGTAATGACTTCTTTCGAGCTTATTGATATTACTGAAATAGCTATCATTACATTAGATGACGACCATATTCTTTCTCGATCTATCATCCCGATCGAAAATAGATTATCGGTTATTTTGATCCCATAAATCCTTTATAGCTCCAAAGACTTTTGGCGAGCTTATTCATATTAGTGAAATAGCTATCATAAGCTATCATTTGATTAAAGGCGGATACGGCTTGTCTTCGATGATCGATGTGAAAATGTGACGTCGACGCCAATTCGGTTGCTTCCGTGCGTGTGTTGGTTATGGCTCTAGAGTAGTGGTCTCCTAATTGGAGTTGGCCATAACTGAACTTGAGCAATCCTTAGGAAAAAGTCTACTTTTGTTACAGGAATAAGTCACTTGATAATTGTTGAGAAGACGACCTGAAATATCACTGAAGTTGCTACAATCAGAAAGTTATTTCT
Source organism: Propylea japonica (assembly GCA_013421045.1). Classification (NCBI taxonomy): domain Eukaryota; kingdom Metazoa; phylum Arthropoda; class Insecta; order Coleoptera; family Coccinellidae; genus Propylea; species Propylea japonica. The sequence goes on from CM024239.1 coordinate 36,906,933, forward strand.
ATTTGGTATCAGACACCAAGCCGTTATAGAAGTACAGGCTCTAAATAAACCAATTGAACTGTTCGAAAAATCGAAATGAAGCGTCCTATATACAGCAATTTCCGAAACGTCAGTCCACGTTTTTCTGCCTCGAATCTGCCCGTCAGCGAGCAACCGAAAACGAAAGGGGGAAACGTGGAGATAAGGGCAGAATCACCAGTAAACTGCCGCATTAAAATTAAATCGCGGCATTCTGTCGTGCATTTAAAACGATCAAACGTGTATCCGAACATGTCGCTCGTCGTGTTTGAACATGTCCCGAACGGGTGCATTCATTTCCGGTTCGGGGCCGTGCGGAATTCTACGTCAGCCCTAATAAATTTCTAATCAGTCCTAATGTGACGAATTGGATGTTTTGTACGACAGTTTTCGTTCGCCGGACTGAAATCCGAGAAATAGATCGAGCGGAAATCGATTGTTTGAACAGACTATATTCATGCTGTTCCGTTTTAGTCTGCAATCACTAAAAATAAGGCACGTTACGCGTATGCGTTGCCAAATGGAATGCTCAAATAATTAATTGAAGCAGCTGAATAAATGGCATCACCGGATCTAGTCATGTTGTCAGCAGTGGCGGCTGGTCCATAAGTGCACATGTGCACGTGTACCCCCAAGTAATACCTTCATCTAAAAGAATTTACTTTTGTATTTGACGTAAACGTAACGTTTTCTGTTTGGGCATTTAATTTTACATTTCATTTCTGATGTATTTTAGACTCCAGACGGCAGGCGAACTTGACAACTACTTTGGACACCAATGGAAATAAAATATAGACGACTAGTATACTGCTTCCTGGAATGTATCCTTTATTGGAGCAGCAACTACCTCCCGCACTCCACAGGACCCGTTACACTCCATAAGCTGACATAGGTACACATCCAGTATGTGTACGTCGGTCGCGTTGTACGACTCGTACGTCGTAGGTTTCGTGCAATTATGGTCGAGAATTTGGATAAACCGATTAGCTTCAGCGTATAATATTAGGAAAGAATTTGTTTGTCTTCGCTGACATTAGAAGAAAAAAAATCAAAATGCCGGTCGTTCAAACCGAATTTATCAATCGCGCATGTAACAAAATGCGAAATACGCGATTATCAAAAAACCTTTAAGGTAGACACTTATGATTGAAACACTAAAAAAGTCTGAATTTCGTTTCCCTAGTCAACATAATATAGAATTTGATTTGTATGACATGCGATATGACATACGAGCTTGGTTCAAATCACAGGTTCATCATACCCGTTGTGAAATGAGAGAATTTTGTTTATATATTTCGATAAATAAACAAATTTGATTTGAATGATTTGAAGAACACCATTGATGAAACATAACATTCCCTTTTCTTAAGAATCAATGGATATCAGTTTCAAATTAAGTAAGTAAGCTTCCTATCAATACTTATACGAATTTCTAGGACAATCTCCTCTACTGTAGGATCTGTAGGTACCTATTATTTGTTTCTGTTTATCATTCCATACCCTTTACTCTATAAAGAGAATTATTAATTACGTGATAAGTAAAGTTGGGTTGGGTTCAGTGAAATCTCACTAAATCTCATTGTAGAGGAAGGCGACATGGTGAACATTTGAACTCAACAAATGCTTTTCAAAATAGCTGTAGACTCTCGATAAAAAATTTAATATTTTACAAAATTTCCCTAAATTTTTGTAGAATAGTTATTTCCGTTAGCAGTCCGGAAAGTAAAGTTTTTTTGAACGAGTAGACAAAATTCTGGTCTGCGAGACATTTTCGGACGTGTACACTATTTTTTAGGCAACCGTGAAGAAACACCATCAAATTGATGAATTATTGTGAATTACGATACAAACCATGACAATTTTGGACAACTTTTTTATATGAACTCCCTGCCGTTGCTATGGGGTGATCAACTCCAACTCCTCAAAATAAAGAGGATTTTAATGTGTACGAAATTGAGCATTATTGACCCATTTTAAGAGCAATCCTCATGGCAACCGTACACAAAGTATTCAGAAGCACAACGAGAAATGTCAGAACTCTACAGGAACATAGAAACATAGAAATTCCATTATGTCAAATGTATGTCTTGTGAAAAATGAGAATGTATTACAATCAAGAATTTATACACTTTTCATGTTGAGATCGTCGAAAAAATCTTGTATTCAACACGGTTATTAATCTTGCGACCAATGGTCTCGAACTATTAACGCGTTCGCTCCGCTCACGAACTAAAATATCTTGACCATTAGTCGCTGTCTTTATTAACCTAGTTGATTAAATAACTATTACTCCTAGGACTAGGCCGGAAAGGCTCAGAGAGAAAATGCCGAAAAATAAATTTTTTGTTGCAGAAAAAAGCACCAATAGAATTATGATGTCCCGCGAAATAATTTTCTACGGTCCCCGGCACATTGAATATTCTTCATTCTTTCTGAAATTCACAAATGAAAAAACAACTTGCAAATACGTTATTCGTTTCGTTCGATCCGACGTTTTTCTATTGATCTACCGACCAATCAGTCTGATCAACCATCGATACCGTACATCATCCAGGCTGCGATTTATCAACTCAGCACGCAGACCGGAATGTATTTTTCCGAAAAAAATTACATTGTTGTGTTTATCGGCCATAGAACAACGTAGCTGGCTGGAGTCCGGCCATATCGGATGTCGAAGTCGTTCCGGCATACCGGAACCGGACGACCGGAACCCATCGATACCATGTTCGATATATTTATTAAGGGTTAAATTCGCGAGCGAAGCGCGCGGCACTCACATTCGAGCGGCGATTTGAGGTCGTTACGTTTATGGGTTGAACGTTTTGAAGGGCGTGATATTGAGTGCGACTACCGGCGAAAAGGGAAATAGAAACATTTACATATGTACGCAATATCCGGAGATAATATTTTGCGGCGGATAAGGATGTGTTTAGGATTAATTTTCATTTTAGCATTCTGAGCATTTATTTTGGTCGTTGTCCTGACACCAGTATTGTACAGAATCGGAAATCAGATTTTGTAATTCACAATTGTGAAATGAATAATTGAGGGTGGTTCCAGATAGTTGACATGGAAAGACATACTAACCTCACATTATTTATTACACAAGGATCAAGAGAAATTGTAACAATATTGACTAACAGATGCAGTCTAAGTCGTTGACAATTTCATGAATTGAATTCATATTATGTAACATATAATATACCTTCAAGTTCAAATTAATGAAAGAAGTCTAACAAACGCATTTCAATAGTTCTAGTGCAGTGGACTGTAGTTGTTCAAAAAAACAAAAGGTATGGTCTAACCAATGTTCATACTGGACAAAATTCAATTCAAAACAGAGAAATAATTCATCGTTGAAAACATCTCTGAACAAGAGTTGATGGACAGATTAAAAGTTATCTAAATTTCTACCGACGACTAAGACTAACTGAAAGAAAGCAATTCAGATTTACTTAGACCGAGCTGTTCAGAAATATATCCTAAACGATGCAATCTTAAATAATGATCAAATACAATAGCTCTGATTAGAATAAATGAACACAAATGAAATCTACTTCATACGGTCTATGAGAATTTTAAGTGAATAAGCAAATCTAAAATATGAAAGGGCTAAAATGAGTTCTGCCTATATAAATTGACTAAATCATAATACTCTGCCAATATCAAGAAGAACAAAACTAGAGTGAGTGATTGGAACCAGACAAAAGGCTTTGAACGGATATGTATTTCACTCGAATATTTCCTCGATCAACTTGATATTCTTGAAGTTGGTATCAGAGCCTGTCTTTGTGATTGGTTTTTTGAGTGTACCTTCTGTCTTTTTAGCCCTGAAGAAAGATGAACTCGCCTCTGGAACGTCGGCACATTGAAAATTTGAGAAAAAAAGTTGTCCAAATTCTTGATAAACTTCTTCTTAATATATTCGAAAATATATGTCTAATCACATTAAGAGAGGTCTAACTTATTCTTCTGAACATAACCTGGACTACGATGATCATTTCTAACAAGAATATGTATCGCACTAAGTGACCACGCTGAACGTGGAGAGGTTAATTGAAAAATTACTAAAGGAATACGAGAAAATATATTCAGATTACCTTTCGTCTGATCACAATTCACCACACAAAATCGCAGGCCTCAACGATTACTTAAATTATTCAAAATTATGAGCGATGACTTAACTATAGTCCGTTCACAAAAGGTTGAGCCGTCGGTTGGCCATGGAAATTTGGCATATTCCACTGTGTATATTAAAATTTTAGGTTATGTTAATTATTTTCCTGTCAGATTGATACGCAATGTTGTCAATATTGCATAGAGTTTTCTGATAACTAGCAAGCTCGTCGGACGAGGCCGGGTACATTCGGCAACGTTGACTTTATTTTACGTTATGACAGCAAATACTGCCAACTTCAGATAAATAAAAAAACGCCTACTATGCGCTCAAGCTTTCGTGAACGGACTATACAATAGTAAGACCGACATAAAAGGATAATGAATGTTGGCATAATATTCTGACAGAGCGGTCTGGAGTTTGTTCTTCATTTGTCAAGTATGCGAAGTCAAGTGAAGTTCTGTCTGGGAGTTCGATAGATCTCACATCATACGAATTCTGCATCACCAAGGGGGTCATTGGCGAAGCGCAACAATTTCATTCAAGTATATTTCACATTATAAAGATGCAGATACACCTGGATACTTTCATTTTGATACTGAGTGTATAAATCCGATGTTCCCGATTATACATGCCACGGCAGTAGTATTACTGCGGTCTAGCTAGTAGACTAGTATCAGTGTCTGCTAGATCATTGTGGAGACAGAGTCTTCGGAAGAGAAAAAAAGAAATTGAGATTTCTATCATTATTATCATTTTTGAAAAAAACAGTGGAGTTGAGATTTACATGTGTAAACTTAAATAAAAGAAGAAAAATTAACACGAATTGCTGATACTGAAAAAATAATTGCGAACCATCTGTCCAGAGCAATTCTGAAGCTGCTTACGGTGTGAGTTTTTACTGCAGCTACTGGAAGACCATCTTGAACAATAAAGGAAGAAATTTATGAGTTGAAAATACCGTGATGTGCTCTATAGGTAGTGATCAGGTTTCTCCTCAGACGACGATTAACAAATAGAGCGAGTAACGCATGGTAACTTTCGAAGTTATTGTCCTAGATTTCGGTGGCCAAATGCCTCAGTTGAGTTCGTTAACCAGCCAAATCGTACAGGGTGCCCATGCTCATCATTCCATTATATCAAACTATTGTCTGTCCACTCAAACCGATGTACATTTCAACTAAAAATATTGGATTGCGATTAAATTTATCGGATACCCCATATATTTCTGTATCCTTACGTGTAAAAGAAATCATTAATCGATTCCACAAAACGAGTGCTCTTCTGCTCATCACTTCATTGAGAACCGACTTCTGGCAGACATCGCATCAATAACACCTTAGCATTTTCTTCGAAAAATTGATCGAGATGCTCCACATTACTAGGGTCCCTATTTTTCATCTCGTCAGGTAATGAATCATAATGAATAATCGAAGTTTAGCACGAGAACGGTCGAGTACCCAGTATACAGGTGAATATCTTCCATCAACGTCCATACCGGACAGAGGAGTCATTTGTTTCCGGCTTTATTAAACAGGTGAAACTGTTAGCCTGACTGACAAATTTGGCGTTGAAGTGGAATTAACCCCAAACTTTGTCGGAATTAATTGAAACTTCATCAAGGAGCACCGCCGCTGAGTTTGCAGACTCCCGCTGGATAACTCGCTTCCAGTCGAGATGGGTTGCGTCAACAACACACTAGTGGATAGCAAAAAATATCATTTCCAGCTACGAAAAGGTCCTTTCAGGAATATTGAGGGTTGCATAAAGTTCTTAGTTTTCGATTCGTAAACTTGCTAATTTAATTGATGACCAGTTTGTTGAGTTCCACATCCATACTAATATTATAAATGCGAAAGTAACTCTGTCTGTCTGTCTGTTACTCTTTCACGCCTAAACGGCTGAACGGATTTTGATGAAATTTGGTATGGTGATAGATGATAACCTAGAAATGGTCATAGGCTATAAATAATCACGCCATCGTTCTTAGGGGGTAAGCAGTAGGCAGATAACTAAATTGAGTTAGTGATTTTTAGTCGTTTTTGTTGGAACTTTTGCTCTTTCACGTCTAAACGGCTGAACAGATTTTGATGAAATTTAGTAAGGTAATAGATGGTTACCTAAAAACGGATATAAGATCAAAATGATCACGTCAACGTACTTAGGGGGTAGGAAGTAGGCAGAAAACTGAATTGAGTTAGTGATTTTTTTATGGTTTTTGCTGGGAGTTTTGCTCTATCGTGCCTAAACGGCTGAACGGATTTTGATGAAATTTAGTTAGGTGATAGATAGTAACCTAGAAAAGGATATGGGCTATTAATATTCATGCTATCGTACTTAAGGCGTAGGCAGTAGGCAGAAAACTAATTAAGTTAGTGATTTTTAATCGTTTGTTTTAAAAGTTTACCTCATTCACGCCTTAACGTCTGAACGGATTTTTATAAGACTTGGTTAATATGAAGATAGGATCCTAGGCACGGACACAGGCTACTTTTTACGGCGGGAAAATACCTCATTCCCGCGGAAATCTATCGTGATCGTGTCAAGAAGCGCATGACGCATGAGTTTTATCAAAATAATGTACTAAGTATTGTACACATTGAAAAGGTCTACAGAAAAGTCCGTGATGGTATATGTCTATCTCTTATGGATAACCCACAATAACTTTTTTTTGTCATTTACTTTTTACGACAAATAATGGCTAATTTTCGAAGCGATTTTAACCAATACAGCATTAATCCTTAACCAATTAAATACCTTGAAAACATTGTTCATTTAATATAGATCTATATGGCCCTTTACACCGTATGATTTAAGTGAATATTTTCGAAGATATTACCGTGCGAAGCTAGTTATTTATAAAGTTTATAAAGATGTTATATTTATCTCGTTTCAGTACCCCAAAAAAAAGTACGACTATGCTTTTGAACTATCAAATTTCAAAACAAAAACAAACATCTGCTTTGTATATCTTGTTCTCAAATTCATTCAATCGATATTGTGTTTGGGGCCTATCTATGGTCTTTTATTGATCTTAAACAATTCAATTTAACACCAAGTACTTTTTTAAATTGAATTGTTTCAATCATTTAGTTGTTTCATTATATTTCAAGATGTTTTGTTTATTGTGTTTGTCCAATATCTTGGGATATCGAACATATTTCAGCGGAATTGCAAAATGGCGAATGCGCCATTTATAGCTATTATTTTTAACCGTTGAATTTATGTAAGATGATGAAAAAATTTTTCAACTAATTTTGTTTCACTGGGAAATCGTTCGAAGGGAAAAATACAAGGATGCAAAAAAATCTATTCAGGGGCAGTTTTTCTAGGGGCGGTAATGAGAAACAAAATTTTAGCAGTAGATTCTGATTAGGTTTTTGCTGCCATTTAAAATACTTCTTAAATAAACTCTTAACCTTATCTGAGAGTTGAGACATTCTCTATATGGAACATCTTGGGACACCTTTTATATATGATATGTTGATGAACAGACCTCTATATATGATAATAATAATAATAACTTGTCATTTATGATTTTTTCCCAAATTGCCTTTTTATCATTGTATAATTTCAACACTCTCAAGACTTTATAACATCCTTTCGGACTTCCTACCTTTTGATAACAATTTTTTTCGCAATGGACTTCTTGTTATGTTAAGTTCAGCTTCTGCACTCTCTTCCTAACATCATCTTCCGTCGATGTATTAAAGAGCAGTCAGGCCACTCAGAGGTGCTCACTGTAGAGAATCCGTAGAGGGGTGTTTGTGTTGTTTGGGTTACTGAAGCATTTTTAAATTTTTAGGTGCGTTTATTTTGTTACATTTTAAAGATGTTTATTTATTTTCTCGTGGCCAATTAGGTGCTTTTATCTAGTTTATTAGATTCTAGTTTATAGGTTTTCTACTTGATTTATTTATGTGATGAAAAATTATGATTATTACTTATTAATCCAGTCACATCATTAAATGGTCATAATGGTAATAACTCAACTCACCTCTGATCAATAAAGAACATTTTAGATGTAAACAAAGGCAAAAATGAAGAAATCATCTCTACAGTGTGTTTCATCATAAACCACACAAACATATACAGTGTGTTTGGTTATGACTTAGCGATAATTTAAGGGCATCAAATATACCTTATTTAATCTACAAAAACACCCACATTGGGGAGTTTACCCCCATTTCAAATTTACTTTTTTATTTTAGTTGACCCTTCCAAATTATATCGATTTATTTGGACATAAAGGTCCTACAGATGTGAAAGAAATGTTTTTTGAAAGATGATACTACCACCTTTTATTGAAGTGAAACAATATGGAAATATTTAACTTTGAAACGTCATAAAAAAATTCTTTAAAAAATTTTTAGTAAAAAAATGTACTGATTTTTTTAGTAAATCCGCAATAGTACAAGAACTAGCACATTGAAGTATAATATATTTTTTAAGAGATAACACGCAAGGATATTAGCTACAAAACGATACCAACATTATTTCTGTGAGTTATATAATTTGAAAGAAATTGCTGTTCGAAAATGAATCTTATGAAAATTGATAAAATAAAATAAAACTCAGTACTGTACTTTCGATAATGTTTAATGATCAAACAAACAAATTAATCAACAAAAGTTTTCATCCTGCTCACTCACCACTACAACAACAATATTTACCAACCTGTTCACACGCCCGACTATCTGTAGCAACAAAAAAAAGTTTGGGGCGCTCACGTAGTGGTCATGTTCTAACAGCAATAACTCTCAAATTATGTAACTTACAGAAATGATGTAGTTGTTGTTTTGTAGTTAATATCCTTGCGTGTTAAATAATTGAAAAAATATACTTCAATGTGCTAGTTCTTGTATTATTGCTGATTTACTAAGAAAATCAGTAAATTTTTTTAATAAAATTTTTTTAAAGAATTTTTTTATAACATTTTCAAGTCAAATATTTTTATATTATTCTACTTTAATGAAAGGCTGTAGTATCATCTTTCAAAAAACATTTTTTTCACATCTGTAGGACCTTTATGTCCAAAGAAATTGATATTATTTGGAAGGTCAACGAAAAAAGAAAAGTAAATTTAAAATGGGGGCTACTCCAAAACTAAGGGGGTAAACTTCCCAATGTGGGTGTTTTTGACGATAATATTAGGTATATTTGATGCCCCTAAATTATCACTAAGTCGTGACCAAACACACTGAATATTCGTGAAGGTCGAGTGCCAACTAAGTTTCACTGATTTTTTTTATAAATGCTTCTTGAATGTTTGAACATACCAATAATTTAATTATTTTGACTCTAGAACCCAAACTTTTTTTTATTATTTCAGAGCTCTGAACGAAGCATTTGAATGGCTGCAGTAACGAAACCGTTCGATATTTTACGATTCTGTTTTCATATTCATGATAGGAATAAAAAAAGAAAGATTGTCTCAAATTTCATCCATTTCGGGTGAAATTTTTTTATCGCTCTTGACATGTAAAAAAATGTGTGTTCGATTTTTGAAAAAAAAATGTTCACAGAAATTCTTAGATAATTTTGTTCATTCAGAAAATAAAATTCATTCATCTCAAAATCGAAAAAAAATCAGGAATATTGCAGGTTTTCCGCCATTTCGTAATTTTTTTCCGAAGTTCGTCAACTTTTCTGAATAGAGGACCCAAAAATACTGAGTGTCCTCTACACGAATATATATGTTTGTCCAGTTTATGAGGAAACACCCTGTACATTTCCCCCCTGCTGTTTAAAAACTTCAATGTAACTTTGAGTACTCTTATAACTTTCCAGATATTAGCGCCAGTTTTCTTGATTCTACATTTCAATGTGCTTTGTTCATATGAACAATCGAAAATTTGTTCTTCGCTTCTTAAAGGAAAGAAGAAAATGAAGCCTAGTCAAGGCAGAAATAGTTGTACATAAACGACCACATTAAATTATTGGAATTAAACTATTTCATATAATTCGATTAATCATTTTTTTCACTTCAACAAGACCATTTATTTCAAAAACACGGCTATACGAAATGAACAAACGTAATAGTTCTACGTGATACATCAAAGCCCTAATTTCACCAACTTTTCCATTTCCTTCAGCCTCTTAAAATGATAGATAGAGCCCGCTTCAGCAGGTCCCCATTCTGAAAATCCCAATTAATCAACGTCACCTATCGGAGTCTACACTATGTGCCGAGCCTAGTGAAGGAGGTGGACCAGCCACGCTAAATGGCGGAGAACTAACCTTTGTAACTGTAAGAAACCGAGCTGTCGCTCTAATAAAGCCACGCTGACACCCTTTCCGATAAATAATCCCAACACGAACCGACTTTGGACAGTCTGAAATCGATTATTCAATTTTAGGAGGAAACGGCTGGAAGTCCAATGAATTTTAATCTGCGAAAAATGCAGCTGTTGTGAATATTTTTGAGCTTGAATTTTCTTCACGGGCTGTCAACGTTCAACATAAAAACTGAAGGGTTAGTGCTCACGATTAATATTAAATTTGCATACTTTATGACTTCGGCAAGGCACGTAAATCTTGAAGACTTTGCCTGTCATTTTATAGAAATAATAAGGGTGTACAGGTTATCCGGTGGAAAAATTAGCAGTTTGAGCTCGAATGCTTTAATCATAGTCTGAGTTTAAGGTTTGAAAATATTAGGTCCAACTTTTCTGTTGTACGAGTTTCTGAGGTCACTTTAGGCTGTCTTTGTTTTTTTTTAAATGTTGGTTTGTTGAACAAAATAAAGACTAACGCATATTATCGCAATGAGAATAATAACAATGAAAGCAAAGAATGATTTGATCGATTAAAATCAAGCTTTCTAAGAAAATACAAGGTGATAATATCATCCAAAGCATCCATATATAGTTTTTTTTGCCCAATCGGGGATCATTAGTATGGAGAATAGCTCTGAATAATATCTGGCATAAGGTTCCGGGTATTATTTTATTGACTTCACAAACACCATCTTTGAAGATCCTAAAGGGTTGACGCTCACTTGGGCAAGAGGCGCGACGAGAGACGCGTCTCTTCCGATCGCTTCGCTTCTTCCAAGTTCGCGTTTAATCTGTCTAACGATCGCGGATATTCATCCTTCAGTGGAAACGCTTGATTGTCAACAATCCAGACGTGTGCTGAGCCTAATGAAGTAGGCATACTAGCCACTCTGAATGGTGGAAAACTAACCTACGTAACTGTAACAAACCAAACTCTCGCTCTAATAAAGCCACGCTGTCACCCTTACCGATGAATAATCCCTACATCAACCGACTTTGGACAGTTTGAAATCGATTATTTAATTTCAACACACGGCTGAAAGTCTTATGTATTTCAATCTGCGAAAAATGCAGCTGTTGTCAATATTTTTTGAGCTTGAACTTTCTCCACGGGCTGTCAACGTTTAACATAAAAACTGAAGGGTTAATGCTCACGCACACTATTGAAATTGCATACTTTATGACTTTGGCGAGGTACGTAAATCTTGAGGACTTTGCCTGGCATCTTATAGAAATAATAAGGGTATTCACTGCACAGTGGAAAAATTAGCAATTTGAACTCGAATGCTTCAATCATAGTCTGAGTTAAAGTTTTGAAAATATTAGATTAAGTTTTTCCGTGGTTTTGACAAGTCTTAGAGGTCATTTCAGGTTGTCTATGATTCGAATGTTAGTTTTATGATTAAAATGAAGACTAACACGTAACATCGCAATGAGATTATAGAAATGAAGGCTAAGAATATTATTATTGGATTTAAATCGACTAATATCAAAATCATACTTCGGAACTAATCTCGGCTCATTAGTATGAAGAATAGCTCTGAATGATATGAATCTTGAACGAAGTAGCGAGATGTTCTTCCTTTTTCATATGAGTCTGTTTAATATTTATTCCTTACATTTCCAAGAGCACCCGATGGACACAACCTAAGAAAACTGACAAGCTATCTATATATTAAATGAGTTAGGTAACCAGAATTGGTTGAGTGTTTTCAATTTTGAAACTTATAATGTAAATGGACAATGGAGCTGTTTTTTCGAATTGTTCTCACAACTTTTTGAAAAGCATTTTCCTAAAAAAAAATAATATTGAAAAAACAAAAATTAAAAGAAAATTTTTACAAGGACCCAAAAATTTTACAATGCAAAAATTATTTAGATGTGTTACTATGTTTGAGTAGTCATGATGTGAAATATAAAACTCTGTACAAAGAAGAAAAAAGAAATATGATCAAATCTTAATTCATTCAAGGAAACAGCATTACAATAACAAAATACTTTCTTCTGATAATAAAAGTAAAAGCATGTGGAATATTTGTAACCAAATTCAAGAAAAATATATACTGACGCTGAATGTCAAATACCCGGTTCAGCAGATTCTATTCTAAATCATACAATGAATTTTATCCAACATGGTTCCAAGTTTACTGCAAAATTGTAACAATTCAAACTTTTACTGCATGTTAAGACAGATACATCAATGTACTTGAAACCCTTCCTACCATCAGAAATTTTAGCTTTATGTAGTAAACTAAAAAATAAATTCAGTAGTGGCTTTGATGAAATTCCCATCAACATTGTGAAGCTTAGCATAGGTTGTGTAAAGGATGTGCTATGCTACATCATTAATAATTCTCTCAAATTTGGAATATTCCTGAACAACTGAAAATATCAATGATAATACCAATTTTCAAGTCTGGAGATCCAGAAAAATTAGAAAATTATAGACCAATTAGTCTCTCAAACAGCTTCTCTAAAATCTTTGAATTAGCTATGGCCACTCGTCTTCTTGCATATTTCAGTGATTGTAACCTTTTTAGTCCCACTCAGCATGGATACCTGGGAGGTAGATCAGCTCAAAGTGCGATTTTTCAGTTCACAACAAAACTTTTGAAGTTCTTGGAAGAAAATAAACTTGTAGCTGGCCTATTCATTGATCTATCAAAGGCATTTGACTGTCTCAATAGGGAATATATAATAAAGAAATTAGAACACTATGGAATAGTGGGTAGTGCTTTGAGCTGGCTTGCCTCCTATCTATCCAATAGGTGGCAATGTGTAAAAATAACAAATGTGGTGAAACTAGCGTTTCTGAGTGGCTAGAGAATGAATTTGGTGTTCTACAAGGTAGCATCTTAGGGGTGATACTTTTTTTGATATACATAAATGACCTGGGCGAGGTAAAAAACGAAATAGAAAACTCAGAAATAATAAATTTTGCAGATGACACTAATCTTCTTGTGGCAGGACAAACACTGATAGCTTGAAGGAAAGATGTAGTTTATTGTACAAATGTGTAGATGATTGGTTTTGTAGAAATGATCTCATCATAAACACCAGTAAAACAAAGGTCGCTGTATTCAGAGCAAGTAACTCAAAAGAAAAACCTTCAGAAATATGTCTTAACAACCATATTACTAATACAGTACAAAGTGCAAGTTTTTAGGCATTATAATTGATGAATTTCTGAAGTGGACTACTCATATTGAATATCTATTGAAAAACTGAATAGGGTGATCTTTGCATTCAGAATTGTTAACATGTACCTAGATGAAAATGTGAAAAAAGTTCTGTATTATGCTAATTATGAATCGTTGATAAGATATGGTATTATATTTTGGGGTGCTAGTACATAGTGCAATCTATATTCGTTAGTCAAAAAGAATAATCAGAATATTGTTGAATATGGGATACCGCGATTCCTGCAGAGGCAAATTCAGGTCGTTAGGAATACTGACAGTTTATGGTCCCTATCTGCATGAATGCCTTCTATACCTACATAGAAACAAAACAGAATTTCTCAGAAATAACACCAATATTACATACAATACAAGAACGGCCAATATCAATTATCCGCAGCACAAGTTGACTATAACTGAGAAAAATCCATCTTACATGTGTATCAAAATCTTCAATAATTTGCCACATCACTTGAAAATAATAGAAAATCCGAAACTTTTCAAAACAAAAACCAAGAAATTTTTAATCAATCTTGAGCCGTATAATTTAGGGGATTACTTCATGTAGTTTTTAATTGTTATATAATATTCATTGACACTGTTTCATTTCATGCTTTTTTATGTAAAAATTTGATTTGAAATAAAGAATATATCTATCTATCTATCTATCTATATTTTCCAACACAGGTTTATATGATCCGAAACTATGGAATTTTGAGCCCAGTGGTTTCGCCAAAAATGCTGAAACTTCAATCTATTTTACTTATGCGTCCGTTAAAGCATAAAAGCTGTTACTTGCGGATCTCTCAAATGAAATTTTAATAATAGGCAGAAATACTAAAAATGTAATTGATTGAATTTCCAGGGTGTCTGGCAGAGGGTTGGATCTTTCCTAAATTATTGTAGAGTAAATTCATCGTCAAAGTCTCGCCCCTCAGTTTCTCAAGAAATGAACATCTATCTTCTGGAAAAGACATGAATATTTTTGTGTGTTTCAACTGCAATATATTCGATAAATGTGTTACTATTTGTTTTATCCAGCATGCGACCGACAAAATAGGAAGAATGAGGATAAATCCATTCGTTTTTTTTATTAATTATAGTTATTTCACATCTGAATTAAAATTCAACAATCCGTCTTATCTCCCCTTTTTCAATCAGCTGTCAAGGCATCCTACGAATCAAGTCATCAATGAAATTTTCATGCATATCGTTCCATTCGTTCTGAAGGGCTACCTCTATTCCTGAAAAGTAGAAGGTGGGTTTGGCGATTGAATATTGCTTTATTCCTAAGTTATCCCATACGTGCTCAACTGAATTTACGTCTAGTGAGTTTGCTGAACAGTTCAATCAATGGATATTGTATTCTTTGATGTGTTTAACCCTTCATGTGAGGAGTGGTGGGTTGTTATCATCCTGATAAATGAAAATATCGCCAAATTCGTTCAGCAGAAAAACAATAGCTGTGCCGATGATGTTTTCTACGTACATGGACCAGTCATTTTTTGTTCAACGATAACAAAAGGTGTACGGCGACCAAACATTATACCCCCATGAGTCGCTCTAGTGTGCATGAACCTCTTCAAACCCTTTCTCGTCTACTAATCACCATGTAAACCGAATCCGAAAAAGTACGTTGCGGCATTGTGGTAAAAGACAGTTTTGTTGGTGGTGTTCTATCCATTGCCGACGGGTAGCTCTATGTCCAGGTGACAGCCGAGGTATAATGATCTTTCTTTGAAGATGTGACTCTGGGTCGACCAATCAGTCTTGTGGTTCGAGAAATTTTCTTGATGAAGGGCCACTGGTCTTGCCTGGTCAATTTAAGAAATTGGATATTCCGGTTATTTCCACGGAATATTTTCGATATTACAGCTTTCGTTATTCGCTGACAACTTATTTAACCCGGCGGCAGTGTGCAATGTTTTTCACACAGGACCAGTGTGGTGGGGTATCACATACCCCAAATGCGAAACAACAAAAACAAATCTTTCTGTACTTTTGGAACATTTCAAGATTCATTTGATTGAAAATAATAAAATTATAAGAAAGTATTCATTTGCAATTTGTTGAAAATATTTCTATTTAAAATAATACAATAAAAAAACTAGACTTAGTGGTTTTTTCAAAGAAAATATACATATATTTTTGATATTATTATAGCATAATACTCAAGAAGAAAACAGAATTAAAAATTAATTACTTGTGAAGGAAAAAGATGAAATATTGATATAAAAAAACAGAAATAATTTCATTCATTATTTGTGAAGTTACAGCTATTGCAATACACCATAACATGTTCCAGACAAATTACTTTTCGGTGTTTTCCGAACCTTTCTTCTTGGGCTAATTTCACATCTGACAGACATTTTTGTCTTTTTCCAGGTGGTTCTCTTCAATCCTTTCGATCTTCTCTCCTAGGAGCTTGAAATTCTCTCTTCATCTTGACATTGTTATTTTTTGGCCGAAAAATCACCCTTGCATTTATAACATCACAATTGAGGAGAGCATAAAATATTTTCAGTGTCCATCTCTTACTATTTCGAGATACATCATAAGATGCCGATAATTCGTTAACAACATCATCGCATATTTTTGTTGCATTATAGAAAGTGATTACTTCGAGCTTCATCTTTTCACCAGTACTTTCATCGATTCATCTATATCTGGTGTATGTAAAGTAGATAAAAGTAAAACTATTTCGTTTTTTTTTTGAGTATACGAAACCAAGGTTAAATATTTCTGAATGCCAAATTTGGAGGAATATTGTGATCTTCCCTGTGACACTTTGAAACTTTCTACTTCCCTCCACAGTGCCTGTTATCGCCCCTGCTCTCGTTCTTATGATTCGACTATAACAAAATTAAAAAAAACCCGATATAAATCTAAAAATATTAGTTTTCTAGGTTTAATTGTACACAAAATGTTGAAGTTTTGACAATATTCATGAAAAACAATACCCACAACATAATTATTTGAATACATTTTTATACACACTTACCAGTGTGGTGGGGTATATGATACCCCAGAGCACTTTAGTCAAGAAAATCTAGGCACTTGTCGACCTTAACATCAAAACAGCTACTGAAATGGGTAAAGCAAGTATGGACTTGAAGGTACTGAACCCCCCAGTGGTACAAATATAAATTTTACCAAATTGCGTCAATTTTAAAACGACTGGGGTATGTGATACCCCACCACACTGCCGCCGGGTTAATTAGAAAACATCAGTATCCTGCCGAACAAGAAACATTTTTTGCTAGTTCATTGTTATCATTCAGTTGATGAGACAAGTTATGAGTTGATAGTGATAACTGAGACTTTAGATGATGTGTGTTTATAAAACTTATTCTATAACGACATTGAGGGTCAATTTCATACGTCTTCATTTCTTGTTAATTATCGAAGCCAACTCCAGTCAAGTTCCATAGTTACGGATCGTTCTTAGCAGTGTCGCGGACACTTGAAGAAAATCAGCTTTTATAAAAAGTATATAGAAGTATAGTTGAGCTAATAACTAATTTCAAGAAAAACCTCTGTCTTAGACGATACGCTTTCAAAGCCATCTTTCATTTCTTAATCTGCGCGTACTTCAATCTCCAAGTAAGGAACTAACCGTTAAAAACAAACGGATTTATTTTCTGCTTCATATTCAATCCAAAATCCAACTCAGCATTCGAAATATTCATATTGCACAATCTCTCGAGATAAACACTTTTATGTCATCATCTTCAGTCAATTCGGTTACATCGACGAGGGAGGACATCGAAAACCTCTCCAGAACCTGTCACGCAAATGACGTTTTTAAGGTAACACCCTTCGGACGCCTCAGGGTACTCATCTTGGGCATCCGAATCATTTACCTACGTCCTTCGCTGATTGTCGACTTGACCCCTGTCAGTGTAATAATGGTCGGGAAGTTATGCCGATGTTCGTATCGCCGGAGGCCGTGATCTTCACACTGCCTGGGGAATTGGGATTGCTTACAATTTGGAAGTTACCGAATAACAAACAACAATCCGGGTCGGGGTTGATTTTGTTAGGGGATTGATGGGATGCCGAGTGATCGATCGTTGAATGTACGCTTTCAATGCGTTAATATTCGGAAGGAAGGAAATTGAAGATCATATCCTGAGTGTTACATATCGCCTTAGACTAGAGTAACGCTAAACGTCTTTGTGAAGCAATCTGACACATAATGAGATAGACCATTGGCGAACTTTTTGTGTTATTCGTCTTTCCTGAATTTCCGAAATCACAATTATTTTATGCAGAAATTAATTCGAATAGTCTATTAATAATCAAGTCGAATAGTGCTTTTAGCAGGAAAGTTTTGGGATAGTTTTTAGGTTTGCTAACAAAATTTCGTGACGAAACAAAAAAATACAAAAAAAGAAGAAAAATTTCATTCTTTGTCAGTCTTTTGCTTATTACTCGGAAACTATCAACTTTTCGTGAAAAACCTTTCCATATTTTTTTGTATTTTTTCCTATGTTCCGTCACGAAATTTTAAACCTCAGATTCGGATTCAGCACCTCAAAAAACATAAAAAATGGAAGATATCAAAACTACCCCAAAACTTTTCCGCTAGGGGTTTTGTTAAGCACAAATATACTGTACTATAAGTACAATTTGGAATGATATTGAGCAGAAATTATACTCGAAAATAAGGTTTGTTTTGCCACATAAATAATGGAGGCCACACTCAAAACGAGATTCACTTCGGACGAAAGTAAAATAAGGGTAACTTAGGATCCGTAAAATTTGAGTACTGGTTCATTTGATTAATTTTTCTTATAATATTGGAGGTGCTCTCTATTGAAGCTACAGATTTATGTGAAATGATGAAAAATTGATTCAACTGGTTTTGTTTCACTGGAAAAACGTTTGAACGAAAAAATGTAAGGTTGAAAAAAATATATCCGGGGTTAGTTTTTCTAGGGCTGGTAATGAGAAACAAAATTAAGCGATAGATTCCGATGAAATTCTTGCTGCCATTTAAAATACTTATCTGAATGTTCTACCTTGTCTGTGAGTTGAGACTTTCTCTGGATGGATTATTATCTTTGGACTCCTTGTATATATTAAAATATATGTTGATGAACTCTGTATCTGAAACTAATAATAATAACTTGTCATTTATGAGTTTTCCCTAGTTGCCTTCTTATATTATCTTTGTATACTTTTCACACTCTCAAGAATTTTTAACTATTCATCAATTCATTTTGAACATCCGTGCGGTTTACCTACCTTTCGATAATACTTTTTTCCGCAATGGGCTTCTTGCTATCTTCAGTTCAGCATCTGTACTCTCTTCCTAACATCATATTCCTTCAATGCATTTAAAAGAATTGAGGCACCCAGAGGTGCTCAACTGCTGACTGTAGATAATCCGTAGAAGGGTGTTTGTGTTGTGGGATATGTTTGGGTTACCGTAGCATTTTTGATATTTTTAGGACATGTTGATTTCGTATCTTTTTAAATATATCTGTGATTATTTCTTGTGAATTCAGTCACATCTTTAAATGGTCATAATAATAATAACTCAACTTACCTCAATTTAGAAGTTCCGAATAACAAACAACAATACGGATCGGGGTTCATTTTGTTAGGGAATTTTATATGGGATGGTAAGTGATCGATCATTAATGAAAGTACGGTTTCAGTGCGGTAATATTCGGAAGGAAGAAAATTGAAGATCATATCCTGACTTTTACATATCGCTTCTGACGAAAGTTAAATAAGGGTTAAACTTAGGATCCGTTAAATTTGTGTGCTTGTTTATTCGCTAAATTATACTTGATTTAACTGATTTTGTTTCACTGGGAAATCGTTTAAATGGAAAAATGTAAGGGTGCAAAATAAAATCTATTCGGAGGTAGTATTTCTAGGGCTGGTAATGAGAAACAAAATTTAGCGATAGATTCGGATGAAGTGTTTGCTGAAATTACTTCTTGTCTGAATTTTGTACCTTGTCTGAGAGTTGAGACCGTCTCTGTATGGATTATCTTGGGACGCCTTGTATATATAATAATAAATGTTGATGAACTATGTATTGAAACTGATGATAACTTGTAATTTATGAGTTTTTCCCTCGTTGCCTTCTTATCATTCTTTTCACACTCTCAAGACTTTATAACCATTTATCAATTCATTCTGAACATCTTTGTGGTCTTCCTACCTTTCGATAATACTTTCTTGTTATCGTCAGTTCAGCATCTGCACTATCTTCCTAACATCATCTTCCGTTAATAAATATAAAAGAAGTCAGGACACTCAGAGGTCCTCATGTAGGGAATCCGTAGAAGGGTGTTATACTGTGCCATATCTTTGGGTTACCGTAGCATTTTCAATATTTTTAGGCACGTTGATTTCGTATCATTCTGAATATAATTATTTTCTCGTGGCCAATTGCGTGCTTTCATCTAGTTAGTCTTAAGTCTCTAGAACAATCCCTTAGAAAGTTATCGTGCTTACGAAATTACAGAATTGAATTTGACCTCGGATTCGTCATCAGGTAGTCGACCGTATCGTTTGAAACCATTTTCAGCTCAAAATTCTAATATTACAGACATTTGTGCAAAACGATATTGCACTCATTTAAGTGGAACGAGCGCACCAAAAGTTTAGACGACTTAAAATCAAACTTATCTCAAGGATCATTTCCGCCGGAACCCATCTAATATTTGCTGAAACATTCATCATTCCTCTTCCTCCCGGTATCTATTAGTATCCATCTGGGGAATCCCGGGTTCGAAACATAGATTTCGCATCCTCGCGAACCATGAAAGCTAATCGCCTGTAATTCCCATCTTGCGAATCGGTTCACACTCGACCGCCCACCCTCGTTCTGCCCCGACCGGGGGCTGCCCACCGTCCAAGTTGCCGATATGGAATTCAAGTCATCCCGCTCTCGGCCTGCCGCAAACCTTTCATCCTACCACGGTATAAATCATCCGAGGAGGGCGATGCATCACGAGACGACGTTCCGCAATAAATAAATACGCATTTGACCCGAAACATGAACAATAAGTCATCGAGAAACCGTTCCCGCGATGACGGCGGCGACAGGGCAGGTCGGATGCCGCGGAACGACATCTGCGTTATTTATCGCGAAAAGGTGTCGACGGGAAATTGGAGCTGCCTACTGGAGGTGAGTATTGTGCGGTTTCTAGGTCGGGATACGATTCGCCTTCCATTCGACTTTTTACCAAATTTGCGGCTTGGTGCGTGATTCGAGTGGAGATACCATCTTCGATATAACGCGTGCGTATGCTAGATACGATAGGGGGTCCGGCACTCAAAGTAAGAAATAAACATAGAGATGCCCCTACGCGTGAATAGTACTACATTGTAATCAACCAAGCATTAGGAATCTGAAAATAAGAATGCAGCGCCACGGTGAGCATTCGTAGAATTATTAATATGACATGGAAGGATTTTTTTGTATTGTTTATGTGTGAATTTGCCTGATTAAAATTTGGATTATTTTTATCAATATATTAAAATTCCAGAGATCTATAGTGAACGAGTGTATTACTGTGTATATAATAAGTTAATTTTTCTTAAAAACTGTAGGTGTCATCATTCATTTCAATTTACTTTAGTGTAGTGAAAGATCTAATAGATTTGACAGACTGTTAAAGAAATTAAGGAAAACAATTTTGTTTGTTGAACAGTTGAGTTTACATTATTTTATTATATTGGAACAGTACTTTTTTTCTTCAGAATAGCATTCTTTGGTGGCCGGTGGGTCTTTCTTTGTTTAGACTTCTTCGTCTCAACCTTTCAGTTTTACTACTAGAACTAGAACATTCTGGTTATTCTTTTTTGGTAGTAGATCCAACAGGAAGATTTCTGGAAGGCACAGCAGTCTTTTTCAAAAGCTTCCTCTGTTGGCAACTGGGATCTGTAAACAATTAACCCCATGAATCTAATTTAACCTACAAGTTTTGTGTAATCCGTACTTACCTCCATAAAAATAATAATCATCATCTACAGAATGCAAGAAGCAAACTTTCATATTTCCTGTGCCTGGTTTACCGATTTCAAGTTTCAAAAGAAAGTCTTTTCGTCAATCCATCTATACTTTACTCCCCGATTTCCCTTCTACTCTAACACGAAATTTATCCCCAGCCTGAAGAAAAGCATGGAAATGTACCTTTATTTTGATATCTATTTTCCTAGGGAAGAACACTGAGGAACTGTACAATAGCTGTTTGAGTGGATTCATACATGAAAAATGATTAGTAATGATAAATATTCACATAATTCACGACAACACAATGCAAAATGAAAAAATCATGTCAATATTAATGGTTCCTCAGATCGTCACCAGATGGCGTATCACTTAGCTTGATTTGCCTTCAGAGTCAGATGGAAAGCATTTCACTGTCGCACTGGGGTGGAGTAAACAATTGGTTAGATTTGCATTTCTGAATATAATACAATATTTTCGTAATTTTGCCCTAGCTATAATTAACGGAATAGCCTTAAGCAACAATAAACTGCCACGAAATCAGTAAAATAATTCGATTCATGAACGTCAAATCGAAATGAAAATGTAAACACATCGCATCAAGAAACTAAACACTAACAGACAATGTTGACAAACTGACTGAATTATCTGTAACAGACCCAAGCCGTTAGTATCAGAGTAGGGGAGTAGAAAACCAATTATCCTAATACGGAGTAAACATACGGCACGATTTCGCAACGCCGGAAGTTTGTTCGCGCTTATGAACAGATTCTACTTGGCTGCATAACAAATGCGTGAGTGCAACTATAGGTTTCCTTTTACTCTGAGGTCCGGCAGTATCAAGCCATAGCGCACCTGCCACATTAATATTATCTATTTAGAAATTTGCTAATTGATAGTTATAAGTATTGTTCACAAGCTTAAAAAAGCATTTTTCTGAAAGTTAACAAAGAAAAAAGTTATAAGCCTTGGAGAGCGAAGGTTTTGCTCTGTTCAACCGAAGGCGTTGAATTTCCGAACATCGTGTTTTCTGACGAGAAAATGTTTCCATTCGAGCACTTTGTAAACTCCCAAAACGATAGAGTTCACCTGACAAACCGTTAATATGAGGATCTGAATCCTCGGTTGGCTACCAGGAACCATGCAGCTACCGCCACAACTAATGGTTTGGACTGCTGTGACCACGGATGAACTCTCCCAATCGATTTCATTGAGCCTGGCTTCGAAGTTAACACGACATATTATCAGGAAAGTGTTCTTGAGACTGCTTTGATGCCATGGGCAGACAAATATTTCGGTCGCAGACCATAGATGTTCCAAAAGAACACTGCACCGGCTGACAGAGCGGGAGTGAACCAAAAATAGTTGAAAAACAAAGTTTCGAACTTCATTTCGACCACACAGTGGCTCTTGAAATGACCAGACTTGAATCCCATGGATTATTCTTTCATAGGCATTTTGGAAAGAAAGATCTGAACAAAAAAATATACCAGCCTCGAGACGCTGAAAAAAGTCATTGTCCGTAGGTAGGCTAAAATTCCGGCAAGTTACGTTCGGGCAACTAGCTATTCGGTTTTTGATCGTCTCAAGGCAATAATTATAGTAATAGGTGGTCATATCAAGCCAAAGTGAACTTATTCTGAAACTTTGATTATTTTCACATGTTCTGTAGTTAAAAATAAATGAAATTAATTTTCCTAACCAAAATTATGGCCCTCTAATAGGTTACACTTTGAGTGTAGAGCCCTGTAGAAGAAAATGTTCAGATGAGCTTAAAGTATTTCAACTGATAGCGACCTCTTTGAACGCCTTAACTCCCTATTTAATTCAAGTGACTCACACCTTCCATTTATCTGAGATAGTGTGCATATGTCTAAGTCGGCTTAACCACTTTGATAGCCGCAAAGGGTGCTACTCCATGCAAAATTCCTTCTTTACTAAGCCACTAGTAGACGCCTATCTCAAACTATTTCTTCGAATGGTTTAATCAGAGAAAGACTCGGCAGTACCATGAAAAATAATAGGCATTTGCATCCATACCCTGGAGACTCGCTTTTCACCAAGAATGGAAAATAGTGAATACCATATTGATTCCGGAAAAATCTAAACAATTACGGTTCAGTAAGCCCACCGGAGAAATAATAGAAGATATATAACCCGAAAAAACAACACTGATTGCAGAAAAAACGGAACAAGATTGCAGGTGAGCAATATCACACAAACCCAATGTTTCGCAAGCCTTAGTAGAGTTTGGCTTCAAGGATTAATTCACTTCTCATCTTCCGAGTGAGATAGTCACTGCTTGGACCATTCTATTATCATTGTTTAAGGAGAACTTAAACAATGCTATTATTCATTATCTTAGCAAGCGAAATACTGAAAAATCCGGGCATATGATTCAAACTTTTCTCTTATGATAAGGTATATGGCATCAGAAAGACTGGAATAAGACCAGAATACTTCAAGAGCTAGTATTATAAACTACGTAAATGATATTACATGTGGATAACCAAGATAAAGGAACCAAAAATTGGATGCAGAAAATGCTCACTAAAATGAAGGCAGATAAGACTGATGGATGTGAGATCTTGGTTATTAATAAAGGAAAGATAAAAATAAAATAAATATCTTAACATGAAGCAGAAAGAGAGGCTAGCTTCGAATGTGAAATGAACACAAGGAATGGAGAAATAAGATAGATGACAGAAATACTCAGACTGAACGTTTAAAATTTGGCAGAAAATGTGTTCCAAAAATGGCCGATCACAACTACAATGCAATGCAATTCAATGAACTAGAGTAGAAAAAGAACAGAACAATAAAGAAAATGAAAACAATACTCAGAGTATGCAGTAACAGGAGAAAGAAGATAGTTGTAATAAAACAAATATTTTGATCTACAAATTCAACGCCAAATAGAAATCTATTGCTTCAATCACTCCATTCAATCCGTAATGAGCATTTTGCGACCATTCACGTAAAGATTAGCTCTATCATTATCCTTCTGATGAGCCATAATAATAGAGGCGTGGCGAAACACCCTGAAAGAGGTTGGAAGACACTTCGTCAATACTTATATTGCTTGTATATTTTGATATTTTAACCGACGTTTGGCCGAACCAACGGCAACGCTGTTTCCTTTGAAACATTCTAAGTATTTACTACTGATTAGTATTGAAAAACTTTTAATTAAAATTTGAGCAGTTCTCCTGATTTCAAATTATTTCTTTCGAAAGTTATAGTGTTTGCAGTACCTACTCGAATTAGAAAATAATGATTTCAATTGAATGAATAAGACATCTAAGTTCATTAGTTTTGCAAATGAGATTTTTCAGATAATCCAAAATTGCAAAGAGTAGAAGAGTTCAACTTTTCGAGTAATGGATTGTCGCATTCGGAACTTTTTTCAACTTCCTTTAACATTTGATGCCTTCCAAACTTTAATTGAACCTTGTCATTTGAGAGTGAAGGAAGACGAAATTCAGATTATTTATTTTGAAAGCAAAAATTAAAAATAATCATGTTCTTCATCGCCTTTTTAGGTTTGATGAAATAATTGTGAATCGGATTTCTGTTCAGTTATATAAGTATGAATTGAATGAATTTGATCAATATACAGCATTTCCAAGAATGAATGAATAACTCTGAATCATCATATAGGAAAAAAAAAGAAGGAAGGGAAAGACATATTTTTTTCAAATGATGATTCCTACAATACAATGTTCTGTTTTTGTATATTAGACACACTTGCAGATCGATCGAGTCAATCAGTTTCTTCATGGTAACATATTCTTTATTCATATACCAATACGAATACGCAGGAAACCATGTAAATAAGTATTATCACTCTTTTAGGAAAAATATCCTCTACAAAATATTGTTTGAAAGTTCAATCGTTCATGGTGCGTAAAAATATGATGAAGTCTGCATGGCCTACATAGCATAATACATACAATATAATATGTACATCTCCTGCAGATTTCAAAATCTGCGAAATTATTATAGTTTTACCATCATCACACATTAAAAGGGAAATTTATTGAACTTCAATATATTCTTACTCAGTCTAATAATCTTTCTATATACGATACACTGAGAAGTAATTCCGCATTTAAATGATGCGAATACTCCGTACCTTAAAGAAATCTGCATGAAAAGCGCATATTCCATTCTGAATTAGCTACTTAGGCTTTTTCACATATCTTTTCTCATGAACGATTCAACTCTCCCATAATATAATATTCATTAGAGTCTTCGATGAAATTTTAGGTTTTTATTTTTTCCAAAAAAAGCACTCATTGCATGCGATTTTCCACATATGTCATATTAATGAAGAATATTTTCCTACAAAAAAACTGATCAATTTGTGAGCATGATATACAAACACGCGAAGTTCTGAAGGATTAATCGTTGTTTTGAAAGTAAATATGTTTCTACTGGTGGTAGATATTTTTCGTATTGTTTTAATAGTAGTAATTAGCGCATCGATAGATTATTTCAGGATTCTCCATTCATTCTGAATAACATTATAGGCATATTCGAATCAATACGAGTTTCACAAAATTTCCCTCATTGATTCGTTGCATACAGTCCATTTTGAATAATTTTTATCGAACAATGAAATGGATGAAATTAATGGAGTTATATATTTGCACTTTCAATCAGTAAAGTACTCAAATATATATATATAAAAAACTGAGTCTCAAATAATGTTCAGATTTCTGATAATAATTATTTAGAAATGATCCCAGCTTTTCAATTCCCTTTAGTGAATGTAAATTATTTTTCAAATTAATAATGAAACAGAACGAAAGACAAAACAAAACGGATTCAAAGGAAAAACTACCCAGTGTAAGTAAACTATAAATGAAATTTTTTGGGGTATCATATCATTTACATAGTGAATGCAATTTTGCAAGGCTGAGCCTTGTTCTCGCGAACAATATTTATTGATTTCCTAATGATGATTTTCTTTCTTGTATTTCTTCGACTCAAATTTATTATTCATGGAGATGAACTTTGGAAAATGTTTCCAACTGGTACTCTTCGACGAATGAATATTTTCCATTTCGTCATAATACAAGGAAATAAACCATTAAGCATAATGCTTGAAAATACAGTCATTATGAAGTTTGTTTACTCAATAAGTAATAGTTGTCAACTGAATCGAATGGAATATACGTTGGTTCGATTAACCAAACATTACATGATGTTACTCGTGAATCCATCTATTACCTAGAAAGTCAAATAAAGACATTTCTCGGGTTCTCACAACCGGCGTGCTGTCTCAAAAGTTCTGCCGGTACGTAGAAAATGAATGTTCCCCGTGTAAGCTACTTACTAAAGTTCACTTTATGGCCGAAGTTATAATTCCGTTCCACCTTACAAGAAAAACTATTCAACTTTTCCTCTTTCACGGGGCGGATTGGAATATTTTTCCACTTTTCGAATGTTTAATGAAGCGGAACATGAGGGCTATCATCAAGTCGCCCGATCGTGTAATTTCCCAGGCATTTGTGTCTTCGGCTGAATTAGGGTCCTGCGAAACCGAAAGGAAGAGAAAACGCGAGCTGAATGCCGTATTGAAATCATGCTGCCGGCTGGGACACGAGAGCTCCAAGAATTTCCTTTCGAAATTGTGCTTTTATTTCATTCTGGGCACTCAGAGTCTGCGATTACTATTGATTTCTTGGGTTTCGAGAACTCGGGTAATCGTATATGGTCACGATTCCATTCAGATTGTGATACTTTGTCTCCAAATGAGCAGTTTATATCATTATTTAATTTTGTGGAAATGAAACTCTTTTATACTTTCAGCAAGTAGACCGAAATGATATGTCATAGTTTACCTACTCCACTCAATCATAATCAGATCAAATAAATAGATATTATGTTGAATAAATCTGTTATGCCGAATAAAAATGATTTCTATCAAGAATTTATACTCAATTCATAAAGCGATCGACAGAAAAATCTTGTAATCAACTAGTTCATCAATCTGGCGATTAATGGCCTCTAACTGTCGATGCGCAATTGTAGCTAGCGCGTTGAAATATATCGACCATTAACCGCTATCATTTCTGAACTAGTTGACCATTGTGCACCTTCGATCAATCATACTTACTTTTTTTTACTTTCGAATAGTGCTGCAAATATCAGAATCGTAGCCTCAATAGTCTTCAATTCAACGACACTATGTGAGTAAATCACTAAATCAGTTGATCAGATTGAAGCCCATCAATGCCGTCTTGAAATCATGCTACCGGCTGGGACACGAGAGCTCCAAGAATTTCCTTTCGAAAGTGTGCTTTTATTTCATTCTGGGCACTCAGAGTCTGCGATTACTATTGATTTCTTGGGTTTCGAGAACTCGGTAATCGTATATGGTCACGATTCCATTCAGATTGTAATACTTTGTCTCCAAATAAGCAGTTTATTTCATTATGTAATTTGGTGGAAATGAAACTCCTTTATACTTTCAGCAAGTAGACCGAAATGATATGTCATAGTTTACCTACTCCACTCAATCATTTCCACATGAAATAAATCCATATTATGTTGAATAAATCTGTTATGGCGAACTAAAAATAATTTCTATCAAGAATTTATACTCAATTCATAATACGGTCAACAGAAAAATCTTGTAATCGACTAGTTCATCAATCTAGCGATTAATGGCCTCGAACTGTCAATCCGTAATTGTAACTAGCGCGTTAAAATATATTGACCATTAATCGCTATCATTAATGGACTAGTTGATTACATAACTATTATGAGCATTCGATCAATCATAACAAGGTACTTTTAAATAATGCTGCAAATATCAGAATCGTTGTCTCAATAGTCTTCAAGGACAATATGTGAGTAAAGCAAATGATCAGATTGCAGCCTACCAATGCCGTATTGAAATCATGCTGATGGCTGGGACACGGAAGCTCGAGAAATTTCCTTTGAAATTGTTCTTTTATTTTCTTCTAGGCACTCTTCTTGGGTTTCGAGATCATGGGTTATCGTATATGGTCACGATTCCATTCAGATTGTGATACTTTGAATTAGCGGATTATTTCATTATGTAATTTGGTGGCAATAAAACTCTTTCATACTTTTAGCACGTAGAGCGAATTGATATAGCATAGTATATTCCACTCAATTATTTCCAGATCAAATAAATTCAAGTTTCAATTCTGACGAAGAACATAGATCAATATCAACAGTTTGATATATTGATAAGCTCGTTTGAAATCCGTCATTTGTATTTGGATATTAATAACTACATTTTACTATTTTATAGTCTATTTCTATCAAGAGAGTAATCATAATTGATAAATACCTCCTAATCAGTTAATTTCAACGAAATAATCTATAAGCGGAGAGGAGGATAGTATTTCACATACTACTTCATTGTCTCAGAAAACAAACTTTTATAAATACTAATGATACAGAACTCATTATTCCGTTTCAACTTAATATGAATTTAAATTGAAAGTGCTCAGGTCGAAGATTTAGAAAGATGAAAATAAGAAAACAAAAAAGAGAAACATATAAAGCATAGCGGAAATGATTTATACATTCATTGATTCATCAGTCATGCCTTGCAGTGATGAGACCATCCAGGCAGTAAGTTTTCAGAATTACAATATGATCATTCAGGTTCCACACACATTTCTATACTTATATTAACTAGAAACAATGTGCATAGTCAGGGGCAACCGACTATGGAATATTCTGAAGCAATACGAGTTATGTTTCCAAACTCTACTAAAACATAGAAATCTGAATTATGCCACATAAAAATTCATTTATATCAAAATTTATACCCAATCATAATGCGACCGACTGAAGAATCTTGTAATCAGCTCGTTCATTAATCTGGTAATTAATGTTCTCTAACTATTAAGGCGTAATTGTAGCAAGCGCGTTAAATTATATCGACCCTTGATTGCTTTTATTAATAAACTAGTGGTCAAATAACTATTATGCATCTTCGATCAACTATAACAAGGTACTTTTAAATGGTGCTGCAAATATCAGAATCGTTGGCTCTATAGTCTTCAACGACACTATATGAATAAATCGAGTGGCACCACTCAGTATAGTAACTCTACAGCTAAAGATCCTTCGAATAGCATAACCTTACATTTTCATTGAATCCTGCGTTCAATTCAATCATTTCCAACAAAGGCTTGCTTTTCGTGATAATCAAAGTCCAATCAGAAAATGCAGTCATGTGGTAGTGCGAGCAGATCCATCGTACGCACGACGATAAACCAATCTGTATAGAAGCCACTGTATTATGTTTTTCACAAAATATCGAGCATGTTGATTACCGTAAACATAAACAGGAATTGCTATATAATCATGATAGCCCTTGTTCTCTGAAGGATCAGATTGACATAGCAGATAATGGAATTTTGTGTAGTCCGTATGAGCTGAGGGCTCTTTTGCATTAGCCTCTCGTCGCCGGAAAATCGCCATTTTATTATTTCATGAACCGTGACTTCCCCTGGCATCGTTGGAGACATGAAATATCCATTCTAGTAGTTTATGCACAAGCCCTTGAACTTTTTAGGATTTTCTTAATCCATTAAAAACATTGGTGAAAAAAATTTGATTTAAATATAAATTGTTGACTAGCGAACTGCCTTCCATAGGAAAAATGATCTTTAGTATCAAATAATATAAAAAATGTTGTGGCTATATTGGACCTCAATTGAGAATAAAAGGAATAATCCCAACACTTTTAATATTAAAGTGAACAGACATTCGAGGATGGGAGTATGACGAAGTATAACATAGTCAATGCCAAAAGCGTAAGAGACTAGTATTTATCGTAATTGAGGGTTTTCTTAATTTTGACGAGACCAGCTCTGATATATGAGTTTCATATTTGTTGATTTTTATCGATTAATATTGTTCTCTAGGTTTGATTTTTTCACTCGCATTATTCGCATTTATCCTTTCATTGCAATTACACTGATCAACAATTGCTAGGGATCACTTATGAACTTCTCTCATTTGTTTTTTTTTTCAAGTTTTCTCGAGAATATCTGTACATTATATGTTCTCAAAGGAAAAAGTA
The DNA here is from genome assembly GCA_013421045.1 of Propylea japonica. Lineage (NCBI taxonomy): Eukaryota > Metazoa > Arthropoda > Insecta > Coleoptera > Coccinellidae > Propylea > Propylea japonica. The sequence goes on from CM024239.1 coordinate 36,937,582, forward strand.
AGATGTTTTGAGTTGATATATCAAAGTCCTCCTCACTTCATCGGCTCTTGTTCACAAAATCGATTATTATCTGTAGGCTGTTACAGGTGGAGTGAAAAGCAATGTGGTATTTGTTATTGAATCTGTTTTTTCCCCTCGTTCAAACACATAGGTGACAATAGTTGAAGAAATGAGAACAATATCAGCTTATCAGTCATGCCGAGAAGACATTTGGCTCCTGTGCAACTAGACCAAATCATACGGTGCATACAGGAAGGTTTGTCCCAGCGGGAAGTGTCCCGGCGGTTGAATGTTTCGCAAAGTGTCTTGAGTCGGGCTTGGAATAGGTTCATCCAAAACGACACAGTAGCTTATGTTAATGGGGGAGGTCGGCAGCGCAGTACAACAGCTGCCCAAGATCGTCTTTTGATCCTTAATGCTAGGAGAAATCCCACTTAAGGTTGACGCTCACTTGGACGAGACGAGACGAGACTAAGCGACGCGTTAGTTCGCGTGGGACCGCTCACTTGGACGAAGCGATACGACGATCAGCCATCGGAAGAAATTCCCCCTATTTTTGGGCCGCAATAAATTTTTATTACCCATGCTGCATGCTGACTACCCGAATGAACAAGGGTAGAGCTATTGTTCGAATCGTGTTTTGGTCATAATCTTGTTTTGATAGCTTCGTCGTCCCACCTTCATATAGGAATGAAAAAAAAATATGTGACGTGGAAAAAATTCGACATTTTATCTCTGTTGGCAAGTTACAAAATATAACTTTTCTTCTCGAAATTACTTTTTTCCCCGGGAAAAAAGTGAGATGTATCCGGGAAAAAAGTACTCACTTTTCTGCCGGATTAATTTCGTGAAAAGTTATATTTCTTTCCATCGTCATTTTTCTAGTCACAGAAAAAAATTATGTACTATACAAAGGAAAAAAGTACTAGATTTTAGATCGAGGTTATGTTGTCTTCCAACGAGAAGCGGAGGGTGACAAAAACCGAGAGTTATTTCTTTTAAAACTATATATATAGATATATAATCATTGATACGAAATGTTTATTTTCTCTTTAACCGATTGAAAAAATTAAGTATTAATCTAATTCCTTCATTCTGGTGATTTCAGAAAAAAATACTTTTCCTACGACAATATCGAAAAATTTCCAGTAATAAGTTCTGGGAAGTTGCATTTTTTATTACCTTGCTGCATACCGCTTACCTGTATAAGCTTCAAATCAGACTAATTTATATTAAATTTATTCTGAATATACTTTTGCCGGGGCGGTAAAATCTCTGGCGCTGTCTCTGATTATTTTTGGGTATGGTCAGTCAGCCACAAGGCCGTAGCTAGAAAAAAATTTCGGGAGGTCCACCGAATGACAGAATGACAATTTTTCTAGTCCTGTACTTCAGAAAAATTTCGTGTCCAATGGGGTCCGGACCCTCCCCCCTCGCTACGGCCTTGGTCAGCCTTGAAACATTTGTAAGAATCGTGTTTTGGTCATGATCATGTTTTAATTGGGAATTTTCCAATGAAATCCTCGTAGTTCTTCATCCAGGAATACAATTAAATATAAATAATTGATACGAAATGCTTATTTTCTCTTTAACCGATTAAAAACTCGCAATTTTGCATTCGCTCGGCTCCGTCTCGCAACTGCAAATATTGCTCGTAAAAAAAATATGCACTTTTAATCCTTATAATATAATAGACTATTAGTTTAAAATATCTCATTGGCGTACCATTTTTCAGCCATTTTTCAATTACAAATTCTACACCTCGTATATCGAAAAACGAACCATTTGCGAACAAAAGTTACATAGCTTAAGTGATTATTTTTTCGTGCAGAATCACCTTCTGAAGTTTGTCGCACTTTTTTGCCATCACCCTGTAAATCCTAGATAGATGTGTAGGAGTACGCTTAAACGAAATCACCGATTTATCCGTAATAGCCGGATTCATTCTCTGAGAGAGTGCTTGAGTGGGTTAGGGACGCATACGCACGCATATTACCCCTGACACAAATGAAAATTTGTTCTAAAGGCGTATTCTTGAAATTTCGTTTGGCCCTTTTCATTCGCATTCAGGCTGAATATTACTAGGCGTGGTGTTATTGTCCTGGCCGTTCCAGGCCCACCGAATGATGTTGGCAAACATCACTCCAATTTGTCCTTCGTAGGATGTTTTTGTTTTTTCCGTCGTTAAAAGCGCGTGGCGGTTCGAGTGCTTAACGATGCCATGACGGCAGTAGTAGTTAGTTAGCTATCACGAGGTAATTAGGACCGATTGCCCCCCTGCCTTGACTGTTTCAATGTGAGGTATTCTTACAAAATGTCTGTTTTTCTGGAAAAGTCGTTCGGGTCATGAACTTGTTCGGTGGATTTCGAAGAAGGGATGTTTAATATTCGAAAGATTCACTCACCGGCAAAATGATCGATCCACTCAATATATCCATGAAGTTTGTTGATTCATGAATGTGTTAGTCGAAGTCCGTTGTGTTTGAATTATTTTTTCAATTGTAGGTATGTTCATCGGAAATCAATCATGATTTTTGAATCTGAAAAAGACTTGGCGTACGTCATTTCATACAGGGTAAAACGAAATCTGTTTGTCTACTTTTACTTTAAGACCACCAGTGGTGTGTTTCAGTTGTATCTCATATGATTTTTTTTTAAACATGAAGACACATTTTCTCTTGACAATATAATTCCTTATGTATCACAATAAATCAAGTTTTAAGGGGAACGTCTCATCTCACAATTTCGCTATGGCAATTACAGTAAGTACTTTCACCAATTCAACCTTTGATCCGAACATAATGAAAATAAACTTAAAACGAAGCGAAAAATTTAAAGCAATTAATGAGAAATATTTGCCACTGTCCACATATAACAGCTGCAATTAGTCTTGGCATGCTTTCAATAAGGTTTTGACTGAAAACCTGTTCGATAGAAATTCTTTCTTCAACTGATGCGTCACTGAGCTGCTGCTAATTTTCAGGAGTTCGCGAGATCTAATATTCCACCTTAAAACATCCCAAACTTGATCCATTGAGTTTAAACCTGGACTCAGCCAAATACTCCCTTTAATTAAAATTCCTTAATTATCACAATAATGAAGTTTCGTGGGAAATTTTCCATCTCACAATGTCGCTATGGCAATTACAGTACTTTCACCAATTCAACCTTTGATCCGAATATAATGTATATAAACTGAAAACTAAGCGAAAAATTTAAAGCAATTAATAAGAAATAGTTGCCCCTGTCCACAGATAACAGCTGCAATTAGTCTTGGCATGCTTTCAATAAGATGTTGACTAAAGCCTGTTCGATTGAAAGTCTTTCTTCAATTGATGCGTTACTGAGCTGCTGCAAAATTTCAGGAGTTCGCGAGATCAAATATTTCACCTAAGAACATCCCAAACTTGATCAATTGAGTTCAAACTTGGACTCGGCCAAATAGTCCCTTCAATTCGAAACCTTATTGAAGGCATGCCAAGACGAATTGCACATGTTATCTGTGCACAGGCTGAATTATTACTAGGCGTGGTGTTATTGTCCTTGCCGTTCCAGGCCCACCGAATGATGACATCACTACAATTTGTCCATCGTAGGATGTTTTTGTTTTTTCCGTCGTTAAAAGCGCGTGGCGGTTCGAGTGCTTAACGATGCCATGACGGCAGTAGTTAGTTAGCTATCACGAGGTAATTAGGACCGATTGCCCCCCTGCCTTGACTGTTTCAATTGTGAGGTATTCTTACAAAATGCCGGTTTTCCTGGAAAATTCTCAATCGTTGGGGTCATGAACTTGTTCGGTGGACATCCATGAAGGGATGTTTAATGTACGTAGGATACACTCACCGGCAAATAATCGATCCACTCAATAAATCCATGAAGTTTGTTAATTCATGAATGTGTTATCCCAAGTCCGATGGGTGTGAATTGTTTTTTCATTGTAGGTTTGTTCATCAGAAATCAATCACTGTTTTTAAATCTGAAGGAAGAACTGGCATACGTCATTTTAAACAGGGTGAAATGAAATCTTTTTGTCTACTCTTACTTTAAGACTACCTGTGGTGTGTTTCACAGTAATAAATATGTTTATGACTCTCTATCTTCACTGAAAAATCCAATTGGCATACTATAATAAACAAATAAATGAATCGACATACCTTTTTTGCCTATATATGAATTTAGACATTGGGCATGGCTTTTATTGCTTGATTTTCGACTCATCCAGGGCTTTACTTTCTATCTTCTTTCAAACCCTCTCTTTGTTATTTTTCAAAATAAGAGTAACAGTTGCAATAATAGTTACCTATAAGTGATTTTTTCAAATTCATTTTCATCTTATAGAGCAAGAGCCCGTGAACCCCAGACCTTCGTTATTTTATAAAAGCTGAAAACTTGTCTACGCATGCTCCCAACCAGGTAAGAACGGTGGACCATTATGAAGTTCGGGTTACCCTGGCTTTGGCAGGTAAACGGATTAAAGGGGTGTAAAATACTGATCTAGTTTCGTCATTTTATAAAGTGTGATTTTTGGATATTACCTTCAGAAAATCATTAAAATTCACGTCATTAATTGCCAGACACTTACTATAGTGGCAACCCTTGCCAGACACCCTTAACGTTCTTAAATTATTTATTTGCATAAGTCATTATAATTATGTCGTCTTATACTCGCACTCACTCATATACCGATTTGGAAATTCACATCGAAAGCATACGATATACAAGGCATCTGCCGGAGAATTCTTCCCTCCAGTTCCACAGGTGAACAGGCGAGATAATCAAGTGCGATAACTGAATGAATTCAACTGTCTTACTGCAATAATCTAGTCTTGTCTCTCTCTTATCGCAGTATGGGTAGGGAACCCGCACTTCCGTATAGAATTTTAATTTGTCAGGCTGCCCGTAATACTCGATTCAAGTATTTACTGTTGCCTACCATACTAAAGAATTACGCTCCTCTAAACGATAAGAGAGAGACAAGACTAGAATAATGAAGTAAGACAACTGAATTCAGTGTGTTACAGCAAGTGATTGTCTCGACTATTCATCTGTGCAACTGGAGGGAAGAATTCTCTGTCTGATGCATTGTATATCGTATATTTCGGATGTGAATTTCCGAACCTGTATACTAACTACAAGCTTGTCTATCGAAGGGTTGGCACTATCCAAAAATGTCTGTCTAATGAGAAAACATTATTTAATTATTACCCAAGTATTATATAAAAGTCAGCTTTTATACTATAACGTAAGTAGAATTACATATAATTTAATGAACATTAGGGTGTCTGGCAAGGGGTTGCCACTATAGTAAGTGTCTGGCAATTAATGACGTGAATTTTAATGATTTTCTGAAGGTAATATCAAAAAATCACACTTTATAAAATGACGAAACTAGATCAGTATTTTACACCCCTTTAATACCGTTTACCTGCCAAAGCCAGGGTAACCCGAACTTCATAATGGTCTATCCTTCTTACCTGTGTTGGGAGCATGCGTAGACAAGTTTTCAGCTTTTATAAAATAACGAAGGTCTGGGGTTCACGGGCTCTTAGACTATTATATTCTTTGCATCATTATTTTTTTCATATCAATACAGATACTAAGGTATTCTTTCGAAAATATTCCAACAAAACACAAGTTTCAGGTAAAATAACAATTCATTCAATGTTTGCAATTTTGGAATTATTACCTGAACCCCTTGAAAAACGACTTATTTGGAGGAATTTACCACCCAACAAATAGCCCTGAAAAAAGGCTCGAATATGGACATGAAAAAGGCATGGTGTAATAAGGGTATAATAGACGATTCAACTACTTAAGGGTCCCAATCATATTGGTTGAATTATACCACTCGGATCTATAAGAGAAAGACAACATCATCATAGTTAATCTCATTTTTTTTCCGTCAGAAACGTAGCACATGAATCTTTTAAATATATCTACCACTGTTCAACTGGACGGCAAAATTGCATTGAATATCGTATGTTTCCGATGTGAATTTCCATATCAGTATGAGTATATTGTAATTCAAACTGTGATAAGAGTATGATCCATACAAAGCCCATCATTTTCGTTCAATATGAATTGAAACCAACCCGATATAGCTGATATGCTGAGATGCAATTATTATTTTCATGAAAAACTTCGAAAAATATTCCTCTAGAGAGATTTCTCTACATACTTTTTCATTCTTACAAGTTTTACCGAAAACTTTCAGAATAGCTTTCATTTGATTATCCATATTCGACAGATTTGCATAACTGGCTCTTGTTCAGTAAAATACTGTCAACATGAATTTTCAATATATTCATGTTTTCTCATAATTGCTTGACTTTTCGAAAACTCAACTCTAAAAGAGGAGAAAGTTAGAAAACTAATTGGGCGTTTCAGTTATGTTCATTCAAAAGGAAAATTTCCATCCGAAATAGAGTTTTAAAAAATATATTAGCGATAAACTTTTTCAACTACTCTTGAGAATACTTCAGAGTTCGAAAATTTCTGAAATGTGTAGTTTTTTTGCCAAATAATAATCAAAAAGTTTCGTGACTTGAGTTCAATACACAAGGAAAGTAATGGAGAAACATATTTTTTCATTGATCTTGATCACAGATGACAGAATCGCTCTTCACATTTTGATTTTTTATCGGTGTAACTCATACATCCTGCATATATTTTTCGTACCAGTCCGACCTCAATATGTCGAATTGTTCAAGAGTGATGTTAGGAATACTCAACTTCCATAAAGATCGAGCAACAAATCTGAAACTTTCAGTATATGTATATTCTATTCTACCCATATCTTGAAGTCGATCAATATTGCCTACCAAGTTGAATTAAATATTCAAATGATTACCTTCCTCTTCCTTTTCCTGTGTCCATATGTTAAACTCTCTGGAAAATTTCGAACTGTATCATGCATTATTTCTGAGTCACATATAACAACAGCGGAAGCACTTCAAAGATGAACATAATTTATGATTTGACGTCCTATTGTGGATTATGACATATCTCGGGTAGGTATACCAAAAAAAATTAAAATTAATAATTTAACAATATGAATCGCCTTCAAAGGAGATGGAAAGTTTGTAAACTTATTTCACTTTCAGGATAAAATACAGGAGGTCCGGAAGGTATATTACAAGGAAGTGATCATATCATACCTTTTCTTTTTTCTACATTAAATAATGGCTGATTACTTATTTGAGAAACGCAGTGGCTGATAGTGGACAGTTTTTGTCTGTCGGTCAAATCGAGGTATTTACAGAGCTGTCATCCAAACAGACTTTGCGAAGGTATAAAATTACATATTCAAAATTATACCTAACTAACGAATTTTTCAGATCTGGAAGTACCTGATTTTATAAACGTCCTTAATAAACAGTCAAAATTTTAGCGATATATCGAAAGGTGAAAAGTGGAATTTTTGAAAAAATTTTTTTTTCTGACCGCACTTATGTACCTTTTTTAAATAATTAGTATTGAACACCTGAATATGGAATTTATGTTGATCGCTTCTTTAGGTTTAAAAATAATCGAAAGTTAATAATTCGAATAACTCGGGAACTTTCCGAACATAAGCGAGTCATTCTGTACCTGCACTAGCATTTGCCCTGAAAATGTCAAGTCCCTACAAAATATTTTGTTTTGACCTTGAAGCCAACCTATTCTACTCAACGTGAGCAAATTAAACGATCTAACTTTAAATCTTGTTGTATGTTAGGACATTTACCATAGTGCCGTAGTTTCTCAACAGACATGACCCTTAAAGCTTTCAGGGAAGCTGTCAGTTCAGCATAAGCAATGTCAGCAGAGAAAAAAAAGTGTCGATTAAAATCAACCAAAATAAAACTCATATTTCAGACATGATCTCGTCAACGTGCAAAGTAAACAAGGAGGTGATATAATCCAGAGCAACCATAGAGAGCTATTTCTCCCTATTCAGGCTCATCAATATGCAGAATAGCTCTGAATGATACGTTGCATTCTAGGACCTTAACTTAGATCTGGCTTATCCTTCCGGGTATTATTTGACTAATACAGAAACAGAACACCATTCCTGAAGATTCTTACGGACAATATCCTCCCCTCCTCATGAATATTGAACGAAGTAGAGATATATTCTTCTTTTGTCGTATTAGACTAAGGTCTCCGCGATTACGGTAAGATCAGCTCCGAACTAAGATGATTTCAATATTGGTTGAATTTAATTTACCAATATTATTCTCTGCTTATATTGTTTATATTCTTTTTTTTCACGCTTATTCTCATTCTTTCATCAGTTGACTGTTCTCATCGTTATGAGATCAGAACCTCTGCTGAATAATTTTGGCAGACATAAAACAGTTCTACCAGAAAATATAAATGTTTTGAGCTGAACAAAACAATTTGTTCTTCAATTATTGAATCTTTAAGATATTCGGAAATTTTTATTGGAATTTATTGAAATATCGATTGAAATATGAAAATTTTGAGAAACTCCTGAGCAGGTACTTTTGAGCACTCTTTCATTGAAGGAGCAATAATGCTCTATCACCCCAAAACTAAATATATGAATGCCAAATCTCAGTAAAATACTAATCAAATTCTGAAAATCTTTCAGAAAATGATATTTGTAAAAAGCCAAAAATTAAAAACAATTATATTCCATAATTCTGATGATGCGATCCTCCTTATATTCTGCATAAACATTCAGTATATCAATCTCCATTCACCAAATAAATTCCACCTCAAACGAATGTCTTGTTATTGAAATATACATGGTGTCCCATTACTCGACGTCAACCCGGAACCGGGTGAAAAGGCAAGTAATGCTGGTTGTCAGAAAAATATAAAAAAAAATCTAAGTTGCATGATTTTAAAATAATGCGCATTTAAATAAACACGCAAAATTCCACACCCAGTTACAGTCTTTTCGCTCTTGTTGCCACAAATATCAACTTTTTCCAACTTTTTTCTTTGCTGTGTAACCTTGAATAATGCTTGTCTGAACTGTAACTAAAATTTGGACTCCAGCTGCTCTGGGTTTCCTAAAAATAGGGCTTACTTCCCAGAAAAAAATTCAAAATAAACAATTGCCTAGTTTCAACTGACTGTATTGAAAAAAAAAATGTACTACGTAGGTTTGGCATGTTTTTTCAAAAGTTGGCGCATTTAGTAAGGATTCCAAAATGGTATAATACTCGTTTAATTGTAGCTGCCGTAGTTCAAATTTATTTTCGATTGCCTTTGAATACACTTTTTCGTTAACTGCTTCCCAGTAAAAAAGTCCAATGGATTCAAGTCCGGTGAACGGGCCGGCCACGAGATTGGACCAGAACGTCTGATCCATCTTCCGGGAAAAAATGTTATCAGAAAAAAAAATTTCCAGAGAAAATAATTTTTCCAGAAAAAATTTTTCCGGAGAAATTCCTCTGAATTTTTTTTTCTGGTAACATTTTTTCCCGGAAGATGGATCGGACGTTCTGGTCCAATCTCGTGGCCGGCCCGTTCACCGGAGTTGAATCCATTATTACTGGGAAGCAGTTGACGAAAAAGTGTATTCAAAGGCAATCGAAAATAAATTTGAACTACGGCAGCTACAATTAAACAAGTATTATACCATTTTGGAATCCTTACTAAATGCGCCAACTTTTGAAAAAACATGCCAACCTACGTAGTACAATTTTTTTTCGATACAGTCAGTTGAAACTAGGCAATTGTTTATTTTGAATTTTTTTTCTGAGAAGTAAGCCCTATTTTTATGAAACCCAGAGCAGCTGGTGTCCAAATTTTGATTACAGTTTAGACAAGCATTATTCAAGGTTACACAGAAAAGAAAAAAGTTGGAAAAAGTTGATATTTGTGGCAGCGAAAAGCGAAAAGACTGTTACAGGGTGTGGAATTTTGCGTTTTTCTTTAAATGCGCATTATTTTAAAATAATGCTTTATTATTTTTTATATTTTTCTGACAACCAGCATTACTTGTCTTTTCACCCGGTTCCGGGTTGACGTCGAGTAATGGAACACCCTGTATAGTTTCTTCTTTTCAATATTTCGATTGAATTTTCTGTGGTTCTTGTTACACTATGGCGACAAAATTTTCAATAAAACCTATCACGAGCATCTTGCATGTGGCCACAAAATTTCATATCGATTGGTTTCGTTTTGTCTGAGAACATCCTGTACGATTTGGCTGTTCAACGAACCTAACTGCGGAATTTAGGAACCGAAAATCTTGAGTCTCTAGGACTATCTCTTCGAAAGTTATCGTGCTAACGGACGGCCGGAGGGACGGCCCTACGGACAGAACTGAATTTGACCATGGATTCGTCATCAGTGACTCGAACCCTCTCGTGTGAGACCATTTTCGCCTCAAAAAGTGAAGTCTTCAGACAAAATATATTGGATTGAACCTAATAAAAATGGATTGTTGTACCAAAAATCCCATATAAATCGATCGAAACGCACTCATTATTTTCAGCATCTACGGCGTGATATTTCGCGTTCCCTTCACTGATCCTAACTAACCCATACCATGCACTTAATTCAACAGGATTCAGTCTAGCGGATCTAAAATGGATCCCGGAAAACAACACATGGAACACATTACGGCCTCATCCTGCTACGTCTAGCTTGCTGCTGAGTATGCCTGCTGTATCTTTCTTTCCTTTCGGCCTAACCGGAAACGCGACCACTAAGGAAGTTGGACATAAGTCTTAGACTTAGACTATGTAGCAAGAATTATAGTCAGTTTCGTAAGAAAGTAGAATAGCACACGTGAAAATATTCTGGACGGAATTGAGGAAATGGCTTCTTTGAGGTATACTGTGATCCTTTTCACGACTATATGTAAGTTTGTTCCTAACATTGCGTCCTTCTTTAGGGGATGGTGAGTCAAATTTGATTCATTGGACAATTAATGCTAGTCGCATTAGTTCTGCTGAATTTTAAGTTCAAATTTGCGATAACCCTGAAGACGGCTGGCGGATACTTGCCGAAACGTTGGATAGAACAATACAAGATAATGGAAACAGCCCAAATAATCTTTAAACTAATGATCCATTATCAAGAATATCCCGTTCACAATTTTGCAAATAACAATAATCTTAATTGTATCTTATTGAGAACTCTTTCTACTCAAAGGAGTGCTACATCGTTTTGCCAAATGTCTGTTATTTTCGAATTTTAAGCCGAAAATGGTCTCAAACGATAGGGTTCGACCCAATGATGACGAATCCGTGGTCAACTACAATTATGTCCGTGAGACCGTCCGTCCGGCTGTGAGCACGATGACTTTCGAAAGGATTGTCCTAGAGACTAGAGATGTTCAGGGTGGGTTCGGTTCCCAAATGTCGCGGTTGAGTTCGTTAACCAGCCAAATCGTACAGGGTATTCCATTAAATATGACAGATAAAAATTTCTGTTTCTCAATATCTCAGACAAAACGAAATCAATCGGAATGAAATCTTGCAAAATGCTCATAATAAGCCTCATGCAATATTAGTGTTAACAGAACCATAAAAATACTATAGAATCAATATCAGAGAGAAGAATCTTTATATTTCCATTACAAGACGTCCGATTCGAGTGAACTTTATTTTTTGAATGAAGATTGATATAGTGAAGGTTAGTTGAACATTTCAACACGATCGCTTTATCAGAACCATCGAATTTAATTTATTAAATTAGCAAATTTTACATATTTCAGTTTCGAATATTTTCAGAATATTATTCCGATCGTGCTGAGATTTTGCATTTGTATATTTAGTATCAATCTCAAGTCCTTTACAAAATTTTGAGGTATTAGCCTCATTGCTTTACCAATGAAAAAGCGCTCAAAAGCACCTGCTCAGGACTTCCCTATTTTTTTCAACAGGGATCGTTTGTTGGGCCTCTCAGTTGCACATACTTACTAGCGGCAATTTTTCACCTCATTAAAATTCAACATCCGGAATTCAGGACTGAATCTTCACAGACCAATTATACTACTATATTCGATTGCGTATTTTTTATGCTTTATATTTGTTCTTTTGAAATGAGAGCTAACAAAATACAATACATGAAACAAAACAGCTGAGGTTGGTGCAAAACGGGGTACCATACTATTCGACGTATGATACCAGAGCACAGGGAAAAACCTCAGTAGAAAAAAACCTGTCTCGCCGTTTAATAAATACCTTCAATATTCAGATACAAAATACTTAATTCATGTTCTTGGCCAGGAGGGTGTTTTAAACCAGGTCTGTAATTCCACGTGATGATTTTTCAGATCTCCTGTTCTTCTAAGACCGCTACAAGACCCTATTGAAGGGTAATCATCTCCCATGGAGTTAAGTCATCCTCAATTTCGGATTAATTATAGAAAACGCGTGACAAACTTATGTCAAAATGATTTCTTGTATTTCTATAAACCTTCATTATACAGGGTGTTCCTAAATTGAACGCACAAACGAAAAGGGGAGATTTCCTAAGTGAGTTTAAGAAAAAAAGTCCCATAAACATGGGGTCGCAAACGTTTCGTTTTCGAGATACAGGGTGTTAAAGTTTTATTCAAAAACATGTGTTGATTATACGAGTTTATCGAATCTTTATGAATCATCGCTACAGATCAGGAAAATTTCAATAAAAACTGACACTGAATTCATTCACGACAGATTACAAAGTGGCCTATCCAACATAATTTGGATTTTCACGAGGATTCGGAGAGGATCTTCAAAATTTTTTTTTCTCGAAATCGTTGGTAGATACGACAAAACTACAAGAGACCGAAAAGTTTAGTATAAGAACAAACCTTCTTTTTACATTTTTTCAAATTAACAGTTGCTAACCAAAAAAAAGTTCTGCAGAAGAACAGGTGGCAGTGTTCCAGAAAAAATATCACCCTGTAGATCTTCTATCGAAATTGCCATGTCACGTGGTAAGAACTCTGTAATGTAATATTTATGCCAAATTTCAGTTGAATATCTTGTGAAGTGTAGATACTATGAGAAAAAAACTTGAAAAAAATTCAAACTTCAACACTCTGTATCTCGAAAACGAAACGTTTGCGACCCCATGTTTATGGGACTTTTTTTCTTAAACTCACTTAAGGAATTTCCCCTCTTCGTTTGTACGTTCAATTTAGGAACACCCTGTATATGCTTTATACTTTCGATTGATGAAATGCGTCTATCAATCAAACCAATGTTCAAAAAATTATTTTTCAATTATTGAATAATCATTTAATGAACTGAATTTTTCGGAAAAATTTGCGTTGAGATATGAAGTCTTTGCAAAATTTTGTAACCATGTCTCAAATGAAATATATCTAACTCAATATTTTCATCGAAAATTGTAGTTGTAGGAGAATTCTCAAGCTATCTCTGTTTCTGCAGATTCTATCAATCGGATCAATTTACTTCACTATTCAGAAATTGTGGTGTGGCAAGTTTAAGTTCCGAATAACCTGATTTTAACGAGTTATACCTACTTTTCTCGATGAATTATTCAGAATACAATCGATTCGGCGAATCGAATTTGGTGTTTATACCTTTAATAGTACATTTCATCAATGCACGGGTTGTTTTGTTTCTTTATATGAACAGAAGATTCTATTAGCTTAACCTCTGAAATAGACAGTTTTCGATAAGCCGGATGTTTTAAAATTTAAGAAAATGTTTTTTGGGAACCTCTTATCGTAAAATGTGTTTTCAGTGAAATTTTTTCTCCTCAAGTCTTAATGGGTGAAGCTTGGTGAAGGTTTTGAAAAGTTAATGGGTGTGTCTTCCCCAACTTCGACGCATAAGTGAAAAAAGTACAGTTTTCGAGAAACCCGTCTAAACTGTCAACGTTTGGAGCACTCCTTTTACTTAAACAAAAGCTGGATCGTTTTGCCCAAATGTCTGTAATTTTTGAATTTTGAGCCGAAAATGGTCTCAAACGATAGGGCTCGACTCCCTGATGACGAGTATGGTCGAACTCTATTCTGTCCATGGGGCCGACCGGCAATTACCGCGATAACTTTCGAAGGGATTGTCCTAAAGACTTTTAAAGATTTTCAGGGTGAGTTCAGTTCCCAAATGCATCGGTTAAGTTTGTAACTAGCCAAATCGTACAGGGTGTTCCATAAAGAATGGCCATTTAAAATGTTCCTCAATATCTCAAACAAAACGAAACCAATCGAATTGAAATTTTGCGGCTACATGCAAAATGCTCGTAGTGAGCCTCATGCAAAATTTTGTGGCCATAGTGTAAACAGAATCACAGATAATGCAATTCGAATATTGAAAAGAAGAAACTTCATATTTCCATATCAAGATATTCGATTCGAGTGAAAATCATTTTTTAATGGAGAATGATATACAGAACGTTCACGCAAAATTTCAAGAGGATTGCGTCATCTGAACCATAGAAAATTCAATTGGAATATTGAAAAGAAGAATCTTTATATTTCTATAACGAGATATCCGATTCGAGTAAAATTCATTTTGTGTATGGAAATTGATATACTGAATGTTCATGCAAAATTTTAAGAGGATCGCTTCCTCAAAACCATAGAATTATTTTTTTTTAATTGTCAAGTTTTCTCATATTTCCAGAATATTATTCGGATCATGCTGAGGATAGCATTTATATTTATATATTCAGTGCTATACAAAATTTTGAGGTAATAGCCTCATTGCCCCATCAATGAACGAGCGCTCAAAAGCACCTGCTAAAGGCTTTCTACAATTTCCTCTCGGTCATACGCTCTGAAATCAACTGTTTACAGGATAAATCTATTTTTATGTATGCAGAAAAGTTGCCATGTTTTTCAACATAAAACTTGATTTTGCTCGAAAACTTTTGACTTCACAGCCTATGATCAGGAGTAGGTACCCTCTTTCGTGTCGAAATCAGTTCAAATGGGCGTTCCAAAAGTCCTACTTTTTCCGCTAATGCGTAGAAGTTGGAAAAACACCCATAAACCTTCAACTTCACCTCCATACATTTAAACTTGAGGAGAAAAAATTTTGCAGAAAATAACACTCAATATGATGAGAAGATGCTCACGGAAGCTTTTTTCTGTGCGATAGAAGATTCTGAAAAACGATTCTTCTACGATTTCAACTGCCTGTTTCCTAAACACGGTTCATTTCAAAGGTAAGGTGATGGAGTCTTTTCGGATGAACAATAACATCCTAGAATTTTTTGAACTTCTTCACCCTGTATCTAATCGAAAAAGATTAGTAACTTTTTCTACAGCAATCACAGAAAACTGTGCTTATTTTAAAGGCTCTACTCGCGAGCCGTCACTGGTTAAATTTGGCAGAAAAGAAAGGGTAGGTAATAAAAACAACAAAAAGAGACGAATAATTCTCTACTTACGCTTATCTCCTACTCCCTAATAAAGATGATCGTTGGTACGTTTGGTGGAATTTATTATGATGACAAAATGTTACGAGCGGAAGAAGATTTAGGATAGGAAAATTGGTTTGGGATCTCTGAACCCAGGGTTGGATAGACGAATGTTGTCTTCATTGTGTCTTTATTTCTGTATTCCGAACATTCGTCCGTGAAAACAGAAGATATTTTTATCGGTTCACATGATTGTAATACTGAAAATATTTCATTGCCAATAGATTTCTGTAGTACGACATTCGAGTGGCTTGAATCATTATACAAGGTGTCAAGGAAAAATGTATCATGCTTAGTACCACGCGATAGAGGGCCATGAAATATGAAAAAAAGGTCAAATGAATATATGTCCGAAATTGCTTCCTTTAAGAAATACATGGTGTTAAAGTTTATTTTTTAATTAAAGACGAAGAGGTGAGAATTGAACAAAATGTGATATGCGGAGTTTTGTAGGATGCAGAATCCAAATATCCTATTAGTTTTAGATTACTAATAGAGGACGCCATATTTAAATCAACCCTAACTTTTTTACTTACACTGTATGTCATTGTGTATCAACCTAACCTAACCTAACTTTTTTTTTTACTCTGTATGTCATTGTGTACTAGAAAAAACGATTCCTCTATATTTTTTCCTTCAAGAAGGTATACTTTGTTGTTTCCGGTAAAATCGCATCAAAAAATTATGATGCACGCAAATTGTCCAGAAGCCCCAAAGTAACCTACTTACAATAACAGGACAAAACACTTCTAGAATTGAATTTCGAAAACAACAGCAAAAGATGACTAATTAACAAAAAACATTAAATATTTAGAAAATGTTCGAATTGCTGTCCTTGTGTTTTACTTTAAAACCCTGTATTTCTTAAGGAGAAGCAGTTTCCGACATATTTTCATATTTTATGGCCCTCTATCGGTGGAACTATGCATGGTACTTTTTTTCTTGACACCCTGTCGACGTCTGACGATGAGAACTGACGTTTGTCATCATATTCTTCGAAAATCAAATACCTATCAATTGTGGTTACTGACATATTCATTCATTCGAAAATTTCTATCAATATCCTATTACATGAAAGCTTTTGAAGAATCAAGTAGTTACTTATGTCATCACAATATCGACATACTTGCTGTACCTACCTATATGAATAGCTAAGAAAAAGGCTTTCATATTATCTTTTGAGCGCTCGTTCTACTAAACGAGTGCTTTATTGTTGTGGCCAAAAGCCTGTAATTTAGAATTTTGGGCCGAATGTGGTCTCAACGAAAGGGTTCGAGTGACGTCGAATCCGGGTCAAATTCAATTATGTCAGTGGCTGTCCGTTCCAGCCTGCCGTTGCACGATAAAGTCTTGTTCGCACTACGCTAGTAGTTTAGTCGAGTAACTAAAAATTTAGTTACTAAACGTGTGTGAACACCAAGAATTTAGTCGAGTAGATTAGTGTGCAGTTTAGTCGAGTCGATCCATTTGGTTCTATTTTATCAGGCGAGTGGAGTACCCCACCACACGATACTCTTCACTCGCTTACGTACTAGACAGGTCCGAACCGATCGGTTTAGGTCGAGTCGTCGAGTGCATTTGCCGCCGATCGGCCGATATATAACCTAAATAGATAGATAACCTAAAATCATAGGTAGAATACTTGTCTTACGCCGCAAAATGTCTTTTCGTTGGAGCGAAGAAACCACCCTAAAATTTGTGACAAAATACCTGGAACATGAATGTTTGTGGAATATAAAATCTACATTTTATAAAAACAAACAAATGAAGCAGTCTGCATATCAGGATCTAGAAAGCTTTATGTCCATACAAGGATTTGGAGAAAAGGAGATCAAATTGAAAATTAAAAATCTCAGGTGAGTGCACAATTTTATTGAAATGATATCCATAATAAGCTCTTATTTAATATGATTACTGTTTTATTACAAGTTGAGAAACTTAACGTTATTAAATTCTTTTTAGATCAACTTACTCGCAGGAAAAAAAAATCAAAGATTCCAAAAACTCAGGTGCAGGGAGCGATGAAGTTTATATCCCTACTGTGAAATGGTTCAATTTAATGGATGCATCTCTACGAAACTTAAATTCAACACTAACAGAAAGTGAAAGCAATTTGGTATGTACAATTATTTTTATCATTCTATACCTATAAATATTTCTTCGGACCTGCTGTTAATGTATCATTCTTTGCTGCCAAGGGATAGATCCCTCGGAGACAAAATAATCTGCATAACTATTTCGAAGATCTGTAGACCTTTGAGTTGAACGGTTACTCAAAGAAGTTGGTAGTGGTTGTAAACCAAAAGACTGTGGCTCGTCCCTCCAATTACCAAGAATAATATTTCCTGCTTCATAATTTTCTTTGTCTACTGTAAATTCATAATGTTTACTCTGTAATTTTGTTTCTCGAAGCCAATTGTGTAAAACGCAACATGCCTTTACAATCTTAACAACTTTTTCAGGACTATAGGGCATCGCTTTCTCAAAAATTCTGAATCTAGCAGCTAGTATACCGAATGCGTTTTCCACTATTCTTCTAGCCCGGGATAAACGGTAATTAAAAATTTTTTGCTTCAACGTTAAATGATTTCCAGGAAAAGGTTTTAATAAATATTCTTTCAAGGGAAATGCATTGTCACCAACTAAGACATGACCCTGTGGTAAAACCCCCTTTTCTAATTCTTGGTACAAACTACAGTTACGAAATACCCCTCCATCACTAACCCTTCCGTTACACCCTACGTCTATGTAGCTGAAGCAATATTTATCATCTACAACAGCCATAAGGACAATACTATTTGTTTCTTTATAATTATAGTATAAACTTCCTGAATCCGGAGGTGCTTTAATGATGACATGTTTGCCATCGATTGCTCCACAGCATCCTGGGAAGTTCCACTCTTTTCGGAAACCATTCTCAATCTTTTTCCAGTCTGCAGTCGTGGGAATCTAAAAAAATAAGTATTTCTCAAACTTTCCTGAGTATCCTAGTTTTTGAGAAACTAGAAAGCTTGTGCAAAATTGGAGATATTGTATATTCTGTATATGCTCTATTACTGCATCTAATGCAGAAAATTTACTATTGACCGAGACTCTAACACTCCATAAAAAACTACTTTGATTTCAATAACCTTTGGTTTATTTTTCAGGTATGGAATGATTCACAAATTGAAGAGGCTGATACTGAGCACATCAATACTTTTCGGGACAATACTTTTCGGGACAATACTCAACGCCACCCAGAAAGAAGAGAAGAATAACCCAGCTCTCAAGCATGGTGAGCCAGTTAAAAGAGATAGCTGAGGCTACTAACTCTTCAGAAGAGAATGAATTCGAAGTTTTTGGAAAATATGTTGGTCTCCAATTAAAATCTATGCCTTTGCTGGTTGCATTAGAAGCCAAGAACATATTCACCTCCATTTGAACAATTAAGACGGCAGCATCTTCTGCAAGAATCGCAGAAGACACAGTTGCAATATGAACCAGTGTATATAAATGATTCCGATTCCTTAGAGCACTACTCTGTATTGATCAACAATATTAATTCAGAAGAACAATCCTCAAGTTCTTCAAATCATTGTGATAATTAATTATAGTAGTAAAAAGTACTGATAATCAAGACTGATTCAGAGAAATTATTTTGTTATATTTATTTAAGAGTCTAATATCTAGAGAATTGTTCATTATTTGTTGTATAGAATTTTATTTTTTTTGTATTTTTGAGAGAGAAATAAACTTTATTGATTATTATAAATCGGCTATTGACCTTAGTCTTCCAGCCGGCTGTGTTTTGGTTTTTCTGTTTTTATTCTTTACCTTTTCTTGTTATTTTGCTGTACATGCCACTAGACCTGCGTTCATGAATTGAATTAGATGTGCAGGAGTTGTGTACTTACCTGGTTTTAATAAAAAATAAATAAAATCAATCAAATATATTAAGGGCCTGTTTCACCACTTGCTGATGAGTAACTGATAGCTATCTAACAGATATTGAAATGAAAATGTATCTATTCATTAAAATTGGAGATTTTCAGATTCTGCAGTCGAGAAAATATTCTTTTCTTTCTATAAAATTTATGATATTCCATATAACAAATCAGAAAGTATTTCGTTATAATAAATGCAGATAAATTCATTTCAACGATATCTGCAGATAGGTATCAGTAACTTATCAGCAAGTGGTGAAACAGGCCGACAGGCCCTAAATCTTACCTTGATGAATTCCGCCAATGTATCATAAATTGCTTCACAAACTTCTACTATGAATTCCGAAATGGTGGATTTTCCTAGTCTGAAGACATGCGAAAGTGTTCTCAAACTACATCCAGTCGCAAGGAAATAGAGAACTGCTTGTAGTTTTGTAATTGCGGGAATCGCACTCCTTAAGTGGGTATCCTCACGCTGAATGCGAGACCCTATTTTCATTGAAAGATAATTGAAACAACTCTCTGACATTCTCAGAGTGTTAAAATATTCTTTGGGATCTTCTAAGGCTAACTCCCTCAGAAGACAATTCGTAGCCCCTAATTGATCTCTTCTGTTGATCCACTCTCGTACCCAGAGCTTTTTTTTACTAATTATACAAATTTCGTCGTCCACCTCTTCTAAAATAGCCATCACGATCTGATTCACAAGTTTATTTACTTTATTACGTTGCAATTTCATCTTATGAATGTTTCGCTTCGAACAAATCGCGTAAAAATGTGCATTGGAGTTGTTCATTCGACAAAGCGCTTCTCACTTATGAACTCAACTCGACCAAAGTGCGAACGATTGGATGGACAGTAGCTACTAAATTTCTCACTACTCGACTAAGCTACTAGCGTAGTGCGAACAAGACTTAACTGTCGAAAGAATTATCGTCGAGATTTGAGATTTCGGTGCCCTATTGTATCGTTCAAGTTCGTTACCTAGTCAAATTGTACAGGGTGTTCCATGAAATATGGCCATTCGAAATATTTGTTCCTCGATATCTCAAACAAAACGAAACCAATCGGAATGAAATTTTGTGGCCACATGCAAGATTTACATAACGTTACTCATGCAAAATATGCCTATAGTGTTTACAGAACTATATAAAGTTCAATTGTAATATTGAAAAGAAGAATCTTTCTATTTTCATAACGAGGTATCCGATTCAAGTGTTCATGCGAAATTTCAAGAGGATCGCATCATCTGAACCATAGAACTTAATTTTTTTTCAATTATTGATAATCTACATATTTCATTCTTTAAATAATATCCAGCATATGAATCCCATCCTGAGATTTTGTGTTCATATACTTAGCATGAATCTTAAGTCCTATACAAAATTTTGAAGTCATTTTATGCGGTCGAGAAAGCATGCAAAAAAAATTTTGTGGTATTTCTCTCTCATTGCGAAGGGTAGAAAAAACCACCCTTCATATTGTTCAGCAAGAAACTATTCACTATGTTCATATTTCACAATAAAAAATTTATTTTGGATAGCTTCATCCATTCGTCACAAATAAGTTCCCCTTTAGATTAGATAGTGGTCGATCGGTACGTTGATTACCTTCTGCACTGCGACCAATAAGGTCTTTTGTGCGTTACCATGCTAAAACTACGTTTTTCCCAGGAATCTAACCTCCTTAGCAAAGCTGGTTACTTCCTTAGGAGACTTCGCTCTTAGTCTTATGTCGGCTGGCGTTAATAACGCGCCACTAGTAGAGTAAGTCTGGTTTGCGCCAGCGCAGTGCATTGGCATAGTATGTGCTCGGTGGTTTCAGTGGCCGATTCACATAACCTACAAATGTCGGAGATTTCTTTACCGATCTTATGTAGGTGATATCTCACGGGACAATGCCCTGTGAGAAGGCCGATTAGCAGCCTTAACTCGTTTTTTGACAACGATAGAGCTTGTTGAGCCTTCTCTTTGGAAGGTTCGATTAGTCTCTTTGCTTGTCTTTGACCGGATGTGTTTATCCAGTAAGAGTGTTTCTCCTTTTTTCCCAAACGCCTACCTCTGCCCTAATCAGTGTAGGTGATACCCAACAGGAGGGCACGGGTCCGGTGAAGGGTGTTTGCTCCTCTTTTTGCAAGGGCATCAGCTTTTTCATTTCCCTTAATGTTCTGGTGGGCAGGTACCCAAGTTAAAACTAGCTTGTTGTACTTCGCCAGTGTTTTGAGGGACTGTTTGCAGCTCCAAATGGTCCTTGATCTACAATCAACGGCCATAAGCTGCCTCAGTGCCATCTGACTATCAGAGGCAATACAAATTCTGGCTCCTTTGTACTGTCTGGACAGACAGACTTGGGCGCATCTTTCTATGGCCAGAATTTCAGTTTGAAGCGTTGTTATTGGCTTTCCAAAGGCTCCGATTCCCTGTATTTGGGACCGTATATGCCTATGCCTGCCCTCGTCCCTTAGGGAACCATCTATGTACCAGATGAGATGATTTTACGAAGTCGAGACAAACCTTCCACACTTTCTTGGCGATCACCTATGATCACTTCGTAGTTGGCGTCAAGGTCATACTCGATTGGCATGGAATCCCTCGGTAGCAAAGGGAGGTAAGTTCCCCTTTAGTTACTTGCCTAAATTCAGGATTATATGGAAAAAATTATTATTTATCATCCTGAGTCGTAGAGGCTGGAATTATTTCCGAAGTAGATTTAATCCATTATGCGGATGTCACAAGTGGACATTTTATTGAGAGCAACAAAACAACAACACGACTTACGCTTTTAACCCTAGAACGCAAACACACGTAAAATTTACGTAGGTCTTTTAAATTCCTAACTATTACAACCTAGATATATGTTTTCGTGGGACGAGCGCCCGACAGTGCTTTTACCAATCCTCAGACCCATAAGTTCCGCCGAATGCGGCATCACATCATTCGGTTTAGTGTGTTATAGTGGTAGGAGTGAAAATCCACACGTAAATTTTACGTATCGTTGGGGGTTACCTATAAATCACAACACGTTTTTTTGACATATGATTGCGGATACGTGAGTATAATTTTTTGAGTTATATTTTTTCCTTATAAATGTGCATTTTTTCTAGCCAAAATGAGTGCGAAAGATATTTTAAGTTACAAAAAAAAATCCGAAGAAATAGATTATCACAGCGACGACAGCATTGCCGATAGAGATTATGTTCCAGATCCATTAGATGAGGATTCATACGCTGAGGAGCTACAAACCATATGGAGACGGGGCCAGAAAAGAATACCAAAATTGTTTAATAACTATACAGAGAAATACACGCTATCATTTTTTCCACTTTGAACACGTAAAATTACGTATGGTTGGCGTTACTGTGGGGAATTAGGAACGTTGGCGTTCTAGGGTTTAAGATGAAGAATTATTTTTTTCTCAAAAACAGTGAATTTAAGCAAGAAATCAGAAAACCTCGTTTTGAAGTATCTCAAATATTTTTTTTTAGAACTATGAATTTTGAAAACAATTTCATGCGAAACAACGTTGAGGGGTGGCTTTTTCTACTCCTTGCAATGATTTCTTCTTTGTTATTTTTTTATTTTTAAGGAATAAATTGAAAATGCTTCTAAGATACCATCTTAAGGAAGCTGTTGCAACGCTAAGGTGTCTCAAAAAATTTGATATGAAAGACCTGCTGGATATTATGTATTGTATACTTCTGTACACCTGATATTATCGATGCTCTCTATGTTGAATCAAAATGCTAGTGTATTTATTAATTTTCAGAAAATTTCACATCAGTCTTCATATCGTTGTTGAGCTGTTGGATTTAAAAATTTCGACCCGTTCTTGAAATATTCGTAAATCGGAATTTTTTAAACTTAGCTGTATCACGTAAACCGAAGAATTTGCGGAAACTGTTATATAGCCTAATGACAATATTTTTCATGCAGAATTATTCCTGTAGTTTGTTGCACTTTTTCACTAACATCCTATATGGAAGTGATGAGTTGCCTGTTATTTGAAATGCACATGAACGTTGTATATTCAAATGAGACGAGGAAGGAAAATTGTTCGTACAGTGAATTTCTGTTCCAATGAATCTAAGATCGTATTTCACGCCAGGCTCAAGAGTTTATTATGTGGTCATGTATTCAGGCCGATTTATTTAGTGTTTTACTTAATTCCGGCGGATTTGAACAGTTGAAGGCGGTCCCGAGTCGCTCCCCGTCCTCCCTAGGGACGTCAATTAATGCTTCTTCGCCGAATTGCTACGTCGCTAAATTGAACAATATATTATGGTGGATTTTCAAGACCAGCAGATCAGTATCCCGTGCCGACTCGTTTCATTTCCAGGATAACGTATTTGCTCCAGAAACGTTTAATAGGACACTCAAATGAATTAGCTCACTGAATTATTTTATTCTTTTGATACTTGTTCGACATGCCATATATTGTACTCATTTGATTTTTCAGCGCTCGTTCTGCTTAAACGAGTGCTACCTGTATCGTTTGCCAAAATGTCGGTTATTTTCGAATATTTAATCGAAAATGATCTCAAACGATAGGGTACGACTCCCTGATGACGAATCCGTGGCCAAATCCAATACTGTCTGTGGGGCCGGTCGTCCGTTAGCACCATAGATTTCGAAGTGAATGAATATTGATATACTTAATGTTCATGCAGAATATACAGAGGATTGCATCATCAGAACCATATAATTTATCCTTTTTAGTTATGAATTTCTATGGTTTTTATTATGGATATGAAATATGACCTAGAAAATTACTTAGCTGCTAATTACTTGATGGATACAGAATAAATTTCCAAAATTTCAACAGCGTTACTCAGCCTTAATATATTATTTTTTTCCAAAAAGCTATGGCAGCTTAACTGATGAAAAAAATTAAAAAATCTTGTTGATTCTTCAAGGAGAGTAGCCAAGTGAATGAATGGATCGGAATAACCGTCATGACGAGACAGAAAGTAAACTTAAAAAATCCAATCGAAAAGTGACGTTTATTTATTTCTATTATATTATATCATTTGGGGATTTTAGAAAGAGCAAGTGTTCGCGTAGGAGAGCAACAACGAAACAGAATTGAGACAAAAACTTTCAGGAAAGGAAAGAAAAATAAAACAAGAATATTCGTGTTGCATAGGCAATTGACACTTAACTTTTAGACCGTTGTCGATTATGTTAACAAGTTGAAAGAACGGATTTTGAAAATTCATTGTAGTGAATAGTAATTTTTCAGTATTAGGTGCCTCTTGTTTCCTATTCCCAAACAGGTCATTTTACAACTCGTAATTTTAACGGATGTTTACATTTTCCATCAGTGGTAAGACCAAAATTATTGCAGAAAATTATACGAGCTAGGGTTATTTTACAGAATTTCCGACTAAAAAAATTTAAGATCCCATTTTTAGTTTAATTCAACATCAAAATAATGAAAAGAAAAAAACATTTATAATCGGGTTTCAATGATTTTTTATGACTTTTGTAGCTGAGAACTCTACAAAGTTCTTAAACTTAACTAAAAGCTGAAAAGAAACTTTTCTCAATAGCAAATAAATGTTCAAGTATACATACTGAAAACTGAAGTTCTAGCTTTTAAGCGTTTTGGGTAATTGTAGTAATTTTTTCTATTGAAACAACATTCAGGACGATCATGTTGAAAAAATTTAAACTGCAAAATACTTACGGCGTATTTTTCAACCTAGCTGAAAAAATACATCAAAAAAACACTCAAAAAATCAAACTCGAGAACTACAAAAATCTCATGACATACCTACGGTATTTTTGGATAGCCGCAGGTCTGAGGAATCTAAAGAAAATTTATTGACATCAATCTCCCGGCCATCCTGTATACCCACAACTGATCGATAAGTGTTCAAAATATATCCAAATTATTATCTTCGGTCAAAACTGAACAAATTTTCAAAATTCGAAACTATTTTTTGTTAGCGTCATTTCCAATACAAACATGAATTCTTTAAATAAAAAATTTCTGAATGGATTATTACAGACCCTATTTCAATTTTTCATTGCTGCCTGAAATATCAATCATTTTTGAATGGACTAAACATAGTTTGAACAGAAGGTTGTGGAAACAGAAACAATATTTGAATAAGGAATATGGCAGTTGGTTTCTGAGAAACATTTTTGACAGACTTTCAGATGGCTATTACGCCCGTGAAGTTTTACGTATTGGCGTTTGAATCATTGAAAACTATAAAAACAAGTTAATCCACGACTATTGTATAATCCACCCCTTATACGTCTGTTTGCTCGGCCATAATAATACAGCGACTAATAGTGAAGATATTTTAACGCGTTCGTTCCGCCCACGCTTTAAGAGTTCTAGACCATTAGTCGCTATATTAATAACCGAGTTGATTACAAGATTTTTTACGCCGATCTCAATATGAAATGTTTATAAATACTTGATTGAAAAATATTCATATTTTGCACAAGACATACATTTGACAAATATAAATTTTTATGTTCCAGTAGAGTTTTGACATTTCAGGTAGTGCTTCTGAATACTTTGTGCACGGTTGCCATGAGGATTTCACATTAAAGTAGCATAAATTGAACACTAAAATGGGTCAATAATGCTCAATTTAGTACGCATTAAATTCACCTTTTTATTTGAGGTCAGCGGAAAACTACTTTTATTCCCCAAATTAAAGCAATTTTCATTGAAAAATAAAATGACAAGTTTTCCAAAAATTTCTCATTTGTCAACTTGACTTTTTCCACTCTTGTAAAAGCAGGGTCTTGGTCACGCCAAATAATGTTAAAATCTTCAATAAATATAGTCAGAGTAGTCGTGGATAAAGTATACTATGCTACTTGCGTATAAAGGCTGTTATTCGCCCGGTGATTGGACTTAACTTCACCTCGTGAATAATAGCTATAATTATATTATGCTCGTAGGATAATATACTATTCTCGCTATTTTCGACGCCATATTTTTGAAGTAAAATAGCTGATACTGAAAAAGAATTTTTTTTTAAATTCTTACTACAGGGTGTGACCGTAGTAGGAATATTGCAAGACAAACAAATTTGCACTGGTGTCCCACCGGAGTCGGAAATATTCTAACTGGTATTCGGTATGGTCAACGAGAGGGAAGGAGGAAGCTGGAAAAGCGGAAAAGTCGTACAATTTCCGCGGCAACGCTCTGCAGAATTCGTGCGATATTCAATATGCCGTTACTTTATTTTAATGAACCATTCCTCGGGGTCCGATTCTTGCCGACACTTTCGCCGGTTTTCATGCCGAATCGGCTCTCTAATTGGTGGAAAAGTTTAGAGAACGATCGGGGAATTCGATGTTCTTTATATCAATTTTGGGTTTCGTTTCAGAGCCTCGGTTTTTAGCATTCTAATGAGAACAATTGGGAAACTCGCTCTCATTACGGGTTGAGAAATGTTAAGTTATGGATCGTCAATTCTTCTGTTAATTTCCAATTATCTAAATAAAGGTACTACTCAATATTCTTAGCCTATTTGAATCTTTTTGAGCGCTCGTTCTACTCAAAAGAGTGCTATTATCGTTTTGCCCAAAAGTCTGCCATTTTCTTATTTTAAGCCGAAAATTGTTTTAAGCGATAGGGTTCGACTCTCTGATGACGAATTCGTTGTTAAATTCACCGTGGGGTCGTCCAGCCGTCCGTTCGTCATTCGAAATTTTTATTCCTCGATATCCAAGAGAAATCAAAACAATCGGAATAAAATTTCGGGCGGCTTGCAAGATGCTCATAATAGGCCTTTTGCAAAATTTTGTGGTCATTGTGTTAATAGAACCATAGAAAATTCAATTTGAATATTGAAAAGAATAATTTTTATATTTCCATAATAGTCTAAGATCCGAACCTGAACGACCTTCACCGAGCTGATAATAGAATAAAACTTATTTTATAATGAATTTAGTATATCAGATAATATATCAAAAGTGGGTTGTCAAAAAAATCCTGGACAGAATATTTTTAATCATTCTCAAAAAAATTTACCTGGACAAGCTACTAGGTTGCCAGGTATAAACAGTTATGTCGATACCTACTAGTTACTTTCACTTGTTATGATAATGAAAAAAATTTATATCAGCATAAGCGCTGTTTTATTACGAACACGTTGATATAGGGTTGTCTGCAAAAAATTTGGACCTAATAGGGGTATGCGAATTTAAAAAATTTAAATTTCAACGCTTGTGAAAATGAGTGACGAGAGATCAGAGGTAAGTATACTGTAAAATATCGACATGCAAGTACAACAAAAACATGTTTGAGAAAAGAAAGATCGGGCTGTATAATGGTTACTTAGATTATATACAGGGTGATTACTCGAATTTTGCTCAAAGTTTGTCTCTCGACTCCAAACTTTTCTTAACGTCTATCTCGTCTAGCTTTTCGTAAATTCCCTCGTTTACTTACTCACATCTCTCAACGCTTCTACGAGCTTTGCGGTTTCTGCACTCAGAACTCTCGACTTGACTCTGAGTTCTGCCGTTTTCGGCGTTTTCTCACTAACTCATTGCCTAAGTTCTTAGCGTCTTACTTAGATTGGGGGTGTAATTCTACCCTAAAATTCCTACCTGAAGCGATCTCATTAGTCCACTCTCGGAACGGAATCGCATTGTGAAATATCGTCATCATAGCCAGACACGGGTTAAATCCTAAGAATCACCAGATCTGGTGAAATTCACTTTTCCAGAGCGTAACTCTTGCGAAAATGTCAATCTAACGCTCAAATTTTTAACATGACCCTCACGAAAGCCATATTTCAACTCATCACAAGTTTCCAAGTTTTAACAGCGTCTTAGTGCCCTACCTCTAGACCACTCCAGATTTACGTAAGTACTAAGTCTGCTGAAGCTTTCCATACATTTCGAGTTGTATATCATGAATTAATCTATATATGGTACGTAGAAAATCAATTTTTTCACGAAGAATTTGAATTCCTACCTAATTCCTATCAACGATATTTGGGGATAAAAAGGGATAATCCGCACATTTCACGTGATGCAAATATGACATCAGGTCCGTGAACCCAAAGTTATAAATAAAATTATAATTGACATTCGTTACGAGGCCACGCATTGGTAAAACAGACGTGATCAATTATGCAAATTGCAGTTATTTCATTACCAGTCGCAACTGAATTAACATTTTTCCGATGTTCCAGATTATGTGACAACATTAACATGCAGGAGGAGAATTATTGATAAAACATAATTTAATCAAACTAGGCATCGAATCTATTCTGTATTACGGGTTCACGTGCATGATGAATAGGTTATGTGGAATAACATAAAACCGTTATGGCTGAGGCTTTACGTTCTGCCATCACTCATCGGGGAGTATTACGGGTTTTCCGCTCGACGATCATAATTATATTCATATTTTCGGGAATCGTAATGTTTTTAGTGCCGGCTGTTAATTCCAGGATACGGCTATTTTATCCTCGATGGGATTTCTGTTCGATATTAAGTTTTGATTCATGAACGCAGAAGGTGTATTATGACAGAATAATGGATGCCACTATTCTCTACCGAGCGTAAGACTGATGGAGCTTTTCATTTGGTTCCCCACTCGTGAAATATCTTGCCGTCTAGAGCAGAATTCTTTGTTATTTGTCACCTAGTCCATATATGCAAGATTCAGAATTAAAATGATATTGCTGTTGATATCCCGTCTTTGCTTAACCTCGAGTGTGATTTAATTCGATCTCTCAA
Source organism: Propylea japonica (assembly GCA_013421045.1). Classification (NCBI taxonomy): domain Eukaryota; kingdom Metazoa; phylum Arthropoda; class Insecta; order Coleoptera; family Coccinellidae; genus Propylea; species Propylea japonica. Next base: position 36,966,581 of record CM024239.1, read on the forward strand.
CTCAGTTCATTGAATACTGTGAAGGTTAGTTCATAGATCTGTAATGTGTGAAGGAAATTATCTCGAGACTGTTCCATCTATACAAAGTTGCAGGGTAAATCGTACTGAATATTGAAGGATGTTAGTTTTCATGTCATTTCTGATGAATTTGGTTCTGTAATATGTTATCCGAAATTTCATTGAGTTTTGAGGATTTTTTTAGATCCCCCATTCTTTGTTTTTCTCGTTTTATTTCTAAAATAAGAGCATCTAAGGTCCGTTTTTTATATATTCAGTAAGGAACGATGCCAATTAATGAAAATGATCAACAAAAACAAAACCTACCACTTAGAGTTGAAAAAGACAGCTCGAAGAATGTTAGAATTGAAGAAAAATCACCGAATATTTTCAACTTTGGAGAGCTTTTCTCAGAAAAAAATATATGGAAGTTATTCTGCAGATGCCTTTAAAGGTTGTCCGTCTTCTCAGCTTTCCAAAAAGGTATAACACTTCCATTAAATAGGCGAAAAAGTGACCCAATTACAGTTAAGGTAGTAGAGGCTACATCTTTACTTTGAGAAAGAAGAAACTAATATACGTAACTGAGAAAAAATAAAGGGTAAAATATTTCTATAACTGCCATTTCTCAAACAAATTCTCATTTATTCAATTAAATTACTTTTGCAGGCTTCGCCTCATTTGCTTAGCTGCATCAATAATCCTTTATCTCAGAATATCGATATTCGTAATCGGCGTCATTTGGTCGTACTCGTTATAGAACCCACACATGCACCCAAAAATCCATAGGCATTAAATCGGGTCTCCTCGCCGGCCATGTTATGGGTCCGTTTCTGCCAATCAATTTATTTGAGTAATTTTCGTCCAACCATGCTCGAACATTCTGTATCCAAATCCAAATTATCGGGCAGGAAGTATGGGATGTAATTTGATATGATGGCCATCTACACGTTTAGACGTTGGAAAGTCGCGACTTCTGCCGCCAGTGGCGCAGCCAGGATCTTGTTTTGGGGGAGCTGAACTGAACAATTCTTGATGATACAACAAATACAAAAAATGATTTCAGAAAAAATTGATACTGTTATAGAATCTTTGGGAGGGGGCTGCAGCCCCAAAGCCCCCCCTAGCTGCGCCAGTGTCTGCAGCAACTTTGATATAATTGTATGTTGGGGTGAAAGAGAACAGACGAACTGCATGTATCCACTATTTTTAATTAGAAGCTCTCTCGGATCGATTCCCGCGTTGAGCTCGAACAAAGCTTTTGTCGGAGGCTTGGAGATTAACTGGCAGATCTCACAGACTTTTCCTGTCGTGATTTGTTGAAAAAAGATACTGCGTCGTGTGAATTCTGTAATTGGATTGTGCTTTCAGATAATAGAGAAAAAATTGAAGAAAGCCTTGATGTGAAGGCAGAGACTTTTACTCCCCTCTTCCTACTGGTAAAACGCTGACTAATCCCCTTCCAGAGTTTCTTTGTCCAAAAATATCATATTTCGAATTGATCAGATATTCAGATGGATGGTCTGAAAAATATTGAAAAAATAATAAAAAATTTTAAATATCGATAACTATGAAAGAACTAAACTGTGAAATTCTGAACTAGATGTTACCCTCAAAACTTCAGAATTCTTATACTCCACCCGTTCGAGAGTTATCGTGATCACCGACGGCCGAACACAATCATTTAGGCCTCAATATCTTCATCAGTGAATCCAATCGAGTCCAAATACAAAAAAGGGCAAAGGACCCCTCACATTTCTTATGGGAATTGGCTCCCGGTGGATTTGGCTGAAAATTTGATATGATGTTCTACTAATCCTTCTGATCAAATTTCTCCACAGTCACGAAGCTGAAAAATGCATACTTCTAGGAGTTTTTAGCGATTTTTTGTATCCATTATGGCTTACGTATTACCGTTCACACAGAAATGTTTGAAAATATTTCGAATTGACAGAATCTGCTTTCAATAATCACGAAATATTTTCAAACATTTCTGTGTGAACGGTAATACGTAAGCCATAATGGATACAAAAATCGCTAAAAACTCCTAGAAGTATGCATTTTTCAGCTTCGTGACTGTTTAGACATTTGATCAGAAGGATTAGTAGAACATCATATCAAATTTTCAGCCAAATCCACCGGGATCCAATTCCCATAAGAAATGTGCGGGGTCCTTTAGGTTCGGAATTTTTAGACTTTTTCGTTGTTATCATGTTAGCCATGATATTATGGCATAGGATGAGCAGCTAGCACAAGAGCTGATATGTCATTCCAAAGTACACAAAAAGAGGTATTATTCACTGAAAAAAAGTATGCATAATTATTGATATGTCCTCGAAAGAAACCATTGGAAAAATAGGACTAATTTTAATAAATTTAGAATCGTGATATTCATTTCCTTACCACGACCGTAATGTTTCTGCACACAGACTCACTTATCTTGTAGCAATTGTTCTGCCTTTTCCGAATATATGGTCAAATTTGATGAGTCTACAAGGAAAACTGAATTAGGATCATTTTAGTAGAAAAACTCGAATGATTTCGTGAAAACAAGAAATGTCAAATTGAAGAATAACCGTCAACATTTCGACCATGTTTTATATGTCATTTTTTATTGCAAATGACTCGTATAATCCCTTCTTAAAGTTTAGCCACTTTAAAAGTATACACCCTATATAATATGCTGAACACCGTTCATCTTCGGGTTGAACAAATTTTTGACAATGTAAGTTCTCTTATATTGGTATGAAGAAAAAACTAAATGCAGTGACAATTTACAAAAGAGCATATTTTCAATAAATGGCACTTAAGTGGTCACCCAAGGAAGATATTGTTTATACTCTGAACTTTTTTCCACGAGATGAGGAGTGAGAATTGGGAAAAAATCCGAAATAATACCTCAAATATAAAAATCGCGTTCTCAAACGTCTGTAACTTAGTTAAAAAAAATGGAATGGCCCCTTCCCTGTTTCGAGCGACAAAATATAAAGAGCACAATTTCCACTCACCGAAAATCCCAACAGGACCTGAAGGAATGACAATATACATAATTGGAGAGCTCCAATGAAACATTCCCGAATATTACCCCCAGGATCATCTTAGCCAGAAAGCAAGGTCGGAATTAAGAAATCCACTTGCCAACTCGACAATTTCATTTGTTATCCGAGGAGACACTGATGTTTATTGAATTTCTGTTCCCAATTTTATTGGAGCCAGTGAAAGCTTTCCTGGAAAAGTGTCCTGAGCGTTTTCTGTTCCTTCGTTCTATCGTACGATTTCCAATAACTCGAGAGTTTCGAGAAAAGGAGTTTTTCATAGGAGTTTACGAATATTCGATGGTTCCATACGTTAACGTATTCGAAATGCATTCTTCCATAGAAAACCTTATTCGAATTCCAGCCATCTTCGATTCCCTGTTATGCACGAGGGGAAAAATGTTCAATGTATTCATGAAATTTCACATTGAGTTATTTGCATGAGTTTATTCAAAAACGTATATATGTTTATTTAGAAAATACCGAATGGAGTGGTTTTTCGGCAACTCTAATAATATCGATAGCACATTTTATTTCTGGAATAATTGACACATTTTTTTGGTTTCATGATATTTTTATGATATTATACTTACTATTTCAAATGATAGTAAGCTCTATTGTCATGGTGACCTTCAGATGGCTTGATCAGGTAGTCAACGCGTACAATTATGTCAATTTGAAAATGGACTGAATTTGCTTTGCCGTAATCTGGTGACGAATACAGAAAATAAGACAATAACAATACAGCAAACGAAATATTTGGGAAGTAATATTCGGTGAAATTGAAATTCTTTATCGAAATAAACATAATATTATCTATATCAACTAATAAATGAAGTTTTATCGTTGCTGAATTTATGCATCTAGATTCAAGGTATCATTCTGAAGGATGAGAGAATCTTCTTTCTAGACGCTAATTGATATTTAGCAGACTTCAATGCTGGTGTGATTGCAACTTGCAACTTCTCATTCTCATTGCATTCCTTGACAAATTCAACTGGCTATGAACAACGGTTTCAAATGTGGGTACTGACCTGCCAGAATTTACATTGCCTCTGATAGTCAGAAGGCAAAAGCCACTGATGGCCTTTGATTGTAAATCAAGGACCATTTGGGGCTGTAAACAATTCTCTACAATACTATTATTATGTCGGATTTGGATATCAATCATACTGATTAGGGCTGAGTTCGATAATTTGAAAAAAGAGAGAAATACTTCTACTGGATTAAGACACCTTGTCATAGACAAGCAAAGAGACTGATTACACGTTTGAAAGAGAAGGATCAAAAAGCTCTATCTTTGTTAAAAAAAGAGTTAAGGCTGCGTACTGGGCTTCTGAGAGGTCATTATTTCGTGAGATATTCCCTGCGCATGATTAGTTAGGTTAACTCCGATATATGTAGGTTATGTGGATAGACCACAGAAACAGCTAGACCTTATGATGCCAAGACAAGGTGTTGGCGCAAACTAGACTTACTCTACTAGGTGTCGTGACCTTGAAGCCAGCAGATACAAGAGCGAACGAAAAAGGTTACATTCCTAGAAAGAATGTAGCTCTGGTATGGTAACGCACAAAAGACCTTATTGGTCACAATGCAGAAAGGTAGTCCCCGCGCCACTCGAACACAAACCAATCTACGAATTGAATGAGAAAGTTGAATTTATTGAGAAGTAGAGCGATTAGATCAAAGGGCCACAGGATATTTCTATTTGAATGATTGCTATCTCTATAGGAACAAGCGAGCGAAAGCCTTAAACTACACGTCAGGCCTCTTCCAAACTTTTCGTTACTTCAACAGGTCGATTCTCTGGGCCGATTCACACGTACAGAATTCCAGAAATACAAACATCTACCGATCCGGACCGACCCTCATTAATCAAGTAGTTATCCCGCCCATTAGAATAATTATTGTATGGCGCAAACTTGCGTTTCACGGAAACAAAACACTGCTCTAATCGAGTCGATTCATTCCAGCGACGTTGGAGCTGAGAAGAACAGGATTTCGGCGAACAAAATTAAATTCCACAGCGCTGGAGATAGGAGGCTGTCCTTATGTGCCGCAGTTTTTCAGGTCACGACGTCGCTAGGCCATATCATCGCGTCGTGAAATGTTGTGGGTGTTATCTGCGACTCGGAACTACGGCCTTGCTTGTCATTAAAGGGAGCATTTATCTACGATTCAGCACATATTTTCCGGACAGATATTGAGAAGGTTTCGGCAACGTTTTCGTAAAATACCGCTTGCTTGATGATGTTTTCTATGAATCAGTAGCAGAGTTGTGTCAAAGCCTTATACTTTGTGCTCGGAAAGTACTTGATGAATTTTTGTGCTCGTGAAAGTACTTGTAAGCACCGAGCCGCAGTTTTTAAGGTCACGACGTCGTTAGGTTATATCATATAGCGTCGTGAAATGTTGTGGGTGTTCTATGCGACCCAGAACTAAGGCCGTACTTGTCATTCAGGGGAGCATGTATATCTAAGATTCAGCACATATTTTCCGGAAAGATATAGCGAAGGTTTCGGGCACGTCTTCGTTAAATTACGGTTTATCGATAATGTTTGTTATGAGATAATAGTAAAGCTGTACCAAAGCCTGTTACTTAGTGGTGGTGAAAGCACTATATGGACTTCTGTACTCATAAGCACTGTGCCTCAGTTTTCCAGCTCAGGGCGTCGCTAGGCCATATCATCACGTCGGGAAATCTTATTGGTGTTATCTGTGACTCTGAACTAAGGCCGCGTTTGTCTTTAAGGGAATTATTCATCTTCTATTCGACTCATATTTTCGAGGAAATATTTATAAAGTTTGGCAACGTCTTCGTAAAATAATTCTTCATGGATGATGTTTTTAAGGCAAACACTAGCCAGCCTTGTAGTGCTCGTGGAAGCACTCGCTGCACTTTTGTGTACGTAAACTGAAGTCCAGAGTTGAAGCCTCAGAAAATAGAATCAATGGAAAATTTTTTTTAAACGATATCCTTTGGAGAGGACAGTTTCCGTGCTTCAGCAAAGATCATTGCATTTCCGTCTACGTTTACTATAGTTATTTTCATTTTTTATACTATGAGAAAAAACAGACTTTTTCCAAAACGCTTATAATGTATATTGAAGTGAGAATTTGCGATTGAGAATTAGGGCACTGAAACAGGTTAACTGAGAGGTATAATTCTCAAGTCATTATAAGTTTGATCAGATATACAGGGTGTTTGGTAATTCGACGTGAACTTTGGAAAGGGGTATACAAGACGTCATTTGCAGTGAATTGCTTCGAGTGAAACATGGTCTGAAAATCTACGGTTACGAAGATATGGCGATTTTTCAACTGTTTTGAAATTTTCTGCGTCGTTATCGAATATAATTAATTTAGTGAAAACTGCTCGACTCTAAATATTCAATGAATATTTTTTTTCAGAGCTGAGAAGATGGTCCTTATTTCTATAGAAAAAGTATTCACTAAAAATTCAGATAACCCGATAACCCTCATAAAATCTTGATAAAAAAATTGAGAATTACTAGAAAAAAGTATTATGAACCAAGTGAACAAATGTAAAGAAAAATTCCCTGTTTCATCAACTTTCTAAAAAGGTTCATATGTCGATAATTCCTTCATGCAATCAAAAAATATGGCCGGAAAACCAAGCAGACAACAGACTCTTTCTCTTCTACTTCATGAATTCTAATTTTCTCAATAATAAATGTGCGTATTATCTTTCGACTTGATGCCAAAGCTTTTAAAATTTCCACAAAAACCATTGGAGCTTTGTACGAGCGCCCAGAAGCTCCTGATCCCAAGTCTATGTTTTTTTTCGAGTGGCAATTCGAACAAACCAGTTAATTCAAAATAAGAACCAAGTGAACAAAAAGAGCACGAGAACTGGATAATGGAAAAATGTTTTTAAGCTCCAAACATCATCTGCACAAAATGAATGTTGACATTGAATCAGTAAAGCGAGATAATAGGAACTGCTCTTACAGGTAGTTACACGTCTTGGAACACAAGATTTTTTTCTTCTGTAATCATCCCACATCTCTCGTTCCCATAAGACAGGAATCCGAACTGCCTGAAACAAGTGATTAACGTAGCAACTTCATATTTCTGGTTCACCGAACAATCCCCGTTTTCTTTTCAGTCAATTACATCTCGACTTCTTGGTTTTCTTCATAGAAGGTAAATTCTCCTGCGGCCTTTCCTTTAGGATAGAGCTTCATCAGTGCCGACAACCTTGAAGGCACTTCGGCGTCGAAAATACGCCAGAGCTGCCTCTTCGAAACGTAACAAAGTTAACTAATTGCAAGTAGAAGATAATATAAACTTGATTTAATTAACTGCGGTTAGTCGGGCTCTCTGTGTATTTTGATAGCCCTGGGCTTGCCAAACAACAATTTCTGAGAGTGTGTCTTTTGCTGGCTCCCTGGATGATCGCATGACAACGTTCCCTTATGTGTTCCTCTAGTTCAACCATCCCATCCAACACAGTTCTTAGCCGCGTATCTCTATACTTCGTTGATGAAACTATTCTTCAGCTTTCATTTTTACTACCAAAAATGTGTTCGTTTTCTTAGCGCAAAATCCTCCGCCCTATCTTATATGTTTCTTAGAACTTTATAGGTTTTCACTCCCAGTCTCTGAAACATAAATAATTAAAAATGTTTGATTAAGGTGAAGTGCTCCTGCGAAAATCTTTGCACTTATTTGTCAGGAGCAAATTGGTCTTGAAAAAAATTGTTGCCTAACAGTAAAACTGAAAAATAAAACAAATTAAAAGGATATTGTAACGTTTCGGTGGCTATATCAGACACCTTCTTCAGACTAACTCTAAAATTCTTCAGAATTGTGTATTTTCTCATTTGTAATCTGATTGACATTGATAGTTGTCAATCTATAGAGATTTGATTTATTTGATTTTGAAATTTCCTGATGTCACTTCCTTCCTCAATAAATCAATCCAATACGATCTATTCCAACAGAACAATTGGCCAAATTATTTACTTCATCTAACAAAATACATGTAGATTCCTTAATTTTCCTTTTATAATTATCAGGTTCCGTCATGAGGATCTTTGTGTGGTCCCAGTTCATCATATGATCTCCGTTATTTGAACATATATGATCAGCAATTTGTGGTCTTGTGATGTCTCTATTTTTGATGTTATTCTTATGTTCCCGTTTTCTTATTTCTAAAGGTCTTGATGTCTCTCCTGTATAAGATTTTCCACATATACAGGGAATATTGTAAACACAATTTTTCGATTTTTGTGTCTCATTCATTGGTTTTGTTCTAGTTAGAATGGATCTCAAATCATTTTGTGTTTTGAAAACAGTTTTTATGTTAAATTTGGAACCAATTCTTCTTATTTTCTCTGATAGGCCAGAAATATAAGAATGACGTTCAACAAATTTGGTTGTTCTTGACGGTTTTCTGTTTGTACCTGATCATCATTAGAATTTCGATTAGATATTTTTCGTTCTAAATTTGAAATTGTTTTTTCTATAAAATTTGGTGGTATTGATTATCTAGTAGGAACTCTTTAATGAAAGAAATTTCATTATTTCTAATTTCAGGTGTAGATGAAATTAAAAAGGCTCTATCATAAAGTGTTTTTTATAATAGGTGAAGTGGGGTAAATGTGATAATGGGGCAATTGTGATACGGACTATATATTCAGATCAAATTCATTAATACTGCTGCCATCTATCTAACACGTCTTCAAAATTGCAAGCGAACCACCAAAACACTAGAACGAACGAAATTACTTGTCAGTATGGTTGTAGGCACGTGAATATTATTTCTCATAACGTAACCTTAAATTTCAGGTAGGTACGTCTCTACTTTATTTGGTGTAAATTTTTTAATTGATGAGTTAAGTCTGTTTTATTATTTCCAGACTTATTATTAACATTTTATAATGTGTTTTTAAATACTTTCAACTCATAAATTGCGCTGGTGATTTCTTTTTGTATATATCACATTTGCCCCGCACGAAATGCTTTTTTTGGGTAAATGTGACATATACATTTGAGGCAATTGTGATAATATGAATAGGCGTGGTTCTTTCATATTTGAAGTGTCTTTTGACGGATATAATTTATCTTAATGATGGAAAAATAAAGTTTTATTAAAATATAACGTTTATTATTATATATTTGTTTCTGCCTAATTTGTTTTTACTTCCTTTTTGTTCAGAAGCTGAAGTTAATTTCACATTTTTTGGCGTCGACTGAAATAAGGTCATCAATTTTTCATTGAGTGAAATATTTTATTTTTGTAAAAAACAAAGTATTCAATAATGTGAGATTTTTATACATTTACCCCAATCCTTTCCAAATAACTTAGTCATAGGAATCTGAAAGCTTTTATCACATTTACCTCAAATTCTGGGGCAATTGTGATTGACCGGCATCATTTTTTTCTAAATTACCCAACATTTCTCAGAAAAGATTTCAAAGAGTAACCAGAATACAATCAATAGAGAACTATATTGTGATCATGCTTGCATTTTTTGGAATGTTCAGCTTTATTCAAACTGTTACTTATAACAATTTGTTTATGAACTAATCAAATACTATATCACATTTACCCCACTTCACTTACCTGTTTTTACATTTAATTGATGATTGGAGTAAAATTTAGGTATCTATTAGTGTGTGTTTGTTTCCTAAATACACTTGTTTCATAATGATCTATAAATTTTCTTATTAGAACATCTAAAAAAGAAATTTGATTATTGTGTTCTAATTCCATCGTAAATTTAATGGTTGGTTCTTTATTATTGATATAATCAAAAAACTTATTTAATTCCTCTCTGCCCGTTTGCCAATTACAAAAATTTCATCTACATATCGCCACCAAGTCTTTGGTTCAGTGAATATGTTTCTACATTTTTTCTTCGAAATAATAATAATAATAATCAACATTTTTAATTATTTATGTTTCAGAGACTGGGAGTGAAAACCTTTAAAGTTTCTAAAAATGCAGAATCCTCCCAGAATATATTTCAATCAATCGCTATCTTATATGTACACGCGTGTTCAAATTCATAAGAAGATTGGGAATTGGTTTCGTTCCACCCATTCTTAAGTCTTCGCCCCGGTATTCTCGAACTAGTCTCGAAACCTAAGTTATGGTCATTGGAAATCATTAATTGCTTAAATATTGTTCATTAGAATATACTCATTTCATAATCTTATCCTGTGTTATTAAATACACAAGGGTATTACTCTCACTTGATATTCGTAGTTTGCAATAATTACGTTGCTTTTTTTGGAACATCCTTGGAAGCGGTTGGTTTACAGGATGTTTCTGAAATGATGCGAAAGATTTAAGGGGGTGATTCCTCAGAAAATACGCGCCAGAGCTGTCTTTTCGAAACGTAACAAAGTTAACTAATTGCAACTAGAAGATAATATAAACTTGATTTAATTAACTGCGGTTAGTCAGGCTCTCTGTGTATTTTGATATCCCTGGGCTTGCCAAATAACAATTTCTGAGAGTGTGTCTTTTGCTGGCTTCCTGGATGATCGCATGACAACGTTGCTTATGTGTTCCTCTAGTTCAACCATCACATCCAACACAGTTCTTAGCCGCGTATCTCTGTATACTTCGTTGATGGAATGCGAAAGTACACAATTCGATCTAGTCGCAGCTTCAATCAATTCAATGAATATTTATATTTTTAGCCTAAGAAACCAATCGTTAGGCTATAAGTTTGTTACTCCGGATTTTGTTTACAATTTTATCTTGAACCATGAGGTTTTATTCTTTCATGAAAAATCAGAGGAAAATATACTTCTGTCCAACCACCGAAGATTTTTTTGATTCTAAATTTGAGATGGGTATTGTATCCATTTTCCTTTCAGCTGATCAGGGTACTCTGAACAGCTCGACGTCCAGTTTTTATGAACCACAGTAATAGTTGCAGATTACAGATAACGAATTCTCTGATTGAATAAGAAAATATAGTAACCGTTTGCGAAACCCTGTGTTAAATTCTATACCGGGTGTCCTAAATTCGTTGTCTAGTGAGGGGATCTCAGAAACCCGATGAGCTAGAACAAAATGAGTGGCACATTTTTGAGAGAATTCATTTGGTGAAAATCGCAACTTTCTAAGTCCAACCGTTATCGAGCTATTAGAGAAAATTGGAAAATGGCGTCAAATGAAAAGTTCTCATAACTGAAACTAAAACATTATACAGGCACTTTTTTCAGTAGAATTCATCGAAGTAATCAATTGTTCTTTATTACATTTTGTTCCAGCTCATTGGGTTTCTGAGATCCCCTCACTAGACAACGAATTAAGGACACTCGGTACAAAATCACTTGACAATCTCGGACATACATAATCCAAGGTGATTGCTGATTCAGAAATTCAAATAAACAGAAACTTATGCAAATATCGATATATAAATGTTTCCTTAATCAAGTACAACATCTGAAATTTATGTTTAGACAGTTGAATATGATTTCTGACAAATGGTATCCGTTATTGTCAGTATAGTGCGTCTATATATTTAGGAAATATCGGACAATTCTGTCCAGGTTTTCGTTGGAAATATTGGCAATAGTTTATTCTTCGTGTGGTTTTCAAAACTCCAGCACCGTCGCTTGATTTAGCCTCCTGTGAATGTTTTTATGGTGATAGCTATCTGAAATCACATGTTTATAACGAGATCGTCCCAGAACTCTGGCCCACTTGAAGAACAACAATCTTTCGGCTCATACTTAACGAAATGCTGTACAGAATGGTGTGACATTTTCGGAATGAATTTACACGTTGATAATATAGACATCATTTGCCAGGGTTCATATTTAAACCGTCTAAACGTAAACTTTAAATATTGTTCTTGATTAGGAAACATAATGAAATCGATATTTGCATGAGTTTTTGTTTAAATCAATTTGTGAATCAGCACAATCCTCTACCCTATCCTATATGTACACGGTGTGTTCAAATTTATATGAAGAATGGAAGTTTGTTTCGTTCCACTCACTCATTTTTAAGTCTTAGCCCCGGTATTCTCCAGCTCGCCTCAAAACTTAAGTTAATTGTCATTGGGAATCATTGATTGGTAAAATAATGTTCATTTGACCAGGAGCTCAATTCAAAATCACAAAAACACAGATATCTTGAGTTATTAAAAAACAAAAGAGTATTGCTACCACTTGATATTCGTAGTTTGCAATAATTGCGTGGCTTTTTTGGAAAAATCCCTGAAAGAGGTTGGTTTTATATCAAAAAAACATCTGCTGTAAGGTTTTTTTTTAAATTAATCAAGTTAATCTAGACTATACTAGGTGTTTCGTCTTCACAAAACCTAGTGTCTTAGAATATGATTCGATAAAATGGCGAATATACTCCTTTTTCGAACAAAAACTTGAATAACAGCAAACTTTTTAAATGTCTGTTGAAACATAATACAATACTGTAGAATTAAGAAGTTTTCGTTCGATTGTTTATAGCATCAAAAAATCAAGAAAATAGCTAAGTGATGCGTGATCAATTTGGGAAATTAAATGCATCACGTACTTAGTTTCAACGAAGCAAACGTACGGCCCCAAAAGACCTCAGGACCTTGCAGTAAAAAAATATAACAGTCCGAAAATATTATTAGTTTGAACCGTTCGTGATTCTTCGATCTCGTCTTACATTTTTCACACTCGTTTCAAGGACAAAAAGCTACCTTTCGTTCTCAACGCCAAACGTGACCTAATATTTCCTACTTATCCGACACCGACGGCGAGAAATAAAAAATAAGTATGTCGTTTGGCTCCTTTGTCCCAGTGGAGACGGAAACCCCTATAACCGATATTAGATAATTTGTTATGGTCGAAGGAGGGAGATAGGTTAGCTGAAGAAGCCAAAAGTCCCTTACATTTTGGAATAGATTTGGATCAAATTCAAATTATTCATGATTTTGTTGTAAGAAATTGTTCTCTTTTATTTGTGTTGATATTTTTTCATCGCTGCCATCATCATGTCAGACGAAAAAATAGCAGAAAAAATCAAAACAATTTGAGAAAACTGGCAGAAATAAGGTTATTTGTTCGTCAGGGAATGTTTGAATTTTCTAAGAGAAATTGAAGATAATTAAGGGTTTTTGGTAATTTTTTCCACCCGAAATCATGATGATGAATCGAAAGATTTTTAAAATTCTCCTTTCACTTTTAATATGTCCCACCTTCAATTATTCGCGCGATATAAAATACTGGCGCTGTAAATCGTTGCCCATGCAGATGGTCTAAATATTTTTTTCAGTTTTCACTTATGCATATACCTTTCGGGAAGCATTTGTGATTAGGTCCATTAAACTTCATAGATAACAAAACACCATTATTAATATGTAATTATTCAATGCGGTTATACCAAGTGAGCATGAGAAATGGGCACCCTTATTTTGAACAATTTATTGTGATATTTTTAGTTGAAATTTAATTATGGACACGGAAGTGAAGAGATTGTTTACTCATCTTTTTGCAAAGGAGTCAAATTCCCCATACCTCTCAATGTTCTGGTGGGCTAAAACCGAAACTCAAACTAGCTGATTCTACTTCGTGATATATTCTTTGCAGCTCTAAATAGTTCATGATTCACAATCAATGGCCATCAGTTGCCTCAGTGAGATGTGAATATCCGAGGCAACGCAGACTTCGGCGAATCTCCTATGACCAGAATTTCAGTTTCTAAACCTAAAGCCTAAAAGCGTTATCGGTTTTCCCATAGGCATTTCATCTATAGGAGGCAGTATAATATGGCCTTGCATGTTTCTTACTCACTTAGAGCGCAATTCTCAATTTAATCCTCATTGAATTCCATGAAAAAAATCATACGTATGCTCACATATCCACATCAGTTACTACATTCTGGCCACCGTGAACATATTTTAGAAATCAAAACTTTACCGAGTACAACTAGAATCTCTTCAGACTAATAGGTCTTGTTTGCCGAAACAAAGCTGACTACGCAACGTCGAAAGGAAGACTTAGGTACGCAACTGTTTTTCAGGTTTTCAGGCTCCCTGAATCATCCAATGATTGATTCACAGTCGCGACTGAGTAGAGTTGTTACCAGTCAGTCTTCATTGGAGGCGCTTATTCCCCTGGATATTCTAAAACTCTTTACCACAAATATTTACAAGCGGTGATAGCAAGCTCCTTCATTGGCTCCTTCTTAATGCAAGCATGTAAGTAGCGACTATCACATCTCTTCTTTTAATCCATCTGAGGAACATTTATGAAAAATTAGGAACGGTCCTGAACAGGACCGCTCTTTCTTTGGTGGAGCAATAAGATTATTACCTCAAAATTTTATATTGGTCTTGAGATTCATACCAAATATATAAAAGCAAAACCTCAGCACAATTCAAGTTCTATGATCCTACTGGTGCGATCCTCTCGAAAACTTGCTGAACATTCAGTAGTTTACTTGAATCGGATATGCTGGAAACATGAAGCTCCTTCTTTTCAATATTCCAGTTGAATTTTCTTTGGTTCTGTTCACACTTTGGCCACAGAATTTTGCATGAGGCTTACTATGAGCATCTTGCATGTGTCTGCAACATTTCATTTCGATTGGTTTCATTTGAGATCTTGAGGAACAAAAATTTGAATGACCATATTTTATGGAACACCCGGAAAGATTTGGCTGGTTAACGAATTTAACCGAAGCATTTGGGACCCAAACTCAACCTGAAAATTTTGATCTCTAGGACAATCCCTTCGAAAGTTATTGTGCTGACGGCCGGACTGCCCCACGGACAGAATTGAATTTGACCATCATGATTTGTCATCAGGGAGTCGAACCCTATCGTTCAAGACCATTTTTGGCATAAAATTCGAAGATTACAGACATTTGAACAAAACGATATAGCACTCGTTTGAGTAGAACGAACGTTCAAAAAGTGCTATAACGAGACACCCCAAAAAATATCACCTTAAATATGATGAATTCCCATAAAATAACTTGTTTCCGGAATCTAAAGATGATAAAAAACACAATTCGATCTATCGTCGGTCAGCTTTGATACATCGAACAATGTATGCAGCAATTCATCTCACAATCATTGTGGATGTTGCCTTGACAATCCATTGAGCATGGATCAAAGGGAGCAATTTAAATCTATGGATATCATTATACAGTAAACCAAAGCCATCGATAACAGTTCATTTCGGTTGAGCATTTTCCGCTTTACGGGCATCTTTGCCAGTGCTATAACATCACAAGTTACTGTAAACAGTTTTGATGAAACAATTCTGGTGTACAATAAAGTTTTCAATCACAGGCTACGTTACATCCGCTATCAAGCTGGGATTATGGTTGCAGTTATAATAAGGCTCGCATGCGAAATGACATTACATAGCTTACGAGTATATAGCCATCATATAACCAGTCGATTGCCATTATACGGCATGTTTCCTTATCCCAGATATGACAAAGGCAATATCTAATGAGCTTCGCATGTAAATTAGATTATATTTGATATCTGGTTGATTGCAGATTGGTTCTTAATCCTATTAAATGTCAGGGTTCTATTGTACCTAATGAGAGGAGGAGAAACCTTTGTGTTGATTCCCAGCATATCAGATTCGAGGTGTCTTCAGACATTTGTATATGTCGAGTACAGAATGTCGTATCATCTTATGATGATTTCCAATTAATCCATATACATAACGCACTTTTCTCGAATGAGATCTCTCGTTATTTTATGGGTTTGAATATTTATATGTGCTGAATGAAGAAATTGAAGAAAGCGTGTTTTCTGGCAATGAAAGTATTTTTTTTTTCAATCTCTTAGATGCAACCCCGCCGATTTTTTTCCAAATTCAAACATGTCATTTGTAGGCTCATGACAGATGCAATCTTAACCAACAATTTTTTTATTTGTTTATTAGGAAATAAGACAAAACCAAACAATTTCAATACCTTATTAATGCTATCTTCGAGTGAATGCAACGTAGTAGATGCTGACAATGCTCTCTACGCTCCAGTTTGTACCTATGTGCCCAGGCGATGGTTAAACTCTTAGACTCTTTAGTCTAAGATATCGATTGAAATATAATCTGGGAGGATTCTGCATTTCTAGAAAACACAAAAATCAAAAAATTCTGTTTACAATATTCCTTGTATATGTGGAAAATCTCATACAGGAGAGACATCGAGACCTTTAGGGATGAGAAAACGTGAAAATAAAAACAACACCAAAAATAGAGACATTACAAGATCACAAATCGCTGATCATGTATGTTCGAATAGCGGAAAACATTTGATGAACTGGAATAACACAAAGATTAAGGAATCCACATGTATTTTGTTGGATGGAGTAGATAATTTGGCTGATTGTTCTGTTGGAATAGATCGTATTTATATCGATTTATTAAAAAAATGAATGCCAATGAATATTTGAAAATTTTCAATTCTTTCTGTTTCAGAGACTGGGAGTCAAACTCAAAAAAAGTTTTCTTTAGTCTTAGGTTAAACTCGTCGTTGAAACTCATGCGCGCCGCAAGGGGAACTCAGGGGGGTCAGATTTTGATACCCTTATAGTTTTCAGCACCATCCCCTTGAAAAAACTTCCTCAATACGAATCTTTTTTCAAGAATTTTTATTTTGCCTCCCCCTGAAAAATATTCGGTGGATTTCCTAGTGGTTTCAGCTGTTATGTTATTTGTTTCCAGTCCAATCGTTTTTTTAAATCTTCAATATTAGCCTGTTTCGATGAACTCTATTTCTGACACATCCCCAGAGAAAGTGATCTAATGGGTTTAAGTCTGGGAATATTGGTAGTCATTCAATTGTAGCACGATGTCCAATCCAGCTTTCTCCAGAAATAATTACTGATTTCCTTTCATGCACATAACGAAATAGCGAACATACGAAATGATATTGTTGAACGATCTGATACTAAAACTTCTCTGAAGGATGTAATGGAGCTGGTGGTGAAGGATGTGGAGCCTTCTCAAGATCAAGAAAAACCACGAGACATCGCTGGTGTCCTTTCTTTATCTCGCTTTAGATCGGTGCATCATGGTACTAAGCAAATATTTGAGTGGAAGACTGAAAACAGTAAAAGTTAAAAATATGAAGAGTTCGAAGTCAATGGTTCGAATCAGTTTATCACGGGGGACCAGTACTTTTTCTCGTGCACATCAACAACCTCACAAAAATTCAAGGCTTTAATGCCGACTTTGTGTGTGAAGCAGAAAATACAGCACTTAAATTTTCTTGAAAAATAAGAGCATGTCAGAAACAAGTAGTAGGTTATCTAACGGACGGCCCCACCCACGGCCAGAATGGAATTTGACCCTGGATTTGTCATCATGGAATCGAATCCTATAGGAGACCATTTTCGTCTCAAAATCCGAAAACTACAGACATTAAGACAAAACGATATAACACTCATTTGAGTTGGAGTGCTCAAAAAAATATATTTAGAGAAAGGAAAATAGAACCAAAGCTTCCATCCGAATAGTGTTCGTATTTTGAAATCAAGAAAAATCCAACATTGAAGAATAATATTCTTAGACTTTAAATTCAATCAGCTGCTGACTGTTTTCGATCCATTCTCGAAATTCAGAAAAGAATAGGTTTTGTAGCTGCAGGGTTGTAATTTGTTTTCTCTCAGAAGAATTTAGTGAGATAGAAGCACCAATAATAACCGAACTCAAAGATCGGTAGTGATAACTTGTTTCAATAGCGTCCTGAAGCAGCGAAGATCCTGAAAAAATAAAAAGATAGTATTCATCTCGATGTTGATCCTGATTTATTTCTTTATTCAAAGTCTTATGCCTTGAGTTACCTGCGTAAGCCGTTCTTGAGCTTCGTTAATTGTTGTACTGCGTCAAGATAAACGTTTCAGCCTTATGTTTGAAACAATAGGAAAAACCTTAAGTTGTTGTCTCCAGGGACAATGTCTATTCGATTGTGCCTGAGGGTTCTCTATCACCGTCTGGAGGAATAACAGTAAAATATAAATTTTATCCTTCCATAGGACAGCACGAAGTCTCAGACGAAGCCGTTTTTACAGCGTCGTAAAAATACAAGGGCCCCGACTCGACAGATGAATCGGTTAGATAAGCGATTTCTCGGTGCACCTGAACTTTACGGCGAAATTTAATTAAAATCTTCCTAGAAGATATAAATTCGACTCTACAAACGGGACAAAGAAAGATGGTCGCAAGATAGGAAGTCTAATTGTCCAAATTTTTCCGGACGCGGATTCAGAGTCGCGTAAAATATGTTGAACGAGTTTGGTACGCTTCCAGAAGTGCATTAGGAGGATTTCCCTGGCCTGCTTCTCCCGAGCTCACGATTAACGTATCCTAATTAAAATGGAGATACTAAATTTGTTCGCACTAGAGAGAAGTCATGATATAACAAATCTCATAACAATTCTATCGTTGTTGCCATAGCACTTCTAGGTACTTATATAAATTCTTTAATTCTCTATTGAAATCCTGAAATGAAAGAATTTTTGAAAAATTGTCAATATAAAATGATGAAATTTCTGAGGATACAAAAAACAGAAACATAATTCATTTAATGAAAAAAACAGTAACGTTATTTATCAATCCGAAAAAAAAATGTATGGAACATTATGTGGAAATTTTTTCTAAGATGTGAAAACTCAAGTGCTCCTATTTTCCAAGTTATGAGCTATGAAAATCTTAAGATCTATAATTAAATATTCGGAAAGTTACTTCAATCAACTGGACAGTTTTTCATGTTGCCTTTTTCTGTGATTCAGCATAACTCTTGAAAATGAATGAAATATTACAAACAATCGATATTTTCATTCATATTTTTCTATCTCCACAACCTGTTCAGTTCCCTCCTATAAGAAGTTCTTGTTGTTTTGGTCCAGTGGCTTGATATGTGGCAGGCATTTTTGAAGGCTCGTTCTACTTGAACGGGTGCTATATCATTTTGTCCAAATGCCAGTAATTTTGGAACTTTCAGTCAAAAATGGTCTCAAACCATAAGGTTCGACTCACGGATGACGAATTCATGGTTAAACTCAATTCTGTCCTACTGTTCGGCTGGTCGCAAACATGATAATTCTGGAAAGGATTGTCCTAGGGTCTTGAAATTTACAGGGTCGGTTCGCTTCCTGAATGCCACTGTTGAGTTCGTTACGTTAAAGGCCAAAATCGTACATGGTACTCCATAAAATATGGCCATTCAAAATTTTTGATTCTCAATATCTGAGACAGAACAAAACCGAGCTCAATGAAGTTTGCGGCAACATGCAAAATACACATAAGTTGTCTCATATGAAATTTTGTGTCCAAAGTGTTGACAGAACTATGTGAAATCCAATCAGAATATTGAAAAAAAAATCGTTATATTCCCACAACAAATATCTGATTCGAGTGAAATTCATTTTTAGGGTGAAAATTTCCTTTTTTAATATTCACGCAAGATTTCAAGACGATCGCATAATCAGAACCAATGTATTTCAGTTTTTAAACTTCTATTTTTTCGAATAATTTAGAGAGTGTCAGTTTGCTCTATCTGAGATTTTACAGAAATATGTTTAGTATTGAAAAAGCAATACACAACAATTATTTATGGGAGTTGCATTAATTCAACCCTGAAAATAACAAAGTCTGTCATAATATCGAATAAAAATTCTTATATTCCCATAAAAAAATTTCAATTCAAATGAAATCGGGTTTAAAGATGTTAATTGATGAAGTCAATGATCATTCAAGTTCTGAGAATTATTCTGAAATCAGATTCATCAGAACCGAACTATTCATGTATTAATTTTTTTGAAAAATTTCCACAACAAATTTGCTATCGTGCGGATATTTTGCACTCATATATTTAGTATTCGAGTCATGTCCTATGCGAAATTATGAGGTTATAGCCTTACCTGCTTTGGGCTCTTCTTAAATATTTTATTTTCATACACTCGCACTCATTTGGAAATTTCGCCATTTCAATGCTATGATGAAATTCAACAACATCATTTAAGGAGAGCGTCCACCTATCGGCAGCGAACGAAGCGGACGAAGCGGATTTTAGAATTCTTTGTATAGAATCCGATTCGTTCGGCGCGGGTAGGTGGACGCGCCTCCATTAGTTTCTATACAAAGGATTCTAAAATCCGCTTCGTCCGCTCCGTCCGCTTCGTTCGCTGCCGATAGGTGGACGCTTATCTTTAAGCGTACAAGGTAGATCAATGAAAAAGTGATCTGTTTTATGAATATTATCAATAACGAAAGATTCAAAAATATATTTATGAGGAGCATCATAGAAACGATATATACAGGGTGTTCCTAAATTGAACGTACAAACGAAAAGGGAGATTCTTTAAGTGAGTTTAAGAAAAAAAGTCCCATAAATATGGGGTCGCAACTTTTCGTTTTCGAGATACAGGGTGTTAAAGTTTTAATCAGAAACATGTGTTGTTTATACGAGTTTATCGAATCTTCATGAATCATCGCTACAGATCAGGAAAATTTCCATAAAAACTGACACTGAATTCATTCACCACAGCTTACAAAGTGGCCGTCTCATAATAATTTGGATTTTCACGAGGATTTCGAGAGAATCGTTCAAAATTTTTTTCTCGAAATCGTTGATAGATACAACAAAACTACAAGAGACCGAAAAAATTTGTATAAGAACAAAGTTTTTTTTACATTTTTTCAAATTAACAGTTGTTCACCAAAAAAAAGTTCTGTAGAAGAACAGGTGGCAGTGTTCCAGAAAAAATACCACCCTGTAGATTTTCTATCGAAATTGCCATGTCACGTGGTGAGAACTCTCAAATGTAATATCTATGCCAAATTTCAGTTGAATATCTTGAGAAGTGTAGATACTATGAGAAAAAAACTTGAAAAAAATTCAAACTTCAACACTCTGTATCTCGAAAACGAAACATTTGCGACCCCATGTTTATGGGACTTTTTTTTCTTAAACTCACTCAAGGAATCTCCCCTTTTCGTTTGTACGTTCAATTTAGGAACACCCTGTAGATATGTGTTGATTTTATGCAAGAAAATGACATTACTGATTCTGTTTTCCTTTCTCAGAGAGAGAGAAACTGGACAATAGTAAATATTTGATATGAGATGAATATGAAATTTCAATCGTCATAATATGTATCGACCGTATACAGGGTCTTTCACGAGGAACCTCACCCATATTTATACGGGAAACTACTGAACGTATTTTCATGAAATTCAGCACTTATAAGTATTTCACGATGTTGATGAAATCTAAAATATTTTCAAGGCATGAGCACCTCCTGTTTTTCCGGAAATGACGTCAACTTCCGTTTCTCAAATTAGAACACCATTTTTTTATTGCAGAAATAGATTCCTTAGAAAATTTCAAGTTATTTTGATGTAACATTTTTCAGTTTTGGTGGAAAATTCTCTCTGAGCCGAAAAATTCGAAAAAAAAATCGAAAATAGAGCACCGCTGAAACAAGAATAACTTCGAGGTTTTTGGATGGAAAATTTTCATTTTTGGGATTTTTCAAGATGTAAGATTGATGTATCCACTTGAAAATCGAAATTGCGATTCATGATACAGGGGGTGAAAAAATCGCTTTCAAAGTTAGGGATGACAAAATCGTGAAAAATCCATTTTTTCAAATTAGAACCCCATTTTTTTATGTCAGATATTGAATCTGCGTTAAAAAATAATGTGAGTGTATGCATCACATCCTTGCCCTAAAGTGGATATTTTTTGAGTTATTCACAAAAAACTGTTTCTCGTCTTGAATTTTCAGCTATTTCTTTTCCCTTCACGTCAAAAAGATGAAATTTTTAGGAACTGTTATTTGAACCATGCTGTAGATTAGTTTTCTTAACGAAAGATCCGACATTTCTCAAGTTTGTCATGGTATCTCTCGTTGGTCTGGGTCGGTCAGGAAACCTCTCAATGAACAGTCGAATCGTTCTACCTACAACTTTATTACATTCTCCATGAAGTAGAATGAGATTTAAATAATCTTCATTGGTAAAATTAGGCATAGTGATCGATTTTATAACTTAATACGAATTATCACCAAATTAATAGTAAACACAAAATGCTACTGAATAAAGAGGAATTTGGCAGATGTAATTAATGATATCTATCATTAAAAAAAAGGATGTAAAACATGGTAAGTTTTTGCATATGGCTCATAAGGAATTATTTATTTATCACTGGAGAGAAAACCGATGGCCGATTAGTTGAAATAAAGAGGTTTCCGATACAAAATCGAATCAAAATTCGTCATCTATTTAGGAACAACCTGTAACTTTTTTCTCTTGCATATTAGGGTACATCTTGAAAAATCTTCAAAATGAAAATTTTCCATCCAAAAACCTCAAAGTTATTCTTGTTTCAGCGGAGCTCTATTTTCGATTTTTTTTCGAATTTTCCCGCTTAGAGAGAATTTTCCAACCAAAACTGAAAAATGTTACATCAAAATAACTTGAAATTTTCTAAGGATTCTATTTCTGCAATAAAAAATGGTGTTCTAATTTGAAAAACAGAAGTTGACGTCATGTCCGGAAAAACCGGAGGTGCTCATGCCTTGAAAATATTTTAGATTTCATCAGCATCGTGAAATACTTATAAGTGCTGAATTTCATGAAAATACGTTTAGTAGTTTCCCGTATAAATATGGGTGAGGTTCCTCGTGAAAGACCCTGTATTTGCGACCTAGCGCTCCAGTTGTAATATCGGGCAACTCGCTGTCCAATTTGGAATATCTCCGCATATGAAAATATTATTACATTCAGGTACCAGATGTCTGCTCCCACGTCATCGCAGGAATTCACCGCCAATATTTGTCCGTGGGCGATAAGGATCGTTATATCTACCCCAAAGTTGATTGAAGCAATTTTGATTGATTTCGAATCTGGGTATTTTCGGCTCGGTATGAAAAGCGGAACCGAAATAATTTAACCGGGTTATCTGCGTTATCTCATTCGTTAATATTTGTGCTTGTTTATGGCCTTAGGTCACTATAATGCTCACTGGGGTGCGTGCCATTCGGCTCAATGTCATGGGCGAAAAATTTGAATTTTGTTAGGTATTGATGAAGTATCAAACAATGACAGTCATTGTGGACATGAAAAATAATTCCACTTCCCTGCTATATCGAAAACACAATAAGTTCCATGCGAACAAACAACCAATTGAAAGATTCCTCCTCAGTTACTTTTAAATTTTTTACGGGGTGTTACTAAACTGATACGAAAGACTTAAGGGGATGACTCCCCAGATCATTCTGTGCAGAAAAATTTCCATAAACGCATTGTCTTAAAGGTACACGGTGTTAAAGTTTTACTTGAAAATTCATTGAGAAAAGTGATACACCATGTGTTATATTAATAAATAATATAATATAACAATATTGGAGACTTTATTATCTCAAATATAATTGACAACTACTGTTCTCAACGTAGCATTTCTGCTACATAATGTGAAAGTAACGTCCACTATTTTCAGTCAGTTTTAATGTGAAATCCTGTATTTCGAAAACAATGCATTTCCAGATCTACATTCATAGGAACTTTTTTCCATAAAATAATCTGAGACTTCGCTCTTATGTCGGCTGAAGTTATAGTCTCGTGCCGCCCAAGAAAGTTGGTCTAGTTTGTGCCATTGGCATAATATTCATTCATCTTTCTTTCACAATGCCCTTGGCATCTGAGGCCATCGAGGCAGCGAACATATCATTATTATTATTCAATTCAACATCTAGACTCTCATACACATCTTAAATACCACTCTGACAATTTTTATTCTTAGATGAACTAGGACATATAATACAAAAACATCCATACCCGCGCTGGGATTCGAACCCGAAAATACAGCTTCGTAGGAACTAGCTCCTAAAGCCACCAAGGCGGTATTGGCTATATGCTCGGTGATTTCTGTGAAGATCCACATAACACATACAGATGTGGAAAAAACGGGTGGAAACACAGGAGTTTCAGTGTTAAATTCAATCGGAGAGTTTCTTACCGATCTTGTGCAAGGGATATCTCAGGAAACAGTCATCTGTGAAGTGTGAGCCCAGTAAGCAACAACGATAAAGCTTGTTGAGCCTTTTCTTTTGAGGGTGCGTTCAGTCTCTGATTGTCTTTAGTCTGGTATTTTAAGTCAGTGAGAATGCCTTCTTCTTTTTTTCTCATCATCAGGTAAACAAAATGGTGAATTCACATAAAAGCGAGAGCTAAGTTGAGTATATACTCCGTTCACATATTATTGAGCGCAAAAGACGTTTGTTTATTTATCTGACATTGGCAGTATTTACTGTCATAACGATGAACAAAGTCAACGTTGCCGAATGCACTCGGCCTGCCATGACCAACCGACAGCCCAAAGTTCGTGAACGGACTATAGATATCGCTCATCTAGTCTTTCGGCGTTCACATCATATTCTGCGGATTATAAGGCTAGGCAACCATTATAAACAAAAATCAAATACCTGAGAACTCACTCTTCAAGCTACTGAACTCTTGCGAAATATTTGACCTTTTCCACAAGATCTAAAGTTGCTGAATGAAATGCTCAAGAATTTTTCTAATTTCTTAACCGCGTACAATCTATAGCGAGAATATGTACTCCAGAACTTTGGAACGATACGAAAAAATATCTTGCAGATGAAGGGGCAAATCGAGCGAAGCAGCGGAAGATGTAAATGACTAATGAAGTCATTCAAACGGATACACCTAGGGGTCTAATTTAATAAACTTCCTCCGGAATATTCGCTCCTTCAGGAAAAAAAACATTCGAAATCTCGTTGTTTACTGTGACGGCATGCCAATCCGGAATTGTTTGTTCAAGATGGCAGGGTAATGTCATGAAAACATTCGGCAGACGTTTCTAGGGCAATTTTTCCGCCCGTGAGCGGAAGCCGAGAATTTGATAGCATCGTACACGAATAAGACGCATTGCGTAGGTACTCGAGGGAACAATCGTATACGATGAAATTAGTACGTGTTTTCTTTCAATTCCTTGAAGAAACAATCTCAATTCAGACCTGTTGAGTTCACTTATGGAAATTCATCTAACGATGTCTATATGCGTTTGCAGAGTTGTACCCACTGAATTCAGTCGGTATAACTCTCATATCTCATATTACAAGGCATATTAATATTCGCTGTAATATAAGATACTGGAAATCGATTACACGTAGATGGTTCACAAGAAAACAATTTCGGACTAGTGGATATGTTGTTGGAAAAGCTAAGTGATGCTCATTTCCAGAGAAAAATAAAGTTGATTTAGGAATTAAAATATAATAAAATTTTGTTAGGAAAGTTATCTCACCATCTGTATCACAAATGATTTCCAACAACTTGTTGTATTTAGCATTAAATTTTTCTAGCTATTTCTTATCCCTTCATCTATCTTATGTAGTCATAATATTGATGTTTAGAGTAACAGAAAAATTCTCAATATTGATTGAAGATTAGCGCGAATACGGCAAGAGTGAAAATCAACAATTAAGGCGGAGAATGTAATAATTTACCTTTTAAATTCAACAAATATTGAATCATAGTTCGGATACAATTTCGTCAAAGTTCAAAGAACAAACAAGGGGTAATATCATCCAGACCTTCGATAGATATCGATTTCACCCTATCGGGACTCACCATTATGAAGAACAGCGCTGAATGATTTTAGGTCTTCTAGGGCCCAATAATAGCAAGTAGCGAGATGTACAGGGTGTCCTAATTTCGTTGTCTAGTGAGGGGATCTCAGAAACCCGATGAGCTAGAACAAAATATAATAAAGAAAAATTGATTATTTCCGTTAATTCTACTGAAGAAAGTGCCTGTATAATATTTTAGTTTCATAATATTATATTTTCAGGAATAAAGATGTTATGAGAACTTTTTATTTGGCGCCATTTTCCAATTTTCCCCAATAGCTCGAAAACGGTTTGAATTAGAAGGTTGCGGTTTTCACCAAATGAATTCTCTCAAAAATCGAGCCCAAAATTGTGCCACTCATTTTGTTCTAGCTCATCGGGTTTCTGAGATCCTCTCACTAGACAACGAATTCAGAACACCCGGACTTTAATTTTCGTCGGTAATGGAATCTGATCAATATCAAACTTATTTTAAACCAGGTGAGCGACGAGCATATTTGTCCTACATTTCGTCAGGATCGATTCATCAACAGATTTCGAAAAAAAAAATAAAATTCTGGCTAATATTGCGGCTCTGGAATTAAACACATTACCTTCGGAAGGAAAGAGTTCTAAGTTTGAATTTTCAGGATAGGTGTGGGATCAGAATATCTCATTCGAGTTCTTCAGCGGGCCAAATCTCCGGTGCTCATGTCTGCTAAATTTCTCATGAACTGGAATAATTTTATTATTTTCAAAAATAATTTATTAGCAATAACATGACATCTAATTTATAATAATTAATAATCTCACTACGACAATATTCTATGGCGATGATATTATCAGTTTAGATCTATAAATATATTTTTCTCCAACCATCAAAAAATGTTGACAATTTTATACTATTTTCAGGTGCAAAAGTCATAAATTCCCTTACCGTACAAAAATTTGCTCGTTGCTTAGCAACACTTTTAATCCTAGGATTAAAAACTCTACTTTTAAACCTTGGATTAAAGTAATTGCATTTGACGTCTACTTGACAATCAATATTCACCAACAATACCAGATATCCCTAACTACCCGACTTGCTATCGCCAATTCATGCCATTTTGGCTTGGTTGGAGAAAAAAGTATATATTATACGGACTAAAAGTGCCTATTTTTACACGCAATTTTGCATTCGCTCGGCTCCGCCTCGCAATGCAAATATTGCTCGTAAAAAAAATGTGCACTTTTAATTTTATAATATAATATACTATTCTGTTGTAACCATCATACGAGTCAAAAACCTTTTCACTTTTATCCGTATCGGAAGAACCATAATATTTTTTCAAAATCTTCATTAATTATGAGTATATTCCTCTTAAAATTTTGTGTAATAATTCGATTTTCATGAAATTTTGCATATATGAGCACAGGCACATTATACACAAATGATAACAATGCGCGTAATCCTGAGTCGTGGAGTGTGTTGATCTGGTAACGCTGAATTAAAAGAGTATCACCACCTAGGGAAAAAAACATTGAATCGCAAAACAAAATACCACCCCATTCCACCATAGGTTTTCGGAGACTTCAATACCTAGTTGGCAAATTTTCGAAACTTTGACCCCCACCAAAAATTTTGCTTCGGCCGTCCCTGAACTGAATGAATTTTTTTTATATTAGGAATGAAGTAGATAATAGATTGCAATCATTAATGAAGAATTTTATTTTTCAGTGAAACCAACATCAGTCATTATACGAGATAATCAAGGAACACAACTTGTGAATACTTCAATGCTGGGCCCAAAAGATGAAGGAACAGACGTTGAGATTATCTGTGAAGCTGGTGGTGGAAAGCCAGTTCCCATGTTAGATGGTACAATCAAACGACCGAGCTGAAGTGGGGTGAGTGAAAATCTATGACAATGTTTGAATATACAGGGTGTCCCGAAAACAATGGATAAGCCTGCAACTATAGATAGACCCTGGAGGTCTAACTTATTTCAAATTTTTACCTTAATGAAAATTCCACGGTTTTCGAGATATTCATGGTTTTCGTATTTTTAGAAAATTTCCAAGTGCGATTAGTTTTTCTAGTGCTATTTATACAAATGAGATGTATTTCGATATGATGGTTTTTTTAATTTCACATGAGATGGTTCAGCTATCGAAAACAATGAATTGAATTTATCAAATTAGTGTAAAAAGTTAAAAACTCGTGATTTACAAAGAAAAATTGAAAACTAAATAAAATTTCCTTCAAGTTGATGAGCTACAGTGTAAAAAATGTAGGACGCCCTGGTACACATCATCTTAAAAACTTGCTCAGTTATTGCAGATTCCAAAAAGGTATCATAAGCCTAGGCATTCTGTAGTTTTTCATTCTCGTAACTACTTGATCACCAAATAGTCGAAAATTTTCGAAAAACTGTTTTTGTTGTAATCGTTATTCTGAGCTCATGTGTTAAAGTCCGGAGGCCATTTTTGTTGAAATCTAGTGGAAAATTACGAAAATAATTTTTATTTGAAGAAAGCAGTAGCGTATCGTTTCTCTGGTTGAATAGAAATATGGGATTATTTGCATTCAACAACCTGTATCTCGAAAACCTTACCGGACCTAATTGTATTTGACATAATTTCTTATTTTCTTACATTCTGTACAGTGTTAAAAGGAAAGTATCAACTTAAAAAATACCCTGTGTTGCTACGATAGAGGTATGTGGAATATTCATTACAAATAAAATAAAACGAATTATTACCAAATTACTACTCCATGGAAAAAATAAAACGAATTAGTACCAATTACTTATTGATAAAGAATTCGAAATGAAACAATGAGTTCAGTCATTCATAGCGTAAATTTATTCATAATAATAATAACACTTTTGTGGACACTCGTTCACAGTCAGTAACCTAGGTAATTTTAATTTTATTTAACTTCTAATGACAATAGTTTTGAAACTGACTGTGAAAGAATTTTCATAAAAGTGTTGTTATTGTTCTAGTGTTCTACTGGTACTTTTTCAAAATTTGTTTACTGTTAAATTTGAATTGACTAGCTTATGATTTGGATATTGTAATAATAAATTGTTTACTGACTGTGAATGAGTGTCCACAAAAGTGTTATTATTCATTTCCAATGAATAAGTAATTGGCACTAATTCGTTTTATTTTTTCCATCGAATAGTAGTGCTAATATGTAATTCGTTTTATTTTATTTGTAATGAATATTCCACATACATCTATTGTAGCAACACAGGGTATTTTTTAAGTTGATATTTTCCTTTTAACACTGTACAGAATGTAAGAAAATAAGAAATTATGTCAAATACAATTAGGTCCGGTAAGGTTTTCGAGATACAGGGTTTTGAATGCAAATAATGCCATATTTCTATTCAACCAGAGAAACGATACGCTACTGCTTTTTTCAAAATAAAAATTATTTTCGTAATTTTCCACTAGATTCAAACAAAATGGCCTCCGGATTTTAACACATGGGCTCAAAATAACGATTAAAACAAAAAAACAGTTTTTCGAAAATTTTCGACTATTTGGTAATCAAGTAGTTACGAGAATGAAAAACTACTGGAATCTGCAATAACTGAGCAAGTTTTTAAGATGATGACTACCAGGGGCGTCCTACATTTTTTTACACTGTAGCTCATCAAACTTGAAGGAAATTCCATTTAGTTTTCAATTTTTCTTGGTAAATCACGAGTTTTTAACTTTTTACACTAGTTTGATGAATTTAATTCTTTGTTTCCGATAGCTGAACCATCTCATGTGAAATTAAAAAAAACCATATCGAAATACATCTTCATTTGTATAAATGGCACTAGAAAAACTAATCGCACTTGGAAATCTTCTAAAAATACGAAAACCATGAATATCTCGGAAACCGTGGAATTTTCATTAAGTTAAAATTTGAAATAAGTTAGACCTCGACAGGGTCTATCTATAGTTGCAGGCTTATCCATTGTTTTCGGGACACCCTGTATATGAATATTCGATATTTTATTATGATGATATCTATATGAGCAAAACGACTGAAAATTCCCGATAATAATTTGACGCTGATCAAACCGTATAAGAAAACAGTGTAAATGAAATAACTACTGGAATAACTTCATGAAGAAGAATCTCGTGATAGCTACTTAAATATGAATAGTGCAGGAGAGCAGTGGTGAGTTGGTCCATATTGACAAAACGAAAATTGAAATGTGAACATCCTGAAAACTATTGACTTTACTCATTCGTGAAGTACCTATAAGTGCTTTTGAAGAAAAGAATTCAGAGCTTGAAAGTTTCCTATAGGTTCAAGTTTTCAATAGGAAAATTGAATTCCTGAATGATACAAGGGCGGATTTACGGGGGGGGGGGTAATGGGGGTAATAACCCCCCCCCCATGAATATCGAAAACCTATTAAAAAGTTACGCAACGTGGTGCACATATTTTCATTTGTTTGTTTTTTTTACTACTATTACTTTACTACTATTTTTTCTTATTTTATTATTCCTACTTAATATTTTGATTAAATTTTTTTCAAGTTTTGAACCTGATTAATCGATCTTGATTCATTACTACCCCCCCCCCATGAAAAAAAGCTATATCCGCCCTTGGAATGATAGAATAATGATATTCGAAAATGATTTGTCGTATTTCCAACATGACTTAGCGTTTCAATTATGCTCCATGGCTCTGATAGAATTTTCATATGAACTGTGAGCTTTCCGGTTTTCTCACTGATTCATTACCGAAATTCTTTACTTTTCGTCGATTCTACCCCTCCTTTACTTAAGTCGAGGGCGTACTATATCCCTACTTAGCCTATACACTATACATTGCGGTATAGGAACTTGTTCGAATGGAAATCGTCGTGTGAAAAAAAAACATCATTGTCAGACACGAAACCTATAGATGGAATTAGAGCGTTGTGACAAAGAGTTTCTCAGTTTTAATAGCGTCTGAGTTTACCCTTGCTTTACGTAGTCAGTTCGCTAGAGCTTCTCATACATTTCGAGTTTTATTACTTAAACTAAGCTACATACACTTCTTAGAAAATCAATTTCTTTACAAAGAAATTGAATTTCTACAAACACGCAATAGAAGTGGCTCCCTCAGAATATTTCGCAAGTTGCAGGAGATAATAATAATAATATTTCTGTTTCATTGAAGATGCGCTTTCATTCACCTCAAGAAGTAGTCCTCGTAGAAAACTCACTTTTCAGACCAAGGGTAGTAACAGCACTGTGTATCACAGTGTGTATCACAGTATTTGTGTATTGGGATCGACTCAAAATTCCGTTGTTTGCCAGCGTTGCGTGAAAAGGCGATGAATATAGTTTTCTGTACATTGAATGCTCATTGAATTCCATTTAGCCATTCATTGACTCCCTAATAGTTTCCTCGTACAGTATGTCTTATGTCTCCCCCGTTAACAAGAGGTATGCGAGAGAGTTGATTTAAAAAAAAATAGTATCACTTACCGTGCCCTGGGGAATACCCGCATTGACTATCAACGAGGAACTCAGAACATAGTCTCTAGAAAGCTTTCTTAGCCTACGCTTTTTTATCATATCAAATAGGATAAATTGTAAAAGCCTTATTACTTGTAAAATTTTTCATTCCAGGAATTCAAAATCTTGACTCCCGACATCTTGTTGCAGCTTGAATGAAATGTGTCACCTATACAAGGCGTTTACAAAGTTTACAAATTCTCCTCTTTGATATAGCAAGATTCAGACAACATTTCCCTTTTCTCAGCTAGCTCGAGAAAATTCCTTTTTCGGCCACCGTCCGGGAAAGTAAAAGCGTACCAGAAGTGGGTTGCGGAAAAAAGGTTAGATAGCTTAGTCCGGAAAGTAGTATGATTTCGATGAATGCAGTTGATCATGACCATCGCAACGAAATAACGGCGGACAGTTCTACTAATTAAAGGTTGACGCTCACTTGGACGAGACGAGACGAAACTAAGCGACGCGTTAGTTCGCCTGGGACCGCGCACTTGGACGAAGCGAAGCGACGATCAGCCATCGGAAGAAATTCCCCCTATTTTTGGGCCGCAATAAATTTTTATTACCCATGCTGCATGCTGACTACCCGAATGAACAAGGGTAGAGCTATTGTTCGAATTGTGTTTTTGGTCATAATCTTGTTTTAATAGCTTCGTCGTCCCACCTTCATATAGAAATGAAAAAAAATATGTGACGTGGAAAAATTCGAAATTTTATCTCTGTTGGCAAATTACAAAATATAACTTTTCTTCTCGAAATTACTTTTTTCCCCGGGAAAAAAGTGAATGTATATATGTATTCGGGAAAAAAGTACTCACTTTTCTGCCGGATAGAGTTTTTTATGTACTAAATGTTACTGAATAAACTCTCTTATTATTATTATTATTTCGTGAAAAGTTATATTTCTTTCCATCGTCATTTTTCTAGTCACAGAAAAAAATTATGTATTATACAAGGGAAAAAAGAACTAGATTTTAGATCGAGGTTATGTTGTCTTCCAACGAGAAGCGGGGGGTGACAAAAACCGAGAGTTTTTTTTCAAAACTATATATAAAATCATTGATACGAAATTTTTATTTTCTCTTTAACCGATTGAAAAAATTAAGTATTAATCTAATTCCTTCATTCTGGTGATTTCAGAAAAAAATACTTTTCCTACGACAATATCGAAAAATTTCCAGTAATGAGTTCTGGGAAGTTGCATTTTTTATTACCTTGCTGCATACCGCTTACCTGTATAAGCTTCAAATCAGACTAATTTATTTCAATTTATTCTGAATATACTTTTGCCGGGGCGGTAAAATATGGCGCTGTCCCTGGTTATTTTTCGGTATGGTCAGCCACAAGGCCGTAGCTAGAAAACATTTTCGGGGGGTCCACCGAATGACAATTTTTCTAGTCCTGTACTTCAGAAAAATTTAGGGTCCAATGGGGTCCGGACCCCCCCCCCTCGCTACGGCCTTGGTCAGCCATGAAACATTTGTAAATCGTGTTTTGGTCATGATCATGTTTTAATTGGGAATTTTCCAATGAACTCCTCGTAGTTCTTCATCCAGGAATACAATTAAATATAAATAATTGATACGAAATGCTTATTTTTTCTTTAACCGATTTAAAAAAAACAAAGCAAGTAGTAATCGAAAGTTCAATGTTTGCATATCATATATCCCAAAAAAGAATTATTCCACAGTTTTCCAATTCTATCAGATATTTTAATTTCTTCGGATGAAGGTTCCTCAATATTTTGTTGTATTTACATAATAAAATACCTATCCTTCAGACGATTTGAATTCACATTCACAGTTGTACAAAATACATCAATTTTGTTCGTTTTGTATATAAATTTCGTTTTTCCAGATCTCAATCGAGAAATTCTAACCAACACTCTCATGAGCCATTCAAAACAAACTCATTTCACACAAATTCAAAAATAACTGTGTATTTCCCCATTGACAAAATTCGAGTACAAAATTTGAAATACAGCGCGCCGAACTTCCCGGCCGTCGGATACCTACTTGCCGCCTCGAGAAATTTCGCTCACATGCCCCAAAGATCTTCCTGGCGACCAACGACTCGCCGCCTCGTTGATCTTCGCTTCGCGTCTCCCAGGTGCGTGTCTACCCATTTATTTCAATGCAAAAGATCCCAGCGGAAAACGACGCGTTCCTTCCGACCGCTTCGCTTCGTCCAAGTGCGCGTCTGATCTGCCACGCGCCTAACGATTCTGATCTTCGCTTCGCGTCTCCCAAGTGAGCGTCTACCCATTTGATTCAGTGCAAATCGTGCCTGCGGAAAACAACTCTTCGCTTCGTTTTCGTCTCGTCTCGCCCAAGTGAGCGTCAACCTTAAAGGTCGAAAGTTTGCATGTTTTTGATCGCAATTCGCAATGCAATACGAAAAGCAGCAGCGATTGTAATATCATACATGGTTATCGAAAATATACGAGTATCGTACACAATACGTCCGAAAATAGTTTTTTCGGACTCGCAGAATTTCAGGACTCATCTACGGCTCGTCCTAGAATTTTGTCTACTCGTTCAAAAAAAAACCTATTTTCCGTACTTGTTAGGTAAATAACTATTCTGTATTAATAAAGTGAACAAGTTCTTCGATTAGTTCTTTCATCGCATCGATCTCAGGCAGGCCCCTCCCGAAATCCGAATTGGTTTGTTTTCAATATTTTGTTTTTTTCAGAAATTTGTTCATTGTTTTCCTTAAACATTTTCAAATATCTTCGTTATATTATTTATCAGTGATATATTTTGATTTCGCTTCGTCATCGAATTCAATAATGTTAGTTTTTATGATCGATCTATCCGCTTAGGCAGGGATTCATATCCATCACGGTATTTCAATTCTCCGGCAATTCAAACTTAGTATAGTCAATAAAAACTTTCCTAGTTATTGATATCACTAATGATCCGATCCGTTCATGCAAGTACTCAATGAATCAATTATAATAATTGCTTAGTCGCATTTGTTGATATAGGGCTTGAAATCAACAAAACTTCGTTCGCTCCGCTTTAATCCGATATTCAAGGATAATACTAATTGCTTTCAAGGCGCAACGTAGGGGTGATTATATTTCGTAGAAATTACAGCGAGATACAGTATGGAACTCTACATAATCTGATGCCTTAATACCTGGGTGTTCCTCGTTAATCCTGTACTCGTTAAGAAGTTCTGCTAGTTCATTCTACCCGGGCCACAAATATACATAATCATCTGCAGATTCCAGATCGGGTGGGAGAAAATTAGAATGTAACAGATTTATACTCACACCGAATTCACATGGGGAAACAAATTATTTCCCTATATGCAATTTAATTGAGATTTCATTAAGGGGCTCTTCCGATGGAAAGTTTTGATTGAAAATACTCATGCAGTGTAAAGGGTTTTCCAATAAGAGGTGTTATTTTGATATTCAAAGAAGAATGCCATTTTTCAATATAAAAGATCAGATGTTCATTTGATTATAAAGAAGAAGCTATGCTGTTAATAGTGGAAAATAAAATCAGGCAAATGACCCTCACGACCAAAGATCAAGTTTAGTTGCTTGTGTGGCACGTAGAGCCGTCCTGTTGAAAGCAAGCCTTGTCCAGATCAATACTATCCAATTTCGGCCATAAAAAATCATTTATCATCTCTCGATAGCATAATCCATTCACCGTTACTGTTGTTCCAGCCTCATTTTCGAAAAAGTACTATTCTCGGCTGTTCTTGAGCGACGTTTATTCTTCAATCACTAACTTGTCCCAACAGCTCGAATTTTTTCACCAATTTATTTTTTGCGGTCTGACAAGGTGCTTCACGACGACCCAAAAATGTTCGAGTTTTACGAACCGTCTCTGCCAAATTTTCACCATTTTTATAGTAAATTTTAATAATTTCAATGCGTTCTTGAAGCGTGTATCGTTCCATTTTTATTAATGGCGTTTCTTCCTGTCAAATGTCAAAAAATGACAGCTTCAAACGTGACATCTACCGAAATAGTGGGCTATTCAAAATAACACCTCTTAGTGGAAAACCCTTTAGTTCATCATTCTGAACCGATTTATTAATAATTGAAGGAGTTGGAATCAATAAAAATTTGGACAAAGCGTTCACAGACTATTAGGGCGTTGACGAATTTTTATAAGAAACTTGAATTCATTATTTCGAATCGTAAAATGTCAGGTCCGTTGTCCATGACAACTGTACTTTAGAAAATTAGCAATGAAATGCAACATAATTGATAAATTTCGTAAGTTAAACCCGCCTTTCCATTTGAAGTCTACGGAATAGTTATTGAATCAACTAGTGACAGGGATTATTGTTTAATGAATGGGTCGATTATGAGATTTTGTCCTCGACTGCTTCATGAATTGAAATAAATTTTCAACTAAACTAATATTTTGAGATCGTTGGAAATTAGTATGTAATGGATGTAGTCACCCAGCGTTTTGGAGGTCTGCCAATTGGTCTTCTGGTACCTGGGACAGTCTCGGGACATCCTAGCAATTCTAGCTGCGTCCATTCTACTGACGTGGTCGTTCTAATCTAATATCATTGCCGTTTTCTTTTCCATTTGACGATGTCCTGAATCTGGCATCGTGGCATTCCTGTCGAATCACTTTGTTCCTCTTCTTATCTCTTATAGTCCTCAGTATCTCTCACCGAGATACTGTGTTGTATTTCATCAGGATTCGAATACAAGTTTTGTATATACTGGCTCTTTAATGCATACCAATATATTTTTTCTTAAACATGACTTCTTGAAGTGCACCGTCATCCCTGCGTGCTTTGTCTACCTGTTTACGAACCTCATGATTTCTATCTTGGTTCGAAGATATCCCCACACGAAGATAACTGAACGATATACCTTGTTCTACTAGGGCGTTCAAAAAATAGTGAGTCTTACAAATAACAAACGATTTTGGTCAAAAGTACTATTTTTTCCTCTACATAGTCCCCTTTTAGCTGGACACACTAAGACGTTCACGTTTTTGATCGATTGTTAACAAACGCGGCACCAATCTTGCGGTTAGCTTTCTCATACCGAAATCATTACGTAAAATTGAAGCCACGGACCCAGTTGATATGCTGATATCTCACGTACTTCTTTTTCTGATCGTCCAATAGAATTTCGTGGATTTTTTTTATCATTTCCTCGGTAGTCGCCTCTTTTGGAGAAGTCTTCTTCAAAAATGCTAGTACGATCACGTATAAATTCAGCTGTCCCAATCGAAGACGAAAGGTTACCATAAGTAGAATCCTATGCGGAATGGATCAACATTCATTTTTCCTTTCAAATGAAGGAACGTAATCACTTTCTGGTATTCAACTTTCTCCATTCTTCAAAAAATGGGTTTTTCGTCTGTCTCTTCACCTATTGCGAAGCTCACTAATTGAACGCTCGGGTGTAGGTTGATTTGCAAAAAGATGTTTGCATCATTTTGGTTCTTTGCTTATGACGATAAACTTTGCTTTCGTTATGCATGCTTGCACCCACGGTGATCGGCGAGGCAAATAATCTTTGCAGCCTCTGTGCTCAGTCTGTAGTCCATTTCTTTCAATCCATGGCTACCATTGTCAGCATAAGAGAGATTTCATTTCTATATTTTGATTGCATCCAACTTATTAATCTAGTTTTCAATATAACTAGGTCGGATTGCCTTGGGAGGACGGATCTCATATTGCTTATCGGAACATAGAATGAAATTAGGACTATACTAAGTATGAATGAATGTATATTCATGCTCGTCGGATCTCGCTCGATAAATAAATTCAAGACAGCTAAAGTTTCCTCCCAACTTCTCATATCTAATTGCGTGACTGCCGCTGCAACGGTTTAGGGTAGAATTTTGTTTTATCGGAAGTTGCTCGACTTTCAAAAACTAATTAGGAAATAATTAATGGAGGAAAGTCGGGGTTTATTAAAAACGACTTGAAGGCGGTCTTTCGATCTCAGCTAATGAAGGGGATCTTCTAGACTTCTAGAGTAATAGCCCCAAGGAGTGAAGTGTCGGTTTGTTTTATTCCGCGGATATATTTCAACACCTCATGGAAGTAAAATAGCTCAACTTTCATAAAGTTGGAGTAAAAAGTTTATTAGTCGACCAAATCCATCCGACAAAATACATTTTGATGGGTAAACTGAATTCAGTATGGATCGTTATTATACTGGTTGTTAAAAAACAACGTGTTTTGAGAGTTCATTTTTGACCGTTAAATGAGTATAAAATGTTTTTTATAGACATGGATCCCCAAATGAACCTTTGAGGATACGAGCGATTTTCGGTTCTAAAGATATAAACTCAATTAAACGGCATATAAACTTATGTATGCCTCTGATATTTTGTGAAAATTTCTTCGTTAGGGGTATACAGCTACCAGAAATTTGTCGGCTTACTCCCAGTGACCAAATATTTTTTATATAGTTCGTATTGTCACGATGCTCACGCAATTTCGTAGAAGTTTACCAGTCATTATTTTTCCACAAAACATCGCATTTGCAATTGATCGGACATTGGTTTTCGCAATATCCGAAAAAAAAATAATTTCGAACTCCGAAACTATTAGACCGATTTGACACGTTAACAAACTTAACCGCGTCATTTGGAAGTCGAACTCACCCTCAAAGTTTCAGATACCTCACCACATCCGTTCAATAACGATAGTTGTCGTGTTCGTGGGCGGACGGCCGCACAGAATCAGTTTTAATCTCGTAATTTTCATTATTGCTTCCAATCGATTCCTTTGAAACAACTTCTAATCTAAGACACAGATATTTGGGCGGAATGTAAGCATCCTGTTCCCATAGAATAATTGCGCAAACTTTTCTTTTGCAACTTGAATTTAGTATTTTAATGAAAATAGTGTATATGAAAAAACTTTGCCATTTTTTTTTTGACTATAGGACTTGAAGATTTGCTGTACCTGCATCGGAATAAACCATTTTTTACAGATAAAACAAATATTTGACAAAATTTAAATTTCCATGTTTCAATATTCAGTAGAGTCGTAACATTACTCGTCTTGCCTTTGAATACTTTCTGTTCGGTTGACCATGACAATTGCACATTAAACAGGTAAAAATTGAGCATTGAAATGGGTCATTTTGACCTCAATAGTTTCTTAATTTACCAGTATATAAATCGCTAGATTGATAGACGAGTTGATTACAATATATTTTTGTCAACCGCATCACGAATTGAGTATAAATTCTTGATTAAAATACATTCATATTTTTACAGAGGATACCTACATTCGAAATAATGTGAATTACTATGTTTCAGCAGGGTTGTATCATTACTTTTATTGCTTCTGAATATTTTATGGTCGGTTGCCCATTAAATGGAGGAAACCACAGAATTAAATGGATCATTATTGTTGAATCTCGTTTTCCGTCGACTTCGAAGTAAAAGATGTGTTTAACGTATATGTAATGTAGCAATAATGTTGAGCATATGTTTTTTCAATGTGCAATTATTGTTATGGGCAACAGAGTACAGAGTGGCCAGAATTGGTGATCCATGAACTACAACTTTTTAACCGTACGAGATAGAGAAAAATGAAAGGCTTATTACGTGGTCTTCTTTCGGGAAACTCATTTTGCTGTCAACGGCATTGCTCTATCGTTTTCAAGTTATAAGCCAAAAATGACAATTGGCATAATTCTTATTGGGTGATTATCTCCTTTCCTGTTTGTGCTATGAACTTGAAATAGATGTTTCTATTTAAAGTGTCTGTGTAATGTTTTACACAGACACTTTTTTGATAGCAATCGAGTGGCTTAATCCAATCTTTGGTGAGGGGTTTCCTTCCTGAATTATTACATAAAATTTTGTTTTTCTTGTGGGAAAAATAATTTATCTCTACTTAAAAATAATCACCGTTTTTTCCTCGTTTCAAAAATATATAACATGTCATAATAATATCGCTCCTAGGTCAGTGGCGACACTAGGGGAGGCGGGCAGGTGCGGCTCAGAATTTTGAGAGAGGATAGTGATTAATGAATTAATACAATTTCGTCGAGCATAGGCCATAAAAACTCAGGGGAGACCTGGGCTAATCTTCACCCCCACTAGCATCGCCACTGACCTAAGAGCGATATATGACATGTTATATATTTTTGAAACGGAAAAAAACAGTGATTATTTTTAAGTAGAAATAAAATACTGTTCCTGTAAGAAAAAACAAAATTTCATGTAATAATTCAGGAAGGAAACCCTTAAGGATTACTATAAGAAAAGTGTCTGTATAATGTTTGTGTTCCATGTTTATAGCACAAACAGCAACGGAGATAATGACCAAATCAGAAATTTCCCAAATGTCAATTTTGGCTTATAACTTAAAAACAAAAGACGATAAAGCAATGGGGTTGACGGCAAAATGAGTTTCTCGAAAAAAGTCCACCGTAATGTGCTATTCATTTTTCTCTATCTCGTACGGTTAAAAAGTTGTAGTTCAGGGTCCAGGGATTACCAATTCTGGGCACCACGTACAAAATATTCAGAAGCAATACGAGTAATGTCACACATAGACTAACTAAACGGAGAATAGATGAGACACTAGTAGAACAAGCTTCAACGCCATCTTTTTTTGTACAACATTACTAATTCGTGAATAAAGCTCAATTGAAAAAGGAATCTGTATCGTAAAGCTGCCTCAAAAAGAATTCTGTAGTGCACCTTTTGAATAGGTAGGTACACCCATATACAAGAGGCAAAAAGTTTTTTGAAATTCAATTTCCAAAAGGAAATCAGAAATGGATTCGTGCATGTTATCGATGAGTGAGGAATTTATTTTCATGAAAATAATACCTGCAACGAACTTTCATCTGATTTTCTTTTGGAATCGAGAAATGAGGATCAATAATCAAATTCTGGATAGAATAAAATTTATTAACTGAAATAGGTTTCACCAATTGAAAATACAGATTTATTTCATAAATATCTAATCAATAAACTAATAATTGCATTGAAAACATTCTCAAAAACTGAAAATAATGAATTCAATAATACAAAATATGAGTATTTACCGACTAAACTTATTCAATACATGAAAAACTTTTTGAAAACTACGAGTATCTTAATTCTTATAGTTAACAGAATATACATGTAAATTTCATAATCACCTTTTTGCATCCCGATTTTCACATCCAATAACACAGCACGTTTTCACTCTTGCAGGCATATCGAAATTTATTATATTTCAAAAAGAACGTGTCAAACCACTCCTTGTGTCAGTTGACAATTCAAAGGTTTTTCGATAATAATGATTTTATTTGTTTCTCATTTGTAAACGTCAGTTTCCAAAAACACAATATTAATCAAGAAAGTTTATTTTTTCAAGTAACTAACTTGTAAAATTGACAGTTAACTTGTAAAACTTTTACAAGTTAGTAGTATTATTCACATTGAAAGTTGTCAAGTACTTGCTTCTAATTTAATTTATTCTTCGTATCTCAGAGTTCCTGGAACAAATGAATTTCTCAATAAACGTTCTCAAACTATTCAAAAACGATATTCGTGCCTTGTTTTATTCGTATCTATTCGCTTTCCTTTTCACGTTCTTGCTTCTAATTTCATTTATCCTTCTAATTTCATCGTTCCTGGAACAAATATTTTTAGTAATAAACGTTATAAAAGTATTGAAAAACGATATTCCTACCTTGTTTCATTTGGATCTGGCCTTTTTCGTCAGAAATTAGCAAATATTCTCGAATGACTTCCCTCTCGTAAAGCCACTGACAGTTGTCATAATTTTCCGATGTCATAAATAATCATAAATAGCTTACGACATTTGCGACAAATTATTGAGATTTTTTTGGAATTTATCTCACCTTTTTACAAACGAGAAACAAATAAAATATAAAACAATACACGCAAGGTAACGGGTTTTACTGGCTCAAGGAGGTAACTGACTCGCCTGCGGCTCGTCAATTATATCCTCCATTCGCTAGTAAAAACCCTCTTACCTTGCTAGTAATATTATATACTATTACATACTTACTATTTTCTCGATAGGATTTCCATGAATGTAACGACATCTAACTATCAAATTGAAAATAATTTTTTCGTGTATTAGTCTCCTCCTCCGACAGATGTCGCGGAATATACGAGTGGCTCATCTATTTTATTAGTTTGTCTATGATGTCACAACTCTACTGGAACGTAGAAAAATAGAAATTTATATTATGTCATTTTCGTTGTAATCTGTACGTTTTTCATTGAGTTTTATTTTACTGTAATTTTTTTCACTTTTTACTTTTTTTGAAGGCTTCAATCCTGGTCTATAAGCATAACTTCTTTCTTGGAAGCACTATCGTAAAAAGCGAACATACACGGATTGAGCCTCCGCATAAATCTCTATCGCCATCATTCTCGAAAACTTCTTCACACATTCCCTCGCAAATTGCTCCCTTGATACCATATATAACGTCGGACAATTTGTTATGAGAGAGAAACAGAAGCGTTCGGGGTGGTGTATCGGGAATGCATTCGGTTGGGCCGATCCGAATCCCTGTCTCTGGTGGATCCGGATTTATCTCGACCGTACGTGTCGGTATTCGCAAACTGTCCATCGATCACAAATATTACGAGTTTTGATTCGATCTGGCGTTCCAGATTGACCTCAAATTGGAGTTATGTGCTGAAGTTGGATTGTGGATTAGGTATATGAAAACTTACGTCTAGAGGAGAAGGTGGCAATATGGACTGTGTGTGAAACAGAGCTGTGCCGAAGCCTTGTGCTTAGTGCTCGTGAAAGCACTCGAAGCACTTTTGTGCTCGTAAGCACTGTGCTCGCGAGCACTTGATTGAACCAGTGCTTAGTGCTTGGTGCTTGGCGAATTTTTCGGAAGGGCTTAGTGCTTAGTAATTCGAAAAAGTGCTCCCGACCACCAAAGTGCTCCCAAGCACTTTCAGGAATTACCAAGCACTATAAGCCTTTTATAGACTTGTTGGAACATGGAAATGACAAACTTTCGCGTGCGTCAAATAGACAAAGAACTAAAATTTTTTTTTCGTTTCACTTC
Source organism: Propylea japonica (assembly GCA_013421045.1). NCBI lineage: Eukaryota > Metazoa > Arthropoda > Insecta > Coleoptera > Coccinellidae > Propylea > Propylea japonica. The sequence continues at coordinate 37,008,721 of CM024239.1, forward strand.
TATACCTAGATAAAAAATTTGTTCATTTTTTCTTGCATTACAGACACTGGTGTTAAAAAAATAATCTCGCTGTATGTTAAGGACTTTGTGGTTTTTACGTTTTCATTATTTTGACAAGAAAAACAGATTGTTATGATGTTATGGCGGAGTTTTTTCAGGAAAGCTCTATGGAGCAATGTGACCTTTTTTTCAACATACGATTCAGGTATCTTTTATCATGATTTCAAGTAATTTATTATAATATAGAAATTTATATTATGTCAAATGTATGTCTTATGAAAATAAGAGTTTATTTCAATCAAGAATTATATACAATTCATATGATGTCGTCGGAAAAAATCTTGTAATCAACCCAGTTATTAATCTAGCGACTAAAGGTCTCGAACTATTAATGCATGAGCGGAGCGAACGCTTTAAAATATTTTGACCATAGTCGCTCTTAAATAACCTAGTGAATAAAATATCTATTAACGACTCGCTGAAAAAAAACCTATTGTCAATTTCAATTATGTCCAGTTCAAAACACGATAACATTAAAAGAAAAAATCAAAATTCCAAACTAAGAGATTTGGATGGAAAATATTAAGTATGATTTTGAAAAGTGCTTAGTGCTCGGGTACTCGTGTAAACGAATTACTTTCCAAAAGTGCTTAGTAATCGCGAGCATTCTTCAAAAAATAATGGCTTAGTGCTCGAGATTCCGGAGATTCCGGAGTGCTTTGTGCTCGAAGCACTTTTCTTCAGTGCTCGGCACAGCTCTGGTGTGAAATATGGGCCCCCTAAAATTCTAGCAATATAAGCATCTCTCAATATAGAGCCTAAACCTAACTTAGAGTCTCTCCTAACTTTCGTAGGTTCACTGTTCAGTGAATGAAAGGAGATGGTATAAACTAGCATTACGCATTTGATGAAATCGAGTCGCTGTTAGATTTTTATAGTGTGAACTGATTCTCAGTTTGAGCACTACTTTACATATTTTGACGCCAAATTCTGGTAAATTTGCAGTTCATTGTTTTGCTGTATGCTTTTTAACACACTTTGTTCATTACTATTCGAAGAAGAAAGAAAAGGTTTTTAAAATTACACATAGTTTAAAAATTTGGTGATTAGTTTGAAATATCCGCCACCTTTTTGTTTTAAATATCACCTCTGCTCATGTGATGAAGAGCAAGAGAAATGTACTTGAAATGAAAGGGATAACAATGTGGAAGATTTTGGAACACGTCCCGAAAGTAACGATGCTTTCTGCGTGATGGGTCTTCATAGGACGCATGAAACCGAGCAGGTATTTTTTGTGATTTTCGCCGTTAACGAGTTGTTGCTACAAATAAAATATTTTTGCAAATTGGTTTCGTATTTTTCTCTAAATAAAGCAACTTTTGTCTTTGGGGTAACATGACGTCGTCAGTTTACTGCAATCATTTAGCAAATTCAGACTTTTTACTTATCCATATCGAACGACTAGGGATATCATATATGCATATCACCTGATTTATATGAGAAATTCATGGGAAGTTGTTATTCCCCTCACCCGAAAAAGTGCTGTTCATTGGCTTTCTAACAGATAATTGTCACCTTAGAAAGCATATGATGAGAATAAGCTGAACAGTCTGGACGAGTGTACGTAGATTTTGTGCGGAGGAGGAAACTCCTGTTCACTCAGTTACAGAATGTCTCGTCAATGCGAACCTGAGCAGAAGATGTCTTGAACAGAAGAATTATAGAAAAATCTGGCATTGAAGTTTTGAAATGGAGGGTTATCGGATCATTGTAATTTACGCAAGAAGTCCGGAAGGTAGGATTGTTTTTGGCGAGCAGACTAAATTCTAGGACGAGCCGTAGGCGTCCTGGAAGTCTGTGAGTCCAAGAAAGCCATTTTCGGATGTGTTGTGTATATTATTTTTCCGGCAACCGCGTAGAAACACCATCGAATTATTGAGTTATTGCGAACTGCGATATAAAACACATATAAAACATACTGGTTTCCCGGAATAGACCGGGAAATGCTACTTCTGGAAAGTGCACACTTCCCAGAGGCTTGCCGAAATAGTATACTACGTAACAAGTCCGGAAAGTAGGAAAGTAGGGTTTCTTTGAACGAGTAGACAAAATTTGAGTCTGCGAGTCCAAAAAAAATATTTTCGGACATGTTGCGTACACTATTCATCCGGCAATCGTGAAGAAACACCATCGAATTGATGAATTATTGCGAATTGGGATACAAAACATGCCAACTTCTGACAACTAATTCTATATGAACTGTCTGCCGTTGCTATGGCGTGATCAAATGCTTCCAGAAAGTACGTACTTCCTAGACTTTCTCAGAAAAAAGCCTCCGGGAAGTGGGTACTTTCTAGACGGTTGCCGAAAAACGATTTCTCTGAAAGTTTCACCACTCAGTATCTAAAAAAATTGGCACGTTCACAACGCATGTTCATTCGAAATAATCTTCTAGAAATGGCTCCAAGAATCTCACCGGTATATATCAGCATATCATTTATTAACATTTAAATGATCAAAATATCCCATAACTAAGGATTCAAGAAGATGACAAATTCATCGTATTATTTTCCGCTTTAACAGAAATGGTTGTGATTGTATCAGATTACCGCATCACCAAACATCAAACTCCCGAACCTCCCCTAATCTCTTATCCGTTATCCCCCGGTTTTCCTCCGCCCCCCTTCCATCAACGTCGGTAATAAGATCGTCCTTTCGATTAAACCAAGTCTAGAAGGCGTTGTCTACGACGTCGTTACTTTTATTTATAACGGCCATTCGGCTGGATCTACGTTGGCATCGAGATTATCGCCGCACGAGGCAGCGTGCGCGCTACGTGGCGCATCTAGCGTTGCTAATGACGCGTTTAACAGAGGACCCCGGTAGAGTGCATAAGCATAGGTCGCGAAAAATGGTTTTGGCAAAGATAGGACTGTTCAGACGTGATATGTGATGTCTGCGCCATACTGCTCGATAATAGGTATGATTAATTGTGATTTGAAAAATAAAGAGTGTTCTTCAGGAATCTTTGTAGGAAATTGTTCATGAGAGATAATGTGCTGATTTCTTGCCTGAATGTAAATTACTACTTCTTCTTCAAGTGCCATCTCTACGCCGGAGGTAGCCAATCATGCTGGCTATCCTGACTTTCGAAGCAGTTGCTCTAAAGAGTTGTTTCGAACTTCAATCAAACCATTTCCTAAGATTTTTCAACCAGAAGATACTGAAATGGACACCACCAGAAAGAGAGGAAGGCCCAAAAGAACGTGGTTTGAGAAAAGGCTATGTCCGAACGAAATCTACATCCAGGGGACTGGCAAGATAGAAAGGCTTGGAGATTAGGAACCGGAAGCCGCAGGACGTTATAAACCCTGATATATAAATAGATTCATCGCCTGTTGTATTACCAGTCGTAAAATACAAAAATGCTGCATTTCTGGCTACGCATTATAAGTCTTATAGATATTGTAACTTGTAATCTCCTCAACTGTGAGATCAACTTCCTCTTACTTACCTATTTCTCTACTTATTTCGATGTTTGTGATTCGATATTTCCATAAGATAAGGGATTTTCATGATTTTATATGGGTTCACATTGCGACGGAATCGAGTCGTCTCATTGCGTCAGCATTCAGCGTCCAAAATTCCAGCCAAAATGACCTACACTGTACACGCATTCTGTGGACGTTTACCCACTTGACCACTGAGTCCGCGTGGCACACTCCTCTGGATGAAGCTGATTATCTTATTCCGAGATAAGTTTTTCAATTCGTTCTGAACTATAGTTGATTGCCAGAAGACTTCGAACCTGATACTCCTATGCTATGGAGGCACTCTGAGATTATGTGCGTAGCAGTCTGGAAATCTTCGAGACATAATCTACACTCGTAGATTATGTCTCGAAGATTTTCAGAGTCGGTGAGTACTGACTCACCATCTTCAACCAGACTAATTCAGTACAAATGCGTTTTTAGCCTTCAGAGGCTGATAAGAGTTCTGATCATTGTTCGGTGCAGGCTTAGGACTAGGTTTGCCCGCTTTTAGTTCGAGATTTTTATAATGTACGCCTTCTGGTATTTCGAGCTGGATGGGTCAGTCAGCAGGACTCTAATTCAGCCTACATTCTGTCTGTTATCATCAGCAGCTGCTACTGTCACTCCGACAATTGAAAGGTGGCGCATCTAGCGTTTTTAATGACGCGTTTAACAAAGAACCCGGTAGAGTGCATAAGCATAGGTCGCGAAAAATGGTTTTGGAAAGATAGGACTGCTCCAACGTGATATATGCTGTTCGCACCATACTGCTCGATAATAGGTATTATTAATTGCGATTTGAAAAATAAAGAGTGACTTTTCAGAACTCTTTGTAGGAAATTGTTCATAAAAAATATTGTTCTGATTTCTTGACAGAATGGCACTACTTCTTCTTCAACTTCCATCTCTGCGGCGGAGGTCGCCTATCATGATGGCTATCCTGACTTCCGAAACAACTGGTCTAAAGAATTGTTTCGAACTTCAATTGAACCATTTCCAAGATCTTTCAACTAGGAGTTTTGTCTACTTCCTACACTTCTTCTTTCTTTCTTATGTTGTATAAGCAGTCGTAAGATACAGAAGATGCTTTATTTCTGGCCACGCTTTATAAGTCCTATTGAAAATACAACTTTATCCCCTCAACTGTGAGATCAACTTCCTTGTGTTTGTGATTCGATATTTCCACAAGATAAGGGATTTTAATTATTTTTCTATGGGTTCACATTTCGAAAGAATTCAGTCGTCTCATTGCGTCAGCATTGAGCGTCCAAGATTCCATCAGCCCAAAATGACCTACACTGTACACGAAACATTATTCTTTCTTAGTGGGCGTTTACCCACTTAGCCACTGAATCTGCGTGGACTATAGTGGCACACTCCAATATTTATATTTTCCCGATCAAATCCAGCCTCTGAATGAAGCTTTTTTTCGATTCGTTCTGAACTATGGTGGATTGCCAGAAGACTTCGAAACTGATACTCCTATCCTATAGACTTGGGGGCACTCTGAAATTATGTGTCTAGCTGTCTAGAAATCCTCGAAACATAGTCTACACTCACGGACTCATCATCTTCAACCAGAACAATTCTGTACTGATGCTCTTTAAGCCTGTAGTGGTCTGTCATAATTCTGAAAAGAGTTTTGATCTTTTTTCGGTCCAGACCAAGCACTAGGTTTGTCCGCTTCTAGTTCGAGATTTTTGTAATGTTCGCTTTCTGGTGTTTCAAGCCTGGATGAGTCAGACTCTAATTAAGCCTTCAGTCTATCCGCTTTCATATGCATACTGCTACTGTCACTCCAGAAATTAAATTTTTTTCATTTCTAGTAAATCAATTGTTCATAAGAATGAGACTGCTGATCTCTTGCCTTAATTTTACAACTGAAATTCCAGAGCCCCTGAGAGGTTATCATTATTGTTTCATATTATTTATAGCTGTAGTGCGTGCAGCTTCGGCAGATTAATCATTCCATCAACGATTTAAGCTTGATCTTTCTGATGACATTTTCTTATTGTATGAGCCTTTTTATGTCCTGCCTACAACTTATAACGTCGAACTTTACCCATCAGCTATCTTTGCCACTGAGGTAGGCGAGGTTATGGACAGGGTTGAATCGTGTGGTGCCTTGGTTTGGGTTTCCTGCCCAGCACTCTCACTTGCGGAACAGTTGAGGATGAGATGGATTGTTTTCAGTCGTGTTGCCATTGAGTGAAATATTGTTATGACTTCACCATTCATCATCGTGAGAATGACCGCTAGTTTTTCCAATGATCCTGGATAATGAATCAGTGCCGTTGTATTCGCTGAAAAATCTACACATTGATCATTGCAGAAGTTCAAATAGTGCTTTTGTGTTGTATTAGAGGTATTTTGTGTTTTTCTACTCCTATGTCCTCGGTGGTTCGTTCTTGTTTGTTTTGTCCTGGTTTTCTAGATTGATGTCCTGATTGTCGCTTTTACAATGTTTTTCTTCATAGCAGCTCGTGGCGTCCAGCATGATCTACGAATTTCTCATCGTTCTAGCAGTACCGTGTAAAACTACTTTTTGCATTAGGTACTTTGTAGAAATGTTCATCCATATCTAGCTCTTCGAGGCTGTATATGAGACTTTTAGGAATAACTCTATGGTCGATATTAGAATGGCAATGGTTCTGGTGCAGAATATTCCCCACTGACTTTTGATTCGAAGTGCTAGATCCCGATATTTCAGTAATAATGCATGTACTCTGCATTGTTTAGTGAGTAAGCTCAAAGAGTACTGTTTCTAAGAGGTTTCCTGTTCACGACGATTTTCTGTATAGGTACCCTTCTTCGTTCATTAAAATCACATATCAATAAGGAATTTTATGTATTGTTTGTATTTTAGCGAAATTCTTATTCTCGTTCTAAACCACTGAATGGTCGAAGTATCGATTGACGACTAGCATTCTGGGTGCAATTCTATTTTTCAACATAAGGTATATCGAGTTTTTCCAGGAATGTCACGAGAACTAATTATAAGTTTCACCACTGTAATCATTCATCATCGGTATACAGCGCTAACGTGTTTCTCCATTAATTTATTTATTCAGCATATGTTTCAACACAGAATAGTAATTAGTGTTTTTCCGAATTTAAAATTCTACTGCTCTGAAACGAGCTTTTATAGAGTAATTTGCAATTTAATGTGATGATATTTGTTCGGACAATGTAAATCGTCGCATTTTCAATTGAACCGGCATCCACACAAACAACAAAAAATTCGTTTTTCATCGCTTGGCATTCCAGTGGAAATTAAACATTATCATCAGTGCTGATACACGGGCAGTGATTGGCACACCCGCATTTGGCTGGTCGAATCCTAACTACATGTTTTTGTAATTAGCCTTTATCGAATCTGTTGGCCTTAAATATTTGTGGTAGCATTTGCGTATTTGGTTTCCGCCCCATCGTCATCGCGCTTGGTTGTACACGCATTCTGTTGGTTGGGGTAGGTTTACCTTCAATTAATAGTGTTCCGTATATGTAGCAGTAGCCACTTTTAGCCATGCGTTGCCAGTTTATACTGGCTAATTGGAGCAGTTGAAGAGCAAATACGAGTTTTCTAATTTGTATCAGTCTATGGAAATAACCTAAAATCGGTTTTCTTGATTAGATGAAGAGTCGATTGAGATATTGAATTCTGAAACTTCGTTTTTAATTCATTGGGAAACGGTTTGATGCTATAGTTTCACTGAAATGTCTGAAATATTCGAACTTTGAGTCGAAAATAATCTTGAACGACTGGACCGAACTCACTGAAATCCGAGATCAATCATAATTTTCAGCCGTTATTATAATTTGAAATTCCATTTTGAAAAATTGCAAAAATTAGAAATCGTATGGGATCTAAATTGTATTTTAAGTTATTCAATGACATGAATACTTGGTCGGAATATCTCTGCTTGATTGGTTCGCGGGTCATGAGGTGGTTTTTTGGTTATAGAGATTCGAAAATTCATTTGTCGAATATTTTTCAATCCCAGTAATCTGATCGAATGGAAATTCTACTGTTAGTAACTCAATAGCGTTACAAAGGTTTGTGCAATTTATGTTCGCCATATATCTAGGAAATTTCGATTGTACATGAACAGTATAAAATCAGTCAAACAAAAATTTCAACCTTCAGCTTATTCGTGAGAAAAAAATTTCGAGTTCTTTCGACTCGTTGAAAAAACCAAACAATTTTTTTTTCGGATCCATTTAATTAATTTATAATACAACTTTGGTTGTTGCTGTTCAAATAAATGACTTATTTATGGAGGAAGCTAAAAATATGGTTGCTCGGACCATCGTTCAATCGTTGTCTAGTTTTCGAAGTACCTACTGATCTAGACGGGTTCGTCTAGATCAATATCCGTTTCTACTTTTGTTTCTCTTTCGGATTTGATTTGAAAATTGATATACTTAAAAAACTAAGTCAGTGGCTTTGACACGATTTTTCATATTGGGAAAAAATAAGTCTTGAGAGCTTTTGTTTTCATTCTATTCATTCATGACTTCAACTTTTTTGTCCAAATCTTAACCCAGAAAATGTCAAGTTTCAAAGTGGTTCTTTTCCAATGTTATCGGGTTTAAGGTCGACCGTATACAATTTCAATTTTTATCACTATAACATCGTGATGCGGTACTGTTTTGCAGTATTTTTTTTCGTTGGAATTAGAAGACACAGGCATTTTAAGCCTTAGATGACGGAGATGCCTATACGATACTAAAATCATTGACTTTAGTCTAGTGACTTTCTCGTTTTCACTGGGGTCCATATCAATATACTCAACCTAGATAATTAGAAATCAAAAGGATTGAGCTCTGTTGTGTATGCTCTTCAATTAATCAATCATAACATCATAAACGTCAATCCTATTAACATACATAATGCTGATGGATGGCAAAGTACCTACATGGGAATGCTAATTTCAATAACAGAAATCAAAATACGAACGAATCCATAGCAATTCTGAAAGCTTTATCAAGATGCTGTTATAATATTCCACTTATCAATGAATTTCGTTCACTTATCTAACTCTTCCCAATTACGAGATGTTTAGTTAGATTCTCTCTTAGGACAACGTAGCCTAGTATATGGGTTAGTTTTCAAGCGCTTGTCCTACTTAAACGAGTGCTATATCGTTTCGTGAAATGTCTGGCATTTTGGAATTTGAGCCAAAAATGGTTTTCAAATGATAGGGTTCGACTCCCTGATGATGAATAATCCTTGGTCCAATTCAATTCTGTTCGTGGGACCGGACCTCCGTCCGTTAGCACAATAACTTCGCGTAGGATGGTCTGAGATTTTCAGGTTGACTCCGGTTCCCAAATGCCAAGATTAAGTTCGTTAAACCAGCAAATCGCACAGGTCTTCCATAAAATGTGGAACGTTCAAAATTTTTTGTTCCTGAATATCTCAAAGCAAAACGAAATCAATAGAATGAAATTTTGCAAGAGAACATGCAAGATGCTCATAATGAGCCCCATGCAAAATTTTGTGGCCATTCAGGCATAGTTTCAACAGAACCATAGAAAATTCAATTGGAATATTGAAAAGAACAATGGTTTTATTTCCATAACGAGATATCCCATTCAAGAGAAATTCATGTTCTGTATCAATATTGATATACTGAATGTTCATGCATAATTTCAAGATGATCGTTATCATCGAACCATGGAATTAAATATTTCATTGTCAAGTTTGTATACAGATGTGGAAGAAACGGATGGAAACAGGGGAGTTTCAGTGTTAAATTCACGCTGGTTCGGAGTCCAGTGGAGCAGTGGAAGAATCGAAACCTCGGAGCGATGCGATGTTGAATAAGCGGCTGGTCTGTTGGAATGGCAGTCTGTAGTGAGTGGGGACAAATAACAAATTTTCTCTCCACTCTTATGGGCGCCATTGGCGGAAGTTATTGCTCAAGATATGAAACAAATAATTTCCTGTGAAAATTAATATTCAGGTTCTTTTTCGTCATAACTGGTTTGAAAATAAAATAATTAATAATTGGTAGCTGTCGAACTGTCGGAATAATTTGATTCTGTAATAGATCAAATATTTTGTAGCGTTTAGGTTACCATGGATGAAAACTGGCCCATCATGTAATTACCCAGCATTCGTATGGCAAGAGAAGTGGATGTGTGTGCTGCTGTTGAAACCAGTGCACTTGTTTTCTAGCAGAAAAATTGCCAGCAAGTCGATTTGGGCGATAGAACTGTTCGGAATATTTGAAAATAAAGGTTAAAAGTTATATAAGGTGCAAACCTTTCAGGAAATTTTTCCAGAGACCATTCCAAAAGAATGGAATTCTGGGAAAGATGATGGAAAAAGAGAATGAGATTAGTTCTTTTCTGAGCAATATCTTATTCACGGATGAGTCACACACAAAAAAATCAAGTTGTTACCGGCATAGTAATTTTTATAAAATCCGGTAACAAATTCTTATGTAAACGAATTTAAACAGGAAAACGGTATTAGCTAGTGATTTTACTAAAAACGTTCAGTTTCACTGTATGGCACCATTGTATCAATTTAACGTTCTAAACAAAGCAAAGATATTTTCCTTTCATAAATTTGCTGAATTATAATGGAAATATAATATCACCGGCTTATTGATTTCTACAATTAAGTAGAACTCGATTCACTTTCTATTATAAGGATTTATGCCATCTAGCCACGAATCTAAAATTTTCAAAACTACAGAAAGTCAGCGGTTAATTTGCTTTCCAACTCACTGCGACTGCGGCGAACGCGGAAGCCCGGAAGCCAAAGTAGAATTCGTGTCTCTAGACACGAGTTAGATCGTTGCTTGCGCGCGCTTCCCCACTCACTACAGACTGCCATTCCAACAGACCAGCCGCTTATTCAACATCGCATCGCTCCGAGGTTTCGATTCGATTCTTGCACTGCTCCATGGACTCCGAACCAGCGTGAATTGAACACTGGAACTCCCTGTTTTCCATCCGTTTCTTCCACATCTGTATATTATATTATAGTTCTCGAATAATTTCTAGAATATTATTCCGATCCTACTGAGATTTTTCATTCATACATTTGGTATCAATCTCAAGTCCTATACATTATTTTGAGGAAATACCATTGCTCACCAATGAACCAGCGCTCAGAAGCATCTGCTCAGGGCTTTCTCAATTTTTTATTGAGATATGGGTATTATATTTCGTGGTAAAATAGTGTAAAATTACATGAAGGCAGAAGAAGAAGCATAATGATAAGGAACTCAAATCTGCTATTGAGTATTGTATCGAAAACAGCACTGAGTTTGTTCCTCAAAACCGGAACAATCATCTCCTGGTTCTATCTAGAAAGAAATCCAGAAGGGCGGCAACGTCAAACGTCAATGAAGGTAATCAGTCCTAACCTAATTCTTCGCCCGCCTTGGGGGAAAAAGGAGAAAGGTACAATCGCAGGAGAGCGTCGCACGTCCCTTTCAGTACACGAAATGTAATTGACGTAAAATGGACCAGTACGCTCCCTCTGGGGTCCTTCGCATCCGCGTCTACACCAGGACGTGGTCTCCCAATTATGCCGCGGACCGACAGTGTCGGAACTTCGAAAAAACGGTTCAAGATGACTAAATGTGTTAGAAAATAATTATATTCTTTTGAATTTGTGGTGGTGTGAAAATGTATGAAAAGATTGGCACAGTTATAAACTGCGCAAAAAAATTAACGCACATTCTGAAAATCCCAATTTTAATGAAAGTTAACTCTACATTGACTTTATAACTTATTTTTTATGTTCTCTCGGGAGGTTTTGAACGAAACAAGATACATTAAATGGAAGAAAAAATCAGGATTTCACCGAATCTTATGTGAAAGAAGAGAAATAAACAATTTTCAAAATACTGGAATGCTGATAAGTGATTAATACTTGGTATTTCCCCCCCTTGCGTTATTACAGCTCGGCAACGACGGTTCATACTCAAAATGAGTGATCTTAAAATGTTCTAATCTAATCCTCCCAGATTTCTCTGAGTTGGATTCCTAAGTCATTAATGCCCGTACTCATAGTCGATGCTTCGTCAGTTCTCGTACTCAAGCAGTTCTCAAGCATTCCTTTTCATATCATATAGTACTCAAGCAATACTTCGTCGATGCTCAGCTCGGATGTCAAACTGTCATACAATTGTCAATATTCAAATTTCAAAACGTAAATGACGGATCTCCATGGCAACTCAGCAGTGATACCACAGAAAAAAGTGAAAATAACCAGATTCCGACGATGTTCGAGTTCTCCGCCGAGTTTTGCCGAAGGTTTGTTTATGAGATACGATCGTCGCTAAGCATGCGAGCTCGCCTCCGCCGAGAACGGCTTGAGTATGAGATTGAGATCTGACGGAGCATCGACTATGAGTACGGGCATTAGAGTAGCTGGATGATTTTCTGAATTTCTCAGCCTTCTATTGAGGTTGTCCCAAACCTGCTCAATCTGATTGAGATCTGGACTTCTGCTGGCCATTCCATTCGAGAGGCTTCAACCTCTTCAAGGTTCTCCTGAACGATGCGCGCACGATGGGGCCTGGCATTATCGTCCATAAAAATGAAAATTTCACCAATGTATGGGGCAGATGGAACTTCATGCTCCTCAAGAATATTACCTATATACCTATCAGCATTCATAGCTCCATTATCAACGACCACTAGGTCTGTGCGAGCAGTCAAAGATATTCCACCCCATACCATAATCGATCTTCCCCCGAAACCAGTAGTATTAAGGAAATTTCACTAAGCATATCTTTTATGTGGACGTCTGTATACAAAGGAACGTCTCTTCTCAATGGATATGCTCTCTCGCAAAATCCAAACGCTCCCTTCGATGAGCTGGGCCTCTTGCCGCGACACGAGGCCTTAAATCATATTCTCTGAGGCGATTTCTTATTGTCCCAGTGCTAATTTGCACCCCATGAGTTTGCTCTGGCTGATTTTGAAGGAGGCGAGCGGTTGCAAACCGAAGAAACTCTCAAGTAATGTTCTGGAATGGCAGTTGTTACCCGTGGTCTACCCTGCCCTGGTCTTCGGACATTCATATCTGTCTCCTGAATCGCTGCAACATTCTGGACACACTTGTATGGGAAACTCCAAACCTTTCTGCAATTCTTGTGTATGTCCAACCTTCTTCTCGCAAAACTATCGCTTGGGCACATTCCTCTTGGGTCAAATTACGTGTTTCACGTTGCATAGCGATTGAGTGTAGAAAATCAAACGAAAGAATTATTGATCACTAGAATTGATTTCAGAATGGAGCCAATACATTCAAAATCTGATAATCTGATCTTTCTTTATTCCTGCTGGGAAAAAACATCTGTATTGAAGAAAAACATTGAAAGTGGATAACATATGCATGCATAATTCTGATAAAAATAATTATCATTGAGAACACCGTCAGTTGTAGGATAAATTTGAGATTTTCATAATGTGCGTTAATTTTTTTGCGCAGTGTATTTTATACAGGGTGTTTCCTAAATGATGTGTCAATATTTATGGGGGTGATTTTCGGGCCCATTTCCAAAGACAAACTTCATTATGAACAAATGTCCTTAAGGTCTTACCTTTTGAGTTACAGGGTGGTAAAGTTTTGAAAAATAAATAATTTTTTATAAATATCTACCATAACACTTCAGATATTTCAATAAAGTTTCTCATACCTACATGGATCTTTTGAGGGTACTCCTCAGTTGAAAATTCTTCAATTCTAACATTCGTCGAGCTGTCTTTTTTAACTGTAAGTGGTAGGTTCTGTTTTTGTTGATGATTTTTATTAATTGGCATACTCTCTTCCTGAATATATGAATGAAACAGACTTAAGGAGCTCTAATTCTGGAAAAAGGGGAAAAACACAAAAAACGAGGGATTTCAAAAAAAATCTTCAAAACTCAATATCTCAATTAACGTGAAATTTCGTATAGGTAACATACTCGTATAACAGGACCAAATTTATCAGAAATGACCTGAGAAATAACGTCCTTCAATATTCAGTACGATTTACCCTGTAAAATATAGTTTTGTTAAAGAAATATCGAATTATCACTTATGTTTCTGATTATATTGTCTATATGGCGTTGCCTGGTTATGTCCCCTTTTGTTTTATTAACTCCGCACTTCTTTTGTCGTAACGGAGATAGCGAATATTTACCTGTGTGTTTTCACATATTGTCACTAGTTGCCTGGGCAACTTGTGTATAATGAAAATGTATGAGAAACATTTTTTGGTGAGAAACTTATTTCTCATTCTTTTTATATTGAATTTCATTGAAGCAGCTCCTCTGCTGGATAGATGGGTAAGGACTTATTAATGGAGGCCTTCGACTTGAGACGATCTCAAAGAGAAGAAATCTAATCACACGATCTATTATGATCACCGAAACTACCGAATACAAGACCAGGAAATGTCTCATGCAGTAATTGAATTAATTCACTGCCTTTATGGGAACTGATTGAATTTTGGAGCCATAAAGGTATTGAATTTTAGAGAGTATACGCTGAAGAGAGCTTCTTCAAATTTCCAATTCTTGTCCAATTGATGGGTTTTCATCAATAATTTCACGCTGCTTCCATATTGGTATTTAGACGACCTACTTTTTAAGCACCTCCAGCTCATCTCTCTTAATTCTACATTGAATCTTTTCAAAAATAGTCTAAAATATTTTTTCATTGTTCTTAAAATTTGAAATATTATGAATTATCATAAATTAATGAAGCGAAAGTCCTATTTTTCCACAATCTTTATTAAAATACTTACAAATTGACGACTAGTTTCAAGACTTTATATAGTCCCATCATCAAGTCAAAGATACACTGTGAATAAGTGTACTCCAGAAAACTTTCAAATAAATTAAATTATCCAACTTCAAAGAATGAGAGAAGAATGAATGATATGTTGCTTTTAAGAAGCAATAAACTAATGAAGTTGGATTGAATTCATTCAGGAGTTTTTGAACGTTCAGTAATTTTAGCGTGTATTTTTGAATTGATAATGGGACAACATGAAGCATGTGGGAAAATAAGACCTTTTTCGTTTATTCATTATGATGAATCTACATTTATCGTTCTTCCAATTTATTTGAATTGATATTTTCCGAGTATAACATCATTTTTTAGAACGATTTAGGAAGAAATAATAAAACTCGGGAAAGTAAAAAGAGATATCACAAATTCAGCACTGCTCTTGAGTTCGAATACAGTCGGGACAGGTGTAAACAGCCAGGAATATACCCTACGCCACTGATAGAACTACGGAAGCTTCATTCGGTCGGTCCCCTTCGCAGTTGATAAAAAAGATGTTGGGCCCTATTTTTGACGTGAAATTCGAATCAGCCTTGACTTTATGATCAATTTGATGGGCTCTCTATCTAGATTTTATGTTCCAATCAGGCTTTACGGTCGTAGTCGAATCAATAGATCCTTCTCCTCTGATTGATATTTGTGAGGAATCTTTGAATTCTATCTAGCTCCTGTGCTAAATGGCTACTGCTTCTTCATCATTCCGGCACATTTAAGAGGATAAGACATGATGAAGGAGCTTCCCATTAGTTTTAGAGGATGTTCATGAGAAAATGTTCAAAGTTATGATCTTCTAACCATATGGTAATGTGTTTCAATGAAAGACAATCCAATAACACAATTTTCAAACGGAAAGAGTATCTAGTAACATCCACGTGAAAATGTATGAATACTTGTTCACATTTTCTTTAGATTATTATACTTGAAAATGAACATACCATACAAGGTGTCCCAAGATGTTCCATAAAGCCAATATCTCGACTCTGAGACAAGGTTAAATGTTAAAAAAAAATATATTTTGAACTTAATCAGAAACTATCGTTAAAAACTTTCACCTGATCACCACCCCTGAAAAAAATACCGAGCAATCTGAATTGCATCATCATATTCTTCACCTACAAATAATTCCTCAGTTAAAGAATAATATAAAATGAACTACAATTTGTGGCGCATTCGCCATTTTGCGATTTATGTGATTTTTGTGTCGAAAGATAATCAATAAAGACAATAATGAAAAATCAACTCAAAGACACCTTGAAATAAAATGAAGCATCTCAATCCTTCAAACAATCAAATTAAAGAAGGTGTGAAAATAAGTTTCATCTATACTTACATCAATGTTTCGTTTTCCTCAATCAATTCTATTTACTTACTTTTTATTTAAGTTGCTGCTGAAATCGCCCCATGCATCTATTGCACTCATTCTGATATTTTTCTTTGTTGAGTGTTTTGAATTCTATATTATTTCTTATTTCTTTGATGATGTCCTCTTAACTTGTGACAAAAGGATGAGTAAGTAGGAAAAAAACACAAATGATAATTAACATTTTAAGAGTTGAATCTACGTAAAAAGATGAAAAATGGTTCAAATTTTCTTCTTTTACTAGGGAATAGTTCAAATCCATGGATAGTTTTTCAAATGACGGATTCTGATAATTGTTTTGCTGGATTTAAAAATACTTTCAATTGGAAATTGATCAAACAATAATATTAGAACTATCTGAAATTCTGCTTTGTAATAATATTCGAAACATCTCAAGAAATGCAGTACTTCATTGATTTTAGTCATTCTATCAAAACAATGGTCGTGCGATTGAAATGTTTAAATGAAACATCTATTCATTCTTCGAGCTCGAAGAGAAAAGACGACCATTGTTTTCATATTATCTCAGGAAATGTTGAAGTCTACATATTATCAATGTACACCTTAATATGAATTCGGA
Organism: Propylea japonica; assembly: GCA_013421045.1. Taxonomy (NCBI): domain Eukaryota; kingdom Metazoa; phylum Arthropoda; class Insecta; order Coleoptera; family Coccinellidae; genus Propylea; species Propylea japonica. The sequence continues at coordinate 37,025,003 of CM024239.1, forward strand.
ATTCTAGTTCTCAAAACATGCGAAAAATAATATTTCAAATAATCCGGGAACTATTCCACCGAGATATTTTGAATCTTTTTCCACCTTGAGAATTTCGAGGCTGGTGGCCACTCTATTCCTCTATGCATAAGAGAATCAAATGAGTATTTACCTCTATGGATATTCCAAATGTTATTCAAGATTTTTTATTCAAAGTATGTATATCATAAACTACTCGAAGAATCAGAAAACCTTTTTTTTAAATCACCCAAAACTTACTGCCACTTTTATATTCGTTATTAAATATAAACTCAAGTGTGCAAATTTGAAAAGGGTAAGTTTCGCTGGGTCAAATGGCCAGTAAAAAATCATCCAAAAAATCGTTCCTCTGCGGTGTCGGAAAAACCTAGCAGATCATGCAAAACGTGCCTTATGCAAATGATGACGAAGAAGTGCGAAAGAAATGGAGCGATATGAACTGAAGGAAAATGTAACCAGTCTGGCGTGATGAAGCTACCGTAAGCGGAATTTATGGTTGAATATTTGCAACAATCACGATAACTTTCGATTATTTCGAATCTGCTTCTACCCTGAAAATATTCAAGTCTCGTGGTCACTACATTCCCCTATAGTAACAAGCGCGCATAAAGGAATCAAAAAAGTAACTACCTCATTTGATATTCCAATATAACTCAAGATCTTTTTTGAAAATAACTTGAAAAATCGGGAAAGTTTATCATTAGTTTTAAAATTACCTTAAAATCATTTTTCAAACAATGTCTCAACTCATCTCTAGACGCACTTCCGAATTATGGCTTTGACTGCTTAATTCCTCATCATGGTGAATAACAAGCACCAAAAATTACTGCCACTTTTTTATTCGTTATTAAATCTAAACTCAAGTGTGCAAATTTGAAAAGGGTAAGTTTCGCTGGGTCAAATGGCCAGTAAAAAATCATCCAAAAAATCGTTCCTCTGCGGTGTCGGAAAAACCTAGCAGATCATGCAAAACGTGCCTTATGCAAATGATGACGAAGAAGAAGTGCGAAGAAATGGAGCGATATGAACTGAAGGAAAATGTAACCAGTCTGGCGTGATATAGCGACCCTACTCGGAATTTATGGTTGAATTTATGCGGGAATCAGGAGAACTGTCGAAAGGGAACGGAATCATCCCATTTGTTGTGAAAAATGGGAATGCACCTTCGGAACGTCAGAGGCGAAGACGTGTCGACCTTGATCCCTGAAAAACAATTTGGTCGCTGTCGAAACGGTGACATCATTAGCGTCACCCAAGAAAAAGGGGAGAATATTAAAACCGTCCTGTCCACTCGGCCTACCCCTTGAGTGACACGATAGATTAGGGTCCAGGAAATATCCTGCATTGTAATCATTGGCTGAGCAAAATATTCTGAAAAGTGTCAAAACTGTTCCACAAACGAACTTTTCGAATAATTAATACATATTCGAGTGCAAGGGGTTTTTTACTTCACCTTATATATTTTGATGCAATGGTAAATCTGCCCCCGCGGCCTTTTCGATTCATATTAACGGGATCGATTAGACATCGAAAAAAAGTAGTTCAGCCAACTTTTTTCTGTAAAAACACTTTATTCGATTTTTTTTCTCTAGTGAAATACAAAATTTTCGACAGGTGATTTTTTCTGATTGATTATTCGCTATCAAAGGAATAGACCTATATTTTTTATGCATTTCAGCTGAAAAATCGATTTTTAGAAAAAAAAAATTGAATTATAATAATTGGTTTTCGATTTTCAAATTTGTTCCCATTGGTCCTTTATACCCTGGATTTTTTTCCACAGAAAAATAGTTTTTGAGCGCTTGTCATAAGTCTGTAATTTTCGAATTTTGAGCCGAAAATGGTCTCGATAGGGTTCTACTCCCTGCTGACGAATTCGTGGTCAAATTCAATTCTGTCCGTTGGGCTGTCCGTCCGGCCGTTAGCACAATAACGTTCGAAGGGATTGTCCTGGAGACTTGAAATATTTCAGGGTGAGTTTGGTTCTCAAATGACTCGGTTAAATTCGTTAACCAGCCAAATCGTACAGGTGTTCTATAAAATATGGATATTCAAAATTTTTGTTCCTCAATATCTCATACCAAACGCAACTCATCGAAATGGAATGTTGCGGCCTTATACAAGATGGTCATAGTAGGCTTCATGTAAAATTTTATGGCCATAGTGTAATCAGAACCATAAAAAATTCAATTGGAATATTGAACAGAGGAAACTTACGAAGGGATTGTCCTAGAGACTTGAGATTTTCAGGGTGAGCTCGAATTCCAAATGCCGCAGTCAAGTTAGTTAACCAGCCAAATCGTATACAGGGTGTTCCATAAACAGTGTCCATTAAAAATTTTTGTTCCTCTATGTGTCAGTTGCAGGAACGTCCATTAAAATTTAAAGGTCCATTAAACTCTTAATCCTCCATTATTACAAGGAACTAATGGAGGATTAAGGGTTTAATGGACCTTTAAATTTTAATGGACGTTCCTGCAACTGAGCAAATATCTCAGACAAATTGAAACCAATCGGAATGAACATTCCAACAGCAGGGTGCTCATAATGAGCATCTTGCAAAATTTTCTGACCATAGAAAATTCAGTTGGAAAATTGAAAAGAAGAATCTCTATATTTTCATAACAGTTAACCGATTCGAGTGAAATTTATTTTGTCAATCAAAACTGGTATACTGAATGTTCATGCAGAAGATCGCATCATCAGAACCATAGAATTCATTTTTTTCAATTATTTTTTTAAATATTCAATCTCATATAAAATTTTGAGGTAAAGGTCTTATAGCTCCACCAAAGAACGAGCGCTCAAATGCTCCTGCTCGGGGTTTTCTTAAAATTCTCTATTTCAAGTTCTGGGGAAATTTTTGGAATGATTCATTCCCGGAAGATTCCTCCACGGTCTAAAAACTCTTATAAACGCATTTGCATCTACTACAGGGGGGTTCTGGCTCAGTAAGTGGCGTTTGTGTTCCTTTTCTGGCTAGTGTGTTAACCTCTCATTTTCTTCGATTGTTACCACGAACCAGACTAAAGAGACCTTGTTGTTCTTATTCACTTCGGTTAGTTATCTTTGGCTTTTCCATATAAGCTTTGAGTCGATAACGATATACTCCGTTCACGAAAGTTGAGCACATAGTAGGCGTTTCTTTATTTATCTAAAGTTGGCAGTATTTGCTGTCATAACGTAAAATAAATTCAATGTTGCCGAATGTACCCGGCCTCGTCCGACGAGCTTGCGAGTTATAAGACAACTCTACGCAATATTGACAACATTGCGTATCAATCTGACAAGGAAGTAAACATCATATCCTAAAATTTTAATATACACAGTGGAATATGTCAAATTATCATGGCCAACCGCGGCTAAACCTTTCGTGAACGGACTATAGGAATTCAGTGCTTTGATAGCAGCTTAACTAACAGAATGGATCACTATATCACTCCCTAGCATATTTCGATTTCAGATATTTTTACCCGAAAAACACTCGAATAGGATCCTAACGATAAAGTACACTCGGTTCTTGGCCATTATCGCAGTCTGTACTATTTGTCGTCTTCACTTGCAAATTTTGAGTAGTGTATACCTTTTCCCATTCTTCTTTTTCCATGAAGAGTTATATGAGAGACGAATTGAATTTATATCGAATTCGGTCTGGTCGGTCAGAAACACAATGAACCGGTATAGAAGACAACAGGGTTATTGAAACCTTGCTGCCGGAGTAATTCTGCAATACGTGCTGTAATATCCATGACTGTAGTTTTTTTTTTCGGATTTTTTCGTTTTCTTTCTGTCTCTAAAGCGGCCTACAGACGATCAACCTAGTTGAAGACTAAGTTGTAAACACGGCTTGTTGACGACCAAGTTGAACGTCTTTAGGCTGGTTGGTGGTTGATATTCCAGGTTGAAGACTAAGTTGATGATAGATCAAATCGGTTGAGATTTGGTGGGCGGAGACTGATGTTGACGACTAAGGCTACATTCAGATGATGAGCGCTTAACGCGCGTTTTGCTAACGCGCGTTTTAAACTACATGTTTTTTGAACGCCCATCATCTGAACGTTCAGATGATGGTTCTGTCTGAGATATTAAGGAACAAAAATTTGGAATGGTCAGATTTTATGGGACACCTTGTACGATTTGGCTGATTAACGAACTTAATTGTGGCATTTGAAAACCAAACTCACCTGAAAATCTCAAGTCTCAAGGACAATTCCTTAGAAAGTTATCTTGTTTATGGCCGGACGGCCCCACGGACCGGATCAGGGAGAAGAACCCAATCGTTTGAGACCAATTTCGGCTCAAAATTCGAAAAGTTCTTTCATTAAACCGGAATGGAAAAAAATGAGACCGATTGTGGTACCAATCCTTGGTCTAAATTGTTTCATTCAAGGACTGTGCTGCACCACATTGTCGCATATATCGTTTATAACAACATACATACAACGAAAGATCTCTTTCCATGTTCGATAATTTCTCCTTATCAGCCGACTAGTTCACTCGATGGAAACCACCGCTGAAATGATGTTTTCAACTTGGTTGACAACCGCTATTTTCACTTTCATTTGGTTTACAACATAGTTGACAACATAGTCTTCAACTAAGTTGATCGTCTGTAGGCCGCTTAAGACTGTCATTGAGCATAGTTTATGCCATCGCTCTCTGGCTCACCCTCAGCTGGTTTCCGGTCTTCCTAGTTATTGCTATAGTTTCAGGCCATACGTAGCTACCGGCAATATGCAGGCATCGAAAACTCTTCTTTTAAGGTTATTGGGATGTCCTTATTTTGAATAATTTCAGCCTTTCAAATCCATCCGAGTTAGCCTGATCTCTTTTTTATAACAGGTGTTTAATTTTCTTTAGCTTATAGAACCTTAATATACTCTTCTTTCACATATTCAAGCTGTGTGCCGTCAATGTGGCGTTGTGATGATTTTGGTCATTGAAATATCAATCTTCAATTTGACTCTCTTCAGATAATCACTAAGTTCTTCAAAATGTCGTTCAATTGCAGCCGTTCTTATTTATTAGGGGGATGTCATCTATGGTGTACGATCCGTTCACATTTATACTATCTTTTTCAACTCCATAGATTTGAAGATATTTTCTAGACCAACGTAAACAGTTTCGGTGATTATAGTTTCGCCTGATGGACTCTTCCTATTTTGATTCAATAAGTTCTCGTTACTTTTACCTGTCAGTATTTACAGTACCGAATAACATTTGATGGGTATTCTTGAAAATATTTTGCTTACAGAATATAAATTATTATTTGCCAAGTTCTCTGTTGTCTTCAATCTCACAGATTGCTGATATTTTGTTCACCATAAAATTCAAATTCGGTCGCAAATTATCATGTGGACAAAGAGAGTACGAATAGCAGACCCCCTCCTCAATCTTAACAATGGCAGATCCACTACGTCGCTAGCGTTCGACAGGCACCCTGTCGGCCAATTTCAGGATTAGTCTGCATTGTATTGATTGATCCCGTTCGTGCGGTATTATGAATTCATACTCGTCTTTTGTGTCCGAAACATTAACCGCAGTTTGCGATTGTAACAAGAGATTTCTCAAGAACTGTTAAACACAGAGGTGTTGCCCAGGACTTCCTTTTCGCATGGAAATTCGACCAACGGTTTACAGATGCCTGTTTAGAAATGAAGCGAATTCGATTCGCCTGCAAATTCTTCAATTTCGTTTCGTAGAATGTGCAGTATTCATTCAACAGAATCCGATTACATTGATTATATTATTGAAATACAGGGTTATGGTGATACTAGGTGGTTCATCATGATTTGTCAATATTTATGCAATATCCTCTTATTCGACATGACAGCCACTATTATCATACAAATTCTCATTTGTTTCCTTAAATTACATTTATCGACATAGGTTTGCAGGTCCCGCCTCATTTCCTCAGCTGCATCAATAATCCTCTATCTAAGAATATCGATATTTGTAATCGGCGTCATTTGGTCGTATTCTAAGATTTTCTCATATAGACCCCCTACATAAAAATCCATAGGCGTTAAATCAGGTCTACTTACCAGTAAAGGTATTGGAGGGTACATTTTTATTTTGAGGTAGAAGAATATAATCTACGTAAATGAAACGAAGATAAAAAGTGCAATATTTTTATAACTCTTTTCCGACATGACAACCGTCAATTCTCATAGAAAGTTTCCTGAAATTACATTTAGCGAGAGAAGTTTGCAGGTTCCGCCTTATTTTCTCAGCTGCATCAATAATCCTCTTTTTGAGGATATCGATTTTTGCAATCAGCGTCATTTGGACGTAATCTAAGCTTTTCATATAGACCCCACACATAAAAATCCATCGGCGTTAAATAGGGTCTCCTCGCCGGCCATGTTATGGGTCCACTACTTCCAATCAATATATTTGGGCAATTCTCTTCCAACCATGCTAGAACATTCTGTAAACAAATCCAAATTATCGGGCAGCAAGTATGGCATGTAATTTGATATGATGATAGCCCAATAATGTTCGAACATGGTTAAACGAGAAGCACCAAAAGAGATTCAGTCTAAACGTGTTGATGGCCATCATATAAAATTAAATGCCATACTTCCTGCCTGATAATTTGGATTTGGAAACAGAATATTAGGTCATGGATGGACGAAAATTATCCAAATAAATTGATTGGAAGAAGCGAATGGTCAGCGATTAGACCCGATTTAACGCCGGTGGATTTTTTATGTGTAGGGTCTATATGAAAAGCTTAGAGTACGAACAAATGACGCTGATTGCAAATATCGATATTCTGGGAATGAGGATTATTGATGCAGCTGAGGAAATGAGGCAGAGCCTGCAAACTTCTGTCGCTAAATGTAATTTAAGGAAACAGATGAGAATTTGTATGAGAAATGACGGTTGTCATGTCGAACAAGAGTTAGAAAAATACTGCACTCTTTATCTTTGTTTCATTAACGTATATTAGTTTCTTCTACCTCAAAGTAGAAATGTACACTCTACTACCTCAACTGTAATTGGGTTTTTCTTGCTTTATTTTTGAGAGGCTGAGAGGACGGAGAAATTTTGAAAGCATCTGCAGAATAACCATAATTATTTTTTCGAGAAATGCGATTCAAAATTGTAAACATTCGGTGAAAATTCTTCAATTTTAACATTCATCGAGTTTTTTATAACTGTTAGTGACAGGTTCTGTTTTTATTGATAATTTTTATTAATTGGCATCCCCTCTAAATAATAAAACGGACTTTAGGAGCACTTCTTCTGGAAAAAAACGAAAAAAACAAAAAAATGAGGAATTCCAAAAAAAATTTAAAAACTCAATATCTCAATAACGGTGAAATTTCAGATAATATATTATAGGACCAAATTCATCAGAAATGACCTGAGAAATAACGTCCTTCAATATTCAGTACGACTCACCCTGTACCTAACCCTGTAATTGAATTTTACGGAACACATTTTAGGTATTCCAAGAAACTCGTTTTCACTCCTGAAATATGTTCTATTTAACATTTTTCCATAACGATGGATCTGGTAGTTCAAAATTCAATAACCATAAAAACTTTTAAGTGATTTTGCTGCCTTAAGTGATGAGACAATCACGTCCTCCTAAGAAAATCGAACTGTAATTGACTTGGCAAATGGAATTTTGACGCTATTTAAAAGAGCGGTTCAAGGAAAAAATTAAATTGCTTTTTCAACTCCAGCAAACTTGTTTATATTATATGGGAAAATCGATTATTCCCATATGAATTTCCTGAGAACATTTGTTTCATTCTTTTCAATCATTCATTAACTTAACTGTTCAATTCTTCAGAGTATATCTTGAATTTCAAGTTTTAAATTGTTTCTTTTGGAAGATTTTGTCTTTACGGTCAGGCGTAGGCACCACCATTTTGACCTGTTTTTATGAATGTTTTTGAGCGCTCGTTCTACTCAAACGAGTGCTATATCGTTTCGCCCAAATGTCTGTAATTTTCGAATTTGGAGCCGAAAATGGTCCCAAACCTAAGGGTTAGACTCCCTGATGATGAATTCGTTGTCAAATTCAATTCTGTCCGTGGAGCCGTCCGTTAGCACAATAACTTTCGAAGCGATTGTCCTAGAGACTCAGGATGAGTTCAGCTCCCAAATGACTCGGTTAGGTTCGTTAACCAGCTGAATCGTACAGGGTGTTCCATAGAATAGAATGGAGATCGATATTCTGAATGTTCATCTGAAATTTTGTGGCCATATTGTTAACAGAACCATAGAAAATTTAATTGGAATATTGAAAGACGAATGTTTTTTTTCATAACAGAATATTCGATTCGAGTGAAATGTATTTTGAAATTGAAAACTAATATACTTAAGCCAGGTTTCATGAAACTCCGATCACCTTGATTTTTGAAATGTTATCACTTGCAATTTTCACTTCATTTTTGACGTAAACCATCCATTTAATTCAAAATCAACGATTTGATTGCCCGACCACGCTTTATGAAACCCACTGTAGAAGTTCATGCAAAATTTCATGAGGATCGCATCATCACAACCATAGAATTGAATTTTTTTTATTTATATTTTTTACATATTTCATTTTTCGTTTAATTTTCAGAATATAATTCCGATTGTTACGAGATTCTGCATTTATATATTTGGTATCAATTTCAAATCCCATATAAAATTTGAGGTAATAGTTTTATTTCTCCACCAAAGAACGAACGCTCAAAATCTCCTACGGGTTGCGGTATTTGACAAGACTATTTCCTGAGTGACAACAACTGTCAAGTTTTGCCGCGGGTAAACGCAAATAAACTGCTGACAGGTCCTGCCAAACAGGAACCATTTGTAATTCAAAATTGCGCGTTTCTGATTGGTGCAAATTACGAGAAGGAAAATAGTCACGAAAAAACTCCTTGCAACTTTTCTGACCGGAAGACTACCAAAATACTGTCTCTTGAATGTTGACCACCAGGCTACTGAATAGACCTCATTCTTCTTATAAATAACCATGAAATAGCTCAATCTTGTTGACTACTAAGCAAAATCTTGTTTAGACACAAGATAACTGTAGTCTTATTGAATAGATCAAAGTCATCAAAGGAGTTTCCTCAGATTTCAAATCTCGGTGTTGTCCCAAAATCCGCTTCCCGCATGGAAATTCAACTACTTGTGTAGGCTTCATTAGAGAACATAAATTCGCTCACACTGCATGTGTAATTACAACCTGAAGACGTCCTGAGTTACGGATTGAATGTGAAAACGGATATGAATAAATCGCACGTAGATTCCCATTATCCCCGATAAGACTTAGTAAACCTCATTTCGGAAGAAAATTGAATGTTTACCTCCACAGGCGATATTCTCGTTCAAGTTCATTTGGCTGATTAGAATTGAATGTCTAAGGATCTTTAAATGTTACAATAGTGAAGTTCACTCATTACTAGGCAAAACACACTGAAGGCTGAAAAGTTCCTGATAAAAGATTATAAATATTTGTAAGTTATGTCGTGTTTTTTGAGCAGTGATATAATTCATCGAAACAAGCCTTTCTATAAAATATCATCATCTTCCAATAAAAACGATCCTCTCGTTACCAGCTCAGATTTGATTCCCATGATTTTCTGTCATTTCAAGCAGCGAGAGTAGCTGTTACAATTCTAAACAACGAGTCAGGTGCCGTATTCTCGAGAAGTGATATTCGAAAACGTATACGAACTTCATTGCGCGAGTCCCTGTTTTACCTGCAAAAATGCACACCGCGCAATGAATTTCGAATACGTTTTCGAATATCACTTCTCGAGAATACGGCACCTGTCTGTTTTCTTGAAGTCGCAACCGTGTTGTTTATTTTTGAGAGCTCGTTCTACTTAAACGAGTGATATATCGTTTGGCACAAAAGTCTGTAATTTTCGAATTTAGAGCCGACAATGATCTCAAACGATAGGGTTCGACTCCATAATGAAGAATCCGTGGTCAAACTCAATTATGTCCTTGGAGCCGACCGTCCGTTAGCATGATAACTTTCGAAGGGATCGTCCTAGGGACTTGAGATTTTCAGGGTTAGTTCGATTTCCAAATGGCTCGGTCAAGTTCGTCAACCAGCCAAACACAATTTTGTAGCCAAAGTGTAAACAGAACCATAAGAAATTTAATTGGAATATTGAAAAGAAGAAAATTCATGTTTCCATAACAAGATATCTGATTCGAACGAAATTTATTTCATGAATGAAGATTGTTACTCTGAATGTTCATGCAAAATTTTGTGGCCACAGTGTAACAGAACCATAAAACATTCTATTGGATTATTGAAAAGAAGAATATTTATATATCCATAATAGGATAACGATTCGAGTGGAATTTTTTTTGTGAATGAGGACTGATATACTGAATTTTCATTCATGTGGCCATAGTGTTAACAGAACCATAAAAACTTCAATAGCAATATTGAAAAAACGAATCTCTATATTTTATAACTGGATAACTGATTCGAATTAAATTTATTTTGTGAATCAAGACTGATAATTGAATATTCATGCAAGATTTCAAGAGGATCGCATCATCAGAACCATAGAATTCAATTTTTTCAATTATTTATTTTTTTACATAAATTTCTTTTTTTGACTAATCTCAATCTCAAGTCCCATATAAAGTTTTGAGGTAATAATCTTATTGCTCCACCAAAGCACGAGCACTCAGGACTTTTCTTAAATTTTTCGAGTGTCATACTGATTACGCGAATAATTTTAACAATGCCGCATAGGGATTCAAATAGTGAACTGGTTGCACTTGAAAAGTTTTGAATATCGTGAAAATAATGTCAAAAGTGTGCTAGAATTCAGAGTGATTATGAAACTGTTCGTGTGCAACGAATGATAAATAAAGCGTAAAATCATTCGTAATATTGCACGACAAGAGATTGGGCAACACAAACAGATCGTTATGATTTCTGTCAATAATTTAATTAATTTATTTATCCATCAATTCATTTATTTATTTGAACCTAATTTTGTTATCAAAAGTTCACATCAAAAGACATTGAAATGAAAATATAAATGTAGAACACAAAAGTAATATACAGGGTGTCCGGGGAATAACTGTACATACTCTTACCAGAGATAGAGTTGCACTAGCTGACTACTGATTGACTATTTAAAATTAATTTCTGGGGTTCCCTAAAACTACAGGGTGTTTTTCAAACTTCATGGAAATACTTAGACCATCATAAAATCCAAAGCTATTGACGGATATTATTGAAACTTGGGGGGTTATTGGCACATGCTAAGGTCGAGTCAGAAATATATCAACTATTTCATTATTCCAGGGCCGGACTCATTAATCTTCATTTAAAGTGTTCAGGGTAAAAAAAACACTTTGTATTTCGAATTACGAATAATTGATTCACTTTTTAGAAAGAAGCTAAATTATGTTTCAATTTGTGGTATCGCTTAAAGTTGTCACATCCAAAATTATTTTTTTATGAATTTTTGAATTTGGAAAAAGTTCGAAAAATTGAATTTATTTACCTGAACAGGACTAAATGTCAGTTGCAGGAACGTCCACTAAAATTTAAAGGTCCATTAAACCCTTAATCCTCCATTAGTTCCTTGTAATAATGGAGGATTAAGAGTTTAATGGACCTTTAAATTTAATGGACGTTCCTGCAACTGACACTTAGTCACCTGTGTGGAGGTCGAAAATAAATAATAAATTTTCTTTAAAAAGTCACTGAAAGTGAGAAAGACTATAATAATTTGTTGATATACTGGGTGGCCACCCTAGACGCGGATCTCATGGCGATGAAGTGAATAACGGTATATTGCGAAAAAAAAATGATTGGCGACATGTATAGGGTATACATAAACATATTTCAAAATTATTCGTATGTATACCGGTGTTCATTGGAAGAAGTGTCACTTTGATCTATATCTTTGTTGTCAAACACCCGGTATACATACGAATAATTTTGAAATATGCTTATGTATACCCTATACATGTCGCCAATCATTTTTTTTGCAATATACCGTTATTCACTTCATCGCAATGAGATCCGCGTCTAGGGTGGCCACCCAGGTATATCAACAAATTATTATAGTCTTTCTCACTTTCAGTGACTTTTTAAAGAAAATTTATTATTTATTTTCGACTTCCACAAGGTGACTAAGTCCTGTTCAGGTAATAAATTCAATTTTTCGAACTTTTTCCAAATTCACAAACTCATAAAAAAATAATTGGGGGATGTGACAACTTTAAGCGATACCACAAATTGAAGCATAATTAGCTTTTTCTAAAAAGCGAATCAATATTCGTAATTCGAAATACAAAGTGTTTTTTTTACCCTGAACACTTCAAATGAAGATTAATGAGTCCGGCCCTGGAATAATGAAATAATTGATGTATTTCTGACTCGACCTTAGCATGTGCCAAAAACCCCCAAAGTTTCAATAATATCCGTCAATAAGTTTGGATTTTATGATGGTCTAAGTATTTCCGTGAAGTTGAAAAAACACCCTGTAGTTTTCTAAGGAGACCCAGAAATTAATTTTAAATAGTCAATCAGTAGTCAGCTAGTGCCACTCTATCTCTGGTAAGAGTATGTACAGTTATTCCCGGACACCCTGTAGATTTGATAAAAACCAGCATAATACTTTCTTCAAACAAACGAAATTTTTATAATGTTTATAGAGTCATACTCTTCTGGCAATGCATTATAAATTTTCATTGCATGGTGGTTTACCATGCTTTGTTACTGTGAGCCTATGATACAGGATCATGCACTCGCGCGCATTTCTGCTATCATAAGAATGGTTGAATGAAAATGTGCAAACTGAACCAAAGCCTTATTAAGATCAATATCCCAATTTTTATTCCAACACAACGGTATATTGAATAATCATAACACGAGAGAGAAAGATCTCTTTGATGAGTTCTGTCCCTCGCCAAAGACATACACATGAGAGTATACTGTATAATCCAACTGATGTTACTCATTGTTTCTATTGTTGGATATCTTGAGAGTTATTGGTTTGATTCTACTCATTCAGGAATTCATTTATTCATTTTAAATCTTGAACTACCTTGAAAATTTCGTATTTTGAAGTTGTTCCTTTCGGCCTACGACCGACCGAAACACGATAACTTCAAGTCAGACGTTTTCTTAATTTTGTTGATCAATCCGTGATGATAAAATCAAATCAATCAGTCAATTTCTTCAGGAAATGATTTATCTCATTTGAGTCGAAGAAGCAATTAAAAAAATTTCTCAGAGATGATTTTTCAATCGGTAAGGCCAAGTATAATCGTAGTTTTGTGAGCTGTGTGGCTTACAGCTTCGAACTAGTAAACGATAGATGCAATCCGCTTCTAGGAAAAGAATATTCTAGCGGTAGCAAGCATTAACAAGTAGCAGTCTGATGAGTAGAGTTACAGTTACAAAGCCTCATCAAAAAACAATTGATATTTTTCTCGCACAAGCTTAGCAGCTTCTGAAGATTTTTGTTGAATCATAGAGAAATCAGTATAATCATAACGATATAATGGTATATGAAACATAAGGTGAATGAAAAATACTTTACCCCACAAGTAACAATTTATTCCTCAAAACCATTAGATGCCTATAAAGCTTGATGAACAAATATTCCATCGAAAACACACGGAAAAAATTGTTTTCTCCAATTAAGTATATAATAATGATTAAGTAAATGATAGATTTATATATGAGCAAGAATATAGTATACTTAAATCAAGGATGCCTTATTCTCAAAGTTCAAATATACCATATACTCCCACTAGTGAATAATATACTACAATGTAATAAAATCACTATAATTGACCCAAGAAATTTTTTATATTTCTTCTAAATTAATCTTTTTTATCAAAATGAGTATTCAAAATATTTCGTTCGAATATAAAATATGTTCAAGACAAGTTTTCAGATTTCTTCATTTCAGCAGCACTTTCATTTGGAGAAAATAAATCTTATACTTGAATGAAAGTAATATTTCTACTCAAACCAAGATTTAATTAGTTTTAAAACAAGTACATCGTCTTCTCAGTTCAAAATTCTCAAACTACTTGATCTGATACATCGAAAAATTCTGATAGAGTATAGTTATATTAATGGTAAATGTATTACTTATTTGATGAAAATCAATCATATACTTGAAAGAATAATAAGATAAATGTTAAAGTGAGCATTGTATATTCTCGACTGAAGAACGATGATATACTTCCCTTGAGTGTAGGTATATGCTTCGATGAATATATTGGTATGTATTCTCATTCGGAATTCAACTGACTTTATTATGATAAGGTATTTATTAAGCATTCCCTACAGGGTACTATCACGGCTAATGAGAAACTAAAGTATCTGATTAAATGAGCAATTATTACTTTGATCTGATTCGAGATTATATCATTTATTGGGGTATATTTTCTTCGATGATTGATCAATCTTAAACCTCAATTGATTCTGTTTTCCTAAAGTGAAAAATTTGCAATGTATTTTATGTGAGTTCTATCTAATTTTTATTCTGAATGAGACAGACATGTTATATATTGCAAATTAAGATATCTCTGATCAATATCAGAAAACAATAACCATTTGATATTCAAGATTTACACAGTCATGTAAGTCTGAAGAAAATATACCAATAAATAATTTCGAATCAGATCAAAGTGAGAATTTTCCATTTAATCAGATACCATAGTTTCTGATAGAAGGTGAAGGTACCCTATGAGAATGCATAATACAAAAGGTCTCAATAATAAAGTCATTGAATTCAGGACGAGAAAACATACACATAAATCGAAGCATTACTTACACCTTACTGATGATGAAATTTCAATTTCCTGGTAAGCTATTATATCATCTGTGAAGAATGTAATATTTGATTGAAAATAATATCCAACACACGGTATAGAACCCCTTACATATTCAATAAGGCTATAAGAGTAAAATACGGAATCAGTGGAAATAAATTTATTGAGTACTGTCAAAAAAATGGAATATATAACTATAAAAAAATAGTTTTTTACATAAAAAGGTAAAACATTTTAACATTACATTCGTCAGAAATATAAGTGAACAATAATTTTTACTAAAGAGGAACATAACTATTGCCTTAGAAATAACATGCGTAATGAAATCTTGAAGAAAATTTGTATGGAAAATAATGAGTGTGGCATGCTTCATTATAATAAAAGTCACTTACATTAAAAAACTATTAATAGGAATACCAATAGTGTCATAAATACATATAATATATAGTACATATTATTAACCTGCTTTTTCATAATTGTTGTTAATATGTGAAATTTCGTGAATAAATCATTATTTTTTATAATATTTAATAGTCATGAGTTACTAAAAAGTATTCCCTTGGGCGTACATAACAGTCTCGTATCTCGTACAGCTTACATAAAAAAACAAGTTCTGAGTTGCTTGCAAATAGGTATTTTATAAATTTCACCAAAGTTGCAATGAGTAAGTTCAGATATGTCTAGCAAGAGTACAATATTCAATTCATACATTATTTCCTTAGTTGAATACCAATATGTGGAATCAAAATTATTAAAACTCACCTAATAATATTCTCCACTCTCTGAATAAAGTGGTCCTTATTCTGTGAAATCATTCAAGGTATGAGATTCTTCAAGTCATCGTTGTACTGTGTTTTCTGTTGAGACATCTGAAAAACTTGGAAATTTTCATGAGTGAGAGATGACTATTCAAAACTATCTGCTGTAATAAAAAGTGATACAAAATTAACTATGAAGGAAACTGATAATAGCAGAAAAGACCAAGAGCAGGAATAGGTTTAAGTTCTTAATTGATGAATAATTTTCATAATAGGGGCTTACCTTGAAATTTTCCAAACATAGTGGATCCTACATCCCCAACCTCTCATCCAATTTTCATTTCTTGCTGTAGGTCACATCACAACACAAAAATTACTCGTTTTATGATATAGGAACACGGGGCACTTATCACAATCTTGACGCGCTTCAAATTGATCCGATTGGAAAGTAGAATTTTCTGTTGCAAACTGTACAGAGGGCGCAGTCTAGTATATTGTTGAATTATATTCTTGAATTTAGTGGATGAAAGAATTTATTTATTGAATTACGACAAACACTGTTTACAGTTGATAGGAAGGATTTCATTGGCCAATTCTAATAACGCGCCTTCTAGTATATTTGAATTATATTCTTGAATTTAGAGGATAAAGGAATTTATTTACTTGAATGACGATAAACACCATTACAAGTGCATAGGAAGGATTTCATTGGCTAGTCTAATCACTTGAATGAATTCGCGTTCGCATTTCAGTATCCTAAGATGAAGAATATGCAAAATGCAAATACATTTTGGGTTATGATTGGTTTTCTATTAATTGGATGGTTTCAATTTTCTCAAATTACAAGATTTCGTTACTACTTCGAAAATAAATCTACATATCACAAAAAAGATTTAAAATACATATGAGATTTTTTGAAACCCCGAGTTTAAGCTGATAATGCTCTCAAACGACTATTTCTGATACATGATTAAAAGTATGAAATGTGTACGAGAGTCTCGGAAGAAATAAGAGAACACTTGAAATTTTCAGAATCAAAAGTTATATATATATATATATATATTATCAAAAAACCCAATTACCATATAATGGTGTAGGGTGTTACATTACATTTCAAATAATTAATTATCATCATATAATTTTAAAGTAATTCATTTTCATGTACAAATTTGGTCCATAGTTTCTTGTCCAGTGCCATATTCCTTGCTCTATTCCATGTTTGTCCTCTTCTATTGATTATTTCGGTGATTGTTCCGTTCCATGTCAGCTCTGGTCTTCCTCTCTTTTTCCTCTTTTGAATTTTGGCCTCCCATATCTGTCTAACTGTCTCTCCATATTTGCTCTGTTCAGATGTCCCCCACCGCTAGTTGTCTCTCTCTATGAAATTATGTATTGGTTCAATGTCTAGTTCTTCTCGTATTCTTTCGTTTCTCATCCTACTCATTCTAGTTACGCCTTTACTCTTCTTAGGTATTTCATCTCCACTGCCTGTATTTTACTTTTCTGTCTGCTATTCAAGGCCATGATTCGCATGAAAATGTCAGGGTAGGTCTGTATATTGCTCTATACACGTTCATCTTTGTCTCTGGAGATTTCCTTCTTACCTATGAAGCTCTTATTCATCGTGTGGTACAATTTAACTGTGTTCTCTATTCTCTTAGTGATTTCCACATCTTGTTTTCCCTCTTCATCTAATTCAACTCCCAGTATCTGATATTTTTTACCTGTTCTATCGTTGTTCTGTCTAGCTCTATGTTAAGTCTTCTGAGTTTCCTATCACCATAACTTTTGTCTTGACTTTATTTATTTCCTACCATACCTTTTGACAACTCATTCCAGATCTTCATATTTATTTGTAAATCGTCTCTTCGTCCAGTAATAACAATAATGTCATCTACAAAAGCACATTCTGATATTTCCACCCTCTGCATATTTTTGTGTCCTACGTGAAATTTCTTTGTTCTTCTTGTGCATTCCTTTAAAATCTCGTCCATGAATATAATGAATAGTACCGGACTCAAACTTCCTCTTGCCTTAGTCCTGTTTTTGTGTGGAATGTTTTTGATGTTCTATTGTGGCTTACAATCCGGTTTTTATTCAATCTGTATATATTTTTATAATGCAGATCAATTTTCTATCTATTCCTCGTTTCTTCAGTATTGTCCACAGTTTTTCTCTGTCCACCTTGTCAAAAGCTTTCACCAGATCAATAAAGCCCAGGTACATTTTCTGTTCTCTTGTTTTGCTTTCTCGCACATATCTTCATATGCCAATCCTCTGGTATCATTTCTTCTTTCCATGCTCTTTCAAATATCTCCAGCAATGTGTTCAATCCAATTTGTCCCAAGTTCTTAATCATCTCTGATGTTATTTGTCACTTCCTGGAGCTTTTCCATTCTTCAATGATGTTATCGCTTGTTTCAGCTCATCCAGAGTAATTCCACCATATTCATTCTCTTCGATATCTTCTTGCTGTTCGTATCTATCTTCTACCTCGCTCTGTCCTCCGTCCAGTAGTTCTCGAAAATGTTCTCTCCATCTATCCATTATTCATCGTCACCTCTCATAGAGTTCCTTCTTTATTCTTTATATTTACACTTTCATTTGTCTGTCTATTTCTTTGCGCTTTCAGGACTCCATAAAACAGTTTTTGATTGGTCTTAAATCGTTTTCATTTTTGCACCGAATTCTTCCCATTTTTCCTTTTTACGTGACAATATAAGTTCTTTAACTTTCTTTCTCTGGTTTTTATACTGTTGGTAATTGTCTGTAGTTCTTTCATTCAAGTATTTTCTCCATTTTTCCTTCTTCATCTTCACTTCAGCTTTCAGTTCTTTCGTCCACCATGCTGTTTGTTTTTTCTTATTTGTTTTCCTGTAGCTTCCACAAACTTTTCTTGCTGATTCTATAAGTATATTTTTGAATTTAGTCCACATGTTGTCAAGTGTAGAGCCTTCTTGTTGATATCTTTCTTGCTCGAATCTCCTTTCAGTTTCTATTTGTATCGTTCAGCAATTTCTCTGTTAACCAATTTGTAGGTTCTCAGCATTCATGCTCCATCTTTTTCCCCTGGTTATTTCGGTTGTTCGTTGTACTAATTCCATCCTTTTGACTTTAGCTATCACTACGTAGTGGTCACTGCCTATTTCTGGTCCTCTTCTTACTCTTGAATCTAAAACAGTTGATCTAATTTCTTTTGAACCAATATATATAGTCCGTTCACGAAAGGTTGAGCACATAGTAGGCGTTTTTTTATTTCTGAAGTTGCCAGTATTGCTGTCATAACGTAAAATAAATTCAACGTTGCCGAATGTAACCGGCCTCGTTCGACGAGAATGCCAGTTATCAGACAACTCATGCAATATTGACAACATTGCGTATCAATCTGACAAGAACATAACCTAAATTTTAATATACACAGTGGAATATGCCAAATTTCCATGGCCAACCGACGGCTCAACCTTTCGTGAACGACTATAATCTATTATCGATTTCTCTCCCCGGCTACTAACCTCCCTTGGGATCTATGGATATTTTTATGTTCAAAAGTGTGTTGGTTATTAACATAGAATTAAGTATACAAAAGTTAAGTAGTCGCTCACCGTATTATTCCTTATAGTTATAATATATAAGTTATATAAGATATATAAATTATCGTTTGGGTGAAGAATAAATTTCTGAAGATGTGCACGGGTCATCTTTCATCAACTGAGTCGGAATGCACTCAAAAGAGTAAAAAAAATATATTTGCATGTTATTTTTCAGGTGAAGTCTGAAAATTAAGAAAAAACATTGAGTTTTTAAGTTTACATTCCTCATTTTTAAGTTTGTCATCCATCATTTATTTTTAAGGTTTATAGGGTGTTAGTGTTCACGAAATACATAATCATTAATATCTCAGTTTTTTTCAACATATATATCGATATTACTAGATACAAACATTTCACATAAGAAAAATAATCTTACGATCAAACGATCAAATCTTTACTGTTGGAGATGCTCAAGAAGCACAAAGTTTTTACTGTTTTTCAAAATACGTGTTCTGCTTTTACAAGGTTACTGTAGTAAGTACCCTCCTATCTGGCAAGGAGCATTTGGAAGATATTTTTCTTTAATTTTAATAAATAGATATACGAGTATTTTATGTATTTCATAGGTTCAATGAACTCTCTGTGATGTAATTTTATTTTAAGAATTAACTGTAGGTATTCATTGTTTTGAGGTAGAGTAAAGTAGCGGAAGCAAGACTTCGCCTCCATATTTTAGTGTATTGTATATTACAGTACAACTAATAAAGACACTTATTATTATATATGATGATTTCCGAAGAGTTATTATCGTTAGGTTGGAAAGAATCTGTATAACAAACTCCTTAGTACATACATTCTTTCATTCGTATTAAATGATAATTTTTTGGGTGAAGCATATTGTACCCATCTATTAAGAAGTATTCTAAAATACTTTTAGTCATTTAAAATATAACAACTTTTTCACTCAACTCGTTCGGATTGAAGATATGCTGGAATCAAATTTAACATTTCAAGACTATCTAGTCACTCTACCCGAGAATTAATTTTTTTCTTAATTATTACATTGAGAATATCAATTATTCCGAAATATTATATGGAATGTTTTCTCTTAATGAGTAGATGATATTTTCAAACCGTAATTACCGTTTAGTTTAATGGAGTGTAGTAATATTCTTAAATTGATAACATTATCTATTCAAATGCAGAATATTATTTACTTGGATGAAGCATTATATTCTTCTTTGAGTTTATGAATTGAAACATTTTTACTCATTCCAAATATACCAAATTTCTCAATTTACTTGTTTCGATTCCATATATACTTGAATCAACCTTAACATTTCAAGAATATCTTGTTACTTGATTCGAGAATAGATTTTTTTCCGTGCAAATGATCAATGCGAGTATTAATGATACTAAACCATTTCGTTTTTATCAATGTACTTCAACTTTTCGATCTGAGTTGTTCATTAAAATATTCTAGAATATTCATTAGAAAACCACTTCGGCATCATGATGCATTAGTTAGTTTTCCCTTCCTAACTTCATTATCCTGAGTCCTGGCAGCAATACAGAAATACATAAATGATCGCTTCAATGTATTCATTATTATATCAACACAGACCGGTTCAGGAAGGGAACCGAGATCTTTCCATCTCAGCTAGCGACTCCGGGCCGGTGAAGGTGCACCCGCAGCCAACAGCATAAAAACTTCATAATAGAAAATCTTTTCGCTTGTGAATCAACGAAATTAAAATTGAAGCTTTTATAGTCTCAAGGTTTATATTTTTTTGCTTATCGACTCAGTGATTTCTAATATTTTCACGAATAAAATTTATGAAAACTGGATTTCCTACTATCACGAGTCAATTTGACCTCTTTGTTTCCTTTTACCTGCTGAAGATTTGAGACCTGAGTTTCATAGTTGCATAGTTATTTCTCCTGTTGCGGTCATTTATGGGAAAACTTTCATCTTTCATGAAATAATTAAGATCTACCTGTCGCGGTCTCTCGCTCTAGAAGCACTGAACACAAGTATATCGCCTCTATAATATAGAATTAGATTGTATCGAGACAATATACTTTGAAGGAAACAGTTGCAACTGAAAAGAGCATAGACATGCTTGAGGCCTCATTCGTATTTCTCAAACTTTTTTTCCGAAGAAACTACTTGATGAGTTCCTTGAATGGTGAGTCTGAAGTTTTCGAAAGTTTTGCGATTAGGCTACTTACCTATCATATATCTCTTTTCAAAGCCTATACGACCAGGACTAATGCAACAGATGCGACCAATGCGGCCATGCGACCCGACCGCTCCAGGAGCAGTCGGATCGCCTGGCCCCGTATTCTGGACAAGTGATCTTTCAAAGCGTATACGAACTTCATTGCGCGAGTCCCTCTTTTACCTGCAAAAATGCACACTGCGCAATGGAGTTAGTATTCGCTTTGAAAGATCACTTGTCGAGAATACAGGTCCTGGCCCCGTATTCTCGACAAGTGATATTCCAAAGCCTATGCGAACTTCATTGCGAGGTGTGTATTTTTGCAGGTGAAAGAGGGACTCGCGCAATGAAGTTCGCATACGCTTTGGAATATCACTTGTCGAGAATACGGAGCCTGCTCGATTGCTCCACAGCAGTGGGTCTGTTGCATTAGTCTGGGTGTCAATTTTAAAAATTATATACGATATTCTCGAGCATATTGTCAACTTCTCGTCCCGATGAAAGTGTACGTTCATTTTGAACGGATATAATTATTACAATTACGTATAGTTACGTTCATCGAACGAGTGATCCCAAAAATTGACACCCTGGACTAATGCAACAGGCCCGGGTGTCAATTCTCGGGATTACTAGTTCGATGAATGTATACCCCGTTCGAATTTTATTGAGCATAAAGTAGACCATGGAAGTTTGTAATATTTCACTGTGTATATTGAAATTTTAGGTTATTTTGTTTATTTTGTTGTCAGATTGATAGGCAATCGAATAAGTGATCCCGGGTCGTAGGCTTTGAAAGGAGATATTTGTAAATCCATTGAAGCGGTACCCACACGACTAGATTTCGGACTATTCGAATTGCCGCAACGATCGGAATGGTTGCAGTGGCCGCTACTATTATAAGTCGACCTTAATGTGATTTTATATAATATAGTACATCTATACATCTTAGCACTGAGAATATAATTCATAGGGTGAAGGGATATTCTACTTCCTCAGTTACAATTCATTCCTCAAAAACCATAAGATGCCATAAAGCTTAATGAACAACTATTCCGTCGAAACCAAATCATGAACGCCAGTATTAATGATACTGATCCATTTTCGTTTCTATCAATTTACTCGAAGTTTTCATTTCGAATTATTAATTGAAAGATTCTAGAATATTTCATTGAAATATCACTTCATCATTTTGATGCATTAGGTAATTTTACCTTCCTAACTTCATTATCCTGAGTCCTGGCAGCACGTCGAAGTATTCATTATTCTATCAATACAGAACGGTTCGGGGAAAAATCTTTCCATCTCAGCTACCGACTCCGGACCGTTAAAGCTGCACCCGAAGCGAACAACATCAAAACTTCATGATAGAAAATCCTTTTTCTCATATGAATTCACGAAATTGAACTTGAATTTTTCATAGTTTAAAGGTATCTTACTAGGAGTTATAACTTTATACTTTTTTGCTGATGAACGCAATGTTTTCTAGTATTTTCACGAATAAAATTCATAAACACTGGGTTTCTTACTATCACGAATATCATAGTCAATTTGGCCCCCTCATTACCTTTTACCTGCTAAAGACTGAGACCTGAGTTTCATAGAAGCACTGAATACAAGTATATTACTACTAAAATAAAAAAAATTGATTGAACCGAAACAATATATCTTGAAGGAAACAATTGCAACTGAAAAGATCATAGACATGCTTGAGGGATCATTCGTATTTATAATTTTTTTTTCCGAAAATACAACTTGATGAGTTCGTATCATTGAATGGTGAGTCTGAAGTTTTCGAAGGTTTTGCGAGTAGGGTACTTACCTATCATCATAGCTGGATATTTTCCTTTCTCATCAGAAACGATAAGCTGCCTTGAAACTTGATGAACAAATATTCCGTCGAGACCGAATCATGAATGCCAGTATTAATGATACTGAAACATTTCGTTTCTTTCAATGTTCTCCAAGTTTTCGATTCGCGTTACTCATTAAAAGATTCTAGAATATTTCATTAGAAAATCACTTCGGCATCATGATGCATTAGGTAGTTTTCGTCTCCTAAATTTATTTTCCTGAGTCCTGGCAGGACGTCAGCTAGAAATACATTAATGATCAGGTAGAGGATCAGGATTCTGCCATCGTAGCTACCGACTCCGGACCGTTAAAGCTGCACCCGGAGCCAACAACTTCAAAACTTCATTATTATGAATTTTCCTTATGAATTAACGAAATTAAAATTTAATCTTTTATATTTCAAGATTATCTTGATGGAAATTTGAACTTCAATTTTTTTGGCTTATGGACGCAGTAAAGTCTAATATTTTCATTGATCAAACCAAGAATATATACCGGAGACAGTTGCCACTGAGGAGACCACAGGGTGAAGGGCGGATATTTCACTTTCCTAGTTAATATTTATTTCGTTTCGGTCAATATACTCCAAGTTTGCCATCAAATTTTTTATTCGAAAGATACTAGAATATTTCATTTGAAAATCACTTCGGCATCATGATGCATTAGGTAGTTTTCTAACTTCATTATCCTGAGTCCTGGCAGCACGTCAGCCAGAAATACATAAATGATCGCTTCAAAGTATTCATTATTCTATCAACACAGACCGGTTCAGGGAGGGATCCTTCCATCTCAGCTACCGACTCCGGACCGTTAAAGCTGCACCCGGAGCAGCCAACAACATCAAAACTTCATAATAGAAAATCCTCCTGAATAATGGAATGTTTTGACGTGTGCTCGAGTGTAAATGAGAAATTCGCTGCGGTCAGCCGTGACTCCATCCCAGAAATGAATTTCTATTCATAAAATATTTACGTAATAACGGTCGGACGGTCAGGTTTTCCGCTGAATTTGCCACCGTAAAGATTTCGAGATACTCTCGCTGTATAATATAATTTACTAGCGGCCCAATTAGATATCGCCACTTGCCTTTTATTGTTGTTCTACCAGCGGGTCTGTTATTACAACACAGTCAGAAGTCTCTGTGTTATTAACTCGTGAATTCGAAACACGCATAGAAGAAAACTTGACTCTGGAAAATCTGTTTTCCTCATCTGTCAGTAAATTCATCACAGATGCTGAAATTTGAATACAGCAGGAGTTGAGAATATGTGTTTATACATATTCAGATAAGTGAGAATTGTACAAGATCCCAGGACATGTGGACCTGCGTAATTTCATAAAAGCTAAAAGTTTTATGAACCTTACATAGATAAGTGTTATCAACAATATGAAAATTGGGCAACAATGACCCCAGCATGTGATGGGAA
Source organism: Propylea japonica (assembly GCA_013421045.1). NCBI lineage: Eukaryota > Metazoa > Arthropoda > Insecta > Coleoptera > Coccinellidae > Propylea > Propylea japonica. Next base: position 37,049,602 of record CM024239.1, read on the forward strand.
CTGAAGAACTAAAAAATTGACTGTTAAATCCGTTTGAGTGTGCAACCCACTTTTTGTATATTTTCTATGAGAAAAAAAGCAATCATTTTGTCTATCGGCAGAATTTTAGTATGTCATTCATGTCTGGTAAACTTCAATTATTATACAGGGTGTCTCGAGAAGAATGCGACAAACGGAAACCATGAATCAAGGACATCAAGGAGGACTCGCATCAAGAGGTTTTAATCGCATAAGGCCCTTCGTTTGGGATATACAGAGTAATATTCATCTTATGGATGAAATTTCATAGTTCAATAATTCTCAAACTAATCGACTAATTCTCATGAATTGATTCACTGTGGTTACGTAAATTAAAAAACAAAATCAATATGTTCACGTACAAGATGATCCAATATCAACGTAAATAGAAGAAGTCTAAAAATTTTCTAGTCCGGATCAGAAGCAATTTAGAAAAATTCTAAAATCGTAAAGGGTGACAAAAGTTCCAAATTTGAAATCATTCGGTCGATTAGTTCTATAGTTATCGAACTATGAAATTTCATCCATAAGATGAATATTCCCCTGTATATCCCAAACGAATGCCCTCATGCAATTAAAACCTCTTGATGCGAGTCCTCCTTGATGTCCATGATTCATGGTAACCGTTTGTCGCTTTCTTCCTGAGACACCCTGTATTTTCTTGAGATAGCATGTAAATGTGAGTTTTAACAGAGGAAAATGTGAACGGCGCACTATATACATATTTTTTCGCATGTTACAAGACATGATAATTCTTTCTCTCCGAAGAAACTACTCCTTCAGTACTCATAGGTTGAATTCGGGTCTGAAGCTTCTGAAATTTTGGCCATTTGGCATATGACTTCTTCGAAGATGTCACGTTTTCCAAATTCTTTATCTATATAAATAAATAGCTTAACCAATCAGATATGACAAGTAGTTCAAGGCATATCTAAAAGGGCCCACTCACTAAGAGGGAAGCGCGAAGACTTGAATGCGCGTTGTACGTGGTACAGTTAAAAGTGTGTGTGTATGGCGTAAATTTGGAATGCGCATTCATCTCCGTCGTGTGGCGTGTGCATTCTTCCCCGTACGTGGAAGAATGACCAAAAACGACCGTGTGGGCAACAAGTCTCTGCACGTTTCATATGTTTAGCAACACAGTGTCGGGTTCGATATTTATACCTTAGAAATTTTTTCCTAAATAACAACACACGCCACTGCCATTAATATCAGATCTTTTTTCGACGTCATCTCACGCTTGTCGCACATCCAAACCAACACGCAAAAGTGTATGTGTGTGGGCAATATGAATGCACACGTTTGCGTTACAGCAAACATGCAGAGACTTAACTGCGCATTCTTCCTTCCTAGTGAGTGGGCCCCATTAGACTTGATATAAGTCGCCTGGTTCACGTGGAGTGTTAGGTTAGGTTAGGTTCCTGAAGAAATCGCTTTCGAGAATTGGGTACATATCAGACGGTTTCGGAAAACAGTAAATTTATACCGGACGTCTCTTTTAAAAGTGCCCACCCTCAATAACTCAACAAACGCATGAGAATTTGTGACAAAACACTCAGACTGGTCGATTTTTCATGACAGGGGGATATGATCTGGGATACAAAGCTTATTTCTACTAGCAACCCCCTGTAGAAGGTTTCAACCCCATCAGGAATTTGAATAGTGAAAGTGGGTAGTTTAGTAGCGCATGTGATGAATGTATTCAAAGAACCCCGCACATTTTGTATGGGAATTGGCTCCCGGTGGATTTGGCTGAAAATTTGATATGATGTTCTACTAATCCTTCTGATCAAATGTCTGAACAGTCACGAAGCTGAAAAATGCATACTTCTAGGAGTTTTTAGCGGTTTTTTGTATCCATTATGGCTTACTTATTATGGGAATTGGCTCCCTGTGGATTTGGCTGAAAATTTGATATGATGTTCTACTAATCCTTCTGATCAAATGTCTAAACAGTCACGAAGCTGAAAAATGCATACTTCTAAGAGTTTTTAGCGGTTTTTTGTATCCATTATGGCTTACTTATTATGGGAATTGGCTCCCGGTGGATTTGGCTGAAAATTTGATATGATGTACTACTAATCCTTCTGATCAAATGTCTAAACAGTCACGAAGCTGAAAAATGCATACTTCTAGGAGTTTTTAGCGATTTTTTGTATCCGTTATGGCTTACGTATTACCGTTCACACAGGAATGTTTGAAAATATTTCGAATTGACAGCATCTGCTTTCAATAATCACGAAATATTCTCAAACATTTCTGTGTGAACGGTAATACGTAAGCCATAATGGATACAAAAAATCGCTAAAAACTCCTAGAAGTATGCATTTTTCAGCTTCGTGACTGTAAAGACATTTGATCAGAAGGATTAGTAGAACATCATATCAAAATTTCAGCCAAATCCTACCAAACTACCCTTTTCTCCACTCAAATTCCTGATAGGGTGTAGTAGAACAAGCTTTGTATCCCAGATCATGTCCCCCTGCCAAAAAAAATCGACCTTTCTGAGTGCTTTCACAAATTCTGATTCGTTGTAGAGCTATCAAGCGTGGACAATTTGAATTGAGACACCCTGTATAACATAGTAGTTAATTCGATGGTTAACGCCCTGATTCAAGAGCTATGGTAATGTGATATGTACAATAAATCTACCACAATGCTATTTATTATTTTGCTGTTAGTGTTCCAAACAAAATTTTCGTTTTTATTACTTCAGATCAGTATTTTGAAATGTAACCTATCCAAGCACACCTGTTTATAATGTTGCCCACGCATTCCCATTATCGATAAAAAACATTGTGGTTTTCAGTATCCATATTATATACGCATTATTCCGAACAGTCAGTAGTTATTCGATGGCTTTTGCTCATTCTTTGCATTCCATTCGATATAACTAGATATAACATTTCAAGTTATAAATACTGCATTTGACTTTCAGCATAAAAACTGTATCGAAAGTGAAAGTGTTCTCATCTTTTAATGAGTAGGCGATATTGATATTTGTATTTGTATTTCCTCAAATACTCCTCATACCGGGTGGCCCACCACTGACGCCATGATCATTATGAGGTTGTAAATGATGATAATTTCTTAAATCTTTTTTTATGGTGAGTGTAGAGTAATGAAAAGCACAATTTAAAATTTTCCATATACAGGTTGAGTCTTTGACTTGTACATATATTTTAACCGTATATTCTTGGGGTCGAAAGAAACACTTTTTTCCTCTACCATTTTTTCCGATTCGGCCTAAATAAGAAGATATAGCCTTTTTTGTTTTCAGAATGAGCTATGCCGCCACTGGTAAACTAACCACTGAATTTTTGCAAGTACGTGATATAGCATTCAAACCTTCGAAATAAGCTATTGTATCAAAAAACGAGTAGATATACCATTCGAAATTTTCAAATAAGCTGCTGTATTAATGAAAGAAATATGAACTTACTTTTTAATACCAGTTGTATATTTTCTAATGCAATGATTGATTCATCCAAAATTTTGCTAGTGATGAAAATCAGAATAATCTCTTCTTGATGTATACTTCATTTTTGATTATATCGGATTAACTTTTAAACCACCTATTTTAGCTATAGCATTCATTTCCAATATCTCTTGAAATCTTCCGAAATCAAAACAACTCAACCATTAAGCCGCGTACACATCTGAGCAAAAGAGCCGAATGAGCACATCGCGCATCGCGCCGAATGAGCATTCAGATGTGGACGGACAAAACGCGCCGAACCGAATGAGCGTTTATGCGGGCAATTTTTCTTTCGGACGCACGAACAGAATGAGCAATATGAGCATGACGTGTTCGGTGCGGCACAACGGATGTGTCAGTTCAGTACTTACGAACGTAAACGATAGAAAACTTGGGATGTGCTAGTGCCTCTTTCATATTTCTGTACGAGTTGCTAAAGAAAAAGAGACGACGGCAAACTAGATGGTCTTCACAGTTATATCTACTAAGAAGTCGAGACCGTAGCCTCAACAGCACTTTTTTATTACACGACATTCAAAGTGAGGGCGACGGCAGGCGATTCAAAAATTTTACAAGAATTTCAGAAGCAGATTTTTCATTTCTCCTGAATGAGATTGAATACAAGATATCCAGACGAGATACTGAGTTCCAATGGCAATCCCTGCGGAAGAACGTTTAGCGCTAACACTGCGGTTCCTTGCAAGTGGCGATTCATTAACAAGTCTCCAGTATATGTGGAAAATATCCAAACAATTGATATCCAGAATTGTTCCCAATTGCAGAATATTTTTTTGTGATTGTTACGAGACCACAGAAGCGAAAGCTCGAAAAAATTTATTGGCTTCTGGTGCTGCTTTCCAGTCACGGGGGTGAGTGGCTCTGAGCAGCTCAGAGTTGCACCTGGACTGTTGTCTGTGTTTCAAAACAAAGGACCACAGACAATAGTCCCGGGGCGACTCACCACCGTGAGTGGAAAGCAGCATGGGTGAAGATAGATATTCTGTGACAAGACGATAATCATGATATACAGTGCATCCCATTTTGGGTGAGACAGCCAGGTTTCTAGCTTGTTATTTGAGATAGAGACTTGGGGTTTTCACGTTCCTGTCCTACATTCTTGTGAAACTGAAGTTGGTCTGATCAGATTTTGCTTAACTGTTTCCGTTGATGAGATACAAGGCGATTTTGGAAATTTATACTTTTCGCACCCCTCCTTTATCTCCGACGTTATTAGAAATAATGCTGAGCTAAAAACATTCTGATACAGAATTCTGCGTAGAATACAGTGAGGAACTCAACTTTTTTTTCGTGGTATGGTTTTGAAGATACGACCAGGCTATCTCACCCAAAATGGGATGCGCTATACGTTATTTTTGAACGCCATGTTCATCATATTTCAAAACGAATAATAAATGTGGCTACCTTATATCGCAGATTATATTTCACTACATTTCTGTGTGAGTAATACAATTATTCAAATACGCCAACGAGGTGGAAAACGAGGTCAGAAAACTGATGGCTTTGAAGAATAAGTTAAGTTAATCTAGAAAAAGACATTCCAAAAATGAACGAATGAAGTATGAAAAATAATATTCTACAAAAATTATAATTATAAAACAACAGAAACATAAATATCAAAGTTAACTACAAAACAAATGAAAACAATACATAATAAATCAAATCTGTATCATAAAATCTATTTTTACTCTCCTAACTGAATAACATAAGTCTCTTTCTGAATCTCGATTGTTTAGATATAATTTCTAAACTATGGTTCATACACTACACAATGCCACTGCAGTAATTTCACACGCGTTATTATTATTATTATTATTTCTATTTTTTGTATATATGGAACTCCTATACTCATAATCTAGAAGAATACTAACTGATAGTAACTTGAATTACTCATTCGATTGAATTTCCGTCCGAAAGTTATTGCGTCGAGAAAACATCGGAAAACATTCTCTGGTAGGTACAAAAGTAGAAACCAACTGTTTGGAGAAGTGGAGTAGAAAGTAATCAAAAGGATCTACTCCATTCGGAGTAACTGTGACAACCCGTCTACACTGAGCACGAATTTCCTTTGATAGACCGACAAATTTCGGATCGGCTCCGCGCAACATGAGCGCGCTCATACTGTGCGTTTTGGCCGTCCACATCTGAATGCTCATTCTGCGCGACGTGCTCATTCGGCTGTTTTGCTCAGATGTGTACGCGGCTTTTACCCGTCCACACTGAGCACGAATTTTCTTTGATGGATCGATAAATTGCGGATCGGCTCCGCGCAACATGAGCGCGCTCATGCTGTGCGTTTTGACCGTCCACATCTGAATGCTCATTCTGCGCGATGTGCTCATTCGGCTGTTTTGCTCAGATGTGTACGCGGCTTAATAACACGCATGACATTTCACGTTCATAAACACCACTTGGGCGATTGAATTTCAAGGGGTGTCCGCATGGTAAAGTCACAGACACGACACTAGATTCTTTGACATCGGTGTTCTGTGGTCAGTTTGTTTTTCAAAATCATACGACTTCATGAATAATAACTTATTAAGGTCATTTTAGTAGTAATAAATATGATGAATAAATGAGAAATGAATGTATTCTAACGTAATGTGAATTTGGATCAACGTATGTCAAAGCTCAACGAAACAAAATTGTAATAGGTACTTCGAAAGTGGTGTGGAAATTTGCTTGAATAGATAAGGATTTACACTGAAGAAGTATAGAGGTGAGCTCATTCATTGTAACCCCATTTTTAAAGAAAATCCGCCAGTTCTCTTACCATTCATCATTACAGATAACAAATTCTCGAATTATTCTTGAAATTTGTCAAAGTGACCACAGGAAAAATTGAATTCTGTGAATATTTCCGACAGAGTTGCATTCAGCCAAGTACCCAATTTTTCGAATTTTTAAGATTTTTTCTTTTTTTCAACATCGAATTACTCGGAATTTTGTAGTCGGGAAAGATTAATCATATTCATGAAAAACTATGTTTCAAAAATCATTTCATTTGAAGGAATCGTTTGCGAGATATTACTGAAAATTTATGCTTTTCATGGATTTTCAACAGCCTGTATCTTTTTAACCAGGCCGAATCGGAAAAAATGGTAGAGGAAAAAAGTGTTTCTTTTGACCTCAGGAATCTACGGTTAAAATATATGTACAGGTCAAAGACTCACCCTGTATACAGGGTGTTCAAATACAAAGATACAGACCAAAGTTACACTTTTTCGAATGTGACGCCCTGTTTATGACCTCAAAAAAAGAAAAGCAAGCTCCAATTATGATGAGTTAGTTCACTTCGTTTTGAATGAATAACATGTTGATATATCAACCATCAAATGTTATTCTTGTTTCATTTGAAAATTTGATAAGTTTTCAAGGGTGTAATGTCACAGTTTGAAATCATGGAAAATGGTGAAACAGGTTCGAGAGCCTGTAAAATGATTCAACTATACAATATTCTGACGAATCATCAAATTGAAAATATAATAATAGTAATTCTTCGTCAAACTTAATTGCATCTTGTGGCGTAAAGGTGACACCTACAATATTACCCATTATTTTGCTTTTTTTCATCTGAATCGTATACAGTTCACATTGCAGTATGCTTATACTGACAAATATTCTGAAAATATAGGGACAATGAATTATAATTTCAAACAACCAAGAACAATTATTGTTTGCTGGTAATTCTTCAAATCCCTTCCAAAAAATGGATATTTCGATTTCAAAGTTTATGGCCTATACAGGGTGTCCCATTACTCGACGTCAACCCGGAACCGGGTGAAAGGGCAAGTATTGCTGGTTGTCAGAAAAATATAAAAAAAAATCTAAGTTGCATGATTTTAAAATAATGCGCATTCAAAAAAACACGCAAAATTCCACACCCTGTGACAGTCTTTTCGCTCCTGTTGCCACAAATATCAACTTTTTCCAACTTTTTTCTTTGCTGTGTAACCTTGAATAATGCTTGTCTAAACTGCAATCAAAATTTGGATACCAGCTGCTCTAGGTTTCATAAAAATAGGGCTTACTTCTCGGAAAAAAAAATCGAAATAAACAATTGCCTAGTTTCAACTGACTGTATTGAAAAAAAAATGTACTACGTAGGTTTGGCATGTTTTTTCAAAAGTTGGCGCATTTAGTGAGGATTCCAAAATGGTATAACACTTGTTCAATTGTAGCTGCCGTAGTTCAAATTTATTTTGGATTGCCTTTGAATACACTTTTTCGTTAACTGCTTCCCAGTAATAGAGTCCAATGGGTTCAAGTCCGGTGAACGGCCGGCCACGAGATTGGACCAGAACGTCCGATCCATCTTCCGGGAAAAAATATTATCAGAAAAAAAAAATTTCAGAGAAATTTCTCAGGAAAAATTTTTTCTGGAAAAATTATTTTCTCTGGAAATTTTTTTTTCTGATAACATTTTTTCCCGGAAGATGGATCGGACTTTCTGGTCCAATCTCGTGGCCGGCCCGTTCACCGGACTTGAACCCATTGGACTCTATTACTGGGAAGCAGTTAACGAAAAAGTGTATTCAAAGACAATCGAAAATAAAATTGAACTACGGCAGCTACAATTAAACAAGTATTATACCATTTTGGAATCCTCACTAAATGCGCCAACTTTTGAAAAAACATGCCAAACCTACGTAGTACATTTTTTTTTCAATATACAGTCAGTTGAAACTTGGCAATTGTTTATTTCGAATTTTTTTTCTGAGAAGTAAGCCCTATTTTGATGAAACTTAGATCAGCTGGTATCAAAATTTTGATTACAGTTTAGACAAGCATTATTCAAAGTTACACAGCAAAGAAAAAAGTTAGAAAAAGTTGATATTTGTGGCAACAGGAGCGAAAAGACTGTCACAGGGTGTGGAATTTTGTTTGTTTCTTTAAATGCGCATTATTTTAAAATCATGCAACTTAGATTTTTTTATATTTTTCTGATAACCAGCATTACTTGCCCTTTCACCCGGTTCCGGGTTGACGTCGAGTAATGGGACACCCTGTATATTATGAAGATGATGACAACCTTCTATTTTATCGATGTTATTTTCAGAATATTCCAAATGTCTGATTTCTAAATTTCATAATTGAACTTCTCCCCAGCTACCGACTCTTATTTCTCTGAACAAATTGATTAAAATTACAAATATCGAAATGGGCATCTGATGAATATTCACATGCCATTGGCCCATGAATATGTTCTGTTATGTCAGTAAAATTGAAACCGGCAAGATATTGATACCCGAAAAATCATACATAAACTGAATTTCATACACGTGTAAGTTTCATCCCTTTTCTGCGAATGTATAATTCACATACGTAGTAATTAAGGCTAGAATTCAATTCGGTTTTCAAGGTGAAATATTTCTGTGTGAAGTGAATCAATTAAAGATCATAACCCAATATCAACAGTCTGAAGGAGTGCTATATCGTTTTGCAAAAATGTCTGTAATTTTCGAATTTTGAGCCGAAAATGGTCTCAAAGGATAGTATAATTCTGATTGTGCTTTTATATAATATTTGGTATCAATCTCAAGTCCCTTATAAAAATTTGAGGTAATAGTCTTATTGCCCACCAATGAGCGAGCGCTCAAAAGCTTCTGCTCAGAGCTTTTCTCAATTTTTTTTCTAAAGGCCAACAGTTGGTAATGCATATTTATTTCCCCTCCATTTGTGAATGGTGCTTCGAATGTTTTCACAAATTTTTGATCCCAAATAAGGTATTTATATTGCCATAGAGTTTTCGGATTAAATATCTTCATTCATTTATTATGATGTGATGGGTATGTAAAAGAAAATTGATGATAGCATATTTATCACTCATTCAAACTTTTTCTATGATGTAACCTATAGAACAAATCTAAATTCATTTTCTTCCAATCGCCTATCCCATGGTAATTTCTTGCATTGCTTTCGCGTTTTACTGGATCAAATATGGAAAGGAACAAAAAGGAAAGAATACAACCCAGATTTCCAACATTAGCTGGGTGACACAACTCAAGTAAATTGAGTTTCTACCTATGAAAAATTGAATTATTTTTTCTAATATAATATTATAATTTTTTTCCTTCAAAATAGAATCCCCACCTGTATTGAAAACATCTAAAGAACAATTTCGAGCTTCCATAAAACTCTCTTCTTAATGAGCATATAGAAGTAAAATGAAGGGTGCAATCATAGAGATAGGATAGTATAGAGTTGCCATCATTGAAACAAACGTGGTACTACCACCTCACGTCAAATTTGACAATCGTTGAATTTTCTGGAGGAATTATTGTGATTCCTGCGCCTGTTTCTAGTTAAATTGTGATTTTTCTGCTTAATAATATACAATAAAATGGTGTCGTGCACTGTAAGGCTTTCTACAAGCAGAGAAGAGACAGATAAGAAGAAAATTAGAGGAAATACATATCACAGGCAGGGATGAGTACTGAACAGATCCGCACTCGAAATTTTGCTGGTCTGTTTTGGTAATCGGATATCTTTTTATATGTGTATATTATCGCCTGAAGAAAAATTGTTAATTTGATATTCAATTTCATTTGAACAGGATCCTAAAGACCCAACACGTCGTATTTTTTGGGTGAAATTCATAAACAGAAAAAACTGTCAACTTAATTCAACCCTGAACTTTCCGCCATATTGGTCCCCGACTTAGCCCCCGCCCAGTGGTACTATTTTTCCTCACTCAATTGTATGTCATAGCGTCTCTTCTCTATTATATCTCGATGGGTGCAATGGATTCTATAACCCACAGAATTCCACTATGAAAATGGCTGTTCCAGTGACAAAACAAAAAGATGAGCTGATAAAATGTCACCTTCATCAAAATTTTCCATTCACGGTATTATCTTATCATTCGCCTTGGTCGAGGTGTCCTTACGTTCAACCCTGCCACCCTCATTCTTCGCTTTAATGAAAATCTGCTTTCTGAAATCAAAGGATTCTCCCTTTAACACGCGAATGGAGAAATAATGCGAAAAAATTAATATCAAGAGGCGCTCTCTCGAACTCCAAGGCCTCAGAGGGATTTTTCCGGCCGCTAGAAAGTCTTTCGTTTTTTCCGCCAAAGAAAAATTGGATTTTCATTTAGACGAAAGGGATGCAGTTCTAATTGGAACGGAGAAATGAGAGAAGGGAAAATTAATTTGGAGCAATTCAACTGTTTCGCTATTCAGTTGTTCAGCTAATATTAGTACTGGGCATTTTACTATAGAACGAACAAAACAAAAAGAACTCTAGACGAAATGAAATGACTATCTTGACAAAATGGATGATTCATTATATTAAGGTATATTCAATTTTCAATTATTGGTTCATGTTTTTCACCCTTAGAGTAGATTAATTTCTACTTCAGTACTTTATTCGGAGTAAGTACAGATATTCTGAAAACTTCACATCCATATGTTATATTTCATCAGTATTTTTGGCCATTTCTTCACTTGAATATTTAGGGGATAATGGAATTGAGATTGTAGATCAGGATTCGCTACAAGAATCATTTCATTATTATTATTATTTTTATATTTTTATCACATACACATCAGTTTCTATGACTGCATTTGATTGGAAACAACGAGTATATTATGTCTTCTTTGATATTTGCGTAGGTTCAATTGGTTATTATTAGATCCGTGGCTCCTATTATTATTGGTATAACTATTGTCTTCATATTCCATATTCTTTCAAATTATATTTGTCTTTATAGTTCAGTATTTTTTCGGCTTTTATTATGATGTCGTAGTCCGAGGGCACTGCTTTATCGATAAGTATAGTCCGTTCACGAAAGGTTGAGCGCATAGTAGGCGTTTCTTTATTCATCTGAAGTTGGCAGTATCTGCTGTCATAACGTAAAATAAGGTCAACGTTGTCGAATTTACACTGCTTCGTCCGACGAGCTTGCGAGTTATTAGAGAACTTTGATGTCAATCCATTTGCAAATATTTCAATGTAATTGAGATGCTACTTTATTATGTCGGCTCATATACTCTCTTTTAGCTAAGATGGAAAAGTCAGAGACTACATGGTGTATGGTTTCGTTATGTGCGTCTACATTTCGGGTCATTACTGATTTTCATTATCTTTGCTTTTATACAAATAATTAAATCTCGTGATTTTTGGCCATACATTTCTTTATTTTTAGTGCTTCTTAAGGTGACGGCGACTCCTTACTAATTCTGTTAAAAATCTAATTGTATCCGGATCAGAAAAATTTTTCCAATTTGATTTCACTTTCATTACCAATTATGCTATGCAGGTATCCTTTCCGTGGCACCATAGTTTTCTAATTGAAAAAAAAATAAAGCAATTGAAATACTTCGTCTACAGTCATTCAGAATGTGAAGATGCCATGTGTGGTCGCCAGTTTTTAGGTTCTTCTCCTTGATATTCGAGAAATTTGGACATATTTCTTTGAGCAAAGTGTTGGTACTCAGGTCTTTCTGTGGTAGATTTCCAGATAATATTTCCAGGATTTCCAAGGATCCGATTCAATTTTAATAAATAATGAGATACGTTCCATTGCAATTAAGACGACCTCTTCTTTCGGTGCAGACGTTATTTCAAGCTGTTATCTGAGCTGTATTTTCCAGAAGTTTTTCACGTGCGTAGATCTGAAAGCATCTTTACGACTCAACCATGTTATCTGGCGTAATTAAGACCATTCCCCCGATAATGACCTACCTTTAAATCGAATTTCTTCGAGTCTGACTTTAATTGCCAGACTGCCGTCCGGGATTTCAAACTTTTATTCGAGGGTGCTCGCTATTCACAGATAAATTCGAGACTCCCTAATTGTTTTTTCTGTCCGTGCTCTACCTGCAAATATCCCAAGAAAAATCGGATAATGGATCAATGGAGGAGACTGTGCGGGAACTGCTAGCACTAATCGCGTTTTGCGGAGATTGAAAAAAGTGCTTCTTCAATTGAATTTCGCTCCGAATTGATTGGTAGAGTGCACTCTGGCCTGCCACCGTCGGCTCGAGTGATTCGTAATTAAATGTTCCAACACTTCGCGTAATCAGGTGAACGATATTTGCTCTCTTCTTATAAAGCAACTGGTAACAATGTCTAAGGTCGTATAATTTCGATCAGGTAATTTAGTTAATTTATTCCCCCTGCTTTCGTATTTTAGGCATGCAGCGTGTCTAGTTTCAAGAGGCCAGCTCCAAGAACAGATAACACAAATTATGTACAACAGAAAATAATCTATTTTTGCTTTCCGCCACTGTACAATGCATAAGTACACTGATTCACTTACCTTGGTAACCTATTTTTTCTCGAAACTGTATGAATATTTTTCTATTCTGTTGACGGTATTTGGTACAAGTCAATGTTGACTTGTGATGTGCATAAAAGTCAGAGAAAATGATTTAGACGCTTGACGTCGCGACGCTATCATTTTTTTCTCCAGGAACATACCTTTCTTATTGTCATTCGAAAGATAATTTAATTTTGTGTATTTTTTCTATTTTTACCGTCAGCGACCTGCAGCGTGTTTTATGTTAATTCTATTCCATTAATTTTTGTCTGTATTGTGACGTATGCCTTGATTTAGATACATAGATATGATTGTGTTTCTTAAAAAGAGACTTTGTAGCAAAATATTTCTCATTCATTATATTCATCAGTATTATATTTTATAACAAGAATTTTTTTATAACAATCTAAACATGTCAAATCATATGTTCTATATACCGGCCATTATGATCCATATAAATTATATATTTTCCTTATTTCATGATACCTAAGTTACTTTGGCGATAATATTAGGGTTCACTCGGACGATGTAACTTATAATGAACTAAGGAAAAGATAATTTATGTATGGATCATAATGGGCGGTATACAGAGTGTTACAGAATGATATGTCACAACTTAAGAGAACGAATCTACGTATAATTTCAAGAAAAAAAGTCCATATAAACATGGATTCGCAAAAACTTCGTTAAGGGGATACAAGGTTTCAAAATTTCAAAAAAAAATTTTTTTTTCTAAACTCTTGCAGTTTTTGAGATATTCAATCCATATTTGGAATGCGAGCTATTTTCAACAGTCTCCATCATTGCACGTCCTGAATCTTAATTAGAATCTACAGGGGTTTTTTTCCGGAGCCATGTCTCCTTTTTCTATCCCAAACTTTTTTGCGGTACGCCACTGATCAGCGTAAAATCAATTTTGATATCTTCGGTCAATTTTAAAACTTTTTTAACTCTTGTAATTTTTTCGTCAAAAAAGTTTTCAAATTGACCGAAGATATCAAAAATTGATCAGTGGCGAACCGCGAATAAGTTTGAGAGGGAAAAAGGACTTCTTTTTTGAAAAGTTTTGATTGGTACAAATATTTTCTGAATCAACTCCCATCACTCAGAATTTAATCCGATATTGACTGACATTAATCTGCGACAGGAAATATATGTGCAAGTATGAGATATTATTGCATTGTTCTGTCTCCTATCAAGAATACCAAGTAAAACAATTAATTCCCTTGTGAAACTCATTTCTGCGACATCCTTGCGACACCAAGGAAATTTTCTTGTAACAGTCTCATTTGAAGCCCATACACTGGCAACCTCATTCATGAATTTCAAAAAAGTACGAGCACGATCTGAGCCAACATTTGAGTCGGACAATATTGTATAGGCCTCAAATAACAACTTACAAAATATATAGTTGTAGTTTCTAATCGCGCCATCTTGTTTGAATTTCCATTTTGATGAGGCTATTTTTCTATAAAGTGGTCCAACTTGGTTGTCTTTGAACATTGGTGTTCTACAAAATGTGATCTAGTGAGCAGATTCCCCACAGAATCAAAGGAACCAATTTTCAAAGCATACTCAGACCCAATATTCAAATTTTATTCATTAGAAAAATTATCGCCCACGTTCAACACTTCGAACACGTCGGAATACTTCAGTTTTTCATCCTTCTTCGAAACCGGCAATCCATTCCTTTTTATCGCCGAATTCATGCAATCTAAGCCACGCTCCGTCGTGTCCGGGTCTCGCAAGGAGTGGGCCCACTGGGTGGGGGCGAGGATAACGTGAAAGAATGCATTTCCTACCATTCCATTTTGTCCTTTTTCTAAGCCTTTTATCTTTCGTTCTTCTCTAGTTATATCGAACTATATAATCATTGGAGTTTATCGCGCTTTTTATTGGTCCCATTCTTTATCGATACGCCCCATGATTACATCTGATTGTAGAAGAGAGCTTAAGGCCGTTCAACGGGATATTTATACCAAACTCAGCAGGTATATTGAAATTTTCATTATCATTATGAGGGGGAGTTGAGTTGAATGTTGAATTGGATTGCCAGGATGAAGAAAATCTCCGGGAGATAGATTCGAAATCAAGAATTCCCTGTGTTCGCGACCTGCTGCCAAGTCAGCGCGTCTTGATAGGAAGCGAAACGCTTAGATTGAGCATAATTTATGCCAATAACGGAAAAAGGGGGCGATGGAATTTGCCCTCCCTGAGTTACGAAGCTGTAATAAAGGAGAATGGGTTTCCTAGAAGAAAGATTCCGGTTATTTTATATACAGTATGCGGAAGTTTTACTCGCCATTTAAAGCTACCGAATAGCGTTACAGTTATACGAATTCAATTATTGAGTAACTTTGATGTGATGAATAATTTAAATGCTGAATGAATACAGCATGATAGAGCAAGATTTAAGACACACTTATTTTCCCATGACTCAATAGTATATTATGCAACGAGCATATAATTATAGCTATTAGGCCACGAGTCGTAGGCGAGTGGCCCAAATCACGGAGTGAATAACAGCCATTATACGCGGGTAGCATACTGTACTTTATCCACGACTACTGAATATATTTCTTGAAGATTTTAACATTTGGTGACCGCAACACGCACTATGATAAGCATGGAAAAAGTCAAGTTGACACATGAGAAATTTTGGAGAACTTGTCGTTGAATATTTTGTAATGAAAAAAGCTTTATTTGATATAATGAAAGTAGATTTGGCCCTCGATTGACAAGGTATGCCCATATTTGTTAGTTGGAGTACTTTAGAATACTGAAGAAATAGCAATTGAAAGAATATTATATCAAAGCAAAATCTACAAAGCATCTGACAGCAGTGACTTATAATCTCATTATTCCCTTGTGATTAATGGGTATTATCAAGGCCGAGCACAGAGACGTACAATGGACGGATTTTACGATAGTCGTGGATAAAAATATTAAATGTAATACAATGTAGTTTTAATATAGTAATGTAAAACAGTCTAGAACTGCCGAACGGCTCCAAACAGACTCGGAGTGAACAATAAAATCACACTTCATTGGATACTAAGTCACTCAGGCTACTTCGGTTACGAAGAGGCAGACTGGTTGGCGCATATTGAGCACACACTTCTTTTTGTAGGCCTGAAACCATTCCTGGGAATCCCACATTTTGACATTTTATTGCTAAGCATAATATGATAAGTAGAATAAAGGAAGAAGTATAGTTCTTTCGGCTGGCCCATCCAGGCTCAAAACAACCTTAAGAGTTTAGAACGAAAGCCTCGAACTAGGAGTTGGCAGACTAACCGCGGGTTTCACAAAGCTTGATTGGCAATCAAATCGTTGATTTTGGGAAAAGTTCGATGGTTTACGTCAAAAATGAACTGAAATTTGCACAGAAATAATGACACTTCATCAATCAACGTGATCGGGGTTTTTGTGAAACCCGGCTTTATAGTCATGGACCTATAATACTAACTGGACGTCGAACTCTCTTTCTGTCAAAGTAGAAAAAGTGAGGCAAGGGTCGCCATTTGCAGTTTGGGATGAAACTCTAATATTTTGACGTTCTATATTCATGTTCTGTGTTATTCTCTGTGCTTGAATTTTTTCGTTGAAAAATTGACACTTATCAAGTCCAATCCAAACTGAAAATTGCCGCCGTTTGCCTCAAAATTTTTGACAGGTTCGTCATCTAGTTAGTATTATAAATCTATGCTTATAGTGCTAGGTTCGGATGAAATAAAATTAGAACCATTGTCGGCATTATTAAAGGTCACTGACAGCTGAGAGCGTCTTTGCACAAAATCTGAATGGTTGAGAATTACGACTATGTCTCGAGGATTTCGAAGCAACTATGCACACTCAGAGTGAAGGTACGCAAGATACGCAAAATACTACTGATTTTTTGCTATAGCGTGCTGCAGTTTCTTATATCGAACCTGAAGTGTCTCAAACGATTCAGTTGGACTCAACGATGGAGAATCTGATGACCAAAATAATTGTGACCGGCCGTTTCCACCATTACCTCCAAGTAGGAGTTAAGAGACGTCAAATTTTCAGAGTACGTGCAAGGTCAGAATAGAAATAGTTCGTTAATGGGCCTAATCGGTCGTATAGTTTCAGATAATCGATTGAAATATAATCTGGGAGGATTCTGCATTTCTTAGAACTTTATAGGTTTTCACTCCCAGTCTCTGAAACATAAATAATTAAAAATGTTTGATTAAGGTGAAGTGCTCCTGCGAAATCTTTGCACTTATTGTCAGGAGCAATTGGTCTTGAAAAAAATTGTTGCCTAACAGTACAACTGAAAAATGAAACAAATTAAAAGGATATTGTAACGTTTCGGTGGCTATATCAGACACCTTCTTCAGACAAACTCTAAAATTCTTCAGAATTGTGTATTTCTCATTTGTAATCTGATTGACATTGATAGTTGTCAATCTATAGAGATGTTGATTTATTTGATTTTGAAATTTCCTGATGTCACTTCCTTCCTCAATAAATCAATCCAAATACGATCTATTCCAACAGAACAATTTGGCCATTATTCACTTCATCCAACAAAATACATGTAGATTCCTTAATTTTCCTTTTATAATTATCAGGTTCCGTCATGAGGATCTTTGTGTGGTTCCAGTTCATGATGATCTCCGCTATTTGAACATATATGATCAGCAATTTGTGATCTTGTGATGTCTCTATTCCTGATGTTATTCTTATGTTCCCGTTTTCTTATTTCTAAAGGTCTTGATGTCTCCCCTGTATAAGATTTTCCACATATACAGGGAATATTGTAAACACAATTTTTTTATTTTTGTGTCTCATTCATTGGTTTTGTTCAAACATTTTTTAATTATTTATGTTTCAGATACTGGGAGTGAAAACCTATAAAGTTTCTAAGAAAAGTATAGTTTTCAGAGTTATGAAGATTTAAAATCTATTCTCGAATATTTCTGAAACTAGAAATTCGATAGGTACAAATTTATATTAGGTGATTAATGATGATTTGAACACTTTGCGGAATTTTATGATTTTCTCTTGCATAGCACATCTAAAAACTCTTACTTTGTGACGATTAAATAACCTGAGTAGGGAGTGTCCTTGTATGGTGTTGGCTTAGTTAATTTTTATATTTAGTTGCCCAAAAACGATACTCACCGCAATGTGCCATTCAATTTTCCCTATCTTATAGGGTTAAAAAGTTGTAGTTTGGGGATCAGCAATTTTGGCTACCCTGTACATAAAAATCATCAATATAATCAGGTTAGCTAAAATTCAATTCAGTTTAGAAAACACATTTCATGAGGAAAGTAGGAAGTCGAAAAAAAATTCACAAGTCTTGTCGTTCTGAAAAGCCAAAATTCAATTCATTTTGGCTGCAGCATATAACACAAATTTCCGATAGAGATGAAAATGTAAAAAAATTATTCTGTCAAAAGAGCCACACAAAAATGAAATTTAAATCGCTCGTAACATGTCACAAATTTTCTCTCAGCTGCAACATCCTGAATGATTTCAAGTAGAGATTAAGTTCAATTTCAGACCTCTTTATTACCGGATTTTGGACAAAAACAATATGAATTAGTATCGACATTTAATGAACCATGCACTTTGTAAGGGGCCAAGTCTTAATGGGACCAAATAATACATACAAATGGACTTTGTCACAACTCGGATTAAGCTATGTATATCCTTTCTGTCCGCTTCGAAACTCAATTTGCGCCATCATTTCAGAAGTAATCCATTCCATTAACGTGCAATTTGCAAAGGCAACTGGACGTTAATATGAAGAATGAAAGGTTTTCACGTGAGATGGAGAAAACAGCATTCTGTAGCTAGATCCGACGAGCCTTGTTGAACTCCGTTTTCAGGGACGGACGGAACACAAACCTAGCAGAATGGTAGCAGAATTTGAACTTTTTCTGTTTATCCGACACTGATTTTTCTGTTGTGCTTACACAGGGTCTCTCAAAATGTGCCATGCAGCCAATATCTCGGTTCTGAGACAAGCTGGATAGTTCAAACAAAAAGTATTTTAGATATCGATTGAAATGTAATTTGGAAGGATTCTGCATTTCTAGAAAACTTCAGGTTTTAACTCCCAGTCTCTGAAAAATAAATAATTAAAAAATTTTTAATTAAGATGAAGTGCTCCATCGTAAATCCTTGCACTAGTTTGTCATGAGCAAATTGATTTTGAAAAAATTGTTGCCTAACAGTAAAACTGAAAAAGGAAATAAATGAGAAGGATAATGTAACGTTTCGGTGTCTATATCAGACTCCTTCTTGAGACAAACTTGCAAAATCTTTGGAATCAACATAGAGATATTGATTATTTAATTTCGAAATTGCCTGTTTTCTTCATTCAATAAATCAATCCAAATACGATCTATTCCAGCAGAAGAATTAGCCAAATTATCTACTTCATCAAACAAAATACATGTGGATTCCTTAATTTTCCTTTTATAATTATCAGATTCCGTCATGAGGATCTTGGTGTTCTTCCAGTTCATCATATGATCACTGCTATTTGAAAATACATGCTCAGCGATTTGTGATCTTGTAATATCTCTATTTTTGACGTTGTTCTTATGTTCGCGTTTTCTTATCGCTAAAGGTCTTGATGTCTCGCCTGTATAAGATTTTCCACATATACAGGGAATATTGTGAACACAATTTGGCATTGGGATATAAGTGGAGGTTATTATTTGTTTTATATCTATCTATCTTCGAAAAATGGAAGGAGTGACAAATTTGGATATGCAGTACAAAATGGGTTACCACAGTTCCATCTAGAGAACAGAACGTGCTAAATTTTTGACCAAATTTCTGTATTCGAAATTTTTCCAGATTTCATGTCTAAATGAAATGATGAGAAAAATTCTGTTCTCTGGAATAAAAAATCTAATAACATAAACTTCGGGTCGAAATGACACGGAAACGTTAAATTATCACCATATTTGTAGTCGAAAATATCTCTGCTTAACTCGTTAATAAGTTGAATCGAGCGAGTGGGTTTTGAATTATAGATATTACAAAACAATCAATTAAAAAGGAAGCTCACGAGTCAACTGATAACAGGAACAGAAATTCTCTTTTTGACGAAGATCTTTTTTCCACGTGAACGTGAACTTCCATATCATGAAAGTGATAACAATTTTAAAGGACGTTGTGTGAAGAAAACAGCACACACTTATATGTATACGATAATAAATATACACATTTACGATCAAAATTCATGATCCGTTTATAGAAATACTTACTGCTCTTGAGTTGGGTTTCCTGATTTGAAAAAATGTTCCAAGATTTACGCCCAAATTCGCCAGAGTGTGCACTAGCTCATCCGCCATTTTGCAACATTTTATATTTTTTTGAGGGGTTAAATTTTTCAAGATTATCTATCGTTAAATTTCTTCATATCCTATTGAAGAAGCCCTTTTCCAAGAAGAATATGAATCACTTAGGGGAAGATTGGCAATACAAATGAAAAATTTAAATAAATATATATTTTCAGGAAATTTTCAGTATAAAAGAATACCTTTTTAAAATTGAACAACTTTACTTTATAATGATATGGTTTCATTATTGAGAATTCGAATTAAGTCCAATCGGTGCAAAGCACAATCAGATCAAGATTTATGAGGAATCATTTCTTTGGGGTAATATTCTTTTTTGAACTTTTAGGGTGGATTCAGTAGCTCTCAGTTTTCCCCCATGCCTCTTTTCTCATTTTTGCAGAAAAATATTTCGAAATGCTACTAAAAAACTGGTTGTTTCGTCAATTTCTTTCGGTAATATAAATAAAAAAGAATTAATTTCGGTGTGAAGTTTATGAAAACTATTCATAGGGCTAGCAATCACAATATTTTGAAGACACCATCGACGAATCGAATAGATGATTAAATCGAAAGTAACAGCAACAATTGAATATTATGGAAGTTACGAAAGTAATTCGTAACTTTCGTGGATCCGGAGTCAGAATCAGAAATTCAAATACCTTTTTCTTGCTTGTTTTATTAATTGATTTCATTGTTCAAAAATTATACGAAAACGAGGAAGTGAGGTATTTTATTTTATTTATCATCATTTCATCATCCTATAGCATTTGATGAACATCATGCGCTGAATACCTCGTTATTTTATTTTAAAGTATGTAACATAAATACTTATTCAGAATGAAAGATTGCATACTGATATCAGGTTTATTATGATTATTGATTTTAGAAGAGTTCTGTCTTATTTTCTGATAACCACATTGGTGAATTGAAAAAAATTGTGGGGTTAGATTCCATCTGTCGCGAGCTATTCAACGAGCCTACACACGATATATACATATTATGCTTGCATTCGAAAAAAAATTTGATGGGGTTGCAGCTAGAGGGTTGAAAAAACGTTTCATTTTATTGCCAAATGTACTAGGTACCATTGAAAATGGATTGAAACTTTTTTATTCTGTTGGCGGTATTTGGTACAAGTCAATGTTGGCTTGTAATGTGCATAGAAGTCGGAGGAAATAATTAAGAAGCCAGGCCTCGAGGCGCTATCAAAAAAATATTTTTCCAGGAACATACCTTTTTTATTATGTAATTTGAAAGATAATTTAATTCTGAAAATTTTTTTTGGCCTCATTTTTTTTCTTACCGTTAGTGACCTGTAGCGTGTGTTATGTTAATCTATTCCATTTATTTTCGTCTGTATTGCGACAGTATGCCTTAATTTGGAGACATAGATTTGATTGTGTTTTTTGAATTCAAAGAGACTTGTAGCAAACTATTTCTCAGTCATTATATTCATCAAATATTATATTTTATAACAATGAATATTTTTTTAATAATAAATGCAACATGTCAAATCATATGTTCTATATACCGGCCATTAGGGTCTATACAAAGATTACATCTTTTCCCCATTTCATTATACCCAAGTTACTTTGGCCAAAATATTAGGATTCACTTGGACAAAGTAGGTAGCTTTTAATGATCTAAGGAAAAAATATAATTTATATATGGATTCTGATGGCCGCTATATAGAACATATTTAAAAAAACATTTGTTGTTATAAAATATAATATTTGATGAATATAAAGATTGAGAAATAGTTTTCTTTGTCTCTTTGATTTCAAGAAAACAATCATATCTGTCTCTAAATCAAGGCAAACTGTCACAATACAGACAAAAATAAATGAATAGAATTAACATAAAACACGCTGCCGGCCGCTGACGGTAAGAAATAGAAAAAATGGTATTCAGAAGAAATATTCAGAATTAAATTATCTTTCGAATGACATTAATGAAAAAGGTAGTTCCTGCGACTTTTACGCACATCTCAAGTCAACATTAACTTATAACAAAATACCGTCAACAGATTAAAAAAATATTCATAATTTTTCGAGAAAATTAGGTAACCAAGATAAGTGAATACCCTGTTCGTGTAATTTACTTCTTCAAGTTCCCCATTTATTATGTTTATTAGATGAGATCAATAACTGTCTTAGGTTTTTTCACATTTTTCGAAACATCCTCTCCCAAACAACACACTCACATCTAAATGACATCTAATAGATATTAAAAGTGATCTAAAGCCATCTTGCTCTGATATCTGATTGAAATAAGATTATCTAATTGAGATGTTTTCTATACATAATGTCTAGAAGACATCCTTAGATGCATTATCTAAGACCTGAAACAATTTTTATCCTGCAGATATCAAAAATTTATAGCTTTTTGATCACACCTCCAAAAGCCGTATATTAAATATCGAAGTTTTAAAATCGTGGAGGAGGTATTTTATTACGTTTAATGGACATCTTTTGTTTTACGTCTATTATACATCAATATTTTGCTCTTTTTTGTCATCTAAAATACATCGATAAAACATCTATCTCATATGGTCATAAAACAGTAGATTGATTGACATTTTTTAGATATATACTGTATATATTGTCTTTAAACGTACGGTTTTGTATGTCTCAAATATGTCGATAATTGTATTTCAATTCGACCACACGTTTTTGAAATGTTTATAAGACATCTAATTGATACCATCGAAAAAAGAATAACGTTTCGACGTATAATAGATATGCCATGCCATTCATCGAAATAGACAATATTTAGTCATCTAGAATACATAAATAAAATATCTAACTTTAAAAGTCAAAGAATTGTGAATTGATTTCATCCTTAAGAGTATTATTTATATAAAGTCTCCCAACCAAAGATTATTAATGTTTTTAAGATGTCCATGGAAATATTGCATTTCGACTATATATGTTTTCAAAATGTTTATAGAATACCTATTCATTTCATGCAATAGAGAAGTGAGCAATTTTTTGATGTTTTTCAGATATGCTATGCAACAATTTTAATACCAAAAACCATATGGAAAATAATAATATTTAGGTATGAATTCGACAAGCAGATACGCATAGACATACAGGTTGTTTTTAAATTCATGCGACAAAATTAAGCATGTGAAATTTAAGATGAGTCTTCTCTACAACAAAATTTTTCAGCCATCCCTTTTCGAGATATCACCCTAAAAGGTAGTGACAAAAAAATTCTTGAACTTGCATGGCAATCCATGACACGTTAACTACGTTCACATAATTTGGCTGGAGGTTGTTGTTTCCAGCATTCAGCATTCATTATGAATCGTATGACATTTTAAATATTTCCTACCCAACTTAATAAAAAAAATATGAATTATGGTCCTTTTCATTCTCTTCAACAATTGGATGAAATGGAGTAAGGACCCTCAATTTTTATGCTAGAGGGTTTTTTGTTTTCTTAAATAAGTACTTAAACAAAGATTATTGAGTTTTCCACGAAAATGCTCATTTTTTCCGTTGTTTTATGATACTGGAAACAACAAACATTTTCAATGATTGAAATAGACACGGGGTGTTTTTATGAATGAAAACATTCCATGTTTTTTGTTTCTCGTATCATGCTTCTTTGGTGTGCGGCCTGACAAAGAGCTATACCGGCTGTCAACGGAATATGGAAACACGGTATATAAGGTATCGACTTCGTTTTTTTTATTCAACAAAGAGAAGATTTTTGAAGTACATTGGTAATACCGGAAATGATTTTTTTCAAATGGCGCAGTAGGTGTATTTCTTCATATTTTTATTGTAAATATCGATTTCAGTACAAATATGTGTCACTTGTTAACATATAAGTTTAGTATTAGTGATTTTTTTTAATTTTTTCAGTTTCGCCCTAGATGAGTGAAAATGTCATCGTTGAATTTTCATTTCAACATCAGGGAAAAATTGACACCCCAAAAAAAGTCTAAGATTCCCTAGTTTTATCAGCCTGCAATATATTCGGAATGTTAATCTTTTTCTTGAGATGTGAATGCCTTGGAAAAAAGTATTATTAGAAAGGCTCTTTTCTGCTCAATTCGATACATAAAAGATAAAAATCGAATTAATAATTATGAAGATACAATACTCTAAATCTGGCAATTTGGTCAGGTGACGCATATTGTGCTCTGGAAGTAAGATATAAATACAAATTCTAATATTTCGGTACGACCGGAAGTACTTCAAACAATAAATCTAAGTTAAATTTGAAAAAACGAAATCGATAACTCGAATACCACCTATTGAAATAAGAGCGTTTTTCCATATTCCGTTAATATAAATAAAATATAAAATGAAAAATAGGTGATCTATGCGATCACGATGAGCGAAATGCGAACTCCTATATCGGGCTCGGTCACGTGGTTACGAACCGCCGAACCGCCAAATGTTAAAATTCAAAGGGATAGCGGGTAGGGTTATAGACAGAAAGACATTCGAACTTGATCATTTCGTTAGAACAATGCTTCGTCAAAAGGTCAAGTCAAATATCGAGTGATTGTTTTTGCTTTAGCCTTAGCTTAGTGAATATACTATTTAGTGATTAGTGCTGCCACAATTAAAGAAGGTGAGTGCAAATGTTGCTTATGGTACCTAGTTCTAGTAAGTACAATTCATTTCTCCATAATATAGCTTTTCAAACGTAGCTGGTTCAGGTCTGGGCTCACTGTTATAAAAATGAGATTTATTTATAATTTTCAAAAACGAATCTGCATCTTTGGATAAAAGCAGAATAGGTATTATGAAAATATCTTTTACAGATGGATCATCTATTAAGATCTATTGAATGATGTTTTTAGATAACCGTTCAAAAGTGAATATTATGTAATGTTGAATTATATAGGAACCTACTATTCCGGTGTAGTAGGTACCTAAAATGTGTTCCTCCGAATAATGTGGTGGCACTAAGATATGCTAATTAATATAAAATTGGAGATTTGTTATCTTTCATGGTCCGATGATCTAGAAAAGTCGATTGAATGATATCTTTCAGATGACTAACTAACACTAGTGATTAACTTTTGATTAGGTACTACTTCCTGTAAATTATACCTATAACATTGTTCTACTGGAGAATATGTTGATTAATTATTGTAAATTAGGTGGGTATATTGTAAGTAGAAATTTGAAACCTTTCATAGAATGATCATCTGAAGCAGTCTATCGAATGATATCTTTTGAATAACCGTTCTATTGAACTGTTATGTCTGTTATCACTATTCTGAATACTCTGTTTATTTAGATATTATCCCAGGTACCAGGTACCTGAAATCCGCTCTTTTTAAAAATATGTTTATAATTTACACGATGATCGGTTTTGGAATCTTTCTTTCAAATATTTAAGGATAAATATTTCAAGATCATCTGAAATTTCAAATTATAGAATTTCATAATTTGCGTTGGAAATTTCGTAGGGCTCAAATTGTTACAGTATCTATTATAAAATAAATATTTTTCTGAATAAACTTGGTAGGTTTATTATCAAAGAAGTCAATTGATAGACCTTTTGAGATATTGATTTAGTAATGAATAATACTCAACCACTCGACTTGAAAAACTTGCTGAAAAATATTATCATTAGTCAAAAAGTCGAGCACAAAATAGGTTCAATCAGGAGTTGAAGAATAATTGAATGTCTTGAGCTTGAAATCTTCGAGAAAATGTTAAGATGTTTTTCAGATCATCTTAGATGAATTATAGCAGAGGTATAAGCGTTTTCCATTTCTATTTAGAATGTTTTTTTTTCAGCTATCGTTTCAAAAAATGATATTATTCAATATACAATGTCAAAAAAATTAGCATTTATATAAATATAGATTTAATTAACAATTTTGGAATTTTATCATTTTGGACTTATCAATTGACATTTCTTGATCACCTTGAATTCAAAATATCATTTATTATCTTTCTGATGTTGTATTCGAAGGTCATATCATTACGAATAAGTCGAAATCTCAAAAAAGGAAATTTTCATAGCAAGCCTTGAATCCTTTGGAAAAATATGAGTGAGAAGCCTAATTCATTCACTAATTTTTCCATTTCTAAAAGTTTTTTCGACAACTCAAGCATTTACAAAAAAACATAAACAAAATGTGTTCCAAGCTCTTATTAAATAGCATTTTATTGAACAACAGCCAACAAAATTAAAATGCATCGAAATTGTTTTCTCGTGAATGATTGAGTTTTCGAAAAGAATTGTAGAAATAAAAGAGTAAGTATATGAATTGGGCTTTTCAGCCATGTTTTTTCAAAGTAAATTCTCATAAAAAAAGTTGTGAAAAAAATTGTTTCCGTTAATCTTTGGAAGGTGTAACCTTCATTTTCACCATAGCATCACCTCTCAAATTTTCTCGGTGTTACCCTGTATTCATAAACTTTCATTATTTCTATTTCTCAGAAAAAAACTGAACGCAATATAAAAGTACATTTTATAGTTTGAAAAAAATTTTTCATAATTTTCTGCAAAACTTTGATATTCTTTTGTTCTCTGTTTGTGATTGTTTTTTAAAGTTGTACTTAATTGCGAAAAAAAATCACTTATTTTGATTTGTGTTGGTTCCAGAGGCTGTTTATAATCTGTTCGAGAGTGAAATCCTGGCAGATCTCAACGACACACCCTAATAGACAATTCAAGACTGGTTACGCCTTGCAAACCAACGATACGAATATGAGAAAACGAAAAGCAAATCCTCACAAAGTGCCGATGCCTATGACATTCTTATTTATTTTTTAATTGAACAAATTGTCTCGACTACATTGGTCATTGATACAATTTATATTTTTGATACATTTGAATTGTGTTTATTTATGTTTTATATTATGAATATACCTATTTATTTTTTCATATCAGAACTTGTTTTTGCTTTCCTAACTAGTACTGTGAGAGATTTCAACTGTGTAGATAAAATATATTATATCTGATAATTTGCTGGGCCGCACACCACAGAAACATGAAAGGAGAAGCATAAAACAGTTTTCATTGATAAAATAAGACTCAAGGTGTTTTTATGAATGGAAATGCATACTTTTGAAGTCTCTCACCAAATCTGCTTAGATAAACATGATCTTGAAACTAGCAAATGTCAATTTTCTTTGAATTTTTTACCATACAACCCTTCTTCGAAATCTAATGGAATAAATCAGTAACAGGTCTTAAATGACGTCTTTCAAATCATTATATCGTGCGTTCAAAAAAATTCGTGGTCAAGTGAGCTGTGGATTCTATTTTTTCTGAGAGTCTATGAGGAGAAAAATAGAATCCACAGGAATATATTTATGAAATTGTTGGTGATATTGTATACGTATATAAGATGACATAAGATAAAACTTTGTTCAATGTCCCTAAAAAATCTTGCATGTATAATTTTTGACATTTACTATTGTCAATTCCAAAACAATATTGATAACGTGCGTTCAAAAAAATTCGTGTCAAGTAAGCTGTGGATTTTATTTTTCTCCTCATAGACTCTCAGGAAAAATAGAGTCCACAGCTTACTTGACCACGAATTTTTTTGAACGCACGTTATCATATTGTTTTGGAATTGACAAAATAGTAAGATGTCAAAAATTATACAATGCAAAGATTTTTTAGGGACATTGAACAAGGTTATCTTATGTCATCTTATATACGTATACATATCACCAACATTTTCATAAATAATATTCCGCTTAATAGACGTCCAATTTCGATCATGACGGCAATGCTCCAAAAACATCTACTATGTTATATATTTAAGTTATGAGTGTGGATGTTTTTCGGATCATCTATATATTATCAGATTATTGATCAAGAAAAACGACAATAATCTAATGATATATAGACATTAGAGAGTCATCACAATAACATAAATCCTCAAACATCTATTACATGTCAAACGTGATACTAGGTTAGGATAAACTAAAAAAAAACAGAAATTTCACTTGTTATAGAAAGACTACTTTGACGTGAAATAGATGTCTAAAAAAGTAGTATTTTTCAACGTAAATCTCGCGGACATTTTTACGTCGAATCTAGGTTAGAAATTCAATACATTTTGATGTTTTATAGATCATCTAATAATCTATTTTATATAGTCTATAAAATGTTTAAAAGATGTGTGTGTGTTGTTTGGGATATCCCTCCGATAACGCTATCACTCTCTGATTATCATTTCACATAAAACTCATTCCACAAATCATGTTGTTTGAAACAACACTATGAATGACCCTAGATAAAATCTTGAGCAAAATGTCCGTTTGCATGCGATTCCGTCCCTGTGTCTAATTTCCCGAAGAACGTCATTATGGCAAACAACCTAACCTCAACCCGAACAATTTTCTTGACCTGGTCTAACTAGGTTCAATTTATCTAACTCGATGTTACATTTATAACGTCATTAACGCACGGCAGGAAGGCCAGAACTGACCATGGTCGTAGTTTGCTTTGAATTTCAATCTCGTGTATTATACGTTATGATGCAGAGTGTAGGTGGATTATGATGGACTGTATCATTGAGTTCCTTATCAAATTTGAATTAATGCTTCTTGTTCTGTGCCTTATGTTCATCCTAACTGTTTCATGCCCTTTATGTATGTTGCGGTTGAGAATTAACATTCTTGGTTAGCATTGAACAAGGGGATTCATCAACATTTGAAACCAGATATATCTGACTCAACTAAACTAAAGAGGCGGTGCCTTTGCAGTAACATAGTTGATAGAAATTCGAAATAAGGAGATCATGTGGACCAGTAGTGTAAAAATCATCTATCCACGACTGTTGTATAATCCACCCATTATACGTCTGTTTGCTCGGCCATAATAAAACCCATCAATCACTAGTCAATAATGAGTTATTATTAAATTCTATCAGATGCTTCATAGATTAACCTTCAATATTAAAAATATTATATTCTTGAAATTGATATTTCTTCAGTTTTTTAAAGTACTCCAACTAACAAATATGGTTGTACCTTGTCAACCTACTTTTACTACATAAATAAAAGCATTTTTTCACAAAATATACAAAGCCAAGTTCTCCATAAATTTCTTATGTGTCAACTTGACCTCTTCCACACTTGTACCTAATAGAAGGGTCTTGTCACTGTCGCCAGATGTTAAAATCTTCAAGAAATATATTCAGTAGTCGTGGATAAAGTATTGAATGCTACTCGCGCATAATGGCAGTTATTCACTCAGTGATTTGGGCCCCTCGCCTACGGCTCGTAGCCTGAACTTCACCTCGTGAATAATAGTATGAAAAAATCATAGTGATCCAAAGAAACAGAATCAAATTACAACAGATACCAACATAGTAATGTCCCGTAAAAATCTCTCAATACAACAAAAAACACAGCATCCTTACAACAATTCAGAATGATCTCGAAAATGCTATAATAAATCATTATAACGATGAAAATTTGCGCTCACAATACCAACTGAATGTATTAATCGTCTTGTGTTCTATCTCGCCCAATATGTTGCAATTTATAATTTTACCAAAAAATGTAATTTCGACTTTTGAAACAAAACGGTTACTTTGAATTGACAACGTATGTGTTTTTCTTCATGGTTCTGGTAATTCATAATATATCTTCTTAATTCTGATCAAACCATCGGCAGTTTGAAATGCCCAGATTAAATTTCATCACCCGAATGTATGTTACTGAATACGGCCCACTAGATGAATCTGAACATAGTAAAACAATTCCTTTTTATTCTAGAAACCTTCATTCCGTCCTTATCCTCAACATTTTTCATTGCCTTCGAAGGGACCTGGTGAAGAAAACGACTCTATCTTCTTTAATTGAGGGCTATCCAAGAGGGTTGACTGTCTTGTCCTGATATTTATAACGATTGAGATACTTATCTAAATAAGAGTGTTTCTTTCCTTTTGTTTGTCGAATGCACTTTTGTTCTTTGGAACTGCCATAAGGAAGAAAGGTTTAAATAACGAAATTTCTAATCTCCAGGTTTTAAATATAACCGCTCCAATGAAATGCAATAATTAATCAATATTAAAGCATAAAAATAAACTTAAAGCAGAGAATAATATTAATCGTTAGAAATCAACCAATATTAAACTCATACTTCGGAGCTAATTTCATCTTCGTTCGATACGAAATGAAAGGAAGTGGTATCATTCAGAGCAGAATGGCCATTTCGTCCTTATTAGGACTCATCAGCACAGAATAGCTCTGAATGATACAAGGTATTTCTTGGAACTTAAAGCGAAATGTTATCTTATTTAAGGTATTGAATACCGAAAACGCCATCTCTTGTTCCAAACGAAAACCTTCTTCCATAGCATGAACCTCGAACGAAGTAGCAAAATGTTTACCATTTGTTGCATTGACTGAAGCGTTCTTGCATATCGCAAAATTTTCCGTCTTCAGTCCACAACGCGGGTGCGCTCGGGTAACGTCAGGTGACACCAGTAGTAAATAATCGAAAAGAGGTTTAACGCGTAACATCGCCATGAATATCAATGAAGTGAAAGCAGAGAATAATATTAATCGATAGAAATCAACCAATATTAAACTCATACGTCGGAGCTAATTTCGTCCTCGTTCGAGACAAAATGCAAGGAAGTGGTATAAATCATTTGTGGCAGTTTTTATGACTGACTTTTATTCGGGAAATTTTTCAGAACAAATTACCAGAAAGATTCAAGACATTAACAGGAAAAAAGTTCAAGAAAACCGTGAAAGAATTTCTACATTTAAATACTGTATACTCAATAGATGAATTCATGAATTTGTGAATATTTCCACAACTGCTTAATTTTGCTTGATTTTGACTCAGCATGTTACCTATTACTTTGATGCTGTATATATATTTTTATTGTCATTATTATTATTCACAATGTATGGCATGAAATTTTTGTTTACTTTCTTCATTTCTATCAGGACAATTCAATTTTCTACCTCATTGAACTCTTCTGCATTGACACAGTCCCGAATTTGAAACATCCTGATAAGATTCCCATTTTCTCAAACTCCATTTCCATATGGCCACTCAATAGATTTCTGTTTCGGCAGCCCATCGCCCATCTGATGATTCCTTTTTGCTGGTATGTTACCGAAACAAATTCGGACTAATCTGAATATCAAAAGGGAGAACTCCCCCAAACTGGAACATAAAACATTCAAACCACGAAACTTCCTATCCAATGATCCTCTGAAAGCAAAGACGATTATTAGTTATTAACATGACTGAAGACTCCTTGTCGTCGCGAAACTTTCCGATCCTTCGGGGCGAAAAACGTTTCGCCTTTCCGAACACCGACAACGTTAATCTGTTAGTTAAGAACTTTTCAACTCAAACTAACGATGCTCATTTTCTCATTTTGCAAGTGACGAATGATTCTGGGCTTCTCGTGAAAGGACCGAAGTGATTTGAATAGGGCTTGTCTCCTTCGTTTAGATAGGTAGTTTTGATACTGAGTTGGAATAGGGATTCGAATGAAGCTTCAATCACTTGAAGATATCGATTAGAGTTAGTAACGAAAAAGTTCAAGGAATGTTTCTAAGTGTTTTTCGCGCTCTTGAGACCCAATTGTTTGTGATTTTCGAATTTTTCTACTCGAGAATGGACTGAAGTGATTAGAATAGCGCTTGTCTCCTTCGTTTAGATAGTTTCGATAATGAGTTGGAATAGGAATCTGAATGACTTCAATCACTTGAAAAGTTTATTTCTTACAAATTCAGCTTTCGTTTAACACCTAGAAATACTAAAAATTATATTTTTCGTTTGACCTAGTTTGGTTTCATTTCAATTGAAAATAGAAGAAAAATCAGTGATAATTTTTCGTATATAAGCTCCTGAACAATATCTTTAATTCTCCTTACCTACTGTTCTCCATAACTTTCCATGTTGAGTGTCGTTTCCTAAATGACAATATCGGTTAGATCAAGCAAAGGAAAAATTCAAGTAAAGTCATAAGTTTCTAAATGTTTTTTGCGGGCTTGTGGCCAAAATGTCGGTAATTTTCGAATTTTCTACTGGAAGTGGTCTCAAATGAATCAGTTGGACTCACTGCTGAAGAATCCGTATTCAATAAAAAGTCTGTCTAGGCGTCAATACGATAACTCTTAAAGGTTAGGTTTCCGAAATTTATAAACTCAACGCTTAAGAATCAATAATGCATATAAAATAGCAGTTGAAAAAAAATATAAGACGAATAATACATCAGAGCTAGTGTTCCTATTTGTTTCATTTTATTCGATTAATGGATTCAACTTTCTCGTTCAAAACTATCATAAAAACTACATACTTTGAACATTTCGGAATTCGAAGTTTGTTCTTTCTGAAGTTATTGTATTTATTGTTCATGAACATCGAATATGTTAATCAAATGAAGAATATTCTCAATGAAAAAACAATCTGTATATCTACCTCTATTTTTAATTATTTCTCAGCAATTATTACTGCCAATCGGGGTTACCTTCAATTTCTTGATTCATCATGTACTCTACACTTACACTTCGAATAGATAACAAGTAATGCATAAAGCTTTGAATTCAAACCAGAAATGTTTATTCCGAAAGGATATCAAAGAATGAATGCCTAGTGTACATGGAGCTTAATCCGAGTAATTTTATTCAAGAGTATAGCTGCCATGTTTGTGAACGTTTCGGAGTAAGCAGAGCATACCAGAGTAAGTTTTCAAAACAATTCAAGCATTTTCCATTTTCCGTGGCTGCCTTTGGTTTTTAGCACGTGTTAGTGCAATCATGAAATGTTCTATTAAATAGGCGCTCATCACAAGTGGAATACCATTTCGTGAATACATTGCACACGTTTGTTCGTTTTATGTTATATTCTATATGAGAGGAGAAATAATTTTCTACCACTCCATAATCCGAAGCTTCAAAAACAATACAACAATTTAACAATCAAACGTAAACCTGAATTCCATGTCTGCACATAAATGCCACGTTAATTACGAATAATTCCACTTCGATCAGTTTCGAGTAGCTTTCGAACACTGGACACGAATATTAATTTCTCCGATTCAAACAAAGATGGCCACCGAAATCAATTGGAAATTTCGGAAATACAGTTTCGCAGAGTGGCAACAGCTTAAACAACTGATCGGTTAAGTAGTGGGAACGAGACCTGACGAAGATTTGTTTTTTTCGGAATTTATCTTGTTTACGGTCCATGAATCTATCATGGAAGCATTGAAAATGTTGATTGAACATGAACTATTCGCAATGAAGAAATTCAGCATATCCACCTACATTTTTAATTATTCCATTGTACTTCTTCCTGCCAACCGAGGTTACCTCCAATTTCTTGATTTATAATGTATTCAATCTAAATAGATATCAAGCGATGGCATTATGTTTTACATTCAAACCAGAAATTTCCATTCCGAAAGGATAACAAAAAAGTAATTCCTATAGCACATGAAGCTTACTCAAAGTGAGTTTCCGAAGGATCAAGTGTAAGTATACTTCCTCTGACATGCTAGAGTATATTTATGAAAGTTTTAGTGTTATCAGAGCATATACTCAGAGTAAGTTTCCCGAAACGATTCAAGCATTTTCTATTTTCCCCGGCTGCGTTTGGTTTCTTGCACGTGCTAGTGAAATCATGCAATTTATCATTAAATAGGCGCTCATCACAAGTGGAAATTATTTCGTGAATACATTGTAGTCTTTTGTCTGTTTTCTATTATATTCTATATGAAAGGAGAAATTATTTTCTACATACATATCCAAAGCTTCGAACTCAAATACAAGAATTTCTATGTCTGCATATAAACGCCACTTTAATTACGAATAATTCCACTTTGATCAGTTTCTAGTAGCTTTCATACCCAGCCACCAATAATTATTTCTTCGATTCAAACAAGAATACCCACCGAAATCCATTGAAAATTTCGGAAATACAGTTTCGCCGAGTGGCAACAGCTCAAACAACTAATGGGTTAAGTAGTGGGAACGAGACCTG
Source organism: Propylea japonica (assembly GCA_013421045.1). Taxonomy (NCBI): domain Eukaryota; kingdom Metazoa; phylum Arthropoda; class Insecta; order Coleoptera; family Coccinellidae; genus Propylea; species Propylea japonica. Next base: position 37,083,677 of record CM024239.1, read on the forward strand.
ACGAAGAGTTGTTTTTTTTGGAAGTTATCGTGTTTACGGTCCATGAATCTATCATGGAAGCATTGTTGATCGAATATGAACTATTCGCAATGAAGAAATTCAGCATATTCACCTTAAATTCAATCATTCCATTGTAATTCTTCCTGCCAACCGAGGTTACCTCCAATTTCTTGATTTATAATGTATTCACTCTATGAAAATGACAAGCAATGGCATTATGCTTTAAATTCAAACCAGAAAAATTTATTCCAAAAGGATAACAAGGAATGAATTCCTATAGTACATGGAGCTTACTCCAAGTGAGTTTCCGAACGATCAAGAGTAGGTATGCTTACCCTGACATGCTAGTGTATATTTATGAACGTTTTGGAGTTATCAGAGCATAAACTCTGAGTAAGTTTTTCGTAACAGTTCAAGCAGTTTCTATTTTCCCCGGCTGCGTTTGGTTTCTTGCACGTCTTAGTGCAATCATGCCATTTATCATTAAATTGACACTCATTACAAGTGGAAATTATATCGTAAATACATTGTACTCCTTTGTTTGTTTTCTGTTATATTCTATATGAAAGGAGAACCACTCTATAATCCAAAGCTTCAAAATCAAATAAAACAATTTTACAATCAAACGTAAACCTGAATTCCATGTCTGCACATAAATGCCACGTTAATTACGTATAATTCCACTTCGATCAGTTTCGAGTAGCTTTCAAACCCGGACACGAATATTAATTTATCCGATTCAAACGAAGATGCCCACCGAAATCCATTGGAAATTTCGAAAATACAGTTTCGCCGAGTGGCAACAGCTTAAACAACTAATCGGTTAAGTAGTTGGAACGAGACCTGATGAAGAGTTGTTTTTTTCGGAATTTATCATGTTTACGGTCCATTAATCTGTCATGGAAGCATTGAAAATGTTGACCGAATATGAACTATTCGCAATGAAGAAATTCAGCATATCCGCCCTTATTTTTATTATTGCATTGTAGTTCTTCCTGCCACCCGAGGTTACCTTCAATTTCTTGATTTATAAAGTATTCACTCAAGTAGATAACAAGCGATGTCATTATGCTTTACATTCAAACCAGAAATTTTCATTCCGAAAGGATAACAAAGAAGTAATTCCTATACCACATGAATCTTACTCAAAGCGAGTTTCCGAAGGATCAAGTGTAAGTATACTTCCTCTGACATGCTATAGTCTATTTATGAAAGTTTTCAGAGATTATACTCAGAGTAAGTTTCTCGAAACAATTCAAGCATTTTCTATTTTCCCTGGCTGCGTTTGGTTTCTTGCACGTGCTAGTGCAATCATGCAATTTATCATTAAATAGGCACTCGTCACAAGTGGAAATTGTTTCGTGAATACATTGTACTCTTTTGTCTATTTTCTGTTAAATTCTATATGAAGGGAGAAATTATTTTCTACTATGCAATACGTAATCCAAAGCTTCAAAATCAAATACAACGATTTTACAATCAAACGTAAACCTGATTTCCATGTCTGCACATAAATGCTACGTTAATTACGAATAATTCCACTTCGATCAGTTTCTGGTAGCTTTCATACCCGGACACGAATATTAATTTCTCCGATTCAAAGAAAGATACCAACCGAAACCCATTGGAAATTTCGGAAATATTTCGCCGTGTGGCAACAGCTCAAACAATTAATGGGTTAAGTAGTGGAGACGAGGTCTGACGAAAAGTTGTTTCTTTTTGGAGTTATCTTGTTTACAGTCCATTCATCTGTCATAGAAGCATTGCAAATGTTGATCGAATATGAAGAAATTCAGCATAACCACCTTTATTTTCGATTATTCCATTGTAATTCTTCCTGCCAACCGAGGTTACCTCCAATTTCTTGATTTATAATGTATTCACTCTAGGAAAATGACAAGCAATGGCATTATGCTTCAATTTCAAACTAGGAAAATTTATTTCAAGGGGAGGAATGAATTCCTATAGTACATGGTGCTTACTTCAAGTGAGTTTCCGAACGATCAAGAGTAGGTATACTTACTCTGACATGCTAGAGTATCAGAGCATAAACTCTGAGTAAGTTTCCCGTAACAATTCAAGCATTTTCTATTTTCCCCGGCTGCGGCTCCTTTATTTGTTTTCTGTTATATTTTATATGAAAGCAGAAATTCTTTTCTACCATGCCATAGGTACGTAATCCAAAGCTTCAAAATCAAATAAAACAATTTAACAATCAAACGTTAACGTGAATTCCATGTCTGCACATAAATGCCACGTTAATTACGAATAATTCCACTACGATCAGTTTCGAGTAGCTTTCAAACCCGAACACGAATATTAATTTCTCCGATTCAAACAAAGATGCCCACCGAAATCCATTGGAAATTTCGGAAATACAGTTTCGCCGAGTGGCAACAGCTTAAACAACTAATCGGTTAAGTAGTGGGAACGAGGGCTGACGAATAGAGGGTGGATTACACGAGATTGAAAATTAGCGTATCAGTCTCCGATGTATCGGAATGTCGGAGTTGGAAACTCAGAATTTGCATAACTGAAGGATGACAGCGCGCCATTGCCATGTTTCTAATCCCCGCATGGATTTTGCGGTGGATTTCTACTTATTACGAGTGCACATGAGGTCTCGACTGTGCTGCCGTCTACGATTAGGAAAATAACGCTCAGGAGTTCTCTTGCGAGAGGATTTTGCCTGAGCTTAATTAGCTCTGCAATGTATTCATTTATTCGGTACTTAGCTCGAGTATTTTCGCTTTTGAGATTTGCTGTGTAGAGTAAAAAGGCGAAAGACGCCCAATTTTTATTCTGTGACGTATTAGAAAAATGATCAATCAAATCTCAATATCTAGAGAACTTCGTGTATGTTTTTACTTCATAGTGCAAATGACTTTTGTGTTCAAATCTTGAACCAACGTTGGAAATTACAAGTTTTTCACTTGATCCACAATATAATTTTCTCATTTTATCATCAAGATATCTTTCCTCAACAATTTCGTTCTTCATTTTCAACCATAGCTGAATTTCTGTTGATAATACAGAGTTTTCAGTAGAATATTAAATTTGGCTAAAGCTATAACAGTATTCAACAAATTAAACCTAAAATTCTGACCTAATGAACATAAACTGAAAACATAACGTTTTTCCGCCCAGGCGCGGATAACAGGTGAAATTCGTCTTGGTATGCCCTCAAAAAGGTTTCGAATCAATCAGAGCAAGACTGAGCAGCTGCAAATTTTCAGGAGTTGGTACGCGAGATCGAATTTTCCTCCCAAGAGCTTCCAAAAATGCCCAATGAGGTTCAAATCTAGGCTTAGAGCAGGCTAATTGAATTTTTGGATAACAACCTCTCCTAGATACACATGCGGTCTGTGATTATAATAATAATAATAATGAGCCTTTATTCATACAGGAAATTCAAATTCGAAAAAAACTAATAATTATCAACATTGAAAAGTAATACCATATTATGAACGCAACCTAACAGTACAATAAAAAGCTGAAAGGTGAACAGACCATATAACCTCAACAGACAATGTTATGACTATGAAATGAAAAAATAAGAGAATTATGATGTATTTGATAAAACTGCAGATTAACATCATAGGTAATCATATATAGTTCAAATATTTTCACTTAAATATAAATCACAGACATAGTTCAGAGAATAAGAAAGCATATCGCATCTATCCGCTATAGAATTGACAACGGAACAGGCAAATCTCAGTGATGACTGCAAAAGCAAATTTCTTCTTGGTGTATTAACACAAAAGAGGCATCTAGATCTGGCGTTCGGACGTGATATGAGAAAATTTAGTTCACCCAGCAACTCATCGCAGTCAATCCTACCATCGGGAAGACCATGTGGGAATTTGTTTGCATGCAAGTCTCTTTTACATTCAAGGCTTTTTGATTTGAATCTTGATAATGAAATACGATGATCGCATCCCCTAGGTGGGTACATGGGTACATTCCATCATCACCAAATGAAAGCCATTTCAAAAACCTTCTCTGGATTCTCTAGATGTTGAATATGGCAATTGTAGATTGGGTGCCTAATGAGGCAACCATACTCAAGCTTACTTCTGATGCATAAGCACAAAATTGTCTCCAATAAAATAAGGAAAAACATGTAGCGTTAAAACTTCTTTTGTTTTATGTTTTTACTCAGTTTTCAGATGATTTTCATCACGTTTGGATTTAATTTCAACCTGTGAAAGTACTTTTGTAGCCATAGCGAAATTGTGGAACTTACATAATGTTGATCTGAAAACTCTGTATCTCAAACAAGAATTGAGCTATTGTTAAAAATGAAATTGTCAAGAGAAAAATCATCTTGATGAAGAAATAAGAAATCACACGATGGAACAATTGGAACACAGCAGAGATGGTTCTAAAGTTAGTATAAAAAACAGACTTTGTTTTACCCTAAATTAAGTGGACGTACGCTGGATTCTCTCGAAATTCAAAACTGTTGATTGATAACCTACCTACAATTGAAGAATTCAATTAAATTGGACTTGAAATAACATATTTATGAATAAACAAACTTCATCGATTTTTTGAGTGAATCGATTATTTTGCCGGTGAGTGTATATGTAAGCACCAAAAAGAAGAAGTGAACCGATAGCCATACCAAACTCGTGGTAGTAAAAATTATTGTCTACCTAGAAATAATTGGAACTTATCTATACATGTAGAAATCATTTTCATAATAACTTTTATGCTGGATGAAGTTCTTGCAGTGAATGTTTTACCTGACGAGGGCTGGCGAAAGCTTGCCGAAACGTTGAAAAGAAGAAAAAATATGATAGAAATATAAATCATTATTAAATTTCATCAGAAACAAACCAATTCTGAACTAATAACGTAAAAATGAAATAATAATGAATAACCCTTGCTGTGAATGAAAGAAAAATCTAATTCATCTTCTGCTACTTTTCCATGTCCTAAGTAAATGGTAACATACATCAGTTTATAAACAAGGTGGATCGAGTGGAAGAGGTTTTATAAGCTTTTTTTGTGAGGAAATCGAAGAGCCTTTTTCCCGAAACTTGGGAGAAAAATGTCCGAATAGCATGTCTACACACTATTAGGTAATATAGATACTCTTATGAGGATAAAAATCAATGGAACATCAATCAGCCCTAACAAGGTATAGAGAAATGATACAGTTAGAGTCGATTGAATATTTATACAATTTGATAAAGACTATCCATGAATAACTTCTTTATGCTGTTATTTTTTCATAATAATAATGATCGTGCTCTCACTTCACAGAAATATCTTCTTTTTATAGGATTGCTTGATAACCAATTTATCAGTCACTTATCTCACCAATTTTTCCTGAAAAACGGTTGTAAGTCAAGTACCGAGCAATTTTCACAGATATTCGAAATTGCATCAAATTGAAAGTATATTAATCGTTCAAATATCGGTCATTCCAGAACTTCGAGGAATATAACACTCAGATGATAACATCAGACTTCCTCATGACTAATTCACGGTCATCTTCAGTTCGGACAGATCAGAGAAATGTCCTCAAGAATAATTTTAAATGGCAATTGAAATTTCAAAATTACCGAATGAAATAATAAAATATTAGGTTTTTTTTGAGCGCTCGTTCGAGTGCTATATCGTTTTGCCCAAATATATGTAATTTTCTAATTTTGAGCCGAAAATGGTCTCAAACGATAAGGTTCGACTCCCTGATGACGAATTCATGGTGTAATTCAATTCTGTCTGTGGGGCCGTCCGGTCATCCGTTAGCACGATAACTTTCGAAGGAGTGGTCCTAGGGACTTGAGATTTTCAGGGTGAGTTCGGATCCCAAATGGCTCGATTCATTTTGTTGACCAGCCAAATCATACAGGGTGTTCCATAAAATATTGCCATTCAAAATTTTTGTTCCTCAATATCTCAGACAAAACGAAACCAATCGAAATGAAATGTTGCAGCCACATGCAATATGCTCCTAATAAGCCTCATGCAAAATTTTGTACCCATGGTGTACACAGAACCATAGAAAATTTAATTGGAATATTGAAAGTAAGAAACCTCATTGTTCCATAAAAAGATAGAAATAGAAAACTTCTAACGATTATGAAACATAAAAAATCGGAAAATTCACCCAATTGTATGCAGTCGCTATCCTTAAGTGAACTCTAACACATACACTACTGCAAAATCTCACGCCAAATATCTAATGATGCCGTTTTCAGGGTGATAACCTGAGGAAATTGAACTTGACCCAAATAGAAATAGAACATTCTGAAATAGATAAACAGATGAAAAAACCTTAGATAGCACCAATAGTTTATTACATCAGTATATATGTGCATAGTGTCAATCACTATCAGGGTGGTAAAAAACTATTTTCATAATAGAGAATTTGGCGTCAACAACTGCTAATTTTTATATGAAATTCACGTTGACGTGAACTGAATCACTAGCTTCAAGTTTCACAAGCGGAGTTCGTCCCTAGACGATAATTCAGGTTAGGTTGCATGTCACAATGAAGTTTTAATTAAGGCACATTCGCTTTGGTTCATTAACAATGGTATTTATGAGGGAGGTACTCCGTAAAACGTTTTCTAAAGGCCGTTTGCGTTCTAGACTACGACTTTCGCCCCTTCACTGAATGCCGAGGGATGATATTTACGTCGACATGAATTTTAATGGGTTAAATCAACAGAATTTTACGAACATTCTTCAGAAAACTCGAGTTCACATAACACAGCAATCTCATGGGTCTGCGACAGTTTCGACGAAATATTTGCTACGAAATGTAAATCGAATGAAATTGCCCGAAACTTTGTTGCGGTTTGCCGGACGAAGTTTGGTATATAATTGAACGAACTCGAATATTCCAGTAACATGCAAAAAAATTCACTACACTCTCATGAAATCAAGCAATTCATTTTTGCTTATTCAAACTCACTTTGTAGTTTGTTTGATCCTGAATAGTGGTTCTCTCCCTATAATTTTCGACACCATAGTTAAAAGTTGTTTTTTTTCACTAAGTATTCAAAGAGAGATGCTCCTGCGTCTGTCTGTCGAGACGGTTTTTATGAATTCATGAACATGAAGAAGACGAAAAAACTGAAATAGGTGCGATTACAAATATGTATTTCAAATGAATACACGGAAAATTTCCTCGAGGAATGAAAAAACTACGATTAACTTATCTTACAAACACTTATTATTAGATAATAGATTAGAACAGTGATACTCAAAGTATGTTCCGCGGAACCCTAGGGTTCCGCGATACCCCTGTAGGGGTTCCGCAAGAATTTAAAGAAAAAAATTAAAATACCTCTTTCTGATCGAGAATTTTGACTTGTTGGCGCTTTTTGTTCACCAAAAAAGTTTGAGATCGAATCTAGGACTTTGTGCCGTTTCACATGTAGCGTATGATCAGTGCTGAATCCAGACGGATAACAAAGTGCCATGCAGTAACACGCACCGCCAGCGCAGTAAATTCCATACTAAAGGCATACACTGAGTTCCTGAGCTGACAGTCAGAGTTGATCATACGCGCCATGTGAAACCATTAGTAAAGATTTTTTCTCTTTTAATACATATCTTCTGTTATTGACCTTGCCATGTGCTACAGTGAATAATAATTATTAACTGTCACATTGTACTTTCATTATGCTTTTAATAAAGAATACACTTTTGAAAACAATTGTTTTATTGTGGGGTTCCGTCAAGTATTTTGCTTGTCAAAAGGGTTCCGTCACCAAAAAAGTTTGAGAACCGCTGGATTAGGATATATAAATTATGGTCGATTGGCACGGAGACTACCTGTCTGCACTGGAATCATTGAGATCTTTTGTGCTTAACAATACTGGAGCTACATTTTGGCCAGGAATGTAACCTCTATCGCAAAGTTGATTAGTTTACTCGGAGACTCCGGTTTTATGTCATATGATGGCATCAAGGTCGCGCCACCCTGTGTAATAACTCAGGTTTGCTCCAAAACATTGCATTCCGTACGTATAGTCCGTTCACGAAAGGTTGAGCCATCGGTTGGCCATGGAAATTTGGCATATTCCACAGTGTATATTGAAATTTTAGGTTATGTTACTTATTTCCTTGTCAGATTGATGCACAATGTTGTCAATATTGCATAGAGTTGTCTGATAACTCGCAGGCTCGTCGCACAAGGCCGGGTACATTTGGCAACGTTGGCTTTATTTTACGTTATGACAGTAAATACTGCCAACTTCAGATAAACAAACAAACGCCTACTATGCGCTCAACCTTTCGTGAACGGACCATACTCGGTGGTTTTTGTGGCTCATCCAAAAATACCGCGCTTCTGAAAGTGTTCCTTACCAATATTGTACAGAAGATATCTCACGAAACAGTGACCTGTTAGAAGCACAGTAATCAGTTTCAAATCGTTTTTCAACAACGATAAAACTTGTTGAGACCTCTCTTATGAGAATGTAGTTTTCTGCTTGCCTTTGATCTAACGTGTAAATTCAGTAGAAGTGTTTTTTTCCAATCATCGAAATTCTCCCTAATCTATTTTGGATGATACCCAACAGGTTGGCGCAGGTCCAGCGAAGAAAGTGTTTGTTCTTTTTTTTGCTGCGGCATCAGGTTTTTCATTTCACTCAATGTTTTGGTGTGTAAGTACCCAAACTGGAACTAGATTGCTGTACTTCGTGAGTGTTGTGAGGGATTGTTTAGGTACAGCTTAAAAGATCCTTGATTTACAATCAACGACCATCTGATTATCTGGTTCCCTAGTACAGGGTGACCATAACTGGTACCCGAACAACAAATTTTTAACCCTATGCAAAAAAAATCACTTCAATCTCATAAAAAGAAGCAATTCTTTTTTACTTATTCTCTCCATACTTTTCGCATCATAATCAAAGGTTGATATAATTTGGCTGTGTTCGAAGAAGATGCGCCTCAGTCTATCTGTCGAAAATGGCCAGGGTCGTCAGAATTGGTAATCCCTGAACAAGAACTTACATATCAGCCCTAAAAGATGGAGGAAAATGAACGGCACATTGCGGTCATCTTTTTTCGAGAAACTCATTAAGCCGTCTGCCGCATTGTTCTTTTTTTTGTTTTCGAGTTATAAGCCAAAATTGATATTTAGGCGATCTCAACTCTGGTCATAATCTCCATTTCTGTTTGTGCTATAAAGGTGAACAATAACGTTGTACAGACATCTTTTTCCTATAAGTCCAGTGTATTCATCTATTTTTTGCCGAGGTGTTTCCTTCCTGATTTATTTCATAAACTTTTGTTTTTTCTCATGGAAACAATAATTTAATTTCACTTGAAAAATCACAGTTTTGTTCTCGTTTCAAAAATACGTATATCTTGAACATGTCATATATCGCCTTAAGGTCAATGGTGATGCTAGAGGGGGGAAACTGTTGCCCAGAATTTTCAATGGAGGTAGTGAGAAGAAGAATTTCTGAATTTATGAGGGCGAAAAACCGCCTCTTGCTCCGCATCCAAGTGTTTGAAGTTGAGGTTCATTATACTTTTTTTCCATTTCTCAAGAAAATTTTCCGTAAATTCATTCAAAATATCTGTAATTCCACTTTTTTCAGTTTTTTCGTCTTCTCTGTGTTCATAGATTCATAAGAAACAAATGTTCGATTCTGGTTAACTTTACCCCATTGTAGTAGAGTAAGAAAATAGATATTTTCTCATCAAACATATGTCTGAAATCATAGGCAAATTCACACTTGCCAGGAAATGCCTTAATATAAACAAAAATACTAACGTCATATTTATAGTCGTAAATTTTCCGGTTTCCACCGCTGCACATAATTTGAAGCAAGATAAGATTAACTCAAGGTGTGTGGGTTATTTTAAACCAAGGATTACGTGCCACGGTGGCCCTTTTGGGTATTGTTCAGTCGGTAAGTATTAAAACACTTTATTTTTGACACATCACGCGATATGTTCATATAGAATGAATCGTTTAAGGAAATCGGCTTTCAGATCAGGAAGTATTTATCATTTAGGCAAAGAATATTGCAAACAACAAGTTGATAAATTATGAATTTGTCTCACATCTCAAATTTGGTCGTTCAGAAAGGATGACATTACCGTTTTGGATGATCTTCTCTCAACGTAGTTTGGCACAATGTTATTCAAATCAACTGAAAGATTTATATGAAGATTAGTAGTAGAAATTATCATACGAAAAAGATCAACGCGAATAACGCCAGTACAGAATTAAATCATTTCATACCACACGTGAAAATATTTACTTAAATAGCATGAAAAATTATCAATCGATCAATATGAAACAATATCAAACTCATATTTCAAGGCTAGACGATGGGGAAAGTAGTAGATAACTATATGAGAACGGAGAATCTGGAGAGTATACCACTTCATAAGTGTCAGTATGCTTACAGAGCGGGGCGGTCAACGGAGACCGCTCTGTATCAGCTGGCTGAAGCCTTCCAGAGAACTCTGAACAATAAAGAAATTGCCATGTGTGCTTTCCTGGATATACCTGGGGCCTTTGACATCACAACACATGTGCCTGTCAAAGATGCACTTGAAAGGCGAGAAGTGAACAGAACCAAGGAAAAGGCTCGATAAAGTACAGAGGATTACCTGTGTGTGCATCACTGGAGCTATGAGAACGTGCCCAACTAGGGCACTTGAGGTTACGGATCTCACACCTCTACATCTAGTGATTGATAAGGTAACTCATGAGGCTATCCTCAGAATTTCTAAGGAAAGTACAGGTGATGAGAGAACGTATCAGGAAGGTTGGTCCTTTCTGAACAACTACATCTCATCTGCGAACCTCCCTAGTGATGTAATGATCAAGAAAGTGAGCACTGAGAAAAACTTCAGGACATTGCTAAGTAAGAGAGATGGACAGGAATACACCGACTATTACATACTTCAAAGAAAATACCGTAAAATGGTATACAGATGGTTCCAAAACCCAGCTGCGCTGGGATATACGGGCCAAGTACTAAGTATGCACTGTCGCTGGGCTCCTGTATGAGCCTCTTTTTAGCGGAAATCTCAGCTTAGATATAAATCTAGAGAGAAACCATCAGAAGTGCGATTAGGCCATACACTCAGAGAGTCAAGCTGCTATTAAAATACTGAGCTCCTACGTTATCGATACAAAGATCTGGGAGTGCCGGAACAAACTCAATAACGTAGGCAAGAAAAATAAGAACTTTTTAACCTGGGTTCACAGCCATTCAGGAATCGAAGAGGCCAATACACTTGCCAAGGAGGGCGCACGAATGTTACTCATTGACCCAGAACCATTCTGGGGTATAGGTAAATGTACCTATAAGAAGGAGTTTCTGGAGGACGAGAAATCCGAGCAGGAAAAACTCTGGCGGAATCTCTCAGGGATGGATCATTCCACTAAGTTCCTTCGGAACTTAAAAATGGCAAGATCCAAAAAACATCTGGATCTTGGTAAGAAACAATAACGCCTCCTCACTGGCTTTCTTACAGGACACTGTCGCCTCAGGGAGCACCTGTTGAGGATTGGATTATCGGACACTGAGTGTAGGTTCTGTGGAGAGGCGGGAGAAACCCCATTCCCTAGTAACGGAATGTTTTCTATTGCGAGCCTTAGAATCATCAGATCTCTGAACTGGAAAGCGAGCTGTAAAGGTGTGGTCAGAACTGCTCTGTGAGGGGGTAAAATAGACCTTGAGGTCGCAGTGAACTGTAGCCTCTTTTTAAACTATAACTTTAACTTCGGGGCTAGTCTCGTTAACGTTCAAAATACATTCGAGAAGGTTATATCACCCAGAGCATCTACATACAGCTGTTTCGGCCTATTGGGGCTCATCAGTATGAAACATATTTCTGAAGGTCTGAACAATATGGTACACTCTTAGACTCTATACTTCTGATCTAGGATATTGTTTCCAATACTATACCGAAACAACTACATCTCTGAAGATCCTTACGAATAACCTCCTCTAATGAACTTAGAATGTTTCAATACTTCGTTCATGCCTCGTGCAGGGGAGGAGATCATTCGTTAAAGTAGACTTTCGATGGTAGCTGCCACTGCGACCATTCCGATCGATACGACAATGCGACAACAAAATCCCAGATCGTATAGGGTCTTAAAATGTCCCATATCGTTCAAACATTCAGAGATACTGATGAGCCCCAATAGGGCGAAACAGCTGTCTGTAGCTCCGAAGTATGAGTTTTGATATTGGTTGATATTAATCGATTAATTTTATTCTCTACTTTCAGAGTTAATAGCAAGAATTATTTTATTATAATTGTGAAGTCGAAGAATTTCACGCCTATTTGATCCTTATTTAAGGAACAACTATAATTCAAGTTTGGATATCCTGGAGACTTATCGATTTGATGCTATTTATTATTGAGTTTTTCTTCAATTCTAATCTAAAATCTTCCCTGTAAGTATGAAGTGTTGGAGTCGTTCTCTCGAACTCGAAAACCACTTGAATTATATGTATCAACCATTCGATTAGATTTCAGATTTAAATCATAAATAGATCAAGCTATAACGAACGAATTATAATTATACTTTATAATTCATCAGACCTCGTGGGTTTTTTAGTATGATTTTTTGCATGAAAAAGAGTTCTTGCAGAAAATATTCTTGAGATACCGTCTAAATAAAAGATTATCTTGATCGGTTACTGCACTGACATCTGACATCTGAAGATGTGTTAATCATTCACCGTCACCACCATAGACCAGCGACTTCTTAATTCGCTCGTGTGCGGGAAAATTTATAGGTTTGAAAACAATTTATCGCGAGACAAAAAAACGGATGAACTTCAACAACAATCAATCAGTCGAAACTCTTTATGATCCACATTTTTCCAGCAACAAAACCGGTAGCTGTCAACCTCTAGGAAGCGCCCCGATAAGGAAATTGACAGTTCAAGACAAAGTTCCCGAAGTTCGAGTCTGTGGAAAAACCGATTCTCGAGAAAACTACTTTCTGCCAGTTGAATATCTCGCTCTTCTGGCACGTCATGTTCACTCTGAGCGAAGGCGAAAAAGTCGGAGTTTCAGTTTCACGACTGCAATACCGTTTTTGTAACTTGAACTTGAATGGCGTCGTGCTAGTTTCGTCGTTATGACGGTGTCCTCTTGGACGGAGCTCTCTTTGACAAGTCTCTGCCAGCTTGTTGTTTTTAGGAATGAGCAATAAACTCAGGAATATGGAGTTTTTTCTGGCAAATATTAAATCAGGAAGATGAATCAAGATAATTGTTCCTGAAATTTTTACAAGCGGTATATTCTTCTATATTAAGAGCTAACGAAATACAATAAATGAAACGGCCCCTAGCTGAGGTAAGTGTAAGTGCTAAACGGGGTACCTACCCTACTAGTCTGGCGTAGCACAGGGAATAACCTCTGTAGAAAAAAATATTAAGAAGAATTAAAAAATAAAATTATTTGAAAAAATATCTTCAATTTTTAGAAACAAAATACTTAAGTTTTTCTCTTTGGCCAGGAGGTTATTTTAAACCAATTTTGGCCTTCCAAGTGATGATTTTTCGAATCTTCTCTTCTTCGAAGACCACTATAGAACCCTACTAAAGGATAATCATCTCCCACTATTTAATTTGGTATAGAAATATAATCTTCGATTAAAGATGGCCTGCAATTGTACTGAAAGTTTTCCAATTATTATTCATGAAACACCCTGTATGTATAAATCACCTGTTGGACTACGAATAATTGTTAAGTTCCTCGGTGGCCATCTGTCCAATCCATTGAAAACCATCGTAATATATTCATTGAATAGATCTTGACTTCACGACTATAATGTGCTGGGCAGCCATTCATTTGAATCCAGACATTTCATCTATTATACAGGTTTGTCAATTTGCTTTGTTTTAATCTGATGTATTCTTCAGAATTGTGATCTGTAAGTATAACTGGTCCGAAAAGTTCTCCTCTCATGACTGCCAACCTCACGTTGATACTTCACTCATGTTGGAAATGAGAAACGATAGTCGCATAAGGGTTTCATCTCTGCTACGCATGGTTATTTCGTAGTAAACTAATCTCACCTGATTTCGTGAAAGTCACCCTATCAGTCCCTTATATCCTATGGCCCCCCTCCTTCTTAAATTATTCTGGTACCACCTACAAAATGTAAGTCTGGTCTCAGCATCTAGAGGTAAAAAATGAATTGATGATTTCTATAAAATCACATCAATATTCAGTCACGAAGAGCTTAAAAAAAGAGCAAACTTATGTTCGGAATTTTCAAACTTTTTCGTTCTTATCATGTTAGCCATGATATTATGGCAGAGGACGAGGAGCTAGAACAAAAGTTGAGGTATTTTTTACTGAGAAGAAAAAATGTGCATAATTATCAAATTTCATTGAAAAAAACATTGGAATAACAGGACTTATTTTGTTATCTTTATAATCGTCATATTCATCTCCTCATCAGGCCCGCAATAAGACCTTTTTCTGGACGCATACATTTCATCTTGTAGAAAATTAATTGCCCTTTTCGAAAAATACTCTTTTTAGAGGAAAAAGTCGAAATATTTCCTCAAATCGAGAAATGTTAAATTAAAGAATAACCGTCAACATTTCGACCATATGTTATATGACACTTTTTGCTACAAATCACTCGTATAATCCCCCTTGAAGTTTGGCCACTTAAAAATAGACACCCTGTATAATCTTTGACTGCCGAATAACTTTTGGTGATTGAAAGATCTCAGTTTAACTTAACTCTCCATTTTACTCAATTCATTCGAACGATCTACTCCTCAGTATACCTATATGTATAGTATTGGAAGAAGTCGATGCTGAAGAAAATTCTATTCTACATTTTAGTTCATTCCAGAAATAAAAATCATCGGAAAGGGTTCATGTTATTAAACTAAGAGAAGCTTTGGATGAAGACTGGTACATAACGAACGAAGAAATCAAAGAAATGCATAAGAAAGCACCCACAATCGAAATTTCATTTCAAACTGGCACAAATAAGAGCTTTCGAGAAAATACAAACGCACAAAGCGGTATCAAAAAATCACAGGAGTTATGCACCGAAGAAAACACAAGAATGAAAAGACTGAACCGATGCTAAAAGAATACTAAAAGCAAAGAAAAAATTATGGACAGAAAGATATTTTATCCATTCCTATAGAGTAATATGTCAATTATTAAACTAATTTCTATGTGTAATAGTAGCTATAACACAACCGTAGACATTTCTATGAACCGAAAAGCGAGTGTTATAATAACACCCGCCCATAACACCCGCTAATAAAAATACGTAGGAAAAATAAAATTGCTTACAAAAAAATCCGGATATCTATTTCAGCCATCAAGATAACGTTCTAGCGATTCATTCCAGATTTAATTTTGGAAAACGTAAATTTTTGAAGTTGCGAAAGTACTAGATTTGATTAGATACTGTGATTTGATTCCCGACCACAGAGTACAGAAAATGTCAACGCTTTTGACAACTGTTCAAAATTTTTTAAATGCAGACTTCTTCAGTAAAAACTGAAGAAGTCGTGGATAAAGTATAGTATTCAATTCGCGGTAATGCTCGAAACACACTTGATGAATTACACCACTCGCCTGATGGCTCGTGGTGCAAAATTCATCTGCGTGTATTTTGACCTGCATTACCGCTCATCGAATAATATACTATTACCTACCGTAACTATATACAATCCACAATGGAACAAGGAACTGTATCATGTTAAGGAAACCGCTTCCGCCAGAAGAACCTCATTTGATATCAAGAACTCCATTGTCGCTTCTAATATAAAAAGCCTTGGTTCAGTTTTCCATATTATACTGAATGAATCAATGAGAATTAAATATTCAAAAATTAAAATTCATTATTATATTTATGACAGTCTTAGTAACAGACACCGGTTTAATATGACAGCACAACATTCCTCAACTGAAATTGCTCATGAAGCTTCTTGTATCTCGAGCAAATCCTAGGAATTAAACATAGATCCGACAAACCGTAAGGTGAATCCCACATTCCCCTAGAACTTAATCATCGTAAAGGTAAACTATCGTCGAAAGTGCCATAAATTCCGTCTATTATGCATTTATCAGAGTTTGCAATTGTAATGTGTGTGTGTTTCTGCGATTGTACCTCGGGGGAGGGAAATTATGGGGTTGCAAGAGCCATAGCGTGCAATTATTCCTCTAAAGCGCAAGGGACAGGAACCCACGCTGTTTGTGCCTTGTTCCTTCTGGTCTTGATGTTGACATTACGATACACCTGAAATTATTCTGCAAATACCGGGAGAGATGAACTTCAAATGAACAACATTGACATTAGTTGCGAATGGGAAGTTAATATAGTTAGTCCTGAGTTAAACATAAACTGGGGCATTCAATGAGAGATGCGCTTATGTTTACATACTACCACTTGACATATGTGAGCATGAGTTATTCCCACTCATTATATGATCAATACAGGGGATAATTTGAAAACTTGCCAAGCCAGTTATGTCATGACAAGGATGTTTTCAGAAAAACAGATTAACTTTTATTGAGCAGAATTGTAAGTCGAATTATCCTCAACCCTAGGTGTAGGGACTATCACTCCTGAATTCTTAATAGGGAATAGGGGCTGAGATTTACCTCAATTAAAGGATCACTTGTCCCTCTACATGAAAACTATGGTTTGCAAATTTTTATTGATTCCTTGAATTGCTTACAGCACGGACAATTTGTAATCTTGCCAGGCCAATTATCTGTCCTGGCAAGGATGTTTCCATAGAAAAAGCCGGAACAGGTTAGATATTTTGTACAAAATTGTAGGCCGAAATCCCCTCAAACCTAGGTGTAGGGGCTATCACCCCTATATTCTTCATAGGAACTTGAGGGTGACCTTAACCTCAATTGGAAGACTATACGTCCCTCTACTTAATACTATAGTTTACAAATTTTGGGTGACCCTCTCAAGTATCTACAAGGCATTCAAACTTAAAGTACTTTTCTCTCGTAAATTAGCTCCTGTACGAACGACCCACGGCGTGCAATTATTCCCCTTAAGCGCAATGGACAGGAACCCACGCTGTTTGTGCCTTGTTCCTTCTGGTCTTGATGTTGACATTACGATACACCTGAAATTATTCTGCAAATACCGGGAGAGATGAACTTCAAATGAACAACATTGACATTAGTTGCGAATGGGAAGTTAATATAGTTAGTCCTGAGTTAAACATAAACTGGGGCATTCAATGAGAGATGCGCTTATGTTTACATACTACCACTTGACATACAGTGTCTCCCAATAAGCTTGATAGAACTTTGAAATTGAATAAAACAACAACAAATTAACCGATTTTGGTTCTCAAACATTTATTCGAAAGATATGGTGTATAAGTTTATGATTTAAACAAGATATCGTTCAAATGGCCTCCACGAGCTCGTTTGCAGACCTTAATTCGTTTGACCCAATTTTCCATGACTCGGCCTAGCATTTCCTGTGGTATGGCCTCGATACACCTCGTAATGTTCTCCTCAAGGTCTTGAATTGTCGCTGGAGAGTTGCTGTACACTTGTGATTTCACATATCCCCATAAAAAAAAGTCCAAGGGCGTTAAATCACACGATCTTGGCGGCCAGGCGATGGGGCCGTTTCTCGAAATTAATGAGTCGCCGAACTTATCGCGCAATAAAGTCATGTTGTCGTTCGAAATGTGTGGGGGGCGCCGTCCTGTTGGAAATAAAGATCGTCGTCACCAATTTCATCAAATTTCGGGAAGAGAAATTCACGCAGCAAGTCGCTATAGCGCTGGCCGTTCACAGTAACGGCTTGTCCGGCGTAATTTCGGAAAAAATGATGCCACCACTCCACAATCCACACCAAACTGTGATCTTTTGTGGATGCAAAGGTCTTTCTTGCACCACTTGTGGATTAGAATCGCTCCAATATCGGCAATTCTGCTTGTTAACGAAGCCGTTCAGCCAGAAATGAGCCTCTCTTCGCGTGGCACCGGCGAACGCGAATTTGCGTAATAAATTTGGACGATTTCCAAACGTTGTGTGAGCGTGAAACTTTTCATGGTAAAACTTTGAACCTTTCTGAATAAAATGACACTTCGAACGTCAAAATTGATAAACAAATATGGCCGCCAAAACCTTACAAAGTTCTACAACCTTATTGGAAACACTATATGTGAGCATGAGTTATTCCCATTCAATACATGATCAATACAGGGTGACAATTTAAAAACTTGCCAGGCCATTTATGTCGGGACAAGGATGTTTTCAGAGAAATAGGTCAACTTTTATTCGAAGGGGGACATATTTTGAGCAGAATTGTAATGTAAGCCGAAATATCCTCAACCCTAGGTGTAGGTGCAATCACCCCTGAATTCTTAATAGAGAATAGGAGGTGAGATTTACCTCAATTGAAAGATCACTTGTCCCTCTACATAAAATCTATAGTGCTATAAATAGTTCTTTTTTGGTAACTCTCTCAAGTATTTGCAGGGCATTTATACTTACAGTACTATTCTCTCGTAAATTAGCTCCTGTACGAACGACCCACAGTGTGCAATTATTCCTCTTAAGCGTAATGGACAGGAACCCACGCTGTTTGTGCCTTGTTTCTTCTTGTCTTGATGAAATTATTCTGCAAAAACTGGGAGAGATGAACTTCAAATGAACAACTTTGGCATTGGTTGCGAATGAGAAGTTAATAATAGTATTTGTTTTGAGCAAAACTGTAAGCCGAAATCCCCTCAAGCCAAGATGTAGGAGCTATCACTACTAAATTCTTGAAGGTGAGCTAAACCTCAATTAGAAGACTACACGTCCGTCCACATAATACAGGAATTGTAATAGCGCAGTTTTGTTTGGATTATTCTTTGCCGCTACAGAATAAGTGTACCAAACCATTGTTCACCACAGAACATAAAATTATTACACTGTTTCGCAGGTTAAACCATAGAAATATACTATATTATAGTATTTACTATATTATAGTATATTTCTATGGGTTAGACGGTCGAATTCTGTAATTGGAATAATAAATATGTTGACTTTGCATAGTAAACGGCAAAATGAAAATAATCCAAAGCCACCTGCGCTCTTACAATCATTTATAGAGACCCCTGCAAAATTTTGGTTACTCTCTCAAGTTTTGGCAAGGCATCATTTCCACTGTACAATTATCTCGTGAATTATCTCTTGTACTCCAAAGCTCAAAGGACAGGAACTCACGCTGTTTTGTGCCTTGTTCCTTCTGATCTTGATGTTGACACCACAATACACCTGAAATAAAATGTCATCAATTGTTTCAGAGGACTTGCATGATATTTAAAGAAAATATTGGGAAAATCCGACACAATTTTTCATTCAATTGTTTAATCTGTAACAATGTCGATGTTTCGAAATCGTTCGATCCTTTCTCAAGGATAATTACGATAAACAATATTGTAAGCTTATTGAAAACATTCAGGCTGACTTTCACAAAAACTCCAATCACCTTATTTGATGAAATGTCATTATTTCTGTGCAAATTTCAGTTCGTTTTCGCATGGACCTATAATACTAACTGGACGTCGAACTTCCTTACTGTCACGTAGAAAAAAGTGGGGCAAATGGCCGCCATTTGCAGTTTGGGGTGAACCACAAATATTTTGATGTTTTATGCCATTTGTGCTCGAATATTGATTGAAACATAGACTTTCCTTTGAAAGAAATTATGAAAAACGAACTCTGTATATTAGTGTTCTGTGAACACTGACATTTCGGTCTATATTAAAAAATGAATATTTCCGATTCGAGTTATTAGTTATTAAAATAATGTACCATTATGATGACTATACACTATAGTTCCCTTGAACACGGTGTATTGTCGGTAATTCTAATATTTCAATTCATTGAAACTGACAACTCTCAAATTCACCCCAAACTGCAAATGGCCGTGGTTTGCCTCAAAATTTTTGACAGGTTCGCCATCTAGTTAGTATTATAAATTTATGCGTTTTCGCAACAGAATGCACCGAAATAATGACATTTCATCAATCAAGGTGACTGCTGTTTTTTGTGAAACTCAGCTTTAAACAACATCCAACTCGTCCATCCTTCAATTTACAGTTGTTCACCATAGAAATTGATTTGGTGAATGGCACCAAAAACTATAAATTTTTTGCCAATTTAGAATTATATTTCTGTTCAACAAATAATTCGACGCAAAAATGTTTTCGTGATTATACATTATTTTCCTTCGGTTTGTTGTGTTGTATTACACATGGGATGTGCATTATTGAGCAAAAACTTTCGAAGTTGACGACCGAAATGAACTAATTTGTGAATACCTGAATAATTCGAATATGATATAGGCACTCGTTAATTCGAAAGATAGCATGATCAGACAGAATTACCTTTGTCCAACCGAGTCGTACTATAGATTCGAAGTTTCAAACTTTGAGATGGTTTTGCAAAACTATGGCATGCTGATCAGGATATCAGGAGAAATTTATTGTTGAGAGTATTCACGAAATCAATGAAGGTACTTATTGAAGAAATATCAACAATAATATCATTCATTCCAATTCTTTACGAACTTACATAACTACTAATTGTATTTTAAGAGAATAACATTCGATAATAATCTCAATGTTAACTAATTATCAATTCATAGATTATTGTCAACCATTCTCAGTTAATGTTCAATACACCCGTTGGTTGAAAATGGAACCTCTTTAATTATTGCAGGCTACCACATGTGATCTGAAATCTTGATCCCCTCATCCATATCTATATTGGGTCATCCACATAAGGCGAATTTTGGCGATGTAACTACAGCTTACCATAGTTACATGTTGACACTTAATACACGTATGTTCTGTCAGATCATCACGTGATAGTTACATAGTTGACCAAAATACGTGTATTAACTGTCAAGTATGTAACTATGGTAAGCTGTAGTTACAACGCCAAAATTCGCCTTTAACGAACTCACTTCGCTTCACTGAAATTCCGATGTGTTGGATTTATCTTTGACAGATATGTTAATTTTTTAATAGTTCTCTTTCTGTAGACATGATAATAGTGTTGTTATGGATTTTTCAATAAGTGGGGGACGATTTCGAATTGAAATAAAACGAGCTGTGTATTACGTATCAATATAATTCTTTTTTTTTCAGTTGAAAGGTTTATGTATGGCATTTATGTGTGGAGTATAAAACCACTCATAATGGCACGTATCCTTTTGTTTCAATTTCCCCTTAATCTGCTGCATTCATTCGAAGTTATTTGAGAGATAATCTGTGTTTTGTAACGATTTCTGTGTGTTGTGACTTATTGAAACGAACCTGTGACCCAGGAACTCCATAAGAACAGTCTGAAGTGGTCAGTTGGCTCGATCTTCGTTGTCCATTCTCGTTGCCTCTACAGGGAAGTATGATATTGCCTCTGATTTAACCTAACAGCTACGTTTTTGACGACAAAATGGTATATAGCGGTGATAAACTGAAGTTTCGCCGATTGCATTTAAATTCGCAATATCTCAGTTGGCTTACTGCTTGATTCATCGCCAGTCAGATCACATTTTCGGTTTTAACTGATCTCTACATTACTTTAACATCTCAATTTCTTCCCATACACGGAAATTTTGTTTGTTCGAGTAACCTGGCAATCAGAAATGCGTTGCTTCATTAAATATTCAAAATTTCGGTCTTCTTCCAAACTTCCAAAGTCCAGTTAATCAGCGTTATCGATTGTCATTACCCATTTAATTTTGTGAGAGTATAGAATTCCCGAAATAGAATTCTCCATGTTGAAGTCAGTAGAAGCGATGAATTTTGGACACCGCGGAAAATTTATTTTTCAGGTTCTTCTACACTTCTTGACGCACCACGGCTATCTTTTGGTTCATCTCGCATTTCTTTGACCCAAAGATGTTGACTGCTTGTTTCTTCACCAAACGTTTGAAGGTCTATTTCGAAAGGCCTTCACGTCGGTCGGCCATAAAACGTTTGAGCTATTGAACTCGCATCTATCGAATCGTGAAGGTTGACATGGTAAATTAGCGGAACAATCTGACTGAAACGACAGATTGGTTAGACATACATATGCCACCATAGATTGGCCAACATCGGTCTGCTACAATTGAAAAACCCTTCAGATCTTCAGAGCAGTCATAGAAGAAATCAGAAAATATGTATCCTGGCAGAGTCATCAGAGTTTGAACCACACCAAAACATTTTACGGGAATTTCTATACTAAAAAATCAAGGATTCTGATGTATTTCAACAAAAGCCAGCAACACAGGTTTGCGGCGTTACTCACACTGTCGCCTCAGGAGACACCTCGTTTGCAGAAACTGATGAGTGCAGATTCTGTATGAAATAGGACCACTTTGTGTCGGAGGTTCTCGTTATCAGTCACCATCATAAAAATTGTTCGGGTTGGGAAATTGTTAAAGGAGAGGACATCCAATCCTCGAATCTGCCTCGGTTGCTCATGTTCATAAAACTCTTTAATTGGGTGGTGACTTGTACAAAAATATTTTAATCAACTGAAGGAATACGGAATCACCAAAGACCCTAGATCTTCATATCACTTTTAATCTTAGAGTATGCACGTATCCCCATTCGGTTACTGCAATCGGAATTATGAGTAGGAAAGACTACTTAAGCTCTAATCAAAATATCACCCTCTAGTCTTTCTATTAATATGATCAAAACACACAAATTGTTTGATTACTTCTTTTATTATGAAGGCGTTCTCTTGGTTCTGCAAAAATATGTATAATTTTTCCATAAAACAGTCAATAAAATATAAGAAAAAATTCGGGTAATATCGACCGGAAGGTTAATATCGACCACATTGAAGGGTAAAATCGACACGCACATATTCAAACTGATGCTCTTTCAGCACTAGTACTCTCAACACGGGCTCAACTTACAAATGAACGACACCGCTACCAAATGACATAATCATATCCAAATGTTCACAAACAGACCATACTTCTGTTTTTTTCCCCTAAAACCTGTAATTTTTCTCGTAACCTTCTTGCTAACAGTGTATTTTTCATTTCCTCATTTTCGTACTCTTCCTCTTCGTTGCTTTTATTCACTAATAATTGCTTTTATTATTTTTATTGCTTTTTTAATTGTTGCTGTTCTCATTGAATCTTACTCCTAAGAGGAACGCCCTGTTTTTCGGACATATACTTTAGGAAGAGGAGCACTATTCGTATTAGTAAAGTCAGGAAAATACGTCGGCATGTACGCATGTCAAACGATGGCACCGTTCTAGCCCAATCAGAGGGCACATTACGAAGCTATACTTCGGCCAGTCGGAAATGTTTTTCGTATGGCGCCAAATTCATGAAATTTGGAAGTGGTCGATTTTACCCGATGGTCGATATTCCCCCACGTTTCCTCCTTAAATGAGAAAGAATTGCATTGAAATATTTTGGCGTAATTATAACCTGCCTTTATCACAGAAGGATAATAATAATAATTCCTCTCAATGGCAACACAACTGGAAACAATCACCTTATCCTTTATTGTGCCGCAACGAGTAGTGGACGTGCTGGGCAAACCAAGGCAGCACACAATTCAACCCTGTCCACAACCTCGTGTACCTCTCTGCCAAAGAAGGCTGGAGGGTAAAGTTCAACGCTGTCGGCACGACATAGTAAGTCTGACACAATATGAAAATGGCATCAGGACAATCAAGATGAAATAGTTGGTGGAATCGATAATCTATCGATATCGCAAGCACTCCAGCTATGAAGAAAGAAAACACAATAATAAAGCAGTGCATTGACACACTGAAACAAAAACTCTGTGTTTAATCCGAACGATGAAGAAGATATAAAGAGAGCAACAGGAGGAAGCAAGAAAACATTGCCTTTGAAAACTCGGAGAAAATTTTCTACAGACATCTGGATAGAAAACAACAAAACTCCCCAAACATCTATCCGAATAAGGATCACATGAGAAAATTTTGGACCGAACAACTTTCACAACATTCCACTTACAACAAAATACCGAATGTGTAAAAACTAAGAGAAAACTCAAACCAACACCGAACAAATGCCCCCTTCAGTCATCACACAACAAGAGCTTTCGGACATTCTCAAACTGAGTGAAGCAGATCATATAAGTATCAGCCTGAAGTAGTACTGGAGAACGATCATTATAGGCTATACTGAGACCGCACAGTACTAACAAACCTAACAGTTGCTAATAACAGGCCAGATATAGAACTAATAGATCTTCTTTGCATCACTTATTGCTTGGTCATATGTCTTCTTAGCACGCTTATACTCTTCCTTATAATTTTGATTCACTGATGCCATCACATACAGTATATCTAGTTTTTCTTTTAGTGCCATGATTGGTGCCGTTTGCGTGAAGGCCTGTTTGGAGGGCTTTTTGTTACATGGAATCTTGGGAAAATATTCCTCGAAAGCACTTCTGCATCGATCGAAGATACCTTCCCAGAAATGGCTGACATCAAAAGTCAGGGTATAGATATCCGACCAGTCAACTGTCGACATCATCTGCAGAAACTCAGACATCGATTTTTCATTTATTCTGCATTTAGAACCTTTTCCTGTTCATGAATTGTGCCTTCTGAAATTTTGTCTCAAATTTCAATCCAGAGTGATCTGACATGTGGTATTCTATCAAAGCTGTAAATCCATCAAAAGATGTCAGCACATTATCCAGGCAAGCCCCCGAGACCGAGCGAGTGGCCTCCTTGTTGGTAATATTGACGTTGAATTGTTCCAGAAGTGATATAAAGTCCTGAGAAACTGTGTCTGTTGAGAGTAAGTCTAAATTAAAATCACCAGCTATGATGAAATCAGTTTTCTCGTTTGAGAGCATTTCCAAAATCCACCTGAGTTTTTCCAAAAAAAGACACATCACACAATGGTGGAGAGTTAGGCCTGTAGATGCAAACAATATTCACACAATGAGAGTTGAAGTCGAAACGTGTTGCAGAGCACTCAAATAGATTTGGGATACTTACACATTTTATACAGGGTGTCTGGTGAGGAATGGGACAACGTTTAGGTGGTGATGAGGGATGTCTCAAGGAGTGAGAAAATGCCATTCGAAATCATCTGAGGTACATGGTTCCTGATATACAGGGGATTTTAGAAAAAATTAGGAAATTTCAAATGACCATAATTCAGGAAATAAAAGAGCTAATCCGATGATTTTTCGTATGAACAATAAAAGAGTGAGTACGAATCTTTTGAATGAAAAATTCGAAATAAAATCAGATCCGGACTCAGAAATTTCAGTTTTTTCTTAAGGGTATAGCCGGGTTTCAATGGTAAATCTGCCCCCGCGGCCTTTTCGATTCATATTGAGGGGATCGATTAGGCATTGAATGAAAATAATTCAGCCAACTTTTCAGCTTTTTATCTCTAGCCATTTTTGAGATTTCTGTGAAAAACACTTTTTTCGTTTTTATTTTTTTTCTCTTGTGATATCCAAAATTTTCGAATGGTGATTTTTTCTGTCGATTACTTGCTATTGAAGGAATAGACGTATAATTTTTTTATGAATTTCAGCTGCGAAATCTATTTTTAGGAAAAAAAATAAAGTTTTTGTCATTTGTTTTTCGGTGTTCTTAAAAAGTGTCCACCGCCATTTTTTGACATAAAATTCTCTTTCTTTGGCCCTTTATACCCTGGAATTTTTTCACATTTTTAAAATTGGTGGAACATTTTGAAAAAAATTAAAACTGTTTGAATTTTAGGATTCAACAGATATCCATCAAATTTTGGTACCGTTGTATTCATAAAGCTTCCTGAACAATATTAGTGAAAAAAACAATTGGCGATCTGTTTTAGTTTGGGAGATATGGGCCCCCAAAGTCCGAAAAATATTTCACCTGAAAGTCACTTTTCTCACTACAGAAACACTGGATTACCGCTTTATTAAGTTCAAAGCCTCTCTGAACATTTCAACATGAAGATTTGATTCATTTTATTTCAGATATATCCAATAATTATTGCAAAAACATCGAAAAAATTCTAGAGAAAGCCCGCCGTTTCTTATGGTAAGTTTGGCACTACCGCGAAATATTTCGCGCGAATATGACACGATGCATACCGGTAAATCCCGCTATCATTTCCTAATGGCACTTGCTGAAAGACGCGGTAGTGCCAAACTTACCATAAGGACGGCGGACTTTCCCTAGAATTTGTTCGATGTTTTTGCAATAATTATTGGATATATCTGAAATAAAATGAATCAAATCTTCATGTTAAAATGTTCAGAGAGGCTTTAAACTTAATAAAGCGGTAATTCAGTGTTTCTGTAGTGAGAAAAGTGACTTTCAGGTGAAATATTTTTCGGACTTTGGGGGCCCATATCTCCCAAACTAAAACAGATCGCCAATTGTTTTTTTCACTAATATTGTTCAGGAAGCTATATGAATACAACGGTACCAAAATTTGATGGATATCTGTTGAATCCTAAAATTCAAACAGTTTTAATTTTTTTTCAAAATGTTCCACCAATTTTAAAAATGTGAAAAAATTCCAGGGTATAAAGGGCCAAGAAGACATTTTATGTCAAAAAATGGCGGTGGACACTTTTTAAGAACACCGAAAAACAAATGACAAAAACTTTATTTTTTTCCTAAAAATAGATTTTGCAGCTGAAATTCATAAAAAAATTATACGTCTATCCTTCAATAGCAAGTAATCGACAGAAAAAATCACCATTCGAAAATTTTGGATATCACAAGAGAAAAAAATAAAAACGAAAAAAGTGTTTTTCACAGAAATCTCAAAAATGGCTAGAGATAAAAAGCTGAAAAGTTGGCTGAATTATTTTCATTCAATGCCTAATCGATCCCCTCAATATGAATCGAAAAGGCGCGGGGGCAGATTTACCATTGAAACCCGGCTATACCCTTAGGTAAAACAACACCCTGTATGCGGTTTTCAATTTTTTTGACTTCAGATTCTGAGAGAGCAGGAAAAATACTTTCGAACTCAACTGTCATCCCGAATGGCACAAATTTTTCCCTGCTTTCTATGACCCTTCGAATGTCAATCTTCCGATTTTCGCTCCTTACATATTATTTTTCTACATTTCAAATGACCATAATTCAGGAAATATGGGAGCTAATCCAATGATTTTTCGTATGAACAATGATAGAGTGAGTACGAATCTGTTTGAACGAAATAAAATAAAATCCGGACTCAGAAATTTCAGTTTTTCTGAAATTAGGTAAAAACAACACCCTCTATGCGGTTTTCAATTTTTTTGACTTCAGATTTTGAGAGAGCATGAAAAATACTTACGAAATCAACTGTCATCCCGAATGACACAAATTTTCCCTCCTTTCTATGGCCCTTCGAATGTCAATCTTCCGATTTCGCTGTCGTACAAAGACAATCACAGAGACGTTTCAGTGTTGATGTGTGGTGCGCCGTTTTTTGATAATAATTTAATAGGTCCTCATTCTTTCGAAGAAAGACTCACCGGAGAAATTTATAGAGATTTCCTTATGAATGTTCTTCCTAATTTATTAGGGAATATTAATCAAAGAGGACTTATCTTCCAGCATGATGGAGCACCTCCACATTCTCAATTTTAGTGAGAAATCATTTGAACGAGGTCTATCCAAATAGATGGATAGCTCGTGGTGGTCCAAAAGCATGGCCACCTCGGTCCCCCGACATGACACCGTTAGATTATTTTTTTGGGGACACCTTAAAACTATGGTGTACGGCGAGAAATAAATACAAGGAAACAATTAATTCAGCGCATAATAGACGCATGTGACGAAATACCAAACAACCCGAATGTGATAAGGAAAGCAGTTTTGAACTTAATGAAAAGAGCAGATAATGTGTAGAAGTTGGTGGTTTTCATTTTGAACAATATTTGAAGAATTAATTATTAATTTTCCAAATTTCGCGCATTTTTGATAATTTTTATAAAAATTTTGATTCGTTGATGATTTTTTTCTTACTTATTAGTAACTATCTGAGATCTCATGTTTCTGAAATGTCGAGAAAATAATATTATGTAAGGAGCGAAAATCGGAAGATTGACATTCGAATGGTCATAGGAAACAGGGAAAATTTGTGCCATTCGGGATGAGAGTTGAGTTTGAATGAATTTTTCCTGCTCTCTCAGAATCTGAAGTAAAAAAATTGAAAACCGCATACAGGGTGTGTGTTTTACCTAATTTCAGAAGAACTAAAATTTCTGAGTCCGGATCTGATTTTATTTCGAATTTTTCGTTCAAACAGATTCGTACTCACTTTATCATTGTTCATACGAAAAATCATCGGATTAGCTCCCATATTTCCTGAATTATGGTCATTTGAAATGTCGAGAAAATAATATGTAAGGAGCGAAAATCGGAAGATTGACATTCGAAGGGTCATAGAAAGCAGGGAAAATTTGTGCCATTCGAGATGACAGTTGAGTTCGAAAGTATTTTTTCTGCTCTCTCAGAATCTGAAGTCAAAAAATTGAAAACCTCATACAGGGTGTTGTTTTTACCTAATTTCAGAAAAACTGAAATTTCTGAGTCCGGATCTGATTTTATTTCGAATTTTGGTTCAAACAGATTCGTACTCACTCTATCATTGTTCATACGAAAAATCATCGGATTAGCTCTCATATTCCTGAATTATGGTCATTTGAAATTTCCTAATTTTTTCTAAAACCCCCTGTATATCAGGAACCATGTACCTCAGATGATTTCAAATGGCATTTTCTCACTCCTTGAGACAACCCTTATCACCACCTAAACGTTGTCCCATTCCTCACCAGACACCCTGTATAAGGTCTTTCAGTGAAGTTTATCCCATGTTTGCAATAAATGGCACTGCCACCATGTCTACCATGATCACGACAACTTGAGGCAAGCATATAACCTTCCCAATTACTGACATCGAGTTCATGCGCGAGGCATTTAGACTTTACGTACTCACGTTTGGCACCAAGCGAGAATAGCGCTATGCCATTGGCCCGACGCACTCGAACTGAGAAACCAATCACACTTTGAATGCGAAACGGCGTATAATAGCGTAATTCAATTGAAGTTCGGTATTATTTATCATTCTATTCCATGGACTTATAATACTAAATCATTATAAATCTACGTTTTATTCATCTAATATTGAAGTGTATGAAAATGTATTTAATGTAAGTGTATTGAATGAATTGAAAGTGGATAATTCCAATATCGGTTCCAAGTGATGAATGAATCTTTACTGGTAATATAGGAAATTTCTATTCTGCAGCATCCAAATGGAATAGGTACCTACTTTTGAGATGAAGAGTTATAAAGAAACTCTTCAATTTTGCAGCAATGAAATGAAAACGTCTAGTTTGAATTGCGTACAATCATTTCGTACTTTTTTCTAAACATAAAAATTCCACCACTTCAATCACTTTACATAAAAATCCAAGATACAATCTTAAGTAGTAGGGGGTAGATTGGGTTGCAGTTCAGACTAAAAACATCTCTACCTAATTGAAAATGAATTGGGGATGAAAATAGGTAATCATAATAATAATTACTATTTAATCAACTGTTATATGACGCGCGAGCGGAGCGAGGGCATTAATACCTATAGTTCGATTTATTTTATTCTTTCCTTTATTGAACCTCTATTAAATGTGTAGGTTCAAATTTTTGTTTTCTAAAAGTTGAATTCCCGAATAATGTGTTTAGTTTATATTGTCACACAATGGAATATATGTGGGTAGGTATCAAGACATCTTGTGTTTCGTGAAAGTAGTACCAATATTCTGTTCCGAACTATAGCAGATGAGAATTTCGAATTTTGACGAAAACATTCGATCTTCTCAAGTTTGTTGTGATTTTTTTTTACTATTTCTCTGACACGCTCTTAAATTCTTCAATAATATTATTCATTTGATGTCAATAACGCCTCTTCTATTGAAATCCTCTCAATCTTCTTTAATGATGATAGATATCATTTGAGGATTACAGAGATTCATGAAAATCGTTGATAACCGAAAGAACAAATCACTCTATATCTACCCCAGTACACTTTGAAGAAGGTTAGGTACCTACGACGAATCACCAATCATTACTCATAGAATTGCCTTACCTTTACATATTTGTCCTTTTTTGTAGTATCTCTTGTAGTATGTTTTATGGAAACTTTCAGTTTAGATTTACAAAAACAATTTTTTGATTTCCCTCTCATATTCTGTTTGGCTCCACTCTACGATGTGAAGCATGATGGCAATTGTATTCTAGACTGAAATATCAATTAATAGTTAAAAACCGCTTAGCTATCTGATACGAATTTTCAAAATCATAGTAGATTGATCAAAGATTACCTGCATATGTAATGTGGTGTATTCTTTTAGCTTTACATATCCGCCAATTCGTATTCGATGTCGAAATGAATTCTTCCATCCACTTATCGACATATTCCTCGGTAAATAAATTTGCCCTATATTTTCCGGGCCCTATTTCAAAATATTTATAGGCAGTTGGTAACTGCTTGCATTTCCACTCATCGTAATAGTATAAAAAATAAAAATCAAGCTTATCGCGCGCCGTCTCAATATAGTGAGTACGTAGTAGATGGGTCTGTGGAGATCGAGAGATAAACACGTGCATGGCTCAGAAAGAGATGCCGTTTTGCATTCGAAGTGATTGGTTTCTCAGTTCGAGTGCGTCGGGCCAATGGCATAGCGCTATTCGCGCTTGGTGCCAAACGTGAGTACGTAAAGTCTAAATGCGTCCGCGAGGCGCGAACCTCCATTGTTCTGTTACTGTTAATGTCAGCATTATGATCGGTGGTACATAGTCCAAGTTTTATCAAAGAGGTACTTAAGGATTGTACATTCTGATTTTCAAGGCATAGAATTTTGTGATAAGTTTCTTGAAGGGTTTTTCCCTTTTTTATTTTCTTTCTTGACGTTTCCTGCTTCTCCGGAAAAATTACCTCTGAAACTGAAGTCCCTGAGAAGAACACCAAATGCCAAGAATTGGATTTAACACCTGTGAGTAGAACTCATCCGATAGAACACCAACACTGAATGCTGAATTGGTTTCGAGTTTTTTCACTACAATGTTACTTTAGTCTTTTGTTCCTTTAAGGTAGTCCAAATGTCATCTTCAGCGACATTTTCTGCAGCAACCTTTCCAACATATTTCCAACGACGTCTAGTTGCACCAGATATCTTACTTTTGTTGTTTCTATATTCAGGATCTTTACAAATTATTTGTCTCTTTTTTACACTTTTCCTCTCACGAGAAACAAAACTCCAATCTTGATCCTGAGCCTCGTTCCAAATTTATTGGTGGGTCCATTCGATGAATTAGTTGACTGGTTTTTTTACATTTACCTTCGCTGTCATACGAATATCTGTTTCCTTGGAATTAACAATACTATTCCGTGGTCTCATCACAGTCAATTTCTGCTGGTCCCAGGTTTCTGTTTTCGATTTTCTATGACCCATGTTTACATTTGAATTAATCTTATTTTTGGGAGGATTGGGATGTTTTTGCTCTCCAATGCTATAATTTTTCTCTAAGAAGTTGATTGTTTTCAAAAGTATTATTTTCTATGATAACTGATATTTTCCTTTTTTACTTGAAGGAGATTTTGGTAATACTCATTTTGTACCTTTAAAGCTCTATATTCTGAGGTATAATCTATGAAACTTTTGGTGTTGTATGATGATTTCCTCCCCTGTTAGCCTCGTGTTGGCAAATGCGGATTTCTTTCTAGCTGCCCTGATCCATGCATGAGGGATGAAAAATACCACTGCATTTCGATCGCTGAACTATATCAACAACTTTCATGTTACAACCAATTACAAAAACTTTCCGTATTACAGGAATATTCACAAAATTTATAGTACGATCGTCCGATATCGATATCTCCACCATTATTCATACCCCGCTATTTTTGGAAATCGTATATCGCGAAAACGAGTTCATTTAATAAAAATGCCCCGCTGAACTCGAATATCAATTTCACGGACAGTAGAGGGCCAAAAAAAAGTATGTTCGGTACGCGATTAAATCTCACAAATAATCAGAAGTGGCAGTAGCGATGCGACCGCCGCACGTCGCTTAGCTGGAAAATTCATTAACGCCAAGATTACGTTTCCGTAATTGAGCCAAAGCAATCTGCGTGCAAGATCTCATAAACGTTATCAGTTTGTAACTAAGGACCCGATGAAACTCGGGAAGTAGGAAATAGGGTTAGCCGAACGGAGGTGACCCCTTTTCCCTAGGGACGCTTACTGCCCTACGGGTGGTATATACTAGTTTCTGGGAGCTATGGCGATTGCTTCGTTTTAAATTCAATGATTTTGTGTTGATTGCTTCGTTTTAAATTCGATGATTTTATTTGTACCCAACGATGGCGTCTTTCTGTGATGGATGAGAAGTACATAAGACAGTATAGAGAGTTATCGAAACCCAAATAGAAGACTAACTTCATTAAAGGAGATCCCTTAACGTTGGTCTGACATTTGAGCTATCGGAACGACTTATTTCCTGTCAACTTTATTGGGACATTTCTATTATTTTGACAGTTATGACAAATCACGGGTTGCTGAAGACATAGACAAACTCCGTTTAGTTAGTCTATGGCTGAAGATTCTCTATTGAAATAGTAATTAACGTAACAAGCAAGTAAAATAGAATTTTTTTGACGACATAACAAAACTCTGGAAGTCTGCAAGTTTAAAAATACCATTTTCGGGCGTCTTGCGTAGAATTTAGAACTTTTGACAATTTTATATGTCAGCTGGTATGGTAATGATCAACTGCATTTATCAGAATGTATTTCCCGGACTATTCCTGATACGTATTTCCCGGACTAGACCAGGAAATGCTACTTTCTCGAAGAAACAAGATCCGGGAAGTGGGTACTTCCCGGAAGATTTCCGAAAAATAGTTTTTTTGTTGAATGAAATTGTCCCTTTCGCACTTATGCCCGCATTTCAGCATTCATGAAGGAATTCTGCGTCAACACTTCCCTCGATAATATCACTTGTCCTCATAAGTGAAACTGAGACATTTATCAGATGAACATTTTCGTATATCGCTCAACATTTTCTATCAATATAAGTGCTGACTGCTGAAAGTTAATGTTGGACATTCATTGGAAATTGATAATGAAATAAAATGAACATTCCTTCATCTATATCCAATAAACCACTAAAATATGTGAATATCTGTTAGTTCTTTGAGTTCCAGCTAACATATATCTGGGACTCAAATGTTTGTCCCATATAATAGTTATTTAATCAACGAGGTTATTAAAGACATGACTAATGGTCAAGATAATACCAGCCTAAAATGTGATAATTTCAGGAGAAACATATGGATGTGAGGAAAAAATTTACAAATTCCTTCACGAAGTTGAAACTTTGTTGATTCAAAAATTCGACTTTTTGTAGAGGCAATGAATTCCTATCTCAAGTTCTCACGAAAAAATTCATCTTATTATGGTATCAAAATGAAAACTAACAATTTTAAGTTACTACGGAATCAGGCATGTTTTTCTTTTTTTTGAGAGTCAAATAAATAAATTAGTTTGTGTTTGATTACAGAATTCTTCCACTGACCAAAATATGAATTGTGTATGAATTCTTGGTTGAAATGCATTCTCATTTTACACAAGACATACCTAAGTTTGATATAAGTAAGATAAATTTGTAAAGTTATAACATCACTCGTATTGCTCTCAATACTCAAAATGGGTCACAATCAATCAATTTCTTATACGTTGAACCCATCTTTTATTTTGAGTTCGACGGAGAAAATATTTTCTCTGTTTTTAACCAAATCAGATGTAATGATTCTCAATTCAATACCACATTTTATGAAATAGTTGATTTTTATTCAAAAAAAGAACTTTGTGGGCAGTTGGTCAAGTCAGATGATTCACCTCCTCGCCATGAAGGAAATGCCACTAATCTAGAGACAATCAGTTCCCTTCCGGCCATTCGAGTAACCGTTCCGACGTTGCATTTCCTGTCCGAAATCTGAAATGCAAAAAACGAACGATGAAAACCTGCAATGTGGTCCCGACACCGCCATAAATCGCAAAGTAAAACATTCCACCTATTACGTGCAAATGAGATTGAAAGAGAAAAAAAGACATAGAACTAGAGTCCCACCACGGCCGGCAAAAACGCGAGGTTCTTGTCGTCAACACCGTCATAATGAACGTAGTGTGTACTTTGTACTTGGACATGAGAGAAATTCGAGCTTCACTGTCCTTTCATGTTTTGCACGTCAGGGTTTCCCAAACTGCTGACTATAATCTCGAGGATGTGAATTATTCATGGAGTAGGTTCATTTTTACCGCCAAGAGTTAAAGACTGAGGTGAAAATTGGCTCGTACTTTACGCTAACACTGAAGGTTGAATATTTGAACAATCTAAACGAGTATTCATATTTTATCAGGTCTTTCTGTTGGAGCAGAAATTTGAAAGTAAATACTAGTTTCAAACAAGTTTTTGTGTTCTTTCACAGATTTAGGAGAAGTAGAGTCATATTTCTTAAGTTGAAACTGCAAAGTATGCGAAAACCACACATATCATTAGATATTAGGATTGGAAAGATTGTATGTAGGCAATGAAAAAAAATCAATAACTGGCTCTCTAGAGTTTGATGGTGTATTAATCAATTCTGTTCAGTACAGAGACCATACGATCGGTGCTTTCCAAAAATGAAATAGCCAACCATTATCAAGCAAAAAAGATAGTTGCGGAAATATTCGAAATGGGCAAGTATCAAGATCTTAAATTCATTTGGCTGTATTTTTTTAGTGGAAATTAAACATGAGATATTTAGGGCACTTATAGCCGTAACGCGATAACTTCCGAAATGAATAATTTCGAAACTTGAAACATTAGGTTAGGTTAGGTTAGTCCTTTTAGCGGCTTTAAAACGTATTTCGACAACGATAGAGCTTGTTCATCCTTTTCTTTTGAAGTTACCATCTGTTTTTTTCACTTTCCTTTGACCTTGTGTGTTAATCCAGCATTTTCTCAATCAACGACCTTCGCTGTAATCAACGTGGTCGATACCCAACATAAGGATACGTAATCCGGTGAAGTTGGTTTACAACCTAGTTGACAATATAGTCTTCGACCAAGTTGATCGTCTGTAGGCCGCTTAACGCCGCGACAGAGAGAACAGTTGGGCGTCAGCGACAGGGAAGCGTTTGATCTTGTACTGTCGCCGCGATTATGTTCTCAGTAGAAGGGAAATGGAGAGTTGTTCTCATGAATTGTTATTATCATTATCGACGAAAAATCGAACACTTGCATCGAAATAACTCAGTTCACAAAGATT
This sequence comes from Propylea japonica, assembly GCA_013421045.1. NCBI lineage: Eukaryota > Metazoa > Arthropoda > Insecta > Coleoptera > Coccinellidae > Propylea > Propylea japonica. The sequence continues at coordinate 37,118,972 of CM024239.1, forward strand.
CCTGAAGACATCTGGCAACGTTTCCCGTAATGTCGTTAAGAACAATAAAAATGAAGGATAGCGCTCGCATAATAATACAATATTTTATTCCGACTCAGACAAAGCGAGCAAATGGAGGCTCTTTCAAACCTCAAATAATATCTAAGCAAAAAATCATCATTCTCTAACTCTTCATCGAATAATTATTTTTTGTAGATTATTTCATCCTTAAAAACAGTTTTAGCTATTCAATTCCTGAGAATCACTGATTCGCTTGTTACGTTTTGCGAAACAGCTGATGCGTCACTGCCAACTAGACGCCGGACTCCAAAGTTACAACGTCGTCAGTGCCGCTACGTCAGTGACGCAGCGGAACTGTCGCTATGGATGTCGCGTCACAGACGTCGTGCTCCTAAGTCTACCTTTCGACTTCAGAGAGTACCCTATGAGTCAATAGCGTCATATAGGTAATATGATCACAAAGATATTGAATCAATAGTACTCTCAACCAAATATCAAATTTTGGCCGATTTTCAATTATACTTGTGGTCAAACTGATCATTCGACGGATTCATTTTGAACTTATTCTTTAGTTGCTATTCGATATGTACTATAATACGTATCAGGTGCAATTATGAATCAAGAACTACAATAATAATAATATAGATAACACTTTTTCTGACCAACCCAATCGCTTAAGACCACTTTGGGATCGAAATTTTAAACAGGTGGGCAAAATATAGCTCCCTGTTTTCCTAAAAACAAAAGTGTATAAAAGATAAAACACATTTTTATATCATCTACACTACCATTGTTTCAGGACACTGACACTACCATGGCATTTCTAAGCGCTCGTTCTAGTTAAACGAGTGATATCTTGTTTTACCCCAATGTCAGTAATTTTCACATTTTGGGCCGAAAAAGGTCTCAAACTTAGACTAAAGTCTAAGGTCTCAAACGATAGGGTTCGACTCCCTGATGACGAATCCGTGGTCAAATTCAATTCTGTCCGTGGGGCTGTTCGGCCGTTAGCGCGATAACTTTCGAAAGGATCGTCTTAGAGACTTGAGATTTTCAGGATGTTCAGTCCAATCGTACAGGCTGTTCCATACATTATGGCCATTCAAAATTTTTGTTCATCAATATCTCAGACAAAACGAAACCAATGGAAATGAAATTTTGCTGCCACATGCAAGATGCTCGTGGTAAGCTGTAAGTTTCATGTAAAATTTTTCGGCAATAGTTTGAACAGAACCATAGAAAATTCAATTGAAATATTGAAAAGAAGAATCTTTATATTTCATGATAGCCGATTCGAATGAATTGAATTTTGTGAATGAAGATTGATATATTGAATGTTCATGCAAAATTTCATGTAAATAATATAATTTTGACCATAGAATTTAATTTTTACTGATTTTCTACATATTTAATTCTTTGAATAATTTCCAGAATATAATTCCGATCGTGCTGAGATTTTGCATTCAGTAACAACATTTTGAGGCCTTATTGCACCTGCTCAGGTTTTTCCTTAATTTTTTTTATTATCCTTATGTATCTAGGATAAAGAAACTGGTTCACGTCGTACCATAACTTAGCGTTAACCAAAGTTCGATTGGTCTTCGGTGTCACACCAAAACAACATTAGAGATACTCTGGCATAGGTCGTCGTTCCGCGTACGGGCCCGACTAATGCGAAAATATATCCACGTCGCCCGCGTGAATATAAAGAGGAGCTTTGTCTGGCCTGAATTATCGTGTATTCAAGAGACCCGAGGACGAGGATGAGTAGAGTCCACAGGGCTGATTTTCGGTTTTTTCTACACACACACGTCGCGGACTAAGATAAACTGAGGACGTTGCTGGATTTATTGTCATATTGAGCAATTTGTTCCCTTGTCCAATTTGGATGCAAAGAGAGGAGATTAAACTTTTTTCTGGAAAGGGACGATGTTGCGGTTGTTTTTTGTGAAGGAGTTGTTGATGTCCGTTCAGTAAAACTGTTCCATATAGATATTACTTAGGGAATAATGGAGTTATCCTCACAACAAAGGAGCCTATCAACAATTTTACTTGGCGATTTGAGGCCGTCGAATTTACGTTTGGGTTAGGTTTGGTTATATAATTTAAAATGTGTATTCTGTTTCTATTACTTAAGAAGATATTCGAGGAGATGCTTTTGTTATAACGATTATGAATAAAAATAATTCATAATAAGTAACTATTGCTGTATTATAATCGTTGATGTAAACAATTTTGATGAATTTATTCAATCGCTGGAAATTGAGTTAGGAAGGTGCTCAAATAAGTTGCCGCTATCTCTTAAATAATAATGCAATTTTATTGCGCGGGAATAAATAAAAAGTCAAGAGATGTCCTGATGAGCAGCTGCTTTCGAGCGCTCTTTGATTGTTGGATCTATAATGCTATTAGCTCAAAATTTTGTATAGAACTTGAGATTCGTATTAAGTATACGAATACAAAATCTCAGCACGATCAGAATTATATTCTGTAAATCATTCAGAAAATGGAAATGGAACCTATGAGAGAAATAAATAATCAAAAAATTGAATTCTTCGGTTCTGATGATGCGATCCTCTTTAAATGAACATTCAGTATATCAATCTTTGATTTTCGGTTTTTTCTACACACACACGTCGCGGACTAAGATAAACTGAGGACGTTGCTGGATTTATTGTCAGATTGAACAATTTGTTCTCTTGTCCAATTTGGATGCAAAGAGAAGAGATTAAACTTTTTTCTGGAAAAGGACGATGTTGCGGTTGTTTTTTGTGAAGGAGTTGTTGATGTCCGTTCAGTTAAACTGCTCCATACAGATATTACTTAGGTAATAATGGAGTTATCCTCATAACAAAGGAGTCTATCAACAATTTTAAGTGGCGATTGGAGGCCGTCGAATTTACGAGAAGATGTGGAATCTTCGTTTGGGTTAGGTTTGGTTATATCATTTTAAATGTGTATTATATTTCTATAACTTAAGAAGATATTCGAGGAGATGCTTGTGTTATAACGATTATGACTAAAAATACTTCATAATAAATAACTGCAGCTGTATTATAACCGTTGATGTAAAAATTTCTGATGAATTTATTCAATCGCTGGAAATTGAGTTAGGAAGGTGCGCAAATAAGTTGCCGTTATTTGTCAAATAATAATGCAATTTTATTGCGCGGGAATAATTAAAAATTCAAGAGATGTTCTGAGCAGCTGCTTTCGAGCGCTCGTTGATTGTAGGACCAATAATGCTATTAGCTCAAAATTTTTTATAGGACTTGAGATTCGATTCAAGTATACGAATACAAAATCTCAGCACGATCAGGATCATATTCTGGAAATCATTCGAAAAATGGAAATGGAACCTACGTGAGAAATAAATAATTAAAAAAATTCAATTATTTGGTTCTGATGATGCCATCCTCTTTGAATGAACATTCAGTATATCTATCTTTGATTTTCGATTTTTTCTATACATACGCATCGCTGAAATAAACTGAGGACTTTGCTGGATTTATTGTCAGATTGAGCAATTTGTTCCCTTGTCCAATTTGGATGCAAAAAGAGGAGATTAAACTTTTTTCTGGAAAGGGACAATGTTGCGGTTGTTTTTTGTGAAGGAGTTGCTGATGTCGTCCGTACAGTAAAACTGTTCCATATAGATATTACTTAGGGAATAATGGTGTTATCCTCACAACAAAGGAGCCTATCAACAATTTTACTCGGCGATTTGAGGCCGTCGAATTTACTAGAAGATGTGGAGTCTTTGTTTGGGTTAGGTTTGGTTATATCATTTTAAATGTGTATTCTGTTTCTATTACTTAGACAGATATTCAGGGAGATGCTTGTTTTATAACTAATATGACTGAAAATACTTCATTATAAGGAGCTGTAGCTGTATAATAAGCGTCGACGTAACAATTTTCGAAGAATTTATTGCAATCGCTGGAAATTGAGTTAGGAAGGTACGCAAATGAGTTGCCGCTATTTCTTTGATAATAATGCAATTTTTATTGCATTACTGAAGATTCAAAAGATGCCCTGAGCAACTGCTTACGATCGTTGATTGTTGGCTCAATAATGGCTATTACCTCAAAATTTTGTGTAGGACTAGTGATGCATGCTGAGAGATATAAATGCAAAATATCAGAATGATCGAAATTATTTTGTCAATTCTTGAAAAAATGAAATATGTAAAACATCAAAAATGAAGAAAAATAATTTCAATGGTTCTGACGATGCGACCCTCTTGAAATTTTTCACGAACATTCACTATATCAATCTTCGTTCACAAAATAAATGTCGCTCGGGTCGGATATCTTCTATGGTTTTATTAACATTATGGCCACAAAATTTTGCATGAGGCTTATTGAGAGAATATTGCCACAAAATTCAATTACTATGGGTTTCGTTTTGTCTGAGATATTAGGGAACGAATGTTTTGAATGGCTTTATCTTATGGAACACCTGTGCGATTTGGAAAATAAACTACCCTGAAAATCTCAAGCCTCTAGGAAAATTCCTTCCCAGTGGCCGGTGGTATGTTAGTGATAAGCCCTTGAAGGAACGACAACCTCACCACGTTATCAAGTGGCACTCTTTTTTAAGGAAAAGAGGCTTCCACAGGCCTAGGCCATATAAACCTGTGGTACGGAGAACCCACCCTGAACTTTCTACGAACATTGCAACATAAATTCACTTCTTAAGCATAAATATCTTTCAAATTTGGAATGTTCAATGTCTTTATTAACTTCACTCATCCTTCAGCACATTATCCTCCTCCTCTAGCTCGTCGTCTAAGATGTTATTATTGTCCATGTTATCACATGCAATGGCTGCATATGCTAGTGCAGTTTAGACCACTCCTTCTGCAATCACAATTACGAACGCATTCATCTTTGCAAGTACACATTATTCGTGAAAAACTTCTGGTCTTCAACAACCCCAAAGCCGACCCCAGTGCAGTGGCTGATGCAGGAAATTACTTCCTACTTGCAATGTACGGAGCCAAGAACACTGAAGATCTAGATTGTCTCCGCTACCAGTCCTACTTGAAAACGATTGCAAAGCAGCCTATACATGCATTACTGAAGTTGGATGCACTACCCCCCACTTCAGGAGCGTCCAGGCAGCATTCATTTAGGACCTACCACCAGGTACAACAGTGGCTGAATGAAGATAAGGATCCACTCGAGTGGGGTTGGAAGAAGATTGGCGACCACCTGACCCCAATTACAACAGCACGTCCTGCAGCCCCCCAGGAATTACTGTCCCTTATAATGTGTACTTGCAAAGATGAATGCGTTCGTAATTGTGAATGCAGAAGGAGTGGTCTAAACTGCACTAGCATATGCAGCAATTGCTCAGGCCAAGCATGTGATAACATGGACAATAATACATCTTAGACGACGAGCTAGAGGAGGAGGATAATGTGCTGGAGGATGAGTGAAGTTAATGAAGACATTGAACATTCCAAATTTGAAAGATATTTATGCTTAAGAAGTGAATTTATGTTGCAATGTTCGTAGAAAGTTCAGGGTGGGTTTCTCCGTACCACAGGTTTATATGGCCTAGGCCTGTGGAAGCCTCTTTTCTCTTAAAAAAGAGTGCCCCTTGATAAGGTGGTGAGGTTGTCGTTCCTTCAAGGGCTTATCACTAACATACCACCGTCCACTGAAATAGCAACATTCTTTTACGAAGCTTATTTTTTTTAAAAATTATCAAAAATACGAAAAAGTTAACATTTACACCGTCTGTAACTCTTGAACCGTACAATTAGAGTGATTATGAAAAGGACCATTCTTATTTAAAATTTAACGTAGAACATTTTTGTTTATAACAATGTTTAGGATAAACCGCTTAGTTTTTGAAATATTTACGAAAAACTAAAAAAACTAGTGATTTTTCAAATTCCCCCCTTCCTCCCCCCAAACCCGACGCTCAAATTGGTGTAACTTTTTACCATAGAATAAGGGGACTATGTAGAGCAATTTGGTGTTGGAGGAAAACTTTTACTTTGGATGTTGAGGTTTAGGTCTAATTACACCGTACTATTAACTGAATATATCTCTATTCATTGAAATTGAAACCCCTCAGATTTTGCAGCCGGTAAAATATTTTATTTCCTCTTCATAAAATCGATGATGATATTCCATGAAAAACCTGAGTGTATTCCGTTCTAATAACATATCATAACAAAATTCTTTATTTCGCATGGTACAGTGCACCGTATCCTCAAGCGAACAGAACAAAAGTCAAATATATATTCATCAATCACTGTAGAGGCCAATATTGGCGTCTAAGAATTCATCCGCCGAATATAGTTCAATTCTCAGCAGGTAAATATTTTCTGAAAAAATTCACTCAGATTATTTTCAACTCTGATTCGATAAAGTCAACAAAGATCAAACTAATCAATACTCATTATACAGGGTCTCTATAAATGATTGTAATAGCTCAGTTGTCTTTGGATTATTCTCATGTTGCCGCTTCCTATGCAAACCACAGAATTATGTGATCATGATATGCTCTGATTGGTATTCTGTAGCGGCAAAGTAATCCAAAACCAACTGCGCTGTTATAATCATTTATAGAGACCCTGTACTTCAACCTAAAATATTTGTATTCTTAAGACCTTCATTACATTTTTATTGAAAATACTACATACTTCTGTCGTTTAATGTGGCAATATAATACAGTTATTATGTCTATTTTTAGTGATACGACATAATAACGCTGCAAGTTTTTCCTAACACTTGTATTCTTTTCAGCAACCTACAGTCAAACGATCGACAGAAATGGTACAGGCACTGGAAGGTCACATCTCAAGATGACTCTATCCAAAGGCGACTTAGGAACTAAATTCGAATGTCGAGTCGAAAGTCTGGCACTGGAGCAACCTATCATAGCTTTTGTCATAGCGGAAGTTTATGGTGAGTTACTTTTCTACAACTGATAATCAATTCTTTAATTAATTGAACCGAATCAAGCAAACTATGGAATCATAACCATAGTGAAATTTAAAAATTATTTCTCTCGCCAAATCATTTGATCAGAATTATCATCTCAATTTTCAGAATAACTTTATTTTCCTAAAGTTGTTGGGGAGAAAATCAAAATAATTTTTCTTTATAGCATTAAAAAAATTCTTCTCAGAAATAATGCTTCGAAGAAAAACAAAAAAAATTTTGACATTGTGAGAAGTTCGAAAAATATAACTTCAGCTAAGTCAAAAAATATATCTTGTCATAAATTTGAATGAAAACAGGAATGTTTTCTGCTGTATATTCGCTATAACATATTCACTAGTTATTGAGTTCATGTGATTGGACGAACAATTAATCAATATACAGGGTGACTGGGGACGTAAGGAACAACGGCTAACTGGAGATAGAGGACCTCAAACTGATTGAGGATTGTGGGTTTAAATGTCCCATAAGGCTATGAGTTTCAGAGATACAGGATGTTTTTTGCAAAAGCGCTAAAACTGTAAACTCCCATATCTTCGTCAATATGGCAAATTTTTCGCTGATATTTGGCAAGCTTGTTACTATGCATATTCTCCATAAGATCGGAAAATTTTTTTGAAAAGTTTAGGTCCGTATTCAAACATTTCAACAATTTCCGTGTCAGGTGAGAAATATCACTCGGTATATGAGATAAAAAATTCGAATTGAAAATTGGAATCTGCAAAAAACACTGATCTGTTTTATGTTTGAATAGCACAAATTTTCTATAGTATTTATGATATGCTGAAAGTCGAATATTCATATTCACTTGAAGAAACATACTCCTGATAGAATAAAACATTGAATTCGAGATGCTTCAATAATCCGGACGCATTTGAAATATTCCTTTATATCTTGAAACCTTTTTCATTTATTAATCTATCAATACTATAAGAAAAATTCAGAATACAATACAAACACAAAAAGAAGACAGTAGCACATAATATATGATTCATAAAAAATAATGAACAAATGATCGAAATGAGTGCCATGCCCCTCACACCCTTGACGTTTATATTCATACATTTATTGGTTGTGAATTGTTAGAAACTGTGTCTTTTGTTTATCTACTGAAAAATGCCTTCAGTGTTCTCAAATGAAGAATATGTAGATGATACATATTGCAAATGGAGTCACATTTTTTTTAAATTGTGAATTTCCTAAGAGGTGGATTGGTCGGGGAGATTCAAGGAACTGGCCTGCTAGTTCACCTGATTTAACTCCTTTGGATTATTTCATATGGGGTCATCTCAAGAATTTAGTCTATGAGAAAACCGCTACTGCCCGTGAAGATTTAAAAAGTAGAATAACTGAAGCATGCGAAGAAATTAAAACAAATATTCCTGTAATTAAAAAAGCAGTACTTCATTTGTTCAGAACAGCCAATAAATGTGTTGAGGCAAATGGCTCTCATTTCGAGCATTTGCTGAGTTCATTTTTTCATGAATCATATGTGCTGTATCGTATATTGAATTTTTCTCATAATATTGATAGATTAATTAATAAAATAGGATTTCAAGATGTTGACAAATTTTTGAAAAGCCTCAGGATCATTTAAGCATCTCAAATTAAGTATTTTTTATCGAGAATAGTTTGTTTCTTCAAGTGAATATGAATAAATTGTTATATTCAACATATCATAAAAACTATAATAAATTTGTGCCATTCAAACTAAAAACAGATTTTTACTCAGTGTTTATTGCAGATTCCAATTTTTCATTAAAAATTCTCATTTACCGAGTGATATTTCTCACCAGGCATGAAAATTGAAATTTTCGAATACAGACCTGAAATTTTAAAAACAAATTTTTCCGATCTGATGGAGAATATGTTTAGTAACAAGATTGCCAAACCTCATCGAAAATTTGCAATATTGACGAAAATATGGGAGTTTATAGTTTTAGCACATTCGCAAAGGATACCCTGTATCTCTGAAACTAATAGCCTTATGGGACATTTAAACCCATAATCCTCTTTCAGTTTGAGGTGCTCTATCTTCTATTCTATATAATAGATCATTTTTCACGTTTTATTTGCTGGGAAGAGACCCATTGTGATTAACTTATTGCTACAAAAGGTTCATTACTTATGAGGAAGCACTGATTTCGTTACCTAAGAGCAATGATGGAAAGATGTTTCTATTCTATTTCTCAATTTATTTTAATAATAAACCAGGAGAGTATAAGTTTAATATTGGTTGATTTTAATCGATGAACATTTTTCTCTACTCTTATAGTTAATATTTTCTCTCGCGAAATCTGCGACAACCCTTTCGTTTACAAATACGTCTAATTCAACGTAAACCGAGCGTTTCCAACTCGTTGACCAAAAGGTTAAAAAACCGCATGCGCACCTTAACAATGCCAATAAAAAGAACGTAGCGATACTTCTGTGAATCAACTTTGATTCACCAAGTGATGATCTTTCAGAACCTCAGATGTCAACCCCCCGAAGAGGTAATTTTGTCCTGAAGATCAAGTCAAATTCCAAAAAATTGATAAAAAAACTTCTGATCAGTTAAGTCAAATTGACAGACCTATGCCAGTTAAGTATATTCTTGCGCCATTGCAGCAGTTCTTCTGTATAATTATTATTTTATAGTGTAGAACAAACTCACACCACTCAGTATTTTTGTATGAATCCCGAAAGAAAAAAACTTGTGATAAGATACAATAGAGAGAAAACTACAAAGCTGTTGACCTCGGAGGAACCTCCACAGACCATGAAAAAATACCACTTCAAAAAGAATGATTTCTTCATCTATAGAAATGATTCCCTTTTTATTTCTCATTTCAACTAATCCCCAATTACATTTTATGGATATTTTTCATCTCTCCTCCTTTCTTGTTAGCAATCATCCTCGCGAAGAAGAAATTAAAATGCCAATTCGCACAGTCCCCAGGATCCCTTATTCAGGCAGTAACCTCACCATCAATCCTTTATCGGGTCATTCCGCCGAACAAAACCATTCCGTTTATGGAACATTTATTTCCATCGTCGCTGATTCATGGATCGGTCCCTTCATCGAGTGAAATTTCCGAGCAGCGACGCTTTTTACCCTAATTTGATTAAGGACGCGTTCAGCCAAAGTGGACCAGCATGTAATTGACCGAAAACGATCGGGTTCCAGAATATCCCGGTTCCCTAACGGTCGGCCTTCTTGTAATTTCGACGACCTAAACAACAGCAGCCGGAACCTATATATCAGCCTACCCTAATGGACAACGCAAGTTCGCGTATTTCCAAAGACTTGGAAATAAATCTCTTATTTTACACTAGCACACTGCTAAAGTATGGGTAAAAATACTGTCTAGGCTTTACTGTTCTATAGTTCTATAGTACTGATCCATGGCGTGTTTTTGGGCATGTTTTCACGTTATTGTTTCTAAGGAAACAGTTCTGCCAGAATGTCTGCAAGTTTCAAAAACCACTTATATCAAAATTTGACCAAACATAATCACTTTTAACCTCATATATGGAGACAACGCAATTGGGTTCCATAATACCACGGTTTCCCAGTCGGCTTTCTTGTTATTTCGACGACCTGCGCTCTTTTTTCTAGGCGGACAACGTGCTATTGTTTTGCCTCGGTTGAAATTCCTGTTGAAAATTATATTCTTCATCAGTGAGACCAATCGAGTCGTTTGAGACTACTACGGGCTCAAAACTCGACCAGACCATTTTGACCTTGCATATATAGTCAAATCACAATGCTATGCTACTGACTCATGTTGTTTGTTTTTCGACTTATTTCTACGTTCTTGTTCCTTGAGCAACAGTATTCTATTGTTTTGCTCGAATGTCCGTATGTTCCGAATTTCGAACCAGGAAAGGTTTCAAACGGCTCGGTTGAATCCCCTGATGAAGAATATATTCGTTTGAAAACTCTCTTGGCTCGAAATTAGCCTAGACAGATTTACTTCGACCTCACATATGAGGTCAAAAGTGAATCTAAACAACAGCTAGAATCTATATATCAGCCTACCCTAATGGACAACGAAGGTCGCGTATTTCCAAAGACTTTAAATTAATCTTTCTTTTTTACACTAGCACCAACTGTAGAATACAAGTGAAAGTACTGCCCGGGCTGCGTATTGGCATTCTTTACTACGCTGCAACGCATGCATGGTGTTGCAACGCGGTAAAGAATGACTGAACGTATGCTCTCTCTATCCAGACATATCTTACCACGTCTCAGCGCAGGCAGGCGTTCAGACGTAGTAACTATTGTAATATAATATTGATACGCTGCATGCTGCATGTTTGCGATGGTTATGGGATAGTCATCATGGTATTTTAAAATATGATAGAAGACTTATCATGTTATTATTCAGAAGAATTCTGTATTCCAAAACCATTGAAGAGATTCGATAGATTTATGACCATATTCGTAATGATGCCCATATAGCCAATTATTGGGATCGAAGGGAAGAGTGGTCGTTGGCTTATAGAAGTAATTTATTAACAAGAGGAAATAATACAAACAATTATGTAGAAGCATCCATTCGTATTTTTAAAGACAGTGTTCTACAAAGATGTAAAGCGTTCAGTGCTTGGTTTGCGTGAACTTATCCACACTTTTCCAGCCACGGTTTTTGACGTGTATACTGTCGATGTTGGGATAGAGGACAATCGTGCGTCATTTAGCGACAGTGTTGCCAGATGTATCTCATGTATGATAATGAGATTAACTTACACATGGAAAAACACGAACGAGTGATTTGTTTTTTAATATCTAATTACCAATATCTAGAACTTTTTTAGTGTCCGTCGAAATATAAGGGAAAACTTAAAAACTGACCAGCCACGGTTTTAGCGATAACTGTGCAGGGGGTCATCCAGGGGCGGTGCGTTCTCAACAAAATTTTTTTTGCATAGTATTTTTGACACAGATATCAAATCTATTGAGACATTTTTTTGGGCGTCCGTCTAAGTACGAGAAAAAATTAAAAACTGACCAGCCACGGTTTTAGCGATTACTGTGTGGGGGGTTATCCGGGGGCGGTGCATTCTCAACAAAAATTTTTTTGAATAGTATTTCGAATACAGATATCAAATCTAGTGAGACATTTTTTTGGGCGTCCGTCGAAGTACGAGAAAAAATTAAAAACTGACCAGCCACGGTTTTAACGATTACTGTGTGGGGGGTTATCCGGGGGCGGTGCATTCTCAACAAAAATTTTTTTGAATAGTATTTCGAATACAGATATCAAATCTAGTGAGACATTTTTTTGGGCGTCCGTCGAAGTACGAGAAAAAATTAAAAACTGACCAGCCACGGTTTTAGCGATTACTGTGTGGGGGGTTATCCGGGGGCGGTGCATTCTCAACAAAAATTTTTTTAATAGTATTTCGAATACAGATATCAAATCTAGTGAGACATTTTTTTGGGCGTCCGTCGAAGTACGAGAAAAAATTAAAAACTGACCAGCCACGGTTTTAGCGATTACTGTGTGGGGGGTTATCCGGGGGCGGTGCATTCTCAACAAAATTTTTTTTGAATAGTATTTCGAATACAGATATCAAATCTAGTGAGACATTTTTTTGGGCGTCCGTCGAAGTACGAGAAAAAATTAAAAACTAAACTGACCAGCCACGGTTTTAGCGATAACTCTGCGGGGGCTTATCCGGGGGCGGTGCATTCTCAACAAAAATTTTTTGAATAGTATTTTGAATACAGATATCAAATCTAGTGAGACTGTGGCTGGTCAGTTTTTAATTTTTTTTCTCGTACTTAGACGGACGCCCAAAAAAATGTCTCAATAGATTTGATATCTGTGTCAAAAATACTATGCAAAAAAATTTTGTTGAGAACGCACCGCCCCCGATGACCCCCTGCACAGTTATCGCTAAAACCGTGGCTGGTCAGTTTTTAAGTTTTCCCTTATATTTCGACGGACACTAAAAAAGTTCTAGATATTGGTAATTAGATATTAAAAAACAAATCACTCGTTCGTGTTTTTCCATGTGTAAGTTAATCTCATTATCATACATGAGATACATCTGGCAACACTGTCGCTAAATGACGCACGATTGTCCTCTATCCCAACATCGACAGTATACACGTCAAAAACCGTGGCTGGAAAAGTGTGGATAAGTTCACGCAAACCAGTGCTTGTGCCTCGGTGGATTTTGTCGCCAATGTTTTCGAGTCCTATCAGAGACGACACTTGCTGTCATTTGCCAATTTTCGGAACTCTAAGATCTAAGAAATACTCTTTAGAAAAATGTCGAATTCTGCTGATGTCTCCGTTCAAAACATCGACGAAAATACTTTTTAGTTTCTTCGGAGACCGATGATCAGATGTTTCATACTGCCTATGTAGATATTGCATTTTGCGATTGTATTTTTGGACAGGGTGGAAGGTATTGTAAGCACCTTTGCGCCATACAAAATAAGTATGGAATAACTTTCAGGACCTGTGTGCAAATAAATACCGATGATAGAAAAGCATTAGCAAAATTAGCTCTAGGAGAAAACATATCCCCAGAACTTTATGGGGACATGTCAACTGATGTGGGTACACAAAATGACTTGGCAACTGGTTTAGAGCAAAGCGAGGTTTTTATGCAGCAGAATAATTTTCTCATGGAAACAATCAACTCTGTCGAGAATGCTAGTAAAACAAACTTAGTTGAAGAACATTTTATTTTAAACGCATAAGTGAAATAGCATCCCAAAAGTAAAACGGTTGATATGGTTAATGCCATAAAAAAAATTTAATAAAACCTTAGACAAAATTACATCATCGGACCTCCTCAATTTTATTCATGTATCAAAAGATTTCTGTGAAAAAACATTTCTGTTCAGCCGACATCACTGAGTCGAAGAAAAATAAGAGGTGGTTTGACATGCGGCGCAATGCGCATCCAAGCTGGTAGGCCATCCAATAAAGAAATGGCGAACAATCCAAAAAGGAAGGTCTTTGAAGAAAAATATTGATCTTAAAAGACCAAAAGCAAAATCTCATGGCAATGCACACTAGTAGGTAGTATACGTTAGTGGATTTTGCATTTCCATTTGATGTAGTCTTTTGTATATTGGTTTAAAAAAAACTGCAAATTTGAACATGGTTGGAATTAAAAAGCGCTAAACAATGTCTCGATAATGCAGCGTATCAATATTACAACAGTTACTACGTCTGAACGCCTGCCTGCGCTGAGACGTGGTAAGATATGTCTGGATAGAGAGAGCATACGTTCAGTCATTCTTTACCGCGTTGCAACACCATGCATGCGCTGCAGCGTAGTAAAGAATGCCAATACGCGCCCGGGCTTGTTTTTGCGTTCTTGTTCCTGGTTTCGCCCAAATGTCTGTAAGTTTCAAATTGTAAGCCCGGAGAGGTCTCAAACGACTCTGTTGGACTTCTTGATGAAGAATATATTATTCTGCACTGATTAAGAATATATTTTTTCAGTGAGACCATTCTAGTTGTTTGAAACCTCCCCTGGCTCGAAATTCGGACAGACAGAATCACTTTTGACCTCACATGTGAAGTCGAAACATATGGGTTCCAGGATATCCTGTTTCCTAACGGTCGGCATTCTTGTAATTTCCAAGACCTAAACAACAGCAGGTAGAACCTATATATCAGCCTACCCTGATAGACAACGCAAGGTCGCGTATTTCCAAAGACTTGGAAATCAATCTCTTATTTTACACTAGCACAATACTAGAGTATTAGTGAGAATACTGTCTGGCCTTTTCTTTTCTATACAACTGAACCATGGTGTGTTTTTGGGCTGGTTTTACGCGCTATAATTCTGCCAAAATGTCAGCATATTTACGAAACCTCTGATCGCTCAAAATTTGGCCAGATAGAATCATTTTTAACCTCATATATGGGGTCAACGCGATTGGGATCCCTAATACCACTGTACCCCTACAGTCGGTCCTCTTGTTATTTCGATGACCTATGCTCTTTTTTCTAGGTGGACAACGTACTATTGGTTTGCTCGACTGAAATTTCTGTTGAAGAATATATTCTTCATCAGTGAGACCAACCGAATCGTTTGAGGCTACTCCTGGCTCAAAATTCGACCAGATAAAATCACTTTTGACCTTACATATGTATATGGTCTAATAACATGCTACACATTTTGTTTGTTATTCGACTAGATTTTGCGTTCTTGTTCCTAAAGCAACAGCATTCTATTGTTTTGCTCGAACGTCCGTAAGTCTCGAATTTTGAGCCAGGAAAGGTCCCAAACGCCTCTGTTGAACTCTCTTATGAAGAATATATTCGTTTGAAAACTGTCCGGGCTCAAAATTGGGCTAGACAGATTCAATTTTGAACTCAAACGTGAGGACAAAAGTCTATTTTTCCTAGAAGCTTATACGAGACCGATTTAATTTCAACGCATAGATCAAATGTAATTTGATCATTCATAATACACGTGACAATTTCTTGACGTTACCATAGCGTGTTCGGTTTCCAAATTTTAGACATTTCCATAAAATAAAACGAAAACACTTCCTCCTTTCTCGGTTTCACATTTTTGGAATTCACCAATCAATGGAATCAAAATATTTCTTCTCGACTTTGATGGTAGCTAACTTCAACTGGCGGTAATCATCAGATCTATCTGTTACGGGTAAAGTTAGATTAACGAGTAAACCTAGGTTTACCCGGGTAAACTGCGAAATACCCAAGAAACATGGGACTTTACCCGGGTAAACCGTGGTCTATCCGGTTTTGTTTGGGTAAAGCTGGGTGGAATTATTATTACGCCATCTCTCACCACGACGTGACCACGTGAAGTCAGTAGTTACGAAATTGGCAACCGAAGAGAAAGGACTTGCGCGTTTAAGACAGCGTTTTAATGAAATTTTCAATGGATTAGTGTCTTCGAAAAGTGCACATAATTTTTATTTTACTAATGAATAATACCAAGAAATGTTACAATGAGTTAAGTTGGCAAAAAATTCTAAAACCAAGAACTCTCTACAATATCGACGTTTGAAGAGGTTTGACATATGTTCTGTTAGAGGTGTTGAAAAGCTTATTGCTCGTGTAGAATCCGGTGAATCCAGCATCAAGTATTACGTTACAAACGATGAATATTCGATATTCTGCATGATACACATTTGGCCATTGGACATGGTGGTAAACATCGTATGGAAAGTGAATGCAAAAAAAATACAAGAATATAACACAAGAAGTTATCAAATTATATCTCCGTTTGTGTGAAGGTTGCCAAAAGAACTGAAATCTGCCAAGAAAGGACTTGTTGTTAAACCAATGGTGTTTTCGGAGATGAACAGCCGTTGTCAAGTGGACCTTATTGATATGCAGTCCCATGCAGATGGAGAATATAAATTCATCATGGTATATCAAGACCACTTCACAAAATTTGTGCAAATACGTGCATTAAAATCAAAAAGGGCTGAGGAGGTTGCTAAGAACCTTTTAGACATATTTTGAATATTTGGTGTTCCATCTATACTACAATCAGACAATGGCCGGGAATTTACAAACCGTGTCATTGAAGAATTGTGTTCCATGTGGAGTGGCCTCAAAATAGTACATGGTAAACCGCGCCACAGTCAGTCTCAAGGTAGCGCGGAAAGAGCAAATCAAGATATACAAAATATGCTCATAACGTGGATAGATGATGAAAAATGCAAACGATGGTCAGAAGGTGAGATTTGTCCAGTTAATGAAGAACAGAGCTTACCATGATGGTTTGGGCATGATATTAAAGTAGGCTTATCGACATCAGCTCTTCCAAAAGAAGTAATTGAAAATCTACGAACCGAAGAAGAGTTCGAGAGAGTCGTCAGGGAATTTGGTGTGGGTGATCAGACTAAACGAGAACAAAATAAAGACCAGCCGATGGATAGTGATTCAGAAATAGATATCCCGCAAAATGATATGATTGAAAGTGATAACCTGCCCGAAGACATTTCTGAAGGCAACAATGAAGAAGAAAATATTGATAATAATAATGGAGAAAACGCCAATAACATGGAAACTTCAGAAAATCAGACCAAATGTGCAGACTGTGATGGGCCATGTAAATCAGTTAGGTGTGAACTCTGCTCGTGTCAAAAAAATATACTTTCAAACAGACAAGAAGCAAAAGAAAAATTAGAAAATCAAGCAAAGAAAATGAAAACCTTATCTGAATCAAAATTCCCGCCATGTTCCGTTGGAGATACAGTCCGAGTGAAAGTTCCAGATGTTGATCGAGGAAGGAGCGATTTCCGAAACATTCTCATGGTAGTAATCGAGAAAACTGACGACCAATTTTATAAACTAGGAAACAAGACAGGAGCTATCGAAGAAATGTTCTCCAGGAATGAATTTTCTGTGTGTAGTGAGAAATTTATAGACCTGGAAAGTGTTTCATCGGAAAAAGAAGTTTACGACAGCTCGCAAATGAACAGTCACTTTTAGGTGGTCAAGGTTATAAACGTTGTAACTGTAAAGCAAAATGCGTCACCAACAAATGTAAGTGCAGAGCTAATGGAATTTTTTGTAAATCTAAATGTCACGGCAGCTTATCTTGCTCGAATAAATGAATTACTATAGTATTCTTCACTTTGATAGAACACAGTTTTTATGTTTTCACCTATATTCGTGAATTGAGTTTTCAAAAATAAACTTTTCATACGTTTCTGACATTATTATAGTATTCTTCACTTTGATAGAACACAGTTTTTATGTTTTCACCTATATTCGTGAATTGAGTTTTCAAAAATAAACTTTTCATACATTTCTGACCTTTTTCTTTTTGATGCACCCAACATTAACCAAGTGAAAATGGGTAGAACGCGGTTTACCCGGGTGAAGTCCGAAATAGGTCTAATGTCTGTTATATTTCGTACTTTACCCATGTTTCTTGGGTATTTCGCAGTTTACCCGGGTAAACCTAGGTTTACTCGTTAATCTAACTTTACCCGTAACATATCCATTTCAACGGAGATCTAAAACACTGATTCGATTTGATATATTCGAATAATTTCATTCTAATGACAAATATTCAATCACATGTCATTTCCATATTAACATCCTCTGTAGCATTCGGTGCATAGGATAGGGACATATATCATTTTTCACATTATTCTTTAATGAAAGCGTGCTCCGTTTGGCAATGTTACTTCTTAAGAATTTAATTTGGTGCTGTAAAGGGTTGAAAGCGCACGCTTGTAGATAATAGTATTTATGCAACGATCGTATAATGGTAGGCTCTTATTCACGAAGAGAAGTTTAGGCTACGAGCCGTAGGCGAATGGCCTAAATCATTGAGCGAATAACAGTCATTATACGCGAGTAGCATACTATACTTTATCCACGACTACTGCATATATTTCTAGAAGATTTTAACATTTGGCGACCGTGAAAAGAACCTTCTATTGCAAGTGTGGAAAAAGTCCATTGACTTTTTCCACACCAAGAAATTTTCGAAAAACTTGTGATTGTATATTTAGTAATAAAAATTGCTTTAATTGATGAAATGAAAGTAGATTAGGTCCTCGATCGACAAAGTTTACCCATATTTGTTAGTTGGAGTAGTAGTTCAAAGAATATAATTTTAGAGCTGAATCTATGAATAGTATGAAGAATCTGACAGCAGTGAATAATAACTCATTATTCACTAGTGATTAATGGGTATTATTATGGCCGAGCAATTAGACGTATAATGGATTGTGGATAATAGTATATTATTCGATGAGCGGTAATGCAGGTTGTGTTTTGAGCATTACCGCGAATTGAATACTATACTTTATCCACGACTTCTTCAGTAAAATTCGAATTAATCTGCATTTAAAAAATTTTGAACAGTTGTCAAAAGCGTTGACAACATTTCGTCCAACCGTCAAACCTATGTACTCTGTGGTCGGGAATCAAATCAGAGTCTCTAACTAATCAAATCAAGTACTTTCGCAACTTCAAAAATTTACGTTTTCCAAAAATAAATCTGGAATGAATCGCTAGAACGTTATCTTGATGGCTGAAATAGATTTCCGGATCGATCCTACTTTTTATTCATTTTTTTGGTAAGCAATTTCATTTTTCCTAGGTATTTTTATTAGCGGGAGTTATGGGCGGGTGTTATTATAACACTCGCTTTTCGGTTCATACACATGTCTACGGTTGTGTTATAGCTACTATTACACATAGAAATTAGTTTAATAATTGACATATTACTCTATAGGAGTGGATAAAATATATAACTTTATGGCACTCATGCCGTTTTCTTTTACATGTTTTTCACAATACGCATCGCAAACCACGTCATAACAAAAATTGATCCTGTTTATACGAGTCTACATCTAGGTGACAATTAGATCCCGAAAACTGCTAGCGGATATAATGACACCATCATACGCCATTACGTCCCGGCAAGTTGAAATTATCGCACTGAATTATTCGGAACGGAATTTGGGTAGCGGTCATTTCACGTTGTTTTACCGCCGTAATGTTGCCAGTTTAACCGATTCACTCTCGAAGATTTACAAAACCATTCCGGATTACGCAAATTTACTACAGGTGATTGTAATTATTCATGCACAATTGTGTTGAGTTTGTCTGCGGTGTTTCGAAACGATATTTCCTCCAACTGAAATATGAAAAATTATTTATCGGGAATGAAAAATTGATGTTAAGTTGGCCAAACTGTTGGGAAAATATTTGGATAATACAATAGAAGTAGAATATCACTAGTGTGACGAATATAGATAGCCGTTTTTTGACTGACTAAAAATATGTAGAAGTAATAAATATGGCGCATTCGCCATTTTGAGATTTTTGTGAAATATTTGTAGGTCCCAAAGTAATTCAATACAGAGAATTAACAAATCATCAACACAAAAAACAACTCGGAACATAATAAACTACTCAATAATTTAAATAATTAATTCAAAGAATGTGTCAAAATTAAAAGAAGGGGATCTGCTATAAATACTTATATGTATAGGTATGTATCTATTGAATTTCATCAACAAACCGATCATAAAAGTACGCAAGAACTCTTATCCATTACCTACACAGGATGTTCATAAATGAATGAATAAATCAGAAGTACTGCCTAGAAGAGCTATTTGGTACCTTAAAAAAGTATTTAAAAAAACTATCCCAACTGGAAATATTTTTTCCAAAAAGATCATAAAATGTGGGCATTACTCGGCATTTCATCATTTTTATAATTATTACAGTTCATATTTACGTGAATTATCGAAAAACTCTATGGTTTCGCTCAAAAACCTTTGTTAAACCAATAGTAGGTATTGTTCGGAGACGAATCATACTCGAAGAAACATCTACACATGAACATACTGAAGCATGAATAAAAAATTTAATTTTTTTTTTGGTTTTTTAGAAAGCTCTATCATCAGGCATACATTCAGAAGGGAATGTATTGAATCCTAAATATTTTGTTATTCATTCAAATTTGCTATACAAACAGAATTCTCATAAGTTATGAGTACCTTTACAATCTACATGAGCAGCGCATATTAAATTTCAAACTAACCACTCAGGTTTCTTCATATGTTTTTCCACCCTGAATAATTAAAATTCTGCACAATGAAATATTCATCACATTTAGCGTAGTTCCTTTATGCGACGATGTACATCCTGAATGAAATTGAGGGTTGCCATATGGAACATTCTGTGAAATAGTAAGTAAAACTATTTCAAATAGCTTCTATAATTATTTATCGTACTTGGTTGCGCTAGTCAATTAAATATATTGAAAACCGAAAATCTCTCGTATTACCAACACTCCAGAGTTGCGGACCCAGGATTGTAAGAAACTTTCTACTTATTTGATTTCTGAAATTAAACCCTGAAATATTGGAAATCCGTTTTTTATCACCAGGTATATAGTGAAATCATTTATCGGTGAACTCCTAAAAATGTTCACTTCACGAAGTTTACCCGTTTATTTCCAACATGTCTTTGCTTGATTTGTACGTCTGTCCCAAGATGTTCTATACAACCAACATCTTCACTCTCAAACAAGGAAAAAATTTCAAACAAAAAGTATTTCGGATAGCTGCAAAAACTCTCCCAAAATCTGTTGTTTAAATTTTTTTCCTTACAAATACCCCTAAAAAATACACGAAGATATTTTTTATTGCACCTCATATTTATAACCTTTCAAATGATTTCCTAATGAAAAAAAAATTTAAACAATTTTTCATCATTTCACGTTAAATTCGACCCTTAAAATAGTTAAAAATAGTAGCTATAAATATGGCGCCATTTTTCGATGTGTGAAATATTTTTGGGATCCAAGATATTCAATACAGTAAAATAATAAAAAATCTAATTTATTTTTCTCATAAGGCAGTCGTTCGATGAGAAGAAAATATGAGGGTGCCATAAAAAAATATTGGGGGCTATTTTTTCAAGGATTGTACTCAGAATCAAAATTTAAACGATGGATTCTGACGGAGTTAATGCTGCCATTTAAAATAAATACTTTCTTTCGTACTTTCTGCAATGCTTGAGGGCCGAGATATTGGATGTTTGGAACATCTTCGGACACCCTGCATATTAAGTTTCCATTTCCATTCTAGAAATTTTACTACTTATTGAGTGAATGAATATAATATAGCCCCGTATATGAACTCTTTTTCATATTGCTTCAAATTATTCATATTCTGGCAAAAACTCATTTTTTTCAATAGACTTAATATTCATTTTTCAGTTCGCCCTACAAAAATGGAAGTGAGTAGTGTGAATCGGAATGCCATAGCAGGCATGAAAGTCATGTTACTCTGTGACGTGCACGGTGCCAAACCTGCAGCTGAAGTAACTTGGTTCAATGGATCACTAGCTGTAGATAAGGAGTTCTATACGTCCGTTCCTGAAAGTAATGTAAGTCATAATACTTTCAAATGAATAACTTTTTATAAATGCTGATACACCATAGAGATAATATTATGTATGTGGGTAGTTTTGTTCTTCCTTTTATGTCAAACGAAAATAAGAAGCAGTTTTTTCATAAAATACATGCTAGATATTCACTACAGTTCAGTTCATAATCACTTGTTACATAACATCATGATCTAGGGATAATCTATTGACTTCGACAGAGTTTCATAACACAAATACTCATTATTATTTTACTGACTATACAGATTTCCTGTGTTCCTGACATTTTTCATAGAGCACGAAATAATGACTCATTTCTATTGATCACCCAAGGGCAAACAGATTCCAATAGGTATAGAGGGAGTCTCAAGATGTTCCATGAAAAAAAATATCTCGACCCTTAGACAAAAGCATTTTTAATACAAGCAAATACTCTTTCGTTCTGATAACCACCTGTAGAGCACTAACCTGAATACATTTTTTTAATTGCATCTTTATGTTTTTTTTCTTAAAACTATTTCGCAGTGAGAAAAATATGTTGAAAAAATTTCATCATCATTTCACCTAGATTCAATCCTCAAAAATAACACAAATTATAAAATATGGCATATCCACATGTTTCATGTTGACATCTTCTTTAAATTAATTGTTTCAACCATCAAGTTGCTTCACTATGTTTTACGTTTTTGTGCTGATTTATTGCTATTGTCTGAGTTAAATATCTTGGGTCACCAAAAATATTTCAACATTAATCGCAAATTGACGAATGCGTCACAATTCATAGCTATTATTTTCAATAGTTCAATGCACGTAAAATGATGATAATTTTTTCAAATATTTGTTCACTAAGTAATCGTTTAAAGAAAAAAATATAAGGGGTAATTTCAAATTTAAAGGATGTAATCAGGAACAAGTTATTGCTGCCATTCCAACATTTTTTTCGTTGGAATGTTCTACTTTGTCTGGAGTGAGATTTTGGCTGTATGGAACAATTGGAAGAGCCTGTATATTGGACTCTAAATTTTGGAGTTTCAAATTCGAATGTAGTGCCTACAACTTGCTTTTCTCTCCACCACCGGCAACATGGTACAATAAATATTTTGGTACCAATATGTGGTTGAAGACTTCAAATCTTGAAATATTCAGGATAGATTCAATATTTGAAAAAAAAAGTTTATTTCACGAAAAAATAAAATATAAACATCAGAATATTTAAAAATTTTCCAATATAAATAAGAGCTCATAAGGTTTTGACGTGAGGTCAAGGCTGTCTTCAATTTTTCTATCGCAACTTTTTGGCATTTAAACAAAGACAGAATTTTCTTTGAGAACAATCTAGTTTCAAGTTTTGAATTTTTATTGAACCATTAATGTTGCGTTCAGCTATACTTAATCCTTAAATCAAATAGTTGTTTTCGTCTAAGTCGATGTTTTATGTCAAAAATCCACACATAAATAATAACATTTCATCAATCGTTATATAAGTTTTTCAAAATCCAGCTCAAATTGCTTTATAGTTCAAGATTGAAGGGGCGTCTTAACATGAGTTTGCATAATAGATCTTTTCCGAACTCATGACTAAAATTCTCCTTCGTCTCGAGAATCGAAATGAAAAGCTCTTCTGTTTCACTTCAAATTGAATCCTTTGATATTGATTGCTATAAACTCAATTCACAAATTAAATTCCGCTATTCAGTTATTATCTAATTACAAAACAATGGAAAGAAATTCAGCAATTTAATTAGTTTTCGGAAGATTTCACAGATTCAATTCAATTTCAATGAGAAGTAAATGTTGAATGTAATTACACTGAGATCTTTAACCAAGTATAATTCGTTGAAATGTTGTCTCTTTCGAGTAGGTATTTACCTTGTTGGCTTCCCTCGAGTGCACTATCTGATCTATTAAGTGATAGTGCACCACAGGGAATCTTCGGTTCCTGTAACTCATCGAAGGTCGGACGCTCTCCATAGAATACATGAGTCAGAAAAACTCTCTGTCGTTAACATACATCCCTCTAATCTGAAATTCAGTTTTTTTGCTCCTTGGAAATAATGATAATCGGAAAATGAAAGTTCAAATTTGATGAGATGAAATGGGCTGTATACAAATGAGAAAAGCTCTGAGCAGGTGCTTTTAGGCGCTCGTTCATTGATGGAGTAGTAATGCTATTACCTCAAAATTTTGTATAGGACTTGTGATTCATGCTAAGTATAGGGTTTTCCAATAAAAGGTGTTATTTTGATATTCAAAGAAAAATTCCATTTTTCAATATAAATGATCGGATGTTTATTTCATTATAAAGAAGATGCTATGCCCTTAATAGTGGAAAATAACATCAGGAAAATGACAAATGAAATTTTCCATAATCAAATCGCAAAAGGGCTGCTCTATGTCTTCGATAGCCTCACGAATTCCATCTTTGAGGTCCTGAATCAACCCTGGGCTAAATTGGCGTAGACCTTCTCTTTCACGTGGCCCCAAAGGAAGAAGTCGCAAGGTGGCCAATTGTGATCAGTTTTTCGAAAGATAATACGGTCCGGAAACTTCTCACGCAAAATATCAATGGTTTCGTTGTTTGTGTGGCACGTAGCGCCGTCTTGTTGAAAGTAAACATTGTCTAGATGAATACTATCCAATTTTGACCACAAAAATCATTAATTATTTCTCGATAGTGCAATCGATTCACCGTACCTGTTGCTCCAACACTTTCGGCTACAGCAGCAATATTCTCGTCTGTTCTTGAGCGACGTGTACGGGTTTTATTCTTCACACCACCTACTAGTCCCAGCAGCTCGAATTTCTCCACCAATTCCTTTATTGCGGTCCGACAAGGTGCTTCACGAAGACCTAAAAATGTTCGAGTTTGACAAACCGTCTCTGCCAAATTTTCACCAGTTTTATAGTGTATTTTAAAAATTTCAATGCGTTTTTGTAGCGTCTATCGTTCCATTCTTATGACGGCTTCAAACGTGACATCTACCCAAATGGCAGGCTATTTAAAATAGCACCTCTTATTGGAAAACCCTTTATATGTGTGCAAAATCTCAAGCATGATCTCAATCATATTCTGATGTCCAAAAAATAAAGTATGTAAAAAATCAAGAATTAAAAAATTGAATACTATGATTCATGAACATTCAGTATATCAATTCACAAAATAAATTTAATTCGGATCTGATATCTGGTTATGGAAATATAAATAATCTTTCTTTCAAAATTCCGATTGAATTTTCTGAGGTTTTGTCCAAACTATGGCCTCAAAATTTTGCATGAGACTTTATGAGCTCACTTGTGTCGTCAAAATTTCATTTCGATTGCGTTCGTTTTGTCTGAGATATTGAGGAACAGAAATTTGTAATGGTCATATTTTATGGAACACCCTGTACGATATGACTAGTGAACGAACTTAACCGAGCCATTTGTGAACCGAACTCACCCGGAAAATTTCAAGCCTTTAGGAGAATCCCTTCGAAAGTTACCGTGCTTACGGTCGTCCGCAACTCTGTCCGTAGGGACGACCCTACGGACAGAATTGAATTTGACCATGAATTCGTCATCAGAGAGTCGAACCCTATCGTTTGCGCTCAAAAAGCGGTAGTATCAGAAACCCTACCTAGGGGTTTGGCTTCTATAGTTGAAGAGGATGGAAGGGACCTTCGTTAACCCCTTGATGGAAACACTGGAGTAATCCTTCGTGCACGTCACAGCACTTTCACCAATCACAGTGAAATAAAGTTTTGCAAATAAAAGTTATAGCGCTATAATAATTAGCAACCATAATTTTAGCACACGGAAAAGCGGCGGTAGCAAATGTGTTCTAGCGAATGTCTTTTCAAAACTGCCGTTTGCATATTAGGGGAAGGGAGGAGAATGTCAAATTAAATTTCTGATACCAACAAGAATATCGCGCATTTTGACTATATAGTGTGTTTTCCAAAAATAACGATTATCTCTATTTTCATTTAAAGGTTCATTTATGTATCCATTTCTGAATAAGTATTATGGACTTATCTTAACTGCAAATCATTGGCAATACAACTTTTATAACGAACGAAATTGTGAAATCAAAGTTTTTGCATATTGGAAAACCGATGAGTCAAATTCGAATATCTATTGTTTTCATGGTATTCGTCGAATACAACTATCATTTTTTTAAAACATGCTTGATTATTTCAATAAACGAAATATAAAAATTCAGAATAATACTAACCGATAGAAATTAACAAATATTAGGCTAGTTCCCTGCACCTACAGAAGGGAATAATATCTGTTTCAGGCTTTGTATTTATGACAAAATACATGGGCAAGCCAACATGTATTGTGTTATCTCTCTGTTTCCATTATACATGGTGTCCGGAAATGATGAGCAGGAGTGATCACTACAAGAAATAAATGGTATCTTCCAATAAATTTTTTTCGTAAATTTATTACTAACAAAGTAACGAGTTGTTCATTCGCAGTTTTTTGCTCTTCGTCTTGCCACATTGATAATACATATTTCGACGAAATTTGTTCGTATTTGTTAAAACTGGTTCTTCTCAAACGTTTTTCAATGGCAACCATAGCACATCTATCCGAAGAATTATATGTTCAAGGTTGAAAATGAGTCTGAAACATCTCGTATATTTAAAGCAATAGTCTTTTGCGTTCTCCTTGAAAACTGTTATATTTATCGAAACAAAATAAGAATACATTTTTTGTGTAAGGAAATTGTAGAATGAAAAATGTTTTTCGAAATTTGCACAAGAAAGTCAAACAAAAGTATCTATAAGCTCGTATATTGCACCCTCTACAAAACGAAAAAAAATTGTTTCGGAAATTCGCTATGCTTATTCCGTTAGGTAAACCACAAATACAAATTCGCCGAAATATTATCACTTCGCAAAATGTAGAGTAAAAAAACTGAGAATGAAAGTTATCATTAATACCCTGCAATTTCGTTAATAATAAATTTTCGAAAAAAATTTATAAATGAGGTACATTCGTTTTTGATCTAGAAATTGCTCCTGAATGTTGTATTTTCATTTCTTACCAATCCGCTCAAAACGAGTTCTCATAACTTCAAGTGTGCGCTTAATTTTGCGGTCGATTGTAGTTGGCAAAATGGAAAACCTTACATATTGTAAAACATCCGAAAGTTGTTGGAAATAGAACATAATAATAAAAAAATTGTTTGAAAATGTTGTCTGACTGGAAATGTTTATTGTCGCATCTTTCAGAGAAACAGAAGAGCCCTTGAACATTCTATCCCTTGCTTGACCTTATTTTTCGAAGCAAAACACTTCCAACTGAAATACACTGAACGGGAAAATAAAATATCCATTTTCTCTCCCATTACGTAGAAATCCCATAATTTACGAAATAAGATGCAAAGATAAATCACGTAAAAATGAATATCTGAAGTCGTATTTTTCTGAGGATTCAAGAGTACTGACTAGCAGAACCTACTTCATATCCATTTCAACGGGAAATGTGATTTTTTATTAAGATTAGCGGTTTCTCTCAATTTCCCAGGAATGACTTATGAGTTCTTTTTCCACCTTTTAAATCAGAAGTTGTCTCAATTTCATTCGTTTGCAGGTTCTCTGTAGAACAATTATTCAATTCGCGAAAAAAGTCTTTTCATTTTCTTCTATTAGGATGTTCTCTGGAGTGTTCAAAGAGAAATGAGAGTTTTTTTCTATGATATATTTTATGAGGAAGAACATCAATTTATCGTCTCTTTATAATTGATCAGAAACTTCCATATTTGCTAGTCACTTGTTTGAAATCATTGCGAAATTTTAGGCCCGAATGGTCAATTATTTCATTCTTCAATTTTTTTCTATAGTTCAACGAAATCGTACAGGCTGATCCATAAAATATTGCCATTAAAATTTTTTTTCCGCCGACCTCGAAATGAAAGATGATTTTAATGTGTACGAAATTGATCATTAATGACCCAATTGAATGCTCAATTTTTTGGCTATTTTAATGTGCAATCATCATGGCAACCGTTCACAAGTATTCAGACGCACTACTAGAAATGTTAAAACTCTACTGGAACATAGATACATAGAAATTTCTTTATGATAAATGTATGTCTTGTGCAGAATGAAAATGTATCTCAATCAAGAATTCATACACAAATCATATTGAGATCGTCGGAAAAATCTTGTAATAAACTCGGTTATTAATCGGTTAATTAATTCGCTCCGCTCACGCTTTGAAATATCTTGACCATTAGTCGCTGTCTTTAATAACCTAGTTTATTAAATAACTAGGTATTATTTTTCGATATCCCAGACAAAACGAAATCAATAGAAATGAAATTTGGATCACATGCAAGATACTAATAATAAGGCTCATGCAAAATTGTGTGGTCATAATGTTGACAAAACCATAGAACATTCAATCAGAATATTGAAAAAAAGAACCTTCGTATTTCCATCACAAAATATCAGATTCGAGTGGAATATGTTTTGTGCATGAAGAGGATCGCATCATCTGAACCATAGAATTTAATTTTTTTAATTATTGATTTTTACATATTCCGATCGTGATGAGATTTTGCATTCATATACCTACTTAGCGTGAATCTCAAGTCCTATACAAAGGTAATAGCCTCATTTCTCTACCAATGAACGAGCGCTCAAAAGCACCTGCTCAGTGCTTTTCTTGAATGTTCTTGTGTAAATTTTTTAGTCGCATGAAGCAAAATGATTGCCCCTAATCACAACAATTCCAGCCTAAGTTTCTCAGTTCGACTCTTCCGTTGTTAAAGAAAGTTCGGAAAGATGGATCGTCCCAAGCCAAGAGGGACTCATCGCGAACAAATTAAGCTGAAGGGAAAAAGAACGTGCCTTTCACGAAGCACCCCAGCACCCAGCACCAGCTGTTGGCCTCTTTTTTCAACGTTTTCTCTTGGTGTTTCCTTATCGGTTCTTAAATAGTAAAATATGTAGATGGACGGCCAAAAAGCCACGAACAAATCACCGAAGAAACAGAGAACACGTTTAATCAGACGTATATCTGTTATTATTCTAGCCTTTTAAAGGACGGTACACACGTCAATGCCCTCCCTTCTTTTACTCCAAATATCAATGCATTGGTGAAACTGCAGCCTGAAGCCTCAAAGCAAGATTTTTTTCCTACTAGAAAGCTTATTCGTTGTGAAGGGTACAATGACAGCATTTAGTACAATTAAATTTCCTTATCTAATAAAACAGTCATCATGCTTTTGTTGAAAAGTGATAAATTATGCAATAAATTCAATGAATACTATGCAAAATATAATGTGAAAAGATTAAGGTTGAGATTTGAATACCAATTGCTTTGTGAATGAGTAATCATTGAAGTATGGGATTCTTGTGAAAAAATCAATAAAGAAATAGAAAAAGTTATTAAAACACCAATACAAATTCAATTTTTTTTACCGAGGTCCATCAAATTGGCCCGGCAGTTTTGGCATTTCTCGAAGAAAAATATCTCCAACCGTAGTGGAAAAATCGAGGATTGAATTTTCCGGACCAACTTATGTGCAGCCCGAAAACCTCATCAGTTTCCATCGAAATTCTTACAAAGATTAATGCCAGCTAGATGCTGAGAGATGCTGAAGAAAATAGCGAAATATCTTCACAACTAAGTGAAAAATAGACGGCTGAATTCTCCGGCCCAACTTTTGTGCAGCCCAAAGACTACTGCACTTTTCATCGAAATGCTGACCAAAGTTAATGCAAATTGAATGCTGGCGAATGATGTAGAAAATGTCGAAATATTTATTTTCGAAATGCTAGCTAAACGATGCTGAATGCTAAAGCAAAACTCGAAATCTATTCGGCAGTAGTGGAAAAGTCGATGATTAATTAACTTATATGCTGCAGGTATAAATAAGTTGGCTCGAAACTGAAAAAAGTTATGTACTGTCCAGATCTAGATGAATAAAATGTGAAGATAAGGTTTTCAATTTTATCCATTTTTTAACTGAAATTACGCCTGCTCTACAGAGTAACAGAGTGATTTCACTTAAAAAATCGAATTTTTCATATCCGAAAAATTCTTATTATCGACATATCGGAAAAACGAAAACCCCGAATGAGAAGGTTTTGTAGTAAATTAGTACCCAACTGAGGGACGAATAATCTAGTTATCATTCATTTCGATCCGCCCCATAGATCGTGAGTAATTTCCGAGAAATTCTCATTATCGAAATACAGTCGAACTTCGATAAATCGAATTTCTAATAACTCGAATCAAACTGCGTGGCAATGGCGCCAAGAATTTTCAATATTCTTTTTTCCTCAAATCGAAGTCTTGGAACCTCGAATTTTTTTTGGCAGATCATGGTTCGAGTTCTAGAAGTTCGACAGCATCTCAAAAATGAAGATCCAAATGAAAAGTTCTTCTGCATAAATCATACACAATTCAGTGACGAATTATCTAAGGTATCATTCATTTTGATGCGTCCCATAGAGCAGGAGTAGGTATACGAAAGCCTCAAATAAAAACATAAACAGTCATAGTTACTCAAAGATTCCTGTTAGCTCAATTATTCAAAGATTAAGTAAGATATGTTGAAATCTTGAAATAATATTTTTTCGTCGACCTCAAAATAAAAGGAGGGTTCAACTTATACGAAATTGGTCAATAATGACCCTTTTTTTTGCTCAATTTCTACTAATTCAATGTTCAATTGTCTTGCAATCAAGCAATACGAGTAATGTTACAACTCAACTGCAACATATAATCTTAAGTCAAATGTATCTCCTAATGAAATGTATTACAATCAATAACTTTTACTCAATTCATATTGCGGGCGACAGAAAAATCTTTATTCATTATTATTATCATTTATTAATATAGCCATCAATAAACTAGATGATTGAATAACTTTAACAGAGCTATAGTAGTAGAAGATCCCAAGAGGGGTTTTGGGATTTACTCGAGTGCGTGTAAGGTAGGGTAAGTTAGTTACATGCTAAGACGTGTATATTCCTCTAATCTGACAATTTAATGGTGACTTGAAAAACGGGGAGGGCAACAAAGTTGTAAATAAAGTTCATCTTGACATTCTCAAGCTTTACTTATTTCTGTTTTATTTCGAAAACGAATAAATTAAGAATTAGGCAAAATACATAATCTGGCCATGAGTCGAAATTAATCGATAAAGTTCAATGCATTACTTGATGGCCTGTCGAATTCGTTTATCAGGTGAACCAGTTGATTGATTCTTGAGCTATGATTTGATATTTGATTTTTCCAATATTCCTGAATTCAGAAGTTCGATTGGACCAAATTTCTATTTTATATACTCGGTAACCATAAGAACGGGAATATTCCCAAAATATAAAAATTTAAATGAAAAAATACATGAATATTTTATCAAGATAGATATAAGACTTGAAATTTTCAGCGTATATGTATAGTCAGAATATCAAAGCTTAGTTCGTTAATCAATTGAGTCGATTAAATACAAGGTAAAACCATGGGGAAATGCTGATTCAGAAATTCAGTTGAACGAATACTTATAGTTTCAAAATTTTGAGGATGTTGTCTGCAAATAGCATCCAATATTGTCAATACACTGCATCAATCGATTTTGAGAATAGTTTTTTTTTTATTTTTTTCAATTCTGCCCAGTATTTCGTTGGGAATTTTGGCGATAGCCATACAAATGTTGTTCTTCAGGTGAACAAGAGTCCTGGGACGATCGGCCGCTACATTCACAACGTTTCACTATTTGGTGAGCACTATCGCGAGTAGGGATAATTGGCCCATATTTTTCAGAAAAAACGAACTTCAGAGTGTTATGTCTGCATAATTTAGAAGTTGTTCCTTCCAAGTATCGACGACCTGGATGTGGAAGATCTGTTGTTCGAGCACGATGGTACGACAGCGTATATAGCTTGGCCAGCACAATCGCCTGATTCAGCCCACTGCAATTTTTCCATGTCATAAAGAACAACATTAGTTTGGTTATCGCCCATATACCCAACGAAATGCTGGACAGAATTGTCCAACATTTCCGAAATCGATTAACCTATAATATTGACCCTAATTTACCAGATATCATCTTCAGAACTTTCCGATCCTAACCTTTGAACAGGCCTGTGATGGTCCCCTTCTTAGAGCGGTAGATACGGCCCAGGCACCGGTCGCAAGCACTAAGCCAAAACTATCCAGACTGGAGGGCGCACCGGGATACGTCCCGGTATCCGGGCGGCCCAGCACGAACCTACCTTTGAATGTTTATTTTATAATGGAGAAGTTCTGAGAAGTTCCGCTGCCCCACACACAGGGTGTTCCTAAATTGAACTAACAAACGAAAAGGGGAGATTCCTTAAGTGAGTTTAAGAAAAAAAAGTCCCATAAACATGGGGTCGCAAACGTTTCGTTTTCGAGATACAGGGTGTTAAAATTTTAATCAAAAACATGTGTTGATTATACGAGTTTATCGAATCTTCATGAATCACGCTACAGATCAGGAAAATTTCCATAAAAACTGACACTGAATTCATTCACCACAACTTACAAAGTGGCCCCATCATATTTTGGATTTTCACGAGGATTTCGAGAGAATCGTTCAAAATTTTTTTTCTCGAAATCGTTGGTAGATACGACAAAACTACAAGAAACCGAAAAATTTAGTATAAGAACAAATCTTCTTTCTACATTTTTTCAAATTAACAGTTGCTCACCAAAAAAAAGTTCTGCTGAAGAACAGGTGGCAGTGTTCCAGAAAAAATATCACCCTGTAGATCTTCTATCGAAATTGCCATGTCACGTGGTGAGAACTCTCAAATGTAATATCTATGCCAAATTTTAGTAGAATTTCTTGTGAAGTGTAGATACTATGAGAAAAAAACTTGAAAAAAATTCAAACTTCAACACTCTATATCTCGAACTCGAAACGTTTGCGACCCCATGTTTATGGGACTTTTTTTTCTCAAACTCACTCAAGGAATCTCCACTTTTCGTTTGTGCGTTCAATTTAGGAACACCCTGTATATTGAAATTTCAATGATAAATATCGTAAATTTCATAGAAAAGTTATAATGAGAATTTGTGGTGGGTCCGGACACCAGCCCCCCCCCTCCGAAATTTTTCGGGAAGTACAGGATTTTAGCATTTTAGTAGCATTCAGTGGGTCCTGAAAAAAAAAGTCTTCAATACCCAAGATTTCTGGTCAACTCCACCCGATTTTTTTCTGGCTATGGCCTTGCGAATGCTTGAAACTCAATAAGCATATTCTAAAAGTATTAAATGTCACGGATGCTTATGAAGATTTCAATGAATTTTTTATTCTTATGTTTTCTCCAATGGCATTTCCTACCTCGGAGAAGTCATGTTCACCAGGTTCTATTCCCTTTCTTTGACAACATCGGTGAAAACAATAACATTCATATTGAAAGTTCACTCATCAAGAAAACATGACCTGCACTTCACAGGATATGTGCAAATATATCTAATTCTAATAGCAGTAGGTATGTAACTTATAACTTATATATCACTTGAAAAATGAAATATTTGTTTATTATGAAAGAAGCAACATTCCTGTATTCAGATAATTATCAGAAATTAACATTGATTTTCAAAAATCCATATTTGTATTCTTCGTGCTCACCACGGAAAATTCATGTTATTATCGTCATTGCTGCTTACTGTAAACGAAGTAATAGTAACATCCAGCACCAACCACTACTAATGCTGCTATGCCAATATAAAGCCATCCAACTTGTCCAACGAATGAATCAACGGGTCCTATTCCAGTAGCCATTGTAACGATTCACGTAAAATTTAGCTTCTTTTATCGAGAAATATCAGAGATATTCGGGAACTTGCAAATTGTAATATGAAGTTTGGATAATGCCAGTGTCAGATAGACATTTTGATTTAAATGCATTAATAGCGTAGGCTTTTTTTCATTGACGTAGTGGATTTCTTTCCAGAAGAAACATCACAGGCAATCAAAAATAAGCAGTGGCGTTGAGTTTTCGCTTCGGAAATACAGCGTGTTTTCTGGAATATCTGCAAATTTTAAACTCCTGTATCTTTCGAACCGCTTGAGCTTATGGGTTTATATTTTGTATCACAGCACTTCTATGCCAACCTCTATCATTAAGTGGTATTGAATATCAAAGGGACATTTTGGCAATTGAACTGTCCGTTTTCAAAAATCAGGAATCTCTGTTAATTTTCAATATTCATTAATTCGCTTTCTCACATGAAAGCAGAAAGTTCAAAGTTTTTGTGTTATTTGGAAGGAATATGACAACCTTTGGAATTCACAACGAGGCCTCTTAAACGGCTCCATTCTAGTGTCAGGGACAATTTGAGCGATTCTTTATGAAGTGTGCTTTGTCAAAAAAACCTTGTCTTGTAAGATGCCCCAAATTCAGTAATCGAGCGGGTACAAATCGCGTTAGGATGGCGGCCAATTTGCCTTATGCGATGGAGACGACTCTTGTAGGAGAGTCCAACGCTCTTAACCGAATGTTTTGTATGCCTACAATATTGACTCAGATCTCAAGATCTCGATTCAGTAAATTTTTTCGTTTATCTTGACTTCGTTACGATCCATTTTCCGAGATTGCAGCCAAGACCATGATTTAGTCATCGAGTGACCCGTAAACGATCCGAATGGTCGCTGGTACGTCTCTTCAACCAAACCCAATCGTTTGGTTTTTCAAATACTGCGCAATGAAGAAGTTTCTCGTCGAGGAAGAAAATGTTCGGAAGTATTCCACCATCGATCAAGTGAATCAGCTTCTTCGATAGATCCAACCGCTTGAGATGTTGCAAAGCTGTGAGTTCTTGATATTTATGTTTTATGAAAGGCTGGACTTCAAGCTTTCTCTTCAATACCAACGAACACTGTTGTCGCTCGCATTGAGTTCCTGGGCGAGCTCCGGATTCATTTCCATTCTATGACGCACTCCTTCGACGTCTGCTGGTGCCGTTGCAGTAAAGCGTCGTTCACCACCGTAGCATTTTTTTATTCTACCAGTCTCACTGTATCGTTAGATAGTGCGACGCAAAAATTTCTATTTCAATTGTACTTTTGGCAGAGCTCGCCGAATTTTGCTATTCGATTTTCTTTCCAACTGGAGAGCAATCACCTAATTTCGTTCCAAATCCATCGTCTTAATTTCAAAATTTTTTTCCCTTACTTGAAAATCACTTTGGGTGATGACACATATCAGAGAACGTTTGATCAAATTTTCGCCGCGTTCGGTTAAATGGTTCGGACTTTATAGCAGTTAAATGGAGGCGGATACTTCAAACGCCGGACCGGGTACATCTGAGAACTTAGATCGCTCAATCGTGGTTGTCAGAAGCTTCAAGAAATATAACCTAGAAACGTCAAACGAATTATTCAAATTCCTGATGATCAGGTCAAAAATAATTTGCCAATGATTTATGAATGCGAAGTTTGCCAAGGAACAATGGTCAATATGTCTGTTATGAAAATACATATTTTAATTTCAAAATTGACCAAATGTTTGGCTATTCCTCAACCATAAAGTTGTACGGGGTACAGTTAAAACAGTGTGTGTAGGTATGGCGTAAATTTGGAATGCGCAATTATCTCCGTCGGAATCAAGATAGTTTTGATTTTTGGCGTGTGCATTCTTCACCGTACGTGGAAGAATGATCAAAAACGACCGTGTATGGGCAACAAGTCTGTGCACGTTTCATATTTTTAGCAATACAGTGTCGGCTTTCCTATTTATACATTGGACATTTTTCCTAAATAACAACACACGCCACTGCCATTAACATCAGATCGTTTTTCGACGTCATCTCACGCTTGTCGCACATCCAAACCAACACGCAAAAGTGAATATGTGTGGGAAATATGAATGCACACGTTTGCTTTACAGCAAACGTGCAGATACTTAACTGCGCATTCTTCCTTCTTAGTGAGTGGGCCCCTATAGACTAACTAAACGGAGAATAGATGAGACACTAGTAGAACAAGCTTCAACGCCATCTGTTTTTGTTGAACATTACTCATTTGTGAAAAAAGCTCAATTGAAAAAGGAATCTGTATCGTAAAGCTGCCTCAAAAAGAATTCTGTAGTGCACATTTTGAATAGGTAGGTAGGTACTCTCATATACAAGAGACAAAGAGTTTTTTGAAATTCAATTTCCAAAAGGAAATCAGAAATGGATTCGTGCAAGTTATCGATGAGTGAGGAGATTTATTTTCATGAAAATAATACCTGCAACGAACTTTCATCTGCTTTTCTTCTGGAATCGAGAAATGTGGATCAATAATCAAATTCTAGATAGAATGAAAATTTATTAACTGAAATATCACCAATTGAAAATACAGATCTTGATTCTTATGGGTAACAGATATATATATATATATGTAAAGAAACTGCATTTCTTCAATGTCGATTAATTGAGAGATTATAAGATTATAATAGGCTTAGGATATGACAATATAAAATAATTGATTTGACGTTCAATCAGAACATCTAATTTTCTAAATAGTTTCATATTGTATATTTCTTTGAGAGAGATTCAGTATTTGAAGAATCGACTTCAATTGTCGTTTCTTTATATTCATAGGTAAGATCGTAAATAGTTTCAATTAATATTTTGTAATAACAATAAACTTTATATTCATAGAGCAACACATTTGAAGTTATTCTAATTCTGAAGGCGTTATTGCAAGATCAGTCTTATATATATATATATAATATATATATTTTAAAATACCTTCTTGCATCTCAATTTTCACATTCAATAACACATCTTCACTCTTGCAGGCCTATCGAAATTTATTATATTTCAAAAAGAACGTGTCAATCCACTCCTTGTGTCTGTTGACAATTCAAAGGTTTTTTGATAATAATGATTTTACACTATTTTCTCGATAGGATTTCCATGAATGCAACGACATCTAACTATCAAATTGAAAATAATTTTTACGTGTATTAGTGTCCAACTCTGATAGATGGCGCGGAATATACGAGTGGCTCATCTATTTTTTTAGTTTGTCTATGTTCCTCAACCTTCAATGACTCAAAAATCACAGATCATAAGATCCAATCGATTTTCTGATATGATCTTCTTTGACTTGACAAAAGTAGCATAGGTGCCTACCGTATGAAAAAAAAAATTTGATCAATTATTCTGAAAATAGAAAAAAATGTCTCGATAACATGCCTAATTTCGAAAAGCACAAAAAGTTACATGTGTACTCTCCTTTAATTGGAAATGAAGAGGATCTACCAAAGTGCCTCCAAGATATTTCTTGGAATAAATATTTGATACACGGGCTTGATACATAGGTACCTTACAAAGGAAACTATGCTCTTTCAGGCACCAAATGGAGAATGGTCACTGCATTCAATGTATGGCACAGAAAGTAAGTGGCCTTTTTGGGGAGCCTCATGTCGAATTCGAACGAAGTAATTTCATTATCGGGGGCAGTCTGACGAAAAATCGACAAAGAACGATCTCTACCTCCTATCTTGTGTGGATAATGCGAACAACGTATCGAGTTACTTACCCCAAATGCTTGGGTTTTCAGCTCAATTATTCTTTGTGGTGTACTTCATTGAACTCCGAGTTGGAGGTCAATAAAAAATTCTTCAAAAGAAAGTTTATAATTAGTGAAGCATTAAAAGAAAAAGTCAGGTGGATTCTTCATCATTCAAGTTAAGTGCATCGTATATGTACCTATAGTGGGAATTCGGACTATTGATTATATATAGCAGCAGTTATAACATCACCAGCATTGCTGAAGCACTTGTTTTTTGTTCAAGGCTGAAAAAAATTATTATACAGGGTGTTCCAGAATAACGTCATCAAACGCTAAAGGGAGATTTTTCAGCTTATTTTAAGAATTAATGATAATAAAATATGGTTCTTTATGGCTTACGGCGCTCATTTCAATCACCTTCTTCAAGTTTTGGTTTAGTCATGTCGTCGTGTTTTCTTGCAAAGCACCTTATTATTATTTCAATTTGCTCAATTCAAAAACTGTTTACATTTATATGTATATTTCTTGAAAGCGGTTAGTGATATTAAATTGGAGGACAAAAATTTATTAGGTTTTCTATCTGTGCTATTTTATGTACAAAGAAGCTACCCAGTTGAGGGGTGAACATTCTACACCCCTGACTTGAAATTTTTAATATTTTCTCTATTTTAACAGGGCACTTTCAATGGGCTTAGCGTGTACTAAGTTGAATTTAAGCGCAATTTTCAATGTTGAAATATTAAAAGAA
The DNA here is from genome assembly GCA_013421045.1 of Propylea japonica. Classification (NCBI taxonomy): domain Eukaryota; kingdom Metazoa; phylum Arthropoda; class Insecta; order Coleoptera; family Coccinellidae; genus Propylea; species Propylea japonica. The sequence goes on from CM024239.1 coordinate 37,157,030, forward strand.
ATGTTTTTCCTTGGACTTTGACATTTCTTATCCCAGTTACGAAGCCGTTCCAGACCTATACTTGTATGAACTTTTCTCCTTAAGATAACCTGTGGAACCTGATGATTTTATTCTGAAACACCATATAATCCATATAGATATAAAGGTTTTGACAGAATAAATAATGCCTAATAATCGTTTATCGATCCTTCGAGACGAATTCATGTATAAGAAAATTCATAGCGATTAAAAGGAAATCATACTCATTCACTAGCAAAACACTATATCATAAAGAAGATTACTGTTATCTATTCGAGTTTATTTTCTAACTATGTTTTCAGATCAAGAAATCGAATACAAATATGGAAAAATATACAGGGTGTTTCATTTGAAAAAGTGAAGTTGCCATGAATATGTTGTTCACCCTGTATATATTTCAGTTTCTGGACTCATATCAAAAACCTCAGTTGATTTCGTGAAACTTTTATACGAAACATTTTTTTGTATCTCCTTCAGTAACAAAGTTAAAGGGGGTTCAAATTATAGTGAAAAACCCGGTACGTTTGAAAATAAACTATCCAGTAAGGTTTCCTTTTCAAAATCAGAGCTTCCAAAAATCTTTTTAATATTTCTATTCGAAGTTGCAAGGCGAACAGTAGCAGAGGTAAGGAGTAGAGTCGAAACTACCCAAAGGTCGCTTTTCGATTGAAAAGTTTTACTTCAGCAACAACCAATTTACCCACAATGCACAAACTTATCCAACATATATTGCGCTCTTATTCCAGATCTATCAGGATTTATCGGTAACCTTTATCATTTCAGAGAGATGGAACGTACACGACCAAGAGCACTCTAGAATTCGTTGCTAGCCGATACGAGAACGGGAAAACTTTCTATTGTAACGCTGAAAATCAAGTAACGAAGAATAACAATGAACCAGCTCTTCATGGAAATGTTCTGGTGGAAATACAATGTAAGTTTTTTGATTTCGAATACTCTAAATGAAGGAAGCACTCTGTAGTTGATATGTAGTTAAATAGGTTTTTCGAGGATAACTGGATCATTGGATCTTTGAAGTTTGAAGAAAATTCAATTAGCAGTTATTATACTGAGTGTCCCAGTAACTCTGTTCCAATGGATTATCTCAGACCTTTCTAAAGATACAGATCTGAAAATTTCATGTTTTGGTAATCGTTGGAATAACCTTTTTTAAGAACGAAAATTGGAAGTCACTTCCGGTTTGACCGGATTTTGACTTCTATGAAATTGATAATCCATATCAACTTGTGAATACATTATATTTTGCAACTTTGACAGTTCTCAATAATTGTGTGCGTGTCATAGTAACTAACATATAGTCCGTTTAAGAATGATTGACATCTCGGGTGGCTGTGGGAAATCGAAAATATGTTGGTATCGGTCCCGTTCAGTAAATTTCGATTTGCCGATTTAAGGTTGGTGTTGAAAATATCACTGACTTATGACTTTTCGAAGTTTGAGTTAACCTATTGAAGTTATTTCGAATTTATTGGTGAATATTCTTGATTTAATCGGCAAGTGGATTTAAATATCTCTTAAATCTACTTTGATTTGATTACTGAATTGAAATGGCCGGAATACAACCAGATACCTCTCACCTTACTGCAAGAGAACGCCAGGCAGTGTATCGGTGTTACTACGAGTTCTTTGGGATTCAGCAGATATTTCTGCTAGTATTAAACGCATTGTGCTGGTATTTCAGGTAAACGATCATGTACAATGTGTTTTCTGACTAAGTAATGAGTTTTAAAATTTCAGATTTCTCCTAGAACAGTCCTAGAATTTCGGAGAAAAAAGTAGAAGGCAAGTTGGTAGAGCCAGAGTTAGCACTGGAAGGAAACCTATTCCACATGATTATACCTTCAAAAAGACATTAAACGACATTATTTTTTCTAAAATCAAAAACAACGAGTATATCACTTTGGATATCATTTTTGAACTGGCTAAAAAGCACCTGGATTTCGATCATTTGAAGTCAACACAATTCTGGACAGTGGTATCAATGATACGGATTACCATAAGACAATGAGTGGGGAACTATTTCATTAATGGATTACTGAACAATTAATACCTTCTCTGCAGTTATTTGATACAAAGTGTGAATAATGCACCATATCATTCAATCAGAGTTGATAAAATACCTACGACTGCTCTCGTAAAAAAGTAATTCGGCAATGGTTACAAGAACATAAGTTTCCTATAATTGATCAACTTAGGAATACTTAAATCCTTTGTTGGATTTTATAGAAAGTTGAATTGTTAATACAATTTTAATGTTTACAGTTAACAGTTATTTTACATGTTATGTTCGCTTTGGAGCACTGCATTTAGAAGATAATTCTAATATGTAATAAATAGTAAAATGTATAAGTCTATTATAAGTATTCCACTGTACTTTTAATAATTATTTTCAATGAATCTATGATTGCTTATAATATTTCTGTCTCCAATTAACAATAAAATTTTGGAATAATGTTCTGAATTAATTTTCTCATTCTGTACAGAAGCTTATTTTAGTTTTTCACTGTAAATTGTCAGTTTTAAGAATGTTGAAAAATGTGTTTCTTACCAATACGGTAAGGATTGAAATAAAGATTTTATGCTAAATTTTTAACTTTTGCTTTTTCTGAATTCCAAACACTCAAAGGAACTCAATCAACTTTTATCTAAAATAATACCGACAAGACCTAAATAAAGCTAAATTGACAATCGTTCCATTAAAAGCCAAAATATTCAACATTTCTCTATTCATAATATTCTAAGCATATACATGAATGAAATCATTATTAAATCTGTGCAATAGTATATTCTGAAACAAGTATGAATTTCATACAAAAATTATAACATCTTGTGGTCCACATTTTTTCACTTCATTTAATTTTAACACCTTTGCCAAACAAGCTCTATTTTTTTTAGCTATCCAAAAATATTCCTCTTACTGAAACAGACAGAATCGGTAATAATACGTTATTAAAGTTATACAATTAACATACCCACTGAATAGATTCTTTTATTAGTTTTTTGTCTTATTATGTATAACCAATTAACAAATTTGGCCACACATTTCAGAATATCAACAAGTTCTTACTGTTTCGTTCACCAGTTGGCTACCTCAGTTGAATTGAGTTGAACACAATCATTTTTAGTTATAATTATGAAATTTGTCAGAGAAAAAATTATCTTCAATAGAGTCTCAATCTTCATGGTGTGAATTATGAATGACATCTCATTAGAGTACTTCGATAGTTTATAGTTTTATTAATTGAGGCAGCGATATGTAATAGAACCTGAATCCCATTGATTGAACTGGACTGAAATAATAAATGACTGTTTATTTTTCATGATATTCATAAGCTTAGGGGCTATACCTATTCTGGTTCCTCGCTCTTTAGCTGCAATTGATGGTAAATACGAAAATTTATCAATACAGTGTCAGAAATTATATACTTCGGTAGGTATAGAGATTTACACAATCCTAATGGTATTTAAGAATCAGGAACATTCTCAAGCTCAAATACTTGCTTTGGAAAATAAAAATATTGTATTAAATATATTTCTAGGTTATATTTATTTATTTCGCTTCTCTGACTCTGATGAACCCACAGAAATTTTTAGTGACTTTTTAGTAACTAGAAATAAAGCCCCGACTGGACGTTCATGGCATGCTTCGATGTCAATAATTCGGACTATACAATAATCATAGACATATAATATATAAGTCTATGACAATAATGAATAACCGTGGAAATGAAATCTCAACTGACGTTTTCTCCATCGAATCAAAAGTAAGAAACGAAGTTTTCTGGAACGAAATGCCAAAAAACATGCAATTTCGAATTAGTATCTTTCGAAATGCTTGAGATAACCCATTGAAACTTTGACAGTTCTCAATAATTGTGTGCGTGTCATAGTAACTAACATACAATAATCATAGACATATAATATATAAGTCTATGACAATAATGAATAACCGTGGAAATGAAATCTCAACTGACGTTTTCTCCATCGAATCAAAAGTAAGAAACGAAGTTTTCTGGAACGAAATGCCAAAAAACAAGTCTATGACAATAATGAATAACCGTGGAAATGAAATCTCAACTGACGTTTTCTCCATCGAATCAAAAGTAAGAAACGAAGTTTTCTGGAACGAAATGCCAAAAAACATGCAATTTCGAATTAGTATCTTTCGAAATGCTTGAGATAACCCATTGAAACAGACTTACTGGGACGCCTGGTAGGTACATTAGATTGCCTCTTATTGAATACTATGCAAATGACACTGCTTGTTTTTCAAAGTATCTTACTTATGCTCAGTTGCAGGAACTTCATTAAATTTAAAGGTCCATTAAACCCTTAATCCTCCATTATTACAAGGAACTAATGGAGGATTAAGGGTTTAATGGACCTTTAAATTTAATGGACGTTCCTGCAACTGAGCATCAATCAAGTAGATGTAATTACCGAAATTTTTATCGTCAAAAAATATATATGATTAATTCAACTTCTCCTAAGAAATAATTCCTCCGAACGTCGTAATGAATAATGAAACCAACATTGCTCCTCGAATCAATTCCATCGGATCCCTTGCTTACTCAGTATACAGTTATGTGAATTAACATCGAAAACATACGATATTCAATGCACTACTACCGCCTCGGTGGCTGCAAGGACATGGCGTGTGCCTACAAGTACTTGCGAAGCTGTAGGTCTGGGTTCGAATCCCGGCGTGGGTATGGATGTTTGTGAATGTCCTAGTATGTCTAAGAACAAAAATTGTCAGAGTGGTATGTAAGATGTGAATGAGAGTCTAATGCCCGATTGCACCGTTCGTCTAAGCAGAGATTAAGCCTTTAATGCCCGATTGCACCGTTCGTCTAAGCAACGTTTAAGCCCTTAAGTGACGTTTATTCCATTGATGAAACGTCATTTCAGGGCTTAAACGTTGCTTAGACGAACGGTGCAATCGGGCATAAGTGACGTTCATTCCATTGATGAAACGTCATTTCAGGACTTAAACGTTGCTTAGACGAACGGTGCAATCGGGCATAAGTGTTAATTTGAAATCCATGATTAATGATATGTTAGTTGCCTCGATGGTCTAAGTTACCAAGGGCATTGTGAAAGGATGTTGAATGAATGAATGTCAATGCACCACAGATCGAGAACTTGGCCGTCCAGTTGCACAGCTGTATAATCGAAAGATTTACGTGCTACGTTTATGAAAATAGAGAATGGTCTTATAGGACTCGGCTGATCCCTAACGAAAGTCGAAAGAAACTATTTCTGGTAGACCGTAAAAGCTCCAAACTTTGGTAAAACGAGCTGAAGACTTCGAATTTTCAAGGTAGATGTGGATTCGGGAATGTCGGTAGCCCTCGTAGCTAAATCGGGATTTACTCGAGCGTCATAAAAAGATATTGTGTTGAGAAGCTTATATGATAAGAAGAAAATATGTCATATAATATACAGGGTGTCCCATTACTCGACGTCAACCCGGAACCGGGTGAAAAAGCAAGTAATGCTGGTTGTCAGAAAAATATAAAAAAAAATCTAAGTTGAGTGATTTTAAAATAATGCGCATTTGAAAAAACACGCAAAATTCCACACCCTGTGACAGTCTTTTCGCTCCTGTTGCCACAAATATCAACTTTTTCCAACTTTTTTCTTTGCTGTGTAACCTTGAATAATGCTTGTCTAAACTGTAATTCAAATTTTGATACCACTGATCTAGGTTTCATTAAAATAGGGCTTACTTCTCAGAAAAAAATTTTCGAAATAAACAATTGCCTAGTTTCAACTGACTGTATTGAAAAAAAGATGTTACTACGTAGGTTTGGCATGTTTTTTCAAAAGTTGGCGCATTTAGTGAGGATTCCAAAATGGTATTAATACGTTTTAATTGAAGCTGCCGTAGTCAAATTATTTTCGATTACCTTTGAGTAGACTTTTTCGTTAACTGCTTCCCAGTAATAGAGTCCATGGATTCAAATCCGGTGAACGGGCCGGCCACGAGATTGGACCAGAAAGTCCGATCCATCTTCCGGGAAAAAATGTTATCAGAAAAAAAAATTCCAGAGAAAATAATTTTTCCAGAAAAAAATTTTTCCGGATAAATTTCTCTGAAAATTTTTTTTTCTGGTAACTTTTTTCCGGAAGATGGATCGGACGTTCTGGTCCAATCTCGTGGCCGCCCGTTCACCGGACTTGAATCCATTGGACTTTATTACTGGGAAGCAGCTAACGAAAAAGTGTATTCAAAGGCAATCGAAAATAAATTTGAACTACGGCAGCTACAATTAAACAAGTATTATACCATAATGGAATCCTTACTAAATGCGCTAACTTTTGAAAAAACATGCCAAACCTAGGTAGTACATTTTTTTTTGTCAATACAGTCAGTTGAAACTAGGCAATTGTTCATTTCGAATTTTTTTCTGAGAAGTAAACCCTATTTTTATGAAACTAGAGCAGCTGGTATCAAATTTTTGATTACAGTTTAGACAAGCATTATTCAAGGTTACACAGCAAGAAAAAAGTTGGAAAAAGTTGATATTTGTGGCAACAGGAGCGAAAAGACTGTCACAGGGTGTGGAATTTTTGCGTGTTTTTTCAAATGCGCATTTTTTAAAATCATGCAACTTAGATTTTTTTTATATTTTCTGACAACCAGTATTACTTGCCTTTTTACCCGGTTCCAGGTTGACGTCGAGTAATGGGACACCCTGTATATACCTTTTCGTCGGTGGGGTAAGCAGTTATAGATCTTCAAAAATGCCAGAAAAAACTTACTCGAGCGCGTCAGATATTGATAGTATACATACATGTAAAATGTATCTCTCAAAATGTACGAATGTTAATCAGTTCGTTTCCATGGTTGAGGGTGGTCGTACGTTAGGGTTGAAAATGAAGGTAGAGTTTATGGGTCGAATCTATCGAATAGTTCTTGAGTAAAGATGGTTTTACATTCATTTTCGAAACTATAAATTCGTGGAGATTCCATGAATCAACAAAGTTCTTGAGAAATTCGCACAAATTTGGCATATATGGTTAAAAATCTGAGTGTGGATATGAAGGCCGATAAAATCAGTTGTCAAAAATTATTTTTCAGCTTTTTCGCTGAAGTTCTAGTTTCACCGACAATATCAATACAAAGGTCGAAAATGAATATTTTTGAACACACACAGCCTCGCTGATAATAAGCTATGAGTTTCGGTTGTCATTTACCAAACCAAATCCCAATAACGACAGCATTCTACAAGTCAATTTTCTGCATGCTTGAGCATATTGAAAAAACGATCATTCAAATACGATTATCATGAAAACTCTTATGCCCGATTGCACCGTTCGTCTAAGCAACGTTTAAGCCCTTAAGTGAAGTTTATTCCATTAATAAAACGTCATTTCAGGGCTTAAACGTTGCTTAGACGAACGGTGCAATCGGGCACTAGTCTTGTTCCTCAAAACTTCATGTTACCGTATTAACAGTCGACAGGCACAAGTTCCTTCGAATAATCTATTAGCGCTTTCCATTGGGAGAACTGGTACGCACCAGTACGACCTGGGGGGTGATTCTTGAATAATGTCGTATTCGCGATCCGACAATTGTCGGCCAACTTCCCTGCTAAGTTGGTCGACATTTGTCGATTCGAGAACACGACATAATTCAAGAATCGACCCCCTGAGTGCAAGTTTTTGTGTTCCACTGGTCAAAGATCAATGAAATGCTGATTCAATGAAAATTGGTGTAGTGCCAGTGCATTACTTGAAAACTGGTGAACCCAATGGAAAACTCTATAGTATAACTCGTGACTGTAACTGGAAATATGACATTTTTGCCTGGCGGATAATGTTTTCATCAAAAGTATTATAGCATTAAACTTTCAAGATGATATTTCAATATTATATAACACTCGACAAGGTTCAACTCAAAAATAGTTATACAGATTCTTCAGAACATCTACTTTGTAGTATCTTTATCCAACAGGTAGTTCATTCGGCAAAATCAATATAAAATACTTCTTAATCAGTAGCTAAGCGAATATCTAGTGATTTTATCATTGATATTTTCTGTAGATCCGCCTGTTGTCAGCGTCAGTCCACTAAACATAACGGTGAACGAATCAGCTAATCCTTTTTTAGGATGTAGCTATGTGGCCAACCCTCAAGAGCTCCAGAGAGTTATTTGGTGAGTAAAAAATATTAAAATAATAAATTTTTTCCATCTAGATATTGCAGTTTGTATAAATACAAATCAGGAATACCTACTGATAGGAATCAGTCCTGAAAAATACTACATTAGCAGTTTTACACTTTGTTGAACTCTTTCGTGAAGATGCTTTGATCAAAGCTTAATATTTCATTGTAAGACAAGCTAACAATGTCATTGACTCAAAGCTAATAAGGGAAGGAAGAAAAATCAATGAAATAGGAAAGAAACAGCAAGGTTTCTTTAGTCTGGGTTCCTGGTCGCTCTGGAAATAAACAAAATGAGGGGGCTAACACGCTTACCAGAAAGGAAGCACAAACGCCACTTACAGGAGCAGAACCCTTCTGTGGTACAGGAAAATGTACCAATGAGAGAGAGATTTTGGAGGATGAAGAAATACCGAAGAAATCTTCCAGGAAGGAAGAAGTTTCATCAGAACATTAAAACTGCAAGGTCCAAAAAGTATTAAGGTATCAGAAGAACAAGTTTATTTCTCCTCACTGACTTTCCAACAGGATCGAGAGTGTCGCCTTAGGACGCTCAACAGAAACTGTTGAGTGTAGATTCTGTGGTCACGGGAAGAAAACTTCTTAGTTAGTTATAGAATGCCTTGCCTTGCGAGCCTACGTAAAAAATGTCTTGAACAGGAGAATTATAGGAGGAACGCAGATTTATCCTCCTTGAAACCCTTTGTGGTACTGGTTTTAATTAAAGCTCTCAGACTGGAGGACCAGCTGTTGCGCAGCTACGAAATTGGCTCAGATATACGCAATGGAATGTAACCGCCTTAACTATCTACAATCTCTAGGCTCACAATGCAGAACAACACAAGTTATTCAAATCATCTTTAGTGAATCAGAAAAAAGCCACATAAACTTGTTCATTTTCAGTGTGAAATGAATAGAATTGTCAATGGACAGTTCACTTTCATGTTTCTTACTTATTATAATATTTACCCACTATCATAATATGAGTAAATTGTAAATTTTTCAATAAACATCATAAAAAGGACCAAGGACGAGAAAAATTTGACGATACCGGACGAGCGATATGAAGGAGGAACAATCAGAAATCCACCTTTGAGAATAAAGAATGTTTCAAGAGAAGATATGGGATATTACAACTGTTGGTTGGAGAATTCAGTGAATATGGTGAAATCAGAACATAGCATTTTTTTGAATATTACATGTAAGTGTTAGTCAATGAGTGTTTAAAATGAGTTGAGAGTAATTGCTTACTACTGTTATAGATCCCCCTGTGGTGACAGTTCTTATGAATCCCCCCATAGTGAAGGCAGTAGAAAAATCAACGGTTATTCTCGTTTGTAATGTCACCGTTGGAAATCCATCAAATCTTCAAAAGGTACGTTCCAAAAACATTGAATTTCAACTATGTCTTGAAATAACTTATGGATAAATTGAAAATACTGAATAGATATCAACGACGTGCAAAATTTCACTAAGATCCCCAGAAAACCCTCACTTTCCAACTTTGACCTAGAGACTTGAAATCTCAAAAATACCTCATTCTACTGTACAGGCTGGGCAAAATTTGTTCTCTACTGAAGTGATCTCGAGAACCATTTATAGCAACTGATAACAAATTCTCGAACTATTCTTTCTGACTAACTGAAATCCGAGAACAGATCAAGCATACCCTCCATAGATTTTGAGATATGAACGGAAATTGAGAAATTGTCAATTACAATGGTCCTAACTACCATGCGCTTTCGAAAACGTATTCATTGTTATAATTTATAGGCACTTTTTCAGAAATAGTTCGAATATAATACGATTGAATTTTTGGATCCAGATATTTTAGAGAAATAAGAAGGATTCATGATTTTCCAAATGTAAACTATTGTCGAAAGTTTTCTTATCTCGCTACGAAATTTTTGCTTGTTCGAAAATGTATCATATTTTGCTATTCACATGAATATGACATGACAAAAAAATCAATTACATTTTATTCACTGTTGAATTATGAGTAGGCTGGCGTTTACAAAGAGACTGCTGAATATACTTCATCCTCTTTTATGATTTTGAGCAACTCTGGGTGGAATCATCAATTGCCGAAAAAAAAATTATTGGGTTTATTTGTCATCGTTTGTTTCAAAAGGAAGAAAAGTCAAAATATTCATTATCCCTAATGGCTTTAAATATTCCAAATTACAGAGAACTCGTTCTATTGAACTGCGAAGTTTAAGCGAATGAAAACAGCTAGTCGCAAGGAAAGTCTATTTAGAAAAATATCCTGATCGGTAACCCAGACCAGTTCGCTTCACCTCAACCGTGAAAGAGAACAGTCTTAGTTCATTGTTTCTCGGTCACTGTGAATTTTTTCACCATATGGATATTCCATAAAAAAGCTCAATATCCTATAGCTCATCTGATATTAATTTATTATGTCTTTATCATGAGTAGTCCCACGTACAAGGATCTATTCTTGGTCGTTCTTTATTCACCATCATTCAGAATAGATCTGCTGCTGGTTATTTTTAATCATTGATATGAAATAATCAATGATATCTTGTGATCGGATAGAACAAACTCGTATTTCCAATACCCTAATAGCCTATTCGTTTTGAGATATTTCGTGCTCCTGAGTAACTCAAACGGCTTGCCATTGGCTGCGCACAAGCACTGGAACAGCTCAGGAGCACGAAACTCATCAAAACGAATACTGTATATAACGACACGACATTCTCATTATGAACCCTGATAAAACTAGAATGATGGTCCTTACATGTAAGGATGTACTGAAAGTTTCAAAGAAAATTTGAAGCTGTATTTCTGCTCAACCATTCCATCCATATTTTTAATTGAGATTTGAGTTTATAGTGATAGCCTGTATTCCAAAGATCTATATTCAACAATTCATGGATACTCTTCTCTTCAGGTGAGATGGTACTTGGGAGGAGAACTGATGAAGGAACTACCAGAATGTAATTATACAATTTTCGAGAACGGTACAAGGGATAACGGAGGTCCTTTGTGCACCGGCGTAGATCCAAGTATTCTGAAACTTGAAAGTGTACAAGAGAACTTCGCCGGCAACTACACCTGTCAAGGAATGACGTCTGCTGGTTGGGGCGCTGAATCTGACCCTCAAGAACTCATAGTGTATTGTGAGTAAAATTTGCAATTTCAGTAATAGCGAATTCCTTCGGTAAAATTAGTTTAGTTCTACTGTAACAATCATTTCAGCTGAAAAAACACATTCAAAACACGCATTTTCAGATGAAACTGTTTATAATTTGACGACTGTGCTTAAGTGTAGCTACTGATCTATGAATGGTCGAACATAAGTGAATTACAGAATAATTTCAATAAAAAAAGAATATATCTAGTAGTAACGAATAACCTACCGCATTAACACAAACTAAAAACCAGTATAAGTTTTGAAAAGAATTTCTTCTTACTGTGACATTCCTTACGAACTTCAAATCACTTGTTAGGAAATAGTTATTTTCCTATCTAGAACAGAAAGTAGTACTTTCCTGCACGAAATGGTCTCGATGGAGCACGGGTGAGATACTTTTTTATGCAACCCTGCTTAGTTACAGCTTCGTAAAGATGACGCCTGAAAGGAACTTCTCATTTTTGTTAAATACCTAAAAATGCAACAAGAATGAAATCAAGCGGACGAAAAGCATTAAAAAAATTCTGGTGATGTTCCTTTATGATTGCAACAGATCGAAAAAACCACCTCTAAACGTTGTTTCTCTAGAAACTTTTTTCCGTATTGAAATATCAATTTATCAATTAGTTTTTTCATCGAGAAATATCTCAATGAAAATATTAATTTTGGATAGCTTGATCCATTCTTCACAGGTGCCCTGTAGTTTCTTGCTTCAGTTCACAGTTTTCGAGAAAAAAATTATTATCCTGATAGCTTGAGAGGCTGGAATTATATCCGAACAAGAAATTAGCCATTAAGCGAATGTCAAGTGGACATTTTTATTGAGAGCAACAAAACAACGAATGCAAATATGAAAACAATGTTACAAAATAAATAAAATCAAACTTTTCACAAACTAAATATGAAAATGTATAGGTCCTACACGTCTTTGTGTAGGTACACCGCCATCTTAATGAATCTGTGACAAATATCTCAAGATGATAAGGCAAATCAAAAATTAATCGTAACTGAATCAAAATTGGTCGAAACTAGTCAGGTGTCACACTAAAATGACTTTCTCTTACTAGATGAATTCTAGTTCGAAATTAATTCCAGCCTCTACGACGATATGAAAGATTTCGTGAAGGTATGTTGTGTATTTATTGATTAAAATTAAGGGGAGCTCATTCAGACAAAATGTAGTAGAATTATGGTAATGTTGATGATGAATAAATTATTATTATTGTTTCATATGAGATGTGGTTCATAAGATATTGCTTTGTTATGAGGTATTCATAATCTGAAACAACCTCTGTGGTTATTCTAATATAATTGAAGCTTTAGCAAATGTTTAATGACTCGAAGCAAGAAATGATTTTATGATACCAAGAAAGCAGAATGAATGGAAATGGCAGTATCCACTTCAAAAAAAGGCTATACGGGTTGTAGTGCGTCAAACTTCAGGATGTTATGGCTAGTCCAAAAATATGAACAAAATTTTTAACTCACTCTCTAAAATGCACCGCTTCCGAGATGTTAACATTGAAAAAATAGTTATTTTTGTATTAAGTGCGTAAAATGAGTGTTTTTCTCATGTCACATAAGAGTGTCAATTTTTGGCCAAGACCGCATGTCGAGATCAAGATTCACTCGAATGTGCCATAAAAACACGAATTTTATACGCGTGCGATACAAAAAACGTTTTTTGTACAACTGTGAATGGGAATTTTTATCGTCTGAATATAATTATTGAAGATAAGCTTCCAATACAATATTTCTCTAATGCATTCAGTGATCTTTCTGTGTCGTTACTATAGAAACGACATTTTTTTAATGGTGAGAAAAGGTAAATTTTTTTTTTAACGCTTATTTATTTCAGATATCGATTGAAATATATTCTGGGAGGATTCTGCATTTCTTAGGAACTTTATAGGTTTTCACTCCCAGTCTCTGAAACATAAATAATTAAAAAATGTTTGATTAAGGTGAAGTGCTCCTGCGAGAATCTTTGCACTTATTTGTCAGGAGCAAATTGGTCTTGAAAAAAATTGTTGCCTAACAGTAAAACTGAAAATGAAACAAATTAAAAGGATATTGTAACGTTTCGGTGGCTATATCAGACACCTTCTTCGGACAAACTCTAAAATTCTTCAGAATTGTGTGTTTTCTCATTTGTAATCTGATTGACATTGATAGTTGTCAATCTATAGAGATGTTGATTTATTTGATTTTGAAATTGCCTGATGTCACTTCCTTCCTCAATAAATCAATCCAAATACGATCTATTCCAACAGAACATTTGCCAAATTATTCACTTCATCCAACAAAATACATGTAGATTCCTTAATTTTCCTTTTATAATTATCAGGTTCCGTCTGAGGATCTTTGTGTGTTCCAGTTCATCATATGATCTCCGCTATTTGAACATATATGATCAGCAATTTGTGATCTTGTGATGTCTCTATTCCTGAGTTATTCTTATGTTCCCGTTTCTTATTTCTAAAGGTCTTGATGTCTCCCCTGTATAAGATTTTCCACATATACAGGGAATATTATTTATTTATTTATTTATTAGTTATTGATGTACTACTGTCAAAAAAACTTGACTTTCTTCATCACTTTGGGTGCATAATGATTACTTTTTTCACCATCAAAATAAGTCGTTTCTATGGTATGATACAGAAAGGCATAGATTTATAATACTAACTAGATAGCGAACATGTCAAAAATTTTGAGGCAAAAGGCGGCCATTTGCAGTTTGGAGTGAAATTGACTAATTTGAGAGTTGTCAATTTTTCAACGAACTGAAATATTAGAATTAGCGAGTTATACCGTTTTTGAGGAATCTATTGTGTATAATCATCATAATGGTACATTATTTAATAACTAATCACACGAATCGAAAAAATTATTATTTGATATAGACCGAAATGTCAGTGTTCACAGAACACTAATATACAGAGTTCGTTTTTCATCATTTCTTTCAAAGGAACGTCTATGTTTCGATCAAAATTCGAGCACAAATGGCATAAAACATCAAAATATTTGTGGTTCAATCCAAACTGCAAATGGCGGCGATTTGCCTCACTTTTTTCTACGTGACAGTTAGGAAGTTCGACGTCCATTTAGTATTATAGGTCCATGCAGAAAGGTCACTGGATGCATAAAAAATTGTATTGGAAGTATTATCTTCAATAATTATATTTCAGACGATGAAATTCACATTTACAGTTGTAAAAAATGTTGTTTGTACTTAGTGCGTATAAAATTCTTGTTTTTCTAACACATTTGAGTGAATTTTTGAATTGATTACCATTTTGTATTAAGTGTCGTAAAATGAATGTTTTTTTATGGCACATGACAGTGTCAATTTTGGCCGAGACCGCAGGTGACAACTTAACCTAGAGCTAAAATTTAATTTTTTTTCCCTTGTGTAATAAATACCTACTAGTTTTAAACGGTGAAAAAAAGTAATCATTTAGGCATCCATAGTGATGAATAAAAGTAAAATTTTTTCAACAGTGTACAAAAACACTTTTTCAAATATCTCCGGAACCTTTTATCGTACAATTAGCTTCCGAAGGCACTTATCTAATAATAATAAGCCATGTTTCTTGTTAAATTCCTTTTTCTCAAGTTTCAAGTGGTAAAGAGTTATTGGGTGTCTTTCCTAAACTTTACGCCAATGAAAAAAGTATGATTTTAGAGATGTGCGTGCGAACTTGTATGTGTATTGTATTCTACTCAAGAAAGTACTCCTGGTCATACTCTCTAAAGTCGACCGTTTTTGAAAACAATCAACGTTTATGTTGAAAAACATGGTCAATTTTTGGACTGTTAGTAAAGAGGATGAAAAAATATTTCAAAAATTGACCATGTTTCTGAATCTGGAACTAGAAAACGGTCGACTTCTCAGCGTATGACCAGGAGTACCTTTCTTGTGTAGAAAACATTGGTGGTCCGAGAGGGCGTCTCAAAAACCATACTTCTTCCGTAAGCGTAGAAGTTGGAGGGAAACATCCACTAAATTTAATTTTTCTGTTTATATTGTTGGACGAGTTTTATCATTCTGAAGTTTGTCGTATTGATTGACTGATTGTTTTTTCACAAAAAACACACACATCAAAAGTTTTTTGACTGTTATGCTTTCATCCTTCCTAGACAAGTTCTTCATTTATAATGTTTGTTGCAGATCCTCCGTCTCCAGCAAAATTGCGTTTTTTTCCATCTCGAGTGGTAAAAAGTGCTTCTGTGAATCTGGAATGTTCAATAGATGACTTAGGAAGACCTGAAAATACAACTTTTCTCTGGTATCGCGGTTCCCATCTCATTCCAGAAATCACATCCTCAAATTGGACAATATCGCCGGTCACTCTTGAGACAAGAAGTAATTTCACATGCATACCACAGAACGAGGGAGGACAGGGAAAGCCAGACACTGTTGAAATAAATGTAGATGGTAAGCTTGTTTAAATACGTACGTTTTCACTTACGGAGGCAATTTGCAAAGTAGGAAATATTCCGTTCCTGTGAATGAGAACAAAGCAACGCTGGCGCTGGTGTGAATAGCCTTTGTCTAGTTAGCAAACAAATTTCTCAACGAAATGTTATATTACAGCTCACATTAATAATTCACAGTGCCATTCGGAATAACGGAATAACCTATCAACTCGAAGTTGGAGTCCTTTTGGTGGCTTGCGAATTTTTTATTACGTACGGGTTTGTTTTGATGTTTATTCACTATAGGATTTTTATTTAGTGTCGTCCAAAGATTAAGGACATTATTTTTAATCTTTGGTGTCGTCTATAGAAAGTAACGGGTAGGACTTTTCGCATTTACATCCAGGCTGAAACATAATAATAGCGAATGATAATAGTAATTTAATCGACTGGTTTATTGATGAAGCCCATTACTGATTAAGATATTTCAGCGGCCATATCGGTCCAGTAGTTTCGGAACAATTTTCCTCTTTTTCAGATCCGATCAATAGAAAATTTGGCTTTTAGAAGGAAATGTCGCACAAAACTCTGTAAAATTTCGCGAGAATAGTGACAATTCCGAAAAACATTTTGCCTGTGCGATGCGATGTGAAACGACAAATTTCTAGTCACTGAAAAAGCAAAACTGATTGAATAGTTTCTAAGTTACTCTCTATTGAACTTCGTCTCATTGATTTTTTAATATTAATGAAATCACCGATCAATGCTTAACTTGATTAGAACTAAGACAAACGCGAGTTTCTGACTTCACGTCAGGGTTTTCTAGAAAATTCAATTGGGATATTGAAAAGAAGAAACTCCATGTATCAAAAACGAGATATTCGGTTCGAGTGAGATTTATTTTGTAAATGAAGATTGATATACTGAATGTTCATGAGGATCGCATCATCGTACTGAGATGTGGCATTCATATACTTAGCATGATTCTCAATTCCTATACAAAATTATGTTCCACTAATGAACGAGAGCTCAAAAACACTTAATCAGGGCTTTTCTTGATTTTCAATTCTTCAGAATGGAATTATTTCATGAATTTGATTGCAATGATTGAAATAATTGTATTTTTTGTCAGGTGGCGTATACGTGCGAAATTTTCAAAAATAACATCCTTGACTAAACATTGAATAACTGCTGAGAGCAGTCTACCGTTTGTTCAAACGGCAATAAGAAAAACGTTCAAGGTTCGAATATCAGGAGCATCAATAGGGCGAAACAGCTCTCTGTGGATGCTGTGAATAATATTATCTCCTTGAAGTAAGAGTTTGACATTTGTTGTTGTTTATTGGTTCATAGTATTCCCTCTACTCTACACTAGAAAAAACCCTGTCTCGCCGTTCTAACAAAAATAAAACTCAAAAACTATTTTAATAATGACAGATTTCTTCTTTATTGAGTCCAACCTTCTCCAAGATACCTTCGGAATTTCAAATCTGAAACGAAAAAATCAAAGCAGAAAAAAGGAACAGAAAAATAAAATGTAGAAACTCTATTAAATCGATTCAAAATTAACATACCAATTCAAAAACAACTCGTTAACTTCATTTAAAGCGTTTAAGCCAACCTGAAATTTGAATATGAAACAATTATTTATCAGATGTTCTATTGTCTCCTCTGCTTCTCCGCCTTCGCAACTAGGACTCTCAACTGAATTCCATTTGAAAACAACGTCCATGACCTGTTCTTATACTATTAAACAGTACATATTGTCCTTGGAAGATCAAATCCAGGAACTTTATTCGAGTGATCAGTTCTCAAATATTTGTTCTGAATATTACATGTGCCCCACTCGGATTGCCAAATTGATTAATCATTTTCATTTGGTGTAAGAAAATAATTGGAACAGGTTTACCTGATTTTAATCGAGGAATCTTATTATCTGAAATATAGAGTATTTGATATGAATTTGTAGAAGAATTAAAATTTGTTCCAAATTTTCAAAGTTATGGCCTGCCTGCGGATATGTGGAGGAGCAATGTTCGAAAAAACTGATAACCAGCAAGCGAAATGTTGTAAATTAGGCTTCCTTAACCATGTATATCTATGGTTATGTCGCGCAGTCTTTGACAACCAAAGTCGAAATAAATCCACAAAATATATCTATTTATACCGAAGCCTGATTTAATCAACTAAAAAAAGCCAAAAATACTCTGAAGAGTCGTTCACATTTCGCTTGCCACCAATGAACATGGGCAGTGTTGAGCCAACAAGGCACCAATATTTGGCAGTAGAGTACACTAAGCCTAGAGCTGCCGTCAAAGGGTTGTTGCGTCATCACCCAATGAAGTACTAGCAAGTTTTTGAATTTGAATTATTATTCTAGTTTTCAGCTTCATGCGTTTTCAAAATAATGAATAGTACATATATCTCACCAATCTTGAGTTATTGAAATTATACAAGAATAATTATACTTTTCAGCACCCCCTTCATTCATTCAGAACCTCATCCCGTACCAAGGTATTCTGTACAATTCGAAGAACATTTCGTTGACTTGTAGAGTGGAATGCTGGCCTGTATGTGCGATAGTCTGGCTGATAGACGGCAAGCCACTGGATAGAAATACGTCCACCTTGTACTACGTAAGGACGGAAATCTACCCATCGGACGTGAAAAAAAACGATTTCGAGTCAGTGGAATCTACATTGGTAAGTATTGAATTTTGCTACTCGATGGTTTTATCGATGTTATCAGTCCATTCAAATGTCTGTATGTACCTTGTGATCAGTGGCGGCTGCTCAAAGGAAGCAGAGGAGGCGGGCCTCCCCTAATTTTACTGCATTTTTATTCAGTTTTAAATTCAAGTCAAATAAAAATAATCGCATTTCTATATCTGTATATTTCCATCATTCTATCAACTTTGCCAATCTCAAAGTAATAAATTTATGTTTCATACATTTTCTGCAACACACTATACAGCGTAACTGATAGCACGCAACCGCTTAGCGAAGGAGGCTCGCCTCCACGAGTTGAGATTCGTTAGAATGTAGCATTTCAAACTTCTTCAAATGAACGGTGCGGAAACCACTCAAATTCAAGCTGTACATCACGTGTCGGAGGCCCGGTCCGCGGCATTATTTACGGTTCTAGGCGAACGAGCTTAGCCGAATTGAAAGTCCCATCTGCTCGAATCAACCCAGGCGATCGAGGCTGGAGATCAGCTGTTGTTTTGATCCCTGCCTTTTTATTAACGAAGTATTAATCCTCTCAGCGTGAGGTTTGTGGTTTTGTCACATTTTTCGGAAACGTTTGTTGGTAAGATTTCAATATTTCAGCAAGAAAGATGGAAACGGAAACAAGAAGTGTGAATATAATGCAACAAGTGAACTCAAAGAAACGCAAGATTCTGTAGATATTATTTTGAATAATAAATTCAGTAAATGCCTCACGATGTAAAAATTTTCATAACTCAAGTAGTTGAGATTCCTCGACTAGCAATGCCAAATTTAATTATGCTTGTGATACGAGGGAGGAGTGAAATGTTTCGGGTTTGACCAAGAATGAGCGCCCCTAGGTCTTCTTTTGGAGCGGCGTCCTACAGTACCATTCCTTCCGACCTTGTATGTTGAATTTCAGTCCAACCGCTACGTTAGTTAGCGTTTGAGAGCACATTGCTTAAGACGTCTATCACCCCGATTACACTCAGATCACTTCACCGGCACACTTCCCTTGTATTCATTTTCTGCCAGGGGTTAGTCCAAAACTGTTGCAAAAATCACACGAGCTACAGTTATTTCACAGGAATTTCAATAAAAATCGATTGAAATTCCTATTTTTAACATAAAAGTGATAAAAAGAAGAAAAATAACTTTCTCCGCCGACGTCGAAATAAAAGGTGAACTCAATGTGTAGGAAATTGAACATTAATGACCCATTTTAATGCTCAATTTATGCTATATTTCAATGTGCAATCCTCATGGCAACCGTACACAAAGTATTCAGAAGCAATACGAGAAATGTCAAAACGCTAACATAGAAGATAGAAATAAATATCAGTGTTTATGGGGATTAGGTATGTTGAGAAATGAAATAAAAAAGAAATTTGAGACCATCGTTTTTCTTGGTCAGGCCGGATAGTTTTCACCCAACCCTCGTATATAAGTAGAAAAATGCAGTAGTCCGAGTAAATGAATAGTTGGAAAAAAATTCAGGGGGTAATTCCTTGTCAAAAAAATAGGTTGGGTTTTTCATTTCAAAGGACCCCGCACATTTCCTATGGGAATTGGCACCCGGTGGATTTGGCTGAAACTTTGGTATGATGTTCTATTAATCCTTCTGATCAAATGTCTTCACAGTCACAAAGCTGAAAAATGCATACTAGGAGTTTTTAGCGATTTTTTGTATCCATTTCGGCTTACGTATTACCGTTCACACAGAAATTTTTGAAAATATTTCGTGATTATTGAAAGCAGATTTTGACAATTCGAAATATTTTCAAACATTTCTAAGTAAGTGAACAGGAGTTTCTCCTCTCTCCCACACTTGTCATTCAGTTCTCAACATCTGCTTCCTAAGACAATAATGTCCTGTTAGAAAGCCAGTGCATAACTTATTCTAACTGAGATCCAATTACTTTTGGACATTTCAGTTTCAAATTACCGAAGAACTTTTTGAAATGATCCATTCCCGAAATATCCTTCCAGAGTGCTTCCCTTTAAGTTTTTTACTTCTTCCTTAATCCTTTTATTCATTAAATTTGTTCAAAGTTTGCTCCATCTGGTAATAATTCTCTCGATTACTCTACAACCACTCTTTCTCTACGTGCTTTTGACTATACCACAAAAGGGTTCTGGACCAATTTACTGGCGTTGTACCCCTTTTTTGACTAGTTTGTTAGCCTCTTCGTTTTCTTTGGTTTCTGAGCAATCTGGAACCTAGATTGAATAGATCTTGTTGTTCTTGCCTACTATATTGACTTCCATATTATCTTTGAGTCGATGACAGAAGAGTTCAGTGCTTGATAGCTTGACTTATGCATTTATAGAAGATATTACAGAATATTAGGGTATTATTGTAAGATTTATACATGGATTGAATATGAATATATTAGTGCGTCTGAGGATTTCCAGTTTCTGGCTCAGTTCATTGCAGCTTCGTTGTCCACCATCACTGTTTGAATTGACAGAAAACTTTCCCTGAATAGTCACTTCAACCATTTCATTTTCCGTGCAGCTTCACTATCTGCCACTATTCTGCCTCTATCGTGGAAATAGCAACGGATTTAACGTTGATCAAGCCAATATATGCTTTACCTGCATACTCCATAAAACACCAGTTGATCATCCAGTTTCACTATCTCGTTCGTAATCTGCATTACTGAAGGGTACAAACTAATCTTTTTCCACTTTTTTCGAGACGACAGTAACGGCAAAAGCCGTACTTACTTGTGCAAACGAATTGATTGGCACTTTTTTCTATCAATGACATTTCCCATGTATATAGGGGAGTTTCGCCATCGACATCGGACGTGTCGGATCGATTGAACCGTTCGTTTATTACATCCGGATTGAGGGGCGTAGACATCTGAAGCGTTCGTCATAAAATCTGAGCAATCGGACGTCGATCTTTTCGCTCGGTCTATTTCGACGGAGCAAAGCGATTTTATCCATAGAGTTTTATGTTTTTATATTTTTTTTTGTTTATGTTGAGTTTCCTGATCCGACAACCGATAGATTGAAAAATTCTAACAGTTTTTATTCTTCTGTTTTCATTTATTCATTAAAAACTCAATTAATTCATTAAAATTTTTCAATATAGCTATCGTAGTTATAAATGGGCAGGAGGAGATTTTTCTTTCCCGTTTCTTTTCGTGTAATTATCAATTAATTGATCAGGATCTTTCGGTACAACTATCGCCAACAACGACCACAAGGGGATATTGCATTACCCTTTTATTTTGCATTCAGTGCCTTTGCACCTAATTATTTAAATGAGATTTTATGGAAGAGCTACTAAAAGGGTGACAGTATCGTTAAAAGATGAGCAAATTTCCCAAAATAGTGATCTTTGAAATCTCATAATCTATAAAAGTAGAACAGAGCAGTATGTTTCTGTGGCAGATGCTCTGTACCGTTCGTTTATTCTCAGATATTACAGATGAATCTGTACGATCTGTGGTCACGTGACTTAAAAATCCGTCCGCTCGCGGAGGTCAACGCCGAACGCCCCTATTGATTTCGAACTTATAATCATAGAACCAGAAATTTAACTCTTCTATAGTGACATTAGTTCACATTTGACCCAGAAATGGCACTCATAACTGTAGTCGTGTCGTTTCCGATCTTTATGCTATATAATCTTTAGTCACACCCTTTATAGTTTCATTACAGGTTTCTGTCCCTGAATCTTTCGATTGCAAGTATTTCTGCCTGAAAACACCCGAATAAGAGCTTAACGATAGTATACACTTGGTTCTCGGCTTGTATACTCGAACGCCGGCCTCTATCGTGGTTAAGAACTACCTACTATACAGGATGTTCTTAAATTGAACGTACAAACGAAAAAAGGAGATTCCTTAAGTGAGTTTAAGAAAAAAAAGTCCCATAAACATGGAGTCGCAAACGTTTCGTTTTCGAGATAGAAAGTTGTTGAAGTTTTTTCTCATAGTATCTACACTTCACAAGATATTCAACTGAAATTTGGCATAGATATTACATTTGAGAGTTCTCACCACGTGACATGGAAATTTCGATAGAAGATCTACAGGGTGATATTTTTTCTGGAACACTGCCATCTGTTCTTCTGCAGAACTTTTTTTGGTGAGCAACTGTTAATTTGAGAAAATGTAAAAAGAAGCTTTGTTCTTATACTAAACTTTTCGGTCTCTTGTAGTTTTGTCGTATCTACCAACGATTTCGAGAAAAAAAAATTTTGAACGATTCTCTTGAAATTCTCGTAACTATGATAGGAAGGCCAGTTTGTAATCTGTGGTGAATGAATTCAGTGCCAGTTTTGACACATCGAATTATTGAACGTTTGTTTTTTTAAAAAGTGAAGGTGGTCGCATTTGTGGCTATTTAGTTTTTTGAGTGTAGTTAGACTACTATTTTCATTATTATTATCTTGTGAAGTGTAGATACTATGAGAAAAACACTTGAAAAAACTTCAACACTCTGTATCTCGAAAACAAAACGTTTGCGACCCCATGTTTATGGGACTTTTTTTTTCTTAAACTTATTTAAGGAATCTCCCTTTTTCGTTTGTACGTTCAATTTAGGAACACCCTGTATACCATTTAACGGTGATAATATTTAAGTTTTGGGCAGTGTATTCCTTTTCTCATTCTTTATTCTCCCACTGTATCGAGTAAAAGTTCTCCTCGATGCCTTTTTGTTTAAATGAAAGAAACAATTTCACGGATGTATTCCACGAACTCAGGCAAGATAATTTGACTCAGCATCTACCCCCCCAAATTCAACGTTCTAGCCCATTATTTTCCAAAGCTGGAGTGATTACTGCCGAACGTCCGGACTAATTTTAAACTCGAGTTCTTGAGTCCAACCTAGTTCATTCGAACATAAATCAGAAACTTCAGACTAGGTACACTATAACAATTTATATACTCTGGTGAGAATATTCATCAAATCACCATACCATCTTTTCAGATCTGGAATTTAACAGCATGGCCGAACCACCAACTGGACAAATCTGCGTCCAACACAAATTACACCTGCAGAAGTTACGCAAACGGCGTTGGAGCCGGCGTTGTCAGTACTTCTGAATTAGCTGTCGATGTAAGTATCTTTTCGTTTATAACAAAATCATATTTCTCTACTTAATCTATTTTCCAGATGCCCCAGAAGATGTAGTATTTTTCTACCAAGATCAATCTTTCTTGGCGCCAAACCACGTGATAAACGTTGTTGAGGGTCACCATTTAACTCCTGTCAGATGTGTGGGTAAGGGTCATCCCACACTCAATTTTCTATGGAAGAAGAACGATACATCTGAGCCGATCAAGACAGACACTTTGCAGCTCACAACGTTGTCCAGATTCGATTCTGGTAGTTTTTATGTGAAGCGAGTAATAAACATGGAACTGCCGCTATCAAGACATACTTCAATGTACAATGTAAGTAAAAATGTTTTTCGCAAATCGCTAGGAAATGTTGACATTCCTGAACAATTTACTTAATGAAAAAGTGAAGATCGTACTGTTCGTATATGAAAGAAAGAAAGTGAAGCCTAGAACGCGTTTATAAGAATTGACTCAAAACTCTCATTTTATTTAGGATGTTTTTTTTCGAGGGCTCATTCTACTTGAACAAATCCTATATCGTTTTTCCCAATTGACTGTAATTGTCGAGTTTTGAGCCGAAAATGGTCTCAAACGATAGGGTTCGACTACCTGATGACGAATCCGTGGTCAAATTCAATTGTATCCGTGGGACCGGACGGCATATTTCTATCTGCCAGACGTGATCTCAACTCGGCTCGTGTCCGAATCTCAACTTTAGCTGCGATCGCAAGGACCCGCGACGTTTTAGCTAAATAGCAGACGATATCGCAGTATAAGAAGTATTGTGATATGTGCATTATCAAATCTCATTAGATGTGAAAGTGACATGCAGAATTAAAAAACAGAAATCTTCAATCAAGAGACTTTTGAATTTGCGGTAAGACTGAATAATTAACATTGAATGTTGTTTCTTGATTTTCAGGATTGAAATTGACTGATACATTGTATTCTGTATAAGAAAATAATCTTCGATTTTCAGAGAAACTTTCTCGTAATTTATTCTGGAAGAATTTTGAACACATTGACATTATAAGCAAAATTTTCTGAGCCCATCCGCCACTTCGTTGAGTAGAGCAAGAGCACTAGTGTCATGACATAACATCATGCTAGTATTATATTGTAAAATAATTAATACTTTATTATTTTATCCTACGCTGCAGCTTTTATTATGTAGATATCAGCATCAGCTTAAGAACAGCTTGGTATGTTATATGTCATGACGAAAATACTACTTCAATATTTAATTTGGTTCCGAAGTTTATATAGTGTCAAGTGCAAGGTTATTTTCATACAGAATATTTTTACCATACCGTAATGGGTACTAATGCGTATCCAAATGATTGATATCAAGACAATTTTGTTTCTTTTTTGCTATTTTGTCTAACTACTTGGAAGGCCATTCTGAGATAACGTCTGCTGTTTAGCTTGTGTGTTTCGCGATCATAGCTGACGTTTAGAAGCTGATATTCGGCACGAGCCGAATTGAGATTACGTCTGGCGGATAGAAATATGCGGCCGGCCGTTTTGAAGGGATTGTCCTAGAGACTTGAGATTTTCAGGTGAGATGCTCATAATATGCCTTATGCAAATTTTTGTGGCTATAGTATACACAACCATAAAAATTATATTGGAATATTCAAAAGTAGAAACTTCATATTTCCATGAAAATATATCCGATTCGAGTGAATTTTATTTTGTGAATGAAGATCGATATACTGAATGTTCATGCATCTTGTCGCCATAGCATTACCAGATAATTCAGTTGGAATATTGAAAATAAGAATCTTTATATTTCTATAACGGGATACCCGGTTCTTCTGTGAATGAAGACTGCAATATTTTGTGGCCGTAGTGTTAACAGAACCATAGAAAATGCAATTGGAATATTGAAAAGAAGAATAAAGGTCGATCCACACATTTCCGTGACGTGACGGCAACGTTGCTGTCAGAGCTGCACTCCCTTCAGCGTAATCCGTTTTGAATCTTTCACCATCCACACAGCAACGTACGTTGTCGTCCGTGTCAATGTTTTTCCGAAATTGCTGGTCCGCTCTTTGGGCTTCTTCAGTTTGTATCTGGTATCAGACGTGAATGTTATTGTCTTGCGAAATGAATTGATGCTCTGGACGAGGAAGAAGAGAAGAAAAGAAAACACTGAGTACACTCCATATGACATTGGTCAAAATTAAATATCTCTGACAGCCGTGCACTGTTATCACCTTAGATTATATATCCCTGAAAAGATGAGTAACGCCTAACTAATCAGTAGGGGAAGTGTGCCCAAGATAAACACGGACAAATGGTGGTGGGGGGTGTTTATTCTTCCAAACCAAAACAGTTATCAGTGGCGGCGTCACTTTTTAATTTACGAAGTTTCGATTACCCTTTAATGAAACTCTTCGATTTATATCACAAAGATATGTTAAGTCAACTTACGCATTACGAATAAAACGAGTTGCTACATTATTAATAATATTGACAAATTGAAATCAGCAATGAATTTCTATGTGCCGCCTATGGAATAAGTCGTGGTTATTTTGTTTACATACCTATGAAAGGATAAACCATCTCCAGCTCTGCTCCTATACCCACAAACTAAGCACTTATTGGTCATTATAGCACTTAGTATTACTTCAACACTTGAAATTGTCTAAAAAATTCAAAAAACAGCGAAAACCACGATCAGATGAATCAGTAAATGATGCGTGTCGTACGAAATGACATTTCTCGTGTTGCTATCGAATATTAATTATTAAAATCCGACCAATAGGATGCAAACCAGCGAAAATATTTACTTTCCCCTACTTCGTTATGGAGGGGAGAAGATGATGGTTACAAACAAATACGCGCTGGTTACTCATCTTTTCAGGGATATATATATCTAAGGTTATCACCGAAATATAATTGCATCGGACATGTTTGTCTTTACCCTTTGGTTCAAAAATCGCTTGCATTTTCCGATATATTTTTTCATGAATGTCACTCTACGGTACGTTTGGTCTCGGAAATGTGTGGATCGACCTAAACAGGATATCCGATTCGAGTAAAATTTATCAATGACAGTACAACGAACTTTGACAGGACCTCACCCAACGAGGCACCAATTAGTAAGAAAAAACGGAAGCCCTCATTGGAATTTCGCCGTTTGTCCCTCATCAGCTTCATTCAACAAAGATGTGGCAAAACAAGTTTCTAATTGGTCGAGTGGTATTGCTATTTAGTTATTCTAAAAAAAAATAATGTTGATAACCCAATCAATAGAATCTTTCTCGCCAAAATCAGTTCGAGAGCTGGTATATGAATATATCTTTTTTTTAGATATACCAGAATGCTCCGTAACATTTATCCAGAAGGACGGCAAACCAACGTTACTTTGCACAACTGTAGCAAATCCCCCAGAAGTCTCTTTCACGTGGAGGGTAGAAGATACAATGAGACTTACGTGGAGACAGACAACATAATACAAGATGGTTTGAACAGCTATCTTTTCTTGATCCTACTGTTGATACAGCTAGGACCTATTTTTGCTATGTGAACAACAGCGTGGGTACCAGCAGCCCTTGTGAAAAATCAGTAGCAGGTATTCTCATAGCACTTTAGTGTAATTCAATACTGATGGCTTTCCACACGAATTTCAAAAATTTTCATGCATTTAGTGATACCAAAATTATCTCAGTACTCTCTTATACTGTTTCAAGGAAAAATACATACAAAGCATGTTCATTTAATACAGCTAAGTCTTCAAATTGTATTCACAGATAAATTTTTTTTTTAATTTTAAAAATCTTTTTCACGCAAAATTTTCTCGAATTAGTCAAAATTGAAGAAGTGGGCTTATGTTTCTTTATAGCTTTGGTGTGGTTTATAGCATTTGTTGGGGGTTTTCATAAAATGAGTATCCAAGATGAATAAGCATAAGCCTTCTATTATACGAGTATTATACTGATTCACTGAGTTTCTTCGAATTTAATGGAATATTTCCATGAATACGTTTCGATGATTGTTACGTTAAAAAAGTTGATAGAACCGTTTCCTTATCATCACTGGCGCAGCTTTAATTTCTTCGTTATTTCTTTCTTCTTTACTTTTTTTGCAACTTTCGTATTTGTTGTATCATCAGGAATTGTTCAGATCAGCCCCCACATAACAAAATCCTGGCTACGCCACTGCTTATCATACATGTATAAAAGAATGGACAGGACGTGTGAGAGAGACTTCGGACAAGGATAGAATAGTATTAGTTCGAAGCACAGAACATATGATAAAAATATTGGATCGTAGATATCTACGCATTAGATATTTTTATGTTCTGTGATTTTTCCAACATCAATAGAGAGATACTGTGAAGGATGGAGTGATATTAGTAAGGCTCTGAAAAGGGGAGTATACCAGACAGCCATGCTGGGTCCAACCACAGACTCGAAAATTACAGAACAATTCGAATGAAATGAAATCTAATCGAATAAATGCTTATGCTTACCTGTCTATCTCCAACTTTATTGTTTTGAATAAAAAATCAATACTTTCTATTAACTATTCTTCAAAAAAAGCACGCAACTAACAATAGAGCACAATAACTGAGAAATTGACATTACCATCTGTAATTTTCGAGTCTATGGTTGGACCCAGTCAGCCTGTCTGGCATACCTAACTTTCTAGTGCTCTAATATTAGTTTAGTTTAGTCTGTGTTCTACACTTATATTACTCTATCCTTCACAGTATCTCTCTCTTATGTTGGGGGCACGAAACTTGGTGTGAAAGTCACGTGACACCCTGTCCATCCTTTTATATGTCTATGATTGAATT
Source organism: Propylea japonica (assembly GCA_013421045.1). Lineage (NCBI taxonomy): Eukaryota > Metazoa > Arthropoda > Insecta > Coleoptera > Coccinellidae > Propylea > Propylea japonica. The sequence continues at coordinate 37,185,413 of CM024239.1, forward strand.
GAAACATTATAGATACATTCGTGACCGGATACTTCCGGTTAAATTGTAGATTATTAAGGGGGTTTCATCACACTGCGACCTTTGAGTTCCGGGTACTAAGATATAATCCATAGATTATAGAGTATACAAAGATAGGAAACGGCCCTGCATTCGTAGTATTAAAAAACTACTACATTTTTCAGTTCACATTTGACCCAGAGATGGCACTGAAGATCAATTTTTATATAAAATCTGTAATTTTGATTAGAAATTATATAAAGAATGATGTTTCATTCTTATATTTTAAATCCATAATTTTCAATAAAATTCAGTATTTCATGTGTAATATTTTTATTATGCATTTATAGAAGATATTACAGAAATATTAGGGTATTATTGTAAGATTTATACATGGATTGAATATGAATATACTTAGTGCGTCTGTGGAATTCCAGTTTCTGGCTCAGTTCAATTGCAGCTTCGTTGTCCACCATCACTGTTTGAATTGACGGAAAACTTTTCCTGAATAGTCACTTTAACCATTTCATTTTCCGTGCAGCTTCACTATCAGCTACTATTTCTGCCTCTATCGTGGAAATAGCAACAGATGTTTGACGTTGATCAAGCCAAGATATAGCTTTACCTGCATACATCCATAAAACACCAGTTGATCATCCAGTTTCACTATCTTGTTCGTAATCTGCATTACTGAAGGGTACAAACTCATCTTTTTTCCACTTTTTTCGAGACGACACTAACGGCAAAAGCCGTTCGAAGTGAAACAATAATTTTTTTGTTTCTCATTTGTAAACGTCAGTTTCCAAGAACACAATATTAATCAAGGAAGTTTATTTTATCAAGTCACTATTTAAAATGACAGTTTGTTAACTTGTAAAACTTTCAAGTTAGTAGTTTATTTACATTGAAGTTGTCAAATACTTGCTTCTAATTTCATTCATTCTTCTAATCTCAGAGTTCCTGGAACAAATTATTTCTCAATAAACGTTCTCAAACTATTCAAAAACGATATTCGTACCTCGTTTTATTCGTATCTATTTGTTTTCCTTTTCACGTACTTGCTTCTAATTTAATTCATCCTTCTAATTTCATCGTTCCTGGAACAAATGTTTTTAGTAATAAACGTTATAAAAGTATTAAAAAACGATAGTCATACCTTGTTTCATTTGGATCTGGTTTTTTTTCGTCAGAAATTAGCAAATATTCTCGAAGGACTTCCCTCTCGTAAAGCCACTGACAGTTGTCATAATTTTCCGATATCATAAATAATCATAAATAGCTTACGACATTTGCGACAAATTATTGAGATTTTTTTGGAATTCATCTCACCTTTTTACAAACGAGAAACAAATAAAATATAAAACAATACACGCAAGGTAACGGGTTTTACTGGCTCAAGGAGGTAACTGACTCGCCTGCGGCTCGTCAATTATATCCTCCATTCGCCAGTAAAAACCCTCTTACCTTGCTAGTAATGTTATATACTATTATAAACGAATTGATTGGCACTTTTTTATATCAAAGACATTTCCCATGTATATTGATTTCGAAACTTATAATCATAGAACCAGAATTTTAACCCTTCTATAGTGACATTAGTTCACATTTGACCCAGAGATGGCGCTTATACACTAGTCGTGTCGTTTCCGATCTTTATAGTATATAATCTATGATAATATAATCATTAAATATAATTGTACAGAATTTAGATATTGAAGCACTGGTTTAGTCAACAGGATTTATGTCTACTGCGGCTAAAAATTATTCCATTCTATAAATCCTAGTTTTGAGGCCCGTGCTGAGCTGTCGGGATATATCCCGGTGCACTCTCCAACTTGCACAGTTTGGCCGCCTCTATAGCATAGTGCTGGCGCCCTCTGCACTTAGCCGTATCCACCTTCCTAAGAATAGGTCCAGCAAGGGCCTGCTATTTTTCATCATTCATTAAAAAAATCAGACTGTCAAAAGTGTATGGTATGTTTCTAATACTCCAGGTTTACTACACTAAGGCTAGGCGCAAAATGACTCGCAGTTTCGTGAGGTGACGCAGCGTGAGTTGCGGCTGAATTTTGTGAATCTAATGAATAAATACCACTGCGCATACATAATAGCAGTGTGACGTGACGCAGGTTTTGCTTAACGTGATCCTGCGGAATGCAGTGTCGAACCCGCAGTTTTTTGTATCTACTCACGGTGAGTAGTAGGTAGTAGTGAAAATGGAAGAAAAATCATTTGAAGGCGTGCGAATTCGGCAAGATTTGTTCGATAAAAGCCATGTAGACTATATGAGGACGAAACTAAAAACTCAAAAGTGGGTGGAAATCGATAAAGAAATCGAAACTAAATCGAAAATAATTTTCAAATTGTCCGTCGTTAAATTCTTTGGTTAAAGCAAGTTCTCCGTGACTTTTTCTTCTTTTTTGAATAAACTTCTCGTCACCTTTCTTTTGGTCAGTTGGGAGGTGAAAAATAACATTTCGGACACGAACTCATCTTCCTAATCAGATTCAGAATTGAAGTCCAACAAAGGAGCAGTAGCTATTTCCATTTTGAACCTGTAACCAACAGCGTTATAGCAACTACAACTACAAGCAAGTGCTGCGATCGTATTTGCGCGGTTCCCGCGGTCGCAGCTAACTTCCTCAAAATTCCGCCGCGACTCACGGAACTGCGAGTCATTTAGCGCCTAGCCTAGCTTATAGAGTGTACCGGGTGTCCTGAATTCTTTTTCTAGCGAAGGGAATCTCAGAAACCCGAAGAGCTAGAACAAAATTAGTGGCTCGATTTTTGAGATAATTCATTTGTTGAAAACCGCAACCTTCAAAACCGTTTCGAGCTATTAAAGAAAATTGAAAAATGGCGTTGAATGAAAAGTTCAAATAAGTTCTTTATTACTGAAGTTGTAGACATGAAACTAATACATTATAAAGGCACTTTTTTCAGTAGAATTCATAGAAGTAATCAATTCTTCTTTATTACATTTTGTTCCAGCTCATCGGGTTTTAGAGATCCCCTCACTAGACAACGAATTTAGAACACTCGGTACATTATTCAGATTGGTTGTGATTACCATTACAATAAAGAACAGAACACCATAAAAGTGATCGAAAGGTAACCAACAAGAAATGAGATTCATCACAGATGAACATCCAGTTAAACTATTCATTTTTCGTTTATTCCATAGTGGCAAATCACCAAGAGTAGGACGTAAACGATGGATATTCGCCTTCAATTCTTAACTTGTCAGGTTACTGTCGTAGTGTACACTTAATAATCCAGATTTTTTTTTTTTGGACGATATACGTGAATAACTGCGGAGAATGAGTAATATTTGTAGGATTTATAGAAGAAGGATTCATTTTATTTAATTATGTAATGTTTTTCATCATAAAAACATCCGCGAATGCTTGCACAGACAAATTTTTCTGCCAATAAAGGGAAAATATTCTCAACCTGCTCTGAATGTAGCTAGTCTATAAAAGTACCAATATACGATCATTACATTGACGAAATATTAATAGACTTGGCAATCGCCCCGACAGTGATGACTTTATCACCTCCCTAAAAATACTAATGGTCACTTCACACCTTCGAGAGTATTGTGTTTTCAGTGCAGTTTTCTTCATCGCTGAAATCCCTATCGTGCTCGGGTTGGCGCGCTCGTTGTTATTTGAAAATATTATTTTAATACGAAGCAATGCGAAGGTGTTTAATGTTTTGTGAAATTTTCTGGACTGTATGGTAGATCTGAGATTTTGAGATCGACAGTAGGTTGTGTTGTTTATTGCTTACTTGAAATTACTTTTATATAAATTCAATTTTCGAATGAACATTTCAATTTCGAACCATAGGTGAACAGGCTTATTTCGAGGTGACTTGGCAAATTCTTGTTCCTACACTATTTCGGAGGATACAGATGGATAGACCTATTAATTCTACTCCGAGTAGAAAAGTATTGATTCAACCTAGAAAATAATCGAAATGCCGGTAAAAAGACTGTTTGAACCCAATGAAGTTGAACTTATTTTCATCATAAATTCAGTCTATTTCTTTTGTATGAAAAAAAGGTTGTATCAACTTATCCTAAATGTACCGTTTTCGAAATATGTATAGTAATGAAAAATAGTTTTTGCGAATATCTGTGGAATCTTTTATCGTACCGAAAACAACGTGTCTTTGATGAAATAAGCTGTGTTTTGGTGTATTTTTTCTAAGGTGTTGATAGATAAAAGTTGATGAAGGTTTTGAAAGATAAGTAGGTGTTTTCTTCTCAAATACCAAGCTTATGGAGATTTTTGAGAGGTTCCAATATTTTATATACAAAAATGAACCCTTGGTGATTAGCTCTAAAAAAGTAAATGAGTTTAAGAAATGTAAAATAAAATAAAACACACTATTATTGTTTCTTATAGTCTTCTGCTATCGATTTCGGAATTATTCCATCATCGGGCCTGTGTCTTGAATTAAAATGAACACAAATTATTTATAAAAACATTTAAAATGATCTTCTTTTGTCAGAATTGTTGAAATTTTTGAACTCTAGTCAACTTTTATTACCGGTATATCCTTCTTGTAGGAATGTCAACTGACAAATTCTGACAAAAAAAGACCATTTTAAATGTTTTTGAGTAGTTTGCGTTCATTTTAGTTCAAGACACTGGCCTGATAATGGAATTATTCCGAGATCGATAGCCGAAGATTATAATTAACAATAATAGTGTGTTTTATTTCATTTTACATTTGCTAATCTCAAGAGACCATACTATGGAAGAATTCATTTGTAAAAAAGTAAATGAGTGTTGTAAAATATGGTCAATTAAATGCAAGGGATGCGTCCGAACTAAAGAAATTTCTGGACAGCATGTTAATAGTGCATCAATGCGCTACATACATAACATATCATTTATGAGATACATTTGTATACCCTTATGTAGGTACAGTACATAAAATAATGATACTATTGAAACTACAGGATATTAGAGGCTTAGATATTTTTTTTACAAATTAATATCAACATTCTAATGAAAATTATAATCAAAAACAGTACCCAAGTAATTATTAGAAAATGTAACACATATGTAAATACAAAAATCGTTATTACATAACATATACATTCTATAACATAAAAAAATAAAATTCACAAAACAAAAAAAATCATATTAGGTAACACATAACGTGAACTTACAAAATTAGAAAAAAAATCGGTGACAACCCTCAATATATTATGCGACAACTTTAAGAAGTAAACTGAATAAATTAATAGAGAATGCCAACTTCCTACCACTATCTTTCTGACAAGTTCACACTCAAAATTCCATATCGCGTCCGGGATATCGAGGTTTGCCCGGATTATGCTTGTAATATTTGGATGTCCGGCTTTACATATGTTCGGAAAAAAGAGGTTACACTGTAATATTTTTTTCTTCATTAACAGTCGAGAAATTAACCATATCTTTTAATATAAAAGTTGATTCTTCTCGAAAACGTCCTTAGAGAGAAGAAATTTTTTGTGTAGAAAACAATAGCATATCCAAAACCGTTTTTTATTCATAAGCGTAGTAGTTGGGGAGAAAAACACCCACTTACCCTTCAAAACCTGTACCTATTAAGACTTGAGAATAAAATTCCGCAATTTGATTAGAAAATGCTCACGAAAATTGTTTTTGTGTACTATAAAAGGTTCCGGTGATATTCACAGAACGATGGTTTCAAATTTCAACTTATCTCAGAAACGGTATATTTTTAAGAGTTAATACTATCTTTCGTTCATATTTTTGGACTAGCTACATATCTTGAAGTTTGCCGCACACATTCATCAACACCCTATATCGAAGTTAACATTCGTTTCGAAAAACTTCTTTATGTTGCCGTTTGTTTAGCAAGAAGAGTATCACGATTAGTTGATGTAATAGCGACAAAACAAAAATATAATTATCATCGCTTATCGCTATTACTTTAGATGAGTAGTACTCTACTCTACCTACAACATTCCAAATATGAGGCACTTAATCTATAATTGAAGAAGTAAACATCCATCAACGCTAAATATTGGATAGATTTTACGGACTAATATTACTTATTTAATATCAATATAAAGTGCTTCACATCATTCACATCAAAGTTTCCTAGTGAATGAGATTGTAATTCTCACCTAAAACCTTTCTCTGATAGTCCCCATTGTTGAAGATTACCTATTTACTAGGAATTACCAAGACACCTACTCCATAATTACTCCTCCAAGAACTTCCGAAATCTACTTAACGAAGTTATAATAACTTGCAACAGATGCCAAATATTTACCTGCCTCGCATTTATCTCCGAGTTCATTAAAACTGTATCCGCCTCCGTCTGATGATGTATATTTTCATCGATCAAACAGACTCTATAATAAGCCCATACTTTCCTTGACAACCCCGCATTAAGGTGAGAGTATGATGTTGATTTGAAATTTTGTCAAGAACCAACCCGACTTGTTGAATTATAAATACACTGCTGGAAATGGCCTAAGCATATTAAAAATTTCAAGTAAATTTCAAACCTCAATAACTTTCTTAAAAATGATCCCATCTTCACGAGCCATGAAGCATCCTAAAGTTGTTGTACTGTCTTTCAAAAACAGGATTTTAAATTAATACAACTTCATTTGTGATGTTATACGGGACGGCGTATTTGAAAAATAGGTGGATTTTTTCCAGATAGTCGATCGAGCGTGTTTTGAAAAAAAATTTCAAACCTTCTTCGGCCTAAATTATTCTCTTATAATTGAAGAGAGAGACGCGGTTTTATGAAACTTGTTTTTTTCACGAAGACATAACACATCAATATTAAATTAAATGATCCGATCGTCAGAAGCCATGAATCATCCGAAAAGTTGTTGTATCGTTTTTCAAAAACAGGAATTCAATTTCATTCAACTCAATTTGTGACTTCACAGGGGTTCTCCAAAAAAGGAAATTTTTTTCAAGAAAGTTGATCGAGCACCTTCTGCGAAAAATTATTAAACTCAATTTTTTTCGTGTGAAGTCACAAATTGAGTTGAATGACATTGAATTCCTGTTTTTGAAAGACGATACAACCACCTTTTGGATGATTCATGGCTCGTGACGATCGGATCTTTTTATGATATTGATGGGTTGTCTTCGTAAAAAAGATTCACAAAATCGTGTTTCTCTCTTTAATAATAAGAGAAAGCAAAGTGTCACCATAAAACATTTCAGAGCTGAAGACTTGCTTCGTCGAAATATTTAAGTCAAAATTGAGTTTGATGATTTTTCGTGAAACGCTCTCGATGTCTACGTTATTGTGGTTTGAAATTTTCAATATTTTTGGACCATTTCCAGCAGTGTACTTACGGACCTACCCGGAAAGTTATAATTTCTTCTTGAATGGAATGAGATGAACCCTCGTGTAACATTAAAATATTTTTATTTCAATAATAATGTTCAGGTTTTCAACATACATATTTCATTAGCCCATTATTGTACAGGGTGATCCTTGAACGACAACTTTTTAACCCTAAGAGATAGAATAAAGTGAATGGCATTTTGCGGTGGTCTTTTTTCGAGAAACTCATTATATGCTGTCAACATCATTGATCTATCTTCTTTTGTTTTCGAATTATAAGCCAAAATGTATTATATGAAATTTTGTTTTTTGATGGAAATAATATCTTATTTTTAAGTAGAAAAAATCACCTTCTTTTTGTCGTTTCAAAAATATATAACATTCATATGTCGCTCTTAGATCAGTGGTGATTCAAGTGGGGGGCAGAACTAACCCGGAATTTTCAGTGGGACTGTGCAAGAATTTAGGGGAGGCTTGTGGGGATTCTTGCCTCTCCTAGCGTCATCACAGATCCAAAGGCGATATATGACTGTTATATATTGTTGAAACGAGAAAAAAACGGTGATTATATTAAGGTTATAAACTACTTATTCACATAAGAAAAAGTAAATGTTGATGGCATAAATCAGGAATGAAACTTCTCAGCAAAAATTAGATCCTACCAGAAAAGTGTCTGTAGAATGTTTTTGTCTCAAGTTCATAGCACAAACATCAGGAACGGAGATAATGACCAAAGTTGGAAATCACCCAAATGACAATTTTGGCCTATAACTCGAAAAAAGAAGAAAATAGAGCAATCTAGCTCGTTAGCGGCATAATAAGTTTCCCGATAAAAGGTACCTAACCATAATTTTTCATTCAGTTTTCTCTATCTCTTAGGGTTAAAAACTTGTATGAAGGTGTATTGATACATTTGTTATATTTTTCGCGCACTTATTGTATATACAGGGTGTTTCATCATAAACTGGACAAACATATATATTCGTGTAGACTGTAGAGGACATCGGGAGAATCGTTTTTGCCTTATACAATATATCCCGTTTTCGAAGCATAAGCGAGATACAGGGTGTCAAACGTCATTTTTGAGTGTGGTCAGTTATGTATTATACTTAAAGTAACGGTTTGAGGTCAAATTTCCGTATTTTTGGGTCCTCTATTCAGAAAAGTTGACGAACTCCGAAAAAATGTTTACAAAATGGCGGAAAACCTGCAATGTTCCTAATTAATTTTTTTTGCACTTGTCAAATTGACTTTTATTTTCTGAATGAACACAATTTTCTAAGAATTTCTGTGAAAAAACTTTTTCAAAAATCGAACACAATTTTTTTTACATGTCTACAGCGATGAAAAAATTTACTCGAAATGGATGAAATGTTGTACAATTGTATACACTTCTTGAATTATCAATCACGAATATGAAAACGGAATTGTAAAATATCGAACGGTTTCGTTACTACAGTCATTCGAATGTTTCGTTCAGACCTCTGAAATAATGAAAAAAATTGTTTTGGGCTCTACAGTCAAAATAATTAAATTATTGGCATGTCCAAACATTCTATAGTCCGTTCACGAAAGGTTGAGCCGTCGGTTAGCCATGATAATTTGACATATTCCACTGTGTATATTAAAATTTTAGGTTATGATGTTTATTTTCTTGTCAGATTGATACGCAATGTTGTCAATATTGCATAGAGTTGTCTGATAACTCGCAAGCTCGTCGGACGAGGCACGAGGCCGGGTACATTCGGCAACATTGAATTTATTTTACGTTATGACAACAAATACTGCCAACTTCAGATAAATTACAAAACGCCTACTATGTGCTCAACCTTTCGTGAACGGAGTATAGATGAATTTATAAGAAAAAATTCAGTGAAACTTGGTTGGGACTCGAACCGACGTAGGTATTAAATAGGGAAATGAAACTTTTCTAAGGATATTAATATTCGTTGCCAGGCAACGGTAGTTTGTAGTTCATAGAGTTTGACTGCTATTTGAATTTCACTGAATATAATTTAGCCAGTAATCAAACTCTATGAAATACGAACTACCGTTGCCTGGCAACGAATATTAATATCCTTAGAACAGTTTCATTTCCCTACGTCACGTCGTTTCGAGTCCCAACTAAGTTTCACTGAATTTTTTTTATATAAATTCATCTAGAATATTTGGACATGCCAATAATTTAATTGTTTTGACTGTAGAACTCAAAACAATTTTTTTTCATTATTTCAGAGGTGTGAACGAAACATTTGAATGACTGTAGTAACGAAACCGTTCGATATTTTACAATTCTGTTTTCATATTCGTGATTGATTATTTAAGAAGTACAATTGTAAAAAATTTCATCCATTTCGAGTGAAATTTTTTCATCGCTGTTGACAAGTAAAAAAAAATTGTGTTCGATTTTTGAAAAAGTTTTTTCACAGAAATTCTTAGAAAATTGTGTTCATTCAGAAAATCAAAGTCAATTTGACAACTGCAAAAAAATTTAATTAGGAACGTTGCGGGTTTTCCGCCATTTTGTAAACATTTTTTCGGAGTTCGTCAACCTTAAAATACGGAGATTTGACCAAAAACCGTTACTTTAAGTGTTATACATAACTGATCACACTTAGAAGCATCTTGCTCAAAAATGACGTCTGACACCCTGTATCTCGCTTATGCTTCGAAAACGGGATATATTGTATAAGGCAAAAATGATTCTCCCGATGTCCTCTACACGAATATATAAATGTTTGTCCAGTTTATGATGAAACATAGCTATAGCTCTTACCAAATATCTCTACATTTCGAACTATGAGCCAAAAGTAAAATCAAAGGCCTCATTGGGGTCACTGATGAAGAATCCGAGGTCGAAATCAGTTCATTCTGACCTTACGCACAATTACTTTCGAACGAAAGGAGATACAGACTCGAAATTTTCAGTATAGGTGCAAATTGATGAACCAAATCGGTTGAATACCGAGTTATGATTATTTGAGATCTGTTTGAATATATCGAAAACAAGAGATCCGATCGGGTCCAAATTTTATATTTAGGTGTTTACTCATATGAAGACTCGCGCGAAATTTCTCGGGATATCCTAGGCAGAACATGTGTGATCGTTTATGGGTCAAATCGGATTTGAAATTTCATTTCCCGAATATTCTGGAAAATTATTTTGATGAGCTCAGAATTCTATGCTGAAGCTTGTGCGAAAATATGAATTTTGTTCAAGAACTTTGGTAATATGTTGATCTAAAAGAATCGTGTTGGAATTGTGAAAAAAATTGTACTCACTAAGTTTGGGTCCCAGATTACGAAAATGATAACGAGAAGTCTGCAATCCTTTTAGTTTTTTCAAAAAAAAAATCCAAAGTTTCAGTAAGGTTAGTGAGGTTAAGCATAGTTCTAGCCAATTTTCCTCTATTTTCTCAATCAATACTCGTTGGAAATGTTTTATTTATCATTTCCTGAAAGTATCCTGCAAAATAAAGCCTTCGTTTGGTCGAAATCGACGATTTTATTAATTGTTTATTATCTTCACGGCAGCCATGATAATTTGCCTTTCGGCGTATTTCGGTTGTCATCGGTCGCGATTTGTGCAACGTTGCCAATGTCTCAAATCGTATAACCAGAACCAGTTACTTTCAAATTATAAGGATGAGATTGGGAAGCCCATTTTTGTTAACTTTTCCAATATTAGTATGAAAGGAATTATAAAAGAGTTTGAGTTAGGTTGCTAGGTTAGGTTAGGTTAGCTAAGATAGGAACAGTGCCAAGTATTAATAAGAGTGGGAATCACTCAAAAACACTTATTTCACACTAAAAAAGGCTCGTAGGAAGAGAAATGGCCATTGAATTATGAATGGAATAATTTAAGTACCATTTCTCTTAATACGAGCGAAATCTTTTTTTTAAATAAGTGTTTTTGAGTGATTCACACTCCTATTAATACTTGGCACTGTTCCTATCTTACCTAACCTAACCTAACCTACTCAAGCTATTCTATAATTTCTGTCATACTAACATTAATAGATATTCTTTTTCCATTTTCACGGGACATATTAATTTGCCGGATCTCAAATTGGAATATTATCCCTAGGACTCGTATAGCAAATTCACTCTTGCCGAGTGTTTCACAAAAAAAGGGTGCGAATGAATCATTTCAATTGATAACACATTCTTGAAACAATATTCGAACTAAGTAACCTAAATTTAACTACAAGTTTGAAACATTGGCAACGTTGCGCAATTCGCGCCGGTTGACAGCCCAAGGGCAAATTATCATGGCTGCCGTGAAGATAATAAACAATTAATAAAATCGTCGATTTCGACCAAACGAAGGCTTTATTTTGCAGGATACTTTCAGGAAATGATAAATAAAACATTTCCAACGAGTATTGATTGAGAAAATAGAGGAAAATTGGCTAGTAGAACTTTGCTTAACCTCACTAACCTGACTGAAACTTTGGATTTTTTTTTGAAAAAACTAAAAGGATTGCAGACTTCTCGTTATCATTTTCGTAATCTGGGACCCAAACTTAGTGAATACGATTTTTTTCACATTTCCAGCACAGTTCTTTTAGATCTACATAATTACCGAACTTTGGAATATAAGGTTCGTTGAAAAAATTCAGAAATTCATGGATACTTCAGAATATTTTCGACAAACGGTATTTCCCAGAAAATGGCACACTGTTCCCTAGCAACAAGCGCGCAAAATTAAGTTTTCAGCAAACCCCAAGGAGTTTTTGATCAAAAGTGAAGGTTTCCCTAGTGTAAGGAAATGTTATTTTCTAACTGTTGGGAAATGATATTTCCTTATAGTTGTTAGTGTTCTACATAAAACGTTTATATGCATTTTCTTACTTTTCTTTTTATTTTTTCTGCAATAATTTTAATGAGGCCTCAACCACCTCTGAAGGAGGTGGAAATGTCATCATTTTACTTTCGAGAACACCAGAAATTTAATTCATTAGTTTAAACTTTGACAATTCAACCTATAGGTATACGTTTCCATTATAACCCAAATAATATAATTACGAATTTCCAGGCACCCTTCAATAAATTATATATTCCTTTGAATAAATTAACATCTGTCGAATTTCAATGAATTAGTATGTTTAGCTCATCGATATATAATAAAGAGAGACGCTATGACATACAATTGAGTTAGGAGTCAGGAGAAAAAGTACCACTGGGCAGGGCTAAGTCGGGAACCAATATGGCGGAAAGTTCAGGGTTGAATTAAGTTGCCAGTTTTTTCTATTCACAAATTTCACCCAAAAATACGACGTGTTGGGTCTTTAGAAAACCTGATCAAATAAGGTCAATTGTAGGATCAAATAAACAATTTTTCTTCAGGAGATAATATACACATATAAAAAGATATCAGATTACCAAGATAGACTTGCAAAAATTTTGAATGCGAATCTGTTCAGAACTCATCCTTAACTGTGATATGTTTTTCCTCTAATTTTCTTCTTATCTGTCTCTTCTCTGCTTGAAGAAAGCCTTACAGCACACGATACCATTTTATTGTATTGGGTGGGCCATCTGTTAGTTTTTTTTTTAACCATGAATTAAACACATGCATTGTGGAAAAAATTCATTAATTTTTATTGAAAATCAAAGGAATATTTATGCCATTTATGTGTGAAAAATCACATCATTCATGTGACCACCACGGCTCTTCTTACAAGCTTGCATCCGAACATCAAAATTTGCGATGACTTTTTCCAGTAAGAGCGGATCTGTGGCCTCAATTTCATGCCGAATATTGCGTTTGAGGTCTTGAATTGTCCGTGGGGCGTTAGCATACACTTTACTCTTCAAAAAACCCCAAAGAAAATAGTCCAATGGTGTCAAATCGCATGATCTTGCTGGCCAATTCACGTCAGAATTACGGGAAATTAAGCGTTCACCAAATTTGGTTTGCAATAAACCTATTGTTTCGCGAGTTGTATGCGATTTGACACCATTGGACTATTTTCTTTGGGGTTTTTTGAAGAGTAAAGTGTATGCTAACGCCCCACGGACAATTCAAGACCTCAACGCAATATTCGGCATGAAATTGAGGCCACAGATCCGCTCTTACTGGAAAAAGTCATCGCAATTTTGATGTTCGGATGCAAGCTTGTAAGAAGAGCCGTGGTGGTCACATGAATGATGTGATTTTTCACACATAAATGGCATAAATATTCCTTGATTTTCAATAAAAATTAATGAATTTTTTCCACAATGCATGTGTTTAATTCATGGTTAAAAAAAACTAACAGATGGCCCACCCATTATATTGTTAAGTAGAAAAAGGCGCAAAAATCACAATTTCTCTAGAAAATTCAACGATTGTCAAATTTGACGTAAAGGTGGTAGTAATATGGCGGATCTGATACCACGTTTATTTCAATGATGGCAACTCTATACTATCCTATCTCTATGGTTTACCTCATAGGAAAAGCCACATTCCTAGACTCTGTATTGCCAAATCTCGGCTTGCGCCTCGACTTAGCCGATCTTCACACTTGTCCAGGAATATTAGCCTTTTCCTACCCAGTAAACAAAAATACTATTTTCTTTGACGTTATGCTTTAAAACTATAATGTTATAAAATTTTTAATAAAGGACCTAAAACTATGTCTGATATTTCAATTCGATTTTTCAACAGGAGCGAGGCCGTGGTGGAACAATATGGAAGATGAAAACAAAATCATCATTATCATTGCTTCATCTGCAGTCCTGATATTGTGCGTTCTCGTGATATGCATCATCATAATTATACTCTGTCGAAGGAAAAGAGCTAACACGAAATGTAAGTTTCTATTGAAAAAATACAAATTTGGCTATTTTCACCAAATACGCCTACATAATGAGTGGTTGTTGCTTTGCATATTAATCCAGAATAATAAGAAGTTTTGTTTTTTTTTCGCCAACAGACAATAGTCCTTTGGAAATGGAAGAAAGGGAAAAGTAAGTTTCCAAAAATTTCTAGTATTTTAGATCTGTTTGGTTTGGAGATGGGAAATGGTATGGTGGTTTGAAAATTTAGAACTTATTTTCTCAAGATAATGAGGGTGTGTAAGAAAGTTTCATTCAATGGGTGGTATGGACAGTTCTCTGTAAATAACTAACACTATATAATTTATATATTTATAATGAATTTTACAGTTATTTTTATGTGAATAAATACTATCTGATCATTTGTTCTTATTAAACTCCAAATAGATATAGAAGTATATGAGCATCACGAAAGTTTAAGAAAGATTTTTGATCTAGAAAATCATATTCGAAAAGTCATTTACGGAAAATTGAAATAGACGAGTGGTACCGAAATAGAATAATAAAAATAAGGGTAATCAATGAAATAACAGACTTGAATGTCTGTCTGCATTACAGTGTTTGCGCTGGAATAGTTAATAGACGAATCTGAAGAGAATATAGAACCATGGTCAAACCAGGAATATAATTTTTATTATCACCAAATTTTCTTAATAAAACAATATAGCATGTGCATTTCACCGTAATAGCATCAGAGGAAATAAAAACAAAGTTTCATACATTTCAAGGTTACAAGAGGATATAGATGAAAAAGACTTTGCAAAACACTCGGCCTCCCAGTATAATTGTAACGATTGGATGGTTTCGATCGTTTCGAAGATGTTATATAAAACGGCTCTTTCTTTCCATTTGATCTGGCTAAAATTCTTAAAAGTGTATCTGAAAATACAAATGAAAGTCTAAAAATCCAATAGAGAGTATAGTCCATTCACAAAAGGTTGAACCGTCGGTTGGCCATGGAAATTTGGCATATTCCACTGTGTTTATTAAAATTTTAGGTTATGTTCTTTATTTTCTTGTCAGATTGATACGCAATGTTGTCAATATTGCATAGAGTTGTCTGACAACTCGCAAGCTCGTCGGAAGAGGCCGGGTACATTCTGCAACGTTGACTTCATTTTACGTTGTGACAGCAAATACTGCCAACTTCAGATAAATAAAGAAACGCCTACTATGTGCTCAACCTTTCGTGAACGGACTATAAATAATGAGTAATAGTACCAATATTACCTCTACGGCACAAATTAAAGACCGATGTGATGTCTTGTACTTGAAAACTTTGCGATAGGTTCATAAAATCAGGGGCCTATTGCACCGAAATACTTTGCAACTTGTCACTTTGCACTTTGCATTCTGACAAATTTGCAAAGTGAAAATTAATTATGTTGCATAACATTTCTTCCAAGATTTGATTTTTGCGAAGTGTTTTTCAATTTGCACTTGCGTTTCCACAATGCACTTCTCGATTATGAATGCGTTTCGTCCAACATTATTCATTTGAAAAGTGAAAAGTGCAAAGCGAAAAGTTGCAAAGTATTTGGTACAATAGGCCCCAGGTCTCCTTTCCAAGTGAACATCTTCCATGGATTTAATAGATTTGAAAAGTATTATTTCTCCATAAGTATCGAATTTCGAAATGAGAATACCTCTTGTGAAAACCCATGTCAAGATATAATATTATATTTTCCCTCAAAATAATAGCTCCGCTTAACGTACAAAAATTGATCAACAATAATCAATTTTTTGATTAATTTTTTGATCAACAATAATCAATTTTTTTGCTGAATTCATACTATTTTAGTGTTCAATTCTCATGGTCAAGCGAACACAAAGTATTCAGAAGCAACATAGAAACATAGACATTTATATTATGTCAAATGTATCTCTTATGCAAAATAACAATGTATTACAATCAAGAATTTATACTCAATTCATAAAGAGTTCCACGGAAAAATCTTGTAATCAACTCGTTTATCGATCTAGTGATCATTAGCCGAGACATTTTAATGCGTCAGCGGAGCGATTCTATATTCATCTTATACTTTTCAAATTATGTCTAACTGAAGTGTTTTCTATTTCTAAACCTTTCTTCTAGTTCACATTTCCTCTCAAAAACCGAATGTCTCACTTTCGTTTTCTTGTTCTATGAATTTTCAAATGAATGTTCAAATGTATTTCATTAAAAAATCTTCGAATAGATCTTGAAATTTCGAATGATATTATACAGCCTCAATATCTGCTCTGAACTTGAATGGACTAATTACGAATTATACTTTAGTCTCTTCTTTCTTCAAGCACGTCCATGAACATACCATCCCAAATCAAAATATTTCAGAACTCAGGATATATAGCACTGTAATTCAAATTTATGTAGAATAATAATAAAGGAACCTTAAACTTTAATATCAGCGTATCCGAAGGTTTTCATTGATTTTGTGAGATAAAGATAAAAAGAATTTCCTTCCGTAACTGATATTGACAATGTATAAAACTGTTTAATTTCGGAATCTATATCGAAATAATATCGTGTTGAAGTAACTGAATAATGACAAAGTAATTTTAGCCATATTATCTCTATACACGGTACCATTACATGACAAACAAGTGGAAAACAACTGAAATTTTTGTGATGTTCGTATTAATAATTGAACTTTTTCGGTCGGAGAACTAATGTTATCAGATATTCACTCTAAGTTGCATGTTCTAAGCACACCCTTTCCTATGCACAGCCATTAGGCACCTCACGATTACAAACAAGATGATGAGGTTGTTTATATTTCGTGAAGAATTAAACCTATACCACCCAAAATAACACTATATAAACAATGAAAGCAGGGAATAATTTTAATCGATTAAAATTAACCAATATTAAACTCATACTTCGAAGCTAATCACGTCAATGTTCAAAGAAAATGCAAGGTGGTAATATCATCCAGAGCATCCATAGATAGCTCTTTCGCCCGATCGGGGCTCAACAATATGGAGAATGGCTCTAAATGATAGAGACATTCTAGGAGCCTATACTCAGATCTGACACTCATTTCTGGATATAAACAGAAACAAAGTGCCATCTCTGAGGATTCTTACGAATAACCTACCTCCCTGCATGAACTATGAACGGAGTAGCGAGATGTTTATCAGTGAATCACGCTGAAAAACGAAGGAAATTCACTAATTATTTTTACGTCCTCCAGGTTCATTTGCTCTCAAAGTCCGGATGTACTGGGCTTACCTTTAGTTCCTTGTGGTAGGATTACTTATTTAGGAAGCCAAGGTACTAACCTTCTGCCAAATTTCAGTGTACATACAGTTTGTCTATGTGTTGCATGTCGTTCTGAACAAATTAGAATTTTGAATTTGAGGTAATGAAATCATATTTTTGATTCTTTGAAAATTGTTTCCGAAGAATCAGTATTTGAAAGGTATATTGGAAAAATGTTATTGAATGTCTAGTCCTACTAAAAAATCAATAATGTACAAGGTAGTCCAAATTCGACACTTTTGAATAGTTCTATTTCTCAAAAATATGGACCAAAACTGATGTCTGTGTCTCAGGGACAATTTTTATGTAAAACTCAGAGGTGAAACCCACACGTGAATATCTATAACCGTTTCATAATTACCGGGTGTTTCTGGAAAATATGCATTTTCTATATACTGCTGTAACTTTTCTTCTGAAAAAATTTTTTCAATTCTGTGAAAACAACAAGTCGACATTTCATCAGATTTTCCTATGAAACTATCTTATTTAAATGAAATGCCCTATATATTTTTGCACATTTCGATAGAGCTTGAAATAACAATTCCAAATATACAACAGACCTGATATTTTTCTGGAGCAATGTTTGAGATATTGAAAAATCTTTACAACCGAAGACATCTTATCGAAGGAATTTGAAAGCTGAATATTTCTATCCCCAGTAAAATTTCGCTGTGAAAATTTCTCGAGCATTGCTCCAAAAATAATAACAAGTAATCTATGTATCTAAAATTGTTATTTCGAGCTCTATCGAAATGTAAAAATATACAGGGTGATTCAGAATAAGGTTTAATGAATCCGGAATCTTAATCCTCAGACGATTTTATAATATAAAGTTCCTATAAACTATGGGCCTCTGACGGATCGTTTCTGAGATATGGGATGTAAAAACTCAAAGGAAAAATTGGTTTTTTGAAAATATTTTCGATACCATACACGACTTTTTCTTGGATTTTGGTAGGTTATGAGTTAATGACTCATTATCCACTTGTAATAAAAGTAGATTAGGTCCTCTATTGACAAGATATACCCGTATTTGTAAGTTGGAGTACTCAAAAATACTGAAGAAATATCAATTTAAAGAATATAATTTTAGGGCTAAATCTATGAAGCATCTGACAGCAGTGAATAATTACTCATTATTCACTTGTTGTATTATTATGGCCGACCAAACAGTCGTATAATGAGTGGATTATAAATTAGTCGTGAATAAAAAACTTTATTCTCCTCCCTTCATACTTCAATCGAATCTTGATTGACATTTTTTCAATATACCTTATCATTCCACTAGTTCCAAGTGAAAATATCTGTGAATTTTGGGTGGTGAGGTAAAATATATGTTTACACATTCGCTAAATTTTGCATGATGCCACTTAAGCATGAGATTTTTAATTCAGTAGTAGGATTCGAGGTGTGTAAAATATATTCAGCTAATATGAATGTTACAAAATTACGAGTATTATATTCGTTGAAATGTTATTTGGGCTGTTTAATTCATTTTCGGTAAGCATTCCCGAGCCGTCGTCAAATAAACATATTCTAGAAAACGATAGAAATAGCCTTATTATCATTTCAATGAATTTTTCATCATCAGGAATTTCACGTAGACAAGAAGTGTTATTCCTAATAAATGAGCAGAGTGTCCCTAAACGATCATACAGCCAATATCTCGACCCTCAGACATGATGGAATATTGTATTAGTATTTTGAATGTCTTCAAAAACTCTATGTGGATCCGTCGTTAACAATTTTGTTTCTGATTACGACACAATAAGAAAACTACACTCGAAATTATTTTTCGAATTGCAGTAATTGCACCCCTATATCTTTTTACTTTCAAACAATTCCTCAGAGTGATATATTGTTTTCAATTTAGATTTAAATGAAATTGATCTCAGTATGAAACATATGCTGTACACGGACAGAATATCAGTGACGAATATGAATTCGAATGAATAGGCAATTATTTTCTCGTTTAAATTCAAAGTTCCTTTCCTTTCCCAATAAAAAATAACTCTAATCGAAGTCAATTTTAACATCCATCTTTTCATTAGGTAGATGAAGATACAACATTCAGTAAAATAAAAAATACTTTGAAACAATTTTTTTATTATTTTACGTAGATTCAACCCTTAGAAAGAATAATCATTAATTTTGTCATATCCACTTGGTTTAGTTTGACAACTTCTTTAATTTAATTGTTTTGTTGTTTCGATTATCAACTTTTTGAATTATCTTTCAAGGTGTTGTTTTTATTGATTTCTGTTATTGTTCGTATTGAATATCTTGGGACATCGAAATATGTTACCATGAATCGCAAAATGGTGAATGGGTAACAATTTATAGTTATTATTTTTGAGGCTTTAATTCACGTAAAAAAATGGAAAATTGTTTAAACATATTTTTCTCTCACTAGGGAATCGTTTGAAGGAAAAAATATAAAGGTGCAATTCGAAAAAATATATCCGTGTACTTATAGTTTTCAGGGATGGTAATCAGAAATAACATTTTAACTGCCATTCAGAATTCTCTTGGTTTGAACTTTCGACAATGTCTGATAGTTGAGATATTTACTGTATCTAACATCTTGGGAAACCCTGTATGTCAAATTACATTACGACGTCATGATAACATCAAATCCAAATAACTGTAAGCTTTTGTATATTTCGTTTTTATTGGTAGTATTCGTCAGGTTATAAATTAGTTACATTTCATCAGTAGGTATTACTTCCATTCTCGTTTTAGTTTTTTACATGGTGGTGGTGGATTTATATTTTTTCATGGCCATTTCATATTTCTTACGAAGACCTAAATTTCAACAGCAATTAATTCTAATAACCGGCTTTCTTAGGTCAAACTACTTCAAGCTGGGTTCAAAATTAATTATGTGAATTAATTTGACAGATTTATGAAGGTTTTCACTACCCTTAATTGGGCAATCAAATAATGTTTATTGGTTTATTCGATTATTTACGTCGAAAATGAACTAAACTTTGCATAGAAATAATAACATTTCATTGATCAACATTATAGAGGTTCATTCAAACTTTTTCTAGCGATTTCAGTACTCAATAAATTCATGAAATATATGTTTTGGTTTTGTATTCTTGACCAAATTAGACTCCTTCTGGTTCAACAACTATCGAAACTTTCCAGAAGAAACCTACGACCAAAACCAGACAAACCTTGACTACTGAATATGACCCAAAATAACCTTTTCATAAAAAAGTTCAACTCTCTTAGAATTTCACACATGACAGATGCTGCTTGCATATAAAGAAAGCTGTGCACATCATTTCACAGTGCCCAGAAGTTGATCGAATTAGATTCTAAGTTTGCAGTTGATCGAAATAGAACAGTCACAGCATTATTATAATGTGGTCGATTGGCACTATAACAACTCTTCTGCACTACGACCAATGAGGTCTTTTGTGCTTTAGCATACTAAAGCTACATTTTGCCCAGAAATTAAACTTCCTTCGTAAAGTTCAGGCTTCTCTTCTGAAGGTACAATCAGTCTCTTTGCTTGTCTTTGACCTGGTGTGTTAACCCAGTAAAATGTTTCTCTCTTTTTTTCTAATCATCGACCTCCGCCTCAATCACTAAGGGTGATACCCAACATGATGTTACAGGTTGCTCCTCTTTTCGTAAGGATGTCAACTTTCTCATTTCCCTCAATGTTCTGGTGGACAGGTATCCAAACTAGAACTAGCTTGTTATACTTCGCGAGTGTTGTGAGGAAATGTTCACAGTTCCAAATTGTCCTGATTCGCAATCAACGGTCATCAAAGACCTATAAGTGAAATGTGACTATCAGGGACAATGCAGATTTTGGTTCCTTCATACAAAATCAATAGATTACAATGTTATTTGTCTCCCAACCGATTTAGTCCATGGGCCAGCGCCTGTTTTTCATAATGATTACTAACAATCTGAATATTTGTGAGTAGCTTCATTTTGACGAGACGCCCAACTTTTTCCTCGATAGTGTCAAAAGTGTTAAATGGGCGAATGTTCAAATTTTATTACTAACAGCTACTTTATAAATTAAATCTTGAAATAATTTTATTACAAATTGAAAACAATAATTGTCTTACAAGAATGATGATTCTATTAACATATATCAACAACTAGGTCTAAAAAAAATTATTACTAACCGGCTGATTTTTTCACTGTTGCTTAGCAAATATTTCCTTTATGAACTGGTCACATTGTCCTACAAATTGAGTGGTACGTTTTTTCAGTCCTACCTCAGAAATTGTACCACAGAACCCACAATTAAAAATGATTACTAACAATTGACAATTTCCGAGCGTAGGACTGGAAAAACGTACCACTCAATTTGTAGGACAATGTGACCAGTTCATAAAGGAAATATTTGCTAAGCAACAGTGAAAAAATCAGCCGGTTAGTAATAATTTTTTTAGACCTAGTTGTTGATATATGTTAATAGAATCATCATTTTTGTAGGACAATTATTGTTTCAAGATTCAATTTATAAAGTAGCTGTTAGTAATAAAATTTGAACATTCGTCCATTTAACACTTTTGACGCCTCCATACTGTATTAGCCTTCACTATCGAGAATTTTCGTAGAGGAAAAAGTTGGGCGTCTCGTCAAAATGAAGCTACTCACAAATATTCAGATTGTTAGTAATCATTATGAAAAACAGGCGCTGGCCCATGGACTAATTCATTTTTGGAGAACAAAAACACTAGACATAATTTTTTCAATATTAAGTTTCAAGGTGTATTTTTTCAAGAAAATAAAATAAAATGTACACCATATGAAAGAAACACAGGTGTTTTTGAGAAAAATTAGCATGTTAACATCTACTACATCTTTTGAAGATTTTTGAGATGGAAATTAGAACAATTAAGAATCAGCAATTAAGAATCATCCAAAATGTTGATGGTTTACTTCCTCAAGATTATAATTAAATAAGATGAAAATTTGCCGAAGAAAGGTGAAATGGCCAATAAAATATTTATTCAGAAACAATTTAACACAACCCCTTTACTCCCAGACCGGATGGTTACGCTCCAGATTCCTCTAATCAAAAGTGGCCCCTCAGACCTGGACTTCTGGTACCTGGACACAAATTACAAAATATAAACATCATACATTCTGATAGGGAAACATCACCATTTAAAACCACTTCTGTTGCTCGCAAACTCAATCAATCCAAGTATGCAAAGAATAGACCGAAAGTCTATGCCCAGCTCGAACGTTTTAAGACGTTCATGGGCTTCAATGGATACGATTACGTACCATCAGGTCTGACCTATAGATCTAGTGGAGGTAAGGTAGATATCGCTGCTGTTTATGCATTTTGTTGATGTTTTATTTGTTTTGCACGATAGTGGTCACTTTTAAGAAATCTGCCACAAGTCTTGATGAACTTCCTTCTACGACAATGTCCAGAAAACGGAAGAAACCTGGAGCAGGTACAGTATTCTTGTTCTTGTTTGATAATAATTATTTTGCTTTACTCTTGCTTTTTGTGCGTAGGCAATAATTTTGAAGTTTTGCATATTGAAAATGGCTATAAATAATTTTTACATTTTAGTTATTTGTACAGCCATTTTTTTCAATAGCCAATGATTATAAATATTTGGATAACTCATTATTTCTTGAATCCGAGAATAAAAATAATAGATAATATCATGTATATTAACCGTATTTCTGACTGAATGATTTCTTCAACAAAAGAGAGAGGATGAAAGATCAGCTTTGTACATCAATAATTCTCAAGTTCTCTTCAATTTCGATATACCCGTGCGATGCGTAATGGCTTTTCTGGAAAATGAAGTTATTATACCATGTCATGAAATCAAAAACTGTATTACTCAAGATACTGATCGTTTTGCAAGTGTATAGATTTTGAAAGCTTGAAGCTGAAAGTTATCCCAGTAATAGTAAGAACCCTTTTTATCTCAATATAACTTGAAGAAACGGTATATAAAAACATTGATGAAATAATGTAAGAATAATAGTGAATTCTATATAGGGTGTTTAAGAATAAGGTGTCCAAAACTCGGGATCTTCATCCTTGATGATTTTATGACCAAAGTTCCGATGAATTTGTTTTTCGATGATATTTTCGACACCCCAAAAGTTTTTACGTTGCTTTTTGTAGTTTATGAGTACGCACCAGAATACAATTTTTTCAATTCGAAATTTTAAATTGTCACCAGTGGTGAAAAAATGTACACGCCAATGCTTTTTTCAAATTATTTTCGTAACCCCCCTCCATAACTTACAGTGAGAATAGTGTTATGAGTTTTTCACCTGCGAAAAAGACTTTCTCTGAAATGAAAAATAAAATGCTATTTCATCTAAGAAAATTACAGATTCTTTGATTACTTCTGAAATCATCTAGAAAGAGATCAGGGTGGCTCAGTACCTTCATTTTCAAAAAAAATATCGTGCGTAACCACATCGTGTTCATTCCATAATAGGGACATCTTCCAACAGAATTGGCGACTATCCGAAAAGTGACAATATGACTCTCCATGTAATCTACTGGATAGGAAGAAAGGTCCAACCAAATAATCACCAATTATTCCAATCCATAGATTCACAAAAATTGGTCCTCGTAATGATTGTCTTTAAACTTGCATGTTATACTCTGCCCAAAAAAATTAAAATGAAGGAACAGAGCTGCCTTTATCTGTGTCATAACGATTTTGGAAATAATCAAGAATTTCCTGTGTCTTCTTAGAATCTTAGATGACATAGCATTTTAATTTTTATCTAAGAAAGTTTCGTCGCAGGTAAAAATCCCAAGATACCATTATTACTGTGAATTATGTGATGATCACGAAAATAATTTGTAATTTGAAAAAACAGCATGGAGTAGCATTTCTTTCAAATTATTCATTTGGACAAAAGTACGGACGCCACTGGTTAAATTTGAAAATAATTCTCATTGAAAAAATTGTTCTGATGCGTACTCACAACCTACTAAAAAAAGTAATAAAAATTCTTGTAAGGTGTCGAAAAAAATTTCCGAGAAACCATTTTTTTTAATTTCAACACCCTGTATCACATAAACAATGCGCAGAGACCCATATTCATATTATGTCATAAAATCATTCAAGATGAAGATCCTGAATTTTGGGCACCTTATTTCGTAACACCTTGTTTGTAACTTAACAAGCATTTTCGATTATCATAAAATTGAATATAGCTAGGTAGACCAAAAAATAATCACAATGCTTAATCAGACATATTCAAACTTTACAATGACGTATTTTTTCGGCAATTGTTCGTGAAGTACCGACTTCATACCTCAGATATTACATTCACCGAATAATGTTGACCAACTTTTCTATTCAACGTTTTTATCAAGGGTATAGCCGGGTTTCAATGGTAAATCTGCCCCCGCGGCCTTTTCGATTCATATTGAGGGGATCGATTAGGCATTGAATGAAAATATTCAGCCAACTTTTCAGCTTTTTATCTCTAGCCATTTTTGAGATTTCTGTGAAAAACACTTTTTCGATTTATTTTTTTCTCTTGTGATATCCAAAATTTTTTGAATGGTGATTTTTTTCTGTCGATTCTTTGCTATTGAAGGAATAGACGTATAATTTTTTATGAATTTCAGCTGCAAAATCTATTTTTAAGAAAAAAAATGAAGTTTTTGTCATTTGTTTTTCGGTGTTCTTAAAAAGTGTCCACCGCCATTTTTTGACATAAAATGTCTTCTTTGGCCCTTTATACCCTGGAATTTTTTCACATTTTTAAAATTGGTGGAACGTTTTGAAAAAAATTAAAACTGTTTGAATTTTAGGATTCAACAGATCCATCAAATTTTGGTACCGTTGTATTCATATTGGTTCCTGAACAATATTAGTGAAAAAAAACAATTGGCGATCTGTTTTAGTTTGGGAGATATGGGCCCCCAAAGTCCGAAAAATATTTCACCTGAAGTCACTTTTCTCTCTACAGAAACACTGAATTACCGCTTTATTGAGTTTAAAGCCTCTCTGAACATTTTAACATGAAGATTTGATTCATTTTAGTTCAGATATATCCAATAATTGTTGCAAAAACATCGAAAAAATTCTACGGAAAGCCCGCCGTTCCTTATAGTAAGTTTGGCACTACCGCGGCTTTCATTCAGCAGTGCCATTAGGAAATGATAGCGGGATTTACCGGTATGCATCGTGTCATATTCGCGCGAAATAGTTCGCGGTAGTGCCAAACTTACCATAAGGAACGGCGGGGCTTCCGTAGAATTTTTTCGATGTTTTTGCAACAATTATTGGATATATCTGAAATAAAATGAATCAAATCTTCATGTTAAATGTTCAGAGGCTTTAAACTCAATAAAGCGGTAATTCAGTGTTTCTGTAGAGAGAAAAGTGACTTTCAGGTGAAATATTTTTCGGACTTTGGGGCCCATATCTCCCAAACTAAAACAGATCGCCAATTGTTTTTTTCACTAATATTGTTCAGGAAGCCAATATGATACAACGGTACCAAAATTTGATGGATATCTGTTGAATCCTAAAATTCAAACAGTTTTAATTTTTTTTCAAAATGTTCCACCAATTTTAAAAATGTGAAAAAATTCCAGGTATAAAGGCCAAAGAAGACATTTAATGTCAAAAAATGGCGGTGGACACTTTTAAGAACACCGAAAAACAAATGACAAAAACTTCATTTTTTTTTCTTAAAAATAGATTTTGCCTCTGAAATTCATAAAAAATTATACGTCTATTCCTTCAATAGCAAAGAATCGACAGAAAAAATCACCATTCGAAAATTTTGGATATCACAAAAAAAAAATAAAATCGAAAAAAGTGTTTTTCAAGAAATCTCAAAATGGCTAGGATAAAAAGCTGAAAAAGTTGGCTGAATTATTTTCATTCAATGCCTAATCGATCCCCTCAATATGAATCGAAAAGGCCGCGGGGGCAGATTTACCATTGAAACCCGGCTTTACCCTTTGATCTTATTTCGAATCTAACGACATATCGATAGTCAATTATTTGCCTATCACGTAAATCATTCAAAATTGCTTAAAATTCGTTTTCAAATGTCCAAATGGCACACTCAATTTCACCTCTGGTAATCTAATCTTCAACATCGAATACTTTCATTTTGACCAGAAATATCTAATTAAATTTGTAATTTGCAGTACCCAACCAGTCCTCTATAGGAGATAAGACGGGCTTAGGGGCTGCGCCACCTCTTGGAGGTATAGCAGACCCTTCTTATGATCATGATAAGGGTTTTTATGAAAACCTACCCTTTCACAGCATGCAGAATCCACCAAATAAGGTAAACAACAATAATGACAATGAATGTTTGTGAATTTGTGATGCTTCTTTATTTTAATTTTGCATGTTTTTTCGTTTTCAGCCATTTCAGTTATTGCACAACCTTTTCACCAGGGACAAACTTCAAATAATCCACTTTCTGATTCATTTCCTCATAAACAATCAGTTCCTAATTGTTCAACAAAATCACTGAACTCAATTGCTGTAAAACGACATCAGTCGTTTTAGCGGATTTCCAAGGACTGTTCAAACGGCCTTCAATCAAAATTCCCCCATTAATGTTTTCAATAGTCAATATTTCAACTTCCATTACCCATCACTCCCCAAGAATAATTCTTTATTCAGAACAAATAGTTCACAATATTTTCCAAACAGGCCTGAGTTTCGAAATATCTTCAATAATGTGCCTCCAAGTTTTCAATATCAACCAGGAAGATGCTCTTCGTCCTCTTTTCCAGTATCTAAGCCTATGAGCCTTCTGAATCTGAGTTTACCCAACACGCGTTCGGTCGAGAACCAAATACCCACCTCGAAGGAACGAACATATAAAGCCCAAGGTAAAAATTCAAGTGAGAAATCAAGGGCAGTAGAATCAGAATCTAAGGAAAGAGTAAAAGAGGTACGTTTCAAAGAAGGAACCATCACAAAACGGATTGCTGATACACATACAATCGAAAAAAGGAGCGACGCTCAAAGTGACAGTGAATTACGAAATGAGTTGAGCGATTCTCCTAAAAAACATTCTCCCACTTTCTACTCCTTACGATATAAGAAAAACTCCAAAACAAGACACCTAGTACAGGAAGTTCCCAAAAGAGTTTTCAGCGATGGCGATTTATCCACCTGCCAGGATAGTGGTGTGCCAGATATGGATAAAATCAAGGATTATCGTATTGTTCCAATACCTGCTCCAAGATACAAAAAACCCAAAAAAAGGGAAACAATTTACCAAAGTTCTGATGAGATACATAGCACGAATCCGCTGTTGGAGATATCGATTATAAGTACTGATTTATGTTCAGAAACAAAAACAGAAACTGCTACATCTCCTGAAATTGAAGAGCAAGTACCTCCAAAATTCGAAGAAAAAGCAACCGAAGATCAAGTTG
Source organism: Propylea japonica (assembly GCA_013421045.1). Lineage (NCBI taxonomy): Eukaryota > Metazoa > Arthropoda > Insecta > Coleoptera > Coccinellidae > Propylea > Propylea japonica. The sequence continues at coordinate 37,213,237 of CM024239.1, forward strand.
ATTCTGATTCGCAAAAGATTCCAGAAAAAATTGTGAGTCCTGGTGTTTCATCGCCATCCACAAATTCGTTTAAATCACATTCGGTAGATACACGACCTAAATTGGTTGCAGTGAGTCCGAAAAAAGCTGCACTCGTTTCGTCAAATTTCAAACGCTCTCCAACTGTCAGGGTTAGTCCACATTTAAAGCCCCAAGGTGGAATACAAAAAGGGGCATTATCTATTCAAATTCAAGCTAAAATAAAAGGATCTTCTAGTCAGAATCCCCCAACTAGTCCTAATGTCCAAAGAATGAAACCAGATCAGGAAAACCCCAAAACTTCCCCATCGACTAAAACCAAAGATGTGCCAAAGAACTCACCTAATCCAAAGAATAATTCTACTTCGAAAGATAACTCTAGAAAGTTATTTAATTTGTCTGAAGTAACAAATTCTCCCACAAAGATACCTCCTCCCTCCCTCAACGCCAGCTCCCAGAACACGAGTACCAGTATATCTGATACTGAAGTTCCCCAAATGCCTATTCTGGATACCTCTGAAAATAAATGGAGTCCCAAATTTAATCACAGTAATCGGCAGGTGTGTGTTTTGATGTTTTTTGACGAAAGAAATTTGAAGCCATGATTTTCAAATCGAATTTTAACAACTATTAAACTTGATGGAGAATGGTGGCTTCGGATGTTCTTATTCCATTCATAGACCAAATTTGAGATCTGTATATCAGAAGTAAGATAATATTTGTTCCATAAATCTTGCTTCTGTATACTAAAATATTTTTCAAAAGAAGTATTAAAAAATCCGTACTAAATCATCCAAAAAATCAATGTATCGTATTATACAAGGCGTTTCGAAAGGATTGGTAGAAACTGAAAAATAATTGGGAACTCAGTAAAAAATCGCCTTCCTTGATTGAGATGAAGTTGAAGAAAAAAATTATAGAAATTTTTTTTTAGACTATATCCAAAGAAATTTTATGTCCGACTTTCATAGAGGGCGCTAGTTGCACGGTTCGTACTTATGGTTTTGAACATAACTTTAATATTGTATTCATTAAGCAAAATTTCCAGTGGCGGCTTGTCCTATGAGGCAGGTGAGGCAGTGCCTCACCAAATAAATTACGGAATCACAGATATCAAGCGAATTAATCCAATATTTTATTAATCAATTAATAATTGATTAACGTCATTTTGAAATAAGTTTGTCACACGTTTTTTATCATTATTCCGAAATTTAATTCGATATTTAGGATGAAATACCACAATTTAAATCTATGGGAGATGATTACCCTTCAGTAGGGTCCTGTAGCGGTCTTAGAAGAACAGAAGATTTGAAAATCATCACTTGGAACGCCAGACCTGGTTTGAAACACCCTCCTGGCCCAAGAACAAGAATTCCGTATTTTGTATCTGAATATTGAAGGTATTTATTCGAATAGTTTTAAGTTTGAATTTTGTAAAAACGGCGAGGCAGGGTTTTTTCTACTGAGGTTTTTCCCTGTGCTCTGGTATCATACGACAGAATAGTATGGTACCTCGTTTTGCATCAACCTCAGCTAGGGACTTTTTTGTTTTATGTATTGTATTTTGTTAGCTCTCAATTCAAAAGAATATATATATTAATCAATTTAATCATCTCATTATGTTTTTCTGTCTCAATTTTTTTATACGATACTGCACTCGTCTCCCATAATATCCGAGCTCAATCTCAAGCCAGGTACAGACGTCTGTAACATTACCCGTTACAAACGTTACAAAGAATGCACACAAATCGGACCGTAACGTAACACGTTACAGGCGTTAAGGTCCGATTTTTGTACTTTCATCTCACTTCCTCTTCAAGGCGTAAACGGTGAGGAGGCTTGCCTCACGCGCTTCCTTGTCTAGCGCGTTATTCACATCGACGTGACGAAATCATGAACCTCCCCTCGTTGTTTATCTACTGCGGCTTCTAAGGTGAATTTGAGGCTAGCCTCGTAGTAACAACTTTTAGAACATTTGAAGCGTTTTATCTTAGAAACGGTGCCTCGTAGGAAAAAAGTATCGATACATTTTTTGAAGATAATTTTAACATCTACATTTTTGTCTTAATTACTTTTTTCATAAAACTCGCCGTTTTGCTGAAAATCGCGAAAAACTCATTTTTCGACCTTTGAACTTGAATAAATTTTTTTCCATCCACGGGAATGATTGGGAACTTTTATATATAATTATTATTATGTTTTGAACAATTTTACCGATTTTCAGCTTGTTGGGATTTTATGTAACTTCACCCTCATTTTTTGGTCTGGATTGACCGGACTATCTACCCTCAATCCGCGACCGTTTCGTTCATCGGCAAACCGCACATATTCGGGTTAATCGGGAAGCGGAAAATAGCGAAATTTCACTTTGGTTTGGGTTTATTGGGTTTGCGCCGTTCGTGGTACTACGTTTGCTGGTAGGTTTGTTTCCTTAGTAGTGTTGTGTGAATTCTTTCCACAAGAATTTTCATTTTGCTCATTGACTTCAGTTATGGCTACCAGAAGGCGAAATGCCTTTAGCAGAACAAGTGATTTGTCTCAAATTCCCAAAATAGATGCAGTACTAGTGATATTGCAGATTTTTCAATAAAGCAGAAACAGTAAAATTCAAGAAGTTATACGACCTATTCCAAATCTTGTGACTATCGGTGCGGTAGGAAAATCGAATCGGAGGTTTCAAAATGAGAGTACTAGTCGCCTATTGGCAGTGTAACTCTAATCAAATTATTTTTTGGCAGTGTTAATAATACGTATTCCGATAGGGTTTAGTGAAAAACTGGTTAAAGCGACTTGAAAAACTTCTCTCAGGGCAATTACCACACAATAAAACGCTAGAATCATTGAAGCATTAATACCGAAGGATTTTTCAAGTGAAGATAAAATTAAAATTGTCCGTATAATAGCCATAATAAAATGAAGATTTGTATTGGATTCAAAAATCCAAATTATTAGTGATGATTTTTTTCAGTTGATAATGATAAATATGCAGCTGACAAAAAAGAGGTTATAAGATTAATATTTTTTTTGATGTGCCTCATCACTTTATTCTGTCACAAGCCGCCACTGAAAATTTCAAGTGAACTGAATACACCAAAAAGGTATTCTTGGTATAACTCGATATTGTGTACCGTTTTTCAGTTTTTCATGTCAAACTGAAAATACCATTGCCTCGTAAAATTCGCTCAGCATTCGGAGCCTGTATAAAACAAACAACACTTTGAGTCCTAGGCCCCCATACATGATCATAAAATTGTTATTTGTTTCATACTGAGGCCTCTAAACTCTAATAGCTCAGTGCTCATACAATTCAATTTAGAAAAACGTTACGAAAAATTAAAGCCCTCAGTCCCATTTTTTAATATTTTCATTTTATCGAGGGGTTTTCATTTATGCGATAAAAATATTTAGATTCGCAGAATGCTCACAAATTAATAATAATAATAATAATAATTGATAACTTCATCAAAGCTTTATATCACAACCGGTTATTGCTTCAAAATTTTCGAATCGAAATGCGGTACACAGTATCCAGTTTTACCAAGAGTACTTTTTCGGTGTAAAATTGAATAATATGTGAGTTCACTTGAAAATTTTCCTAATTGATTTAATTCTAAAGAAGTGTGACTAGCGCCCTCTATGAGAGGAACACATGAAAATGAATTCATTGGATGTATGAGCTTCCAAAACAAATTCGTAGTAAATTTCATTACAATGTTGCCAGTAGTTTCATAAAAATCGTGAAAGATCTAATTTTCATTGAACAAACCCCAATTTTGTTTCTGTTTTTCATCTATCCTAGAGGCGAAAGCACCATTTTTAAAACACTTTGTTTCAAAATATGGGATAAATATCAATAGCGTTGTTTGGTCAATTGATGGAATATTTTGCATAGTATAAAGATTTGGTGTGCACTAACCCTTAAATTTTTCAGAATGCATTTTACACACTAACAGCCCCTCATCATAAACCGCCCAGCATGGATTTGGCCTCCCACTACTCAGCAACCATTCCCCACCCAAAACATACCAAATTGATATCCAGAGCTCTTTTTCAAGAGCAGCAGCTACCAAAGAGCAAATCTTTCTCAAGCAAGTCAAAACAAAAGAAACACTTCCAAATTCCGCTGCAGAAGTGTCATAGTTTTAAATTTCAAACGGCAGAAAGTTACTTCCAACCGATCAAAAGCCTTCACGAGGAAAACTTAATGAAGAACGGTTACGTCTCGGACTACGCAGACACAAATCGAGTGGTCAGGTCTAACAATAAAAGGGAGAAACACAAACAAAAAACCAACGGACCCCTGGTAGTCATGCGGCAAAATGACTATCAGGACAGTCTCAACTTCCAAGAAAATGTGCAGAGCTCAGTCCATTTGCAATATCCACAGCCTGGATTGAACTCTCCCCTTAAACCACAGACTGGTAGACCCAACGGTCTTGTATATGCAGATTTGGATATGCCAAAACCGGGCAGAAAGATCTCTAGTGCTAACTTATCAAAGTCGAAACAGCAAAAAAATAAACCAAAGACTGAATATGCCACTTTACAGTTCAATGACGTTGGTCAAGAGATCGATGTTTAACCAGATGTTGAATAATTGTTTTTACGATATTTTTAAGGTTAGTATCAATTTCCAATGATATTATTCAGTATTATTCATTTTTATCACGAACACGCTGCTCAAAGATGGGAATGCATAATTTTTTGCTCATTAGTAATACCATTGAGTTTAAATATAATACACATACAGTCCGTTGAGCCGTCGGTTGGCCATGACAATTTGGCATATTCCACTGTGTATATTAAAGTTTTAGGTTATGTTGTTTATTTTCTTGTCAGATTGATACGCAATGTTTTCAATTTAACATAGAGTACGCTGATAACTCCAAAGATATTGTAGAATATCTTTGGATAACTTGGAAGCTCATCAGACGTGGCCGGGTACATTCGGCAACGTTGACTTTATTTTACGTTATGACAGCAAATACTGCCAACTTCAGATAAATAAACAAGCGCCTACTATGCGCTCAAAGTTTCGTGAACGGACTTTATATTATGTAATAGGGGAATGAATAATTAAGAAAAGTCCTGAGCAGGAACTTTGGAGTTCTCGTTCATTGTTGGAGCAATGAGGCGATTACCTCAAAATTTTGAATAGGACTTGAGATTGATACTTAATATATAAATGAAAAATTTCATCGCGGTCGGAATAATACTCTGGCAGTTATTCGAAAACTGAAATACTTGACCATTAAAAAAAATTACATTCTATGGTTCTGCTGATGCGATCCTTGCATGAATATTCCGTATATTAATCTTCATCCATAAAACAAATTTCACTCTAATCGGATATCTTGTTATGGAAATATGTCTAGGTTCCTTTTTTCCAATGTTTCAATTGAATTTTCTATCTATCTATCTAATTTTGCATAAATATTCATAATATCAATCTCCATTTATAAAATAAATTTCACTCGAATCGGACATCTTGTTATGAAAATATTTTTTTATTTTTTATTCAGCCCTTCTGCCTGTGTTCGCTTCTCGAGCGCTCGTTCTACTAAACGAGTGCTATTTCGATTTGCCCGATTCCGAATGTCTGTTATTTTCGAATTTTTAGTCGAAAATGGTCTCAAACGTTAGGGTTCGACTCCCTGACGAAGAATTCGTGGTCAAATTCAATTATGTCCGTGAAGCCGTCCGTCCGTTCGTTAGCACGATAACTTTCGAAATGATTGTCCTAGAGATTTTCAGAGTGAATTCATACAGTGTGTTCCATAAAATATTACTATCCAAAATTTTTGTTCCACAATATTTCAGACAAAACGAAACCAATCGAATAAAATGTTTTGGCCACATGCAAGATCATCATAATAAGCGTCATGCAAAATTTGGTGGCCATGAAATAAATTCAATTGGAATATTGAAGAGGAGAAACTTCATATTTACTTGACAAGGTATCCGATTCAAGTGAAATTTATTTTGTGAATGAAGATTGATATACTGAATGTCTTGCAAAATTCGAGAGGATCGCATTATCAGAACCATAGAATTTAATTTTTTCAATCCTCAACTCCCTACATATTTCAGTTTTTTTTATATTTAGTATCAGTCTCAAGTCCTATACAAAATTTTGAGGTAATAGCCTCATTGCTCCACTAATTAACGGACGCTCAAAAGCACTTGCCCAGGATTTTCTTAAATTTTTATGTACACTTGAAATTCCGTTTCAATTTCAATAAAGTAGATGCTCCTCGAGCTCTTCAGAATTTGAGAGGTATAATAATTGAAGGAATGTGCTGCTAAATGCATTGTTGAGCTGTTATGATAGCAGCTCAAGTAAACGGTGTATGTAATTGATTGTGACATTGCAGACCAGGGGCCTATTGCACCAAAATACTTTGCAACTTTTCACTTTGCACTTTGCATTCTGACAATTTCAAAAGTGAAAAATTAATTATATTGCACAACATTTCTTCCAATATTTAATTTCTGTGAAGTGATTCTCACTTTGCACTTCACTTTTCACATTGCATTTTTCAATTATGAATGCTTTTCGTGCAATATAATTCATTTAAAAGGTGAAAAGTGCAAAGTGAAAAAGTTGCAAAGTATTTGGTGCAATAGGCCCCTGATATGTTCAATACTTACACTATACAGGGTGAGTCTTTGACTTGTACATATATTTAACCGTAGATTCCTGAGGTCAAAAAGAACACTTTTTTCCTCTACCATTTTTTCCGATTCGGCCTGGATAAAAAGATACAGGCTGTTGAAAATCCATGAAAAGCATATATTTTAGTAATATCTCGCAAACGATTCCTTCAAATGAAATGATTTTTGAAACATAGTTTTTCATGACTATGATTAATCTTTCCCGACTACAAAATTCCGAATACTTCGATGTTGAAAGAAAAAAAAATCTCAGAAATTCGAAAATTGGGTACTTTGGCTGAATGCAACTCTGTCGAAAATATTCACAGAATTCAATTTTCCCCATGTGGTCACTTTGACAAATTTCAAAAATAATTCGAGAATTTGTTATCTGGAATGATGAATGGTAAGAGAACTAGCGGATGGGGTTGCAATGAATAAGCTCACCTCTATACTTCTTCAGTGTAAATCCTTATCTATTCAAGCAAATTTCCACACCACTTTCGAAGTAGCTTTTGCAATTTTGTTTCGTTGAGCTTTGACATACGTTGATCCAAATTTACATTACGTTAGAATACGTTTATTTCTCATTTATTCATCATATTTATTACTACTAAAATGACCTTAATAAGATATTATTCATGATATCGTATGATTTGAAAAACAACTAACCACAGAACACCGATGTCAAATAATCTAGTGTCACGTCTGTGACATTCACCATGCGGACCACAGAACATAAATATGCGGACACCCCTTGAAATTCAATCGCCCCAACTGGTGTTTATGAACGTGAAATGTCATGCGTGTTATGGTTGAGTTGTTGTTTTGAAACTCTTGCACGGAAGATTTCAAAGATATTGGAAATGAATGCTATAGCTAGAATAGGTGGTTTAAAAGTTAATCCGATATAATCAAAAATGAAGTATACATCAAGAAGAGATTATTCTGCTTTTCATCACTAGCAAAATTTGGGATGAATCAATCATTGCATTAGAAAATATACAACTGGTATTGAAAAAGTGAGTTCATATTTCTTTCTTTAATACAGCAGCTTATTTGAAAATTTCGAATGGTATATCTACTCGTTCTTTTGATACAATAGCTTATTTCAAAGGTTTGAATGCTATATCTCGTACTTGCAAAAATTCAGTGGTTAGTTTACCAGTGGCGGCTTAGCTCATTCTGAAAACAAAAAAGGGCTATATCTTCTTATTTAGGCCGAATCGGAAAAAATGGTAGAGGAAAAAAGTTTTTCTTTCGACCCCAGGAATATACGGTTAAATAATGTACAAGTCAAAGACTCACCCTGTATAATAATAATACTTAGTCTAAGGTTCAATACAATTCAGGCCTAAAAGACATTGAGTTGATAGAATATGTATATTTTTCTTTGCGCTTGTCTGTAATACTTCCCTTGGGAGACAAGCAAGTCTTCCCTGAAGGTTTACTCAACAAGAATAAGAAAAGCGGTTCTTTTATCAAAAAAAATTTCTTTATTCATATACACTGAGCCACTACCGACAAGAGTTTTTGGCATCAATATAAGTTTCGTTGAAACTTCTTGTTCCCAATTGAAACTGTCCAACTAATTTAAGATTGTTTACCAGAAACTTAATAAGTAGTTTGACGCAATAAGCTATAAATTCAAGTTGCATTGAAGATGGGATCATGTGCGACGGTTTCATAGCTTTTGCCTACTCACCTCTAATAGATTTCGAACAAATACATCGATTGAGTTTCTATCGAGCATTCAAATGTTTTCATGGATGTAGCCAATGTGTCAAGAAGTATGCACATTATCTTAGAGATTGAAAATAATACGAATAACCATTACTCAACAGCCCAAGTAAATGGCAGTTTCAGTGATCTTTTTGATGGAAACTCCTCAGGGTGCATTTGTGGGCTGTGTCCTTGTTTGATACATATGAATGCCATTGCTTCGGAAAAAGTAATATAATATGCTGACGATACTGTGCCTCAGTTCAATATGGATACCTTGAATACTACTTGAAAAAAGCAGAAATAGGAATTGATAGGTTTCTTTCGTGGCAACCCCTCTGCCAGATACTCTCAAAACTTCAATTAATTGCATTAACAGTTTCGTTATAATGTCGATACTGGGAGATATCATATTATCGTTCTCTAATTAATATAATATAAATTTCAGCATTTATGCTATAACCGAAAGTATACTCCGTTCACGAAAGGTTGAGCCGTCGGTTGGCCATGTAAATTTGGCATATTCCACTGTGTATATTAAAATTTTAGGTTATGTTCTTTATTTTCTTGTCAGATTGATACGCAATGTTGTCAATATTGCATAGAGTTCTCTGATAACTCTTAAGCTCGTCGGACGAAGCCGGGTACATTCGGCAACGTTGACTTCATTTTACTTTATGACAGTAAATAAAGAAACGCCTACTATGTGCTCAACTTTCGTGAACGGACTATACAAATAAAATTAATTACAGTTTTAGGGTGACTTGTAAAGAGAACCGTACTAAGTGTTTTCCAATAGACGACATGATTTACTAATAATATTATCACAAATAATATAAACACTAAGTTTATACCAAGAAGAACTTTACGAGGCAATTGTATAAGCATGTATTTCCTTATTATCTGCCAAAGCCACCGTAGGACATCTATAGTGCGCGTCAAAATTATGTAACAAATTAATTTTCTCAAAGGAAAAATTATCGGCAACAAAATCCTGAAACAGGTCAATTTTTGTTTCACATTGACCAAATTTTTATGCATTTTTGAAGGATTTTTGTTGCACCCTGTGCCATCCCCATCAACCCTCTACATTTTTTTAATAGGGAAAGTGGGTCATGTGGTACTTTTTTGCCAAAATCTATTTCACAGGTGTATAGGAAATTTTCAAGAAAAAAAAATTTTTTTTAAACTTAGTTCGAAGAGTTTTTCAGTATGTGCACTTTGTTATGACTCATTTACTTTGAGACGAGATGGTACCTGATGAAATTTATTGATCTGAGGTCGTACCTACTTAAGTACTTCGTACGTAGGTAATTTATGTCCACAGCTTCTTCCTTACACTAACCAAGAAACCGCTTTGAATAGTAAAAATATGTATCTTTCAACTAATAATTCTCAAAATTTGTTTTAGACCAACGGCCGCACGAGAACTAGCGATACCTATATTTACTGAGGTAATGAAAATGTAGTCAGACAAAATAACACTGTAGGGTCATTCATAACTGACCGATTAGTTATTATTTATGAAAGAAAAAGAGATAAATATACGTAATGAATTTGATTTTGATTTTTTGGATCGAGATATTTGTCACATTTCAGTAATTCGTCAAAAAATATGTATATTGCAATTTGAGTCACGTGTCTATTATCAGGGTTTGTTAATGGACATCATCAGTTAATAAGAAGATGTCACATAACTCGTAATCTTCAGAGAGCCTAGAAACTTGAAATTGTCGACATGCTGACCCGATTTAAAAGGTATTAGTGTCTGGAATAATATCGATTGGAAATTCATTTATCAAATATTTTTATAACTTTTAATCCAACTGACTTAAAATTAAAAGTAACATAATCTAGTAACTCAAACAAAATTTTCATTAAAAATAAGATATATTTTTTAAAAACCCTTCAACATATTCTAATGAAATTATCAACTCTGTAGTAAAGTGATAAGGAGTTTTTGTTCGAAAATTGGTTGGTCAGCCAAAAAGTTATAAATGATCAACATCCATATAGGCAAAAAGGTAAATAATTTACGTATATTTTGAAGTTTCATGAGTTATTTTATTATCATGATGTTATTTACAAATATTAAAAATTCGATGATCCATTGTGCACCTTATGTGAATTGACTACGGTACTCAGCCTACAGTTTTTCTTCCAGTACTGGGTAACCTAGTTTCAGGAGCTTTGTATTCTTCATCCCTTATAAGTTCTCTTCTCTTTCCTTCCTGAATTATAAGTTCTTCACTCAGGCATTCTTTCCGTTATTTACGGATGGACAGATGATATGCATTCATCGTTTACGGTATCACCTAGTCTCATCAAATGTTTGCTGAGACGGCGGTGACCCGTGAGAAACCCTGTGAGAAAGTGCAGTCTATTCTTGTTGAATTCCATGGAAGTTTGGAATCTTCTCATATTGACGATCTGAGAAGTTGTTATATACCTGAAAGGTTCTGCCCGAGTGCCTTCCTGTCTGCCTCCTCCTTTCTCGTGAATTTCTTTTAATAGTTATTTTTCTTCATGACACAAAGGGTTCACGGCCTATAAGAAGAGTAGTTGACCCCTTTCTGGCGAGATGATCGACCTCCTCGTTTTCCTTGATTCCTGTATGTCCTGGATACATATCAAGGAAACTTTCATAGTTCATATAGTTTGCCCAGGCAACACCATCTTTGAATCAATGATGCTAGGGAACAACTCTTCAATAACAGTCGGATTGCTCGGGTTTATGGCTTCCGGAATCCTTTTTCCATATTGAACTGAACGCATCTTTCAATTACGTGTGGTTTCACTTAAAATGCGCCCGTATAGTGTGCGCAGTTATGGAACAAATTCATTTTCTCAGAAGAAAAATATTTTGCAATAAAATTCCGAATCAGGTCAATTTTTGTACCACTTCACCAATTTTTTATGCATTTTTGAAGGATTTTTGTTACATCCTGGGCCATCCCTATCAACCCCCTCTAAATTTTTTGAAAAGGGAAAGTGGGTCATTTGGTACTTTTTTGGCAAGGTCTTTGTATCTTCTTTGCAGGCGTGCAGAAATTTTCAAGAAATATCTTTTCAGAATATGCACTTCATTATGGCTCATTTACGATGGTACCTGATAAAATTTGTCAACGAATGAAAGTCGACTATTACAGTTTTATTCATGCACAACTTTAACCACTTTAAACCCCCTCACGTGACAAACTAGAATGTGTGAAAGAAATTACATTGTCAGAAATCCATTTTTGAATTTAAACATTTCATCGAAAAGTTTCAATTCCAGTAAAATTTCGAAATTTCTGCACGCCTCTGAAGAAGATACAAAGATCTTAAGATCTTAAAGTACCACATGATCCACTTTCCCTATTTAAAAAAAGAGAGGGATGGTGGGGATGGCACAGGGTGCAACGAAAGTCCTTCAAAAATGCATAAAAATTTGGTAAAAGTGAAACAAAACCTGTTTCGGGATTTTGTTGAGAAAATTAATTTGTTCCATTATTTTGATGAGCACTGTATACACCCATCGGTTCCGAGTAGGATCTGGTTCTGGCCCAAATACACCCTCTCCGCTCACAGAGTCTTTTTGAAACCACCAGTGTTGCATTTTATTATGTTAATTTATAAATTTCGTCGTTTATCATGTTAAAATTTCATCTTAAAGGAGGTTTGTAGGTGTGATTTGTATGACCATGCCGGCTCATTAGTGTTATTTCCTGTGCCCTCCATAGATATTCTGAGAGTGAAATCCGTAACTATTTGATTCAGACTCAACAACATACAGCATAAAATCAATCAACTCAATCAGAAAACATTGAGTTTAACTCAATTCTATGAAAATTTACATATTTGGAGAAAATATGATATGTTCATACTCCATTTTGTATTCAGACACCATGAAATTTTACCATCAATATAAAAAATTGTTTACAGCAATTGCAAAGAACTTTTCATGCGTTTAATTTTTCGAGATAGCTGTTATCAGAACTGTGGTAAAAAAATTGTTGTAGTTTTCAAGTCTGTAAGTTTGAACAGGAAAATTCAATCCGTGAAATAATAAAATGAGAAACCTGCATATTTGAGTACAAATAATTTATTTCCCATTATGTAAAAGCGAGCGCTTTAACCATATTCGTCAATTGGCGTTATAGTATTGCCAAAACTTTAGGTATTTTACACTAGACAAGCTCTCAATCATCTTTCAGAACATATACAATTCGAAAGATTCTCAAATTTATATCATTATTAATTATCTGTATTCTTTAATAATTAAATTAATATCAAATTTTCACTTTCAGCCTTTTTATGCAACCGACGGAGATTTAGTGTACGCTGATTTGGACGACCAATATGGCCCTATAAACTACAAAGCTGCCTCGATTTATGCCGCCATGAAGAGGAATAAGAACAACAATCGACTGGAAGAAGCCGACAACAAAACGATGCCTCCAAACTATAATGACCTTTTATAAAAATACTTCTCAAAAAAAATAATGTTAGCTAGTAGATTTTTCCATGAAAATTTCGTATTTAATTGTTCATCATTATAAATCAAAATTGTTAAAAATGTCGTACATATCTTTGTGGGTTCTTCATATTTTCACACCATTATAAATTTAATTTTTTAAGATAACTTTTGTTCGCGTGAATAAATTTGAGAATTTTAACAATTGAAAATGTTGGAAAATATTGAACCATCAATATAACCTCATCGATTAGTTAATACTCGATATCCGTAATTCAATACTCATCAATTTCACGTTCGATGTTAAATAGGCTATAGGCATATTAGCCAAGTACGAAAGTACTTTGATACTATATGTACAGAATTAGCCAAATTTGTAACTGTTGAATGGAAACTTCGATTTCTGACAAAGATAGACAAAAACTGCTGTCGTTGTCTATGGGCCATTTTCTATGTTAAACGCAAAGGCGAAAATTGCACGTGAATATTCACGTTCGTTCATAGTCACCTGACCTGAGGCCTATTGCACCAAATACTTTGCAACTTTTCACTTTGCACTTTTCACTTTTCAAATGAATAATGTTACACGAAACGCATTCATAATTGAGAAGTGCATTGTGGAAATGCAAGTGCAAAGTGAAAAACACTTCGCAAAAATCAAATCTAACGCATCCTGTTCCGGTAGATCAAGTGGAAATGTGTATTCCCAATATGAGATTGATTAGTCCCATTTTGAATGTGTTTATTCTTGATTCGATTGTGTTTACCATTTTGAAGTTGCTTATTCTCATTTTGAATTTGTTTAATCCCAATTCGATTGTGTTGACCATTTTGAAGTTGCTTAATGTCATTTTGAATTTGTTTAATCCCAATATGAATGTGATTAGTCTCAATTTGAAGTTGAAATGGTATAGAAAATGTGCAGTTTCAAAATAGTGCTCTAACTTTCTTTCTGGAGAAAATTTTCTTTTCCTGTGAAACCATCATTTGATGAACTTTTTGCGTAGAATCTTATGACGTTAACTATGTTCTCCGCTAATTGACATTTCAAGAATATATAATATAATATTTTCAGAAATATATCATCATCGGAAGCAAAAATATATATGGTGTCTGATTTGAATAGAAAGAAATCATACGAAAATCTGATATGTCGATTGGCGAAAAACATGATTGATGTTAGTGGGTTTTGCGATAATAAAACATTTTCTTCAGAAGAAAAGGTACATCAATATTTCAAAAATGCACATTTTCGAGAAACTCCCGGTAACTATGAAACGTTCACATCAAGATATGCCCTTGAGTTTTCCATAAAAAATTACGCACAGACACCAACATGAGTTTATTTCTATCTTTGTTAGAAAAATTGAAATGTGATATTACGCCCAGCCTCTACATAGCTGAAATTTAAAATAGATTAAATTTCTTAAATATTCACAATATTACAAATGGTTTCCAAACTGAAGGGAATTAGAGTTGATTATTGAAGTGCCGTTTTTGTTTCCCATAAAAAATATCGATCAAGGAAAATGTAGAAAGAAGGCTTATTGTGATACTAGTTTGCACTATGTTGGTTCAATAATTTTCATCCGTGTAATCATAAGATTTGACATTTTTGCATAGTAATTTTGAGGCAGGAGTTTGAAATCTGTCTACTTGAAGCCTAACAAAATTCTCAAATTTTCTTCACCCATGTACAGATAGAACCTCAGATGAACGAAACGTTAGAAAATACTTATTTCAGTTTTCAAATACATCGAATTATAGTTTACGACAAAATCGGAATTCATTGGATTTTAAAAGTAGATTTTTCTTCCTTTTAATAGATACCTAGTAAGAATTACAAGATTCGTTTAATAATGAATATTGATGCAGACATTTTATTTGTATTACTGTTTTCTGCTATTGAAGATAGGTATCACAGCAGTTTATTCCTCAAAATAATAAACATACCTTATGTTTATTACTTTGAGGTTTTTGCTCATTTTGTCTTTCGTACGGAGAAAGATGAAATTGAGGATTCAATTGACATTCATCTAGGGTTTTATCTTTAGCTTTAGAGTGTATTTTTAATATTATAATTTCACCAAAGTAATTAATTTGCCAAAATTTATTTTTAATAAGAATGAATCATTTGTAACACAATATTTCTCAATAAATCAATGAAGTGTTTACTATTATATCTAATTTGTTGATTATTCATAGCTGTAACCTTAAATAACTCAAACATATTTTATATATAGATATATATTTGTAGGTACGAAAAAATTATTATTCAAATCGACAAATTTGAGTGAGTCGCTCGTGAGAACTGTGTTTTCTTGACTTGAATAATATATTTCAGATCTGTGCCAAAAATGGTGAAATGTGACGTCCATAAACATAATTCAAGAATTTTGGTGTGGTGCTGGGAGTTTTGGACTTTTTTATTGATAATAGTCGACATATTTCTGCATTTGTATAGTTATATTAACTAAACCATTATAACTGTACCATCTTGTAGATATGTAAATTTCGAAGTTTTAGTTCTCACATTGCTATTCAATAAAGATCGTATCTAAAATATTGACAATTTGTTCTACAATACTATACTGATTTTATATAAAAAAAAGCCTTCGTCCATGCAGTGGAATCAAGGGCGGCCAAATATATGGGGCGGCCATTTATTTTGATTTTGAACAAATAGTTTCTAGAGTTCCCTAAAATTTATTTTGCTTATGGTTATGTGTTTCATTGGTAAATGAACATACGGTAACCTGAGCTAGAACTACCCTAGGCGAGTCCATCTATGATAGGTCTAATCAATTTCATAACCGAGATACAGGATGGTTCATGTATTGACCAAAAATTTCAAAGTCTCATAACTTTTGAACCAATCAGTATAGTGTGTTGATATTTGGAACGTATGTTTCACTTCCACAGGTCGATATTTTTGAATCCGGAAAAAATTCCAGGTCCGTATTAGAAAAATATGGGACTCCTTCCAAGCTATGATTCAGCACTTTGTATATGAGAATTTTGGAATTTGATTGAGATATTCGAAAAGAGAAAAAAAATTTCCGAATGAAAATTCTGTCTGGCCGTGAACACGATAACGTTCGAACGGATTAAGTTAAGGTTCTGAAATTTTGAGAGATGGTTTCCAAATTTCGCGGTTTGTTTGTCCCGTTAACTAACTAGTTAACGGGACAAATCGGTTCAGTTGTTTCCGAGTTATTGACATTTAAAATTTTTATTATTTTCCAGATTTTTCGAAATCACAGCTGCAGAATTTCGTGAGGAACATGCCATTAGATTAAAAAAAAAAAATTCGTGTCTACGTGATAAACCGATACATTTCTGGTCGCTATAAATCTCGAACGAAACGTGTCACGAAATACGAATATGGGTTAAATATAAGATAGAGAATGAAACCTAAAAATATATCACGATAGTGTTATTGGTTGGCCGCTAAACTTTCACCTGTCCCCCACAGGTTCTAAGTTGGGTTGCACTATTGAAATTTTTTGACTTTCTTCTATATTTCGAATTGCTAACGTGCTTGACCGTAGGGAAACAGCGTGCTATCGTGTTGACCAAATTTCTGTATTTTTCGATTTTTTGGCCGGGAGTGGTCTCAGCCGACTGACTGTTGAGGAATCAGAGGTCAAAAAATTTTTAAAAAGCACTGACGTGAAATCAGAAGCTTGTTCATATTTGGCGTTTTCGGAAACTTACTCGATCACTAACCCGGGTTACAAATTGACAGCAATTGAACTGTTTATCCGTCAATTTGTAACCCGAGTTAGTGATCGAGTAGGTTTACGAAAACGCCAATAGAGAAAACGATCCCTCCAATTTGAATATCATATCGTGATTGCTATTGATTTTATTCTGTCAATTCATAAAATCATCTTTTCTTTTCAAATCTTGAATCAACCTTGAAAATTTCTAGTTTTGAAGTTGTTTCTTTCGAAAGTCATCTTGTTTTCGGTGGGCCGCAGGCCTAGATAACTTTCGGACGAAACAACTTTAAATCTTCAAGGTAGGTTCAAGATTTGATAAGGAAAGTTGAATTCATGAATGAATAGAATTAAATCAGTAGCAATCAGTGTAAGGTAACATAAGAGTCTATGGTGCAGATGTCAGAGGGTGGAGGCATCAGACAAATATTTCTGGAAAAGTATCGGAGTTATTCCTCCCCTGAAATATATTTTTTTCAGTTTTATCCTAACAATTAAACGGTGTATCACTAAAGACATATTAAAAAAGGTATTTTTCTAGAGAAAATCATATTTTTTATGTCTTTGGGGAGGCACATGATGATTCTGCACGCGGGCGGCCAACATCCTAGGATCGGCCCTGGGCACCAGCACAGCCGTCTATATACTTTAGACGGCTGTGGCACCAGCATGGATTTGAGGTTGAGGTCATCCGAGAATTCTATACCTATCTGGCAATCTGCATGTGTACCTAAATCGAAATTTTTCCGAATTGAAGATGGCAATATCAGAAAACATTTATCTAATATCGTATCTTAGAATTGTTTGTAGAATAAAAAATCATGATAATTTGATCGACTGAATCGAGAAATGATGAAAATGGGAAGGACTTATACTTAACGCAAATGAAATTATTCATTCATCACAGTCAACGTGATCAAATTGTTGCAGAGTATGAACTTATGTAATGGGATAATCCTGACCACTGAGAATAAAATAAACAATAGACAGCGTAATAAATAATAAACTAGAGAGGCTTTCGGCATAGTGGTAATGTGCTCTACTCACCAGGCCCGCCGCTAGCTGTCTGAGGAGCGCCTGCGGGCCGCGTGCAAATACTGTTATGCCGCTGCCAATAGGGGGGGTAGTGTCAAGTTTTAGCGCTAGCGCTTAATATGGTGAGTCTTCTCTAGAAAGGGCACCTGCGGAACTTCGGAGGGCGGCAGTGCCCCCTGAAAGAAACACTGCAGTGAATTCACTGAATTCCGTGGATATACGGAAATTATCGATGTTGGCCGCCTGTCCTCCCGATCCTGCAGAGAAAAAGTCTCTCTAAGGTTTGGGGAGACCTTGCCGCCCCCAATGTTGAACGGAGTTGGAGAAATTTCAAAGCAGTTCGAAAGTTTCGATCGCAAATGGCAAAATTTCCATGTTCCTATGACAGTTGGCAAAATTTTAAAGCAGTTGGAGTTGAACAACCGCCCCCTCCTTTTTTTTGTCCCCCGCAGTGTCGATCCCGCAGTTTCTTGTATGTATTCACGGTGAGTCGTAGTAGAAATGGAAGAAAAATTAATTGAAGCAGTGCCAATTCGGCAAGTTTTGTACGATACAAGCCATGTAGACTATATAAGGACAAAACTAAAAACTGAATTGGTTACGTTTTAGCCGAAAATAATTTTCAAATTGTCCGTCGTTAAATTATCTGATTAAAGGAAATTCTCCGTGACTTTTTCCTCTTTTTAAGTATAAACTTCTCGATGATTTTCTTTTAGTCAGTTGAGAAGTAAAAAATATTATTTCGGACAAGAACTCATCTCCCGAATCAGATTCAGAATTGAAGTCAATAAAAAGAGCAGTAGATATTTCCATTTTGAGCCTGTAACCAACTGCGTTATAGCAATCACCAGCAAGTACTGCGATCGTATTTGCGCGGTTCCCGCGTTCGCAGCTAACCTCAAAATTCCGCCGTGACTCACGCTGCGTCACCTCACGAAGCTGCGAGTCATTTTGCGCCTTGCCAGAGCGGGTGTCCATTTGATTCAATGCAAACTTCTCCGGCCGAAAACGACGCGTCCCTTCCGAACGCTTCGATTTTTTCAAGTGCGCGTTTAATCTATCCCGTGTCTAAGGCCATGTTCATAGTGGAGCGGCGAGGAAAGCGATGAGAAGAGCGGCGAGCAAAGCACTGAGGTGATATCGAAAACAATGGATAAACCTGCAACTACAGATAGAAACTGTCGTGGTCTAACTTATTCCAAATTTTAACCTTAGTGGAAATTTCACGGTTTCTGAGATATTTATGGTTTTTGTATTTTTAGAAAATTTCCAAGTGCGATTAGTTTTTCTAGTGCCATTTCTACAAATGGAAAAATAATTATAAAAATTTTGAATTAAAAATCAAGTAGCTTGGTAGAAGTAATTTCTTTTTCGAATACTCGATAAATTTTTACTTGACTTGACATTGAGAAACTACTACTTGACTTGAACTTGACTTGATTTCAAGTCAAGCCAAGTCAAATAGCTTGAATATCAAGTCAAGTTGTGAATCTCTAATTATGATATTCATCTCCTTACCACGGACGCAATGAGAGTTTTTTTCTGCACACAGACTCTCTCATCTTGTAGCAAATTTATTGCCCTTTCCGAATATGTGGTCCAATTTGATGAGACTACTAGGAAAACTGAATAATGATCATTTTCGAGGAAAAGCTGAAAATCTTTTGTGAAATCACGAAATGCTTAATTGAGAATAACCGTCAACATTTCAACCATGTGTTACGTGACATTTTTTGTTGCAAATCGCCTTGAAGTTTGGCCACTTTAAAAGTAGACACCCTGTATACCCGATGAGATGGTTTTCTAGTAGTCAGTCAAATATAATTGTGAATAGGCAGCAAAATTGAATAAAACAAATTATAAATTAAATAGAAATCTTATAATTAAGTAATAAAAAAAACTTTTCAATCATCATCATCAGAAAACACATATTTCTTTTGAGCTGCAGCCCTAGCTGTTCGGCCAGTTGTCTTGGGAGGGGGTTTATATTCATCACTATCACTAATATCAAAGTCATCATCATCTGGCGTCAACTTTTTCCTTTTGGTTTTCTTTTTAGTAACAATCTCTTCTTCTGAATCGGACGTTTTCTTTCCTTTACCCTTTGCTGGGGCTTTTTTATTTTTTCCAAGAGATTCATCCTCCGAATTCAATTCTTTTTTCTTTGCCACTTTTTTCTGAGGTTTTGATTTGGCTAATTTCTCGCCAAAATCGCTGTCTGAATCAGAATCATATGTCTTTTTCTTTGCTTTTGTATTCTTGGGCATTTCATCAAATTCAATATCCGAGTCAGATTCAATAACAAGAGGTTTTTTTTGTGGCGCTGCTTTCTTCGGACCATCATTTACTTTTTTCTTCTTATTTTTAGTTTTATTTTCAGACTCACTTTCACTGCCACTGAAAGATTTTCTCTTTGATGTTACAGTATCACTACTTGTTTGGTTATTATCTGCTGGTTTTTTTCCAATCAAGCTGTCAAACATATCTTCAGAAGTTTCATGTCGAGGTAGTGGTGGTGTATCGCTTTCACTATCAGAATTGATTGCAATTTTATCAACTGGACCATCATTCTCTTTTACAGCCTCATTCTCATGCAATTCTACTTCGCTATCACTCTCTGAGTCTTCATTGAATTTTATTTTCTTTGTCGCATTTCTCTGACTCCTTGCTCTTTCTGGAGGCGTACAAACAGGATTGAATTCTATATCACTTTCTGAACCATCAATACTAATATCATCATCAGAATCCGCTTTCTTCTTCTTTTTGGGCGAACCATTAGCTGTAAAAAGATAAATCTTTCAAACATACATAAAAATGTTACAGTTTAATGAAGAGGGTGACAAGGAGGTTACTATATTCTGCTGATGGCAGCTTCGCCATACTTTTTCATAGACTACAGGGAAAGGAGATTCTTAACTTAACACCGAAAATATTGCAAATGCCCAAAATATGACAAATGAAATTCTTAATTGGTTAAGTTTTTGGCGGGGTAGTGGGTGTTTTTCTCCCAAACTCCAATATCAGAGTGGTATTTCCTGTCCAGCCTGTTGGCTTTCTTTCAAGCGTGATTTGAAAGCTGCCTAGCGCACATTTTCCCGAATGCCGTTACATCCGTCCTGATTATGATACCAGACTACAACTCTTGAACATCCCTAGATTTGCGAAAAGATGTGAGGAGGAAGATCTTATTATCACCTACCGAGCACTTCATGGATATGCTGACGATTGCGATCATTGTTCCCAAAAAAACAAAACCACCTGAGAGGCCACGAATGCAAGCATGCGAAGGAGAAATTAAGAACTACCAATTAGACTATAGATATAGAGTGTTTGAACGCTAGAAGAGATTGTTGCCTGATGTTGTTCGATCAATAGATCCAAGAACCGCTTCGATAGTTGGATATCAACACAATGACTTCATTGTCTGCTTCAAGTATCTACTACCAAAAGTAGCACTTGCCCCCGAGCTTTAAATGGAGCCTTAATACCAACTAAAATGAATACCTAAGCCTGCACCTCGATCATCGGCTGACATGGGGAAAACATATATAAGCAAAAAGAAAACATCTAGACTTGAAACTCAGAATGATCTACTGGTTTATTGGGAAAAAATCAAAATTGTACATCTAAACTAAACTAACTATACATTATACAAAGCGATTCTCATACCTATTTGGTCATAATATGGCGTTCAACTATGGGTTTTGTGCTAAACCCACAAGACGAAATATAATCCAGCGGTTCCAATCGAAAACACGATTGATAGCCGGTGCACCATGGTATGGCAAAACGAAAGACTTCATGCAGATCTTGAAATCAAATACATAAAAGATGTCATCAAATCCGCCTCCAAAAAATGCCAAGAACGATTACAGGGACACCCAAAAAACCTCACCCAGAACCTATACACCCGACAACAAGAGACTCAATAAACTATGTGAAACGAAAACCTTCCACAGCACCACAAGTTTAGTGTAAAATAAGTTGAAATGTCGCTGGACACTTTTATGTTTTTAATTTCATTGCATTTACTTTATACCATATATGAGTAGATTGCAAATTTTCAATAAAGGACAAAACAGTCCAGTAGGTTCTCCACTAGATGACATGACACTAGCATTTCATTCAACTCCACTACCATTAATGTATTCTGCTGTGCTGAGCCGTCAGGATACCGGAACGTATTCCGGTGCGCCCTTATGTCTGGAAATTTTTGGCACCCCTTCTTCTGAAACAGCCTACTGCTGGAACCTGCTGGCCATGGCCGTTCACCGCCTTGAAAAGAGGTCCGGGGCCCGTATTCTGGACAAGTGATCTTTCGATGCACACCGCGCAATGAAGTTCGTACCCCTTTGAAGGATCACTTGTCGAGAATACGGGGCCTGCACGGGCCTGAATGTATCTTGAATATTTCTATTCTGTACAATGTTTAATTTAATTTCTTTCTGCGTTTTGATTCCCTGTAGACTTATTAGTAAGCTGGCGTTACCATAGTGGTCGTTGAATATGCATCAACCTTCTGTGATGGGAATCACTGACTGTCAAATAAGTAATTCTGCAGCGATATGTTAATTGAACAAAAAAATTATTCGAATGTATTTTCTATTTAAAGAAGAAATTCAAAAAGCCAGTAGATATTATGAAAAAAAAAGATTATTCTATGATTATCATAAAAAAATAACCCAATAGGGATAATAAACAGTATGATTATTTCTAAACTTGAAAACGTAAAATGAATTAAATGTTGCCGAATGTATCCGGCCTCGTCCGACGAGCTTTCGGATTTAGATCAGAGAACTACGCGATTTATGCAACTTTTTCGTGATATTGACAACATTGCGTGTCAATCTGACAAAAAAATGAACAAAATAACCTAAAATTTCAATACACACAGTGGAATATGCCAAGTTTTCATTTCTTTGTGCTGTACCGAACGGAGTACAAGTAATATTTATTCAGCGATCTAAGCAGAAAAAAATATTTTTTTTCGTTGACTCAAAATAAAAGGTGAATTTAATGTGTACGATATCAAACATTAATGGCCCGTTTTAATGTTCGATTTATCCTTTTTTTATGTGAAGTTGTCATGGGCAACCGAACACAAAGCATTCAGAAGCAATAAATAATGTAATGTCATTCATTCATTCATCTTCTTTTACCCATGTCCATGTAGACATTGAACATTTCAACACTTAGCACTCATTCCCATTCACTAGAACTAGAACATACACAAACATCCATACCCGCACCCTGATTCGAACCCGGACCTCTAGCTTCGTAGGTACTTGTAGGCGCACGCCTTAGCCCCTACAGCCACCGAGGCGGTCTAATGTAATGTCAAAGCTCTACTGGAACATAGAAATGTATATTAGATCAAATGTACAGTGGCGGCAAGCGAAATGTGAACGATTTTTTTCCTATTGTAAATTTGACTTCATTAATATTATGTCCATGTATATCTATGGTTATACCATGCAGTGGTTGGCAACAAACGTCAAAATGAATCTAAATATCTAACGACAGAAGATTCAAATTTTACATTACAGATTTACTACTTGAATTGAATAAAAATATCATTATTTGAACAATGGAAACTAATGGTATTGTAAAATGAGAATTATCATTTTCATTAGTCAACATTATCGAGTCAAATGAAGAAAAAGTTCTGAAGCAAACATTATGTGACGAACAAAAACATTGTATTCTCAGAACGGATCAAGATATATCTGAAGATTCTGAAGTATTCAATGTTGGATGCTTTGCTTGAAGTGATTTTTATTCACATCTTGAAATCTTCTAGGAAATCAGTAATAATTATGATAATGTGTAAAGATTGACTTCAGAATATCCCATCAATGAAATAATCTTTGGAATTTTTCAGAATTCTAGCTGCGACTGAATATTTTATAAGCATATAAATTATAAACTGGTCGGACGGGGCCGGGTACATTCGGCAACGTCGACTTTATTTTACGTTATGACAGTAAATAAAGCAAAGACCTACTTAGTGCTCAATAATATCTGAACGTAGTATACACATATAAAAATAATCCAGTTGAATGAATATCTTGAGAGAATAGGATAACATAATATATCTTGACTCACCTTTCTTGAAGTTCAACTTAGTCTGTTTGAGAGTAGTTTGCTTGACCTTATTTTCAATTCCCTCGGGGGTCCCCAACTTCTGTTTCAGATTTTTTGAGGATTTCTGGATCAGTGCATCGAATTCATCTTCATCCTAATGAATTGCAGAACAGAATGAATTACATATTTTCGCAAGATGCACGCCAACTATATTTTTTCACACAGAAAAGTTTTATATTGTACAACCAAATTCAATTCTCAAACTAACAGTCACATAAGAAGATATTCTGAAAATAAACTCACCACTTTCTAAAATTTCCAATGAAATCATGAAAAAAGTTAAACTTGGATGAATATAACAAGATCGGTACAAGAATCAAAGTTTTTAGTTTAGTTCTATAATACTGAGAAAAACAATAAAATATAATACGCATGTATAACTCTATATTCATAAAAATCTCTAAAAACCATTAAATTTATTGCTAAAATATCAGTAGTGAAACTTTTTGGAATAATTAAGGTTTTATGCCTTCAGAAAAATCAGATTTTTAAACTTATCTACTTATCTATATTTTGTAGGTATAAATTTGTGAATCTTTCTGCAAATCTACATGGACATGTATAAGATAAGTATTTGAGTTACTTAACCATTTTCACCTTTTGTGGGTTTCTGACTGTTTGTTCCAACTAAATTGAAAAGTAATTTCCACCAACTATCTTAATCTACTTTCATTTCTGACATTACTTTTTATCGTCATATTCAGAAAAATATAGAATTTCAAGTACTTACACTTCCAGTACTTGCAATATTTTCTTTCTTCGTCCCTTTTTTAGTTTTATTCTCTTTCGATTTGATAGCAGCTTGAATCTTCTTCTTTATATCATCTGTGATTACAGGTGCGACTCTCTGAGCCATTGGAGATGGCATAGTTTCTTGGAGATTAATTCGTTTTTTACCCTGTAAAAATCAAACTGTCATTAGAAACTCAATGTTTTTAATATATTCAGTTCTTATTCACCTTTCCTGGCAGTACTATATTCTTCAGAAAGCATGAAAATAGAATTAAATATAAAATATAACTCCCTGAACCACATCTTCCAATTTGACAAACATTAACAAATTATGAGCGCATCCTCCTGACTACGAGAACGGTTTAATTTTTTATTTACCTGTATTGTCAAAATAAGTGGGACAGTTATGAGATTCCTAAATAGGTAATATTTTTCTACTGATATTATATCAACTCCTTATAAGATCATTCTTTATTTCATTGAAAGCTAGATTAGAGCTATTTTATTTTTTTCAGAAACAGAGTATTAGCAGCCTGATACATAATCAGATACGAATACTACAGGTGCTCCACCTACTTACTACGTTATTGCAATCAGACAACGGGATTCAGTTAGTTACAGCACGTGATTCATTAGACTATTCATCTGTGCAACTAGATGGAAGAATTATCTGTCTGATGCATTGTAAATCTTATCTTTCCGATGTGAATTTTCAAACCTGTATACGATTAATTCGTATATTTCATATTCATGCCATTCTCTGCAAGCGGGTCACAATTGCTATTAAAACATTTTTACCTAGCGAATCTATATTTTACGGTAAGTACTGTGCCGGCAAGCGAAATGAGAACGTTTTTTTTCCTATTGTTAATTGAGCTTTATTAATACGGGGTCTTTATAAATGATTCTAACATCGTAGGTGGCTTCGGAAATTTTTTATCTTATCGTTTCTTATGCAAAAGTCTACAAATCTATAATTCCAGGCACATTACTCAATTTCTTTCAGTATGACCAGTCTAAACTCATAGTTTCGTTTGTTTAAATTGAAGTTTACATCAGAATATAAATATTAATAGTAGTCCAACGCCATGTTTACTGTTATTATCATTTATAGACAATAATATAGAAATGATAATAAACTGTATGTATTATAATAATTATCGATATTTCGATTTATTTTTTCGATATCCTGATATGTTTTACCTGTCTTTTGATTCCTAATAAAACCCGTTGAAGTCTGATATAAACAGTGGTGACGTCACACCATTGCATACGTGATATGTGGATCCAGTAGTACCGGGGTGAGTCAAAAATTTTCAAGTTCTGCTTTCAATGAAATCGGTGAAATTATTGAATCGAGTAAAGTATTCATTTAATTTGAATTTCATCTATTTTCCTAAGAATGTCGAAAATATGTTTCTGATTTATACAGGGGTGAGTCAAAAATTTTCAATTTTTACGTTATAACAGGAAGCTTTCAATGAAATCGGTGAAGTTTTCAAATGATTGTTTTATATAGGTACGTTTTAGAAATATACAGGGTGCTTCTATAAATCTATCAATTATTTCACTTTTCTACGTTACAACAGAAAGCTTTCAATGAAGTTGAAGGGGCTTTTGAATTTCGAATGATTTGTTATAGGAGGTGGGAGTTTAAATATAGATGATATGCTTCGGATTTATACAGGGGCGAGTCAAAAAGTTGAATTTCCGCGATATAACAGGTAGCTTTCAGTAGAATCATTCAAGTTGTTCCTTTAGGAAGTTATTGGGTTTACGGACCATAGAGCTATATTACATTTGAGTTTTTTCTGACCCGGTTTTTTTCTATGGGTTCTTTAAACTGTTTTAGGCGTATCTGGGCGAAAAGGCGAATCTACCCGAAGGTAGATCAGTGGGCTTAAATTTTAAAGAAAACCATTATGAAAACAATTTTTTTTAAGGAATCCAAAGGTGCGCTTAGGGATTTCCTTCCTGATTTATTACATAAACTATTATTTTTTTCTTATGGAAACTCGTCTTCACTGATCTAAGGTCGATATACAGGATGTTCCGTGAGTCGTTAGCCATAGGCTAATGGGGAATGCAGGACATCCTGACCTTTCAGAAAAATTGGTTGTTTGGTATCCTAAAGCCGGCCATATCGCTGCGATGAGAACCGTCTCGGCAAAAGCGCAAAAACCGATGTATGATGCGAAAAACCGTCGGTACGCCTCGTCGGAAAAAATATATGCCAATGCTTGATTTTTGTTACGACGCCGACGGTCCATCGGTTGTCGTGCCATACCGACTGTGTGTGGGGATTCCGTCGAGAATCGGCGGTTATTTTCCATTAGCGTAGTATAAGCCTCGTTTCTTTTTTACTCAGCACCGAAACTGCGGCTTCCACTGCTAAAAGATGATTCATCTTCATGACGTGCTTATTTGCAAACGACAGCAAAATAACTGGTAGAATTTACCGAAGTGTGTGGGCAAAACAGTTCCGCGATATGACTCGGCGGTTCGAACCGAGGCGAGGAAAACGGATGAAAAATAACGATGTCTATGGCTGCCTTAAGACCATTAGTTTTGGAGATAAAGGGTGATTCATGAACATTGGCCTAAACTTGCGATAGCTATTACTCCGTAATGCAAGGTCCGATTTCGATCAAATATTAATGGTTTTATATTTTTTACATTCCTCTGAAAAATAACGTCATTGCCATAAAAAACTACATAATTTATTCTATCGAATTCAATTTTCACTTTGCATGGCACACTTGTCACAAGAGAATAGGAACTGGATGAATTCATGCTTATGTAAGTTTTTCGAGAAAAGAAATGTTTTCCTTCTTTCGAGTGATGATATTTATTGTCTTTTGTCGAGATTTTGAATAACTTTGAGTTATGTTTAAATCTTTTTCATTTTGAAACCTCAATTCCCACTGGTTGTGGGTGAAATAGTGATTAAAAGTGTGCAAAATCGAGCTATGAAATCTTTTCAAATTACATATTGAATTTAGATATAAATGATGTAAATCCTCTTGCAAAATTGTGTATTTGTTTCATAACACTAATAATTTTTAAATTTATTTGAAAAACAGCAATAAATATGTATTTTTTAGGGTTGAAAAGTTGTAGTTTGAGGATCAATTATTCTGGTCACCTGAACATGTAAAAGTTAACACATTAGTTCATCTTTGATGAACTGTCCTATAAATTCACAAATATTCATCTCATCAATGCAAAAACTCACCACAACTTTCTTCGAGTCTTTAGCGTTTGTACCAGCTTCATCCTTTCTCTCTTTTTCTTCGACCTCATCCAATTTCTCTAAGAATTCATTTAAATCATCTAACCAGAGATCTGCGTTTGTTTTGGCCTTCAGTATGTTCAACTCATGAATTTTGTTATCTCGCTGTCTTAACAATTCGTTTTTCCTTTCTTCAGTTAACATCCACATGGACATTCCAAGCAGATAATCAAACTTTTTGACATCGGTGAGATTCTGGAAAGCCTTTTCTGCAAAAATTGCACTATCATCAGTAAAAAGTGATAATACGCCACCCAACTATCGAAATTGATGAATGAAAAATAACCATATACTTTTGTTTTTGAGGATTTTTCAGAATGAACAGTTTTCAATGACATTCCTGAATACTGTTAGCAAATGACGAAATATTGATCAGAAAATAAAATTCAATTTGACAACCGAAAAAAAAATCAGGAACAATGTAGGTTTTTCGCCATTTCGTAAATTTTGTTTCGCAGTTTGTTCACATTTCTGAATAGAGGACCCAAAAATACTGAGATTTTACCAAAAACCGTCACTTTAAGTGCTAAACATAACTGACCACACTCATTAGAATCTTGCTCAAAAATTACGTTTAACACCCTGTATCTCGCTTATGCTTCAAAAACGGGATATATTGTATAAGGCAAAAAAGATTCTCCCGGTGTCCTCCACACGAATATATATGTTTATCCAGTTTATGATGAAACACCTTGTGTATAAAAAATAACGACACCTACCTGGATCAACAGGTTTTTTGCTTTTAGTAGTAGTAGTAGTTTCCTCTTCAGGTTCTTCTGGTTCGTCAGATTCTTGATCGTCGCCAGCAGAGCATTTCTGTTTCCATTCTTTGACAGGGTCTGCTTCATATCCCTTACTAATCAGTTCTTCGATCATGGTTTTCCTCTTCTTGTTCTCAACAGTCAGCTGACCATTACATTTTTCTAATATGAAACGGGCCTGATTACTCAATTTACAAACTTCAGCTTCTAGCATTCCCTCAACGAATTCCTTCCTTTTCTGGTACATTCTTATACGTATTGTGTAAAAGTCTTCGAGAATTGTAACTACGGAATCATACCTGAAAATAAGATCGCCAATATTTATTACAGTTATAGAAATAATGTCCGCAGGTAGCAACATGGGTGTCAATAGATAGTGGAATTTGTAATTCTGCCTTAACTTTATTATTCAGTAACAAGGATGATTTCTGAACAGAGCGGCGGCCTCCAAGGTGGCGAGTAAAATCGCAGTCACGCGCTCTGAAAGTAGCGCGCCACTTTTTATGTGACATAGATTATCACAAGTGTTTTATCGTAATTCAGAAACCCTAGTTGACATTTAAGGCGCAGTACTACTGTCTAGATATATCAGAGATTATGGTATTATGGTTCTATGAGCATTTTGTGAACATCTGATGTTCACTTACAGACAAGATATTATATTTGATTATATAGTCCGTTCACGAAAGTTTGAGCGCATAGTAGGCGTTTGTTTATATAAATAAACAAACAGATAACTGAAGTTGGCAGTATTTGCTGTCATAACGTAAAATAAAGTCAACGTTGCCGAATGTACCAGGCCTTGTCCGACCAGCTTGCTAGTTATCAGATAACTCTATGCAATATTGACAACATTGCGTATCAATCTGACAAGAAAATAAAGAACATAATCTAAAGTTTCAATATACACAGAGGAATATGCCAAATTTCCATGGCCAACCGACGGCTCAACCTTTCGTGAACGGACTATAGTTGTGTGTGGTACAGTTATGATATTTAAATCACTAATTAACAACTTTGATTCTGTTTATACAGCTCTTTCAATTAAGGTAGCTTACAAAGTAGCAAGATGATGTATCGTCTGTTCACTGAACAAATGCCAGTCAGAAATTTTTCAAGCATCAGTGCCACACTGCAAAATTTTTTCCTGGCATTACCATAAATAAATTTTCAATATTTTGTTATAATCTCGCTATAACTCTTCGAATTTCGTATGCAGTTCCAAAAAAACATCAAAAAGAATGCCTGAAGATCTGACAGAACTGACACATATGGCAAATATCATGTTGACATCAATGAAATTTCAAACTAGCCAAAAATGATTTTTAAAGTGAACATGAAAAAAATTATACTTATCCTTGGTAACAAATGGAATGAAATATTGAATGATCTTTCAGGCTAAAATTTTAACAGTTCCAAAATCTGAAGAACGCTATTGCGAATGGGATTATCATTATACTGGGTTTATCTGAATAACATCATCATTCAATGGAAAAAGGTTCCCATAAATGTAGGTCCAGAAATGCATTTCCAAGATACAGGTTGTTGAAGTTTTATTTACAAACTGACTGAAAAAGTGGTATGCCGCTGAGATATGTTGAACTTACAATTATTTTCAAATTCTTCAATCGATTTGTGAGAAAAAATATTTTCTCCCTTTTATCATGTAGGGCGTATCTTGGAAACAATGCATTTCCGGACCTACATTTATGCGAAGCTTTTTTTCATGAAATAAATGATCTGAGGAATCACCCCTTTCATTTTTTGCGGTGTTATTCAGATACACCTTGTATATTGAGTTCATAAGGAAAATTAACTCACTTTTTCAGGCATCCCAAGTCATCAAATGCACACATAGAACCTTGATTTATTATTGTTTGCAATTTAAACACCTTATGCATTCCTTCTTTTTCCAATTGGCTCATCTGTTCTGGTGTAACAGTAACAATAAATTTAATTGTTGTATCGGTGTTATATTCCTTGTAATCAGTTATCATTGGTTTGATTTTTTCAGATCCTGAAAACGGAATAATCTGGTTAGTTCATCAACTGAAAAGTATTTCAATAAGGAATATTCAAATAAATTACAAAGATCCTCTCCACATCTTGAAAAGGACAAGACAACTTCATCATTTTAATGCGCCATTTATTAGAGAAATCTATATATACACTCACCATCGATCCATTCAAAACATCGATAAAGTTGTTAATGAATATGTTATTTCAAGTCCGATTCGATTGAATTTTTATTCAATTTAAGGTAGGTTCATAGGAAATCAATAACTAGTTTTAAATTTCAAGAAAACTCGACGTATGTCATTTCATACAGATTAAATAAAATATGTTTTTTTCCCTAACTTAATAACTACCCCTGGTGTGTTCCAGTTGTCAATGTAATTTCTTATTTCATCATCAAGGCACATCATCTCTTGACAATTTCATTCTCCATTTAAAACAATAGCTCAATTTTTGCTAAAAATACAAGCTTTTCAAGCAACATTACATTCCAATTCCGCTATGGCTATGAAAGTACTTTAATAGATTTAACCTTAATCCGAACGTAACTGAAATGAACTGAAAATTAAGTGAAAACATAAAACAAGAGAAGTTATAGAGCCACATGTCGTTTCTTATGCACCGTTTATTGTAGACGATTTCGTGCTAATGGATGATAATGCCCGACCGCATTTGGCTTGGATTGTCAGAGAGTATTAATTAGCAGAGGTTGATATCCAATAATTCAACAGGCCTGCTCCTAGCCCAAATTTGAACCCAATTGGGCATGTTTGTATGCTCTTGGGAGAAAAATTTGATCTCTTGTAGCAATTCCTGCAAATTTGCAGCAGCTCAGTGATGCTCTAACTGATTCAAAACCTTATTGGACATGCCAAGACGAATTGCAGATGTTATCAGCGTTATCACTTATGCCTGATTGCACCGTTCGTCTAAGCAACGTTTAAGTCCTGAAATGACGTTTCATCAATGGAATAAACGTCACTTAAAGGCTTAATCTCTGCTTAGACAAACGGTGCAATCGGGCATTAGTTTTCAGTTTATTTTCATTAGGTCAGAATTTTAGGTTAAATTTGTTGAAGTATTGATATAGTCTTAGCGAAATGTAATGTTTTACTGAAAACCCTGTATCATTTACAAAAATTAAGCTATTATTGAAAATGAAGACCGAAATTGTTGAGGAGGTTGAGGTGTCTTGATGATAAAATGAGAAATCACATGGTGGAACAACTGGAGCACATCACAGGTAGTTTCAAAGTTAGAGTAAAAAAACAGATTTTGTTTCAACTAGTATAAAATGTTTTCTAGAAATTCGAAACTGTTGATTTCGAATGAATTTAACTACAATTAAAAAAAAATCTATCAAATCTTACATGGAATAACATATTTATGAATCAACAAACTTCATCAATTTTTTGAGTGGATCGATTATTTTGCTGGTGAATGTATATAGGTTTGGAAATTCACATCGGAAACATACGATATTCAATGCAATAAAGAGAGAATTTTGCCCTCCAATTGTACAGTGGTATAATCGAAAGATTCACGTGCAACGTTCCTAACAAAATTAAGAATAATCTTGCTGTCTTTTTAATTGAGTAGCCAGTCAGCCTGAAGCATTGAATATCCAATGATTCTAAGCATCAGGCTTTAAATAATTAACGATTAAAGCACTTTAGATTGCTTGAATTGGACCACTTTCAAAGATAACAGAAAGACAACTACATTATTCGCAATGGGTCATTTATTTCGTTAGAAACGTAGCACGTAAATCTTTCGAATATACCACTGTTCCACTGGACGGCAAAATTATCTCTCTGATGCATTGAATATCGTATGTTTCCAGTAGAACAACTACTGCAGCTGTAGGAGTGTAGGAGTTGTAGATAAAGCTCCTAAAATACCTAGACAAGCCAGCCTTTGAAGTTTATACAGCCTCTCTCATCCGTCCTTCAGTGGATTTAAGGACATTTGAAATTTCAAACTCATAGCTTCAAATACTACGAAAGTAGTAGAAACATGGATAGGCCCCAAGCGCGATATCAGAGGAATGAATTTGAGTATAATATATACAGAGCAAATGTTTGTTGAGTCGTGATTTTTAAAGGAGTGCTAAACAAAATAAGTATAATTACTTGATAAACTGATATCAGGAATTCTTTTAAGAAATAAGTAGCATCCACCCTATGGTTGTTAGTGAAGGTACATTGTATAATAAGAGAAACATTATCAAATTAGGTAAGATCTTTTCCTCAATTTCGACTCTGTTTACATCTGGCAGGGCCTTTCTATTTTTTTTATTGATCTGAGATAATATCAAAATAAATAATTATTATGATTGTTGTTATATCACCTATGATAGTTCATATGAAGTGAATAATTTATCATACCTCAAAGAAAAACTAAAATTTAAATCACTCACCATGTAATAGAGCCTCTAAAACAGTCTCTTTATAATTTTGCGTCCATGTGTGTACTGGTAATTCAGTAATTTCTAACTTATTATGTCCAATGATGGATATTTCACCACTGACTACAAATCTCTGTTCTCCGCCGTTTTCGATAGTTCCCTTGAAGTTCTTATACCAAGGACTGAAAGGTTTAGGCTTTTCTCCTGCTATCATTCTCTTTAAATTTTCAACAATCTCTCTAGGATTGAAATTAGGGATCTTTGTCATCCAACCAGTTCCTATACCATCTGCCCCATTCACCAACACCATAGGTATAATGGGTATGTACCAAACAGGCTCAATTTTTTGATTGTCATCATATTCATACTTGAGGATCGCGTCGTCAGCAGGATGGAATAGCATCCGCGTGAGTGGTGACATTTTTGTGAAAATATACCTGAAATAATGAGAAAAATATTGAAAACACTAAATTCCTAAGGGAAAATGAATGAATAATTGTTAACAACAACAACAACTGCTTAGTAGTTCATGTTAACAAAAACTGCTAGGTAATATTTTTCAAATTTCATTATTTGAAAATCAGAAATTGCTGAACAATTTGATTTTTTAGCAGGTGAATTAGTTTTTTGATTTTGAACATGAGTGAGAAGAAATCATGCTTCTATTGCCATTTCTTGTTTTTTTCTGACAATTTTCTAATTGTTTTAGATTGAATTGACCGAAGTACATAGTTTTTTCTGAATGTAAAAGTTTTAATTTTTCTCTAAATATATATGTAGTTCTTTGTTCAAGATCTTCAACTGATATAAGTTGAATAGATATAATAATTTGTATACAGTGGAACTTCCATATAGCGAACTGTGTAACGAATTTCTCTGTTTAACGAATTTCGTAGGAGACATTGCACCTTGAATCCAAATACCATGTTAAAAACACCCTCGAAATAAATTCTCTCTATAACGAAATATCCCAAGAACATCACTCTTCGAATGGGTAGTAGTAAGAAGGTATAAGTGTGGGTTTTTCAGTAATTATGCCGGACGTCGGTCGGTACTAAATCCCGATCATAAAATAAACAATTACGGCGGGCGGGGAGTTCCTTTTGAAACAGTTGTAAATGCACCCCTGGCATCCCAGATTATTTATATATATTATTATATAGTTTCGATATAACCGTTAAGCTAGTGAGATAAGTTGTACGAAAATGTCTAAAAGTGCTTAAGTTTGAATGATTAACTTAAAATTATTAGTGAAGTCGACCGCGGCTTAAAAAAGAAAGACATTGCTGAGAAATTTGGGATACCTGCAAGCAGCCTATCCACAATTCTAAAAAATCGGGACATCATTTCCGAAGTTTTCGAAGATGGAAAACCATCTGCAGCAAAACGTATGAAAATGTGTATGTACGAGGATATTGACCGTGCAGTGTTTAAATGGATCTTGATAATACGAGAGAAACGTTTGCCAGTATCAGGTGATATCATCAAGGAATCATTTGTGGGGAAAGTGCCGATGTTAATGATGCGGACTCTGAGAGTTGGAGGGAAAATGTGTTGAAGAAATTAATGGAAAAGTATGAACCAAAGAACATTTTCAACACAGATGAACTTGGTTTTGTTTTGTAAATGTTGATAAATGCTTCGGAGGTAAGCAAAGCAAAGAAAGTGTTACCGTGCTTCTTGGGTGCAATATGACTGGAAGTGAAAAACTAAGATTGTTGGTAATTGGAAAATCCAAAAATCCCCGTTGTTTTAGAGGCACAAAATCATTAGAAGTAGACTACACTTCTAATAAAAAAGCCTGGATAACCAGTGATATCTTTGAAGACTGGGTCAAGAAGATAGATAAACGTATGGGTCACGAAAATAGAAAAATCTTTCTTATCGTTGACAACTGTCCTGCACATCCTCCCAGTGTTGCAGCCAAATCGAAAAACGTCAATCTTGTGTCAAGAATTTAAAATTTCATTTTCGAAAACGGATAATATTGAAGATAGTCCATGAGTTAGAACTCAATAGAAATCCTCAAGTGGCCATAAATCTTAGAGAATGCATTTCGGAACTGGATAAAGTTTGGATTAATGACATGAACGAAGGTACAATACAAAAGTGTTTTCTGAAAGCGAGTTTTGGACATGATGGAGGGGAAGGTTGTCTCGACTTCGTAAAAACATTCATCTGGTACACAGATGGGTCCTAAGGGAACGAGGAGCAGGCATAGGCATATACGGTCCCAATACAGGGAATCGGTGCCTTGGGAAAGCCAATAACAACGCTCCAAACTGAAATTCTGGCCATAGAAAGATGCGCCCAGTCTGTCTGTCCAGACAGTACAAGGGAGCCAGAATTTGCATTGCATCTGATAGTCAGATGGCATGAGGCAGCTTATGGCCGTTGATTGTAGATCAAGGACCATTTGGAGCTGCAAACAGTCCCTCAAAACACTGGCGGAGTACAACAGTAGTTTTGGCTTGGGTACCTGCCCACCAGAACATTGGGGAACATGAGGAGCTGATGCCTTGCAAAAAGAGGAGCAAACACACCCTTCACCGGACCCGTGCCCTCCTGTGGGTATCACCTACACTGATTAGGGCAGAGGTCGGTGTTTGGGAAAAAAGGGAGAAACACTCTTACTGGATAAACACATCCGGTCAAAGACAAGCAAAGAGACTAATCGAACTTCCAAAGAGAAGGCTCAACAAGCTCTATCGCTGTCGAAAAACGAGTTAAGGCTGCTAATCGGCCTTCTCACAGGGCATTGTCCCGTGAGATACCACCTACACAAGATCGGTAAAGAAAACTCCGACATTTGTAGGTTATGTGAATCGGCTACTGAAACCACCGAGCACATACTATGCCAATGCACTGCGCTGGCGCATGCCAGACTTATATACTAGGTGGCGCGTTATTAACGCCAGCCGACATAAGAGCGAAGTCTCCTAAGGAAGTAACCAGCTTTGCTAAGGAGGTTAGATTCCTGGGAAAAACGTAGTTTTAGTATGGTAACGCACAAAAGACCTTATTGGTCGCAGTGCAGAAGGGTAATCAACGTGCCGATCGACCACTATCTAATCTAATCTAATCTAATAAAAAAGCCTGGATAACCGTGATATCTTTGAAGACTGGGTCAAGAAGATAGATAAACGTATGGGTCACGAAAATAGAAAAAATCTTTCTTATCGTTGACAACTGTCCTGCACATCCTCCCAGTGTTGCAGCCAAATCGAAAACGTCAATCTGTGTCAAGAATTTAAAATTTCATTTTCGAAAACGGATAATATTGAAGATAGTCCATGAGTTAGAACTCAATAGAAATCCTCAAGTGGCCATAAATCTTAGAGAATGCATTTCGGAACTGGATAAAGTTTGGATTAATGACATGAACGAAGGTACAATACAAAAGTGTTTTCTGAAAGCGAGTTTTGGACATGATGGAGAAATTACTCAAGAATGGGACGAAGAAGAAGAACTTCCATTAGCTCGGTTGAAACACTTTTGGAACGCGTTAGAATCAGCTGGAAATATTGATAGTGACAGTGTTACTCTACAAGATTTCATTAATGTCGATGTTAATATTTTAACAAATGAACTTCAAACTGAAGAGGACATTTTAAACAGTGTCAAATGCGGTGTTCGAGATCAAGAGGACAGCAGTGATGATGCCGACAGCGTTGATTTAGAGGAACAACCTGTCGAAAAACCAAACCGCGAACAGGTACTTTAAGCCTTCAAAACGTGTCGCCTCGTTTTTCAGTCCATTCAAGGGGTTCCGGAAAATATTTTTGAATCTCTGACCAAATGCGAAGTTTTTTATGAGAATAAAATGTTTTTTAATAGTACCACTCAGACAAAAATTAAAAATTATTTGTTCAATAACTTGTAAATGTATTGTATATGTTATGTCTATATAAAATGCCTATAATCTATTATGAACGCACTCAAACACGTTTTTGATTATGTATATGTATTCAAATAAAAAAATCAAAGGAAAACGTTGCTTGTTTGGACACTTTACACTATTGGAATAAAGTTTCTATATAACGAAATTTCTGTATAACGAACTTTTTTTGTGGATTTAGCGCTTTCGTTATAGGGAAATTCCATTTTGGCCTATTCTGTTCAAAAGGTTATATTTGAGAAATAGATTGTTACTGATGGCAATTCATTTATTTATACCGGTTCGGAAATTCTTATCGGAAATATATGATATTCAATACATTAGACAGTGGTATACTCGACAGATTTACGTGCCATGTTTCGCTTTCGTTTGACGCAATGGATGGTCCAATGAACAAATAACATAGTTGTCTCTCTCAAATAAAGTAACACTGGCTGCCCGACCATTGATTCAATGCGTCAGGCTGCGCGTGATAGTCGATTCGAGTACATTAAGTTGCCTACCATACTAGTTTATTTAGGCCATTTCCAACAATAAGACAAAGACAACTGGATAATCTGCATAGGACCATTTAATTCCTGCACGAACGTTTCTCTGCCACTCACTGTTAGAGTTATGCATTAATACTTGGAATTTTTGACATCTGCATTACCAAGTTTGAAATACTATCTTGATTATTATTCATGTGAACAAAACCAAACTCATCAGTCTTATGGTTCAGAATCCCAGCATTTCTGTCATACATTCGGTATTTTGATACCTCTTAAGGTTTTCGGCCAATTTCTCTTCAAAAAAGGGGAATTTAAAATTGAAATAATATCTCTAGATTTTCAAATGGCAACCTCATAATTTTTTCACAGCAATCAATTCGAGATGTGAAAAAACGGCAGTCTCTCTCCATACTGATTCTTTATTTTGGTTAGGTATCGAATGAGATAGAAACTACTGAAATACATCAGTATGTACAATCATGATCTATCATCGCTTTGTATTTATAAGGTTAATTATTGAAATAAAATCATAGAAAGAAAGAAATATATTAATGAGTAGGAATATTTATGAGAGGAACCTTTTTCAATAAATTATGCTCTAATTTTTTGTAATCCTTCCTCTTCAAGGTTGCTCCTTCTATAAAACCGTTGATGTTATTCATATACTTTCAATACTGTTATTCATGTCCCGATAATATTATATTATTCGATACAACCGTGCCATCGATTCGTAGAAAAATAGTTCATTTATTAGAAGATTTTGGAAATCATTCCTTAATGTGATTGGAAAATAAACTTTTTCGCTCAGTGATTGTCGTTCAACGAACGAATACATCGTTTGACAAATATAAACATTTGTAAATCTTGAGGTTATGTATTTGGTGCGTGGTGCAATGCTTAAATAAATACAAAATGAATTTTGCCCGTTGGTGCGCTGGTCGGTGCTAGGTGGAATGCGTGGGTCAGTAATAGGAAATATGGTTTATTTATTTTTGAGGGGCGAGGCTTGGTGAGGTGCTATGGTCGGTGCTATGATAGGTGCGCCGTTGTGGACGCCTACTAAAAGAGATAGATGGCTACTCTGCCGCGTTCACGATAGAGGTCGTAGCGATAAGAGGGGCTAAGAGGTTCCTCCACTTCATACTCTCCTGAAATGGACCTTAGCTTGACTGTATGAAGGCCATAACATTCGTTTCAAGATCAAAGAAAAGAACACATGAAATAATGAGATTACCTGGGACTGGCTGAGTCTTTGCCGCCAGTTAATCGTGTGCCGAACTGACCTCTCGGTTCGAGCAAATTGATGTTATTGCTGCCAACGAAATTTTGGGCCAAGTTAACAATGGTCATGCAGAGGGAAACTTCGCCGTGATGGTAGGCCGACATTTCTGCCACAGAACCAGCGAGCTGTGCCACTTTCACTTCTCTCTTATCGTTACGTTTCATGCAGGTGAATATCACTTTTCTTTGGCCCGGTTTCAACCCATCCACCATAGAAGGTATAGATCTTATATTATCTGCGTTGGAGAAGAGAACCAATTCCAGGTTGACGAAATCTGTGTATGTGATATGTGTTGTATCTTTCTGATACAGGTATTTCTCGGCAAGTCCCAGCTCTTTGCGTCTCCTACTCTCTACCATGAAGTTTGTCAACCATTCTTTCCTATGTTCAACGTGTTTTTTACTGAATGCTAACACTATATGATCATCGTCAGTTTGACCATTGTATTTGAACTTGATACGATGACGAGCCATGTTTGTGAAATATTCTTTAGCCTCCTTAGATGTGGAGGTACCCAAACCTGAAATTCGAAAAACAAGGTTGAAATTCATGTGACTTTCTCCATTATATGGCACTAAACTTCAAACTCAATATACGGAATGGACAAAATTCCTTGTTTACTGAAGGGATGGATCTTGAGAATTATAGCAGCTAGAATTAAACTGAAAGTACATTCTTTAGCTCTTTATTCCTGACTCATCCGATTATGAAAACAGATCCAGCATATCATTCATAGATTTTGAGTTATGAATGAAAATTGAGAAAACGTCATTAACAATAATGCATATCTAACATTCCCTATGGTACTTATAATTCCACAGTTAAGTGGGAAAAAGTATTAAACTTTTTTCTTATGTAAGATTCATGTGAATAGTGATGAATGAGTGCAGAAAAAAGAAGAAGAATGTATCATGAGTTTCTTTCTACACACTATAGTTCTCGAAATGTCTTCTGTAGACAATGGATTTTGCCTAGCCTGTACATGAAGTATATTTAAAGACGAAAAAATGAAGAAACAATATTTTGATAATGGAAAAAAATCTTTTAGCAATTTGTTGTTCAGTGTATTATTATTTAAAAGAATATTAACTTCACAACAGAGTACATTCTACAATGAAGTTTTAAAAAAATATGAAAATTATTCTTCAACTGGTAATATTACTCATAAAAATTAATCACAAATCGAAAAATAAATACCTTTGTAGTATTTTACATTGTAGGTGTGATGATTTGGGGTGTTCGTCTTCCATTCTTCAAATTCGGGTAAGGAGTAAAAACTGTGCTCTTCGTTTTTCTTTGTAGCCTTAACAATTGGAGTGATGAATTCTTCCAAGAAATTCATCTTCAACAAATCTGGCCAATTGTGATGAATAAAATTGATCAATAACCCCTTAATATGGGATCCATCCTGATCTTGATCTGTCATGATCATTACTTTTCCATAACGTAAAGTTTTCATGTCATCTTCATTCCTATATTTCATTTTGTACTGAAGACCTAATATCCTGTTGACATTGCAATGACGAATATTCAGTTAAAGAGAAAATAATAGCAGTAATAAAACAAATAATTTTTTTTTACTTCATGCCGCTATGAAGAATACTAAGAGACATCATTTCATTTTAATTAAGGGTGGTTGTTTTAATGAAATTTTTTGCCTTCCCTATACAGGATGTTTCAAAAAAAGGTGATAGAAAACTGATAAACATTTGGGGTTTGCTAATTAAAAAATTTTCATAAGCCCATCCGTATTCAAGATAAAGGGCGTTGTGGAAAAACAAAATTCACAAATTTTTTACGATTTTACAAAAACTACTGGCAATATTGTAATGAAATTATATATGAATATGTTTTGGGAGCTGATATATCCATATGAATTCGTTTTTGTGTCTGACTCTCTTAGCAGGCAATAGTTACATGGTTTGTAGCAAGTAGTATTGAACATAACTTTTTTAATATAGAATTAATATGTATTCATATATACATTCATTGGTTA
Source organism: Propylea japonica (assembly GCA_013421045.1). Lineage (NCBI taxonomy): Eukaryota > Metazoa > Arthropoda > Insecta > Coleoptera > Coccinellidae > Propylea > Propylea japonica. The sequence goes on from CM024239.1 coordinate 37,253,863, forward strand.
TATCTTACATACATAACATATTCACATAAAATTTCATCACAATGTTGGCAGTAGTTCCGGCAGGATCGTAAAAAATGTTTATAATTTATTTTCTTCAACAATCTTCATCTTGAATGCGGATCGTTACGAAAAATTTTTACTGAGCAAACTCCAAATATATTGCTGTTTTCTGTCTACTCTAGAGACGGGGTCAACTCTTTTAGAAACACCCTGTATAAATGTGGTAATTATCTGAATTTCGGTGTCCTGCAGATATACACATATCGTCAAAAGTCTTGGCTCTCCTAGGTTTCTCAAGAAATAAACAATCTATGTTTGATAGAAAATCTCTGCTTGTTACACTTTGCTCTATGCAGGATGAGAAAAAAATGGAAAAAATGAGAAAAAATCTAAATGTATCAGGCAGGAAGACCTCGGTCGTTAGTCCTTTGAAGGTTTCAATAAAGTTATTTTCTCTCTCTCTCTCTCTTTCTAAATGTATCGATTATTGATTTTTTTAATTCTATACATTCCAAAACGGAATACAGGTGACAGCTGCAATGATTCCACATACAGAAAATCGTCATGTTACATTCAACAATTGAAGAGTTGATAGGGGGCCAAGACTTTTGAAGATGTGTGTATATAAAGATTGTAGTGTTGTTTAAATTTAGTCTGCAAGGTTTGGAAAGAGTAATATCAAATGAAATGTATTGTTGTTTCACATCATTCATAAAAACTTGTTTATGTACCTGATGAGATTATTTATTTCAGCATTTTCTAATATTTGCTTATGAGTTGCTTCCCTGACATTGAGCAATTTACCCCTCAGAGGAAATACTCCATAATAATCCCTGCCTATGACTCCCAATCCGGATACAGCCAATGATTTGGCTGAGTCTCCTTCTGTTAAAATTAATGTACATTTTAAAGCATTTTTAGTGCCAGCTTCATTAGCATCTTCCAGTTTAGGAATCCCTTTGAGTTTTGATTGTTTTTTTCCTGACGATTTTTTCTGCAACTCATTTTGTGCCTTGAATTTGGCCCATGACAACACCTGCAAAAAGTAAGATATTAAGATTCGAAATGATAAAGAAAATATGAAATGATCAATCAAGAATATACATTCCTCATATTATGAATGAACCACAATCGAAACCTAGAAGCGATTGTTTAAACTTATAATATTTTATTGGAACGAAAAATAATTATTTCGTTAGATAAAAAAATGTTCAAATATTTTCATAGATAATTACCTGCTCAATTATTCCAGATTTAATAACTTGATTGATGAATTTCTCCGACAGATTGCATTTCGATCCAAAACTTTTATTTTGCAAGGTCATGTTCTCTTTGGTTTGTGAATCGAAAGTCGGATTGACGATAAGGCAATTAATAAAGAGCCACATGTGATTTTTCACTTGAAATGGTTTAATAGTCACACCACCTTTATTTTTCTTCTTCAGTACCTCGATCAATTGTTTCGTTATCATATCTGCAACATAATCCACGTGTTTGCCGCCTTTTGTTGTTGCTATACTATTAACAAATGACATCTGTTGGAAGCCCTTGTCTGATATGGTCACACCAACCTCCCATCTTTCTCCTGCCTGCTCATAGACAATTTTTAATGGATTGCCTGTGAACAAACATATTACAACATAACTTCAAATACTCAGAATATTATTAAAAATATTGTATTATCGCCAAATTACATAGGAAAAAAATATTTTTGCAAACTATTAATTGAGGATAGTTGATAAAGAGGGGTTACAGTTCACTGCGACCTTAAGGTCTATTGTGCCCCCTTACAGAGCTGTTCTGGCCAAAAAAACCTTCACAGCTCGCCTTCCAGTTCCAGAGATCTAATGAAATCTAGTAACTGTGAAGGCTTCAACGAGGCTAGTTCCTCACTCTTACAAGTTTCTCGCCCAAGGCATTTCTTCCTCAGGCTCGTAATGCCAAGGCATTCCGTGACTAGGTGAATGGGGGTTTTAATTAATTGAGGATACATATCATTCATATGTTGTACAGGTTGATCCGATTTCAAGCAGTACATCTCCTAAACAGTGAGAGATGGAAAAAAGTCATATATGCGCGCCACTTTTTATGTGACATAGATTATCACAAGTTTTTTATCGTAATTCAGAAACCCTAGTTGACATTTAAGGCGTAGTACTACTGTCTAGATATATCAGAGATTATAGTATTATGGTTCTATGAGCATTTTGTGAACATCTGATGTTCACTTACAGACAAGATATTATATTTGATTATATAGTCCGATCACGAAAGTTTGAGCGCATAGTAGGCGTTTGTTTATTTATCTGTTGTTGGCAGTATTTGCTGTCATAACGTAAAATAAAGTCAACTTATTATTATTATTATTTATAAAATTATTTTATTGTATTCTGATTGCTAATGAATAAATGAAATGAAAAAAAAAAAAAAAAACTTTGCCGAATGTACCCGGCCTCGTCCGAAGAGCTTGCGGGTTATCAGAGAACTCTATGCAATATTGACAACATTCCGTATCAATCTGACATGAGAATAAACAACATAACCTAAAATTTCAATATACAGAGTGGAATATGCCAAATTGTCATGGCCAACCGACGGCTCAAACTTTCGTGAACGGACTATACATGTCATGTTCCCTTTTTTTGAGAAACATAAATTGTTGAATACTACGCGGCGGAGCGGCGCGGTGTCTAGATGCTAGGCTACAGAGTGATTTTGGAATTTGGCCAATTATTATGATTGGCTATAACTTTCGCAGTGTTTTGCCCACGTTCTCAAAATAAAATCATCTTGGGGGCAGTTTTTTACCAGAGCTATTGATCGTAGTTTTTTCTTTCCCAAACCTGTAGATGGCCACTAGACGAATTTTTTTAAATTTTAATTGAATACAATTTGAAGAGCACGCACTCCTTAGTCACGCTTCACGACTGCATAAATAAATGTAAATTTATTAAGTTGAAAGACCAAAATGTTACCTACATCCCATAACCACACCACAAGTCCCATTTGATTAAAATTGTTACTGACCTGTGTCATCTTCCTTGTCTTTAACAAAAAGATCAATGTAGTCTTTGAAATTTTTGACAGGTAATCTGGTTCCATTTAAAAACACTTTAACTCCTCTTGTGGATGCAGCAACATCAAATGCTCTCCTTGAGAGCAATCCAACAATACCAGAATCCAATTCAGTCATTTTGAATTTTTCTAAATCTGGACAGAATGTGATTTTTGTAAATTCTTCCCCTGTAAGAGCCTTGATTTTGGGGTCTGAAGCTTTTGTCATATTGCTGCCCCATGTCTGTTTGAAATGCTTCTTGTATTCTTTACTGCCTGTTTCTACAGTAAACTTTGTGCTGAATATGTTACACAATTTGGCACCATAACCATTCCTACCACCTGTCACTTTTTCTTCTTCATCGTTATAATTTGATGATGTTAAGAGGTGGCCAAATATCATAGTAGGTACATACATATTTTCTTCTTTGTGCATAACAACAGGAATTCCTTTTCCGTTGTTGTAAACAGATATGGTATTGGTGGCAGCATTTATTTCTATTTTTATGCAGTCCATTTTAGGATCCCTCTGTTTGTTGTCTGCAGCATTGACCAGTATTTCATCGAAAATTTTGTACAAGCCTGTGGACATATGAATTTTGAATCATCAAATCAAATACCATGTAATATTACTATAAAATAGTATTATCTTAATCATTATTCCAAATAACGAAAGTCATTATCAAACAATGGTTATTTTTTTGAAAAGAAGAAAAATAGAAGCATTGACAATTCAAATTAACGCATCATACTCAAACAAGAATTAAGTGCTAATTGTCTGTCCATGAATATCATGAAATATTCAAAAAACATTCTTCTCAATAATATGAATTTATCTTAGAAATCTATAAACTAGGAAATGTAATTCATATACTGATTGTGTTTCAAAGTAGCTTTTCCAAACACTTTCTAGTTCATAAAATAAGGATTCAGATGCATGTATGATAAAAGAATTATACCATACCGGGAACATATTCAATCTGTTTCTGTTCCATTTTGTTATTTTCGTCATTGTATATCCACATTATCTCGGTCGTTTTTTCTACTGATCCTATATATGTGTCCGGACGTAAAAGGATATGCTCTAGCTGTGATTTTTTCTGATACATCTTTTCGATGGTTTGAGCTTTTTTCGGTTTTGATGCTGGCGGTGGAGCAATATCTTCCATTTTATCGCCATCGCCACCATTTTCTGTAGACGAATTCATTCTTGCAAATATGCTCTAGAAAAAAAACCCATATTATTGAACATTGCTGTTTTTGTCGGTAATAGATTAATGTGTATTAATTTAACTGCCTATGAATAAGAAATATCATTATTTAAGAACTAATAAGTTTAAAACAAGTCATAATTCAAAGAAAAGCTGTTCATTATTTTCATGTGAAAAAATATAAACTTAAAAAAAAATTTATAAGAAAGCACATTTGTAATGGATAAGGAAAAACATTGAGCATCTGAGTTAATTGTATATGAACAGAAAATTGATTCATTCCAATAACAAATTCAATGTCCTAATTAAAAAATATATCATAAAGTCATCTCAAACTCATTCAGTACATCATTGAAATTAAGAAATTGAGGAAAAGAAGAGAACTTTCAAGAAGTCTCGCCTGGAAGTGGTCTGAAACACATCAGGTTTCAACATAATATAGACTGTTTTTTATGTTGAGTCTTCCTTTTTGACGTGTGAAAAGACTCCTCAAAATAAGTCATCATACTGAACATCTTTTATGTAAATAATAAAATCCTTTTGAGGAAAACAACCCCGAAGTTACAGACAAAAAAAAAGGTTAGTGTAATATGAATTTGAGGTCAATAATGTTGGAGAAGTGATAGAACGAATTGAAAGTGCTTATGAAACATTTCGTGTGCATGTAATCATTCATTATTATGCCGAGCAATACCAATTTCATTAGGCGTTTTCGGGAACTTACTAGATCCATTGGGTCACGTGACGGATCTACTCGGATCACGGTTCTAAGTTTACGAACACATCAGGTTTAGTCTATTTTCGGATTGTCCCTAGCCTTGCTTGTATTGATTGGCTTCTGTAAAATCTTTCTTATAATTTCTGGTGTGCTCTTCCATGTTAAATGTTATTTTTGAGTACCTTTATTAAATAAGTAATGAATTTGGTGTTTTCAGTCCCAGTTTATTTGCGGATTATCTCTAGCTTTGCTTGCATTTATTGGCTTTTGTGAAATCTGTCTATAATTTATGGTGTGCTTGTGCTCTCCAATGTTTAATGTTAATTTTGAGTAACTCTGTTAAAGAAGTAAAGAAGGCTGTAGCTTAAGCGCAGAAAGATCTGTATACAAAGTTATGAGAAGTTGTTTTACATTATTTTCTTGGCTCGTAGAAGAACACATTTTACATTGAGCCAAATTCTCTTTTCTTTCCATCATTTTTAGGAATAGAATATATGAAATTACTAAGAAAAGAGTAGAAGACTTATTCCCGCCTTTTTCAAATACAAAATTAAACTGCAGTGCGCATGCGGTGACTCTAAGACCCTGCTCTTGTGTAGAGTTACGGTAAATCAACCTGGGTAAGTGATCGAGTTAATAGCACCGTACTTTCCGAACACGCATCGACTCAAGGATTCAGGAAACTTGCATCAGTTGCAAAGCACCTACTCAAATCGAAACCTGTTGCGATGCCTGAATCGACTATGTACATGTTCATGAAACACAAGAACAGTCGGGTGAAATTAATTATTATTACTAGGGAGATGTGAACTTATTATTGAAAGTAGGGCGTTTTGTCAACACCTGTTTTATTAGCAGTAGTTGCGACACTCTTTATATTATCTAAGAGAAGAAGGAAATGAAAAGAAAATACCTATTTTCCAGCGTCATTTTTAAGCTTTTTCAATAAATTTGCATCTGAATAAATTTTTCTTTCGATAAACCATTTTCTTTTTGATTTCCTTCTTCTTTTAGATAATAAAACGAGTGCTAATATATCAGGTGTAGGCAAAACGTGCCCCATTTTATTAGTAACGCCATACTTTTAATAATAAGTTAACAACTCTCTAGTAATAATAACTTCACCAGACTGTTCTTGTGTTTCATGAACAGCGAGTCGATTCAGGCATCGCAACATTCGATTCGAGTAGGCGCTTTGCAACTGATGCAATTTTCACGAAACCTTGAGTTGATGCATGTATCCCAGCATGTGTCAGTGTGTGTAGGCCGCTTTATAAAATGATAATATTTATTTTCTGGACAACAACTTAACTGTACTCTGAGTCATCGTAACAGTTATTGTTATTGTCGATTCATAGCAAATGAGAATGATGCAAACCGAACCAGGGCCCGTATTCTCGACAAGTGATATTCGAAAACGTATACGAACTTCATTGCGCGAGTCTCTGTTTTACCTGCAAAAATGCACACCGCGCAATGAAGTTCATATACGTTTTCGAATATCACTTGTCGAGAATACGGCACCTGAGCCGTATACCAATTTCTTGTTTCGACATCTTTATATTGAATATTTCATAAGACGATTTTTGTGGATAAAGACCTTTCTAACAAATTGTACCTTCCGTCCATCTTAACATCCTGATGTATAAATGATAACGAAAAATTGTATCATTTATGGCGATTCTAGTTGATAGTTTACAGAGGGGTTACAGTTCACTGCGACCTTAAGGTCTATTGTGCCCCCTTACAGAGCTGTTCTGGCCAAAAACCTTCACAGCTCGCCTTCCAGTTCCAGAGATCTAATGAAATCTAGTAACTGTGAAGGCTTCAACGAGGCTAGTTCCTCACTCTTACAAGTTTCTTGTCCAAGGCATTTCTTCCTCAGGCTCGTAATGCCAAGGCATTCCGTGACTAGGTGAATGGGGGTTTCTTCCTCCTCCCCACAGAACCTACACTCGTCAGTGTCCGACAATCCCATCCTCAAATGGCGATTTTAACACTAATCGCTAATAAAATGTGGCAAATAAAGTTATTTTCATTATTTGGCACACGTGGCAATTAAATCACCCCGTTCGCGTTGCATCAAAAATGGACCGAAGTCGAAAACACGAAGCCTTCTCTTATATTATGACACATGAGGTGTTTCGGGCCTTGAATTTTAATAACCGAAACACTAACACTATACTTTATTATACCAAAGTATGAAGTGAGTAAAACTTTAGCCCCTCCTTGTTCATACAACATTCGTTAGTTGTCGTTCATATTCGCGAGATAGATGTCTACTCTGCCGCGTTCACGATAGAGAGGTCGTAGCGATAGGAGAGGCACTTCATACCTCAGACTCAGAGTAAGAGTAAACCTAAAGATGCCTTCACGCATTTGTTATGCAGGCATGTAAAATCTGTTATGCACGCGAACAAGATTCCGGCGTTGTGAATTCGTTCCGTATGTTCATTCCATATTGGGATAATTGGTCATCGGTCCCCTACTCTGATAACGGCTTGCGTCTGTTACTGACCATTCTGTCAGTTTAGCAACATCGTCCATTAGTGATTAGTTTCTCGATGCAATATGTTTACATTATTTTACTGATTTGGTAGTCCGAGAGCTGGCACGAATTTTAGGGTAGGTATTTGAGGCAAGCTGAAAACTTGTCAGATTACTCTCCTATTATATCCCAACTCGGGATTGCAGACCTGGCTGGTGAGTAGCGGGGCTAAATCAACCCCTACATTTTTAATGGCCTGGCAGGTAGAAAGCCCTACCGAAATGATCTGTCTTTTTGGGAATCTTATTTTTTAGTTATAAGTAACACTCCATTAAAATTCAAGCTGCCAAATAATTTAATCGGGGTTTTAACATTGCCAGACGCGTGCAAAAATATTTTGCAAAAAATTATAAAAATGTTTTTGAGGCAGCTTGAAATTTTAATGGAGAGTTACTTATAACTAAAAAATAAGATTCCCAAAAAGACAGATCATTTCGATAGGGCTTTCTACCTGCCAGGCCATTAAAATGTAGGGGTTGATTTAGCCCCGCTACTCACCAGCCAGATCTGCAATCCCCAGTTTGGATATAATAGGAGAGGTATCTGACAAGTTTTCAGCTTGCCTCAAATACCTACCCAAAAATTCGTGCCAGCTCTCCTACTATGGTGACAGTTAATTGTCGCTTAAGGCTATTCCGGTAATTATAGCTAAGGTAAAATTACGGAAATGTTGTATTATATTCAGGAATCGAAGTAATGAAAATCTAACAACTCTAAATTCGAAAATTACTGACATTTGGGCAAAACGATACAGCACTCGTTTAAGGAGAAGAAGAAGTCCTCAAGATTTGGTGAAATAGAAAACAAATTGATAGCAAACTGATGGAAAAAAGTGAATGAATACTTCGCGAGGATAGGGAAAAGAAACAATTCACTGTAATAATAATAACAGAACGGAGCCTAATCGCAAAATTCCTAAAAATGTAGTATGTGAAGCACGAGTATATTTCTTAGTCCGATATACTCAGGATCGGTTTCAAAAATTAAGTGGTCGAATACTGGAATATGTTTGGCTACAATAAGCCTATTGGTTTTAATCAGTGTTCCTGAGCAAGCTCGAAATTCTGGTTTCATGTGTTCGTTTTGTTTGAAGCTCGATGCTCCCGAGTTACTCCATATGATTTTTGTTTAGATCGGTTCAGATTCGTTCGGATTTTTTTAATTTTTCGATTATATCAAGGATATTTGCTCAATAATATTGCAAATTAATAAATTACTGTGACTTTCATTCTTCCCCAGCTTCTCATTTTATTGAGCGCTCGTTCTACCTAAACGAGTGCTATAGCGTTTTGCCCAAATGTCTGTAATTTTTGAGTTTTGAGCCGAAAAAGGTCTCGAACGATAGGGTTCGACTCCGTGATGACCAATCCGTGGTCAAATTCAATTATGTCCGTGAGGCCGTCCGTCCGGCCGTTCGTTAGCACGATAACCTTTGAAGGAGTTGTCCTAGAGACTTGAGATTTTCAGGGTGTGTTCGTTTTCCAAATGCAGCGGTTAAGTTCAATTTAGCAACTAGCTACTGTCTCAATAAAGGACAACATGCAGGAGTAGCCATCTTTATTAGATAAAAATCTACAAGATTAGATAAACCATCATGTAGAAAAATTAACAATTAAAGGCAGCAAAATATTAGAGGAAACAATCTCAATTTGCTCAGTATATCACCAATTTTTTTGATAGAATGGATCCAATCTGTGAAATAATATTCGACAACAAAAATAGGATCTTCATTGCTGGAGACTTCAACATCAATATGTTATACAACATAAAAAGTAAAACTGAAATGGTTTCTCTAATGCAAACATATAACCTACACCAAACGATATTTGAACCAACAAGATTCAGTAAACTTTTAAAGAATACATTTCAGATCATTCAGGCCAGAAAGTCACTTGTGAATTGAGAGAACGCAATAAATAAGAAATTTACAGAAGATTTTTCAGGAACAATCAAAGAGAAGGTTTCCAAAAGATCTTCTAGAAGACATCTACAACTTACCGAACACAAATGTAAACCAACAATGGAACTCCTTCATATCAACTCTCAAACATATACTAGAGTGATGTTTCATGTGAATAAAAGTGAACACAAGTCCCCAAAAACAAACTACAGTTTTTGGGGAGGAAGTATTAAAGATGAAACAAAAACATCTATTATTTATCTCAAGGACAAGTTAAGAATTTAAAACTCTGTACAGGGAAGCAAAGAGATGACACTATAATAAGAACAGAACGTCAAGAACACTATGAGGATAGATTAAAAGCAGCTTTTCAGTTGCTCAGAGGCAACTCACGATTAAAACGAATAGGCCTTTCTTGAACTGGTTCTAATAGCAATAACAGTCACTTTTACCAAAAGATACTGCCTATGCTAATTGTGCATTATTACAAAAATTTTTGAAATTCCATATTGGTGCTCAGTTCTTAAATTTTGAGGCATAATCCATAATTTCTTTTTACTAGAGAAAAATGACAATCTTCTGGAACTTCTTTTTTCACAGGTACACAGGTACAAGTTTGAAACGAATGAATTTGAATGAATCAAGTTGGTCGCATAAACATATCCTCATGCATGATTCTTTGATTCAGAAAACAGATACAACACAAGCAAAAACGAATACGATTTTGAGCTGGAAGGCCTTTCGTAAGCTAACTCAATTGAACTAAAACAAAAAACAGAACGGACAATATTGCGATATTACCTTTATTTTTTATATTGGAAATTATTCACCAATATCAGGTGATAGATTAATTAGCTCTCAGTGTGATTCTCAATTCTCTAAAATAAAACAGAAAAAACCGTTTAAATGTGCAAGAAAATTGCCCGGGATTACTTGTAAACTTACCTTTATATCGGACATATTTTTCCAATACAATGCAGTTCAAACACTATAAACTAGAGTCCGTTCTTTCTAGTAATTTCATGAACATTAAAAATAACTTACATTCAGATTAGATACTACAACTAGCCGATCACAATTTTTTAAATAGCAAAGTCTTCTTAAAACTATGATGCCAAACAACATAGGATTATTTTAATTCGGTTTTTAGGCGTCAAAGTTTGACATAACCGATGCGAAGCACACTTGTCAAAGCTTCCCAATTTGAAAAATTCGGATTCTTATTGGTCCGTAGTCGTGGGCAAAGATTAGTAATAACTTCTTCTTTTTAATTGGGGATGTAAATGTTGGATTTAGTCATCAAAATTTCGTTTTTATATTATTCCATTCATCAGAAAAGTTATTCTAAATAGTTCATCTTGTGAAAAACTATAAATATATCTGAAATCTAGATTTCATTCTATCGTTTCAACGAAAGAAAATAAAAATGTGTACTGAAATAAAAAAGACTGAAGTCATAGATTATGATTTAAATCATAACCGTTATTTTGAATTTGAAGTTTGAACAGTAAACAAAACAAACCAGCATCACGTTGACTGCAATAATTTCCTTATAAACTTATCTCAGCAAACTGAGATTGTGTTGAACCATTCTCATTTCTCAGCTTTTATTAGGATATAAAAATGGGTTCAGATGAATTTGTCCACGTTAGTGTTAGGCTGAAACCTCCTCCGAAAAGAAGATCTTTTATAAATTCGTTACAAGTCATAAGCAATGATCCAGCTGTAAGGTCCTCAATATTAATCTTATATCATCATACACATCTGCGTATTTTCAGGTATTGTTATCAACAGATCGTCAACTAACATATCATTTTGATACTATCTTCGACGGGGAATCATCACAAGAAGAAGTATATAACGAAATTGTTAAGCCGTTAGTGGAAAAAGTAAAAAATGGCTATAATTGTACCATTTTTGCTTATGGTCAAACTGGAACTGGAAAAACATACACTATGGGAACGAATTCATTGGTATAAACAATAATGTACTACCTGTAATAATATGTATCTCCATAGTCTAAGGGGAATATTTAGAAGACACCATTCAGTTTGATGAAAGGGCTGTATAAAATATTCAAAAAAATATTTGTATTTTCAGGAAACAAATCCTGGCATTATTCCCAGAGCTTTAGAAGATTTTTTCCTTAATGACGATGATAAAGAGTTTGATATTCACGTCTCTTTCGTGGAGATATATAATGAAAAAGTATATGACTTGCTCAGAAACTCAGAATATCCTCTTTCTCTTAAGGGTATGTAAATATTCTTCCTTTTTACAGTATTAAACCCACAAACTATCCTTGTTCGAATCATCGTTAATTCCTTGTAGATAGTTATAGTATTCGTTTTGAAGAGTTTCATGCTCCTGAGCTGTTGCAGTGCTTGTGCGCAACCAATAGCAACCCGTATATTGAGCCTTTGAGTTGCTCAGGAGCACAAAACTCTTCATAACGAATAGGCTTAGTGTGTAGCAAGTAATAATTTTCTATTGCTGGGCATCTTAGCTGGCCTTGTTTCTCAATAAGTGAAATTCTACCAGTATACTCCTTTTTCTGGAGAACAATTCAAGGTGAATGATGTACTCAACAATAAAATGATTGTATTGATAAGAACTCTTCAAGCTTATAAGCCACCCTTATTAATGAATAGGCAGACAGCAAAAAAATTAATTCCTATGTTTTAATTGATAGGTTTCAGAATTGAAGGGTTATCTTCAGAAAAGGTATTCAACATATATGAAGCCAAACATTTTTTGAAAACAGGAGGAAAAAATCGTCATACTGGAGAAACAAAACAAAATATGTTCAGTTCAAGATCACATGCAATTTTTTCTATTCAGTTCTCTGTAAATCATGGGTGAGTTACATATGTAGTAGGCCTATGATTATTTTACTATTTTTAAGCTTATAGGAATACACAAACATGTGCAAAATTAAATTTAGTTGATTTGGCTGGTTCAGAAAGTGTGAAAAAAACAGGGACTCATGGAAATTCTTTTCAAGAAGGGATTAATATTAATAAAGGACTACTTTGTATAGGACAAGTGATGACAGCACTGAGTAACAATCAGACATACATACCTTACAGACAATCAATAATCACAACAATTCTTCAAGGTATTTTCACAAATGTTTTAGTGAAAGAAGTAGATTACAATATAGGGTATTCGATTGGATAATGTAGATTCAATTCATGTGAAAGAAACCAAGATTATAGCAGACACCGTTTTTTCCAGCTTTTTTGTCTGGATGTAGGAGGTGTACGCTTGTAGGAAGATGCAAACAAATTATTCAATGAAATATATTTATGAACTCATAAAAGGAAAATGAATTCAGAAATACTGATCTATCACAGAAAACAAAATTATTCACATTATGAAATGCACAATTAGAAAATATCGGTTATTTTGGATTCTGAAATTTTTTTCGCTATTGTTATTAGTTTGCTAGTTTAGAAGTAGGTCTCGAGATTTTTAAGGTGTTGAAAGGTCACAAAATCTTCTTGGGCAAATCTTCTTAACAATATTTAAAATTCACATTTGCACTGTTGGATTTTATTTTGGTGCATGATTTACTTACTTTGCTGCTAATTTGCAGATTATGAATTATATTTTTCTGACATATTTATCAGCTTCATCTTCTCTTTCAACGTCAGAAATCTTCTCTTAGGCGCCATGGTTCAATAAACATACTGCTAGCGAGAACTGTGTATTTTGACGAAATGAAGGAGATTCACCTAAGTTCTCTTTTGCGCGGTTAAACCAAGAAACAACTACGAGAATCTTTTATTCTATTCTTTAGAATTCCGCGTCCGTATATGGGACGTTTTTCGGCACTGCTGTGAAAGTTATGGTGTCCGTGTCCGTCCGATAGATTTGTCCGCTTGTGAGTATAATATTACGAACAAAAAAACTCGGTTCCAGGGCAATTGTCCCTTTGGAGGGTAGTGTCCGCTTATGAGGAGTGTCTGCCAAGAGAGGTTCAATGATTTATTTTCAATATTGATGAAAAAATTCAAATCATTTTTGTAGAAGAAATATATATAAATTTTGTTTTTTGTAGGCCGACCTGAAAGACCATAAATTTCTTAAGGAATAACTTAAAGCGTTTCCCATTGGCAGAACTGGTGCGCACCCATGCGACCTGAGTGCTATTTTTTGTGTTCCATTGGTACAAAGAACATTCAAAAGAAAACCAGTGCCAGTGCAACATTATTGCAAAATTGGTGCACCCAATGTAAAACGCTATTAACTTCAAAAATTCAAAGTAGGTTTTTAGATTTGTGAAGGAATGTTGAAATTGTAAAGGAATATATTCAGAATATCAAAATTTTAATGATCATTTTCCTAATATAAAGAAGCAAGTAGACGCTCCTGACTTTATGTGAGGAAATTCTTTTTTCATTTGACAAAATGAAATAAACTCAATAACTATTGGATGGATTAGGATATTTCTAACCATGCACCTACCCTGAAAATTTCAAGTCTCTGCTCATTCTATTCGACAGTTAGAATGTTTATGATGGACAGGCATAAGAATTGTTTCTGACCTCGGATTCTTTATCAGTGAGTTCAACCGAGTCTTTCAAGATGTTGCAATTTACCAACTGACTTCTTCTGATTCGCCGGACCTGTGGGCGTATTGATGCGGACTAGGAAAACTATATTTTTGACTTATTATCTTGTTTAAGGTACTATATATACCGAAAACGCCATCTCCAGTTCCATACGAAAACCTTATTCCATAGCATGAACCTTGAACGAAGTAGTGAAATGTTTACCATTTGTTGCATTGACTGAACCGTTCTTGCATATCGCAAAATTTACGTCTTCAGTCCACAACGCTGTGCGCCCAGGGTATAACGTCAGCTGACACTATAGTGAATAATAATAAGAACGCTTAACATCGCCATGAATATCAATATAGTGAAAGCAGAGAATAATCATAATCATCAGCACAGGATAGCTGTAAGTTCCAAGAAATACCTCCTATCATTCAGAGATATCCTGTGGTGATGAGTCCTAATAAGGACGAAATGGCCATCTATAGGTGCTCTGTTCGATACCACTTCCTTGCATTTTGTCTTGAACGAGGACGAGATGACCTCCGAAGTATGAGTTTAATATTGGTTGATTTCAATTGATTAATATAATTTTCTGCTCTCCCTATTTTGATATTCATGGCGAAGTAACGCGTTAAACTTCCTCTTGTTTATATTATGTATTTATTGTACTGTATACTCTTTTCGAATTTTCATTGTTACTTTTCTTTAATTACTTAAAGCATATTATTAATATTTTACAGAATCTCTGAATAAAAATAATTATATATCCTTGATTGCCTGCGTCAAGTGTGGAATTGAGGATTCCAATGAATCTGTCCAAGCACTAGAGTTCGCCCAAAGAGTAAAAAAAATGAGAAATAAGCCAGAGGTAAATGAAGTGCTTCTGAAGTTCAAATCAGACAATCCTTCTCTATTTGAGAAGAACAGTCTGTGTTCAACACCTATGAAGAGAAATGCATCAACACCTCTGAAACTGAATCCTTTCAAAAAACCAAGAGCACCAAGTACCTTGACCTGCCTTTCAGAGATCAGCGCCACATCCATGAACAATTCAAAATCTGCAGTTTCTATATCTTCTGCATATTCAAGTGAAATTGGAAGTAACTTGAGTCCAATTTTAAGAAAATACATGGGGGAACTTGAAAGTACTCTTCTTGGAAAATTGGAAACAGTTATTCAAAATACTTTGAAGAGGCCTACAAGAAGGAGTTCGAGGCTGTCAGACTTAGCTGGAAAAGAAAATACCCCAAAGTAAACTAACATCATGTTGATATATATTTGTAGTTGATATTATGAGAACAATTCTGTTTGTAGATACTCTTGGAGAGATATTCAACCAAAGGTGTCAAAACTCATTCAAAATGAAGTTATGCAACTGACGACTAAAACATCTAGAGCAACCAGTAGTCCTATAGAACATGAGGAGTTAGAACAAGCTAAAAGAATATTGGTAAGCAAAAATAAACTTCTTAAAATTGTAGGGATGGTAACTGTACTTAAATGTCTAGGAACAAAGTACAAACTAACTGAGGAGTAAGTGATTTTAGAGTTTCAAAATGAAGTGTTCTTAAACAATAAGAATGAATTCACTGATTAAAAATCTTAGACATTTCGCTGGTCAATGAACCCAAAATAAACACCAGTATGCTATAGTAATACTCGATTAATTGTTTAAACATTTTCATGTTTTAAGTTCAACATAATGTTTCTTACATAAACATTTTAAATGATTTGAGTAGTGTTTCACGAGTCTGTGATCACGTTTATTATTCCTAAATAAAACTTCAAGTTATTGAAGTTGTCAACTATTCGACTGGTATGAGAAAACCAAGAAAAAACATTTCAAAACATCATCTAACCTAAAAACAAGCGCTCAAAAAGAGTTAATCCAATTGTATTCATAATAGTAATGTATCTCTTCTTTCCCTTTTTGTTTCCCGCAGAAGGGAAATGAAGATATTCTACTCTAGCTGCTGAAGATCACAAGAAGCAGTATAGATTGGGTCAAATACCTGATGAATGGAGAAGGACAATAGGAACCTTCATTCCAAAAACTGGAAAAAGGTCTGGACTGACTCACGATCTTCTTGACCCACTTGTACTGGCCTATTAAGCGGGGGGCCCCTCTTTTTACGCCTTTGTTCCGGCGGTAGTAGTCGGCTTTGAGCCTCTGTTCTGTGCCTTCTTCCCTTTTTCTACTTTGGGCCTTTTCGATACCGGACCAGAGGTATAGGCCCGATGTGTCTCTTTCCTCTCTGACGTAGCCTTGTGGCCTTTTAAGTAGAGGTTTATCTGACCGAATTTGTAGTTGATTCTCCAGTTCATTCTTTCGACTGATTTTCTGTCGGTGACTACTTCGAAGGCCATCCCCTCCTTGATGAGGAACTTAATCCTCCTCCTGGCAGCACGGAAGCGTCTAGGTATCTTGCCTGCCCCTTAACGACCTCTTCACCAGCATTTTCTCATGATTTCTTCTACAGTCGTGGAGCCAAGAATTGCGCCCTGTTCCCCAGGCTGATTGAGGCTTTTCTTCCTCTGTATTTGGCACATTAGGTCTGGTGCCAGGTACTTGTTCGTTATTCTTTACCGTGCCCATATTTGATCCCAGGGGTAGCTAGGGAAGGATAGTCGCCAGGAGCAGAGCCCCACATGCACCTGGAAGGCTTATTGAAATCGGAGGTCGCCTAGTATCCGTAGTTCGCATATTAGTGACATGATCTACCCACTAGCGATGCAGAAAGCGGCATAATGCTGTTCCTCCTTGTCTTTGGGAAAGGTATTTATTGTGTCTTCCTTACACTTGGTTCTCTAGGTCAAGCCAGAAACCCCCGCCCTGCATTCTCTACCCGCGAGGAATAACCACAGACACGTGAAAAACCTTTAGCTACGAAATTACAGCCAGGTAGAGGGGGTCGGTCTTGGTTTTCACCGCTCAGCTTGGACCTTATCGATTCGGAAGACCCTTTCAGAACCGTGTTCGGTCTACTTTGCTCCAAGAATCATTGCAGCTACTTAAGCCCTGACACCAGCGTCAAGCAGCCAACCGTTCGTGATTGCACAATGGACGTAAGCATAAAATAAACGTGATTCGCAAAGTTAAAATATAGGAATTACATGAAAGAGTTAACAACGCGCAACACAGAAATTATGTTCATGTCGTGTAAATTGAGTAAATGTAATTTTTGTTGAGTATTGTGAGCACTTCCGTGTAATTCGTTTATCTCAACTTTGCGAATTACGTTCAAATTACGTTTATGTTATGCTTACATTCATTGTGAATTTAAAAATCGCGCGTTGCCTTGAGGCCATACACCTTCCCTGAAAATGTTTAATGTTCAAGTTATACCTTCCAGAAGTTGATGTGATTACAGATAGTCGGGCGAAATTTGCCGCATTACAATTCAACAGAATGAGTCTAATAGTTCCAAAAATGTCCATTTTTAAATTATAAGTTCCAAAATGCACAATGTGAAAAAAAAGACACTTGGCCTGACAACTTCTCGTCAGTGCTTCACTCTAATATTGTTGTTCCCTCGTTGGCCTCGTTATGAAAAATTCCATGGGAGTTGAAACAAGACGAGGTGGAGTTCTATTATGTCACAACTCCTGGAAATCAATTTGCCTGAGAAATTTTCAAGAACTCATGTGTATCGTTCTTCCATCCTGCAGGAACCATATTCTTTGGTTATAGCTAGGGAATATTTTTCCCTATTAATATGCAATATGTTATTACAGATGTTCGATGAAGAAATTTCCAAGGGTGTATTTGAAGAGTGTATCAAACCAAAGATGAAAACTACCCCTCAAAAATCGACCTCTGCTTTTCCACATATAGATCTGAAAAATTCAAAAGATGATAATAATGCTAACAAGACAGATTTTGTTTTCAAGAAACCTGCACTACCAATCAGATCAAAACCAGAAATTGATGAATCTATAATATCACCAATTGAAACAGTAACACCAAGAAGAAGCATGAGAATATCAATTAGAAATAAAATGAATGAAAGTCGAGATTTTAGTAAAACAAATTACAACACTACTATTAGAAGGAGTTCAAGGGTTAGCACACCATGTGATTGTGGTCGTAGGCAGAGGTAAGTTAATTAAAGTTCTGTGTTTATAGTTGAAATGTTATGTGAGCAGGTTGAAATGGTGAATTTCAATTGAACGTTTTCTGGAAAAATTACTAATTTCTGACGAGTTCTATTACCTGTAAAAAAACTTTCGTTAACCTTCTCTCTCTATTGATAATAAAACTTATCGAAAAAAATTCAAGAATGCCCTGAGCAGATGCTTTTAAGCGCTCGTTCATTGGTGGAGCAATGAGGCTATTACCTCAAAATTTTGTAACTTCAGATTGATACTAAATATATCATTGCAAAATCTCAGCACGATCGGAATAATATAATGGAAATTATACAAAAAACTGAAATTTGAAAAAGCTTGACGATTAAAAAAATTGAATTGTATGGTTCTGATGATGCGATCCTCTTGAATTTTACATGAACATTCAGTACACCAATTCTTCATTCACAAAATGAATTTCACTCGAATCTGATATCCTGTTATCGAAATAGCAAGATTCTTCTTTTCAATATTCTTATTGAATTTTCTATAGTTCAGATGATGCCGATCTTCTTGAAAATTTTCATGAACGTTCAGTTCTTCAATAGGCGTTTTCGGAAACTTACTCAGGGTTATAAACTCGATCCATTAGGTCACGTGACGGATCTACTCGGATCACGGAAGTGGGTTCTAAGTTTACGAACACATCTGGTTAGGATTTGAAGTGACAGTCGTATCAATAACATAACCAAATATTTATGGATTTATTTTTTTCAGTCCCAGTATATTTTCGGATTGTTTCTAGCTTTGTTTGCATTTATTGGCTTTTGTTAAATATTTCTTATAATTTTTGGTGTGCCCTTCCATGTTCAATGTTATTTTTGAATACCTATGCTAAAGAAGTAGATAATTCATTTTTTCAGTTTCAGTTTATTTACTGATTGTCTCTAGCTTTGCTTGCTGTAAAATCTTTTTTATAATTTCTGGTGTGCCCTCGCACGTTCAATGTTATCTTTGAGTACTTCTGTGTTTATAGTTGAAATGTTATGTGAGCAGGTTGAAATGGGTAACTTAAGAGTTGATTTTGTCAAAACTGGTGAATTTCAATTGAACGTTTTCTGGAAAAATTACTAATTTCTGATGAGTTCTATTACCTGTAAAAAAACTTTCGTTAACCTTCGCTCTCTATTGATAATAAAACTTATCGAAAAAAATTCAAGAAAGCCCTGAGCAGATGCTTTTAAGCGCTCGTTCATTGGTGGAGCAATGAGGCTATTACCTCAAAATTTTGTAACTTCAAATTGAGACTAAATATATGAATGCAAAATCTCAGCACGATCGGAATAATATAATGGAAATTATACAAAAAACTGAAATTTGAAAAAGCTTGACGATTAAAAAAATTGAATTGTATGGTTCTGATGATGCGATCCTCTTGAATTTTACATGAACATTCAGTACACCAATTCTTCATTCACAAAATGAATTTCACTCGAATCTGATATCCTGTTATCGAAATAGCAAGATTCTTCTTTTCAATATTCTTATTGAATTTTCTATAGTTCAGATGATGCCGATCTTCTTGAAATTTTTCATGAACGTTCAGTTCTTCAATAGGCGTTTTCGGAAACTTACTCAGGGTTATAAACTCGATCCATTAGGTCACGTGACGGATCTACTCGGATCACGGAAGTGGGTTCTAAGTTTACGAACACATCTGGTTTAGGATTTGAAGTGACAGTCGTATCAATAACATAACCAAATATTTTATGGATTTATTTTTTTCAGTCCCAGTATATTTTCGGATTGTTTCTAGCTTTGTTTGCATTTATTGGCTTTTGTTAAATATTTCTTATAATTTTTGGTGTGCCCTTCCATGTTCAATGTTATTTTTGAATACCTATGCTAAAGAAGTAGATAATTCATTTTTTCAGTTTCAGTTTATTTACTGATTGTCTCTAGCTTTGCTTGCTGTAAAATCTTTTTTATAATTTCTGGTGTGCCCTCGCACGTTCAATGTTATCTTTGAGTACTTATGTTAAAGAAGTGAAGAAGGCTTTAGCTTTAACGCAGAAAGACCTGCATACAAAGTTATGAAGAAGTTGTTTCACATTATTTTCTCGGCTCATGGAACCACACATTTTACACTGACCCAAGTTCTCTTCTCTTTCCATAATTTTTGGGAATAGAATATATGAAACTACTAAGAAAAGAGTAGAAGTCTTATTCCCGCCTTTTTCAAATACAAAATTGAACTGCAGTGCGCATGCGGTTAATCTACAACCCTGCTCTCGTGTAGGGTTACGATAGATCAACCTGAGTCAGTGATCGAGTTAATAGCACCGTACTTTCCGAACACGGATTGGATGTTCAGGTTAGGTAAACGAACGCGAAGGTTAGAGATCGAGTTAACCCGAGTAAGTTTCCAAAAACGCATAATCTTCATTTACAAAATGAATTTCACTCGAATCGGATATATTCTTATGGAAATATGAGATTTCGTCCTTTCAATATTTCAATTGAATTTTCTATGGTTCTGTTTATACTATGGCCACAAAATCGGTCAACGGTAAATAACGGCAGTAATCAAAATAACCCATGATATACTAAATATAATGTGAGGAAAGAGGGTGAGAAGGACGAAGCGGGATGTAAAATGCAGCATGAATTCGGCGGTGAGAGCTCTCGGAAAATAAGCAATAAAATATATATAAGCGGAATTAATAAGTGGTAAAGATTTTTGAACGAAAGTAGGAGCGGAAAATTGTTCATGCAATTTTTAGAAACGGTACAAAAGCGAAGGTTCTGACATGAGCAAGCCCTAAAATACAAATTTCCAAAAATGGCATTCCATTTGCTGGCACATACCGGTTCACAATCACAATTACGGGTTTTACTAACAACAACGGGTTTTACGGACAGGAGGTGAAGGGAAGTGAGTGCGGTACCAGGTAGAGCATTGCGCCGTTTGAAGCTAGCATACATCTACCCTAATACTCTGAACTACGAGGCCCATGCGAGCCTTTTGAAGATAGGCCATACCGCATACGCCTCGAGATCCCGGAGCGGCACACGGTAGGGAAATTGAAGAAGGCATTACAAGACTGCATATGGGCCATTTGGAGCTGATAAACGCACTCTAGGTTTATTCGTTTTGATCAGTAAGTTGCTCCTGAACAACTTAAAAGCTCGAAATACTGGTTGCCATTGGTTGAGCACTGGTACTGGAATAGCTCAAGAGCACGAGACTCTCAAAACGAATTATATGCGTTGTGAGGGAATAGAGCAAAACTACGTTTGTTTGGGGGGTATACCAAGAAGGGAGGCAATACAAGGCTTTGAATGAATTCTTAATCATTTAATGTAAACAATTAATTAACAATCTCTATTTTGATAAATTATAAAATTTGATGGGTTATTATCCGCCCTGTATATTGATTTCATTGAAATTTATTTGCTTCTATGAAATTTCACTTGTTTTTTCCTGAAAAATATAATTTTCTGAGTTCAAAATTGTGAAATTCGTTGGAAATGCATTAATTTTTGTGCAGTGTGTATTTCTTAACTTGATAATAAATTATATTACATGACGTGAAAGAGGCTCTTCTCTGTGGTAATAGTTTCAGCAAACAGTTGAATTATTCTTTATTCTAATATCAATTTCAGATCTGAAGAAAAGACGCAGAGGAAGAAAAACCAAAGAACTGAAAATCCAAAGAAAACCAGAACCAAAGAAGTTCTACAATTACTTAACAAAGGAGATTCAAAACAAATTCAAAAGCTAGCATCAATAGGTCCAAAAACGGCGGAACGAATTTTATTATACAGGTATAAAATCATATGGACTTAGGTTTGTCCTTTGGAAAATAAAATTCATTTTTTGTTTCAGAAACATAAAAGGAAGTTTTAAATCTGTAGCAGAGTTATCTGATATGCCTGGGTGGTCTTCGACAAAATTCAAAAGTTTTATGGAACAAAATTTTTTGAATATATAATATTATATAATTATATATTTAGTATATAAAATATGATATCCTGTAAAATATATGAAATAAAAGTCACTTAAGCAGGGTTTGAATAGGAGGAGTCTTTAAATTGTATGGTGCCGGCAACCAAAATGTGAATGACTACAAAGCATATTTTAGTTGATTAAATGAAGCTTTGACACAGAATAGCTCTACTCTGTTTGGATTAAGCCGCTCCCAACGATTATAGAGACAAAACTACATTGTTGCAATAATGTAGTATCATTAAAGTTTGTAACATGCAATTACAGTTAACATTTTCTTGTAACAATTTATGAATAGTCCAGTGGAGTACTTCAATTTCTATATTTTGTAATGTTGAGAATTTCATCTCAATTGAACACTGTTATAATGCACTTGTGAGAGGAAAAGGAATTGGATGGTGATTGAAATGATACATCATTTCTAGACTTTCAGATTTCGTTTAACTCCAACAGTATAATCAAATAATTTAGGGTTTCTAAATTCTCCTTTCATGTCCAACAAATAATGAAACAAGTGACCTCTAACTTTAAAAGGCACATATGAAGGTAAATTCTGTCGTGAAGTTGTACAACTAACATTTTCAAGACCTATGTTAGATATCATTCTATTCTGCCCAAATGGTGTATATGTAACAAGAGTACACTTTTTTCCACCCTTATTCAAAATCAGATATCTCACAGATCTCAATGTGTACATCCAACTGACTACAAGAATTCCATATCCTGAAAAAAATTATTTATTATTACCCTATGCAGAAAATGAAAGTTCACTTAAAACTGTCAAGGCTAACTTGAAGCACAAATAAAAATCTATAATTCATTAAACAATATCCACATGGCATTATTGTAAAGAATTGAAATTTAAGGCGAAGTAATAAAAAAAGTAAAACAGTGCGCGCATAAATGGGTGGATGCTAGCATTTGAAGAGGTAGTACTGTTCAGAGTTCACTTCAGTTGTGAAGTAAGAATGTTCTACATCCTTATAGTTTGACTGAAGAACCTTACAGAACTTCAGTATATCCAAAGAAAGTTATATTTAACACTAATCATTTCTAAAAACTCATTTCATCTAAGTTAATATCATCTTCTGCCAACTAAATAACGAATCCATCGAATGCATGATGATGGGATGATCTGATTTGAGGTTTAATATAATTTCCACCTCACCTATAACATTTAGTAGAGTGACAAATTAACGATTTATTGTTTTTTAAGCAGAATTATGCCTCAAATAAGTGTTTGCATTCCTTATTTGGTAATATTCACATTTTTTAATGAAACCTATAGTTCACTATCGAATTAACCATTTGCATTCCTAACATTCAAGGTAAAGCAACTTTTTCTACCAACTTGAAAACAAATTATCCAATATAATCTACTACTATCTGAAACTTCCCATTGGTGAGCCAGATTCAGAAGAAGTTTCTTGAAAAATTGATGGATTGTTCTCAAATATTATTATATTATATTTCACGAGAGTGGATTATCAGATCCACCGACTTCCAAAGCCGATGAATGTGATGAAATCCTGATGAATCAAGTGGAGGGGGTATATTTGTAATGAAAGAACCGCCAACAGACTCTGTCAAGACTGAACTAAAAAGCAGATAATCATCAGCTTGTTCTTTTATTCTACATCTGATGAGCCATCTGGCATCTCATCAAGCTTCCATCCGGGTGGAACTAGCGGTGAATAAAAGAACACTACTAGTGTATAGTATCCAAATGTACCTTAACCCTCTGATAAAGAAATGAGGAGATATCAAAATTGGAAGTAATTTATGTCTTGATGCCATATATTATTGATAATGATGAAAGAAATATATATAATATGAAAACTGAGATACCAGTTCTCTTTACTCATCTCAGCAATCTTATTTGTATAGTAGAATTATGAATATTCATTTACGGAGTAGCTGGGCATATATCTTCTAGGGCTACCTTTTGGATATCTTTTGAATCAATACTTGTTTATAAGATCATTAATCAACTAACCAATTAGAAAGCACGAAACTGTTATTCCATATCGGTACTTGTTTTCGCCCAAATTGAATTTTTCCCACCATTTTTCAGCGTTCTTTTTCACTGGAGCATCTCTTAAAGTTTCATAAGATGTTAGGGACAGGTAAGACCAGAAACCAAATTGTACTATTGCGAAGAGATTCAATGTCCTATAGAATCTGGGGTCATCATATTTAAACAGAATTACATCTTTTATTACGTTTGTGTTTACTTCAGCACTCGATCCTAGGTTTGATGAATACACTTTTTTGATGGAAATAATCTTATTGAAAAAAGGAAGACATAAAGATTTCTGTTTAGAGCATGAATGCAAAAAATTCATTTTTCCTCAATATTTCAGTTATCGTTTACCATTCGTAATTCAAATAGGTAATTTCTTCTAAAGACTAAGTTGCAAAATTTGAGGTTACATCTCACACACCATAGAATATGTGTATTTTGTCACAGAATCATGAAATTAACGACATGAAGTCCGAAAAATTTTCGCGCTCTGTTTAAACAATTCATAAGAACCCTGAATAAGATGAGAAACATTGGTTTCATTTATGAATTCAATGTTCCAAACAATTGTTAAACAAACCCTGAAAATTTCAAGTTTTGAGTCTTTCCTTCCAGAAGTTATTGTATTTACGGTATCGATCTCTTGAGGAAACGACTTTCAATTTTCAGATTAGCTGAAACCAATAAATATTCGATTATGAATTATAGTTTTTTGAACAATTATTCCAAAGGTTCTGACTTGTATCGATGTTTTAGAAATATTCTTGTATGATATACAGGGTCTTTATAAATGATTGTAACAGCGCAGTTGGCTTTGGATTGCAGAATACCAATCTCTAACCAATAAAAGCATAGCATGGTCGCAGAATTCTGTGGTTTGCATAATCCAAAGCAACTGCGCTGCGAATTTGGCGAGCTGTGGTTACATGTAACTATCTACTACACGTGATCATTTGACAGTTAAACACGTATTTTCTGTCAAATGAAGTGATAGTTAGATATTTACATGTAACCACAGCTCGCCAAAATTCGACTAATTATATATTTGTATATAATTGTGTTCTGTGGTTACAATCATTTATAGAGTTTATAGAGACCCTGTATTATGGTTGCGATAGAACAGCGAATAACAGCCATAGATAACATAGATAACAGCGCAGTTGGCTTTGGACTATTAGAGACACCGCAGACTGCAGACTTTTTATCGGCCGATAGTATAGTTAGGTTGGGCTGAAAGTGCGCACACCGAGCAAACTTGTTAAGTTGGCTCGGTATGCGCATTTTCAGCCCAACCTGACTAAACTATCGGCCGATGAAAAGTCTGCAGTCTGCGGGGTCCCTTATAAATATTTATATTCCAATGTAAAATTTAATTTAAACAAACGATACTGAGAGTTTAGGTTGGTCATTCCGAAAGAAATTGAATAATGTGACAGGAATTATAAATTTGTAGGATTTACATAAGAAACGATAAGATATAAAATTTCCAAAGTAACCTACGATGTTACAATCATTTATAAAGACTCCGTAGTTATATTCAGGGTAAAACTAAAACTTTAAAAAATTTTTCTTATTATGTTCAAGATTAACACAAAATATCGTAGCTTACTGCAATTCTTTCGACTGCGATATTTCAATGATGAGGTAATTTTTTGTTGAAATCAAAACATACAAAAATATACAAGTTGATATTTGAAATAAAAAGTTGAATTCACTTCCAGCCTGGACACCGGGAGAATCATTTTTGCCTTATAGAATATATCCCGTTTTCGAAGCATAAGCGTGATACAGGGTGTTAAAAAAATTTACAAAATGGCGGAAATGCAATGTTCCTAATTTTTTTTTCTGTTGTCAAATTGAATTTTATTTTCGGAATGAACACAATTCTCTAAGAATATTTGTAAAAAATTTTTTTCAAAAATCGGACACAAATTTTTTTTTACTGGTTTATAGCTATAAAAAAATTTCACCCGAAATGGATGAAATTTTGTACAATTGTACTTCTTGAATTATCAATCGAATATGGAAACAGAATTGTAAAATATCAAACGGTTTCGTTACCAGTCATTCAAATGTTTCGTTCAGACTTCTGAAATAAAAAAAAAATTCAGTGAAACTTAGTTGGGACTCGAACCGACGTAGGTATTAAATAGGAAATTTTGGCTTTTCTAAAGATATTAATATTCGTTGCCAGGCAACGTTAGTTCGTAGTTCAAAGAGTTTCGACTACTGTCTAAATTATATTCAGTGAAATTCAAATACCATTTCTTATTTAATACTTGGTTCGAGTCCCAACTAAGTTTCACTGAATTTTTTTTTATAAATTCATCTAGAATGTTTGGACATACCAATAATTTGATTATTTAGACTCTATAACTCAAATTTTTTTTATCATTGCAGATCTAAACGAAATATTTGAGTTACTGTAGTAACGAAACCGTTTGATATTTTACAATTCTATTTTCATATTCGTGATTGATAATTAAAGAAGTACAATTATACAAAATTTCATCCATTTCGGGTGAAAAAAATTATTTCACAGAAATTCTTAGAAAATTGTGTTCGTTCAGATAATAAAATTCAATTTGACAACCGAAACAAAAAATTTGAATCATTGCAGGTTTTCCACCATTTTGTATTTTTTTTTCGTCAACTTTTCAGAATAGAGGACCCAAAAATACTGAGATTTAACCAAAAAACGTAACTTCAAGTGTTATTCATAACTGATCACACTCATAAGAATCTTGCTCAAAAATTACGTTTAACATCCTGTATCTCGCTTATGCTTCGAAAACGGGATATATTGTATAAGGCAAAAATGATTCTCCAGATGTCCTCTACACGAATATATATGTTTGTCCAGTTTATGATGAAACACCCTGTATATACTCCGTTCACAAATGTTTGAGCGCATAGTAGGCGTTTGTTTATTTATTTGAAGTTGGCATTTTTGCTGTCATAACGTAGAATAAAGTCAACGTTGCCGAATGCACCCGGCCTCGTCCGACGAGCTTGCTTAGTTATCAGTGAACTTTATGCAATATTGACAACATTGCGTATCAATCTGACAAGAAAATAAACAACATAACCTTAATTTCAATATACACAGTGGAATATGCCAAATTTTCATGGCCAACCGACGGCTCAACCTAACGTGAACAGACTATATGTGTTTGGAAATGTTGAGGTGGAACTGCACAAACATATGTTGACATAAAAAGTAATTACTCGTTTAATCATTACCCTCAAAGCTTTTCTGATTATTTCGAATATTTATTTATTACTTGCAGCTCTTTTATATAATTCTTCCATTTTTATTCACATCATAGATCTAAAAGTTTCCAACTCCCCTTCATTCATGAATGAATTATAATGTTTGTAAACTCAGCAGTCAATTTCAGATGAGGAATCAAAATTACATTAACTTTCAGTGATTTGATCTTTTTATTGTCTTTCATCTAGGCTATATCATGATGATTGATTCATTTTGATGAAGACTACCTTGAATTGAAAATAAACGATTCCCTAAAAATGCCTCTGGATTAATATAATTCAAAATGAGGGCACAATAAAAAATATAGATAATAAATTTTTCATCCATTTTTTATAAAATAGAATCACAGCCTTTATAAGAATTAACACAATACTTTCAGTTGTTCATGGACAAATTTGAATGCAAGTACGCATATCCCAGATCTGAAGTACTGCAGTCTGTCTGTTTATCTCGATCTTCATCATAAACAAAATCATTAAAAAATTTGTGCATATTTAGGTTTTTTGACGATTCTGAAATTTTTCGAATGTTGATTGTTCCATTTTCGTCGTGTAGACCGTTAGAATGATAAGATTTTTTCAATTTTAGTGATGTTATACTACTGTAAGCACTGGCATCACTATCACTCATGTTATTTGAGTTGTCATTAGCACTTTCACTATCCGACTCACTGGACATATGAAGGTTTGGATCATCCGGATGGGGTAAAGTTACAAATCTGTGGCTTATAGGGTGAGGGTTTTCCGAGTATATCTGTGATACCAGGCAATCTGTACAAAAATTAACTGTTTCCTGGATGCAAGTACTGCAATGCCATCTAGTGCCCAGAATCGGTTCTTCGTTGCAATAGTTGCACTGAAAAAAAATTGAAACAGCCATTAGAAATATTCATAAAAGAGAAATATAGAAAATTGAATTAATTTATCATGAATAAATAATACAGATATACAGATAATAGAACCAAAATCTAGTTTTTGTTATGAGCTGATAGTGCAATTACGAAGGGATAGTTTAGAGAAATAGCCTCAAGACCACCCAGCAATATGTACCAGCTATTGAACCAATGGTTCAAAAAAAATTTCAAAACACTTGTATAAATATACAGAGTTCTTTTTTTTAACAGGTGATAGAACACTACTCACCAAGCAATTGTGCCAAAATTGTGTCTATAAAATAACTCTGTGATAACACCGAAGTTACGAGCCGAGATTTGATTCCTGTGATTCCTATAGTTTCATACTCAAATCATGTGTTACTTTTACTATTGATAAGTCAATCCGATCAATTCAACTCCCATTTCTTGGCTGATGCTTTAAATCGGTCTTTTCCAAGCCCATAGAAAAGCTCAGGTTCAGCAGGTATTAATTTTGATGCACTTTTTGCAAGTTCTACGGCATTTTTCGTCAACACAACAATGCCCTGGCACTCCCATGTCAGCAGACACCCCTGACATGATGAGTGTGATTTCAGAGATCTCAAGGCTGTTCTATAAACTGGGTTATCAGTACCTATCAACAGTTCAAAGCACCAGGTATCGATAGAGCATTTCTGAAGCTCCTGCAGAAGCAGATGAAATATTCTTACACTAGAGGTCGTTCAAGCCAGATTGGACTTAGGATGAATAACAACAAATTTTCAGAGGACAAAGTAGACTCCATACCAAAAGCAGGTGGGAAGATATGACTAGCCCCAAACCCTCTTGACATTTTTCTGTTGAGACATTGGAGAAGCTACATCAGAACCAAAACGCTGGCCAAATCTTCCGCTATAAAAAACTGGCATGCTAACAAATCGAGTAAATCCACATAAACCGCAATACAGAGCCTATCTGGAAATCCGTCGACAAAAAGGAGACGGCTCTATGCGCCTTCCACTTTACAAGTCATGTGTCGATCTAATAGGCTCTTGAGAAGCAGGAGTCAACAAATTAGTAGCTATAAGAAATGCTCCACACGAGGACTGTAGAAATAACCATGCCATCGAACCTTCATAGTCAACACTACTTGTGGCACTCCTCTAGGGAGAACAGTTTTGACAACTGTCATATGGCGTGTGGTTGACGAACTGCTAAACCGGTATAACAATCGCATTGGAAATATATTATATTCAAATGCATCAGAGAAAGAGAGAACCGTACAGTCGAACAATGCAATATTCGAAAAATTTTACGGTCTAAGTTTACGACATAATGAATCTCAAAGTAAAAAGTAAACCTAGAGTTGCCTTCAGGCATTTGTTATGCAGCCAAGTAAAATCTGACTATACGTGCGAACAAACTTCCGGCGTTGCGAAATCGTGCCGTATTTTTATTCCGTATTGGGATAATTGGTTTACTGTTCCCCTACTCTGATACTAACGGCTTGCGTCTGTTATAGATAAATTCTGTCAGGCAACATTGTCTATTAGTGTTTAGTTTCTTGATGTGATGTGTTTACATTTTCATTTCGATTTGACGTTTATAAATCGAATTATTTCAATGATTTGGTGGCAGTTATTGTTGCTTAAGGCTATTCCGTTAATTATAGCTAGGACAAAATTACGTAAATGTTGTATTATATTAAGGAATTGGAGAAATGCAATCATCACACCCCAGTGTGGCAATAGGCGTTTTCGGAAACTTACACAGGGTTATTAACTAGATCCATTTAGTCACGTGACGGATCTACTCGGATCACGGACCCGGGTTCTGAGTATACGAACTCATCAGGTTTAGGATTTGAAGTGTCAGACGTATCAATTACATAACCAAATATTTTATGAAGTTATTTTTTCAGTTCCAGTCTATTTTCGGATTGTCTCTAGCTTTTATTGCATTTATTGGCTTTTGTGAAATCTATCTTATAATTCCTGGGGTGCCCTTCCATGTTTAATGTTATTTTTTAGTACCTTTGTTGAAGAAGTAAAGAATTCGCTTTTTCAGTTCCAGTTTATTTTCGGATTGTCTCTAGCATTGCATGCATTTATTGGCTTTTTTGAAATCTGTCTTATAATTTCTGGTGTGCCCTCCCATGTTCAATGTTATTTTTGAGTAACTATGTTAAAGAAGCAAAGAAAGCTGTAGCTTAGCACAGTAAAATCTCTCTACAAAGTTATGAAGAAGTTGTTTCACATTATTTTCTTGGCTCATGGCACCACAATTTTAAACTGAGCCAAATTCTCTTCTCTTTCCATTATTTTTAGGAATATGTTATATGAAATTACTACGAGAAGAGTAGAAGACGAATTGCCTCCTCTTTTAAATACAAAATTAAACTGCAGTGTGAATTCGGTGACTGTAGAACCCTGCTCTAGCGTAGGGTTACGATAAATCAACCTGGGTCAGTGATCGAGTTAATAGCACCGTACTTTCCGAACACGGGTTGGATGTTCGGGTTAGGTAAACGAACGCGAAGGTTAGGGATCGAGTTAACTCTAGTAAGTATCCGAAAAGGACTAATGAAATGCTTTCCATCTCACTCTAATGCTTGGTTGATTACAATGCAGTACTATTCACGCGTAGGGGCATCTCTATGTTTAGTTGCCTAATGCAGACAGTACTTATGACGTAATGATATTTGATTCGAGTACTTTAGGTAGCCAATCATACTGCTTGAATTAGGTCACTACTTACGATAAGAGAAAGTCAAGAAAATAATTCCTGGTTGATTATTTATTTTTTGTCATAATAATTGAGCGTTAAATCTTTCGAATATTCCATTGTTTTTATCTGATGCATTGAATATTGTATGTTTCCGATGTGATTTTTATACTGGTAGAAATTGACAAAGCATCGACTACTTGGACGACATATTGCTGATGATCAAGAGGAAATTTGAAAGAAGGTCTAGGTGAACTATATAAAACTATAACAGATTTGCATGATAGATCAACATCGCAGTGGTACATCAACAATGTTGGAATAAAAAATTTAATTAATAAATTACTCACCTTATAAGTCAGATGTCTATATGGTTCAGTCATTTCTCTCTCCTTTGCTTTTTCTACTTTAATTCTTCTCAAGAGGTCCGCCTGCATTTCTATTTCAGATTTATTTACAATTGATTGCCCACTGTTTTCAGGTTGATGATATTCTGTTGAAAGCAGGTAATTGGGAGTGTTTGAAGAGGATACCTTTGGACAATCCTGTACAGAGGGCCCGGGAACACTCTCCGTTTCATCCATATATACTGATACATTATATTCAGGAAAGAAAGTAGTCGGTTTCCACATGTTATACTTATGTTTATTCTAAAATTGAAAAGAATATTATTATATGTGAACATTTTAGTTGATTTATTACCTTTCGTTGAAAACTTGTTGATTTTGTTACTTTTCCGTGTACTGGAATGCCTGCTTTAGCCATTTTTTGAAAATACTTCTGCAATCTGCTGGAGACTTGTTGTTCAGTTCTATTCCCTAGAAAGATTTTTTGATAATATATAATAGTTGAATACTTCTTTAGTCCCGTATAACTCAATAACATAGATGAAAAAATAGAATATAGACTACCTCAGTAGCTTCATCATACTTGCTCGTATGAAAAATGATAACTGTAATTTAAATATCATGAATAATATTAACCTTAACAAAAAAGAAAATTATCAGAATAGCCAAACACTTTCGAAAAATGACATAGCTAACCTAACCTGAACAAAGAAGAAAATTATCAGAAGAGCCGAACACTTTCGAAAACTGACATACTGGAACGAAGGAATCAACATGAATACAGCATCCATCATTTTTAAATCCATACGCAGACCATTAATTGAATATGCCAATATCCCGGAAAGCTATTACCAAAATGGCACATCCAAATAACAGACTGTACAATCCCGATCGAAGGGCGTACTCAACGAGCTCGACTTCCAATGATATGTCATGTATGCATTCAAAAATCAATTTCAAGCGGCTAACCGGTCATCATTTCGGTTAACCAATTGCATTCAATTTGAATGGAATTGGTTAACCAAAATTGAAATTCATTATAGTAAAGAGAAGACCGACGAGTCAGCATCGAGGTGACCATCGATGATAGCGATGCGATTGTGCAGGTGTGCCGCTCTCATCGTTACAGCAAGACACTCCTTGGGCACAATAGAATTTCGAATAAAGTTGGTCCACTCCGTGTTCAATTCTCTCCTAATATATAATTGAACGTTGACATTTTTAAAATTTATCGGGATGATTTTGGCAATTCCCCATGCCGGTTTTAGTTCGACTAATTGGATTGATATTATAGCTCCAAAATTTCCTGTTTTATCTTCAAATACCAAATTTTTAACGAAGAATTATCTTTTTTCGATCAAATACCAAATTTTTTAACGAAGAATTTTCTGTTGAATATAAACTCGTCTTCATTTTCGAAGACATTTTGTGAGAACCTCGCAGCTCCACTATGAACAGTCAACTCTTTTATATGAGAGAGATCACCTCAATGCTCCGCTAGCCGCTCCACTATGAACGAGGCCTTAGTAAATCGGAACTGAGGAAACTGACAGGCACGCTCACGGGACGCTGTCCCGCGAATCATCATCTTCGGAACATGAGAAAGGTTCGTGACGGTGCCTGTCGCTTCTGCCAAGAAGCCACTGAGAGCCGAACTGAACACCTGCTATGCGAATGTGAAGCTGTCCTTGGGAGAAGGCTGCGAAACTTGACTCCTATTTTTTAAAACCGGAACAAGTAATGGGTGCAGCACCCAGGAAAGTATTGAAGTTTTCGAGGCTTTGCTACCTGACTGGTAACTAGCGCAGGGTTGCACAATCGATCTTAAGGTCAAGGTGTCATAGAGGTTTGACATAGCCTTAGGCGAATTTTGGCGATGTAACTACAGCTTACCATAGTGACATAGTTGACAGTTAATACACGTATTTTCTGTCAAGTCACGTAACCATAGTTAGATAGTTAGATGTAACCACAGCTCGCCAAAATTCGCCTCTTATCGCCCCTCCTCTAATCTAATCTACCCCACTCCCCCAAAGAACTATACCAGATAACCAAGATAGAATCTATTGATGACAGAATTAAGAAACTGAACATAAAATTATTTAACTTGATGAACTCGAAGATATAAAAATTCTTATGCATTATGAACCGAAGGAATATTCCTGAAAAAAATTCCAACTCAAACATTAAACCAGAAATTGAACGCCTATCAAAACTGATGTATTGTAAAATTGCATAAATAAGGATTTTTTCTGTAAGTTTGCTTGAAGATTGTGTTGATATAACATGGGCCTCGGATAAGTTATTTTTAACTTAACTTCACTCATTCATGAATTCAATAATTCGTAGGTTACCAGAATAAGAAGATCAATAGTTCTCAAGATAAGATTTGAATTATCATTTTCTCAATATAAACGAGCGCGCTAAAACCAAATGCGTAATATTAGTTTTCATTTGATACATTAAAACCAATTACTGGCCCAGATTAGAAACTTATTTATATATTTAGGCCAATTGTAGTATGCTCTGTTCCCTTAGGACCAATCAGAAACATTGAAATGTCTTTTGTGCTAAAATTGAGCTGAATATTCAAATTCACTCTGCCTCCTATTCAAGTAATTAGTAAATAATTGTGACAAACAAAAATATGAACATGAGATTCAATTAAATAGACAGTTTTGGAGATACACTAGTATTGAAACTGAAAATAAAATCGATTTTTCCAATTGATGAAGGTATTTAAGGGTAAGTGAGTGTTTCCCTCGCCAACTTCTAAGCTTATGAAAAAAAACGGTTTTTGGGACGCTCATTCGAACCCAAGTCGACCGTTTTCGAGAAAATATTTCGCTTGCCGCCATTGTCCGGGTATCCAGTATTGGTGAACTCATAGATCAATAAAAATACATATTTGTATTTTAGTTTAACATTGGGTGCACCAGTTTTGCACTAGTCTTGAACTGATACTACACTAATGTTCATTGAATGGGCATTTCCTGTATGTTCATCAAATAATTGTACCAATGGAACACAAAATATGCATTCAGTGCGCACCAATTCATCCAATGGAAAACGCTTTTAGAGAAAAATGAATGCCACATTACATTCTTCTTTTTTCGATAAACTTATAGCGTTTTCCATTTGGAGAACTGGTGCGCACCAGTGCGATTGGTACAGAGAACAATAAAATACCCATTCAAATGAGAACCAGTGTAGTGCCAGTGCAATTCTGGTGCGCACCAGTTCTCCCAAAGGAAAACGCTATTATTATGCATTGCACTATTTTCTTTTTATGGGACAGCTTGTTAGGCTATTTGACCCAATCTCTATGTATATGTATTGGAACTGGACGTTGGACGAACACAAACATCCATGCCCACGCCGGTATTCGAACCCAAGACCACCAGCACCACGATCAGGAGTCATACCCACTAGACCACCGGGGTCGGCATTGCGCTTTCTTCTTTTGTCTTCGAGTTATATGCCAAAATTGACATTTCGGCAATATCAACTTTCGTTATTATTCTTTGTTCCCAGTATTTGCTATGAACTTAAAATCAAAACATTATGATTATATTTGTTTCAAGTTCATAGCAGGAACAGAAACAGATATAATGAGCAAAGATGAAATTGCAAGCAATTTTGGCTTATACATAATTCAAAAACAAAAGAAGATAGAACAATGCGGTTGAGAGCATTAGGTGTTTCTCTAAAAAAGATGAACGCAATGTGCTCTAACTCCTGGGGTTAAAAAGTTGTAGTTCAGGGATCACCAATTCTGGATATCCTATAGTCCGTTCACGAAAGGTTTAGCGCATAGTAGGCGTTTCTTTATTTATCTGAAGTTGGCAGTATTTGCTGGCATAACGTAAAATAAAGTCAACGTTGCCGAATGTACCCGGCCTCGACCGACGAGCTTGCAAGTTATCAGACAACTCTATGCAATATTGACAACATTGCGTATCAATCTGACAAGAAAATAAAGAACATAACTAAAATTTTAATATACACAGTGGAATATGCCAAATTTCCATGGCCAACCGACGGCTCAACCTTTCGTGAATGGACTATATATATATATAATTTTTGGGTCTACACACATACGAAAAATTTTTACTATGAGAAAAAAATTGAAGAGAATATGCACTATATGTTTGCATACTTTAAGTTGACGAAACCTAAGAGAATTATTGATGAATAACACCTATCCCAAATCTGAATTATGAGAAAAAAAGCTACTAATTATAGACTGTATAGTTGCAATAATTATGTCAGTTATAAATCATTAAACATTTGCAGAACCAACTAAAAGAAGACCAGACTGGGTTATGATACCAGGTTTGAAAAAAGTAAAGTTCATAGCATAGCTAGCTGAATATCATTTCGAGCAAATCTGATTTAGTCCGTTCACGAAAGTTTGAGCTCATAGTACGCGTTTGTTTATTTATCTGAAGTTGGCAGTATTCGCTGTCATAACGAAAAATAAAGTCAACGTTGCCGAAGGTACCCGGCCTAGTCCGACGAGCTTGCGAGTTATCAGAGAACTCTATGCAATATTGACAACATTGCGTATCAATCTGACAAGAAAATAAACAACATAACCTAAAATTATAATATACACAGTCAACGGCTCAATCTCTCGTGAACGGAGTATATGAGAAAAATGTATACCTAAGGCCTCTGCTATTTTTCTGTGTCTTCTGCTTTCTATAGGTTCTGGAGGAAATTGTATTAGTAACTCTTCCAAGCGTTTCTGCTCTTCTGATGTCCAAAGCTGTTAAAAAAATTGGTTCAGTAATAGCAACATCAACATCCCAACTCACAAACCTTTTTATGTGTGCTTTTGATTCCATGTTTACCTAAATCAATTGTTTCTTTTTTCTCAGTAGATTTATCACTATAAATTGCTTTGAGTTCCTCCTCTGGAACTTTGGTATTGTAAATATACCAGTCTATATATGGAATCTATAAAAAATCATATAGTTCACATAGAAGTCCCTTTAAATTGTAAAAATGGATAGTTTTCACAATCAATAATTTTCATAGAAAATTCGACTAATTGAACTAATTGAATAATGTGTATATAATTGAGTTGAGGTTTAATGCGTAACATCGCCATGAATATCAATACAGTGAAAGCAGAGAATAATATTAATCGTTTGGAATCAACCAATATTAAACTATAATTAAGTTGTATACATATTCTTGTCATTAGTAATAAAATGAGTTCATGCTCATGGAACTCTCAGAAAATTTTAAAGACAGTATTACAATCATACAAGAAATAATTTTCATGTACTCTGCAGGTATCCATAAAATTTAAGAAAAAGACAGTTAATGGACCGTTAGATATTCTTGCAGTACCCCTAGCACAGATGATATATGATTATAAACATCTAATGTCGAGCTGTTTTAAATTCAATATTTCCATATTCTTCTTATGTTAAACTACAATTAACTCAAATCATTGATAGGTATATTAATTTGCTTCATTTAAGTGAGAAATTGATAGGTTTCAAACAAAATATATCAAATAGGGTGAAACCTTAATATAAAGTTCGACAATTAAGAAATTTTATAATAATTACAAAAAATGTTGTATTATACTGAACAATTGTTCCCGATATCACAAAAAAATTGTTACTACTAAAATTAAAACAATATATTTCTACCAGTTGTTGATAAAGCATGCCAATGTTTGAAAATGCAGTTGCGATTAGTCATACAACTTGTGACTAAATTTCAACAGATAAGCGCTGAATAAATTTCATATAATGAAAAGTCAATATAAATTTCTTATTTCAGAATGTTAGTAGTTAGTTATGTGATATGAAGACAGATCAAGTATCTCGACATAAAAATAAGCAGAAACGGATATACAGGGTATATATGAATAACACCGAAAAAATGAAAGGGGTGATTCCTCAGATCATTTTATGAAAGAAGGTTCCCATAAATGTAGGGCCAGAAAAGCATAGTTTCCAAGATACAGGGCGTTGAAATTTTATTTAAAAACTGAATAAAAAAGTGGTACGCCACTGAGATATTTTAAACTGACAATTATTTTTTTAATTCTTCGTTAAATTTGTGACAAAAAAAATCTTTTGCCTTTTTTCATGTGCGGCGCCGTATTTGTATTAGAACGTTACGTTAAAATATTTTATTTTCTTACATAAATTTCGAAAGAAACTGACTACAAAGGTGGTACGCCGCTGAGGTATTTTAAACTAACAATTATTTTTTAATTCATCGTTCAATTTGTGACGAAAAATCTCTTTTGTCTTTTTTCGTGTGGGCCGCCGTTTTTATGTAAAAAAAAATAAAACATTTTAACGTAACGTTCTACTACAAATACGCGTTCAGATGTTTCATTTTTTACATAAAAACGGCGCCGCACACGAAAAAAGGCAAAAGAGATTTTTAGTCACAAATTTAACGAAGAGCTAAAAAAAAGTTTAAAATATCTCAGTGGCACACCACTTTTTTAGTAAAACTTCAACACACTATTTTAGAAACAATGCATTTTCGGACCAACATTTAAGGGGACCTTTTTCATCAATGATCTGAGGCATCACTCCTTTCATTTTTTCAGTGTTATGCAGATACACCCTGTATAATATCTACGTTTCAAACCATCAACATATCCAAACTGAAGTGAAAAATCTTTTTCTTTCATCAAATTAACACAAACCACCTAATTTTAAAGTTTAACATGCAGGTAAAGTACATAAAATAACCATTTAAATTTTGCACAATTTTTTCAATAATTGAAAATTGACCAGAAGTATTAATTAGATACTTCAACAATCCATTCATTGGGTCATTAGATCGAAATACACAGTTGTAAAACTCTTTTTACCTGAGCAATAGTTTGCATTGGTGGAATATCTAACTCATCTTTCTTCAGTTTCTTCAAAAAAGTCTCAGGATCTTCAAGAGCATTCTTTTGAAGTTTTCTGACGGTTTCATAATCCTAAAAATATGTAAATAATAAAAATATACCTATTCACAAAAATCTTGTTATTTGCTGTAACTACCTTGAAAGCTCTTTCCCTTTGAGCAGTTAAAATGAACAATGTCTTTAATAATTCGCTGTAGTGTTTGTTCCCTCTAAGAGCCAAGTGGTCTGTCTCAAAATAAAAAAGATCATTTTCTGTCTCCTTCGGATTATCAGCGATAGAATTTTCCATCTCGAAAATTTGAACAACCCGCCACTGGTTAGTAGTTGAACAAAGACAGGTGCTGATTCTCAGAACATAAATATATCTGTAAAATGAAAAGTTTTTCTCTGCATATTTACAGTAACTGAATAGTGTTTAATTTGTGCTAAGAGTGAACTTAATCAGTTTGTACAGTGGGAAAACTTGTAATAATCAATGAATTCGAATTATAAACAAGGTGTAAATGACAGATTAGTGGACATAACCTTAACGAAGATTGAACTTAACAAATAATTTACCTTTTCATACAGTTTTCATTGATAATATTGATGTATTTCACTGACCTATCATACGATCAAACAGATTAAGTGGATATTTTTATTTTTCACAAGCAAACCACGTGTTTTACGCACAAAATTTGCATGCTGTGTAGTCGGGAGTTTGCAAACTGGTTGTGTATTGCGCGGGAATTTTGAAATGGACTCTTCCACCTACAAGGATAATTCATAATAATATTAATTCAAAATATGCTGTGCTTTCACAGAAGATTTTCTCCTTCCTACATCAATTATTTTCTAGAATTTAGATGTATCAGGAATTATTGTAAAAATCATGATGATAAAAGTTCACCATTGAAAGCATTGTTGGATGATGCAGCTTCCTTTGAAGATTTGAATCCAAAAGGCCCTGAACAGCAATGGGCTACTCTGCCGTATTTAGAGGGAACGAAAATTAGAAAACAAGGAGAATATTTCAGTAAAGAAAAACATGATGCAAGGGAAACATCTATTATTCTATTCCCTGGTCAAGGGAGTCAGTATGTAGGAATGACAAAAAATTTAATGCAATTTCCCATAGTGAGAGATCTGTTTGAACTTGCAAGTTATATTCTCAAATATGATTTGCAAAAACTGTGTTTGGAAGGTCCAAAGGAAAAGTTAGACCAAACAAAATATGCGCAGCCTGCTATCATGGTGGCTTCACTAGCTGCTATAGAAAAACTGAAGGAAGAGAGGCCTGACGCTGTAGATAAATGTGTAGCTACAGCAGGATTCAGCCTCGGAGAGATAACAGCATTAGTTTTTGCTGGTGCTCTAGAATTTGAAAAAGGTAATTGTTGGATTCTTCTGCCATATATGATCTATTTATTCATCATTTTAAAGTACATCAGAGTCATGAAAAACTTCAAGAGAATAAATAATAATCCCATAACCAGTAGATCCTGCATTAGGGTAAAAATACATTAAAATAACTAAATCTTTAAAAGATCAGAAACCAGAAACAACCATAGGTATATCATTGGACAACTATAAAATTTAATATTACACAACATAACAATCAAAATATCTGGCATGATATGTTTCATCAGAATTTTATTTTCAGTTATATCAATTTAGGTCACCAAAACTCTTGAACTGACTTGGCTGATATCTATCTTGTCAGCAATATCATTCTTAGAATTTTTTTCAGCGATACCTCTAGATCATTTAGGTTTTTGAAATATTCCTTGATTCAGATTCTTTGTGGGATTCAAATGAGCTTTGGTCATCTCTCTTTGCCTCAGTTCCAAAAAGGGCCACAATTTATTGGAACTTGTATACCTTATATACTACCTAGTTTCACAAGCTGAGCAACATAATGATTCCATCTCAGGCTGTGGTCTAGTTCAATAACTATGTGTTCAATCTGTTTTTCTGTCTCATAAACAAATTTTCCTTTATGTGCAGATCTAACTCTGATAGGAAATTTTCCAAACTTTTCCAACTGCTTAAAAGCAAATGTTGAATTTTGTTCGTATTCATAGAACTACTGTTGAATCAATTCTTTATGCCATCTTCCACCTACAACATTAGCTGTTACCAATATCCTGCCCATTAAAATCTTAGTGTCATCGGGAAAACTAAGGATCAGTTCTTTGAAATCTTGCTGAAATTAATTATTTATGTTTTGAATGAACATCACAGGCCTCATTCTATTCGTTGAGGCATTTACATGTTATTCGCATTTTTTTAGTATTTACACCTTGGATTTTCACTTCTTGTTTTCTGTTAGTAAAAAAAGTAAGGAGAATTCAGCAGTCAATAGTGTTTAAAGCGTTCGTTAAATCCACAAAAATTCCAATCAACAGACATGCATATATTCACAACTGATAACGTGAAAGCAGTGGAAAATCACTCAAGTTTGAAATATTTGTCAATAATGTATGCATCATAGTAGGAAGCTTTCTCGTTTTTCACTTAGATGCAGGAAACATGTAGTAACAAGGAACTATTTTCAAAAAAATCGTTGAACCAATTTTTTCTGCATTGGTATTAAAATTTCCAACAATATCAATATATTTTAATTCATATACTTCCTTTTCTTCAGAAATTTTTGATATCACATCCTCAGTTTTCCAGAATTTTCTTGTTCATATTTTTACTTCTCTGCTGTTTTATTATGATACTTCTTTTTCGCTTCTTCAATATTTTCAATACTTTTTCATTATTTGTCATCGCCATATATTCCTTTTGTAGTTCTCTATTGTTTCCTTTACAGCCATTATACATTGGTATACAGGTTTGGAAATTCACATTGGAAAAATACAATATACAATGCATCGGACAGAGAATTTTGCAGGCAAGTTGAGCAAATGTATATTCGAAAGTTTCACCTGCTCTAACTGAGTAAATGCAGTTGTCTTATTGTTATTATCCGACTTTTCTATTTGACGCTGCATCACTTCCAAACTGATGCAAAATCAGTAACGCAACGTTCCTATTGGTCGATTCGGTCGAAGTGAAGTGATTTCTTCAGTTAATCAGTCAAATTCCCAATGTAGTGTTGTCTCTTTCTTAATGTTGAAGTGACAATATGGTAGGGAATCGAATTATTTAATGTGTCAGGCTGCCTGTGATACTCGATTCAAGGACTTGCAGTTGCCTACCATGCTGCCTGAATTAAGCCCCTCCCAATGATAAGAGAGAGACAAGACTACATTATTGCAATGGGACAGCTGGATTCAGTCAGTTAGAGCACATGAAACTTTCGAATATACATCTGCTCAACTTGCGTGTAAAATTCTCTGTCTGATGCATTGTATATTGTATCTTTCTGATGTGAATTTTCAAACCTGTATAAGATTTTATTTATTGATTAACATTTTCTTCTACTTTTTAATTCACTTTTCATATATTTTATTCTGATATTCAACCGATTTATTATTTCTTATATTATTCTTCTTCTTAATAAAATAAATCCTATGTTGAACTATAACATAATTATTTGTTCTTGGTGCAGCTTTGAAACTAGTTCAAATACGAGGTGAAGCTATGCAAATGGCATGTGAAACATATAAAGGAGGAATGGCAGCAGTATTTATCTCACCTACTAGTAAACTAAATTTTGCTCTGC
Organism: Propylea japonica; assembly: GCA_013421045.1. Lineage (NCBI taxonomy): Eukaryota > Metazoa > Arthropoda > Insecta > Coleoptera > Coccinellidae > Propylea > Propylea japonica. The sequence continues at coordinate 37,295,707 of CM024239.1, forward strand.
TTAAGGCAAGGCAGTGGGCTACTGATCGGGGAGATGAGTTCCCTGAATGTAAAATAGCAAATTACCTGAATCCTGGATGCAAAGTTATAGCTGGCAGTGTTTCGGTATGTTCAAAATTGTTTATTTTTTTTATTTAAATGAGGAAACAGCCCCATTACAAAATGATAGAAAATTAAAAGTGACCAATAAAAAATACTGGGTGTCCCACTAAGTCTGTTCCAATGGATTATCTCAGCCATTTCGAAAGCTACAAATTTGAAAATTTCATGTTCTGCAATTCGTTCAAGGAACCTTCGTCTGAGAAAAACGAAAATTGAAAGTCACTTCCGGTTTGACCGGAAGTGACACTGATTTTTATTTCATGGCGCACCTTGTATATTTTTTAAGATTTTTTATTTCTACTTAAAATTACCTATCCAACGATGTATCACACTTTGTATTTTACTTCTCATTAGATGGAGAAAACTTCAATTGAAATTGTATTTTCACGTTGTTCATTATTGTATGTTAGTTACTCTGATACTCACACAACTATAGTCCGTTCACGAAAGTTTTAGCGCATAGTAGGCGTTTGTTTATTTATCTGAAGTTGGCAGTATTTGCTGTCGTAACGTAAAATAAAGTCAACGTTGCCGAATGTACAGGGTTTTTCACTATAATTTGACCCCCCTTTAACTTTGTTACTAAAGGAGATACAAAAAAATATTTCATACAAAAGTTCCACGAAATCGACTGAGGTTTTTTAATATGACTTCACAACCTGAAATATATACAGGTTGGCCAACATATTGATGGCAACTTCATATTTTCAATTGGAACACCCTGTTATGTTTCCATATTTGGCTAGCTTTTTCGAATATGTAACATATGTTGGTCCACCTCTTTTATTCTGAGCACCACAGAGTTTCAAATTTAAAGAACCACCTGGCAAGCTCAGCAATCACTGTTCAAGTGGCAAGCTGCGATTACTCAAAATGCCCGTTTTTTTTCTAAACAACTTGAGAGAACGATATGAACTATGTTTATTGAATGAAGGTGGTCATTTCGAGCAATTTATTTAGTTGATGATGATAGTTTATTATTTTTTATTGGTTAAGTAATTGTTAAGTATTCATTAAAAAAAATACTTTTAAGTAAATTGTTTGAATATAAAGAATTCCGTAAGCATTTCACATATTTTTTTATACGGTATCATCATTTCAAAACTTTGAAACTCTGAAAATTGAAGAGAAACCCCTACATACGCATATACAGGGTGTTTCATCATAAACTGGACAAACATATATTTTCGTGTAGAGGACATCGGGAGAATCATTTTTGCCTTATACAATATTTCCCGTTTTCGAAGCATAACGAGATACAGGATGTTAAACGTAATTTTTGAGCAAGATTCTTATGAGTGTGATCAGTTATGAATAACACTTGAAGTAACGTTTTTTGGTCAAATCTCAGTATTTTTGGGGTCCTCTATCAGAAAAGTTGACGAACTCCGAAAAAAAATTTACAAAATGGCGGAAAACCTGCAATGTTCCAAAATTTTTTTTTGCGGTTGTCAAATTGACTTTCGTTTTTCTGAATGAACACAATTGCTAAGACTTTCTGTGAAAAAATTTTTTCAAAAATCGAACACAAATTTTTTTTACATGTCTACAGCGATGAAAAAATTTCACTCGAAATGGATGAAATTTTGTACAATTGTACTTCTTGAATTATCAATCACGAATATGAAAACAGAATCGTAAAATATCGAACGGTTTCGTTACTACAGTCATTCAAATGTTTCGTTCGGACCTCTGAAATATTGAAAATAAAATTGTTTTGGGTTCTAGAGTCAAAATGATTAAATTATTGGCATGTCTAAACATTTTAGATGAATTTAAAAAAAAAAACCAGTGAAACTTAGTTGGACTCGAAACGACGTAGGTATTAAATAGGGAAATGGCACTGTTCTAAGGATATTAATATTCGTTGCCAGGCAACAGTAGTTCGTAGTTCATAGAGTTGGACTGGTATTTTAATTTCAGTGAATATAATTTAGCCAGTAGTCAAACTCTATGAACTACGACTACCGTTGCCTGGCAACGAATATTAATATCCTTAGAACAGTGCCATTTCCCTATTTAATACCTACGTCGTTTCGAGTCCCAACTAATTTTCACTGATTTTTTTCGTTTACATTCATCTAAAATATTTAGACATGCCAATAATTTAATCATTTTGATTCTAGAACCCAAAACAATTTTATATTCAATATTTCAGAGGTCCGAACGAAACATTTGAATGACTGTAGTAACGAAAACCGTTCGATATTTTACGATTCTGTTTTCATATTCGTGATTGATAATTCAAGAAGTACAATTGTACAAAATCTCATCCATTTCGAGTGAAATTTTTTCATCGCTGTAGACATGTAAAAAAAAATTGTGTTCGATTTTGAAAAAATTTTTCACAGAAAGTCTTAGCAAATTGTGTTCATTTTTATTTGATCTCGTATTTCATCAGTGAGTCGAACAGAGCCATTTGAAAAAATTACAGACAATTGGTAGAACAATCATCCAAAAAATATAGTTCGCGAAAATTGATGAACTTAAGTGAAAATGCAGAAGCTGAACTCAATAGCGAAAAGTTGTGAAAAAAATAATTTCACCCCAAATATCAGTTTACGTTTTTTCAACTATTTGTTCATTTTAAACTAGGAAGCGTCGCTAAAACTGTTAAAATTTCAACACTCAGACGCCAACCATTTCGCGTATATCGCGATTCAATTCAAATCTACGGAACATCTGTAAAGGGGCCTACAGACGATCAACCTAGTTGAAGACTAAGTTGTAAACACGGCATGTTGACGACCAAGTTGAACGTCTGTAGGTGGTTGGTGGTTGATATTCCAGGTTGAAGACTAAGTTGATGCGAGATCAAATCGGTTTGATATTTGGTGGGCGGAGCCCGATGTTGACGACTATGTTGGAGCGTCTGTATGGTAGTCATCAACTAGGTTGACAACACCAGTTGGAATTCTATCTTGTAGAGTGCCAATAATTTAATCATTTTGATTCTAGAACCAAAAACAATTTTATATTCAATTTTCAGAGGTCCGAACGAAACATTTGAATGACTGTAGTAACGAAAACCGTTCGATATTTTACGATTCTGTTTTCATATTCGTGATTGATAATTCAAGAAGTACAATTGTACAAAATCTCATCCATTTCGAGTGAAATTTTTTCATCGCTGTAGACATGTAAAAAAAAATTGTGTTCGATTTTTGAAAAAATTTTTTCACAGAAAGTCTTAGCAAATTGTGTTCATTCAGAAAACAAAAGTCAATTTGACAACCGCAAAAAAAAATTGGAAATTGCAGGTTTTCCGCCATTTTGTAAATTTTTTTTCGAGTTCGTCAACTTTTCTGGATAGAGGACCCAAAAATACTGAGATTTGACCAAAAAACCGTTACACCAAAGTGTTATACATAACTGACCACACTCATAAGAATCTTGCTCAAAAATGACGTTTGACACCCTGTATCTCGCTTATGCTTCGAAAACGGGATATATTGTATAAGGCAAAAATGATTCTCCCGATGTCCTTACACGAAAATATATGTTTGTCCCTGTATATTCGAGATCGGGAGGAGGAAATAGAAAATTTTAATATACACAGTGGAATATGTCAAATTTCCATGGCCAACCGACGGCTCAAACTTTCGTGAACGGACTATATTAAGAACTGCAAAAGTTGAAAATATGATCTGCGGAGCGAGCAAGATTATCTGTGACGTCAAGCAAGACATTTGTTGTAGAGTGAAAATAATAAAAGAACGCTCAGGCGCAAAGGCTTGTCAAGTCAAAGAATTCGTAACCTCAAAATTATTATTTGCTGTCTTTCGCTCTGAAACGGTGTCTCTGCTTTCGCGATACCACATATTGTAACAATAAAATTGGTTTCATCTTTCGTTAAAACATCCAGAACATAAATAACTAACCTAAACTGTCCTAAACTAACTCTTAGGTTAGATATAAAATGACATTTGGAAGAGTTCTCGCTTTTGAGCGGGAGCGAATATATCTGATCTTCTTGCTCGCTCTGATAATAAAAGATCACGATGCAGAGTGAAGAGGGCGAAGAGAGCTTAATAAAAGACCAGCTGAGCGCAAGAAGTGCACGTCAAGCAGAATATTCAGACTAAGGAAAATCATCAATTATTTTTGAAGTTAAAATCAAGGTTAGACAAATATCCTAGCCTACTGCAATTCTTCCAGTTACATCGTTGAAAAGATGATTTTAAGTAGAAATAAAAAATTGCAAAAAATTTACAGGGTGCTTTATGAATTAAAAAAATCAGTGTCATTTCCGGTCAAAGAAGTGACTTTCAATTTTCGTTTTACTCAAATAAAGGTTCCTCGAACGAAATGCAGAACATAAAATTTTCAAATTTCATTGGAATCGATCTCGACTAGGGCTCTGTCTACTGATAAAATTCAAATTATGTAACATATTAATTAGTTGGTTCCTTTAAGAAATATCGAAATATTATTTAATTGAATTCTGTGACTTGCAGTTGCTTAGTAACGATAATAAATATGTTCCCAATAATTGAAACATATAGCCTAGATCGATTTCCACCATCAGGGTTCCGATGAAATTTTGAAAAAAAAATTCTGCTATCTGAAATGTTCCCAGCAGTTCTATCTCAAAATTTTGGCTTCAATAATTCAAACAGTTTCTTGGAAAAAAATTCAGGTTGAGGAAAAAATCAACCATGTCGAAATTTCTAGGTTTTGTATGGACATTTTTTTTTGTAGACATTGCAAAAAATGAGTTTGATTATCGACAAATCTCAAAAAAATCAGTAAATCATGAAATTCATTGACCAAGTGAAAAAATCTTTTCAGGTTTTTTGCCCTTTCGAATTATTCTATTATTTCATACTATTCCTGAAACAAACGCAAAAAGGTAGTGAAATGTGCACGGAAATCCTTTTTTCAAACTATCCATACTCATTGAAATATTTCTCAGAATTAAGCCCCTGTATTTCGATCATGCTTCGAAAACGGGTTATTGTCATAACTCAAAAATGATTCTTCAGATTTGACCTAGATGCTATATTCGTTTGCCCAGTTCTTAATGAAAACACCCTGTATATTTATTGTTAATTTTATTTGATCTCGTATTTTTCATCAGTGAGTCGAACAGAGCCATTTGAGAAAATTACAGACAATTGGTAGAACAATCATCCAAAAATATAGTTCGCGAAAATTGATGAACTTTAGTGAAACTGCAGAAGCTGAACTCAATAGCGAAAAGTTGTGAAAAAATAATTTCACCCTCAAATATCAGTTTACGTTTTTCAACTATTTGTTCTTTTTAAACTAGGAAGCGTCGCTAAAACTGTTAAAATTTCAACACTCCAGACGCCAACCATTTCGCGTATATCGCGATTCAATTCAAATCTACGGAACATCTGTAAAGGGGCCTACAGACGATCAACCTAGTTGAAGACTAAGTTGTAAACACGGCATGTTGACGACCAAGTTGAAGTCTGTAGGCTGGTTGGTGGTTGATATTCCAGGTTGAAGACTAAGTTGATGCGAGATCAATCGGTTTGATATTTGGTGGGCGGAGCCCGATGTTGACGACTATGTTGGAGCGTCTGTATGGTAGTCATCAACTAGGTTGACAACACCAGTTGGAATTCTATCTTGTAGAGTGAACATCTCATAGCGTATTCAAAATCCGTCGTATATTCGAGGAAAGGTAGTAATTTAACTAGAAAATATGAGCAAAATTCCAAACATTCAAGTTTGGGTAAAATTTCTTTGATTGGGTGAAAAATCTTCCTGAATTATGAGAGGAGAGTGAAATCCGAGATATATAAAAAAAAACCTTAAGCAGATGCTTTGAGCGAACATTCATCGGTGGAGCAATAATGCTATTACCTCAAAATTTTGTATAGTACTTGAGATTCATGCTAAGTAAATGAATGCAAAATCTCGGATGATCAGACTTATATTATGGAAATTATTAAAAAATGAAATATGTAAAATCAATAATTAAAAGAAAATTGAACTATATGCTTCAGATGATGCGATTCTTGGATATTTTGTTATGACATATAATGACTCTTTCTTTCAATATTTTGCATGAGGCTTACTGTGAGCACTTGCATGTGGTCGAGAAATTCTATTTCAATTGGTTTCGTTTGTCTGAAATATTAAGGAACAAAATTCGAAATGGTCATATTTTATGGGACACTTCTGTATGTTTTGGCTGATTAACGAACTTAATTGTGGCATTTGGAACCAAACTCGCCCTGAAAATATCAAGTCTCAAGGACAATTCCTTAGAAAGTTATCGTGTTTATGGCCGGACGGTCCCCGGACGGACCGGATTGAATTTGACCACGGATTCGTCATCAGGGAGCAGAACCCTATCGTTGGAGACCAATTTCGGCTCAATTCGAAAAGTTCTTTCATTAAACCGAAAAGGGAAAAATGAGACCGATTGTGGTACCAATCCTTGGTCAAATTATTTCATTCAAGAACTGTGCTGCACCAATTGTCGCATATATCGTTTATAATAACATATAACGAAAGATCTCTCTCCATGTTTCGATAATTCTCCTAATCAGCCGACTAGTTCACTCGACGGAAACCACCGCGAATGAAATGATTTGTTTTCAACTTGGTTGACAACCGCTATTTTCACTTTCATTTGGTTTACAACCTAGTTGACAACATAGTCTTCAACTAAGTTGATCGTCTGTAGGCCGCTTAACGAAACCCGCGCAAAAGCCTGTGATTAACAAAACTATTGTACCAATTGGAATCAACATGTGATACGTTTTTGGAATCAGATCAGCTAGAGTAATCCGAAAATTGAGACTTTGAAAAAAAATGATGGTGACGTCAGTAATCGAAATATTTATTCACGTTGTATATTAGATTATTATTCAAAATACGATAAATTAAAATAAAAAATCGCGTGTTCTAGGATTATTCTTAAAGTGGCCTGTTTAGCTAAAAAGAATTGTTCCATACTTTACGGACCAGTGTATAATGTATACTATACAATTATTTTGATTATAGCTAGGTAAGTATGTATATGCCTATTGCTTGAAGGTCTTTAAACAATAATATGACAATATTTTGTTACATTTGAAATCACAGAAGATTCGAAACCTTAGCAAAGTATTGATTAATTCCTTATTAAGATCGATATTTATATCAATATAGAAATTCTTGTAACATGTTTCATTCAATAATGAATTATGGACGTTACGATTGATTTCCATTTTCACGTTCATACTTCGAAGAAAGCGTTCGATCTTTCCCCATTATTCTTCTTTATAGTCATTTATTGTAAAGAAAAATTTCCATTCTTGTGAATAAGAAGCAGCAAAACACAAAACATTTTTAATCTTTTGCTGGATTCATGACAACTGATAATCAATATTTACTAAAACAAAATCAGTTCTCAGTTGGAAACTTTGAAACAGATAAATTGAAAATTTTCGAAAATGCAAAAAAGTGAGGTTTCCGTTGGGATGTTTACGTTGCCATGGTTACTATGGACGATTGACGGGTCCGAACCGAACACATGACAGATGTAACCACGTAATTATGACGTCACGTGCTTAGTCTGAAAATATGATCTGCGGAGCGAGCAAGATTATCTGTGACGTCATGACATTTGTTGTAGAGTGAAAATAATAAAAGAACGCTCAGGCGCAAAGGCTTGTCAAGTCAAAGGAATTCGTAACCTCAAAATTATTATTTGCTGTCTTTCGCTCTGAAACGATGTCTCTGCTTTCGCGGTACCACATATTTAGCCTATTCGTTTTGAAGTATTTCGTGCTCCTGAGTAACTCAAAAGCTCGAAATACGGCTTGCCATTGGCTGCGCACAAGCGCTGGAACAGCTCAGGAGCTCGAAACTCTTCAAAACGAATACCATAATAGTAACAACAAAATTTTTCATCTTTCGTTAAAACATCCAGAACATAAATAACTAACCTAAACTGTCCTAAACTTAGGTTAGAATAAAATGACATTTGGAAGAGCTCTCGCTTTTGAGCGGGAGCGAATATATCTGATCTTCTTGCTCGCTCTGATAATAAAAGATCACGATGCAAAGTGAAGTGAGCGAAGAGAGCTTAATAAAAGACCAGCTTAGAGCAAGAAGTGCACGCCTAGCAGAATATTCAGACTAAGCACAGGTAACCACTTAACTATATTAACAGTAGGTTCCACTGGCGATCACAACGCCCAAAACGCCTCATGTTTACATTCCGCTGAACGACCGCAACGCTCACGCGAGTGTTTGTGACGTCGTCAATTTCGCCCGCAAAGGCCCACGGAGACCCACGTCAGGACGGTGGCGACGTGAGCGTTTAGGGAGAACTGTCATCCGTTCCTCTTTAGAGGTTAACAAAATCAAAAAACATGCAAACCGTCAAAAACGTCCGCGGACTTGTGACAAGCAGTGGAACGGGAACGAGCGTGAGCGTGAGCGTGGTCGTTGTGATCGCTTAGTGGAACCTACTCTAAGTTGTGATGACAGCGCCTAAATTCGCCTATTGGCATTCCTTAAACAATGCTATTGGCGATTCCAGCTAACGTTGAGGGCGCTGATGATGTAAACAGATACTTGTTTTCTTAGTTCGGTGTTTAGCCGCTAGGGGGTTTTTTAAATGTTTTGTTTTGGATATTTATAAATTAATATTTCGTTTGGAGTGAATTATTGGATATTAAAGTGGTGAATTAAAGGACTTCGAGTGAGGATTGAACCATTAATTGTGCTGTGTCCAGCTTAATCCATCAGGGTAAACAAATCAGTTTTTAAATTTACTCGATTAATTCGAAAATTAGCCAAAATGAAAACTATTTGAGTTTGACCACTTCCTTTTTCAAATTTCAGGGTAGATCTTCAGAAATTAGTTAAGTAGTCAGGAACAGATGCTGAGTGCTATTAGAAATCTCAGAAGAAAAAAAATGAGAAAGATTACAAGGCCTGCCCGATAAGTTATATGAAATGCTCCAAATCTAAATTCCGAAATATTTCTTGGGTATCTGAAGCAGAGCACTCAGTAAACATAAGTAGGTATCTCATCGATGGTCACAATACACAAAAACTGACTGCTGATATTTTAATATAAAATAGGAAAGGATGGAGAGCACTACCTGTGGTTGCCAATAAAGAATGCAATGACTCAGCACCACTTTTAGATGTGATCAACTTTGCTAAGGACTTGATCGAGAGAATAACATTTAATTATATTATAAGAGAGATACATGTAATTTGTGGTAATCAATAAAGGATTGCAGAATTCAAGTGGAGAATTTTTTTCATCATTGAAAATAAAGATCAGGCAAATTTATCATTTACTTTCCTCAATAATTTAATGTTTCACATATAGAGCATCACAGATATACTATATCGAAAACAATGTGTCGTCGGCTTACTGCCAGACCAGATAAGTAAAATTTTTTTAGTTTTATGCACTAATTATTTGAGCTATTCAGTTTTCAGCAAAAAAAATTATTTCCGAAACAAGGCTTCAAGATTTAGTACTTTTCAGTTGTACAACAGTTATCTGGTTTATGCAGTACTTTTATATATCGAATATGGTTGGGAAATGCACTTAGCGCAAAAATGGTAAAAATGTACTAAGCTTGTTTTGGCAGTAAACTGACGATGTATGAGTACAAATATAGGCTAAAATTTGAAATGTGAGAAAACAAGTTGCTACAGAGAAATGGTGATTATAGTTAACACCTGAAAAACAATCATCATAAATTGCATATTCAATAACGCATGCACAGCAGATTGTTCTTCTTCAGTAAAATCAGAAATTTCTTCCCTCTTTCTACAATTTCCTCATCACTTTTATGGAAATTGATGGATTCAGTAGTTGATTGAGGGATTAAATGTTTATCTCTTAGGGTATCCTCAATTTTTGGTCAGCCTCTATTTCTTGTGAATATTTGCTTAGCGATAAATTTTGAGATGGAACAGCAGTAGCTTTCAGCTTAAGAGATTTCATTTGCTCAAGTGTTGAACCTGAAAAGATGGATTAATCATTATAATATTTCACACATTTAATTCACAACAGACCTGTGGCAAAATAATCACTCTCTCGAAAATGACGAGAGCAAAAAGAACATGCTTTTTGAAACAGCTTTTCCCAATCCTCAGTCATCTTACCCGAGTCTTGTCTGTCAATTTTGTAATACTCCAAGGATATTAGTTATATGAATAATCTCCTCTCATCTCATTCTTTATAAGGAAATTAGTGAAAGCGTAAAGTTCTGTTTCTACCTTTATTTGACGAGGAATTGATAACACAACAGCTAGTGTTACATTTTGTTAGTCTTTTAATATTGCTTCCTTTGTTCCCTCATAATGAAGAAAAATGTCAGTAGCCATAATTATTGAGATAAATCTGCTTAGATTCGAGACAGATTATAACCTAAAAATGAATACATATATTCGTAAATAATATGTTATTTGAATAGCACTCGTATAAATACCTTTCGATAATTTCTCAACATCAAGTCTACTGTTCAGAAAAGTCTAGTCATTTAACAAATTAAAGCGAATTAAACGAAAAATCACACAATCAAAAACATCCCATGTATTTCTTATGGGATTACACGTCAAGTATACTTGTTTTCTTAGTGCGATATTTTGCCGCCAGGGGGAGTTTAGTTAACTGGAATCGCCAATTGGCATTGCATAAGCAATCATCATTTTGGTTAACCAATTGCATTCAAGCAGTTTTGGTTATTTTTGGTTCGAAGTAATGACCTCATGAATTAGCTCTTCGATGTCATTGATTTGAACCACAAATGACCACACTCAAGAGCTGGGTTAAACTTCTGGTTATTGGAAAAGTAGGGTGTACGCGGCAAATTTCAAAAGTTGTTGACTGACGAAGCATACTTGAAGAAGATATGTATTCGTGAGCTTAGCCACGTTACGATTTATATTGAGAAAACTATTTCAACAATATCAATTATTGGCTTAGTTTCATTCATTTAGGAATTAAACTTATTTATTGAGATCTCTAAGTTAAATTAGGAAATTAACGCATCCAAAAGTTCTGACTTGTTAATATTATTTAAAATAGAATTGTCCGAAGTTCTGAAAGATGCCTGATATGTTTGAGTATTACAAGACATTCTTTCTTCACTTGTAGCCAAATACCACAGCGATATCAATACGAGTGAATTTGAGTTTATTGGATAGTGTCCTCCTGTATATTTTTCTGTAATATTTTCTCTTCGAATCATTTCTGTCAGAACAAAAAAAACTTTCTTATTATCAAGCGAAACATTCTGAAAAACACAATATGTTCATCGTTACATTGAATCCACGTTTAAAACATTAATATTTCGGGATGCATGGAGTTGAACTTGAAGCATAATAATTTACATTCGCAAATTGAATTTTGTATTTATTGCATAAAACATAAAAAAATATAACAAAAAAATCTATATTAACAAATAACCATAAACCGCATTCAAGCGACGACAGCCGAGGGCCGGTTATTCGTTCTAGGACAAAAAGGGAATAACCAAGGGCTGAACCAATGATAGTTAGTAGTTATTATTGATTATCCGCTTGAAATTGATTTATGTCTTCCTAACTCGTTATCGTATATGAAACGTTTGGCAATTTTTCGAATATTTTTCTGATTCTTTATCGTTATGCAGTAATACCTGATTTTTTTTATACATTTAATTGAAAAATGAATAATTATGCCAATGGTACATTTGCAGGAAGATTTTAATGCGTTAAGGTTGATTGGATGAAAACAAAATTTATACCTGTTTTTGCGATCTCGTTCGAATGTCTTTTATCTCCAATGTGTGATTTTTATATGCTTATTTCTGAAAACCTTATCTATCTTATTATTAGTACCATTTTCATTTTTTGTTTAATAGATTTCAGCTTGATTGGATGACAACAAGATTGTATATTTTGTCTATTCTATTCATAAATATTTCATAGAATGGAACCAATAGCCCTTACAATATCTTTCTTAATATGACCAAGCGCTTTTGACTTCACGTTAGTGCTCTTTGAATATTTTTATATGATTTTATTTTCAAATCCCAATAACACCAACTCACCCCTGGAAAGGATTTTTCTTATGCTCCTGCTCGTTCTTACACCCAAATGCTGCACAATAAAAAACCGTTATTAAAATTGAAAAAGATAAATGTTAGCTAAAAATGAGTCAATACTAAAACTCAACAACAAAATTTGCGCGTTCTCACTGCAACTCAAATGGTACGAATGGCATTCTAGAACATTTATCTTCAGGAATACGGTAACGGTACGTTTGAATAAAAATAATTTGTTATTTACCTGCAATTCCATGAAAAAGGTATTATCGTCATAAACTCTAACGTATTTGTATGAGTATAACAGAGACAGGTTACCATAATCAGGTATGGCTTTCTCAACGCAGGGCAGGGACCGTTCCAGGTTGTTTAAAGTTAATTGGTTTTAACAGACAGTTGCCTCTATAGTTTTAACTTGTTTATTCTTCATCTGCCTAGTCATAGTTACCACTGTTTTTTAAGCCATTCTTCTTCAGCAATTCAATATTTAAAATATGTAGAGGCCATATAACAATAAATAAAGCAATGTAACAGAACACAAAGTTCAAAATCTACCTTTCAGAAAATGTTTAGGTACCTTAGGTCAGCATGTAATAAATAATAAACCTCTTGTATACAGAAATGTCCAAACTTCGATTCAAATATAACAAATTTTTGTATTATCTTTATGCTTATGTTAAGATCGAGAAGGTTAATTTTCAATGTAATTTACATAACAAACATTTCAGTGTCTAAAATAATAACTTCATCCTACTTAATTTTAAACATCGTCTTTAAATTATTAATAATCAGCAAATGTAATGTAGAATGTTGAGATACAATACCATGTAATTCTAACTCTGCTGATGTTTTTTGGCCGTCTTCTTGAATTTTTGGGTAGTAGGAATTTATGTCTCGATATATACATAGGATTTTTTCTGCTTCTTGATGACGAAGAAAAAAATTCAGGATTGAATTAATTTCCCTCCAACTCAATATGTGGAAAGATGGGTAGATTATTATACTTCATATGTTTTTAGTAATCTCAAGAACTACTTAACTATTTCAGAATAATTTCATATTCTGTATTATACAGGGCGATTCATTGGTGAATGGGCGGAAGCGATTGGCATACCCAATAAATACAATCAAATCTGAATATTTAGACAGGACAGTACCTACCGAGAATTAAAATAAAACGCCATTTTATTCAGATTTTAGTAATTTTTTTGATTTAATTGAATGTTCAGCTCTTTATTCGACTCATACAGACATTGGTTTTTTTCAGACCCGGCCAAGGAAAAATTGATAAATATGATTCAACAAAAAAAACATCCTGTATATCGAAATTTCGTGAATTGTATAGTAACTATGTCCGCACGGAAAAATAATTAAAAACCGAATAGAAGTGCGTTTTTTTTAAAATTTGGTCACTGTGTTGTCTGAATATCGAGATTTGGTTAGATTTATGGAATATTCAAACCGCATGCGCAAGTATAGTCCGTTCACGAAAGGTTGAGCCGTCGGTTGGCCATGGAAATTTGGCATATTCCACTGTGTATATTTAAATTTTAGGTTATGTTGTGTATTTTCATGTCAGATTGATACGCAATGTTGCCAATATTGCATAGAGTTCTCTGATAACTATCCAGCTCGTCGGACGAGGCCGGTTACATTCGGTAACGTTGACTTTATTTTACGTTATGACAGCAAATACTGCCAACTTCAGATAAATAAACAAACGCATACTATGCGTTCAAACTTTCGTGAACGGACTATACGAGAGATCTCTTGTCAACTTGAGTTTTTTCAGCTTTTTGATCGCTCGTTCTACTTAAACGAGTGCTATATCGTTTAGCCCAAATATCTGTACTTTTCGAAATTTGAGCTGAAAATGTTCTCAGACTCAAAGGATAGGGTTCGACTCACTGATGACGAATCCGTGGTCGAATTCAATTATGCCCGGCCATCCGGCCGTAGGCACGATAACATTTAAAGGAATTTTCCTAGATACTTATTTTCAGGGTGCGTTCGGTTCCGAAATGCCTTGGTTAAGTTCGTTAACCAGCCAAATCGTACAGGGTGTTCCATAAAATATAGCCATTCAAAATTTTCGATCCTCGATATCTCAGACAAAACGAAACCAATCGAAACGAAATTTTGAATCTCTATATACTCGTATATCAGAACTATAAAATTTAAGTCCATTGCTCCACCAATGAACGAGCGCTTAAAAGCACCTGCTCAGGGCTTTTTTAATTTTATTATTTTTTAATTTATTGCATTACTCTGGTTTACTTTTTTGACGTCAAACTTTACACTGAGACTTCTAATAAGTTATTGTTCGTTGCTATGGGATCGTAATATTTTATTTATGCTTGGAGCTGGTCTAACTATATCCTTGTACGCTCTAGGAATAATATATCAGGGCATTCACTTGTATTTTTCTTTTTTTGACTTGTTAATTTCTGTGGAAAATTGTATTGTACTTGTATGTTTCGAAAATTCAAACAATAAACATTATTCTATTTTAATATTTCAAGCACTTAAGAAACTTATTTTCAGGCTTTGGATTATATAGAAAAGAACTATAAAGAATTCAATTTGAAGAAAGTAAAAAGATTGCCAGTGTCTGGTGCATTCCACAGTGAGTTGATGCGCCCTGCTGTACAACCTTTTAAAGAAGCCCTGAATTTGTTAAAAGTATCTGACCCTGTTGTTACTGTATATTCCAATGTAGATGGTAAAAGGTACAACTCGGCACAACACATCAAAAAACAACTACCACAACAAGTAAGTCATTAATTTTTTATAATTAATTATTGATGTAATGAGTTCTTCAATACAATTCAGTTCTTGATTTTTTTTCTATAAAAAGATAAGTAGTTTATCCATTGGAAAAAAACGTCCCCCTATGATATTCGGCTTGTACCTACTTCAAAAAGTCTTGTTATGAACAAATAGGTTTAGCGCGTATCATTGCCATTCGCCCCTTTGTATTTACTTTGAACGTTGACGAGATTCGTTCCGATGTATAAGTTCTTTGTTGGTTGATTTTAATGAATAAATATTATTATCTGCTTTATTGTTCAGTCTTGTTAAACTTTATTGTTCTGCTAGATCTACAAACCCGTTAAACTTGCAATAAATTGACTTAGTTTATTGAACAAGCTGTCTACAAGTTAATTATTACTTTATAATACTCAGAAATGTGTTGTTGCCGGACCCCCCCTCGCTACGGCCTTGTTTGACTGGACCACGGGCACGGCACGGATACTCAAACACCGGTCAGCGCCCTTTCATCCCCTCTATTACCTAACCATGCAATGACGACTAATAAGCGAAGTTATTTATTTAATGAACATAAACTACGAATCAACTAAGTTGTTATCATAGTTGTTATTTTATCAGTAGTAGTATTTATTTATTCATTGAGCGTATGGCAACATCACAGGTAATTACATAACAAGAATAATAAATTACTTATGCCATCTATATTGTGCAGACTCGTGTACACTAGGGTGTAGGGTTAGTTCGCCTCCACGTGGTGCACCCTGGGTAACGCTAAATGAACTAACACAAGAGGCGCCAGACAATCTTCAGTTTATCTTTAGATCTCCTGGCAAAAGGATCACAGGTACAACAAATCAGTAGTAGTAGTAACAGTTCTTTATTTTTTTAAAACAATTGACCATCGACCAGGCTCCTTCTGCCGTTTGATTTACATTTGTGTTTTTATATAAATATATACACTTCATGGTATAACAAACTAATATGTATTTAATAGTTAGATAACATCTTTAAAAGAGTCTGTGTGGGATGTTTTCTTGTAGATTCTTTTATTCCGTCATCGTGATATTGCTCAATTATATCTTGTTCTATCAGTTTAGTATAGAATTTTTTGTTGAGTCTTTTGATTCTCTTATTTATTGGTTCAATTCCTGTCTCTTGGTATAAAAGTTTGTTAGGGGCCAGGGGGATTATGTAAAACATTGTTTGGGTGTCGCAATCTTGTTATTTTCCTCAAGGCTGTTGTTTCTGTTATTTGGAGATTTTTTATTGCTCTGCTCTAGATTTACAGTTTGCATACAATCGTGCGTGTTCAATCAGGAGTCTACATATGTTGTCGTATATTTTCGCTCCAGTATTGATGTTAATTCCTTGTCTTTTGTACGTTAACTTAGCAAAATACTCTGGAAGTAGTCTTTTTCTTTATCATCTTTGTATGATCATTAAAATTGCATCTGTTGTCTATTGGAACTCCTAGATATTTCATTGTGGGTGACGGTTTTACATTTACTCCATTAATATTTATAGTAGTCGAAGATGATGAACTGAGACTTTCTGGACCCATGTTGTGTGCAATTTTTTACTGACCTTTCAATGTACTCTCAGTGTTGTGTCATCTGCAAATTGTAATGAGTATTGTATCCTTGATGGGGTTGTGTTCAAACCATAGCAGTAACATTTGTATAGCGATGTTGACAGTGGGATTCTTGACCGTCCCCTGTCCCGTTAATGTAAACAAAGTCACTAACAAAGTTACATTCCGTTACTTATACAGCTTAATGAAACAGCCTGTATAACGAAACTTAACGTGGTAGGCGGTGTTTAGAGATCTGTGATCTCTTGTTATTCAGAACATAAGGCATAATGATTAAATTTAAGGCTAGCTTTGTGCTCGCCTATACACCTAAGCGCTGAAAAGAGGCAAGGGTTGTTTTTATACCGAAAGACCATCTGATGAGGCCAAATCATACCGCCCAATTAGCCTCACATCGTTCCTCTTGAAGACGATGGAAAAGATCGTTGACAACCATTTGAGGAACGATATCCTGAAAAAGAACCAATTGGCACATTTGTGGATGTGGAAGATGCTTTCGATAATACCACCTACGCATCCATAGAGAAGGCTGCGAAAAGGAAGGGTATAAATCCTTCCACCATCGGATGGATTCAGTCCATGCTGGTGGAACGGAGAGCCACGGCGGATCTTGGAGGGGTGTCGGTCACGGTCACTACGGACAGGGGATGTCCACAGGGTGGAGTTCTGTCGCCGCTTTTGTGGTGTCTCGTGGTTGACGAACTACTCAGAAGATTAGCCGAGCAAGGTTACAGTTGCTTTGGCTATGCAGATGACCTGGCAGTTATAGTTATGGGAAAGTTCGAAGGTACTACTTCAGAGCTGACCCAAAACGTCATTGATATCATCAATCGGTGGTGTCAGGAGGAGGGCTTTAACGTCAATCCAACCAAGACGGTTATTGTTCCATTCACACGTCGTAGGAAGCTAACACTTGTAGCACCGGTGTTGAAGGGAATAAAACTAGAGTTTTCCGATGAGGTCAAATATCTGGGGGCCACCTTGGATAAGAAACTCAATTGGAACTCTCACCTTGATAAAGTGATTGCCAAATCTACAGCGGCGTTTTGGATATGCCGTAAGTTATTTGGCAAACCTTGGGGTCTGCAGCCTCGTATGATCCACTGGATCCATACGACGGTGGTAGATTAGATTAGATTAGATTAGAGGAGGGGCGACAGATCAAAACCGACCTTGCGAGCACCTTGACCTTAAGATCTATTGTGCACCCCCGCGCTGTTTACCAGTCAGGCAGCAAAGTCTCAATGAACTTCACCACCTTTCTGGGGGCCACATCCATTACTTGTTCAGGCTTTAGGAACCAGGAACCAAGACGGTGGTAAGACCTGTTATCACATATGCCTCTTTAGTTTGGTGAACTAAAACTGAAGAAAAGACAAGCCAGCAGAGGCTGAATAAGCTTCAAAGACTGGCTTGTCTAGGCATTACAGGAGCTGCGTATACAACTCCTACAGCTGCAGTAGAGGTAATTCTGGATCTCACCCCGCTGCACATTTATGTTAAAAAAGAAGGTCTCATGAGTGACCTAAGAATGGACCAAATAGTGCCTGGCAAAGGACACGGAAATATTTTAAAATCACTCGGTGGTGAAGTCCCTTCACTACCGAGGGATTCCATGCCAATCGAGTATGACCTTGCCGCCAACTACGAAGTGATCATAGGTGATCGCCAAGAAAGTGTGGAAGGCTTGTCTCAACTTCGTAAAAACCATCTCATCTGGTACACAGATGGGTCCCTAAGGTAACGAGGAGCAGGCATAGGCATATACGGTCCCAAATACAGGGAATCGGTGCCTTTGGGAAAGCCAATAACAACGCTCCAAATTGAAATTCTGGCCATAGAAAGATGCGTCCAAGTCTGTCTGTCCAGACAGTACAAGGGAGCCAGAATTTGCATTGCCTCTGATAGTCAGATGGCACTGAGGCAGCTTATGGCCGTTGATTGTAGATCAAGGACCATTTGGAGCTGCAAACAGTCCCTCAGAACACTGGCGGAGTACAACAAGCTAGTTTTAGCTTGGGTACCTGCCCACCAGAACATTGAGGGAAATGAGAAAGCTGATGCCCTTGCAAAAAGAGGAGCAAACACACCCTTCACCGGACCCGTGCCCTCCTGTTGGGTATCACCTACACTGATTAAGGCAGAGGCGACGTTTGGGGAAAAAGGGAGAAACACTCTTACTGGATAAACACATCTGGTCAAAGACAAGCAAAGAGACTAATCGAACCTTCCAAAGAGAAGGCTCAACAAGCTATATCGCTGTCAAAAAATGAGTTAAGGCTGCAAATCGGCCTTCTCACAGGGCATTGTCCCGTGAGATATCACCTACACAAGATCGGTAAAGAAAACTCCGACATTTGTAGGTTATGTGAATCGGCCACTGAAACCACCGAGCACATACTATGCCAATGCACTGCGCTGGCGCAAACCAGACTTACTCTACTAGGTGGCGCGTTATTAACGCCAGCCGACATAAGAGCGAAGTCTCCTAAGGAAGTAACCAGCTTTGCTAAGGAGGTTAGATTCCTGGTAAATACGTAGTTTTAGTATGGTAACGCACAAAAGACCTTATTGGTCGCAGTGCAGAAGGGTAACAACGTGCCGATCGACCAGTATCTAATCTAATAATGATTAATTCTGAAAAGTAGAAGAATTACCATCAAAATTTGAGAATTTTTTTTAAGCTACAGTTTTGGAACGCCCTATAGAACAAACCGTATGTAAGAATTTCGTGAAAATCTGATATATTGTTCCTAAGGTTGATATAAATATAATATGTAAAATAAGGAAAATTCACTGGGCCCGTAAGTGTGCGGGGTCCCTTCTTTAAGTTTCTTGTGTATACAGATGTGGAAGAAACGGATGGAAACACAGGAGTTCCAGTGTTAAATTCAAGCAGGCTCGGAGTCCAGTGGAACAATCGAAACCTCAGAGCGATGCGATATTGAATAAGCGGCTGGTCTGTTGGGATGGCATTCCGAAAGCTCTGATAAGGGTAAGATCGGAGCATTGGTTACAGCAAACTCTGGTATTTCGGTGGTAGTCGCAAGACGCGACGTTGCCTGTGTCGTTGCCGACCGTAGCGTTTGCTGTAACCAATGCTCCGATCTTACCCTTATCAGAGTTTTCAGAATGCCATTCCAACAGACCAGCCGCTTATTCAATATCGCATCGCTCTGAGGTTTCGATTCTTCCACTGTTCCACTGGAGTCCGAGCCTGCTTGAATTTAACACTGGAACTCCTGTGTTTCCATCCGTTTCTTCCACATCTGTATACTTCAAGACTTTGACGTTAGACCGTGGGATGTTGTATACTAAAGTTGTGGTGGTTTTAGATTTGTGAAGGATCAGGTAGTAATCTTCCACATTTATTTCTACTGGCTCAGAACTTGAGATTCTCTCGTCATCAAAACAATTCTCATATCATGCATTCAATTTCTCCAAATGGTCCTTATTAAAATCGGCATCTTCATGTTGTTTAAACGCTTTTTTGTAATGATTTACAGATAAATCAGATTTCTTTTCTTCGGTCTTATATTCTATCCCATTGTCTTCAAGTGTGGGAATTTGGTATATCTGTTTGTATCTGGATAGTTTATTGACTTCTTGTATAAATGTTTTGCCTTTGGACTCTTATCGCATGCAGTTATCCGGTTGTGTTCTTTATATTGTCGCATCATTTTGTGAGTATTCTTTCAGGGTTTTTTTGAAAATGGGATCTCCGCTTCTTCGATATTCTCTATAATTTTTCTTTTATGTTTGATCATTTTAATAATATAATATGCGGGAAGTTCGTGGGTGTATGGATGTCTTGAAATCAAGGGTGTGTTTTTTATACTTTCAGATAAAATGATGTTGAATGATCCTATATATTCTTCGTTTATATGTACATTTTTGTTTGCTTCGATGAATGTTTCCATTTCTTCGTTTCTAATGGTTCTGTGTTCAGGTCAACTTCCACAACCATTGCCAGATAATCGGATCCCAAATCTGGGGTTAATTATATTTCTTTAATATTGTGTTACAAAGTGCTGGTATAAGATATTGAATCGGGGGTGCTATCTTCATTTCCATCCATAAAAAAAGTTGGTGAAGTTTCGGCTTTGATGAACTGTGTGTTTTTCAAAAAGTTGTTGATTTGTTGTTTCTTCGTTTTCTAAACATTGAAGTCTCCTATTATGATAGCATAGTTGTAGAGGCACGCTTTTATCACAATACTCTCTTCTATCTTGGATGTAGGATTAATGAATACCAGGAAAATGTATAATTTTTCATTTCTGAATGGAAAAGAGAAATGGGAAACTTGTTGACTGTTGGTGAATTAGCTTTCCCGCATCTAATGCCTGGATAACACTGAACAAGACTGCCACCTCTCGTGTTTTGTATTTGATGTCCAATCTTCTGAATATTTTTCCGATTTCGATATTGTGTATTATATGATGTTTTCACTTTCGCTTCAGAAAACAGTGTACCGGGTGTCCTAAATTCGTTGTCTAGAGAGAGGATCTCAGAAACCCGATGATCTAGAACAAAATGTAATAAAGAAAAAGAAAAGAAAGGAAAAGATGACAGATAATTCACCGAAATTTCTGGAGATGTAACCAAGTTGATATACGGACCATACCCTGTATAACAGCATTGTATGATCCGCGAACATGAACTACTTTCCTCTCAGACCCGCACAACACAAACTTTCCACATACACAGGGGCGTTGCTAGGGTATATGCCGGCCGCGTCAGTCTAAGATTTTGCCGCCCCTATATCCTGTATATAGGGGCGGCAAAATCTTAATATGTCCCTAAAACAATGGAAAAACTGTAATTATAGAAGGACACTGTCGTGGTAACCCTTATCCCAAATTGCGACCTCAGTAAAATTTCCGAGATATTTATTGATTCTGGTATTTTCAGAAGATTTACATGTGCAATTAGATTTTCTAGCGTGCCATTTCTAGGAATGAAGTACTATTTCGATATTTTTTGTTCAATTTCACATCAGATAGTTCAGCTATCGGACACAGAGAATGAGGTTCAAGCTGGTGTAAAATGTCATAAATTGGTGAAACACAAGGAAAAATTTAACACTAAATTCTTTCAATTTTGGTCAGCTACGGTGAAAAAAATGTAGGAGGCCCCTGGTAGCCATCATCTCAAAAACTTGCTCAGTTATTGCAGATACCAAAAAGTTGTCATAAGCCTAGGCATTCTGTATTTTTTCATCCTTATAACCTTATAACATATTGTTTATGTCCATTTTTTTACTATGTAAGAAAAGGGATAGCGCTGGCTGCTCCAGATGATTGCCGTCCGGGTGCGGGGCACGCGTTGCACCCCCGGTAGGAACGGCCCTGATATACAACAAGTACAGCACACCGACATACTATCTGTAACTGGTTTCCCCATTTTTAGTTTCATTGCCGAAGCCTTCCTTTGAGATATATTTTCCATAACTCCAAACGCATTTTCAATATCTACCAGTCTTCCCATGGGAGGACATTTATGGAAAGATAAATCGGGATTTTTTCCTTTACGGCTAGTACAACCAAATACAGAACAGTTTCGACTATGCAGCGACATAATTCAAAGTATGAAACTTTAAAAAAGGTATACAAAAATCCAACTTGATCTGCAATGAAGACAAAAAAATAGAATAAAAACAATGCCAAACGAATTGTTTTACTCGTCGCATCAGTTATATTTTTTCCGCCAGAGGTCTCATTGAATTCTACTCCGCCCAATAGTACAAAATCGGTCCAAGGAAACTTCCCTGTGGAACATCACTTGTAACTTTTCGGTTTCTGCTCTTGCATCCATCAACCACCATATTGTATATTTGTTAAAAATGATTTGAACAAATTGTGCGCAGCCCTCCAACAGCAACTTGATGTTATAGTTTCAAAAGCCTTCTTTAGATCTACGAATGCGGCTCTGACATTTTCACCTTTCATTTATCCAAATCCCTATAATGTGTCCAATTAAATCAACTGCTGCTCCCTATGTGGAACTATTCTTCTGAAGTCCGTACTGGATCCCTGAGATGTTTAAGAATTAAAGTAATCTAATTTCATATTTTTTTCCAATATTTTCGCTAACACAGACAATGGATGGTGTTTAAATACCGGTTCCATTCTGCTACCTTCTTGGTGTATTGTAATTACCTTGGCTATTTTACATCTATCAGGAAAGTTACCTCATAGAGAACTATTTGTTCTATGGTTACTTTGTAGTTTGTGTATGTGTAATACATTGAGTGTTATGAAAATTTCTTTGATTATTGGAAAGATTTTTTGTATATTATAATATTATCAGGACCTGGTGAACTTGCCTTTTCCAATTGAATTTGAAATTTTTCTTTTTATCGGATTCGTCTGTTGAACAGAGACAAATTGAGAAGAGAAATTATGTCATTTGTAATTTCAGGGGTTTAGTTTTTTAAAACTTTTTTGAAGGGTTTTAGCCATACTGACGTAAGGTAAATGTACCAATTATCGACAGTGCTCCAATTATCGACACTTTTCATTTCTTTTCCAAATATTAAGGTTTCGGGACCAGCCATAGAATCATTTTCTTCGCGAATATGTAACTTATAGTTTTCTCAGCATATCTGAATAATATCCCGATTTTTTCTGAGTATCCTCAGTGGAAAATGTGCCCTCATTCAGTTGAGTTTCAGCCTCAACCGAGTTTACAGCCTTTTTGTTACCAATTCAGTAAGAAATGCCTCCTCATCATATCCAAGCAAACTCACAAAATTCAAGTGATATAAGTTTTTTTGTACATTAACACACTTTCATATGGTTGATGATTTCAGTTTCATCAAACAAATAAATTTTTCTGTGGTATTTTCATTAAAAAAAGGGTGTCGATAATAGGTACATCTAAAACACGACCATCCCCATTCATCGACACAAGTGTCGGTAATTGGGTAAAGTGTGGTGTTATTTGAAATACTTCCTGGAGCTTATATACTTCTTTTTTCGGAACAAAAGTAACTTTATTGTATGCGATTCAATCATTATTTATTATGTACCAATTATCGACATAATGATTTTCTTCAAATTTTCCAATTAGAAAATGAAATATTTCAATGTCGATAATAGGTTCAATTTTATGTCGAATAATGGTTAATTTTTTGCCGATCATAGGGCACCTCGACATGACTTTTCAATATATTTTTTTGTGGAATGGGTGAGCCCTATCAACAATTTCTTTTCAACATTTTGACCGAGAATGATCAGAGTTTAAGTCCATACAAACCGACACCAAATGTTGATAAACTCTTATGATATTATTTCATACTTTTTCGCAGATGTCGATGACGAGTGCATTACATTATCGATTATTGGTTTCGTTAATTTTTCAGTCTATTTCGAATAATAAAATGTTACGAATGTGAAAAACTTAATGCCTGCTCTAAGAACTTCCAAACAATTCGATTTTCCGAGAACCACACTATGAAAGGCAGATAGGTCCTGAGACTGTTTTAACCAAAGAGAAGTATGAACTATTGATGGTGAAATGGATGTTTCAAGTCGCGAAATGTGGATCTTTCATGACTAAAGCTACTCCGTCAAGAAAATAGGCCAAAATCCACTAAGAAACTGCCAAATTCAACGACTCTGACTGAAATTTTTAAACTCTTCTCAATTTTCAAAGAGCACTTTCAATGAGTTCAGTCAACACCAAATTTTAAAACGCAAAATTTTTCTCTTGAATTTTGATTTCCGGTCTCTCGGTAACGAAGCCGTTTCGGACCCATGTTTGTAAAAACTTTTCTTCTTAAAATCAGTTGAGAAGTCCCCTTTGGCATTTGGTAACGTTATTCTGGAACACCCTGTATGTGTAATTTTATCAGATTTAACGATGTCATTCATTGAATTTATCGATCTGATTAAATATTTATTTTTCTCTTATCCATACAACTCTTGATTCTTGTTGATTTCACAGTGTCGATAATTGGTCCTCATGTATGTCGATAAATTGGTAATTTCAATTCCAGAGCTGTCGATAATTGGGACATCTGACTTCCAACTTGATTTGTATTTTTTTTGAATATCAAAACTTCCTGTTCACGATTTCGTGTTTGTTTTGAGAAGCTAAAGGTACAATGAGTTCAAAACTGGCTTTTATGTGTGAAAAAATATTTGATGACTATCCGAAAAACATTGTACATTCCCAAGTTTCCACTATAGTGTCGATAATTGGTACATTTACCTTAATAAATTTTTGAAAATATAACAGATTTTTTGTTTTGTAAGTTTTATTTTCAATTTCAAGCAAAGTTGGAAATAAATTCTTTTTGTTTTCTATTGGTAGGAGGGAATTGATTGTTGACCAGATTTTTTTGTGTCACCTAATTTTTTGAGTGTTTTGGAATGAAAAAGTCGATTTCTTCAGTTACAGCTTCGGTTGGTTATCGAATTTTCACATTCATTAATATTATTATCTTATTGATAAATGTTTTAAATTTATTTTTTGAAGAGGTTGTAGTCGTTTCTTTCAATTTCAGATTGTGAAACCAGTGAAGTGGGAACAATTATTGCATATTGTTTATGAGAGAGGAACAGAAGACTACTTTCCAAAATCCTTCGAATGTGGACCAGGACAGTCCTTAAAAGCAATTTTGCAGAAAGTCAATGCTAAAGCTTGGACTCATTGCTACAATGTAGAAGCTTGATTACTTTTTTAATTGAGCAAATAAAGATCATCAATTTTCACAAAACTTGTTTTATTTGTTTAATATTTATAATTTAATATATAAATTGAATTCAGTATTATAATGGAAGACTCATAGCAGAAATTGTAGTTTTTCAATGAAATTTAGTTAAAATCATGGCTTAAAGATAATAAAGCAGTACCATTTATAGGGTAATAATGTCCCAGAAGTATATAAACTAAATCATAGAGAATTCCTAATTTGCACGAGCTATTAATAATATAATAATAACTACTGCAGTCTAGAAAGGAGAGACAAAATAATAATAAAAAGATATTTGGAAATTAACTGGTAAGTACAATACCCATTTTATCAAGATTGAATTTAATATAATAGTGAAACCAAAAAAAGTGGACTTTTCTGATAACTTGGTATATACTTTCTTTATTATATCTTGGTACTGACTTTTTGGCTCCCGAAACTAATTTCATTGAATTTGGAAATTCAGAAATATTTGCACAGCAAATATTTATTGAACATAATGTTCAGATGTGTTATAATCATAAAAAATATTCATAGAAGTCTAAAAAAGTAGAAATGACAGATTGACCAAAATAATTTTATTTGTCAACGTCATCTAATATTCACAGCATTCTCAGAATGAAGCAATAGATTCCATGTAAATGCAAATACTACATGAATGAGAGATTCAAAAGTATGTTAAGTGGCGTAACGGCCACAAGACTTCAGGTTTCAGCTAGCAGTGTTGTAGCTTGGTGGTACTGCCTCAAAAAGTACTTGTATGAAATATGTCAGTCTCGCTGAAACAGATGTTTAAAATAAGCCTAGGTTTGAAAATTGAACAAATATTTTTTCTATAAAATATTACACTTAACAACCTAAGATAGCATAAATACTGTTGTAAGAATGAACAACATAAAAATTGATTTTAATAACACTTGACATGTAATAAATTTAATTATACGATTATGAATGTTGGAAAATTTGAAAGGTTATAACTGAGATGTTAAAAGTAATGGTAATCAGTTATACGTGAAAAAATGTAAGATACTGGTGACAAATTCAGCAATAAGCCAACTGAGATATTGCCCATTTTGAATGCTATTCAGAAAATTTCACTTTATCACCGCGCCGTTACATTTCAAATGTCGCTAACATCGACATTACTTTCAACCATCTCAGTTATAACCTTTCTAAATTATATTTACCTATCAAATATTCTGGCCTTCTCTTCATATAGATGAACCATGTATAGACTATGCCACCCACAACTATAAAACCTAATGCGAATAAATACTTTGGGCTAGGATCAGTTACGATTGGAGTTAACGTGAGATAAATAGCAACTACTAAAATAAAAACTGGAATTATAGTCGGGACCTGAAAGAAATTGATAATTGAAATGAGTATACAAATAAATCATGTTTATCGAATAAGGTAGATTCAGTGATGCTCCGAGTTATAAGTTATTTAATCAACTAGGTTATTAAAGACAGCGACTAATGGTCAAGATATTTTAATGCGTGAGCGGAGCGAACTCGTTAATAGTTCGAGACCATTAGTCGCTCGATTAATAACCGAGTTGATTACAAGATTTTTCCGACGATCTCAACATGAATTGTATGAATTCTTGATTGAAATTTTGCACAAGACATACATTTGACGTAATGGAATTTCTATGTTCCAGTCGAGTTTTGACATTTCTCGTAGTGCTTCTGAATACTTTGGTAACGGTTGCCATGAGGATTACACATTGAAATATAGCAGAAATTGAGCATTAAGGGTCATTAATGATCAATTTAGTAAACATTAAAATCACTTTTTATTTCGAGGTCGGCGGAAAAATCAATTATTTTACAGTTTTGATCAACATGAGTTAGAATTAATCATCAAAATTTCACAAAAAATCGAACTGTTCGAAGAGAATTCCAAAAAATTAAAATATAGGTGTTCCATTCAGATAAACTACAAAGAAGACTTGTCTGCATAAGTTAGTAATTGACTAGAGGATGCCTGTGGTGGAAAAAAATTTCTTTGGAAACGATTTGTTGTATGGGGTTATTGCAATAGCAAATGTTATTTCATGAAAAATTTAATCCTAACACATTCATCCTCCAGTCAGTGGGCATTCCATTATGTTAAAATATGGGATTTCATATGTGGCAGCATAAAGACTAGTGTTGAATCATCCAATTATTTTGTTGAAATTCAAATGTATTATTTTACCATGGCCTTTCTTAGTCTCGAGAAGGATACGAATCCGAAATGTCAACTTTGAAATTGATTATTTCATTTGCCCAGTCCTAAGGCAAATAACCAACTAACTATATATTGAATTAATTTTTAATTAAATATTGAAAATGCGATTTCATACTGCCAAGTTCAAACGCCAAGCTATCATTACTAATGGGGATGACGATTCACAACAGAGTGGTTAGTAGGCTTCGTTGTTGTCATTCAACTGCATTTAACCAATGATTTCAATGCTTACGCGTACGTCACATATTTTAATTGTGAAAAAGTTTGCATTGTTTCAATGAGGCGGTCTCGGACTCTGGTAAATTCTATGAACATCCTGAAGCTTCAGCTTTTAATGTACGACCATCGTCTCTACACTTATGTGTACTCTCCTTACTAACTCGAACCCTAACCTTCGCGTTCGTTTACCTAACCCGAACATCCAATCCGCGTTCGGGAAGTACGGTGCTATTAACTCGATCACCGACTCAGGTTAATCTATCGTAACCCTACACGAGAGCAGGGTTGTTGAGTCACCGCATGCGCACTGCAGTTTGATTTTGTATTTGAAAAAGGCGGGAATAAGTCTTCTACTCATTTCTTAGTAATTTCATATATTCTATTCCTAAAAATGATGGAAAGAGAAGAGAATTTTGCTCAGTGTGAAATGTGTGGTTCCATGAGCCAAGATAATAATGTGAAACAACTTCTTCATATACGCTACATTATATTGGCCCAAATGGTTTTATCTGAACGCGTCTTGCAAATGTATAAGGTGAAAATTTTAAGTTTTGGTATGCTCAAGAATATCAGAAAAGATTGTGTTTATTGCTTGCTTATTCGAATTCGAACAGGAATAGGGCGGCAAATCCATTTATATGGATGGACCTGATGGAAGTTCGATTCTTAACGTCAGTTTTACTACGCTCTTGTTGAACTTTCGTTATAGTAACGAAATTCGATTTCTGCAAGGGCACGGAGTGTTGTATATGTTTTATGTTATACCGTGAAGAGTCCTTCAATGGGGTGCCAGAGAAAAAACGCCTTTCCCAAAAAAGGTTGTAAGTGTCTCTCCACCAGCTACGTGAGACCACTGTTGGAGTACGCTGGCTGAGTTCGGTTGGCTTACGCACGGTGCGATTCAAGATTAAATTGAAAATTAAATGGAGGTCTAGTTGTGTTGAGATCTATTGTGCCCCCGTCCTTGAGTTCTCTACGGTAATCGCGCTAAAGCTCGCTGTCCAGTTTCAGAGTCTTGAAACTGTAGTGGTTAAGAGGGTAATCCATCATTTCACGCATGTAAGATGGCGGCGGTCCGTTCTATTGACTGCAAGTGGCTGCAACGTTGCCAGATACGACGATTATTCTTGTATTCGAAGAATCGATTGATTTCCCGCTTAAATTTGAATTTGTTAACGACTTTTATCGTACGTTAACTTCTGATAGATTTTATGCTGCTAGATATTTACTGTTTTCATAAATTACAGCTATTCTGTTATAAATATTTTAAAAAAATGGGTGATATACAGGGTGACTGGTGACGTAAGGGACAACGGCTAACTGGAGATAGAGGACCTCAAACTGAATGAGGATTGGGGTTTATATGTCCCATAAGGCTATTAGTTTCAGAGATACAGGGTGTTTTTTGCAAAGTGTTAAAACTATAAACTCCCATATCTTCGTCAATATGGCAAATTTTTCGCTGATATTTGGCAAGCTTGTTACTATACATATTCTCCATCAGATCGAGAAGAAAAAATTTTCAAAAATTGCAGGTCCGTATTCAAAAATTTCAATTTCCGTGTCAGGTGGGAAATATCACTCGGTATATGGGATAAAAAAATTGAAATGGAAAATTGGAATCTGCAAAAAAACACTGAGGAAAAATCTGTTTTTAGTTTGAATGGCACAAATTTTTCATAGTTTTTATGATATGTTGAAAATCGAATATTACAATTTATTCATACTCAATTCAAGAAACATACTATTCCTGATACACTGAATTTGAGATGCTCAAATAATCCTGAGGCATTTTGAATATTCCTCCACATGTTGAAATACTTTTTTATTAATTTTCTTATCAATATTATGAAAAAAATTCAAAAAACAATACAAATACAAAAAGAAGAACAGTAGCACATATGATTCATAAAAAAAATCAAATAAACAAATGCTAGATATGCGAGCGCCATTACCCTCACACACTTAGTGGCTCTTTTAAACAATTGGAGTACTTCTCATATCCACAAGATGAAAAATTATACTCCTGATAGAACAGAAACACTGGATTTCAGCTCGAGAAAAGTTTGACTTTCTTCTCAGAACCCCTGAACAATAATCGATCTGGTACTTATGTTTTCAACAAAATTTATTCTTCAATGAATTGTGTAAATTTTGAGGACTTATTTTCCTCTAATATGTACTTAGCTGTAGCAGTTCACCTTCTTTTGAGAAGCATATGAATTTCTTTAATGCAAACAGAATATTAGGGAAGCAAGTGATTTTTCAGAATAAGGGGTTTATTATTCATTATACATAAATAAAAAACATCCTATACACAGAGTATAGGCATATTTCAAAATATGACGTTTATATTCATACATTCATTGGTTGTGAATTTTTGGGAATTGTGTCGTTTGTTTATCTACTGAAAAATGCCTTAAGTATTCACGAATGAAGAATATGTAGATGATACTTGTTTATGGATTCCGCAAAATGAACGGATATAATCTCAAAAGAGGAACAAATCATTAGAGTTCAAGAGAGCCAATAAATGCGTTGAAGCAAATGGCTCTCATTTCGAGCATTTGCTTAGTTGTTTTTTTTATGCATCATTGCATTATTTAATTGAAGAATAAATTTTGTTGAAAACATAAGTAGATACCAGATGGATTATTGTTCAGGGGTTTTGAGAAGAAAGTCAAACGTTTCTCGAGCTGAAATTTGTGTTTTTCAGTTCTATCAAGAGTATAATTTTTCATCTTGGGGATATAAAATACTTCAATTGTTCAAAAGAGCAAATAAGTGTGTGAGGGAATGGCTCTCGCATATTGAGCATTTGTTTATTTGATTTTTTCATGAATCATATGTGCTACTGTTCCTTTTTTGTGTTTGTATTGTTTTTTGAGTTTTTCTTATAATATTGTTAGAATACCAAAAAAAAAGTATTTCAAGATGTGAAGGAATATCCAAAATGCGTCAGGATTATTTAAGCATCTCAAACTCAGTGTTTTTTTCTATCAGGAATAGTATGTTTCTTGAATTCAATATGAATAAATTGTAATATTCGACTTCAATATATCATGAAAACTATAAAAATTTGTGCCATTCAAACTAAGAATAGATTTTTACTTAGTGTTTTTGCAGATTCCATTTTCCAATTCAATTTTTTTTATCTCATATACCGAGTGATATTTCTCACCTGACACGGAAATTGAAATTTTTGAATACAGGCCTGTAATTTTTGAAATTTTTTTTCTTCTCGATCTGATGGAGAATATGTATCGTAACAAGCTTGCTAAATATCAGCGAAAAATTTGCAATATTGACGAAGATATGGGAGTTTATAGTTTTAGCACTTTTGCAAAAACACCCTGTATCTCTGAAACTAATAGCCTTATGGGACATTTAAACCCCCAATCCTCATTCAGTTTGAGTTCCTCTATCTCCAGTTAGTCGTTGTCCCTTACGTCACCAGTCACCCTGTATAAATATACGAAAATGTTTCATAAAATGACCTCTTTATAACGAATTTCAACTATCAAGGAAACGTGTAAATACCTCTAATTTACGAATTCTTGAGCAATACTTTCAGTTCAAAAAAAGAGAGTAGTATTTTTGTATCATAAACTTAAAATTCATTTTACTAATTCAATTCAAGTGAAATAGCTCGCTTTAACTCCAACGAACCGAAATGTGATTATATAATTTATTTTTAAATAGTTGCATGAGTGACGGTTGTCCTTGCTTAGCTCTTCCTTCCTCGACACTTCGAAATAAGCAACTCTAAAATAAAAAGAAATCAATTGAAATCGTTTCATTTCATTCCGCACAGTAAATATATCCTGAAAATTTTTAATTGAGAAATAAAATTTATTAATTTCTTTTTCACCCATGTGAAGAATAAAATATATAATGCAATTATATGCATTAAATCCCAAATTTTGGCCTGAAAATATTTCAATTCAGTGTCAAGTTATTTGAAAATTAATGATGAAAATTAACAAATCAGGTTGTAAAAAGAGAAAAAATTGCGAACTCTCAGAAAATGCAAAATTCTGATTCTTGGATACAAGGTCGTATTTATTTCCTTCTTAGATCTTCCCTTCAGTAATAATTGCGCAAATCATCTAGACAATATTGAAATTAATTCATTATTTCTTTTCAATACGTAATGACACTTTCTGCGCATGCGTATTTCAGTTGTAAACAAATCGCCGCCAACTTACATGACTAAAATGATGGATTACCGTTAAGAGGATGAGATATCCTCCTGTCTCCGCTCAACGCTATCGGTTTCCAGGGAAAGGGAACCACTATACGCCTCACTTGGAATATCAATTAAATATATCGATAAAGCTTTTTCGTGTGGGCCACTATTCGTGCCCGGTTAAAACATTCTCAACATTACAATACTCGTTATTCGCTGAAAACGGATTAACTACAGATACATCTGTATTATACCAAACAAGAAATATTTTATTTGTCATGTTACATACAACAAGTTAGGAGTGGATGGCTAGACTTTTGACGATGTGATTTATGTGTGTCGTTTTTTGCAGCCGCCATCTTAGAACTCTTACCTTATAAGGTCTAGGAACATCCTTCATGGTTCTCCTCAATACAAGTAATGATACCATTGCTACCCCATAAAAGAACCAAATGAGAAAACTAGCAAATTCTATCAGTTCTACAATGTCTCCAAGAACTATGAATAGTAAGGCCACAATTCCTTGCATTACAACAGCTGGTGATGGTGTTAACCTTCTATAATGCACGTATGACATACTTTCCATCATCAACCCATCTTGAGCAGAAACATAACATAACCTGAAATATTGTTTGATTTAATTTATTAGTTATTTGTTAGCCGAAATATCGATCACCGC
Source organism: Propylea japonica (assembly GCA_013421045.1). NCBI lineage: Eukaryota > Metazoa > Arthropoda > Insecta > Coleoptera > Coccinellidae > Propylea > Propylea japonica. The sequence continues at coordinate 37,328,220 of CM024239.1, forward strand.
CATATCAGAGAGTACGAATTAATAGATAAATTCGAAATAATTAACAATATATTGGTTCATCTTGAATTTTGTAAACAAGAAAGTTCAATGAGTTAAATAGTAGCAATATATACTTGCTTTTGAGCTGGAATAAAAAACCAACGAATACTATGCAGTCATGAAGTTTAACTTCTATCTCTAAAATGTTCAACCAATTCAACCCTATAACGAACTTTGGGAAGATTTGCAAAACCCACCCTTTGCCGTCCAGTTGGACAGTGGTATATTCGATGGATTATGTGCTTCGTTTATGACGAAATGAATGGTATGAACTGTAAATAATATTGTTGTCTTACCCGAATCGAGTATCACGGGCAACCTGACGCATTAAATATCCAGTGATTCAATCCGTCTGGCTGCTGTAATATTCGATTGAAGTAGGATTTTGCATACCAAACTGCAATCACGAAAAGAGAAAAACAACAACATTATTCGCAGCTGATCTCATTCGTGTGCTCAGTAACGTAGTACGTAAAACTTTCGAACATACCACTGTTCAACTGAACTGTTTTCTCTCTCTCTCTCTCTCTCTCTCTATGATGCATTGGATATCACATGTTTTCGATGTAAATGTATTATAGTAATATACAGGGTGTTTCGAAAAAAGGCGATCCTCTCTCTAGGATATATAGAAAACGGAAAAATAATTGGGATTTGTCAGTAAAAAAAATTCATAGCGCCATCCGTATTCAAGATACATGGCGTCGAAAAAAAAATTATACATATCTTTGCCGAAACTACTGGCAACATTGTAATGCAATTTTCTATGAATATGTTCTGGAAGCTAATACATCCAATGAATTTGTTTTTATGTCTGATCCTCATAGAGGGAGCTAGTTTCACTTAACTTTTTTAATATTAGATTTATTGAGGAAAATTACACCAAAAAAGTTCTCTTGAAAAACTCGATAATGTGTACCGTTTTCGAAATATTTTGATTTCAAAATTACTCGAATGACCTCATATTGAAACCCAATCGTTAGGAAGATTAATGGATTATCTGAGAAAGAGGATAGACTTTTGTATTCATGAAAATGGGGGACATTTTGAACATCTCTCTTATGGAATTCTATTTTACGTTATTACCTTTTCTTAAAAATTATCAAAACAAATCCTTAAAAATCTTAAAAGATGTGTAAAATTTTTGTTTTTTAAACTCCTCTTGAATACGGATGGTGCTATGAAAATTTTTCACCAAACAAACCCCAATTATTTTTCGGTTTTTCATCTACCCTAAAGAGGGGACCACCTTTTTTGAAACACCCTGTATTTAATTACTGACGAAAAAAGCTACGGGGTCTTTATACATGATTATAATAGCGCAGTTGGCTCTGGATTATTTTTATTTTGCTGCTGTTTAAGCAAATTCAATACATTTATTACATATCTCTCTATATTTGACATTGATAATTCCAGCCACATAATTCGACCGTCTAACCTGCGTAACAGTGTAATATAAATAAATAAATAATCCAAAGCTAACTACACTGTTGCAATAATTTATAAAGACCCTGTGTGAATTTGCAGATAAATTCAACAGATTTCATAATAGACACAATAATATTTACCTTGTCACTCCAAATTGAATACTCAAAGTGCATCCAAAGGTACTTAAGGCAACGCCTAGGGGAATAAGAAATGAAAATGGTCCCAATACACGATCTCCGAACGTTACTGCAACAGCTTTTGAAGCCATCATTTCTGGTATAGTCATAACAGTCATATATGCAATATTCATAAAGACATACAAAAATGTAACAATTGGTACGCTAATAGCAATACTTTTCGGAATGTTTCTACAAAAAATCATATTTAGTGATTAATTAGTGTTGCATTTCAATTGTAGCATAAACTTACACCTCAGGTCGTTTAATTTCTTCAGTCACTATCGTCACTGCTGACCAGCCATCGTAAGCCCATAAGCCACTGTAAAAAGCTAGGGCAACATTTTTTGGTGCTAATATGGTTCCATCAAATCCAGTACTTAAATGTTTAGTATTTCCTTAAATGAATTCAGGATGAAAACAGCTTAGTATACTTTCTAAGAATATTACCTCTTGCAACTTCGTAAACTCCTCCCAATATGACAATAAGGCAAGCAAATATTTTGAAGAATCCAAATATATTCTGAACTTTAACATACAATTTCACACTCATCACATTTATAAAAGTAATAATACCTGTAAAAGATAGTACTATTATTATACAAACTGTAAAAACACAAAGGTTCTGTTTGCGTCTTCCTGTATTATTCAAATCATTTCAGTTTTTTCTGACACAAAAGAGTCAGTTTCTGTACTGTTAGTTATATGTTGCATTCTCAAGTTGAATTGACGCTACATTATTAATTTTATATTTTTAATTCGAGCGAGCATAACAAATTATAAAACTGTGAAGTGTGTTCTAGTTGGTAATAACATTCCTTGAGGTAGCCAGGAGTATGCATAGGCATATAAAATGACAAATCAGAATTTGACTGCGAATAATGAGATCTTTCGTGAGTTATCATACCAGAGCCACAAGTTGTTCAGGAGTGTAACCTCCTCCGTAAGGTTAGGTTAGGTTAGGTTCCCGTACGAGGTCATCACCTTGACGTGGTGTACGGGCTTAAGTAGTTAAGATTAATTCCAATGAAAACTAAGAATGACCAAAACACATGAAGTAACTATGGCCCCTTGAACCTGAGGACGGATCGAGGGAAACCCAGAGAGCAATGTTAGTACTTGAGGTAACCCCAACCCACTCCTAACCAATCCTTCTCGGGCAGGTGTGTGAAGTAACTATGGCTTAACTGGACCCTTGAACCTGAGGACGGATCGAGGCAGACCCAGTGAACAACGTTAATACTCCATGCAATCCCAACCCAATCCTTACGAACCCTTCTCAGGAAAGCTCGAAGGAAGCAGGAAGTAACTATGGCTTTATTGGCACCTTGTACCCGGTAACGGGCTCGGGGCAGACACAGAGAGCAATGTTAGCACTAGCGTGAACTAGATCCAGGCAAACATCCGGAAAAGCGAAAAAGACGCATGAAGTAGCTATGACTCAACTGACATCTCGAACCTGAGGACGGATCTAGGAAGACCGAGGGAGTAAAGCTAGTACTTCATGTAACCACAACCCACTCCTAACAAACCCTTCTAGACAAGACCCTCCGGGGATCTATACCTGTTGTTGTAGTTCCGTGAAATAAGCCAGATGAAATTTCGGAACGATAGTTAGCTGCAGTCTCGCAAGTCACACTCCACACTAACGGCGGGAGTGCGGGACCTAAAGCAGACCGGAAACTCTCCTCCTATCACCCAACAAATCCAAGGGGAGGTGATACTGGTCAGGGCTTGACTGATGAATTCCGATCGTCTTGGAAAACCGGTAGTGGTCACACGACGGAGTATAATAGTTGGAGCGGGTGTCCTCACTCTCCGATATTGCACTAGAGGAGGGGGTTTCAATGGATGAAAGTTCCACACGAACTGACAGCATTGCACTGCCTGCTGTCAGGAAGTCTGGCAAGATTTCCCCTACCAATCAGGGCTATTCACTAACTTGAGTGGTTATCGCAGTTGTTAACAATAGCAACTCTGATAACAACCTTCGATAACCACCAGTGGTTATCAGTAACCACTTTCAGTATTCTCTAATAAACCGTTGGCAACTGTTGTTATCGTAACAACCAGATAGCAACCTTCGTGAAAATAGACGTGGCAGCGCCGCAAAATGGTTCTAATGTCCGTTTCTTTGACAGATATTGTTGATTGTCAATGTCAATGTTTATAGCCACTAGTTGTTATAGTTAGCAACTTCCATAGCGACTTTCTTAAATAGTGAATACCAATTTCGCACTTAGCAACTGACCTTGAATATAACGAATATTTTCAGTTGCTAGCACCGAATATTTGTTCATAGACACACTGGGACATATACGAACATCCATACCCACACCGGATTCGAACCCGGACCTATAGCTTCGTAGGAGCACGGCTTAACCCCTACAGCCACCGCCACCGAGGCGGTTATTGGCATAATATGTGCTTGGTGGTTTCAGTGGCCGATCAACACAACACATATCGAAGTTTTTCTTACCGATCTTGTGCAGACAATAAGTCACGAAACAATAACCTGTGAGAACCCCAGTAAACAGCCATAAGTCGATTTTTGGTAACTATTCAAATTGTTGAGTCTTCTCCTTCGAAAGTGCAATAAGTCTCTTTTCTTGCCTTTTTAACTTAGTGTGTTAGTTCAGTGAGAGTGCTTCTCTCTTTTTTCCCAATCATTGACTCCTGCCTGGGTATTGGTGATACACAACATGAGGGCACGTGACCGCTGAAGGGAGTGATTGCTCCCCTTCTGCAAGGGCGTCAGCGTTCTCATTTCCCTCAATGTTTTGTTGGGCAGGTATCCAAACTAGCTTGTTGTACTTCATCAGTATTGTGAGGAATCATTTACATTCCCAAATGGTCCTTGATTTATAATCAATGGCAATCAGATGCTTAAGTGTCATCTGACTATACTACTATCAGAGGCAGTACAAATTCTGGCTCCCTTTCGACTCGGGAGCCTCTGTTTATGGCCTGAATTTCAGTATGGAGAGTTGTTATTGCTTTCCCTAAATGCATTGATTCCATGTATTTGGGCCGTATACAGGGTGATTTTTTTAAGTGCTTCATTAAAATTAAGATTTCAAGGAAGGAACTGTAATACGAATTTAAGCGAACTGGCGATATTATAACACTTATTTTTGCAGAGGTTGATGGTTGGGAAAAAGAGAAACATTCTCACTTGATCAACACATTAAAACAAAGATGAGCCAAGAGGCTGATTGAACTTCCAAAAGAGAAGCCCAAACAACCTTCTTCGTTGCCAAACCAGTTAAGGCTGCTTGTTGGGCCTCTCACAGGCCATTGTATCGTGGGAAGTCACCTACACAAAACGGTTATGAAAATGTCGTGGTGGCTCGGCCACAAACACAACTGAGCATCTACCATGACATATTGACGTAGCTACGCATGACACCAACGAAAGCCGACCAAAGAGTAAAGTCTTTTTGGAAAATAATCAACTCTGCGAAGGAGGTAACATTCCTGGGAAGAATGTAGCTGTAGTGTGGTAACGAACAAATGACCTCATTAGTCGCAGTACAGAAAGGAAACAATTATGTTAATCGACCACAGTCGAATAATAATGATTATAATAGCTGGAAACAAGCAATAGACAGTTCGTTTTGTATTGATTATCGTAAATAGCTTACCTAAGGCCAGTAGGGCCACAGCCTTGATTATTTGTTCATCTTTGATACAAAGATAATCCAATAAAGGTTGACAGAAATATTCTGCAAATGTTAAGATAATAACAGCAACTTCAGCTGGTCTTATGATGAATATCATCACCCAGGAATATATGAATGCTGGAAGGTTACCCCAAAATTTATGAAGGGGACCGAACGAGTCCAGAAAATAGGCGTATTCTGCTCCTGATCTTGGAATGACGGTGCCGAGTTCAGCAAATGCTAGTGCACCTAAAAAAAGTTTTGTTATACAGTCAAGATCAAATAGAAATAAAATATTCATTACAGAACATTCTCAATAACTTTCTTTTCAGAAATGTGCTAATTATATACAGGGTTTTCCTTTAAAGTTGTCCTATTAGACGTTTTTGGAGAAACTAGTGGATATGTCGTTCTGAAATTTTAGGCGAAGCCTTGAGGATGAAGGAACTCTTCGCCTAAAATATTTTCAAGTCGACAGTGTTGCCACGTCTACCTCAAACGCATATATACTTTTTTATTTTAAATGGAACTACCTTTATGTATCGATTTAATAATAAACTTGCAGTATAACCTACTGAAAAATTTCTCTGACATGCACTGTTGACAAGCTATGCACAAATTCTTGAAATTTTTGACATCTTCATTGCAAGTTTGGAAATGCAATACCTATCTCGATTATTTCGTATGCGAACAGAACCAAACTCAGCAGTCTCATAGTAGAGAATACATGCATTCATGCGACATATTCAGTATTTTGTTACATAGTAAGGTTCTTAAAGAAATTTGAATCCAGAAATGTGGAACTTAAAATTGAAATATTTGGATAACTTTCAAATGGCATATTTTATGTACGATTCTGCTAGTTAACGAACTCAACCGAGGAATTTGGGCACCAAGCTCGCCCTGAAAATCTCAAGTCTCTAGGAAATTCCTTTCGAAAATTATCGTGCTAACAGACAGACGGACCCACGGACAGAATTGAATTTGACCAAGGATTAACATCAGGGTGTCGAACCCTCTCGTTTGAGACTATTTTCGGCTCAAAATTTAAAAATTACATTTGGGCAAAACGATATACCTAGTACTCGTTCAAGTAGAACAAGCGCTCAAAAACCATAGGGGAAATTGAAAATTGCTCTTGAAATAAACAATCGACCGGTGCCAGGATCCTTAATACTTCTTCGTACATGAATTATTGACGAGTTACGTTATTTTTTTTCACGCTTTACGTTTTAGTCTACCTCTGACGACCTTTTGTTTAACGCAAGTTATATTCATTCATCTCTTTATTTTGCTCGACTCTGAGGTCATGTACACGGATCTTGTATCGACAATTTTCTATTTCACTCTCAATCATACCACAATTAATTTGAGCCCTATTCTCTATTCAATCGCTAGATTGATAACCGAGTTGATTACAAGATTTTTACACAATTTGAATTATGTATGAATTTTGATTGAAATACATTCTTATTTTCCACAAAACATAAATTTGATATGATATAAATTTTCTACGTTTCGATGTTCCAGTAGAGTTTTGACATTACTCGTATTGCTTCTGAATGCTTTGTGTCCGGTTGCCCATGGAAATTGCACATTTTAATGTGCACCCATTTTAATGGGTTATTAATGTAAAATTATGAAACTTTAAAATGGGTAAATAATGTTCAATTTCGAACACATTAAACTCACCTTTTATTAAGAGGTCGACGAAAATATATAATTAGTGGTTATAATCCGTGATTCTATGAATAAGAGGTTGAGAACGTTCAGATGACATATTACATCATTTCGTTAATACATTATGACTAGTAGTATAACGTTCATTAGTTCATAAAGAACCAATTTATTTGAAGTAGCAGTATTAATGTCTTGTTGGGATTAAACAATTTAATTGAAGTCATGGGAAAACCGAGGTCGAATTTATTAGAAACATCGTTCATCTTTATTAGTTTATTCAATTAAGACGGCGGCGGACATTCTTTGATAACTGAGATATACGTGATTTGCATGTCCCGAACAAATCTTTCTCATTCGCACAACCGCCAAAAGTATTTTGATTGAATCTGAGTGCTGGGCATTGAAAAATCCGATTTTTTAATGATATTTCATCTTTTTCTTATACGTTCAAGATGGACTGAATTGGTGTTCCCTGAACCACAACCTCCGTCCTAAGAATGCCGTCAATTGCATTCCTCCATCTCCTGTTTTCAAGTTTTGAGCCAAACTTATTATTCGGCAATTTCATCTTTCGCAATTATTTCTGCTTCTGCTTGACCGCACTTTTCTGATCCTTATCCAATGGTATATTCAAATTATTTTGCTGGACTATAATGGTTTTACTTCTACGGAAACAACAGTTTTTGGTCCAGAAAGAATGGTCATTTGTTTTCCGACAAAAAATATACGAGGTCTTTATAAAAGATTGTAACATCGTAGGTTGCTTTGGAAATTTTTTATCTTATCGTTTCTTATGCAAAGTCTACAAATTTATAATTCCAGTTACATTATTCAATTTCCTACGGAATGACCAGCCTAAATTAACAGTATCGTTTGTTTAAATTGAAGTTTACATCAGAATATAAATATTTATAATAGTCCAACGTCAACTCCGCTGTTATAATCATTTATAAAGACCCTGTATAATATGTCATAAAGAATGTTTTAATATAAGAGCGCAAACGTTGAACTGCGCGCCATGTTTCACAGTCAGATGTGAGATGTTTAATATGTTTAATAGTATATTATGCAACGAGCGCAAGTAGCATACTATACTTTATCCAAAGACTACTGCATATATTTATTGAAGATTTTAACATTTTGCGACCGTGACAAGACCATTCTATTACAAGTGTGGAAAAAGTTAAGTTGACAAATGAAAAATTTTTGGAGAACTTGGCATTGTATATTTTGTAATGGAAATTGCTTTAATTGATTGAATAAAAGTAGATTTGGCCCTCGATTGACAAGGTATACCCATATTTGTTAATTGGGGTACTTTAGAATACTAAAGAAATATCAATTTGAAGAAAAAATACAAATCTAATTCTATGAAGCATCTGACATTAATAACCACTTGTGATAAATGATAGTCGCAGATAAAAGTAATAATATTATTTCGAATTTCGAAGTCCAATAATACGTCAACAACGCTCAATTCTCGAAAAAAATAATATTTCATTCCGAGAAAAGTCATCCCCTCAAGGACAATTTTCCACAATGTTTTCTTATCAATATGAAACCTTGTATAATGGAAGAAATTTTTTCCGATTGAACTCATCAATTCAACATCAGGGAGTAACATGTGTTTTTCACATCGGGTCCTGATATGCATAAATTATATACCATGATCAAAAACTAATTCGGTCACTAACCCAAGTTTCTACTGACATCTTAATTGATAAACATTGAACACTTGATCCATCAAAGAAGGCGTAGAGGTGACCGGGGTTACTGACCGAATATATGCTTCCTGAAAAAGAACCAATGTATGTATTTTCAACATTTGAAGATCTTTTTCGTACAGTGGTTTTCCTATGATATATGGGATATCAAAAGGTGTACCCACCCTGTTTTATGCAAATTATCAGGTTTGCAGTGTTTGAGAAATAATACTGTTGGACTTAATTCAATTTATGAATATTTTTACCACATAGAAAATAGGGGGTAGAATATCCAGGGGGTCAGTAGTTTCAGTGCAGATGGAAACATTGCCGAATGTTATTTGAGTTCACAAAAATTTTGTTGCTACTGAATAGATTCTCACGAATTTTCGTAAACGCCTTTCTATAATTATTATTTCTTATGAAATATTTCAATTTTTAATTTCAACTTGGGAAGATCACCGTAGTTTTGAAAATATTAAAACAAAATTAAATGACCTTAGTGTCAGTTCCGTCACTGACCTATTTCTACAGGCTGATTGGGCAAAACCACTTCGGAGTCTACTTTGAACTTCACAACTTTCCTCATAGCACCTAATTGTGCTGCTAACCGTGCTTCGAATAATGTTCAGTCTATTGGCTATGTGACTCAGACAACTCGTTTCTGGGCATATTACACAGTTTTTGAAAAAACCGGAACGAAAAATTACTGATCCACAGAATTTCGTAATGTTATCGTTTTATTTGGTTGTCAACACTTGTTCCTCTTGTTGTCAGTATCAATATTTTGTGAATCTTGATTGTTTTATTTCCAATACAGGGGAGGGTTGCAAAATTTTTGAAAGTGAGCGTATTTGTTTCGCCCGTTTTAGCTGCCAACGGAAACCATTGAGTTGTATTAACTATAAAAGTGGAGAATAATATTAAATTGATCAATATCAACCAATATTAAACTCAATCTTTGGAGCTTGTCTCGACAAAGTTCAAAGTAGACAGCTGTTTCGCTCCATTGGGACTCAAATGTAGAGAATAGCGATATGTCAAATTGCTTCTGGTATTATACCGAAACAACTCCATCTGTGAGGAGCCCTACGAATAATCCCCCCCCCCTGCATGAACATGGAGCGAAGTATTGTGACGTTCTTTCTATTGTCATTCGATCTTGGTATTAATAATAATAGTTATTAATCCTTCGAGACATAACAAATTATGTTTAGGACATGTCAAAAAATAATGAAATAATCATCAATATTGAAGCCATCACTACCATATTCATTTACGGTGAAGAAACATTATCTTAACAATTTTTTACTACTGCCTTAAATCTATTTAAATGATTGTACATTCGATGCACTAATACATGGGGGATGATTCAAACTTTGAAGTTCTATGCAGGGCCGGCGCTAGTAAATTTGGCGCCTGAAGCAAGGAATTTTCGGGCGCCCAGCGGCCCAGCTCTACCAATTAATTAAGGATAAAATACGAAAAGTCAGCTGGCGAAAAAAGCCGCCCGCAGAAAGCTGGCGCCCTGAAACATTTGCTTCACTGTTTCACCCCTAGCGCCGGCCCTAGTTCTATGCACAGAAATATTCAAGACCTCATTATTTCTCGTATTGTGAGAATGAAAGCTTGAAAGGTCACAAAATTGCCTTCTTTCTCCTTCATTTATACAAGACATCTCATTATGAATATGCAAGATAAAGTGAGGATACCATTTACTACGAAAACAGACCTACAAGAAGTTCGTGGAGCGCAGTTGGAGATTAACCGAATTAAACGTTTCTCTATTATGAAAATCTGCCATTGTCAGATGAATTAGGTACCCCATAGTAGGATGTTATACGTTAAGTGACTATACAAAACTATAGTAAACATTTACAAGAGATCTTAAAGGAAGTGTGGTTTAAATCCTGTTCATTTCATAATAGGACCGCAATCTGCAATCTATTTTCATTTGACTTAAATCGACGTCGCCGACTTAGAGTTGATAAACCATGGTAGTTGGTCTACCATGGATAAATATGACAATAGAAGAACGCCTCAATACTCGAAGGGCTCCTCAAAGATGGCGTTGTTTCGTTTATAGTACCCCAAACAATATTCCAGTACGCCAAGCCAAGCAATATTCCAGATCGTAAGTATTAAGTCCTAGCTAGACGATCATTGCCATACCATACTCCATACTGATGAACCCCGATTAGGCGTAAAACATTCTGTGGATACTCTAGATGATATTAGCTCGTTGTAGGCTGGTTGAACATTGACGAGACTAGCTTCGAAGGGGATAGTTTTTCGAACCCCTAACAGGAAAAATTAGAGTTTTCCAAACCTATGCGTCGAAGCATAACCATATTAGGTACGTAGCTTTGACATGAAAAAGAAATTATTCAACGGATATAACGGAAATATTACTTACTGAAATTATTGGGATCCACAGGTAGCTTTTCCTACCACTAACATAAAAAATTTTGATGTCTCAGAAACAAAGAGTCGGATCATGATCACATTCGTTACGTAGCTCAAGTATAAAGAAGAGATTAATCACTGAAAAAATCACTTTCCTTGATTTCCAGGGGTAGTTTTTCCTGACCCCTAACAAGAAAAAATAGATAACTCGGGGGCCGGGGCATAATCATACTTGGTACGTAGCTTTAATATAACAAAAAGGCTAATTGCTGAAAAAATCATCGATTTCCTTTGGGATCCATGAGTTCGATATCTCAGAAATAAAAAGTCAGAGCACAGTCACACTCGACACTTAGTATAACGAAGTGATTAATTTTGAAAAATGCATCTAGTTCCCTTGTAATGAAGCGATTTTTCGCTCATTGCTCATTTCCGTTTTATGTTTTGATTTGCTGACCACCATACGAGTATACACGTAAAAGTCAGTAATTTTGTCGATTATGTAATTCTCACATAATTCATGATAGAAAAACATAAGTGAAATGATTTAGTCGTTAGACATTTCCGCAGAGAAAAATATTTTACATTTCTTCAACTCCCAGCCAGACTGTAGTTAACTAGTTAATTCAATGACGTTCTGTACCGGGTTTTTCACTATAATTTGACCCCCCCTTTAACTTTGTTACTGAAGAGATACAAAAATGTTTCGTATAAAATTTCACGAAATCAACTGAAGTTTTTCGATATGAGTCTAGAAAGTGAAATATATACAGGTGACCAACATATTGATGGCAACTTCATTTTTTCAAATGAAACACCCTGTATATTTTTCCATATTTGGTTAGCTCTTTTTTTCCCCTGATTTCGAATATGTAATATATGTTGGTCTATCTTTCTTATTCTGAGCACCACAGAGTTCCGAATTTCAATAACCATCTGGCATAGCGTTTGGGAAGTTCGTGAATATTTTAGTGGCCAATTTGATCTTTGGATTGGTAATGGCGCACCCATTTTATGACCACCAAATAGTCCCGATTTAACACCGTTAGACACGTTTTTATAGCCGTTCCCGAGCGTTCCTGAAGGAAAAAATTTATATTAATAATATAAAATCAACCAATATTGAACCATAATTCGGAACTAATGCCGTCAACGCACAAAGAATAATGATAATATTGTAATGATTAGAAACAAATTTTGAAGCTTCAATTTCTGACTTGAATCAGAGCCATAATAATGCTATCAAAATAGTCTAAACAACTTGAGACAACTATATGAACTATGTGTATTGAATGAAGGTGGTCATTTTGAGCAATTCCTTTAGTTGATGTTATTCTTACCATACTACCATAGTTTATCATTTTTCATTGGTTAAGTATTTGTTATAATCATTTTAAAATAATACTTTTAAGTAATTGTTTGGATATAAAGAATTTCGTAGTATTTTACATACAACTCACGAAACGTGAGGTTACCAAAGAAGTTATCACCACCACCAGCGACAACTGATTGAAACGCCTATTAGGGTGTGGCATTAGAGCCCCCATATACAACACAATGCAAAACTTTGCATTGAGAGCATGTCCCGACTTCTGGAAGCCTTAATTTCAGCCAAAGGCGGCATTACCAAATATCAATTTTTTTAGTCATCATATTTTTGGAAAAATAATTACGTGTGACTATGAAATATTGTTTTTCTATCTTAGTAAAAACCTCCAATAAATAAAGAAGAAGTTACAATACCAAACATCAATAATTTGCCCATAAAATTAATATAAACCTGAAAATTACAGAAAAATAGTAGTGTCCCTAATAATTTGGCAACCCACTGTAGGTACGCATTATATTCGAGATCAGGAGAAGTACCTATCAAAAAAGGAAGAATATACAGGACAGGGTGTCCCATTGAAAAAATATAGTTGCATTCAATGTTGTTCACCCTGTATATCTTCCCATTGACGTTTATATAACTCCAAAAATGAGCATTTTCAGTAAACGCACATCTGTCACTTGTAAAATGGTTACAGATCTTGGCAGGTGGTTCTTAAAATTTGAACCTCTGTGGTCTCAGAATGAAGAAAATGGACCGACATATGTTACATATTCGAAATCAGGGGAGGAGAGCTAACTAATATGGAAATATACAGGGTGTTACATTTGAAAAAATGAAGTTGACATCAATATGTTGGCCACCCTGTATATATTTCAGTTTCTGAATTCAGATAAAAAAACTCAGTGATTTCGTGAAACTTTTATACGAAACTTTTTTTTGTATCTCCTTCAGTAACAAAGTTAAAGGGGGGTTAAATTATAGTGAAAAACCCGGTACATAGAAAGGATTTAGAAGTATTATTTCGAATATACTCGTGTTATAATAAATAATAAAAATTTCGAAAGAATTGTATTTCATTTATTCACATAATTCCGACCAAATTGTACTCAGTTTAGATAAAAACTTCGAATGCATTAGTAAAATGTAAGCAATTTGCATCACTGTGGAAAATTATTTCATTCCAGTAGAAATAGTTATTTATAATACAGGGAAAAAAGTATAAGATATTAGCTAGAGAGTTTAAAATCTAATTTTTTTCTCCTGTATGATACACTATTTTTTTCTGTGACAGGGAAAAACGACATTTAATAGTGCAAGAAATATAACCTTTCACGAAATTACTTTTTGCCCACGGGAAAAAAGTTAGTAATTTTTTCCCGGTTACATAGAAACTCACTTTTTTGACAGGGAAAAAAGTAATTTCGTAAAAAGTCATATTTTGTGACCTGTCAAGAGATATAAAATGTCACATTTTTTTCCCGTCACAGAAAAAAAAATATTCTTTTGAGCGCCTTTTGAGCGAAGCGAAATGGTCTCAAACGATGAGGTTCGACTCCCTGATGACTAATCTGTGGTCAAATTAAACTCTATCCGTGGGCCGTCCGTCCGTTAGAACAATAACTTTCGGAGGGATTGCCCTAGAGACTTGAAATTTTCAGGGTGAGTCGATTCCCGAATGCCTCGGTTAAGTTCGTTAACCAGCCAAATCGTACAGGGTGTTCCATAAAATATGACCATTAAAATTTTTTTTCTTAATATCTCAGATAAAACGAACCCATCAAAATGAAATGTCGCGGCCATATGCAAGATGCTCATAATAAGCCTCATGCAAAATGCGTAAACGTAGAGGCTAGCCTCATGCGCTTGCTTGTCTAGCGCGTTATTCACATCGACGTCACGAGATCACAAGCCTACCCTACGTTGTTTATCTATTGCCGCTTGTAAGGTGAATTTGAGGCTAGCCTCAATAACAACTTTTAGAACATTTGAAGCGTTTTATCTCAGAAAGGGTGCCTCGTAGGAAAAAAAGTATTCATAAATTTTTTTAAGATAATTGTAACATCTACATTTTTGTCTGAATTACTTTTTAGATGAAACTCACCGTTTCGCTGAAAATCGCGAAAAACTCATTTTTCGACCTTTGAACCTGAATAAATTTTTTTGCATCCACGGGAATGATTGGGAACTTTCATACAGGGTTGGGATAAAGTTTGGCACCAATTGATATCTTTAAAACGAAACGGGCGATATTTTTGAAATTCAGCAGCTGAGTGTAATGGACCACAATGCATCTGATGAGCATATTTTCATTAATGCTCATCGGTTCAACAGGAAATGACCAAAATTTTTTTATTTAAATGAGACACCCTGTATATTTCTGCAGATTCTGAAAGAGCACTTTGTTTCGGATCTGTCCATATCGGGTTCCATGTAAAAATTCTCTGTAATAAAAGAAATTCAGTCTTTTTGTACATTTGAGAAGAAATCCATTCAAATAAATAAATCGTTGTTATTGTATCAATAGTGAGAATACTTTGTAGTAGATAACTCTTTCTGATTTTCATGACGAATTTTGTATGAAAATCTATGAAAAGAAGAAAGTCAGGGCTTTTACTAGTAGAAAAATTTATTAAAAATAATTTTAAAAAAAATCATTTTAAATGCTGAGTAATCTATCAGGAGCTAGGACAGGTGGTACAGAACAAGACTAAGCTGAACGTTTCGTCCGTATATTTTAAATGTTCGAAGTGCTTGCCATTCACCTTCTGACAATATGCCAGTCTATTAACAAATTCTTGAGTAACTTTTCTCAAGACTTCTCTATAGTCCGTTCACGAAAGGTTGAGCACATAGTAGGCGTTTTTTTATTTATCTGAAGTTGGCAGTATTAGCTGTCATAACGTGAAATAAATTCAACGTTGCCGAATGTAACCGGTCTCGTTCGACGAGATTGCGAGTTATCAGACAACTCTATGCAATATTGACAACATTGCGTATCAATCTGACAAGAACATAACCTAAATTTTAATATACACAGTGGAATATGCCAAATTTCCATGGCCAACCGACGGCTCAACCTTTCGTGAACGGACTATATGTATTAATGCACATTCATCAAGAATCCGTTGTCTCAATTCCTGCAAGCATGCTGGTCGATTAACATAAACACGTGATTTTAGATAACCCCAAAGAAAAAAGTCTAATGGGCTGAGATCCGGAGAACGAGCAGGCCACTCTATGCGTCCTCTACGACTTTTTCCTCAATTGGACAAAAAAACTGTATTTCTTCTTTTTACAGATAATTTTTACATGGAACCTGGTATGGACAGATCCGAAACAAAGTGCTCTTTCAGAATCTGCAGAAATATACAGGGTGTCCCATTTAAATAAAAAAAAATTGGTCATTTCCGGTTAAACCGGAAGTATCTCATTAATGAAAATATGCTCATCAAATGCATTGTGGTCCATTACACTCAGCTGTCAAATTTCAAAATCATCGTCCGTTTCGTTTTAAAGATATTAATTTGGTGGCAAACTTTATCCCAACCCTGTATATTATTTATTATTATGTTTAGAAAAATTTTACCGATTTTCAGCTTGTTGGGACTTTATGTAACTTCACCCTCATCTTTTGCGGGGTTGGATTGACCGGAATATCTACCCTGGATCCGCGAGCGTTTTGTTGCGTTTCATCGGTGAACTGCATATTCGGTCAATCGGGAAGCGAAAAATAGCGAAATTTCACTCAGATAAAACGAAACCCATCGAAATGGAATGTTGCGGCCATATGCAAGATGCTCATAATAAGCCTAATGCAAAATTTTGTGGCCATAGTGTAAACAGAACCATAGAAAATTCAATTGCAATATCGAAGAAGAAACATATTTCCATAAAAAAATATCCGATTCGAAAAAAGATTATTTTATAAATAGAGATTGATACACTGAATGTTCATGCAAAATTTTGTGGCCATAATAATAACAGAACCATAGAAAATTCAATTGGAATATTGAAAGGAACAATTTTTTCTATTGCCATAACAGGATATCCGATTCAAGTAAATATTTTTTGTAAATGAAGACTGTTATACTGAATTTTCATGCAAAATGCAGGAAACAGTCTGCTAACTTTTGAAGTAGCCAAACTTCAAGTGATTTGCCTAAAAAAATGTCGTGTAAATACATGGTCAAAATGTTGATGGTTATTCTTCAATTTCATATTTCTTGATTTGATTTCAAGCAATTTTTCAAGTTTTTTGTAAATTCGATTCTTATTCAGTTTTTCTTGTAGCCTCATCAAATTTAAAGACACATTAGAAAGTCAAAAGAGTTTGTGTGCAGATAAAACTCTTATTGCGGTCGTGGTAAGGGATGAATATCACGATTCTGAAGTCAACAAAATTAGTCCTATTTTTCCAATGGTTTTATCAACAGTAAAAACACAAGAGCTTTTTTTATCGGATGAATTTCTCTTTGCAACGAAACAGTTTTGCCAATCACTAATTTTACGAGAAAAACTGACATGATAAAATCGCGACACCGAAGGTGCAGCGATTTTATCTGATGTCAGTTTTTCGAGCAAATTTAGTGATTGGCAAAACTTTGAGTTGAAGAGAAATTTATCTGATAAAAGAAAAGCTCGAGTGTTTTTTGGCAAGATAAATTAACGACAGAATATATGGATGAACAACAACAATAATTATCTTTATTAATACAATAAAATTTAATATTGTATTCACAAAAATATTTTTCTTGTACCATCTTCGCAGTCAAATTCCAAATTGCTTTACCGCATATTCTTTATAATCATCTCCATTTTTCTTTTTCATATTATAGGCCCAATCCTTTAATATATTTGCTACTTCATGTAATGGAATTATTTCGGACAATTCATACTTTCGAACTTGACAAAACTCCATAAATTGTCTCCAGATTGAAGCTTTTGTGTTTTTTGTAGATTGCTGTATAGACTTCTCGATATTCGTCGTAATTTGCTCAGTCGAAACTTCACCAAAACGATTCATCTTTTGGGTTCTTATATCAACAAAGTTAAATAATTACCACACCGATTCAAAATGAAAGCACTATATGTTGAAAATTCAAAAATCTGACAGACTAATTGACATATTGAGGAAGAGAAGTTTTTATCGCGATAAAAAAGGATGCACCTTTTTTATCGATGTCAAAGTGACAATAACATTTCCAGGTCTATGATATTTAATATTGAAGTTAATTTATCGATGAAAAATTAATAATTATGCCCATGTTTTCTTTTCAGTAAAAAATACCTAATTTTGTTTACTTTCGAATGGCATGTAAACTTTCGTGCTATACTCTGTCCAAATCCGAGAGGCCAGCGTAAACAAACTAGAAACGCGATTAGGTCGCTCTATTGGTTGAAAGTGAGCGTTCCTGAAGCTTCCACCAATAAGAGCGACCTAATCGCGTTTCTAGTTTGTTTACGCTGGCCTCTCGGATTTGGATAAGCTATAGCTGCTTATCCTCGGCTATAAATAGATATTATAGCTAACAAGATAACATCGAAAAAATCGAAACATTCCGTACCGGAATTTAATCTGAGGAAACAAATGAGAATTTGTGAGAAATGGCGGCGGTATTGTCAAAAAGGAGCTGTCTATTTTAACTGTTAGTGATAGATTCTCGTACCGAATACATCAAAAATGAGGGATTTAAGAAAATGTTCAAAACTAGATATCTCAATAACGGTGAAATTTCGGATAACATATTATAGGACCAAATTCATCAGAAATTACCTGAAAATACCGTCCTTCAATATTCAGTACGACTTACCTTGTAACACTGTATCTAGTATCGACCTCAAGTCCTATACGAAATTTGGAGGTAAGAGCACCATTGTTCCACTAATAAACAAGACCTTAAAAGCACCTGCTTCCGAAATTTTTTTATTATTCTTAATTTTTGTATTATTATTTTGAATCAAGATAAACTGATGTCTTCCATATATTGACATTAAGATTCAATCATAAAAAGCTTCAAAATAGAGCAAAATTTTTAGACTTTTTCATTGTTATCTTGATAGCCATGATATAATGTCGGAGGATGAGCAGCTAGCATAAAAGTTGGTATGCCATTCGAAAGTACACGAAATGAGGTATTTTTACTGAAAAGAAAACATATATACAAAATCATTAATTTCTGTTCACTTGAGAATTGTGATATTTATCTATTTACTACGCCCGCAATGAGAGCCTGCGTCTTATATTGTAGCAAATTTTATGCCCTTTCTGAATATGTGTTCAAATTTGATGAGGCTACAAGGAACACTGAATAATGATCGAGTTTAAAAAAAATTGAAATATTTCTTAAAATCAAGAAATATGAAATTGAATAATAACCTTCAAAATTTCGACCATGTGTTGAATGACATTTTTTGTTGCAAAACACTTGTAGGATCCCCCCTCGAAGTTTGGCCACTTTAAAAGTAGACACTCAGTATAATCGAATTACTTACCCAGAAGAGAAACAACTCCGCAAACTGTCCAAACAACGATACACATCCCTACAGATCCGGAATAGGCTAAGGCCGGTGCGGGAGAGACGAATATACCTGATCCGATCATAACTGAAAGAATCATGTTAATGGCCGAGAATAGACCCATTTCTCTTTTGAGCTCCACCTTGTCTTCATCTTTTTTTTCTTTTTTGTCGAGACCTGTAACAATTTGATTATTCATACCATAACATCGTACTTATTATTGATGAATTTGCGAAATGCAAGTACATTTCGGTCAATGCGACAAATGGTAAACATCTCGCTACTTCGTTCAAGGTTCATGCTATGGAAGAAGGTTGTTCGTATGGAACTAGAGATGGCGTCTTTGGTATATTTATACCTGAAAGAAGGTGCCATTTCGCTTGAAGTTCCAAGAAAACCTTGTATCATTCAGAGCTATCCTGTGCTGATGAGTCCTAATAAGGACGAAATGGCCATCCATAGGTGCTCTGTTTGATACCACTTCCTTGCATTTTGCCTTGAACGAGGACGAGATTAGCTCCGAAGTATGAGTTTGATATTGGTTGATTTCAATCGATTAATATTATTCTCTGCTTTAATTATTTTTATTATTGATGAATCTTATACAATTTGTAATAATAATATGAATCAGAAGGTATTCAGTTTCTAGAATATGTTGTGTTACTGTATCCTTCTGCCACCTTAGGTACAGCTACACCACTTTGTATGTCGTTCAACAAACTGAATGCAAACAACTTCACCTAGAAGTAGGCAGTCTGCTTAAGTGATTTTTTTTATGATTTCAATCCATTTTCCTGAATTGTGAGAAAATAAACTCGAAATTATTATTCCTTCAGTAGACACTTTAGTTTGTTTGTTAGTTTTATTTATGGTTTTTTATCACAACGAATCTCAAACATGTTTGTGACAGTCAACAAACCAGTGTCGATGTATCTGATCGTCCAATTTCTTCAGCGGCCTACAGATGAGTAATTGCCATAGTGTAAACATTACCATAGAAAATTCAATTGAAAAGAAGTAACTTCATATTTCCATAACAAGATATCTGATTCGAATAAAATTCGTTTTGTGAATGAAGATCGATATACTGAATGTTCATGCGAAATTTCAAAAGAATCGCATAATCTGAACAATACAATTAAGTTTTCTTCTTTTTTCTTCAATTGTTGATTTTTTTACATATTCCATAGTTTGAATAATTTCCAGAATATAAATTCGATCGTGCTGCGATTTTGCATTCAGTTACTTAGCATGAATCTCAAGTCCTATACAAAATTTTGAGGTAACAGCATTATTGCTCCACCAATAAACGAGCGCTCAAATGCCCTTGCTCAGGGCTTTACTTAAATGTTTCTACCCTAGCTTTATATATCTCGGATTTTACTTTCCATAATTCGGGTAGATCTTTCAAAAAATTTAAAAAAATCTACTTACACTTGAATGTTTGGAGTATTACTCATATTGTCTAGTTGTATTACTGCCTTTCCTTGAATACGTACGACGAATATTAAAGACGCTATGCGATCTTCACTCTACATTATGCAAAACGCAAACTGGTGTTGTCAACCTTGTTGATGACTACCCCAACTTAGTGTCAACATCAAACCGATTTGATCTCGCATCAATCTAGTCTTCAATCTGGAATATCAACCACCAACCAGCCTACAGACGTTACACTTGGTCCTCAACACGGTGTGTTGTCAACTAGGTTGATCGTCTGTAGGCCGCTTTACAGTTTGTGCGAACAGAAAACTACTTAATGTTATTATAACAATATAAGTATACGAATATAATATAGAAAAATTGTTAATTGATACAGATTCAGAATATTGAATTGAAGAAAAAGGACAAGGAAATATACAAGAGAATTTCATTGGGAAAAGGAAAGAAGTAGACAAAGAATAAAGCACCTCTAGGTGGTTCTGAATATACCAAATTTGTGGGTCCAACACACATTTTGGTTAATTTCTTTTAGTGGCCATAACGAACCACGTGAAATATTTTTATGATTTTTGATAAGCATTTTATAATATTTCTACACGAGAGGGAGAGACCTAACTATCTGTCACTTGTGAATTTCAAGTCGGATTAACGAAAATTGTAAATGCCTTTGAATCCCCAGAAAAACACCCTGTCTTTTCGCATTTTTGAAAAACGGTTGAATATTTTGGAACAGCACGAAAAACTGAAGCGAACTATGCAGATGATTTTAATGCATGTAATTTGTCTTTCGAACTTCGATTTCAGGTTTATGCACTTTGAAAATAAAGAATTGATAATTTTCTACTTTGAGTGATCATAACTCCCGGAATATCTTAATGATATTCTAGCATTTTTACACCAGAGACTTAAGTTTCGCAAAAACGAAGTGTATGGGCTAAAAACGGCGCACTTACCCGACGTTGCAAATTTCAGACGAGGCCTGATTTTCGTCCGTTCTCTTGACGTTTTTAACCGTCGGGTAAAAACGGCGCAGAAGAACGAAATGAGTGGGGCCCTATACCGCATATGCTAAATCAAGTAACATTCTTGATTTGAATTAGAAATTTTAGACATTTTGATATTCGAAAATTTCTTCCAAACAATATGAAATGAAAAAAAGCCCTGAGCAGGTGCTTTTGAGCGATAGTTGATTAGAAATTATTCAAAGAATGAAATATGTAAAAAATCATTAATTAAAAAAAATTTGATTTTATGATTCAAATGATGCGATCCTCTTGAAATTTTGCATGAATATTGAGTATATCAATCTTCATTCACATAATAAATTTCACTCGAATCTGATATCTTGTTATGGAAATACATATACAGGGTGAATCCTGTTGAACTGTACATACTTCACACAGAGATAGAGGATACTTTGCTGGTTTCAAAAAGACCCCACATGAAAGGTCTCAAACGATTCGTTTGAATTATACAGGATGATTTCCAGTTTTCAAAATGCTCTATTGGACGAACGAATAATCACAAATTCATCAAATTTGGTACGTAGGAGGACTGTATCAATCTCCATACAGCTGAGTTAACAGATTATCAGTTTCCAGGACCGGACTCTATTTTTCTGATATTATCGGAATTTATAAAAAAAACACCCTGTAGATAAAAAAGTCAATAAATCTGTCATGACAGTTCAAACTACACTGAAAACTCTTCGATGAAGAGTAATAAAATCACGTGGCACACCTACAAATTTAGAGAAAAAAATATTGAATATGCGTACTCGGAGATAAATTTTTTGGACGACCTAATTCACATGGAAAACCATACCCAAATATATCAAAAGTTGAAGACAGGAGAATATTATCAGTTTGAATCCTCTCGATATTCAAATATTCCAATATTCAAGTAATTTTCATCAGTTTCCAGGACCGGACTCTATTTTTCTGATATTATCGGAATTTATAAAAAAAATCACCCTGTAGATGAAAAAGTCAATAAACCTGTCATGGCAGTTCAAACTTCACTAAATACTCTTCAATAAAGAGTAATAAAATCACGTGGCACACCTACAGATTCAGAGAAAAAAAAATTGAATATGGGTACTCGGAGATAATTTTTTTTGTGCGGCCTACGCATTCAAGCATTCCAATATTCAGGGACGGACTCCCATTTCAGATTGGGTTTTTCAATAGATGATAGGTCGAAAGATTCGCCCTGAATATGGAACACCCCAAAAAACTGTTACGGGAGACCGAACAACATGAAATAACCTACAAGAAATTTTCATGAAATCGCGAGACACACAAATAGATTTAAAAAAAATATAATAATCGTACTCAGAGATATTTTTTTGGGCGGCTGAAGTTTAGTAGAACTATACCGAAATCCAGGGATTATGGAATACTTTCATGGGGAGTGGATATAACCTGATAATATTCGACTTTTCATGCATTTCGGTATAGTTCTTCTACTAAACTTCAGCCGCCCAAAAAAATATCTCTGAATACGGTTATTAAATGTTTTTTTAAATCTATTTGTGTCTCGCGATTTCATGAAAATTTCTTGTAAGTTATTTCATGTTGTTCGGTCTCCCGTAACAGTTTTTTGGGGTGTTCCATATTCAGGGCGAATCTTTCGACCTATCATCTATTGAAAAACCCAATCTGAAATGGGAGTCCGTCCCTGAATATTGGAATACTTGAATGCGTAGGAGATCTTAACCATTAATATTCAACTTTTGATACATTTGGGTATGTTTTTTTTTAATTAGGCCGTACAAAAAAATTATCTCTGAATACGGTTATTAAATGTTTTTTTAAATCTATTTGTGTCTCGCGATTTCATGAAAATTTCTTGTAAGTTATTTCATGTTGTTCGGTCTCCCGTAACAGTTTTTTGGGGTGTTCCATATTCAGGGCGAATCTTTCGACCTATCATCTATTGAAAAACCCAATCTGAAATTGCAGTCCGTCCCTGAATATTGGAATACTTGAAAGCGTAGGAGATCTTAACCATTAATATTCAACTTTTGATACATTTGGGTATGTTTTTTTTTAATTAGGCCGTACAAAAAAAAAATTATCTCCGAGTACCCATACCTATTCAATTTTTTTTTCTCTGAATCTGTAAGTGTGCCAAGTGATTTCATTACTCTTTATTGAAGAATATTTAGTGTAGTTTGAACTGCCATGACAGGTTAATTGACTTTTTCATCTACAGGGTGATTTTTTTTATAAATTCCGATAATATCAGAAAAATAGAGTCCGGTCCTGGAAACTGACGAAAATCCCTGAATATTGAAATATTTGAATATCGAGAGGAATCAAACTGATAATATTCTCCTGTCTTCAACTTTTAATACATTTGGGTATGGTTTTCCATGTGAATTAGGCCGTCCAAAAAATTATCTCCGAGTACGCATATTCAATATTTTTTTCTCTAAATTTGTGGGTGTGCCACGTGATTTTATTACTCTTCATTGAAGAGTTTTCAGTGTAGTTTGAACTGTCATGACAGGTTTATCGACTTTTTCATCTACAGGGTGTTTTTTTTTCATAAATTCCGATAATATCAGAAAAATAGAGTCCGGCCCTGGAAACTGATAATCTGTTAACTCATCTGTATGGAGATTGATATAGTCCTCCTACGTACCAAATTTGATGAATTTGTGATTATTCGTTCGTCCAATAGAGCATTTTGAAAACTGGAAATCACCCTGTATAATTCAAACGAATCGTTTGAGACCTTTCATGTGGGGTCTTTTTGAAATCAGCAAAGTATCCTTTATCTCTGTGTGAAGTATGTACAGTTCAACAGGATTCACCCTGTATATGTAGATTCTTCTCTTCAAAATTCTAATTGAATTTTCTATGGTTATGTTGATATTATAGCCACAAAATTTCGAATGAGGCTCATTATGAGCATCTTGCATGTGGCCGCAAAATTTTATTTCGCTTGGCTTATTTTTGTCTGATATTTTGAGGAACAAAAATTTCGAATGGCATATTTTATGGAAAAACCTATACGATTGGCTGGTTAACGAACTTAACCGAGGCATTTGGGAACCGAACTCACACTGAAATTCTCAAGTCTCTAGGACAATTCCTTAAAAAGCTTTCGTGCTCACGACAGGAAGGACTGAATTGAATTTGACCACGAATTCGTCATCAGGGAGTCTAACCCTATAGTTTGAGACCAAACATTTGGGCAAAACGATATACCATTCTAAGTAGAACGAGCGCTCAAGAAAATAATTATTAAAGTGCTGTGGAAACTGTGTGTCTACTGTAAAAATGAGATGTGATTACGAAGAGAAGACTTTTATTGTGTGAAATTGAAACCTAGTGTCCTTGGCAGAATAATCAATACCTGTTGGATTAATGATTTCCTCAATTATTTTCACAATTATCTGTATGTATTTATTTAGGCATTTGAATTCAACTGATTGCATACCGGCAAGTTACAGGTTATATACAGAATACAGTCATATAAAAGAAGCAATTCTGACTTATCAGAGTAACAGCTCTCAGATTCATTAGACGAATTGAAATCAAAATTGCTTTTATTATGAATACAAATTAAACACTTGTCATTATTCCGCCGATTCGCAATACGCATGAACCTATCAGTCCTAAATCTGAGTACGTACAGTTTGGTTTGCAATGGTATTTCAATGGGAGCGCATGATTTTAGTGTTCAATAGTAGCAATGCAGTAAATTACCGAAATATTTATTGATTTAGGAAATATTTATAGACATAGTTTCCTTCTATTGGTCATAGGTACCATCAGTAAAACATCGCTCTATCGAACCTCGACGTAGCTATCACCTCTAGTTTTAAGCCAAATGTTTTTTCATCTAACATTTTTTTGGTCTGTCAACGGGTTATACTGCCGTGTTAATTCTAATTCAAAAGGACTTAACTGCAATTTTCCTTGAAATTCGTATCTATCAGGAGCGAGTATGAGTCTTTTGAATCTCTTTTGTATGGCAATATGAAATCTTATACTTATTCGGATATATCCACCAAATAAGTATCATGACGTTTTGAGAAGCCAAGATGGCCAATATCGTAACACAAAAATCGCATTTTCTCGAATTCAACTCACTCAAATACACCTATTTGAATCAACACGGCAGTACAGTGGATTGTAATAAAATCTTGAGAACTGGGTAGATGAGAAAACAATTCGAAGCACACCTAATGTATGTAATGCCGGGTCCACACGGATGTTATGTAACGCGTAATGTAATGCGAATTCCTCGTTTGGACGGCACACCAAGCATTACGCGTAACGCTCGCCTCAACGTTCGAGCCGATTCATAGGGGCGTCGGTCTTTCTGGCGAACGCGAATGCGCTCACGGTTATCGTTTGGACGGCTATTCGCACAGTTGGTTATCAAGATGTAAAATAATGCCGTGTTCACACGGGTGTAATGTAACGCGTAATGTAACACGTAATATGAGGCGAATTCTTCGTGTGGACGTTACTACGAGCATTACGTGTAAGGCTCGGCACAAAGTTCGACCCGATCCATCGAGGTGTTGGTTTTGCTGGCGAACTCAAAGGGGCTGGCAATTATCGTTTGGACGGCTATTGAGTGGAACAGCTGACGAACGAGGATTCGGGTTAAAGATTCGCCGTGAATTCGTGAGCCGTTCACACGTCGCGTAATGAATTACGCGTAATATTGCCTCAATAAGAAATTTATGGGGCCACTATCGTAGAGTATAAAGGCCAATTCTCACTTTCATGCCAGCCACGTACTGGGCACAGGCAAGGCATCGAATCGGCAAAATATCTTTTCCATTGATCATATGGTTTTTGTGTGATTAAATTCACATTATGCCGGCAACGTTTCGGCAAGCAACGCCTTGATATATTTTGCCGATTCGGTGCCTTGCCTGTGCCGAGCACGTGGCTTGCAGCACACCTAATGAGAATCAACCCATGATATAAGAATACATGTTTCTTATATCATGAATCAACCTTTACATACACTATCAATTCACCACCTGCAAGCGGACGTACAGAACTTCAGATGCTTGCCTGAATATATACATCATGCGTCAAGTGTCTGAAGGCGAAATGTCGATCGCAAATGCAGGTAGTTTTCCATCATGCTTCGTCGTAAACGTTGCGCGATATAGGCATTTTCTTTAATTTTTGGGGGATCCACCCCGAAGAAGGTTTTGGGTGAAAAAGTGGCTTCAAGATAGAGACGAGGATCCAATTATTTGAGAACGAGCAAAAATAATTTTCAGAAACTTGGAGTTAGTTTCACCAGGAATCAGTAAAGTAAGCACCAATCAGTGCTGAGGAAAGATTCACTGCAACTTTGAGATTTTTAGCAGCGGGCCAAAGTTTCGAAGATTTGAAGTTTTCGATTCGAATTCCATCTCAAGCGTTTGGGAAAATTATTATTACAAAAACCTGCAAAAACATTTATCCTGTACTGAAAGATTGTTATCAATTAGCCCTGAAATAAATGAAGATTTACTATCCATTTTTGCTCGTCAGCTCGCCTGACGTAAAACTGACGAGGGAATACGATCAAGCGCCTTCAGGCCAACTGACAGTGGGTGGTGGAGAGCTCTGAGATCATCATCCGACAATCCTGTGCCGGTTGCCGATCAGCCGTCCGTTCGTCGCCTGCTACAGGCCGCTACTGCGGCCACTCGCCTTCAGTCCTCGCGACCTGTGGGTCGATTCTTGAATAATGTCGTATTCGCGATTCGACAAATGTCGAATAACTTGCCTGCTAAGTTGGTCAACATTTGTCGAGCCGCGAACACGAAATTATTCAAGAATCGACCCAAAGGTTGCAAGGACTGAAGGCGACCAACTTCCCTGCTAAGTTGGTCGACATTTGTCGAGCCACGAACACGAAATTATTCAAGAATTGACCCCCTGCAGTCCAACATCTTCAGATTAACTGATGCACCCGATTACACTCAGCTCTCTTCCACGGCAGAGAGCAGGGGAGTTGGCAGCGCGAGAATGTAATCATTACACTTCCCTGCTGCCTCCCATTGTCACTCGTGCTGCTCTACGCTCCCTGAATTGGCGGTTTTTCGTACGGAAGTCAAAGGACCGGCAGCGTGAACATCTGTAAGTGATTAAATTTAACTAGGTTGCTGTGGAATTTCTTTGTCCGTCGTTGCCGACACTTGGTCGCGATGGAAATGTTGCAGCAGATTGTGAATGCTCACTGCCATCGATACTGTCGCAGAAGTATTTTGGGAATTATTGTAAACAATGCGTGCGGCAATAGAAAGGGCTGAGAGTAATTGAGCCAATAAATGTGAGGGCAACTCCGATCAGCAGCCTTACGATTACCTGAGGTAAAACTGATAGTGTATAAATATGAAAGGCATTATACCCGTCTGGACCCGACATTAGGCATGCTAGCCATCTGTTTAACAAGGTACATGGTCTTGGCCAAAGATTTCGTTTTCTTCTTCATTTTTCGGAAGTTCCATCTTTCAAACGCATCGGTAAGGATATGTTATATTCGCTATTAATGATCGTCTTGTCTTTTCCAAGGTAGCATAACGTAATCCGAATAATGCTTATCAAGCCGTGCTCACGCTTCGACGGTATTTCTTGAGTACTCGTTCTACTTAAACGAATGCTATATCGCTTAGTCCAAATGTCTGTTAATTTCGAATTTTAGGACGAAAATGGTAAGGGTTCGACTCCCTGATGACGATTCGGTGATCAAATTCAATTCTGTCCGTGGGATCGTCCGTCCGTCCTTTAGTACGATTACTTCCGAAGGGATTGACCTAGAGAGATTTTCAGGATTAGTTTGGTTCCCAAATGCCGTGGTTAAGTTCGTTTACCAATCAAATCGTACAGAGTGTTCCATAAATTATGGCCATTAAAAATTTTTTCCTCAAAATCTCAGACAAAACGAAACCAATCGAAATGAAATTTTGCGGTCACATGCAAGATGCTGAAAATACGAACAAGCAAAATTTTGTGGCCATTGTGTTAACAGAACCATAGAAAATTCAATTGTAATATTGAAGAGAAGTATCTTTATATTTCCATAACAAGATATCCGATTCGAGTGAGATTTATTTTGTGGATGAAGATTGATATTCTGTATGTTCATGCAAAATTTCAAGAGAATCATATCATTAGAACGATAGAAATTGTTTGAAATTATTGAATCTTTACATATTTCATTTATTGAATAATTTTAAAAATATGATTCTGATCGTGCAAAGATTTTGCACTCATATAGTTTGCATGAATCTCAAGTCCTATAAAAAATTTTTGAGGTAATAGCATTACTGCTCCACCAATGAACGAGCGCTCAAAAGCTTCTGCTCAGGGCATTTCTTATTTTTTTTCTAACAACGTCCAATTTGAACCCTGCAGAAAGCATTTCATTGAGATTTCGAAACAATTCATGACGCATAGAAACAATCAAGGTTAATGATAATTTTTACTAGCAGTAAGACATAAAAGTTCACAACTCAATTCTCAAATGAAATATGGATTCGCAATTGAATTTTTGATAACGATGTAAATTGGTATTTGTGAAACTGATGAAGAATGTGCCCAACTTCTGTCTTATGCATACATACGAGTATCCAAACCTTTGTCACCCTTAATCATCAGAAATCTTTTGATGACGAACCAAATCGTTCGAATAATTGTAGGTTATTGATGATTTGATTATTTTTTTTTAAATAGTTTCAAATTTGAGAATGATTTCATGATAGGTTTTTCCTCCAGGTCATGAACATTTTAAATAATTATTCAATACAGATATATTGTTGAAACTAATTTTCTATTCTGGTAAAAAGGAATAATGGCATAGGTTGAATGTGTTTAATTCACTTCGGCAGTCTTGATACCATTATTTGATTACAATTATCTCCGTGTTAACATACATCAGTTGTAATAATCTGGTGGATAATTTCATGGCATTCATTTTTGAATGTAATTTCCAGCATATGTTTACCTCGTATTAGAGTTTTCATAGTCCATGCTATATCGTTTCCCCAAATGTTTGTAATTTTCTAATTTTGAGCCGAAAATGGTCTTAAATGATAGAGTTCGACTTCCTGATGGCGAATTGGTGGTAAAATTCAATTCTGTCCGTGGGGCCGTCCAGCCAGCCGTTAACACGATAACTGCCAAGGGATTGTCATAGAGACTTGATATTTTCAGGGCGAGTTCGGTTCCCAAATGCCGCGGTTGAGTACGTTAACCAGTCAAATCGTACAGGGTGTTCCATGAAATATGACCATTCAAAATTTTTGTTCCTCAATATCTCAGACCAAAATAAACCAATCGAAATTAAACTTTGCGGTCACATGGCAGATACTGATAATAATCCTCAAGCAAAATTTTGTGGCCATAGTGTTTAGAGAACCAAAGAAAATTCATTTGGAATATTCAAGTAAAGAATCTTTATATTTCCATAACAAGATATCCGATTCTAGTGAAATTTATTTTGTGGATTGATATTCTGTATGTTCATGCATTTTGCATTTATACATTTAGTATCAATCTCAAGTCCAAAAATTCGAGGTAATAGCCTTATTGCTCCGCCAATGAACAAGCGCTCAAAGCACCTGCTCAGGGCTTTCTTGAATTTTTTGAATCCAGTTCCCGTAGAACGGGTGGAAGACGACTTCAGATCTTGAAATTTTCGCAGGTTATTGAAAATT
Organism: Propylea japonica; assembly: GCA_013421045.1. Lineage (NCBI taxonomy): Eukaryota > Metazoa > Arthropoda > Insecta > Coleoptera > Coccinellidae > Propylea > Propylea japonica. Next base: position 37,358,294 of record CM024239.1, read on the forward strand.
CTATCAAAGAAACAATACATACTTATATCTTCAATATCATCAAGTTTTCGTTTCATGAAGCCAAATGTGACAATTTAAGCTTGAAAAGGAAAGTTGAATTCATGAGGAAAATGTAAAGCATTCAGAATGTTTTCCATCATGAATGAGAATAATTTGAGATGTCATTTTCATCCACTCTGAAGATATACTTCTGATGAGACATATAATTGTTCGAAAACGATGCCTTTTTGTCTTGACGCAGGGACAACAAAACTGGCGAATTTTTGTACCCCTGAAAAGAATGGTCTAACAGTATAGAATTTCTTTTGTGAAGAAAAAGAAAGAAAATTTCGCCGTTTTCAAAATTTAGTTTAATTTTATGGTTTCGATAGAAATGTATTTAGTGAAAAAATTGAAATATTCAGTCAATAAGTTTCTCAACTTGTTGATCTCAAGCCGACAGGATTTACTTTTGATCTCAGATTCAGAATAAACTCTCTTGAGTGGAAAAATCGGAAAATACTGAAATTTGGGCAGAAAGACATTACGGATAGTAGCACAAAAATACACGAAATACGCGAAATTATTCAGATTATATGGAAATATTTTCTGACGCAATCTATAAGAAAATCTTACCACTGCAGTCTCTAAAAGTCTATAATATTATATTCATAGAAAAGTTGGTTTTCTGTTTCTAAACTAATCTCGAATATCTCTAACGTTACCCGGTGTGACTAGGACGGATCTGATCTGTGTGAAATTATGTAGAGATGATCTATTTACTTACTAAGGAATAAGGAACTGATAATTCACTACAATAAAACATCGGTATGTACACCTTTCTATTTTTAGATCATGTCATATCGAATTTCATTCGCAATTGAGCGTATAATAAAGAAATTGACATACTATACGAAAAGCCGCATGTGTGATTTTCTGATGCAATATCATAATGAAAAATGTTATCCTCCCTTTGTCAGCAGCCCTGTCTTGGTTCCATATACTTACCACAGAAATTCAGCAGATCAGAAAGCTGCATCTCACTGCACTAGTCAACTAGATGAATGTTTTTTCTTATCAGAAATGTTCTAACCTCAATCACTTCACGTCAACGTAAATTTATTACTACTACGAGTTCTGTAATGCCCGACTGGCGCAGCATGAATGAACGAGGAGGGTGCGTGATTGAATCGATTCGCGCGCTTTTGGTGCTGTACCTGCTTGCTGCGAATTGTTCGATAAAAGGTCCGAAAGTTTCTTGCCCTACGGGGTAGAAAACCAGTTGTGTTGACAGTTTTTTGGTCAGCAGTCAGAACAAGATGCACCAGAACAATGTGCGACTTATTCCAAGAAAAACCATTTACAAGACGATGTGAAATTCTTAATTGAAGAAAAGAAAATTCAAGAAGGCCAAGAAGTCAAGCAAGTTTTGGCAAATATCCCGAGAGCTATTTTTTCATTCTTATAATTCATTAAGTCTTTCATCTAGAAATCTTCAAACTTTCCTGAAAATTTCGAGATTTGAAGTCCTTCTTTCCGCAAGTTTTGCGCCTTGGGCCGACCGCATAGGGACGAATATGTAAGTCATAAAACTCATTCCGTTCGAGAGTTACAACGACCAGAAGTTCTGATAGTTGTCGGTCCACATCGTTCAGATAAAATTTATTTTTTTTGTTTCCTAATGTCACGAACCTCCCAAATTTTACACTACTTTGCACATCACTATTCTCTCCCTAAATATCAATTTTCGAATTGATTGGATTGGTGGTTACACAAATACTGCTGGTCGGCTGGACAGAAACATTTATGACCTCGGATTCTTCTTCAATGAGTCCAACCACTCTTGGCTCGAAATTCGAAAATTACAGACGTTTAGGCGAAACGACCGCACGCTGTTCCTCTAGGAACAAGCTCGTACAAATGGCTGAAGATAATACGGAAGAATCATAAGTATAATTCCACGAAAACAATTTTTGAAGGAAAATCATAAGGGGTTGTTATTTTCAGCCCCTAATAATAAAGTTATGGGATCTGAAAAATTGTGTGAGTAACATCTACTTAATGAATCATATTGTGCATAGTTTTATGACTCAGTGTTTTGTAGGACTTGTATTAAAAAAATTAAAAACTGTCTAATCGCCATTGCCTTCCAAAGGCTTTATCTCGGAATGGAGGTCGATTTCGAAAAAAAATTATATGAACTACTCCTGTTTATTTTCATTGAGGAGTCATCTCCCTAAAGCCGGCCATAGACATCGTTATTTTTCATCCGTTCGTATCGCGGCGATAAGAACCGTCCCGGCAAAAGCGCCAAAAACGTCAAAAACCGATGTGTGTGGCGAAAAACCGTCGGAACGCCTCGTCGGTACTAATATCTGCCGATGCTTGATTTGTGTCACGACGGTCCATCGGTTGTCCTGCCATTTCGACTGTGTATGGGTATTTCGTCGAGAATCGGCGGTTATTTTCCATTAGCGTAGTATAAGTCTCGTTTCTTTTTTACTTAGCACCGAAACTGCGGCCGCCACTGCTGAAAGATGTTTCATCTTCATGACGTGCTTGTTCGCGAACGACAGCAAAATAACTGACAGAATTATCGAAGTGTGGGGCAAAACAGTTCCGCGATACGACTCGGCGGTTCAAATCGCGGCGAGGAAACGGATGAAAAATAACGATGTCTATGGCCGGCATAAGTCCCTCGCATATGTTTACAGACACGTTTAAATAGATAAAGGAAGATATTTTTTGATCATAGAATATTTTATTGAACATAAGTTACATTTCAGTTGCACCAGGATCACGATGCCAGGATGGATTTCGAGCTATCCTCGGAACCATCCTGTAATACCAACGCTTCTTGGCTGTCAGTGGCCATGTCTCGCGGGCAATGAAGTGGGGGGGGTCTGGGCTTAACCGCCTGAACAAGAGGAAACAACCTCATTAAAATTCTAAATCCAAGGTGGGGAACCAGGCCGAGGGATGCGTGGCTAGATAGTAGACTAGTTCCAACTGGTTTCGACCTTGGAGCACCAGGGGAACTCCATTGTATTAACCCCTTACCTCTGCAAGCGGGGCTCTGCAGAGGTGGACCGTCTTTCCCTAGCTTCTCGTGGGACCATTTATGGACAGCAACAAAAAACAAACGTCACCGGAAAAGAGGAGGAGAAACCCTCTACCTCTTCATCTGGGCACCCTGCGAAGGGGAAGGTCAGACGACCATTCAAAGATCGTCTGCCATTCGATTTGCCCAAACTAGGGCTACCGGGTGGCAAAGATGACCCTCTGAGAAGAGGACTTAGTGGTGCAGGGGTGCTGAGGTACTTGCGACTCCTCCATCAGGGCGTTAAACCTGAGGAGGCAAGGAAGCAGGCTCTTCAGCACCCAGCTCCGGAAGCTACACCTTCCGGGAAACAAAAAAAGAGGCCCGGAGCAAGTAACACCTCCGACGCGGCCTCAACCAAAGAAACAGAAAACAGCTGCAGCAAAAGCCGGGCAAGTCACTGGCTATGCAGCAGCTGTTAAATCTGGAAAAGAAACTAAGGTGGGAATCATGCCTAAGGACTACCCTAAGGCCACCTTGGAGGCTGAACAACTCTCCTCCCTGGAAGATATTCTGGTGGAGGAGATGTGCCAGAGCCAGGAGAGGGGGATCCACTTTTCTGGTATTCGTTTCAGAAATGGAATGATGCGTTGGATTGTGGATCCCAGGTTTCAGCGGACTGGCTGATGAAAACAGTCCCGAAAATGGCGACTTGGGAGGGACCCGAGTTGAAGGTGCTGAAGGGAGACGACATCCCTAAGCCCATCAACATAACGGCGTTCTTTCCAAGAAGCCAAGATATGAGTTCGGAGAAGATCCTCCGACTCGTAGAGGTTCAGAACTCCAGCCTCAACACTGGGGATTGGAAAGTTCTGAGCGTCAAAAAAGAGGGCAAGGGCACGGTCCTCACGATAGGGATTGACCCCCAATCGGAGGAATCCCTGAGGCCAGGGATGCCAACTGAACTTTCGGTTCGGTTGCATCCCAGTCTCAGGGCTGAAGAAAACCTCCCTGCAGAAGCCCAGTGGATGTGGAGATGTCATCCGCATCCCAGGGATCTGAGATGCAGGCGGAAAGGACGCAGGCTTAGGTCTGGGTCAGCCTGAGGGCGGCTGTGGCTCTGTTGAGGCGCCTGGGAAAGCGGAGACTTCCTCTGCTACCCGGGAGGCTGGGCGGAGCTGTCTGGCCACCGAAGGCTCGACCGGAAAGGTGACCTCCTCAATTTCCAGTGGGCAAGCACCCGAATGGAATGCGAGGAGGGCCTGGAGGTGGCGAAGAGAGAGAGCGGGGACTTACGGGAACTGGACAACCAGTGTCCCCCACCCGCCGACTCTTAATCGTCACCTTCACGAAGATTGCGCAGGTGAACTTGCATCACGCGAAGGGTTCCTCGGCAGTGATTGCAAGGTTATTTGAAAATTACAGTTGGGCATTGCTCTGATCCAGGAACCCTGGATCAACAAAGAAGGCCAGATTATGGGTCTGGCATGTCAAAATTCTGACCTGATTTATGACCACAGGCAGGCATTTCCGCGTGCCTGTGTGCTCATAAGAAGCAATATAAAATACTATTGCGTTTCAGAATTTATGTCTCGGGACCTGATTCCTATCATGGTACACCTCAACATAGGGGGCATTGGCCGAGACATTGTCATAGCATCCGCGTACTTCGCTGGGGACGGGCCAATAACACCGCCCGAAGAAGTGCAACGACTAGTAAGGTTCTGCAACAGCAGAAATCTACCAATTATAATTGGATGTGATGCCAATGCGCATAACACGATTTGGGGAAGCACAAACAATAACGCCAGAGGTGAGTGCTTGCTCGAATATCTCTTAGCTAACAATCTCGAAACATTAAATGTGGGGACTACACCTACTTTTGTCACGAGAGCGAGAGAAGAGGTCCTGGACGTGACAATTTCAAACGTCGCTGCCAGGAAAATGTCACTTCCTGAGAGTGATGGATGAACCGTCACTCTCAGATCATAGAATTATCGAGTTCAGGGTGGAGGCTGATACTGCCCCATCGCCCTCGATTCGAAATCCTAGGAAGACAGACTGGTCTCTCTACAGAGGCCATCTGAGAAGCAACCTGGAGAAAATCGTAATAGAGCGGGAAAACCACCGTCTTTACGATCTGGAGCAACATGTTGAGCAGATCAGCGAGGCAATTATGGAGGCTTTTCACTCTAGCTGCCCACTGTCTAAAGCTCGATCAAGTAAGGAAGCTTCTTGGTGGAATGAAAACCTGTCAACCCTCCGAAAGGAAGTCCGTCGGCTCTTCAACAGGTCCAAACGAGACGGCAATTGGCAGGGGTACACTGAAAAGCTTACTCAGTATAACAAGGAGATCAGGAAGGCCAAAAGACTTAATTTCCAAGCCTTTTGTGAAAATATCACTTCCACTCCCACAGCAGCCAGACTTCAAAAAGTCATGGCAAAGGGGGGAACTACTCCCAATATGTCGCTTAAGAAGCCAGATGGATCCTACACTGAGGGAGAAGAAGAGCGATCCACTCTTCTACTCGAAACACACTTCCCAGGTAGTGAATCCACAAGCAGTGATGAAATAGCAATGGAAAACAACAAGAACTCCCGTAAGGAGGACTGGGACATTGCTAAAAAAATATTCACAAGGCAACGACTTGAATGGGCAACAGTGACGGCTCGTCGGGGTCGGCAGGTCGGCCGGGCCGACCCAAAAATAATCGGGAAATTGAAAATAATTCTGGATATTAAATTCATTCAAAGTCATTCTGAATTATCAATTTCGATATTAAAATTGCCTGGATATTTAATATTTCCACTCAGAACAGAAAAATATAACTTATTCCGCCCAACATTTCCTTTCTGGCTCACCAAATATTCGATTTCCAAAGCATCTAGCAATTGTTCTTTTTGTAACAACCCAAAATCATAAATAGTAACATATCGTAACATCACCGAAAGCTGACAATTCAGAATTGTACGTTACACACCGTAACAGTAGATCTGAAATGTAACACAAATGTTACAATTGTGACACCAAGGTCGGCCCACAGCCCTCGGCCGTACTACCAGTACGTAAATGAAGCGATACTACGACATACGTCCAGAATACGGCCACTCAGTAGAAAGGTACAACGCATCGATAGTAGGTCGCTTCCCATAGTCACGGTCGGCAGGCCTACCCTGCGAAGCAGAAGTTGCTAATTTGCACAGTTCTTTCACTAATCGAATGAATAGTTAATTATAACTATTTCAGGAAAGATCGGTTTTGTACCGTTCGATAGTAGTTACTGATTTTCTGATCATGAAAATCATTAATGTATTCATAACTTTAGGAATATCGTGATTTCAAAGGTCTAGAATACGCGGCTAGGTCGGCAGGCCGTACCTCAGAAGAGGGGATTCATCTAGAATCGCATTTCGCGATCTTCGCTTATGTATAAGCATTGAAAAGCAGGGGTTAGTATTTCTAAGGGGTAAGTCGACAGTGTAATACAAGTGTCCAGTGTTATTAAAATTTATTTGGCTACTTCCGTAAGTTTGGTTACAAATTATTTGATTGTTAAATTTGAGATACTAGGTAATGGCACATGTAAGGGAGGTTGTGTAAAGCAGCGTCGACTTGGTGAGTCGGAAAACAAAATATTTTGAATTGTTCGGACAGTGCTCGAGTGCTCATCGCAAATTTATAAAAAGTTTCGACGATAAGGTTAGGGAAAGTAGTAAAATTATGAAACATCTATTGAATATGATCCCTTTCCTATTGACACAAGAAACAATCATGAGAATTTTTAGGAGGTCGTTTGATCGCCGCGAATTTAGACAAAGATTTCAAAATTGTGTTTAGCCTTCCGCGCCGTCGGTATTTTTGGTTTTCAAGAACCATACAGAGTGATTTATATGATTCGGCGAGGGAATTAATTTATGAGGAAATAGACAGTGCAACGTACTCTTCTTGGGAATAGACGAGACAATAGATATTAAATGTTTCTGTCAAATATTGACGACACGGTGAATTATCGAAACGATTTTTGGGGATTTTGCGATGTCCGTAAAATTTGAACCGCGAATGATATTTTCAATAACTTGTTGGACAATTTCAATCATTTTGATATAGCGACTAAATTATTCGGACAAACCAATGACGAGGCGGCTGTGATGGCAAAAAAAATTAAGAGTTTACAATCGCGAATAAAAAAATCTGTGTTATACATATATATATATTTCTTTTGGTCTGGCCGACCCCCATCTGGAGGGCACGAGCCGTCACTGATGGGCAATAAGTACCTTTCAGCCGTATAAATCCCCAGGAGTGGATGGGGTGTTTCCGATACTCCTGCAGAAAGGAGCGGAGGAGATCATCCCTCATCTACTGAGGATCACAAGAAGCAGTCTAGCACTGAGGCAAATACCTAGAAAATGGAGAAGCCATGTGTGCTTTCCTAGATATATCTGGGGCCTTTGACAACACAACGCACGTGTCCGTCAAAGATGCACTTGAAAGGCGAGGAGTGAACAAAACCATTATCAAATGGATGTATGAGGTGTTATCGACGAGAATAGCTGAAACATCGATGGGTGGTAAATCTGTCTCTGTCAAGGCTACTCGTGGGACACCTCAGGGTGGAGTATTATCTCCCCTTCTATGGAGCCTAGTGGTGGACGAACTACTACATAGGCTAACGGAGCTTGGCTTCGAATGTGTAGGCTATGCTGATGACATAGTCCTAATGATTAGAGGCAAATTCGAAGGCACTCTTTGCGACTTACTGCAGAAAGGCCGTAGAATTATTGAGCAGTGTGCTTGTCTGTGGGGCTGAACATCAACCCAAGCAAGACTGTAGTAATTCCGTTCACTCGAAAAGAAAACTTCCCGACATGAAAACGTTATATTTAAACGGAAATACCTTGGAGTGGAAGTCAGAAGTTAAATACCTAGGAATAACACTGGATAGTAAACTTCTGTGGAATAAGCATGTTGATACTGCTACTGTCAGAGCCAAAAGGGCTCTAATGGCGTGCAGACGTCTATGCGGCAAAAATTGGGGTTGTAACCCAAAATACTGCGATGGATGTACGTCATGATTGTGAGACCTATAATCACATATGGGGCAGAAGCCTGGTTTGCCAAGGCAAGTCAGGTGAGTACGAGGAAAAGGCTCGATAAAGTACAGAGGCTTGCCTGTGTGTGCATCACTGGAGCTATGAGAACGTGTCCAACTAGGACACTAGAGGTCATTACGGACCTCACACCTCTACATCTAGTGGTTGATAGGGTAGCCCATGAGGCTATCTCAGAATATCTAAGGAAGGTGCAGGTAATGAGAGAATAAAGAATCAAAGAGTCTGGTTCTCTCTGAATAACTACATCTCATCTGCGAATCTCCCTAGTGATGCAATGATTAAGAAAGTAATCACTGAGAAAAACTTCATGACATTGCTAAGTAAAAGAGATGATTGAAACGGGAATACACCGACTATAATCTCAAAGAAAATACCGTAAAATGGTATACAGATGGTTCCAAAACCTCTACAGGAGCAGGCGCCGGGATATACGGGCCAAGCACCAAGTGTGCACTGTCGCTGGGCTCCTATATGAGCGTCTTTCAAGCGGAAATCTTAGCTATTGAAAGATGTTTAGATATAAATCTAGAAGAAACTATCAGAAGTGTGATATAGCCATACACTCAGATAGTCAAGCTGCTATTAAAGCACTGAGCTCCTACGTCATCGATTCTAAGATGATCTGGGAGTGCCGGAACAAACTCAACGAGGTAGGCAAGAAAAATAAGGTCTTTTTAATCTGGGTTCCCGGCCACTCGGGAATCGAAGGAACGAGAGGCCAATACACTCGCCAAAGAGGGCGCACAAATGTCCCTCTTTGGCCCAGAACCCTTCTGTGGTATATCTAAATGTACCTATAAGAAGAGTTTCTGGAGAAGGAGAAAGCCGAGAGGGAAAAGCTCTGGCGGAATCTCCCAGGGATGGATCATTCCACTAAGTTCCTTCGGAACTTCGAGACAGCGGGATCCAAAAGATATCTGGATCTTGGTAAGAAGCAATTGCACCTCCTCACTGGCTTTCTTACAGGACATTGTCGCCTTAGGAAGCACCTGTTGAGGATGGGATTGTCGGACACTGACGAGTGTAGGTTCTGTGGGGAGGAGGAAATGCCTTGGGCAAGAAACTTGTAAGAGTGAGGAACTAGCCTCGTTGAAGTCTTCACAGTTACTAGATTTCATTAGATCTCTGGAACTGGAAGGCGAGCTGTGAAGGTTTTTGGCCAGAACAGCTCTGTAAGGGGGCACAATAGACCTTAAGGTCGCAGTGGACTGTAACCCCTCTATAAACTATCAACTATCAAACTACATTTCAGTTATATCAAAGTACCGGGTTTTTCACTATAATTTGACCCCCCCTTTAACTTTGTTACTGAAGGAGATACAAAAAAATGCTTCGTATAAAGGTTTCACGAAATCAACTGAGGTTTTTTGATATGAGTCCAGAAACTGAAATATATACAGGGTGACCAACATATTGATGGCAATTTCATTTTTTCAAATCGAACACACTGTATATTTTTCCACATTTGGATAGCAATTTTTCCCTGATTTCGAATATGTAATATGTGTTGGTCTACCTTTCTTATTCTGAGCATTACATAGTTTCAAATTTCAATAATCATCTGGCATAGCGTTCTGGAAGTTCGTGAATATTTAAGTGACCAATTTGATCTTTGGATTGGTAATGGCACACCCATTTTATGGCCACCAAATAGTCCCTATTTAACACCGTTGGACACGTTTTTATAGCCGTTCCTGAAGGAGAAACTTTACTTCAGCAAAAATGACAATCAATGAGGGCGGAGAATAATATTAATGATATAAAATCAACCAATATTAAACCCATAACTCGGAACTAATCCTGTCAACGCACAAAGAATAATGATAATATTGTAATGATTAAAAACAAATTTTGAAGCTTTAATTTCTGACTTGAATCAGAGCCATATAATGCTATCAAAAATAGTCAAACAACTTGAGAACAACTATATGAACTATGTGTATTGAATGAAGGTGGTCATTTTGAGCATTTCTTTAGTTGGTGTTATTCTTACTATACTACCATAGTTTATGATTTTTCGTTGGTTAAGTAATTGTTAAGTATTAATTCTAAAATAATACTTTTAAGTAGATTGTTTGGACATAAAGAACTTCGTAGGTATTTCACAATTTTTTTTATTCGATGTCATCATTTCAATCCTTTGAAACTATGAAAATTGAAGAGACACATCCACATACGCATACGCATTTATATTCGAGATCATGAGGAAATAGCCTATCAAAAAAGGGAAGAATATACAGGACAGGGTGTCCCATTTGAAAAAATATAGTTGCATTCAATGTTGTTCACCCTGTATATCTTCCCATTGACGTTATTATAACTCCAAAAATAGGCATTTTCAGTAAACGCACTCTGCATCTGTAAAATGATTACAGATCTTGTCAGGTGGTTCTTAAAATTTGAAACTCTGTAGTTCTCAGAATAAAAAAGATAGACCAACATATGTAACATATCCGAAATCAGGGGAAAAAGAGCTAGCCAAACATGGAAAAATATACAGGGTGTTCCATTTGAAAAAATGAAGTTGCCATCAATATGTTGGTCACCCATCCAACGTTGGATAGAACAATCCAAGATAATGGAAACAGTCCAAATAATCTTTCAACTAATGAGCCATTATCAAGAATTTCCCGTTCACAGTTATACATAACTCAAAAGAATATTGGTCAAAATCAACCTACAGAGCCTACATCTCGCTTTTCGCATCGAAAACGGGGTATATAAGCATTGTATAAGGATATACAATGATATAAGTATAAGGAACTTCTCCCGATGTGATCTAGGCGCTATAATCGTTTGTTCAGTTTATAATGAAATGAAACACTCTGTACACACAGAGAACATTATAGTGCATAGCAATTTTTCAACAACCAAGTAATAATACAGAATTATATAACAACTCATTAACTTCTTCATGGGCCATTAATTTAGATAATTTTGTTTTTGTCAGATACGTTTTTTAGACAGTCGAGTTATATATTATATGTTCATTTTTGATATCATCATCACGTGATAAAAGAATAAATGAGATAATTATGTCAATAAACTGCGCCTTTTCCGACTAATTAGAGAAAAACGATAGGAATAGAGCTTTTTATTCTAGAACAAATGCAGTTGCATAACAATGAGCAATCATCATTCGAAAGGCAATGGTAGAGATGATAATATACATAGGACCAATAGCTTCACGTAAAGTTTTAAACTTGAAAAAAAAATGAACTGACAGCAAAAAGACAAATATTGAATGATCATATATCAGTTTTTATTTACCATGAGTTCCATAAAAGATCGAATCCAATTCTGAATGAGATTTTTGGGAAACACAACTCGAAGCACATTCAGTCTGCATTTAACTAATAATAGATAAAAAAACGCTCGAGCTATAATACTAATTTTCGCAAAATATATCTAAACGTCCTAAAATATTCCACTTTAAGTGGTTAACAAAATCCGTCCAGTTTCCTGGAATAAAGGAAAAAATTCCCAAAAGATAAGAAAATATGATAATGAATATCGAGCGTAGAAGGGATCTGTATAATTACAGTGATAGATTTCTTTCTACCCACGAACAATTTTTCTCGAAAGTTATGAGATAAACACTTACTTCTTCGAAAATTTGGACACTTGAGTCAAGGCTTCGGAACTGTTTGATACTTTCCTTTGCCTAAATATAACTGCAAATTCCTGATGAACATGATGATCCAACCGGATTACTCTGAATGCGAATATGGATAGTTGCAGAACTTCGAATTTTAGATTTTTTGTGGTTTTCAATAAATTTGTATGTGTACCAGTTCCTAGGGAAAAATGTGACACAGTTTTGCCAAGTTACTGAATGTTTTGAATTAAAAGCCGGGGTGGTTTTAAACGACTCTGTTTGACACACTGATGAAGAATACGAGGTCAGAAACGTTTTTAAAAACTAAAACTCTCCAACGGAATGAGATAGTGAGTTGAACTTTACAGATTGGTGAAAGGTCGGACTTTCTCGGTTAAGTTCCAGAGTAAAGATGATTTGAAATATTTTTTCGAATATTCTCAAGAATAAAATCCGACAAGGTGCATATCTTATTTTCAGATGAAGGATGAAAATATGAGTCAAATTTTATGGAAATACCCCCCATTAAAAATCTAAAGAAATTTAAAAAAAACCCTGAGCAGGTGCTTTTGAGCGCTCGTTCATTGGTGGAGCAATAATGCTAATACCTCAAAATTTCGTATAGAACTTGAGATTCGTGCTGAGTATATGAATGCAAAATCTCAGCACGATCGGAATTATATTCTGGAAATCATAATATACAGGGTGATTTTTTTAAGTGTTTCATTAGACGTTTTCGAAGAAGGAATTGTAATACAGATTCAAGATTTTGGATTTTCGTTTAACAGTACATGAACTTTAATTGTAAAATATTTTCAAGGGGAATCTACTTCCGGTTTCACCGGAAACGAATGTAACTTCGTTATTTCAAATGCAACACCCTGTATATTTATACATATTCGAATTCTTCGTTCAATTCTACACTGATTTGATGTATGATATGTGAAATCACTCAAGCGGTTCTTGAATTATAGCCTGATTATCAAATTTTTTGAAAACAAGGTTGTCTCAAATTAGTGTCCATACCTTCAAAATCCTTCATTACAAGAATTTCTTTTTGCGAAAGTGGAACAAAAGAAAGTACGCTGATACTGTTTCTTGTATAACTTATGAGGAAATATTATACAGGATGTCTGAAAAAGGGCCCCAAAGTGAGCCTCAATAGAACTATGAAATCTCACTTTTTCCAAATGGCAACCCTATAATTTTGTAATTCCAATCGATGGCTCGTCAAAAACCAGTTAGGTGTCCCGTACATGTCATGCCTCTAAAATCAGTAGTTTTGCCGTTATTGAATAAAATTCGAATTTCAGGATTGGATCAAGGTTTCTTAGTCCAACCATATATTTATTAGGATAGAAGTTTTCAAGAAGGCTATGTCTGTTGATTTATAATGCATTTTAGAGAACTGTCATTTAAACTTTTTTGATTAATCGGGCACTATGCAAAATATGAATTACAATAACAGTGATGTATTGAATATGTTCTTCATTTATGGTGAATGTAACAAAATATTAGAAAGGGCAGTCAGAACTTTTAACGAAAGAAATCCACATTTACCACCTTTAACAAAAAAAGTCAGTATATGTGAATTTCGTTCGTTGAATTTCTAATTACCTTTTCTAGGAATTTGTTACATTTGCCGCAAATAAAGAACATACCGTTGATATATCATTCCAGTGAATTGCATGTTTTGCTTAGTGCTTGATCTGTAAGAAAAAGTAAGAATGACAGTTCCTTACATAGCCTACTTCAAAAATGCAAGCTTACAAACTGTGCGAAACCTTTCTTTATTCGTGAAATTCGAATTTTATTGAATAACGGCAAAAATACTGATTTTAGAGGGATGAAATGTTCGGGACACCATAACTGGTTTTTGACGAGCAATCGATTGGAATTACAAAATTATAGGGTTGCCATTTGAAAAAAGTGAGATTTCATAGTTTTATTGAGGCTCACTTTGAGGCCCTTTTTCAGACACCCTGTATAATATTTTCTCATAAGTTATACAAGAAACAGTATCAGCGTACTTTCTTTTGTTCCACTTTCGCAAAAAGAAATTCTTGTAATGAGGGATTTTGAAGATATGGACACTAATTTGTGATAACCTTTTTTTCAAAAAATTTGATAATCAGGCTATAATTCAAGAACTGCTTGCGTGGTTGCACATATCATACATCAAATCAGTGTAGAATTGAACGAAGAATTCGAATATGTATAAATATACAGGGTGTTGAATTTGAAATAACGAAGTTACATTCGTTTCCGGTGAAACCGGAAGTAGATTCTTCTTGAAAATATTTTACAATTGAAGTTCATGTACTCTAAAACGAAAATCCAAAATCTTGAATCTGTATTACAATTCCTTCCTCGAAAACGTCTAATGAAACACTTAAAAAAATCACCCTGTATACAGGATGTCCCGGGAAGAATGCGACAAACGGAAAACATGAATCAAGGACATCAAGGAGGACTCGCAACAAGAGGTTTTAATCGTTTGCGGGCGTTCATTTGGGATATACAGGGTGATATTCATCTTATGGCTGAAATTTCAAAGTTCAATAACTCTCAAACTATTCGACCGAATTATTTCAAATTCGGAAGTTTTGTCACCCCTTACGATTGTCATCTTTCAATATTACAGAAATTGAAGAAATCAGATCCGAACTTGAAAAATGTTGATTTTTTTCTATTTTCATGAATATTGAAACACCCTGTAGGTGAACATTATGTTTTTATTTCATTTTCGTAACCACAAAGAATCAATCAATGAGAAAAATTCAAAATCTCTGCTTGGCACGGTCATACAGGGTGATCAAGAAGTGAGCAAAAAACATTACCTCATGAGTGAAATTTCAAAGTTCAATAACTCTTGTCACAATTGAGAAGTTTCGAAAGAATTTCTCATGAGTAATATTGCGGCAATGAAACATTTATATCGAATGTTGAATTCAATATTTGAAATCGTCAATTTGTCGACTCTGTATTCGAGAAATAATTTGGAAATATAATCAGACATATTCAGATTTTCATTAGATCAATGAAAAAACTTTAATAGTATCTTACCCTGTAAAGATTTTTCTCGTTTCACTACACTGTCACAAGAACCAACAGAATTCCTCTCATTCACTCCCGACAACTCAATCTCCATTATATGATTTCACTTACACGAAACAACCTATCAATAAAATATCAACTGGGACGACATTCATATAACTACATTGAAATTAGAACAAGAGAAATATTATAATTCGAAATATCGTAAATAATTTCAGATAAACAAAAATTTGTTTTGTTTACATTAATGATATGATATTGTACAAGTTGCTTATAACAGTGCGAAACAGTACGGCTATAAAGCATCAATGACCTTTAAGTTCATAAATATTTAAAGTCCTGTTTATAACAATGCATCTATCGAGTGATTATCAATAATCAAAATATGCATTAGCTCTCCAGTTGCGAGAATAACTCATTTTCTAATTAAAAAATATAAATACACAAATTTATGGGAACGGACGGAACCTCAATGAAGTTTGAATTCATTTTCTCTAGGACTTTTGACCGATTGATATTTTATTAACCCCTAATGTAACTAGCTTACAGTTGCCCAATTTTTCAATTTTTGTATTTTTGAGCGCTCGTTCTACTTAAATAAGTGCTATTTGGTTTCGCCCAAATGTCTGTAATTTCTTCGAATTTTGAGCCGAAAATGGTCTCAAACGATAGGTTTCGACTCCGTCATGACGAATTCGTGGTCAAATTCAATTCTGTTCGTGGGGCCGTCCTGTTGATCTAGGATTCGTTCGAGGACTAAATGAAGAAACAGTTCACGGATGTCTGACAAGACTTTTTATTTCAACATGTACAACTGACATTACATACAACTAATCAATATTATTCAAGAACATAGAACTTAAAAAGGAAACAATGCTGCAAATGAATTGTCCAACACGTCCGTCCGTTAACACAATAACATATGTGTGTGAAGTTGGCCCAGCACTTTTTGATTTTCGAAAAAATTTTTGTGTGTGCTGAGTTGTGCTAGGTTTGTGCTGCTTGTGCTGATATATTTTTTTCTTATTCCAAGTGGTTTTCGAAATACAGTGCAACCTTAATATAACGAACCTCAATATAACGACTTCCTCGATTTAACGAATTTTTCATAATCCCCTTGAATCGTCCATAAGAGTCAATGTAAAACATACCTCTACATTACGAAAACTTTTTTACGAACAACCTCCTTATAACGAATTTTCAACTACCAAAAAGAGTGTGAATACCTCTACTTAACGAATTTCGTCAACTCAAAACCTCTATATAACGTTTTCACCAATAACCAGGTATGTATGTGATTCAGCCGGTCAGCAGGTTTAGACGCGTATTACGTAAAATACGAAGTTAGTTGATGGAAAGTAATCAGTGTTGCCTCACTTATTTGCAATGGCTCAGAAACGTAAAAGGCGTTCCTTATCTGTCGCAGAAAAGCGAAGCATCATTAATTATGTTGACAAAATCCTTCTACAAAAAAATTAGACATAGCTAATAAGTTCGGGATTTCCGCAAGTTCATTGGCTACAATTTTAAAATCTAAAGATAAGTTTTCAGACGAAATTGGTATGCCTTCAAACATCAGAAGATTGAAACCGTGGGAAACAAACTACAATTTATGACTTTTTTTCCAATCAAGATGAAAATCAGATTTAGGTTTTTATAACCAATTTGTTGATTTTTCACCTCTTTTTATTTTTGTTCTGCGAATTTTTGAAAAGAAAAAAACCTACCTACTCACTTTATTGTTTTGAAAAAAAAAATATAAAATAAATGAGCAAAATTAGTTCGCCATAACAAGATGAGTACGTAATGTCGAGGTGAATAAAACCTCGGTATAACAAATTTTGGAACAACCACGCCTCAATATAACAAACCTCAGTTTTACGGATTACTTGATATAACGAATATTTACTGGTTCCCTTCCGATTTGTTATATCGAGGTTCCACTGTATTTCAAAAACCGAAAAAATGAGCCAGCCCAGCACTTTTCGAAAAATGGGATTTAAATGATTGATAAAAATTGTGCTACACATGTACTGAGTTGTGCCGTCGCGATTTTCTCGAAAGTCCCTCTCGTTTCCTGAAAAGTCGAAATTTAAGAAAAAAGATAGCCCAGCACTTTCGTTTTTTTTGTCACAAAAGAATGTAAAAATTTGTGCTACATTTGTTGTGCTGCTTTGTGCCGTAAATATTTTCACGAAAATCCTTTCTATTTTCCAGCAAACTACGAAGATAAAAAAAGTTATCCCAGCACTTTCGATTTTCTTTAGAAAAAACATGCTCAAGAATTGTGCTGCTCTCAGGCAAAGTTGTGCTGTTGTTATTTTCACAAATATCCTGCTAATTCCCCAAAAATAAAGAAATTAAAAAAAGTTAGCCCAGCACTTTCATTTTTTTTCGACGAAAATTGATTCATATGATTGTACTCTATTTGTGCCAACTTGTGCTGATCAAAGTTTCAGAAAATCATGAGTTTTCTTCTTATATGGGGGAAAATAGAAAAATCAGTAGGGTGGAGGAAGAACCAGTATACCTGGCAACAGTGACTGTGAAGTTGGCCCAGCACTTTTTGATTTTCGAGAAAAAATTTGTTGTGCTGAATTGTGCTAGATTTGTGCTGCTCTGTGCCGCTGAAATTTTTTTTTATTTCATTCGGTTTTTGAGAGATTTTTGAGAGATTGACTGTGAAGTTGGCCCAGCACTTTTTGATTTTCGAGAAAAATTTGTTGTGCTGAATTGTGCTAGATTTGTGCTGCTCTGTGCCGCTGAAATTTTTTTTTATTTCATTCGGTTTTTGAGATATTCAACGAAATGTTTTGTACGAACCTACCTAGCATTTTCCGAAAAATGGGTTTCCAACAGTTGAAATGGATTATGGTATAAATGTATTGTGATAGTACTGAGTTGGGGCTTTCGAATTTTCTGGCAAGTTCCTTGGAGTTGTAAGAATATTCAAATCAACGAAAAAAATTTTCAGAAATTATGTTTTTTTTCTCCCGAAAATGTGAAAAAAAATGTGCTGTATTAGTCGTGACTCGTGTCAATCTTCAATATTCAAAAAACACTTCGAATTTCGCATTCATTACTGAGGTTTCTGTATCAATATTATCTTATAAAAGTTTAACTCTGGCAACAGAGCTATCGACCCCCTTTGCAGATGGTGGGACAATAAATCATAACATAAAGAATGCGATGTGTTCTGAGGATTGCGGTTGTCAAGCAACGTTCTGAACCACTATTGTCAAGTTGCCGTGTTTCTTTATTTCCTAGAATGTACTGTTTTATTATTTTTCGACGTTTGAAAGAAAAATGAAGGCTTTTTTTCTGGAAATTCCACTAGCATGGACTCACCACGATAGAAGCAAAATTTTATTCACAAATTCGGGGGAAAAAACATATTTGCTGAAATAACATTTTCTTATTTCATTTGATTTTTTAGAGATTAGAATGACTTTTGAAAAATTTTGAACGGCAGAAGTCAGTACTAAACTCAGTATATCCAGTCCACAATCTGTTTCAGTTGACGAAGACCCATTTTTCGGGAATGCTACATAGGTAGGTTCGTACAAAACATTTCGTTGAATATCTCAAAAACCGAATAAAATGAAAAGAAAATTTCAGCGGCACAGAGCAGCACAAATCTAGCACAATTCAGCACAACAAATTTTTTCTCGAAAATCAAAAAGTGCTGGGCCAACTTCCACAGTCACTGTTGCCAGGTATACTGGTTTTTCCTCCACCCTACTGATTTTTCTTATTTTCCCCCATATAAGATGAAAACTCATGTTTTTCTGAAACTTTGATCAGCACAAGTTGGCACAAATAGAGTACAATCATATGAATCAATTTTCGTCGAAAAAAAAATGAAAGTGCTGGGCTAATTTTTTAATTTCTTTATTTTTGGGTGAATTAGCAGGATACTTGTGAAAATAACAACAGCACAACTTTGCCTGAGAGTAGCACAATTTTTTGAGCATGTTTTTTCTAAAGAAAATCGAAAGTGCTGGGATAACTTTTTTTTATCTTCGTAGTTTGCTGGAAAATAGAAAGGATTTTCGTGAAAATATTTACGGCACAAAGCAGCACAAATGTAGCACAACTCAGCACAACAAAAATTTTTTCGAAAATCAAAAAGTGCTGGGCCAACTTCACACACATCAATAACATTCGAAGGGATTGCCCTAGAGACTTGAAGTTTTCAGGATGAGTTCGGCTCCCGAATTTCTCGGTTAAGTTTGTTAACCAGCACAATCGTACAGGGTGTTCCATAATATGGCCATTCAAAATTTTTGTTCCTCAATATCTCGAAACCAATAGAAATGAAATGTTGCGGCCAAATTAAAAATGCTTATAACAAGCTCATACAAAATTATGTGACCATAGTGTGAACAGAACTATAGAAAATTCAATTGGAATATTGATGAAAAGAAACTTCATATTTCCATAAAAGATATCCGATTCGATTCGAGTGAAGTTTTTTTTTGTGAATGAGGATCGATATACTGGATGTTGATCCAAAATTTCTTGGCTAGTATTGGCAGAACCATATAAAATTTTATTGGAATATTGAAAGAAAAATATTCATATTTCCATAACAGAATATCCGATTGGGTGTTATTTTTTCTGTGAATAAAGATGGATACACTGAATTTTCATGTAAAATTTTGTGGCCTTAGTGTGTTAACAGAACCATAGAAAATTCAATTGGAATATTGAAAGACGAATATTTATATTTCCAGTACAGAATATCCGATTCGAGTGAATTTTTATTTAAGAAATGAAACTAATATACTGAAGGTTCGTGCAAAATTTCAGGAGGATAGCATCATCAGAACCATAGAATTTATTTTTTTTAATTTATATTTTTACATATTTCATTGTCTGAATAATTTTCAGAATATGATTCCGATTGTAACGAGATTCCGCATTTATATATTTGGTATCAATCGATAATAAAACATCATTAAATCCATATTTACGTTAAAAAGACATCAATTGAACATTCCAATAACTTGTGATACAACACCAGAAACTAACAAACTCACCTGCCATATTCAAGTTACTGTTGGAGGTAATTATCCAGTGATAATTTTGAATAATTCTAACAGACTAATTAGGCAAATTAATGTTGATCTAGATCAAGATCTCCTAGAACATTCACCTACTCGTTAATGGCATAGACGAAGTTATTGTTGATAACACCGATTCCTTCACTATGTGGAATTGAATTTTTAAGAAGCCAATTATTTTCTGACCCTCCGAATAATTTCAGCATCATATTTTAGACGTCGCCAAAACTTGGCGCTAAGTGAAAGAATAAATATTTGAAATACCTGGTTGAAAACAACCGAGCGTAGATTAATAAATTTCCCAAAATACAGGGTGACAATTTAACAACTTGCCAGGCCAATTATGTCGCGGCAGGGATGTTTTTAGAGAAAATGCCGAAAAATGTCATTTTTTAAAGGGATGGGGACATATTTTGAGCAAAATTGTAAGCCGAAATCTCCACAAACATAGGTGTAGGAGATATCATCCCTGAATTCTGCACAGGGAAGCTAAACCTCAATTTGAAAGACAATATGTCCTCCTAAGTAATAGTTTAGTTTGCGAATTTTTGGTGACTCTCTCAACTATTTGCAAGCCATTCATACTTACCTTACCATTCTCTCGTAATTATCTCTTGTACGAACGAACCACACTTAAAAAACAGCATTATCTTCCCCACAAAAACTTGGCAACATGTGTACATCGATTGATCACCTGCATAAGATGCGAAAACTGAATACGAACACCCTGTAACTACCTCAAGGGTTCAATAAAAATTTCCAAAAGTGTTCATGTAGAGGGACATATTGTCTTCCAACTGAGGTATAGCTCACCCTCTATTCCGTATTAAGAATTTAGAAGTGACAACCCCTTCACCTAAGATTGAGGAGATTTTGGCCTAAAATTCTACTGGAAACATCTCCCCCTACGAATAACAATTGATCTGTTCCGGCATTTTTTCTGGAAAAATCCTAGTCTAAACATAATTGGCCTGGCAAGTTTTCAAATTGTCAGCCCTGTAACTACTTCAAGGAATCAATGAAAATTTGCAAACCATAGTATTCATATAGGAGGACAAGTGATCTTTCAATTGAGGTATAGCCCCCTATTCCCTCTCAAGAATTTAGGGGTGATAGCCCCTACACCAAGGGTTGAGGAGATTTCGGCTAATAATTCAGCTTGAAGTATGTCCTTCCAAGAATAGAAATTGACCTTTTCCGGCATTTTCTCTGAAATTATCTATGTCGTACATAATTGGGCAGGCAAGATTTCAAAGTGTCATCCTGCATACAATTCCATTACTTATTTTGATCATCGAAGTAATAAATTGTTAGGTGGCATATTCCGAATTTGAATGTCGGTAGTAACAGAATTTCTAGTTATAACAAAAAACTATATGTACAATGATAAAAGTAATGTGATGGGAAAGACAAGTGGTGCTGACACTGGTGAATTAACCTAACTCGAAGCCCCAAACGATGTTTTAGCACTACAACTTTTAAACCAGAGGAGATAGACAAAATCAGATACCCACTTCTCTTTTTCTGAGAAACTAACAAGAGTAGTATTCATTTTTGGCTACCTACTTTTGTTTTCGAGTTATAATCAAAAATTGGAAAAGTGGCGATTCATATCTCTGCTGATACTTATGATAGAGCTCTGAAATTAAAACATTAAACGGGCACTTTTTTAGGTAGAATCCAGTGGCGTGCTCTTCTTTTTTGCACCATTTCTAATTACGAAGCTATGACCCAAAGTTATGTTTTTTGAATGGGAACACTGAATTTTTGTGGCATTTTCTGAAAGCTTAATTTTTTCTGAGTTCAAAAATATATAACATTTTATGGTTTGTATCAATATGAGTATAAAAACAGGTCAAAAACCTATTTTCATCTAAATCTCAATATTTTCTATGTTTCAACTATTGATGAGCACAGAAAAATTTAGCATCGTAATTACCACAATCTCTTTCCAGTAGCATTGTTTACAACATTGTTTAAACATGCCAGTAGTCTCTTTATTTCTATGCTCTTTACTTAATTTCTCCAAGCTCGAAGAAGAATGAATAGTTTTCCCACATAATTCTATATATTTGATCCTTGAATTTTGTGTGAAGCCAGAGTCCGGGATTGCGATTTCAGTACGCATTCGCGAATGAGGGGAAATGGTCTGGAGTAGGAAAGTAGGGGCAATATGGCGTTTCGATTTGAATTGACAGCATGTGTTGTGTTAGGTTAGGATACGAAGAAAATTAAATGATGAAATTCCCTTCTCTTAGCCGAAAAAGTTCATAACGCATGCGCATATCGCACGATATCCCGAGGTCTTTGCATCATTATTGCTGATTTTTCCACAATGCTAGCGGTATATGAGTTAAAGTATATGAGTTTTCCAGAAAGAATTCAAATGCACAAGTCAATATTAAGACGACCAAGAAATATTTAGAAAAGGTATAGACCGTGCATTGCTGCGGATTGTCAACGATTTGAGCATCTTCTGTGAAACTTCTTATAATAATAGAGCCTTAATAATAATAATAGAGCCTTAATAATAATAATAAGCGCATCGGAAAAAGTCACGTGGTGTGATTCCCTAGCTCTTAATCCTCATTCTAAGTTATTACCTACTGACCTATTATTACTATTAGGTATTGAAAAATATTTTTCGTTTGTTGCTTTTCTTAAAATTGATGACTCAATCATATCTATATGCGTTATTTCATATGCGGTTTGAAATACACTGGCACTTGTGCATATTTATTCTGGAGAGCAATGAAAATATTCTCCTGCATCCATCTCATTAGAACTAAGTATATCGATTGAAACGGGGGATCGCCGGATCTTTTCGTTATTTCGTAATCCATTTTGAGATATAAGAGTTTATGAAATATATCCATACTGGAATTTTGTAGAAATTAGTTGAAAGCAAAGAAATAATGAGAATAATTGACGGAAGGAGACGCTCTTGTTATGGAAACCATTTTTCTGTGCTCATCAACAGTTGAAACCATAGAAAATATTGAGGACTCACATGAAAATGAATACACCAGGTAATTGAGGAGCAAGTTTTTCTATCTATAAGACTGACGGATACAAAAAAATGAAATTGACGAAGCAGTAGAATAATTTACTAATATATTAAGAGAAGCAGCCAACAAAAGTACTGAACAAATCGAAAGAAGAAAAGAATTCCGAATCAATACCTATGGAAATCAAAAGATTTGTTGCTGAAACAAGAAAAATAAGATCCAAATGGCAACAAACACATGCTCCGGTTGACAAAACAGCCTTGAATAAAATCAAGCATTAGGTGGCTTCGTGAACTGCACGACGAATCGTTCAATGAATATGTTACCAGGCTAAACAGATTTGACAACACAATATGGAGACGAATAAAATCCAGGAAAAACCAAACGAACAAAATGTACCGGTTAAAAGCGAATCCAACCAACGCTGAATGGCTAGAAGTGAATAAGAGAAGGCGAACTTAATTGCAGAACACCTGGCTGAAGTATCCAAGCCCAATGACCAAGCGAGTGATGACAATATTGAAAAAAGCTTCAACCCCGTCCAATGACAACAAAAACATAAACTTCCTCACACCGAAAGAAGTATTTGAATAAATTAAGCAACTCAACTCTCGAAAAGCACCAGGTATTGATGGAATAACCTCGAAAATGATTTAAGAGCTACCAGAAAAGGAATAGCCCTCATTGACCTACATCTTTAATGCTATATTGAGACTCAAGCGCTGGCCGAAATCTTCAAAAGCGGCGGAAATTCTAATGATATCTAAGGCACAAAAAAGTCCAAATGAGGTATCCCCTATCGACCAATAAGTGTGCTACCTGTTACCTCGAAAATATTGGAGAGAATAATACTACAAAGAATAAATGCAGGATTCCCTAATTAATGGAATCCTCCACACCAGTTTGGTTTCAGACAAGGTCACTCTACTGTCCAATTAAACACATCCGGTAACACAGTATACAGGGTGAGTCTTTGACTTGTACATATATTTTAACCGTATATTCCTGGGGTCGAAAGAAACACTTTTTTCTCTACCATTTTTTCCGATTCGGCCTAAAAAGAAGATATAGCCCTTTTTTGTTTTCAGAATGAGCTAAGCCGCCACTGGTAAACTAACCACTGAATTTTTGCAAGTACGAGATATAGCATTCAAACCTTTGAAATAAGCAATTGTATCAAAGAAACGAGTAGATATACCATTCGAAATTTTCAAATAAGCTGCTGTATTAAAGAAAGAAAATAGAACTCACTTTTTCAATACCAGTTGTATATTTTCTAATGCAATGATTGATTCATCCAAAATTTTGCTAGTGATGAAAAGCAGAATAATCTCTTCTTGATGTATACTTCATTTTTTGATTATATCGGATTAACTTTTAAACCACCTATTCTAGCTATAGCATTCATTTCCAATATCTTTTGAAATTCTTCCGTGCAAGAGTTCAAAACAACAACTCAACCATAACACGCATGACATTTCACGTTCATAAACACCAGTTGGGACGATTGGCATATTCCAAGACGATATCAGCGCCAAGGTGGCGAGAATCAAAGCTGAGCTAAGATAGTAGAAATGTAAACAATCTTGTTTCGGACAGATAAGTCATTGGAGTTTCATCAAAATTTTTACGAATAATCTGGAAATTAATATGGAGTTGGAATCTTTGTTGAATTATTTTATGATTTAATCGATATTTCAATCATTTTATCACTAATATCCAAGTGTTTAATTAATATAAAGGTTACAAGTCAGTAAGTCTAGTTGTAGATGTTGTCAATCTTAAACTATATCAAAAATTTCTTTCAGTTCATTTATATCCTACATGTATACACGTATATGAAGTGAAGAAGAATTTCTGGAAATTTAGGAGTTTTAACCTCTAAAAACCTCTTAGAGAGGCCAGAAGAAGGAGAAGTTCGAGAAGAAGTTCTGAATGCATGTCATATTATGTACGGTCAATTCTTGAGTTGGAACATGTCTTGGAGAACAAATTGTGGGTCAGTTTTACAGACATTTGCTCTTTGTGTTTAAAAACTATTGCCCTAGCCCTTAATACAGAACCTCATAAAATTAATGGTTCATTGATTGTGGAGAGTGATAAAGTTAACCTAAACTAATTAATATGCACGATAAGTATGAAGGTGGAGTGAGGAGAAAATGTAAACATATCATTACAGTTGTTTTAATTAAATTGATTAGATGCATGATGTTCTAATCCATCCATGACAATCATATCAAAACTCATGGTTTTCTCTCCTTTTCTGCTGTGCGTTTCTTTATCGGGGAAAAACTTTCTAAATTCGAAGTAATATCACAAACAGAATTAAAGTGCTTATGGAATCAGCAGAAGGCTAATGTAGGAAAATAAGGGTTCGTCTACAGAAAATATGCCTTGCTTAAAAAACAAATTTGCTGTATCGTCCTATAGTATAAATCAAGAAGATATGTAGAAATGTTTTATGAACTCTTTACCAATTCTGCAAAAGCCAAATACAGGTTTGTGAAATGATATGGTGTATGTGTATCTTAATATTAAATGATCCTACGAAGTAGAGAGAGCTTGTCGTATTCTGCTGTAATATCAAAACCTTCAATACAAATTCTAACGTAAGAGGTTAAAGCGACAATATGAATTACTTTCCTATATTTATTGAAGTATCTAAGATACAACGCCTTTCTTTTACTATAAGTTCCCTTCCAAACTCGTTTTCAAGATTTATTTTCATTTGGTTTTTCGCCCATAAAATTGCATCGAGGCACACACAGTAGTCATTTCTGATCAAATCATATTCAAGAGGATAACAATTTCAATTTTCCCTTGAACACTTCTTCTAAACAAAAGTTATGAACAATTACGAAATTATTACACTGAAATACGTTCAACGCCTTGTTACTACTATCTTAGCTCTATTTCGATTTCAACCGCTAGAGTGCGTATCGCTGGTCAGCAGAAGCCAATTGAATTTCAAGGGGTGTCCGCATATTTATGTTCTGTGGTCCGCATGGTGAAAGTCACAGACGTGACACTAGATTCTTTGACATCGGTGTTCTGTGGTTAGTTTGTTTTTCAAAATCATACGATATCATGAATAATAACTTATAAGGTCATTTTAGTAGTAATAAATATGATGAATAATGAGAAATAAACGTATTCTAACGTAATGTAAATTTGGATCAACGTATGTCAAAGCTCAACGAAACAAAATTGCAAAAGCTACTTCGAAAGTGGTGTGGAAATTTGCTTGAATAGATAAGGATTTACACTGAAGAAGTATAGAGGTGAGCTTATTCATTGTAACCCCATTTTTAAGAAAATCCGCTAGTTCTCTTACCATTCATCATTCCAGATAACAAATTCTCGAATTATTTTTGAAATTTGTCAAAGTGACCACATGGGGAAAATTGAATTCTGTGAATATTTTCGACAGAGTTGCATTCAGCCAAAGTACCCAATTTTTCGAATTTCTAAGATTTTTTTTTCTTTCAACATCGAAGTACTCGGAATTTTGTAGTCGGGAAAGATTAATCATAGTCATGAAAAACTATGTTTCAAAATCATTTCATTTGAAGGAATCGTTTGCGAGATATTACTAAAAATGTATGCTTTTCATGGATTTTCAACAGCCGGTATCTTTTTATCCAGGCCGAATCGGAAAAAAATGGTAGAGGAAAAAAGTGTTTCTTTTGACCTCAGGAATCTACGGTTAAAATATATGTACAAGTCAAAGACTCACCCTGTATAAACAAGTATTCGAATAGAAATTGTACTGTGCATCAGTTTTTTTGGATGTGAGTCAGGCTTTCGACAAGATATGGCATGCTGGATTATTATATATACACGAAAAATCTTCCTATTGAAATACTTCGATTTATTGAAGTCCTATCTAACAAATAGGCAATTCAGAACCCGAGTCGGACAGGAAGTATACCTATATGATTACTAGGTACCATAGACAAACTAAAAAATGGAAGCAAGCCCTGAGCAGGAGCTTCTGAGCGCTCGTTCTCTGGTGGAGCAATAGGACTATCATCTCAAAATTCTGTATATGACTTGAAATTGATACTTTATATATAAACAATTAAAAAAATTCAATTCTATGGTCACACTTGAAAATTAAAATAATTAAATTTTATGGTTCTGATGATGCGATCCTCTTGAAATTTGGCATGAACATTCAGTATATCAATCTTCATACCAGGAATAAATTTCACTCAATTCAGATATCTTGTTATGAAAATATAATTGTTTTTTTCAATATTCAAATTGAGTTTTCTTTAGTTCGGATGATGCTATGATCTTCAAATTTTGCACAAACATTCAATATATAAATTTCAATTCCAAAAATAAATTTCATTTGATTCGGATATCTTGTTATGGAAATATAAAGAGTCTTTCCTTTAATATTCCAATTGGAATTTCTATGTTCTGATGATGCTATCCTCTTGAAATTTTGCATGAACATTCAATATATCAGTCTCAACTTACAAAATGAATTTCATTTGAATCGGAAAGTTGGTTATGGAAATAAAAAAAATTTCTTTTCAATATTCCAATTGAATTTTCTATGGTTCTGTTAATACTATGGCCACAAAATTTTGCGAGAGGCTCACTATGAGCATCTGGCAAGTTGCTGCAAAATTTCATTCCGTTTGCCCTCGTTTTGTGTGAAATATTGAGGAACAAAAATTTTGAATGGCCACTTTTTATGGAACACCCTGTACGATTTTTCTGGTTAACGAACTCAACCGAGCTATTTGGGAGCTGAACACACCCTGAAAATTTCAAGTCTCTAGGACAATCCGTTCGAGAGTTATTGTGCTCACGACGGCGGACGGACGGCCGGCCCTACAGAATTTGATTTGACCTCATATTTTCCATCAGGGAGTCGAACCCTATCGTTTGAGACCATTTTCGGCTCAAAATTCGAAAATTACAGACATTTGGGCAAAACGATATAGCACTCGTCTAAGTAGAACGAGCGCTCAAAAATTAGATGAGCCACTCGTAATTCCGCGCCATCTGTCGGAGGGGGAGACTAATACACGAAAAAATCATTTTCAATTTGAGAGTTAGATGTCGTTGCATTCATGTAAATCCTACAGTGACTTTATACAAGACAGTGGCGACACGTTCATGTCTTAATTTCTATTGGTAGTTGGATGTCACGTAGTGAATTCCGCCATTAAGAGGCTAATTGTGTTTGTTTTCTTTTGGAAACACAGAACAGAATAGAAAAGAATTAGTGTTCTGTGCACAGAACCAAAGAAATTATAAATTGTTAAGTTACTATCATAGAGAAAATGAAAATTGTCTATGGTTAGTATCTCTATAATCTTTGGTTAGTATATCTATGCACCATGGAAACTTTGAATTTTAACCTCCAATATTCTGACATTAGCCTCTTAATGGCGGATTTTGGCTCCGTAGTCCGTGTGTCGTCACTGTCTTGTATAAAGTCACTGTAGGAAATCCTATCGAGAAAATAGTGAGTAAAGTCCGTTCACGAAAGGTTGAACACATAGTAGGCGTTTCTTTATTTATCTGAAGTTGGCAGTATTTACTGTCATAAAGAAAAATAAAGTCAACGTTGCCGAATGTACTCCGCCTCGTCCGACGAGCTTGCGAGTTATCAGAGAACTCTATGCAATTTTGACAACATTGCGTATCAATCTGACAAGAAAATAAAGAACATAACCTAAAATTTCAATATACACAGTGGAATATGCAAATTTCGATGGCCAACCGACGGGTTCAACCTTTGTGAACGGAGTATACATATATTATGTAAAATCATTATTATCAAAAAACCTTTGAATTGTCAACTGACACAAGGATGGGGGTGCGAAATCAAAGAAGTCAATCAAAAATTCTAAGAATGATAGAATAGAATAGATTTATTCATGTTTACACCAATTAGGTTTACACTCGTCACATTACATAATATAAAAATATCTCAAACATTTATCATTTTAAACTTCAAAAATTCATCCACACTAAAAAACACATTTTCAATAAGAAAAGACTTTAATTTATTTTGAAAACTTTTCATGGGCAGAGTTCGCATATCCTTTGGGATTCTATCAGTAGCGTAGCGTAACTAGAGCCGACTCATGGGGGGTTACCTTGCTAATTTACTGGTAAAAAAAAAAAAAAGAGAGAGAGAGAGTTCTTTTTGACCAATGGGGGGGGGTTGTATCCCCAATAACCCCCTCCTGGGTACGCCAGTGGATTCTATTATAGAGTTTGGCTGCCAAATAGAAAGGTGCTTTTTGCGACCTACTAAGCCTGGCATAAGGTAAATGAATATCATTTTTACGTCGTGTATTATAGTCATGACCCTCTTCGTTCCGTACCCAGTTTTCATGATTTTTATGAGCATAAGACAAAATCTCATACAAAAACAGAGAGGGCAGCGTTAAGATCTTGAACTTCTTGAATGATACTTTACAGCAATCCCTGTATCCCAAATTATCCATTATTCGTATGATCTTCCTCTGAATCCCGAACACTCGCCGAAAATCGCTGCATGAACCCCATACCACAATGCCATACCTGGCATGTGACTCAAAAAGAGCAAAATAGGCTGTTCTCAAAACGGGTAACGAAACGGAGGCCGATAGATTCCTCATAACAAAAGTGTTCCTAGCCAATCTACCACACAGAACATCAACCTGAGCCGCCCAAGTGAGCCTTGTATCCACATGGACCCAAAAAACTTGACCTCTTTCTTCCCAGTTTCCCGGTTCGACAGCACCTGCTTCTCGGTCTTCCCATCGTTAACGGACAAGGCATTACCCGTAAACCATTCGCGGGCTTTCGCCTCCATCGCCTCAAATAGATCCTCAACATCCGACAGACTGTCACAAGCTGTTAATATCGTACAGTCATCGGCGAACAACAGGCTCGAATACTTCTTCATGTAATAAGGGAAGTCATTGATGAATATGAGAAAAAGCAAAGGACCTAAGATGGAACCCTGAGGCACGCCCACTGTAAACGGTACCTGTGCTCATCTACAATTATTCACCGAGACCACCCGACATCTATGGACAAAAACGATCGAATGAGCTCAACACTACCTTCGTCGAAACCATAATATTTTAATTTCTGTAAGAGAATCCTATGAGACACGCAGTCGAAAGCCTTGGTTAGATCTAAAAATAGGGCCAGAGAACACTTACCCTCCTCAAGGCACTGTACCACAAAATCCACAAAACTATCACAGCATCTATGGTATTTCTATGTTTACGGAACCCAAATTGTAATGATGTGAATAAATTATTTGTCTCGAAAAACTCAACTACCTGTCTGCTCATAATCTTTCCAGTACCTTTGAAATATGGGAATAAGTGAAATGGGCCTATAGTTTTCGACATTATCAGGCTCTCCTCCTTGAAAATTGGAATCGTTTTGGCCACCTTGAGACAATCAGGAAAAAACGTTTTCACGAATACATCTATGTGATGATGTATCCAGTGATGTAAAGTTCGTCAACAATGGCAGCCGGTGGTGATTATAGTGGTGAATTAACCAAGTTGAAAAAAGAAGTTTTAATAGAAATAATAATGTCAGGACAAGTTCCAGAGGGTGTAACTTTGAGTAATAACCTTCGAAAACATATAGTTTCAACTAGAGATCATTTTGTTGACTCCTTGGCAGATGTCTCGGAGAACGACAACAAAGTTGACAATGACTTGAATGATCACTATTATCAATATAAACTAACCAAAGTGGAACTCGATGCATCAAGAAGACTATTGAAGGAACTATATTATTGAACTTCTAAAATCCAAGAGAGGTTATGTAAACAATGATAATGTTGAGAGTGGAACTAGCGGTGTTGCCGCTTTTGACAATGTTACGGACTCCGAGGGAAAAAGTTCAGTTACTGCCTGTAAAGAAAATAATCGAAAGTCCAGACACAATCCAACAAGAAGAAAAGAGCCTACTGTGGGAACTTGTGACTCTTTACCCAGTACTGCAGATTCCGGCGCCTCTTTTAGTGGAGCTATTAAACGTGCATGGCTTTATGTAGGAAGAGTAGATCAAAATGCAACTGATAGTAACGTTAAGAATTATCTAACAATGAAGTTTCCGGGTAGAGATTTTTATGTAGAAAAGCTACCTAAGAGGGACGATGCTAATAGTGTAGCCTTCAAGGTAGCAGCGGACATATCACTGATGAATGAGTTACACAGACCTGAAACTTGGCCTAGTGGAGTTATGGTAAAGCAGTTTAGGTTTCTTCGGAATTGGAAAAGAAATAAACCAGGACGAAACATCACAGGTACCGTAAAATGGGGCGAAGTCGGACAGTAGGGTGTGAAAACGGACACTCGGTTATTGCCGTCGTTTTCGTCAAAGTCACGTGAAACGGTAAGATCAAATTAGAATGTTTGACTATAACGAGTTAGTTAAAGTCTAGCAAAGGTACTGTTCGGATCGTTTCAAGAAGATAATCATTTTTGTAGCTTGCAGGTACGTCTTATTGAATGTAATCATTTATCCACTTTTTACGAATTCTAAAAAGAAACTCTTGCACACAAGAAATAGTGGGGAGTGCTTGCATGAAACATATTCTGAGTCGTTAAGGAATTAATCGAGAAGAAATAGCTATAAAAATTACTTCTTCAAATAATTCCTTCTTGATAATAAATGAAGAGATTCAAAAAATTTCCCTTTGTAGGGGTGAAGGCGGACAGAATGGGCCGGCAGTATAAGGCTAAAATTGGCATTTCATTTATGAATTACACCCATGAAAATTTACAAAAAACCTGTGAACGATGTTAAAGGTCATAGAAAAAACACTTAGAGAAGCTGCCGAGTGTTATGGTATACCAAAGTCAGCATTATATGATAAAGTGAAAGGAATAAAAACAAAAAAAACATGGAGGACAAACAAAACTGAGTTAGACGACAAAAAATTGGTCGACGGAATAATCACATTATCCGAATGGGGTTTTTCAATCACTAGAAGCGACATTCGTCTTTTAGTAAAGAGCATTCTTGATAGAAAATAGGTGAAGATTGATCAATTCAAGGATAACTATCCCGGATTGATTGGTTTTATAATTTTATGAAACAGCATAATAAAATCTTGACAGAAAGACTAGCCCAAAATATAAAAAGGGCAAAGGCAGGCATAACAAAAGACACTGCCAAAGACTATTTCGAAAATTTGAGAAAAGTCGTTGAGAATGTTCCAGCAAGCCACATAATAAAATTTGGAGGAAGGTTAATGATCTGTGGAGCCAAAGGTTTCAGTTTCCTCAGTTGCCCGAAATATTAATATAGAATAAGGTTTGTTTTGTTTTCGTTATATTCATTTACTGTCAGAATATATTTTCTTTATACGTTGAAAATGTTGGAATTGTTAGAATGAAAGCTAATTTGTTATGTTTTATTCATTTTCTCATCAGAATATATTTTATTTTTTCTTATCTGTTTCCAATAAAAATTTCAAACATGATGAGAGTTTAATTAATATCTATGGAAATGTCACCTCTTTTTGTATAATTAAAAGATGTTTTGTGTCCGTCTTCATCCAATACAAAGCTCGAAGACGTTTTTGAATTGAAATTTACGGCTGCGGCTGTCCACCTTGACCCCACACATAGGGGTGAACGCGGACACTCTTTACCACAAAAAAATAGTGAAAAGCTAAAATTTCAGGATAGAAAGAAATGATCAGATTATATTTGGGGGGCATCATGGAATCTTAATTATTTTTTTCAGAATTTTTCTGCTCAGTTTAAGAAAGTTATTCACAAAATATTTGAAAATCGTCCGACTTCGCCCCACTTTACGGTAACCACTTTACTGAATATTAACATAAATGGCATAAGGAATAAAATAAATAAAATACGAATATTCTTGGAAGAGAACAGGATTGATATACTGTGTATCACAGAACATTTTATGCAGAAACAAAATGTTGATAATATTTTTTGCACGGGTACACAATGGGAAGTATTTTTGCAAGAACTAGGTATATACATGGTGGATCAATGATTTGGTTCGAAATGACATTAAATTCATTGAAATTGAAGAAATTAAACATTTATCTGTTGAGAAAGATATTGAGCTTGCTGCTGTTGAAATAAAAAATGGAAATTGATCATAATTTCAGTTACAGATCTCCAAATGGTGACAGAAGAAATTTCTCATGTTATAGGTGAAGCTCTTTCTATGGTTGACAATGGTAAGAATATAGTACTAGCGGGAGATTTCAACATAGATTTTAGAAATAAAAGAGAAAGTCATGATTTAATAGTTTTATTTGATACGTTTAACATGAAAATTACAACAACTGAGATCAGTCGAATAAACGGCAAAAGATGTATAGATAACATTGTAGTTAACTTCGGAATGTCTGGATCTGCAACAAGAACAGAGAACATGCACATGGGAGATCATCTAGCACAAATAAGGAACTTACCTGTAATAATCTGCGTAGCACGAAGGCTGAATTAGTTTCCATGAGGATGTATGATTCTGTTGCTTTAGGTGGTTTTCAGGAGGCGTTGTCAGGTGTGAGGTGGAACGATGTTTTGTCTGACCTCTCTGCTGAGGATGCTTATAATAATTTTCACAGCTATTTTTTACAGGCTTTCAATGAGTATTTCCTGAAATTAAAAAAACAGTTCGATCATCTGGTTGTGGTGACGTAGGATACAAAAAATTTGAGTATAGCGAGAATCTCAAAGTAATGAAGAATAGACTGGATGCTTTAGGTACTATATCTCAGGTGACGAAAGATAAGTTAATATATCAGGGTTACGTTGCCCTCAAAGAAAAATTCTTCAAAAAGGTGGATAAGTATAGAAAAAAAGATTAAAAATGAGCAGTTCATAAATAATAGTGAAAACAAACAGAAGGCTGCTTGGAAGGTAGTTAATCGAGAAATTGGATTACTAAAGCAAGAAAACAGAGAGTAAACTGCAGAAATTAAATGGTGATGCGGATGATTTCAATAATTCTTTCTTGGATGTCCCAAACAGATACTTCGCGAATTGATTGCAATTCCTGATCCTAGTATACATATACAGGGTGATTTTTTTAAGTGTTTCATTAGACGTTTCCGAGGAAGGAATGTAAAACAGATTCAAGATTTTGGATTTTCGTTTTAGAGTACATGAACTTTAATTGTAAAATATTTTCAAGAGGAATCTACTTCCGGTTTCACCGGAAACGAATGTAACTTCGTTATTTCAAATGGAACACCCTGTATATTTATACATATTCGAATTCTTCGTTCAATTCTCACTGATTTGATGTATGATATGTGCAACCACTCAAGCAGTTCTTGAATTATAGCCTGATTATCAAATTTTTTGAAAAAAAGGTTATCACAATTAGTGTCCATATCTTCAAAATCCCTCATTACAAGAATTTCTTTGCGAAAGTGGAACAAAAGAAAGTACGCTGATACTGTTTCTTGTATAACTTATGAGGAAATATTATACAGGGTGTCTGAAAAAGGGCTTCAAAGTGAGCCTTAATAAAACAATAAAATCTCACTTTTTTCAAATGGCAACCCTATAATTTTGTAATTCCAATCGATTGCTCGTCAAAAACCAGTTATAGTGTGCCGAACGTTTCATGCCTCAAAAATCAGTATTTTGGCCGTTATTCAATAAAATTCGAATTTCACGATTAAAGACAGGTTTCGCACAGTTTGTAAGCTTGCATTTTTGAAGTAGGCTATGTTAGGAACTGTCATTCTTACTTTTTCTTACAGATCAAGCACTAAGCATAACATGCAATAATAATTTCACTGGAATGATATATCAAGGGTTTGTTTTTTATTTGCGGCAAATGTAA
The DNA here is from genome assembly GCA_013421045.1 of Propylea japonica. Taxonomy (NCBI): domain Eukaryota; kingdom Metazoa; phylum Arthropoda; class Insecta; order Coleoptera; family Coccinellidae; genus Propylea; species Propylea japonica. Next base: position 37,392,983 of record CM024239.1, read on the forward strand.
CAAATTCGTAGAACAGGTAATTAGAAATTCAACGAACGAAATTACATTTACTGACTTTAACGGAATCAAAGTTCAGGAGGTATCAAAACAATTTCTACGTACTGGAAGCCTTAGCCCTAAACGGACACGAGTGAATAGGTACAGTAATAGATAATGAATGATCTGTTACTGTATTCACACGATTCCGTTTTAGGTTAATGGTTCCACTACGCAGAAAATTGTTTTGATACTTGAACTTCGATTTTGTTAAAGGTGGTAAATGTGGATTTCTTTCGTTCAAAGTTCTGACTGCCCTTTCTAACATTTTGTTACATTCACCATAAATGAAGAACATATTCAATACATCACTGTTACTGTAATTCATATTTTGCATAGTGACCGATGAATCAAAAAAGTATAAATGACAGTTCTCTAAAATGCATTATAAATCAACAGACACAGCCTTCTTGAAAATTTCTATCCTAATAAATGCATGGTTAGACTAAGAAACCTTGATTCAATCCTGAAATTCGAATTTTGTTCAATAACGGCAAAACTACTGATTTTAGAGGCATGAAATGTTCGGGACACCCTAACTAGTTTTTGACGAGCCATCGATTGGAATTACAAAATTATAGGGTTGCCATTTGAAAAAAGTGAGATTTTATAGTTTTATTGAGGCTCACTTTGGGGCCCTTTTTCAGACATCCTGTATAATATTTCCTCATAAGTTACAAGAAACAGTATCAGCGTACTTTCTTTTGTTCCACTTTCGCAAAAAAAAATTCTTGTAATGAGGGATTTTGTAGATATGGACCATAATTTGTGACAACCTTTTTTTCAAAAAAATTGATAATCAGGCTATAATTCAAGAACCGCTTGAGTGGTTGCACATATCATACATCAAATCAGTGTAGAATTCAACGAAGAATTCGAATATGTATAATATACAGGGTGTTCCATTTGAATAAACGAAGTTACATTCGTTTCCGGTGAAACCGGAAGTAGATTCCTCTTGAAAATATTTTACAATTAAAGTTCATGTAATCTAAAACGAAACTCCAAAATCTTGAATCTGTATTAAAATTCCTTCCTCGAAAACGTCTAATGAAACACTTAAAAAAATCACCCTGTATATGAAAAATTTCAATTTGCATAACAGAACTGTGAATTCATTCTTTCTTGAGCCTACGGATCATTCTGAAATCAGCAATATTCTGGCGAATCTCAAAAAATCAAAATCTGAGGACATATATGGTTTATCTAATGATTTCATCAAGCGACGCGATATATCCAGTATGATACTTGAACCTTTGGTGATAATAATGAACAAATGCCTTGCTGAGGGTGTATTTCCTAATAAGTTGAAGCATTCAAAGGTTTTGTACCAGTTTATAAAAATGGTGACACTGAAAACTGTAGCAGCTATCGTCCTATCTCGGTGTTCCAGTTTTTTCAAAGATTTTGGAAGTTATCATTAAGAAGCGCCTGGTAAAATATTTTGAGAGTTGAAGTTGTTTGTAGAAGAGCAACATGGCTATCTAAAGGGGCGATCTGTCATAACTGCAATCAATAGTGTGATACAGAGTGCGATTATTGGTCAGGATGAGATGGAGCAGTTGATGGTGACCTGCTGTGACCTGTCAAAAGCGTTCGATACGGTAGATCACCGGAACCTCTTGAAAAATTATCGTTTTATGGAATCAGGGGTGTACCAATGGATCTTATGAAGTCCTACTTGGAAGATAGAAGGCAGACTGTGAAATGGAAAGGAAAATATTCAGATACAAAAGAAGTACTGCGTGGAGTTCCTCAAGGGTCAATATTAGGACCCATACTTTTTATTGTTTACATAAATGACCTGGTTTGTAATTTAGAGAGTGCCGATGCCTGCCTTTACGCTGATGATACCACGCTGATTTTGAAAGATGCCACAGTTGAGAAATTGCTGAAGAAAAATGAAATGATTATGGAGGACACAGGCTTGTGGATGTCATCTAACAGGTTAAAATTAAATAATGAGAAAACACAAAGTTTGATCTTCAATCAGAAACCTGAGAAATCGGTTAAATTTCTCGGTATGTACATTGATAGTGGCCTAAATTGGATGAAACATATTGAAGTGTTAACTAAGAAGCTTACATCCGCAATTTTCAGTCTCAGAACCATCAAGACGGTTGTCACTTTGGAAGCTCTAAGGCGGTCTACTATGCCAATTTTCATAGTCACGTCAACTATGGCATAATGTTCTGGGGGACAACATCGGGATCTCAGAGCATTTTCATCCTGCAAAAAAGAGCCATCAGAGTTATGTTCAACTTGGGTTATAATGAGTCCTGCCGAAAGGCATTCAAAGATCATGGAATACTTACAGTTCCATCACTTACACATATAAACTCACTGTGTTATGTGCATCAGAACTGGAAGGATTTTCTGACTAATTCTGTTTATCACGAATATCAAACAAGAAATAAAGACTCCTGCAGATTCCAATGCATCGACTGAAGCGCACACAGCAGGGCATTGACTTCTGGGGTCCTAAACTATACAATAAACTTCCTCCTGAGTTTCATAGCAGGCCCTTGATGATTTTCAAGAGGGAAGTCAAGAGGCTGCTTTTGGATGAAACTATATATTCCATAGAAGAGTTTCTGTTAAAAAAGAAAATGTAATACCTAATGACTGTTTTAGTTTGTTTTATTTGTTTGTATGTTGTAACCTTGGTACCATTGTGACATTTTATATTTATTTATTACTATCGACACCATTTGTAATTTTTATTGCAAATAAAGATGAATTATTATTATTATTATTCATGAGCTTAGTCAACGGAACGACCAACGTATTTATGTTTTTTTCAACAAACTAATGGATAGATCATAAATATCTCTCGAATTACTGTTCTTTAATGAAACGATTACATCTCTGACTTCATTGAATGTAACCTCTCTGAATGAGAAATGCAGACCATCAGGTACTACAGTCTTGAATAGCAACCTACTATCATAATCTGTGTCTTTCGAAGTATTTAATGTTCTATGAGGTATACTTGCAAAATAATTGCTAAAATGTTCCGCATCAACTGTAAGAGGTTCATTGAATCATCCAAATTCCTTTTTTTATTAATCATGTTCCACATAGTTTTTACCTTGTTACTAGAATTCGATATAATTTCATCATTTTTCTTATTTTAGCTTTCCTGATCTCCAATTTATAACGCAACCTCAATTTAGTTCTAAGGAATTTCAGATTCTCAGTATCATATTTCTTATATAGCTCACATACCAAGTTCAAGTCATCTCTCATGGCCCTAAGTTCCTCAGTGAACCAATCGGAATTCAGTTTGACCCCAACTCTGCCCGTGGGTAGAACCTTCTCTGGAAAGGCAAAAACGATATGAACTCCCGAAAATCTCAACGAATCTGCAAAATACCTCATCTATACCATTACTCTCATTCCCCACAAATGACCAATCGACATCATTCAAATATTAAAGAAGTCACAAAAACCCCTCTGTGTCAAGGGTCTGAAACGTCGCAAGCAACCACTGCCTGAAGAAACCTCACCCGCCAAACTCAAACCGATGAACTGCGCTTTATGATCTGAGAAACCACATTCATCAACTGACACTCTTTCTTCAATAGGCTCGAAATTCGAAAAAATATTGTCTAAACAATTTTCACCTCTTGTTGATTCAAATATCTTCCGACTACTAAAACCAAAAGAGCTCAGTAGGTCGTTTAGGATCTCAGCCTCCTGTTCTGTGAATTGAAATGTACGTTAAAATCTCCGCATAAAAAAAAATTTTCGGACAGGTTCACCCTGCCCAAGATTTGGTTAAGATTCTCATAAATATGTCAAAACTACCGCTTGGCGAGCGGTAAAACACCACAACAGAAATTTTAAAATCAGTTAAAAATATTGCCGTAACCTCACAATGTAATTCAATTGACAAACAATTTATTTGATTCAACTTAATGAAATTTTTTGACTTAGAAAGTACAGCCACACCACCGCGATTTATTGCAGTTCTACCGTAAGTTGCAGCAGTATACCATCCATCAACATGCAATACGTCACATAATCAACCCCTAGAAAATGTTCACTAATGCAAACAATATCTGGACTTCTCATGTGTTCTAGAAATGATTGCTGTAATGCCCCCGATTTATCACTCAGGCCTGTATATTAAGATGCAGTAAAGAAATTGTTATAGTCGACATAGATAATTCACTTAATTGTTATTTTTTTTGGCAGTTTTGCTCGAAAAAATTTGTTACTAGCGCGCCTTCCGGCCACATTTCCGCTTTACTTGCCACATCAAAGCTATCCTCATTACTGAAACCCTAAAAGATGAGTATTTATCAGGGAACTTTGCATCGAGCTTTCACAGACCGCATCCGGGTGTCAATTCTCGGGATCACTCGTTCGACGAACGTATACGTTCGTGACATTTGAGAGTAGATTTCCGGAAATTGTGATGATTTTATCCGTTCAAAATGAATGTACACTTTCGTCCGAACGAGGTGGTTGACGATATGCACAGGAATTAACTTGTTTCGAACTATTTCTTCGATTTTACTCACTCACGAACGTATACGTTCGTGAGCGAGTGATCCCGAGAATTGACACCCGGGTATGCTGAAATAACCATTTTGGTAAAATCATCAAGTGTTGTTTTTGGATCAACTCTTGTGACGAATAAATCCTTTATTTTTGTTTTTACTGATTTAACGGAATTTGTTTTATTTTGTCCAGTAATTGACCATTTTTTATTTTTATTCTTTGAATAAGTTACCGTTTTCCCAATTTTGATGCACCATGTCATGTGACTTAAATATCCCCTCTTTGTTGAAGACGTCATCAAATCTAAAAGTCGAAATCACCAAAGATTTGAAGGCCACAAATTAAACATTACTGAAAATTCCACAATCACGAATACTACAGATACATTGGTCAGCTGATTTAATGGAAGATTGAACGTCTCTCATTAGATAGACGCTTTTCGTTTCATTTTCTTTTTAATTTTTTTTATGTATCGAATTAGCTCATAGAATGTATTTCTGATTGCTAATTAAATGTATAAAGGAAAAAAAAATTAGTCAGAAGACCATCTGTATAGGGGTTTCGTCGGAAACCTATTCGATCACTAGCGCGGGTTGAACACTGACAGTAATTGAACTGTTTATCTGTCAATATTTCAACCGGATTAATGATTCGCGTAGGTTTGCGAAAACCTATAATGCAAAATACAAAGATTATATAGTATAATCTATAATCTATGGCAAAATATTATCAATAAGGCTCGAAATGGGAATGCGAATGATTGGTAAAAATTGCCAGATGTTGAATTGGAATAGTGTCGTAAAAACTAATAAGAAACAACAATCGGGTGGGTACATTTCTTGAGGTGTGTAATTGAATTAAGATTCTTTTCTATGGAATGGAAAAATTTCGGAGAGCCGGGAGGGCCCTCATAAAGACTTATGATACAATTTTTTTTTGGTCTGATGAAAAGAATATTTTTCGTAGAGCCAGGCTATCCCTCTTCAATCAGAGGCCATAAGCACGCGCTTAGTGTACAGTGCATCCCATTTTGGGTGAGACTGGCAGGTTTCTCGCTTGTTATTTGAGATAGAGCCTTGCGGTTTTCACGTTCTGTCCTACTTTTCGTGTGAAACTAAAATTGGTCTAATCAGATTTTGCATAACTGTTTCCGTTCGCGAGATACAGGGCGATTTTGGAAATTGTTATTTTTCGGACCCTTCCTTTATCTCCGAAATAATGCTCAGCTAAAAACTACGTCTGAATCAGAATTCTGCGTAGAATCCAGTGGCGCGTAGTCATTTTTTTGCGGGGTATGGTTTTGAAGATTCAACACAAACCTATTTTTTATGGAACACCCTGTATAATTTTACTTCATTTAATTCGTTATTTTTTTCCCTTCAAAATGATATATAAAAACTATGTAGGTAAGTTGCTAAGAAATGTTAAAAATACACAAAAACATAAAAGATGATGATTTTTGTAAATGGGCAATGGATTTCCCATATAAAAAAAATCAATTGAATAATTTTCATTCGTGATTTTCATTTATAGTTGAGAAAGCAAACAAAGATAATACACCCATCACTAACATAAAAAACAAAACGTAGGTACCTAAATTATAGCAAACAAATAAAAATAATACGAAAATTCATAAACATTGCATAATATCTTAAATCTTACAGATTAAACTGTTTCAAATTGCTGTCCATTTTCCCTAATACATAATTGACAAACCTTTTCAATACGCCTGAGCATTTAATATTACAAAAGGGCAGTTTTTTAAATCCTGCCTCTGTTGATGCTGATACTGTATATTATTACTCAAATAGCCCCAAAAGAAAAGTCTAATATGGACAGATCAGGTGATCTTGACAGCTAGATCAGATTATTTTTTTCTCTTCAATGCCTACTTGATAAAACAATACTAGCAAATGCATAATAGCCATAATAACACCAAGGATGTTTGTATCATCAATGACCTACTATACTTTTAAAAATCAAAAGTAATAATCCTCTTACTGAAATTTGGGAAAACCATTGCCCATTAACAATAAATCATTATTATTTGATGTTTTATTGTTTTTTTAACATTTCTGAACATCATACCTATAGTCCGTTCACGAATGATTGAGAGCATAGTAGGCGTTTCTTTATTTATCTGAAGTAGGCAGTATTTGCTGTCATAACGTAAAATAAAGTCAACGTTGCCGAATGTACCCGGCCTCGTCCGACGAGCTTGCGAGTTATTAGACAACTCTATGCAATATTGACAACATTTCCTATCAATCTGACAAGAAAATAAAGAACATAACCTAAAATTTTAATATACACAGTGGAATATGCCAAATTTCCACGGCCAACCGACGGCTCAACCTTTCGTGAATGGACTATACATAGTATCGTATATCATTTTGAAGGGGAAAAAATAAAGAACTCAACGAAGTATAATATACAGGGTGTTCCATTAAAAAATATAGGTTTGTGTGATCTTCATTCCATAATTCGAAAAAAAATTCGAGTACGACACTGGATTCTACGCAAAATTCTGATTCAGACGTAGTTTTTAGCTCAGCATTATTCTAATAACTTCGGAGATGAAGGAGGGGTCCGAAAAGTAACAATTTCCAAAATCGCCCTGTATCTCTCGAACGGAAACAGTTAGGCAAAACCTGGTTTGACCAACTTGAGTTTCACGAAAAAGTAGGACAGGAACGTGAAAACCGCAAGGCTCTATCTTAAATAACAAGCGAGAAACCTGCCAGTCTCACCCAAAATGGGATGCACTGTACTCCTGTGATGATCCGCCATTGGTTGCTGGTGCTAGCGTTAGATTAGATGCATAATATGTCACGGTTTGGCGGTAGATTGATGAACAAACGCTTAAGGTAAGGTCAGATGCATCCGTTTGTCCGACGGTACGATAGCTCTCCTATTGGTCAACATTTTTGGCGCCGATAACGTCTGTCACATGCTTCCGTGTACGTTCGTACGAAATGACATGATAAAAGGCGGGAATTTTGAATTTAGACGAACTAGGTTTACTTTTCTGGTATCTGTGTGTGTATTTTTCGTGATCGGTCAGTTTCATTTCTTGTAGTAAATTATAATAAACACTGTGATCTTTTCGATGTTCAAATATTTCGCGCACTCAGGTCTTTCTGTTTATTGCGTTTTTCTTCCTTCTTCTAATTAATAATAACGATAAAAGCAAAATTGTAGAACTTTTTTTTTTATTAACGATCTATTATTATTCATTTTAGAAACTGGTTTGTAGATGAACTCGAATCGCAACAGAATGAAAACTGAACATTTGAGGTCGTGAGTGAAGTTATGTTCCATCCGCTATCGGACAAAAGTTAAAATATTTTAACTTTATACGACGTCGTACGAACGGGTCCATCCATCGGATGATTATTGGCGCCAAAATTGTGGACCAATAGGAGAGCCGTCGTATCATCGTGCCGTCGGACAAACGGATGCATCTGACCTTACCTTTATACGTAATCGAATGCTATCATATTGTAACGTTTTTCGTGGTTAAAACAAATCTTATGTGCTGTATTTCCAATTGATTCACACAACTACTTAACACACCAATTTATCTACAACAAATAACACAAATTAATTTACAGTAACTAACACTAGTTTATTTACACACTAACAGATTCACTTTGAAACAGTTCGGTATAAAGCGCACTACTGTTTCCTAACAGTAACTGACTTGAATCCAACGCGCGCGTCTTTATATACATGTTCGGAAATTAACATCGAAAACATACGATATTCCGTGCGATATTCAATGATTAGAGCGAGTATTTTGCTTTGCAGTTGGACAGTGGTATAGTCGACAGATGCTATGTTTCGCTTTCGGTTGACGCGACGAATGTTCCAATGAACAAATAATATGGTTGTCTCTCTCAAATCGACTAACACGGGTAGTCCGTCGCATTGAGTTGCGTCAGTCACAGTCCTAGACTTTTCGAGAGAATTCCAGACGCGATTTAGTCGTTCCTGCTACTCGAGCGTTCTAGAGCATCACAACGGTCTAGAGCGGCAGGGTCGCATTAAAGGGGCAATTCGCACGTTACAATATTAATTGGTTTGATAATATTTGAAGAAAGCCCTAACGTGAAGTCAGAATATTTTAGCGCTTAGTTATATTAGTCCGTAGCTCTTCTCGACTAAATGTGGCATTATCGAACCAATGAAGACTGAATATTTCTTATTGCGGTCAATCTAGAATATTGAATTTTTGTACACATATAACAAAGCTAGACTTTCGACTGGCCAATGCGACCAGTTCTATGGGTACCGCTTTAATGGATTTACACATATCTCCTCTCAAGGCCTGTGACCGCGACTAATACAACAGATGCGAACAATGCGACCCGACTGCTCCAGGAGCAGTCTGGTCGCGTTGATCGCACTGTATGCATGCACTTTTGAAAATTCATGTGACGATTAATCGAATTATCTAGGTATCGGCCGCACATTGTAGCAAAAGGGGGTACGAATGCGACAGGTCGCGTTGTTCGCCGGTCGTTGCCGCAGGCTGTCGTTGCCGCAGGCTGTCGCAGCCGCAACCATAGAAAGTCTTCCTTAAGACAGACTGGCCGTTACTTGGTTAAAACTGATTGATTGTCATGATGAAATAAACACTTTATATTTTTTTTCACTTTTAATTTTTGGTACTGGCATACGTTTCGTGTTTGCTTGAAGGACTTTATCAGAATACCCTTGTTTGCTTAGGAACCCACCCGGATACAATAACTTCCGAAAAGAACTAATTTGAAAATTTGATTTTCAAGGAAGGTTAAAGGTTTGAACATGAAATTTAATTCATTATTGAATGAAATGAGTAATGACTTCACAAGTTATTCAAATTGAATTATCGTTTTCCCAACATAAATAAGCTCTCAAAAGCTTCGGACATCACGGAATTTTTTTTTAATTATTGAAATGCATTCTTCTGAAAAATGAATAATATTAAAACTAGCTACCTTCATTACGAATGAAAATGTATTTACATAAAGCAGTACAAAAGTCTCTGATTTCATATTGGGACACACAGTACAGTGAACACTTGTAACCTCAAAATATCGATTCATTTACAACTGGCTCTTTTTGAGGCTGCAGCAATTCTTGTTGATATCTTCTGAAATTGGTTTCTATGCTCGCTTCCAGATGATCTAGAGTATCATTTGTGATACATTCTCTTATTTTTTCAAAAAATTTCAAGTAATGATGGATGTTGTGTCTGAAAGTATTCAAATGAATGAATCATCGCACTGACCAATTGAATGGCACCAACGGCAAAAATCTACTTACATCATAATTAAAATAGGTCCTAATAATTCTTGTACTGATAGAAGATGATGAATATAACCCCGTGAATATTTCTTACAAGATATACACTCACATCCGTGTAGAATTGGTTGGAAATCATCTACGTACCTGTAACGACAGAAAACAGGTTAGGAAACAAACATGCTTAACAAAGCTTGATTTAGTAATAAAACGCTTGATTTCGGTTTAACTCGATAGCGTCAAAAATGAAAATAGAAACAAACATTTCCCCAATTAATGTGATTCGAGTTGTGTGTTAGCCAGCTTCAAAGTACTAAGAATGCGCCGAAGTTTCGGTATTCGACCGGAGCAGATATGAACTAATATCTAAATAAGCTTGAGTAGATTTCGTGCTTGAACATAAAAACAAATTGCTTCTGATTTCTCAGATTCACAATTCAGTTTGATTCAAACAACTGTTAAATTTTACGCATTGCCAGAAGGTAATATGCAAAAGAAGCTAACTAACTGAGGTCATAATTCCTTTAAGAAATGATTGTTAAGAGTTATGAGAGAAAATTGGAAGATGACGTGAATTGAAATTGAAAACTTTTTTAATATTGAAGCTATCGACTTGAAACAAAAACCTTCTACAAGCACTTTTTCAAGTAGAATCTACTGATATCCACATTTCATTTTTATTTCGATAACTATTCGAGTTATAATCCAAACTTGTGTTTCACATTGGAAAGATACTAAATACAATGCATCAGACAGAGAATTTTGCCGTACAGTTGAACAGTTTTATATTCGAGAGATTTACGAGCTTTATAACTGACTCGATCCTATTGACCGATTGCAATAACAATCTTGTCTCTCTCATCGTTGGAAGTGGCTTAATTCAAGCAGTATGGAAGCAAACCTGCAGTAGTCGCATCGAATTATTCAATGTTTTAGGCTGCCCGTAATACTCGATTCAAATTTCGGTTGCCCACCACACTGCTTGAATTAAGCCACTCCCAACGATGAGAGAGAGACAACTCTGATGCATTTTATATCGTATCTTTCCGATGTGAATTTCCAAACCTGTATATCATAAGGCAAAATGATTATTTCTATGTGTTCGAAACGCTATATTTGATTGTCTAGTTTATGATGAAATGAAGCAACAAAAAAAAACTATATATTACCTCAACTGTCGAAGATTGATCTCATAATATGAACTTTCTTCTGAACTATCCAGTGGAAAAACCATCGCCGCTGATCTTTCAGTCAACATCCTACAGTAGGAAGTATCAAAAATATCCACACCTAACTTTACTAATTTTATAACAACCAATGGATTCCAACAGCCTTGAACTGCACGCAATTTTTGGGGAGGTAAGTTATTCTTCAAAAAACAAAAAATTAATGTAGGAATGTAGAATTTCTTTATGAAGGGATTGATTATCTACTTAATACTTAGAGTACACAAAGCTAGGGTAGTTCAAATGTAGAACCGGCGCCACTAAGACGCTGTTAAAACTGGGAAACTTCTTGTACCAAAGCTGTAATGCGATATAAGAGTTTTGTTAGGGTCCTATTAAAAAATTAGAGCTTCTATGTTGGGTTGACAGTTTTGCAAGAGTCATTAGCTCGTGAAAAGTGAATTTTACCAGATCTGATAATTCACCCTGTGTTTAATACTGATGACGATATTTTAAACAGCCATTACCATTGGTTCAAGTTTCCACCGAGCAACTACATAGTTCTGAGAGTGGACCGATGTGTTCGCTTTAGCTAGGGACTTCGGTGATGAGTCAGAGCTCAGAGTAGCGTCGAGAGACCAGGTGCCGTATTCTCGACAAGTGATCCTTAAAAACGAATACGAACTTCATTGCGCGGTGTGCATTTTTGCAGGTAAAAGAGGAACTCGCGCAATGAAGTTCGCATACGCTTTAGAATATCACTTGTCGAGAATACGGCACCAGAGTGCGAAAACCGCATAGCTCAGGATAGAGTCAAGAGATCTGAGTAAGAAAACGCAAGAGTTAGAGTAAAGTTGAAAGAGCTAGACTAGATATACGTTGAGAAGAGTTAGTAGAGAGGTAAAAATCGGTCGAAGTTCAGAGATACGAGTCGGGATATTTAAGAAATCTAAATCAATAGTAAAGAAATCCTTTGAAAGAGATGAAAAGTTCAGCAGCTGAAATACACAGTAAATTGGTAACTGTATATTTGTAGTTGGTGTGTATAGTCCGTTCATGAAACGTTGAGGTGTCGGTTGGCCATGACAATTTGGCATATTCCACTGTGTATATTTTAGGTTATGTTCTTTATTTTCTAGAACGAACTATTCAGGGTGAGTCTTTGACTTGTACATATATTTTAACCGAATATTCCTGGGTTCAAAAGAAACACTTTTTTTTCTCTACCATTTTTTTCCGATTCAGCCTAAATAAGAAGATATAGCCCTTTTTTATTTTCAGAATGAACTATGCCGCCACTGGTAAACTAACCACTGAATTTTTGCAAGTACGAGATCTAGCATTCAAACCTTTGAAATTAGCTATTGTATCAAAGAAACGAGTAGATATACCATTCGAAATTCTCAAATAAGCTGCTGTATTAAATGAAGAAATATAAACTCACCTTTTCAATACCAGTTGTATTTCTAATGCAATTATTGATTCATCCAAAATTTTGCTGGTGATAAAATAAAAGAGAATAATCTCTTTTTGATGTTTACTTCATTTTTGATTTTGTCGGATTAACTTTTAAACCACCTATTTCAGCTATAGCATTCATTTCCAATATCTCTTGAAATCCTCCGTGCAAGAATTCCGAATTCAAAACAACAACTCAACCATAAAATTCGAATAAATGACATATTCACTTGAACAGTCTGAACCACAGACATAAATATAAGAAGTGCGAGCTGCCTACTAACACGGCCTTCTAAACTTTCGGGCCCGGTCATAGCCAAGAGCGGCAACGCTGTAGAAAGGTATACCCTCCCGACATATTACAAGCACAGCCTTCTAAAGTAGTCCTTATGTACACTTAGTTACAGGCGCAAGCGTGAGCGCTAGTAAACATCTAGTGGTAAATTATTATGTATTATGTTTTTAGTGTCGATTGTGGTCGTAAAAGTGAAAAATAAGTGAATTATCATTAACTGTTGGGATGTTTGGTGCTGTGCGTGAAAGTGAAAGTGTTTGTGATATTGGTGTTAGTGAATTTCCTTGGGATAACTACTTCGTCTTTTTGTAGGTGTCTCTAACTATAAGACAAACTCATCTTCTTCGAAAAATGGTAGGAACGTTTTATATTTTATCGTGTAGAAGAAATATCCGTCTAAAAAACTTAAGGATATTTCAATTGTTTCAGTTTGCATTAACATGAACAGCGTAAGCTTTTATAAATGAGGGCCATACTGCGAAATTTCATTCCAACAAAAGTTTGATTGTGAAAAACATTTCGATTCCAACGATATAATTAGGTTTCATAAACATTCACAAGCAGATGGAACAATTAAATTATTTTCTTTGACATACCAAAAATCAAAAGAACTGACCCATTAAATTTAATTATCGTTCATAATTATGTGCTCTATTTTGAACGACAACGAAATTTTTTGAAGAGTTTAGAACAAAAATGAATTGATGAACTGATTATTCATAGCATTGAATTGAACTTTTATTACCTATTCAAAACTCATAGAAAATTGTATGTAGGTAGGTACTTGTTTTTTGAATTCGAAGTTCATTCTTAATTCGCTTTGTTCAATTCTTTCATGAATAATAACTTTATTAAGGTCATTTTAGTTGTAATAAATATGATGATAAATGAGAAATGAATGTATTCTAATCGTAATGAATATTTGAATCAACGTATGTCAAAGCTCAACGAAACAAAATTGCAATACTTCGAAAGTGGTGTGCAAATTTGCTTAATAGATAAGGATTTACACTGAAGAAGTATAGAGGTGAGCTCATTCATTGTAACCCCATTTTCAAAGAAAATCCGCTAGTTCTCCACCATTTATCATTCCAGATAACAATTCTCGAATTATTCTTGAAATTTGTCAACGTGACAACGTAGGGAAAATTGAATCTGTGAATATTTTCGACAGAATTGCATTCAGCCAAAGTATTTCTAAGATTTTTCTTTTCTTTCTTCAACATCGAATTACTCGGAATTTTGTATTCGGGAAAGATCAATCATATCCATGAAAAACTATGTTCCAAAAATGATTTCATTTGAAGAAATCGGTTGCGAGATATTACTGAAAATGTATGCTTTTCATGGATTTTCAACAGCCTGTATCTTTTTAACCAGACCGAATCGGAAAAAATGGTTAGAGGAAAAAGTGTTTCTTTTGACCTCGGGAATCAACGGTTAAAATATATGTATCGGGTGTCCTGAATTCGTTGTCTAGTGAGGGGATCTCAGAAACCCTTGGAGCTAGAAGGAAATGAATGGCACATTTTCGGGCTCGATTTTTGAGAGATTTAATTTGTGAAAACCGTAACCTTGTAAGTTCGACCGTTTTCGAGATATTAGCGAAAATTGGAAAATGGCGTGAAATGAAAAGTTCTCATAACTTCTTTATTACTGGCGCTATGAACATGAAACGAAAACATTATACAGGCACTTTTTTTCGTAGATTCTTTGATGTAATCAAATTTTTTTTATTGCGTTTTTTTCGAAGTTATAATACAAACTGTGTTTTTTTAAATGTGAACCATAAGCATTTGAATAACAGATGGAACCGTCTTTTTTTTCCTTTTCAAAAATATATAACTTAATATATAAATTCTATTAAACTGTAAAAAACATCAAAAGTTTTATTTTCACACGAAAAATCAAATGGTTGTCTAAATATGATAATCTGTGAACATCAAATGATTAATAGATAAGAACAGATAACATTTTCATAAATATTGTGCGAAAAGAGTCCATTTTGGTCAATGCAAAGCTCACACCTCACAATGGCAGAAGAAGGTGTGAGCGTTGCATTGACCAAAATGGACTTCTTTTCGCACAATATTTATGAAAAATTTGTTATCTGTTCTATCTATAATCATTTGATGTTCACAGATATCATATTTAGACAACCATTTGATTTTTCGTGTGTGAAAATAAAACTTTTGATGTTTTACAGTTTAATAAGAAATATATATTAAGTTATATATTTTTGAAAAGGGAAAAAAAAGACGGTTCCATCTGTTATTCAAATGCTTATGGTTCACATTTAAAAAAAACACAGTTTGTATTATAACTTCGAAAAAAAACGAAATAAAAAAAATTGATTACATCAAAGAATCTACGAAAAAAGTGCCTGTATAATGTTTTCGTTTCATATTCATAGCGCCAGTAATAAAGAAGTTATGAGAACTTTTCATTTCACGCCATTTTCCAATTTTCGCTAATATCTCGAAAACGGTTGAACTTACAAGGTTCCGGTTTTCACCAAATTAAATTTCTCAAAAATCGAGCCCGAAAATGTGTCATTCATTTCCTTCTAGCTCCAAGGGTTCTGAATCCCCTCACTAGACAACGAATTCGGGACACCCGATACAAGTCAAAGACTCACCCTGTATACTCTAGGTCTCAGGTTGGCAGTATTTACTGTCAAAACGTAAAATAAAGTCAACGTTGCCGAATTTCATGACCTTATCGGACGAGTTCGAGTTTTGATCAGAGAACTCTGGTTTGCAGAAAAACAAATTGTGGTTATACTATTGTTTATAATTTATATGCTCATAAAATATTCTGCCCCAGCTAGAATTCAAAAAATAATATTATTTTCATAACTTTACTGCCAGGAATTATTGAACATGATTCTTATTAAACTATTCAAGATATGAGTATTCTAATAATATTTTTAACACGAAGTTCTTTTCCATTTAGAGGTATCATTATTGTATAGATGATTTTATTCATCAAACCCACGATAAAGTGTAAATCGAAAAACTCTTCAGGTTCAGAAGGATAAACCAACACAAATTAATCCTTTCAAGCTTTTCATCGATAGGATATTCTCGAGTCAATATTTACACATTATGAACAATCATAATAATTACTAGTTTCATGAAGATGTGAATAGAAAACATCCATCATTTATTACTCCAAATATATCTTGATTCATTCTGAGCATACAATATTTTGTTTGTCACATTATGTTTGCTTCAGAACTTTTTCTTCATTTGGATCGATTCTGCTAATGAAAATGATAATGAGTTTTCGAATACATTTCCATTGTTCAAACAATTATATTTTCTTTCAATTCAAGTAGTAAATCTGTAATGTAAAATTTCAATTTTCCTTCGTGATGTATTTAGAACTGTCTGAATTGCGCTATTAATTTGTATATTTTCAGATGTAAATTGCCATTGTGAGAAATCCGCAATTTAAGCAGCTTTTACGTGATATTGACAACAATGTGTATCAATCTGACAAGAAAATAAATAACATAACCTAAAATTTTAATACACACAGTGGAATATGCCAAATTTCCATGGCCTACTTTGTGCTCAATAATATCCGAACAGAGTATAAATAAACTATAAATAGTAACAACTTGTTTTACAAAGACAAACTGCCAATAATACCTATTAGGACAAATTGAACAATAAAGGTTGACGCTAATTGGACGAGACGAGGAGACGGTTTGCATTGAATCAAATGGGTAGACGCTCATTAGGAGGCGCGAAGCGAAGAACCGAATTGTTAGACGCGGGGCATATTAGACGCACACTAGGACGAAGCGAAGGGCTCGTAAGGAACGCGTCGTTTTCCGTTGGGGTGTTTAGTAGTGTTGGGAATAATCGAGTACTTTCAATAACCGAGTACTCGATGATCGAGCGATCCAAATAACCGAGTGATAATCGAGCGATTTTTCGCCTGTTCTCCACCCTCGGTTATATTCGTAATCGCCCGAGTTGCAAGCGATCATGCTAACCGCTTGTCGCTCATTCAGCGCTGTACGGCCTCTACGTTCGTTGCGTTGTGACTTGCGACTTTGTTTATACCTACTGCCCTCGAAATTGAAGCTCGCGTGTGTCGTATTGTATGATTATCATGGGATCAAAACAGAAGTCCGCTGTATGGAATTATTTCCATAAAAATAACGATAAGAAATTGGCGACTTGCAATATTATTTGTAGAAAAGTTTTGGCTTATTATGGCAGTACTTCAAATTTAAAGCAGCATTTAACCGGCTTCATCCGACATTAAACTTACAGAACAACAAACAATACCATGTGAAACTGTTTCTTCAGGTAGCAATGAAAATGCACAAAATTTAGCTTATCCTGGAACTTCCGAAATGCTATACCGTTCAAAAGACCAGCCAAACAATTGTAACTTTCCGTGTCTACTTCTGGAAATGTTCTTTCAGATACAAAAATTGCGAAAATTGATGCAAGTTTGGTGAAAATGATATAAGAACTATCGGATGAGAATTCACTCAAAGATCGCGATTATCTATGGTTAATGCGGGCGAAAAACACCGAATATAGGGCTTGTACTCAACCATTCAAATAACCGACACAGTCCGATTATTAAGATATCACCCGTCGCTCGAGAAATCGAATTGAAGAACACATGACTCATTTCGATTATCGAGTGACGAGCGGTTTTTTTGATAATCGAGCAGTGTCGATTATTTGAATAATCGAGTACTCGAGTGATTTTCTACTCGAGTGATCCCAACACTAGTGTTTAGCATTGAAACAAATGGGTAGACGCTCACCTAGGAGGCGCGAAGCGAAGAGGCGAGTCGTTCGACGCGTGGATTCTCTACTCTTGTTCATGCGGGTGGGCGGCATGCATCAAGTGTAATAAAAATTCATTGCGGCCTAGAGATAGGGAGAATTTCTTCCGATGCCTGCTTGACGCATCGCTTCGTTCAAGTGCGCGGTCCTCGGCAAACCTCGTCTCTTCCAAATAAGCGTCAACCTTAAAAATCTTACAAATATGAAGAACTTTGCTTTTGATAAAAATGTTGAATGAATACTGAATCTTGTTATGCAGAAATCTTTCAATGAACAAATTGAATACTTACTATTAAGAATTCTACCACAGGTTCAATATCTGTGATTGATAAAAATTCAACTTCTGGGCCATTATGTGCAACCCATCAATCAAATATCCAGCAACATCTTCATCGTCTTTCAATATTCTGTCCAAACAAATTTTCGATGAGGAATACTGTAGCCTCCAGCAATTGGTGCGATAATAAAAGTATCCTTCAACTTCTCACAATTTCGATGTATTCTAAACATTCTTTATGGAATGAAATTGTATTATCCACAGCCTTGCCAAACGTTTCTGAGAACTACTTAGATTTGTATCCCCGTCAGATAATAAATGGTACATATCAGGCATAAAAGAAATAACAGTGTCCATATATGTTTTACATATCATAAAACACTTTTCCATTTTTAGTCCAAATTGGTACTTTCCTTTAACATGATGGCCTGCTGTGTAAGATTACTCGGGTCTTGGAGTGTTAGGCAGCATATACTATCTTCACTGCCTGGAAATAAAATACAGAAGTATGTATAGTCCGTTCACGAAGGTTGAGCCGTCAGTTGGTCATGGAAATTTGGCATATTCCACTGTGTATATCAAAATTTAGGTTATGTTGTTTATTTCCTTGTCAGATTGATACGCAATATTGTCAATATTGCATAGAGTTGTCTGATAACTCGCAAGCTCGTCGGACGAGGCCGGGTACGTTCGGCAACATTGAATTTATTTTACGTTATGACAACAAATACTGCCAACTTCAGATAAATAAACAAACGCCTATTATGCGCACAACCTCTCGTGAACAGACTATACAGGGTGTTTCATCATAAACTGGACAAACATATATTTTCGTGTAGAGGACATAGGAGAATCATTTTTGCCTTATACAATATATCCGTTTTCGAAGCATAACCGAGATACAGGGTGTCAAACGTCATTTTTGAGCAAGATTCTTATGAGTGTGGTCAGTTATGTATAACACTTAGTGTAATGGTTTTGGTCAAATCTCAATATTTTTGGGTCTTCTATTCAGAAAAGTTGACGAACTCCGAAAAAAATTTACAAAATGGCGGAAGACCTGCAATGTTCCAAATTTTTTTTTTGTCAAATTGACTTTTATTTTCTGAATGAACATAATTTTCTTAGAATTTCTGTGAAAAAAATTTTTTCAAAAATCGAACACAATTATTTTTTACATGTCCACAGCGATGAAAAATTTCACTCGAAATGGAGGAAATTTTGTACAATTGTGCTTCTTGAATTATCAATCACGAATATGAAAACAGAATTGTGAAATATCGAACGGTTTCGTTACTACAGTCATTCAAATGTTTCGTTCAGACCTCTGAAATATTGAAAAAAAATTGTTTTGGGTTCTAGAATCAAAATTATTAAATATTGGCATGTTTGTTTGAACATTCTAGATGAATTTATAAGAAAAAAACTCAGTGAAACTTAGTTGGGACTCGAAACGACGTAGGTATTAAATAGGGAAATGGCACTGTTCTAAGGATATTAATATTCGTTGCCAGGCAACAGTAGTTCGTAGTTCGTAGAGTTGGACTGGTATTTTAATTCAGTGTATAATTTAGCCAGTAGTTCAAACTCTATGAAATACGGACTACGTGCCTGGACAAACTGAATATTAATATCTTAGAACAGTGCCATTCCCTATTTAATACCACGTCGTTTAGGTCCGTCAAGTTGGCCCGGAAGTTCCGGCACTTCTTGAAGAAAAAATTTCCACGGAAATGCGCTAGATGCTGGGAGATGCTGAAGAAAAAATCGAAATATCTTCAACCGTTGTGGAAAAATCGACGATTGAATTTTCCGGGCCAACTTATGTGCAGCCCGGACACCTCAGCATTTTTCATCGAAATGCTCACAAAGTTTAATGCTAGGTAGGTGCTGAGAGAGCTGAAGAAAAAATCGAAATATCTTCAACCATAGTGGAAAAATCGACGATTGAATTTTCCGGGCCAACTTATGTGCAGCCCGGACACCTCAGCATTTTTCATCGAAATGCACCAAAGTTTAATGCTAGGTAGGTGCTGAGAGATGCTGAAGAAAAAATCGAAATATCTTCAACCATAGTGGAAAAATCGACGATTAAATTTCCGGGCCAACTTATGTGCAGCCGGACACCTCAGCATTTTTCATCGAAATGTTCACAAAGTTTAATGCTAGGTAGGTGCTGAGAAATGCTGAAGAAAAAATCAAAATATCTTCAACCGTGATGGAAAAATCAACGATTGAAAATTCCGGGCTAACTTATGTGCAGCCCGGACACCTCAGCATTTTTCATCGAAATGCTCAGAAAGTTTAATGCTAGCTAGATACTGAGAGATGCTGAATAAAAAATCGAAATATATTTTACCGTAGTGGAAAATCCACGTTTGAATTTTCCGGTCCAGTTGTGCAGTCCGGAAACAATAGCACTTTTCATCGAAACTCTGACGGCAGTAAATGCTGCAGAATGATGCAGAAAATGTCGAAATATCTTCAACGGAGAAGAAAAAATTGTTGGTTAAATTTTCCGGGAAAACTTATTCTCAGCCGAAGTCAAGGACATTTTCTTCGAAATGCTAGCTAAATACTGCTGAATGCTAAAGAAAAAGTTGAAATCTCTTAGCCAGTAGTGAAAAAAGCGATGATTAACTGCAGGTATTCAAGTTGGCTCGAGACTGAAAGAAATCCTTTAGATGTGTTATGTACTGCCAGATCCAGATGAATAAAATAATAACTTATGAGAAATTCACATTTATCCATTTACAGTTACAAATTAATTTCACTCAAAATATTCTTATTTTCGATATATCTGAAAAACGAGTGAATAGGTTTTGTAGTTAATTTGTATCCAACTGAGAGACGAATAACCTAGGTATCATTATTTTCTATACGCCTCATAGATCGGGAGTAATTTCCGAGCAATTCTTATCATCGAAATATATCAAATACTCAAATGAAGAGTTCTTCTGCACAAATAGTACACATTTAAGTGCAATAAATCTTATCATTCATATTGATACTACTGTAGAACAGGAGTAATTCCAGTTGAAAGTGGAAAAAATTGAATTTTTCATGTACGAGAAATACTTATTTTGGAATTACCTAAAAATTAAGGATCCAAATGAAAAGTTCTTCTGTAAAAATCGTACACAATTGAGTGACGAATAATTCGAGGTAGGTATATTTTTCACGTCTGTAGAATTCTGCAAAAAAAACCGTTAGTTGAATTTTCCGCTCCAACTTATGTTCAGCACGGTGACAACGGCATTTATCATCCAAATGCTGACAAAAATAAATGCTAGCTGAATAATAATAGATGCTGAAAAAAATCACAATATGGTCTACTATAAGAAAAAATTTGGCCGTTCAATTTTTCCGGCCACTTATGTGAAAATATTGAACTAACCAAGACAGAAGAGCGAGAGTCATCGTTTGAATTTAACGTGCTGGACTTAATTGAAAAAATTATTTTGCCTAGACATTACATATTGAATGAAGTAGGTTTTTCTTGTACTAGTTTTTTCTGGTTTTCCCCAGAATAGGGTCGCATTAGCTCTTGATTTCAATGAAAAATTTTAAAGTTATTGGGAAATTTTTCTCTAGAAGAACAAAACTGAGCATCAAATGTGGGTTTCTGAAAAAAATCACGCTATTGAACTCATATTTGTCCCCAAACGTTAGAATACTAAACACGATCATGATATAAGAAACACGGTTTGCTACTATACAGGGTGTCCCGGGAAGAATGCGACAAAAGGATATCGTGAATCAAGTACATCAGGGAGGACTCTCATCAAGAGCCTTCGTTTGGAATATACATGGTGATATTCATTTGATGGCTGAAATTTCACAGTTGAATAACTTCTGAACTATCGGACCGAATTATGTATTTCAAATTTGCAAGTTTTGTCACTCTTTACGATTGCAATCTTTCAATATTACGCAAATTGCGCAATTGAAGAAATCAGATCGATCGGACTTGAAAAATTTCGGACTTTTTCTATTTTCATGAATATTGGAAAACCCTGTACGTGAACATTATGTTCTTATTACATTTTCGTTACCACAAAGAATCCATTATTGATAAAAATTCAAAATCTCTGCTTGGCACGGTCATACATGGTGATCAAGAAGTGAGCAAAAACATTATTACCTCATGGGTGAAATTTCAAAGTTCAATAACTCTTGAATTATTGGACCGAATTATTTCAAATTTGGGAGTTTTGTCACCCTTTATGATAACCATTCTTCAATATTTCAGAAATTGAATAAATCAGATCCGGACTAGCTAATATCAGTTAACAATATTGATGACTTTGAAACAAGTCTTAATCGTTTACTTGCAGGAAAAAAATTGTTCTGTTCAGAATGTGGTACAAATTCTAAAGAAATAAAAAACAAAATCAATGATTTTTTGATATTTCTGGAATGGACGGATGAAAAAGGAAATGATGTGAGATGTAAGCTATCCGATATACCTGATGACATTCATATACTGGAAAAAAACTTTTTTTTTGAGAGGTGTGATAGACATAGTCGGAGGAAACAATGATTCCGTGGGTAATTTTGTGGCTTTCGCAAAGAGATTGCGTGGTGGTAAATGGGAGAAATACGATGATCTCAAGAAAAAAGCTGAACGTCGCATTAATGAGGATAGTTATGTTTCAACAACTCTCTTAATTTATTCTATATGAAAATAATTTGCTTCTTCTGTTATTATTTTAATCACTTTATAGTTATTGTAATTATTAATTTCATTTCTGTTCAATAGATTTTTCACAAAAAAGATTTTTTTCTTGATCATTCTGAATTTTTTTTTAAATGTGAATTTTTTTTAAGTAATCCTCATAACTTTGAATGAATTATCATTCCTTCAAAAATGTCGTCCGTAGTAGGTCAGTCAATAATGGTCGTGCAAAAACGTTTGAATGGGCAAATTATAGTATTTTTAGGGGCATTCAGAATTGAGTTCGAGGAAACTCATAAAAGCACAGCAAACATAAAAATTTCATGTGACTTATTATTTTTAAAATGGTACACACCCAGTATTTTATTCTCCTAATCGGTAGAGCTCCTTCTTCTGCTTTCAATTATATCTATATATCGGGTGTCCCAAAGTGAGTGGCCTATTTAGATTTTTATGGAAACTGTTGATGAAATTTTTTGGTCCATCCTGTATAACTGACAACTATAATTCAAAAGCAGTGACATAGATTAGATCAATATCAAATGATTCGCTGAATTTTGACTTAAATCTCAAATATTGAGCGAACTAGAGTCATTTTCGTAACACGCCAATTTGATCTAATAGGCCATTCACCTTGGGACACCTGATATATACTTTATCGGGGTAATTATTAAAAGTTTTTTTTTCCATGGTTTTCTAACAGTCTCGATGTACCACCATTGGACACTTTTATAGGGATATTTGGAATTTAAAGTGTTGTGGCCAGTCCACGAAATATTGAAGACATTAAATCGATCCAGAAATTTTAAGAAAAACCCCAGAAAAAAGATATCAACTGTGTCCAGAAGTAGAGAGGGATCATTTAACACTAAATTTAACTTTCATCAATGAATAAATAAAATGAGCGTCAGTATTTTTTTTATTATTCACGGTTCTTCTGATACGAAAAATTCGTACCGTTGTCATGTGGCGTTCCATATTTGAAATCTCAAGTGTATATGGCCAGTTCACGGAATATTGAAGACATTAAATCAATCAGAATTCCAGAAATTCTGAGGAATACCCTGAAACACCGACAGTGTGCAGAAGTAGAGGGGATCATTTTGAACATTTTGCTTCTCATAATAAATAAAATGAGTGTCAGTTTTTTAAATATCCGTGGTTCCTTTGATACGAAAAATTCGTATTGTTATAATGTGGCGTCCATAACTGCCTTACAGACAATAATATCTAGATATATTTTGAGAAAACTTCTAGAGAGATAACCCCAATGAAGTTCATATTTTTCAAACAGAAGAAAAAGCTCTACCGAATAGTTAAATGAAATACAGGGTATGTTATTTGAAAAATAACATAAGTTTCAAAAATTTTTTGGGTGTGTGTCTCTTTTATGGGTTTCCTAGTACAGAATTGTGAGTGCCCACAAGAAATACTACTCAAAGAGTTTTACTCAGTCTCAAGCCAACTCATAAAAGCAGCATATAATATGTTGTTCATCAACTTTCTCATCTCAGTCGAAGATATATCAACTTTTTCTTCAGCATTCAGCAGCTTCACCTATCATTTCGATGAAAAAAGCCCTTGTCTCCGGGTGAACATTAGTTGGCCCGGAAAATCCAACCAACGACATTTCCGCTACTGTGGAAGATATTTCGACTTTTTCTGCATCATTCTGCAGCATTTACTTCCACCAGAATTTCGATGAAAGGTGCAATTGTTTTTGGGCTGCACAATAGTTGTCCAGGAAAATTCAAACGTCGTTTTCCACTACGGTTGAAGATATTTCGTTTTTTTGTTCAGCATCTTTCAGCATCTAGCTAGCATTAAACTTTGTGAGCATTTCGATGAAAAATGCTGAGGTGTCCGGGCTGCACATAAGTTAGCCCAGAATTTTCCATCGTCGATTTTTCCATCACGGTTGAAGATATTTTGATTTTTCTTCAGCATTTCTCAGCATTTAGCTAGCATTAAACTCTGTAAGAATTTCGATGAAAAATGCTGATGTGTCCGGGCTGCACATTAGATAGCCCGGAAAATTCAATCGTCGATTTTTCCACAACGGTTAAAGATATTTCGATTTTTTCTTCAACATCTCTCAGCACCTACCTAGCATTAAACTTTGTGAGCATTTCGATCAAAAATGCGGAGGTGTCCGGGCTGCACATAAGTTGGCCCGGAAAATTCAATCGTCGATTTTTCCACTACGGTTGAAGATATTTCGATTTTTTCTTCAGCATCTCTTAGCACCTACCTAGCATTAAACTTTGTGAGCATTTCGATGAAAAATGCTGAGGTGTCCGGGCTGCACATAAGTTGTCCCGGAAAATTCGATCGTCGATTTTTCCACTACGGTTGAAGATATTTCGATTTTTTCTTCAGCATCTCTCAGCACCTACCTAGCATTAAACTTTGTGAGCATTTCGATGAAAAAAATGCTGAGTTGTCCGGGATGCACATAAGTTGGCCCGGAAAATTCAATCGTCGATTTTCCACAACGGTTGAAGATATTTCGATTTTTTCTTCAGCATCTCCCAGCATCTAGCTAGCATTTACCGTGGAAATTTTTTCTTCAAGAAGTGCCGGAACTTCCGGGCCAACTTGACGGACCTACGTCGTTTCGAGTCCCAACTAAGTTTCACTGATTTTTTTCTTATAAATTCATCTAGAATGTTCAACAGCCAAAATTTAATCATTTTGTTCTAGAACCCAAAACAATTTTATTTTCAATATTTCAGAGGTCCGAACGAAACATTTGATGACTGACTGTAGTAACGAAACCGTTCGATATTTTACGATTCTGTTTTCATATTCGTGATTGATAATTCAAGAAGTACAATTGTACAAAATTTCATCCATTTCGAGTGAAATTTTTTCATCGCTGTAGACATGTAAAAAAAAATTGTGTTCGATTTTGAAAAAATTTTTCACAGAAAGTCTTAGAAAATTGTGTTCATTCAGAAAACAAAAGTCAATTTGACAACCGCAAAAAAAAATTGGAACATTGCAGGTTTTCGCCATTTTGTAATTTTTTTCGGAGTTCGTCCACTTTTCTGGATAGAGGACCCAAAAATACTGGGATTTGACCAAAAACCGTTACACCAAGTGTTATACATAACTGACCACACTCATAAGAATCTTGCTCAAAAATGACGTTTGACACCCTGTATCTCGCTTATGCTTCGAAAACGGGATATATATTGTATAAGGCAAAAATGATTCTCCCGATGTCCTCTACACGAAAATATATGTTTGTCCAGTTTATGATGAAACACCCTGTATATTTAAACTCATAATAGTATTAAACATTACTTGCAAGGTAAGAGGGTTTTTACTGGCAAATGGAGGATATAATTGACGAGCCGGAGGCGAGTCAGTTACCTTATTGAGCCAGTAAAACCCGTTGCCTTGCGTTGTTTTATATTTTATTTGTTTCTCATTTGTAAAAAGGTTAGATAAATTAAATGTCGTAAGCTATGGTCAATTTCGTCGATTTTGCGTAAAAGCGTCTCCGCATCCGGCTATAGGCTCCCAAGGGAGGGTCGTTCGCGGTCCGATGAAAAAAGGATGGATGAAATTAGAAGCAAGTAAGTGTGCAACTGTCAGTGAGTTCACAGGTCAAAAAACTCTAGGATATTCGCAATTTTAAGAAGGAAAACAAATAGATACGAATAAAACAAGATACGAATATCGTTTTTGAATAGTTTGAGAACGTTTATTGAGAAATACATTTGTTCTAGGAACTCTGAAATTAGAAGGATGAATGAAATTAGAAGCAAGTACTTGACAACTGTCTATTAACTTGTAAAAATATTACAAGTTAACTGTCAGTTTTACAAGTTAGTGACTTGATAAAATAAACTTTCTTGATTAATATTATGTTTTTGGAAACTGACGTTTACAAATGAGAAACAAATAAAATAATATTCATGATAAATGTAGAAGATGGAAACAATACTTAATATGATATCAACTAGTATAAGATCCCGATGTAAAACGACCTTCACCAAGATGCTTATTTAATGAAACTTATTTCAAATTTAATTTAATATATCAATAAATATAATGCATATGGGTTGCCTAGCAAATTTCAGTCCAGAGTATGTTTAATTAATTATTAAAAAAAATTATTTCTTTAAACATTTCACCGGTATGATTATTAGATAAAATCTATACCAATCGAAAGTATGAAGCCCATAGAGTATGCAAACGTTAGGTTGCCTGTTCTTTTCCGGTCACAACTATCGGGTTGCCAGGTATAAACAGGTAAATCTGTACAAGCATTTTGCAACGGTCTGTTTATTGAATGAAATTTTAATGAAATTAAAGATTATTTTATTCTGAACGCGGTGGTATAGGGTTGCCTGCGAAAAATCAGTCCAGAATTGCGGTTGTCGAATTTTAAAAAGTAAAATATTGCTCCGAGTGAATGTGTGCGCACCGGTAAGCTTAATGCAGACGATCACAGAATCGGGCTGCGCGGTGATGCTGTGCGAGATAGGGTTATGCGGTTCGCACGAAGCACGATGCACTGCGCGACGACTTAACTGTAAGGAAAGAACGATCGAACAACAAAGTCATTTTTTTTCACACTCGTCTGAAATAATCGAGATTATAATATGCAAAGTTTGTTATTTCGTCCGAAGGCGGGAAGTTCGAAAAAAAATTACACTCGATCGATTCGAAGATATTTTACCAATCGCTCGAACGTAAAAAATCAAACTGGCATATAAATAACGATCGAAAGACGTAATCATATACACTCGTTCGAAAAAATCGGGTTTTCAAGCGAAATTTTTTTCCGTCCGAATAAATTCGAAAAAAAAGAAAGTTCCATCAGTTCGACGATCTTTAATCGATCACCGAAACGCCTCTATAATTTTCCAAAATCATCAGTCATCCGTAGGAAAAAAAACGGTGATTTTCGAAACGGTCCAAGTCGAGCTCACGTTCGCGCACTCTCCTTTCTTTAAATGGGCGGACTTTAAACAGCTGCTATGCTGTGTCCTCTTCTATCGCATGGGATGGTCGGTTGGGACCTCTCAGTCGCACACATTCACTCGGAGCAATATTTTACTTTTCAAAATTAGACAACCGCAATTCTGGACTGATTTTTCGCAGGCAACCCTATACCACCGTGTTCAGAATAAAATAATCTTTAATTTCATTAAAATTTCATTCAATAAACAGACCGTTGCAAAATGCTAGTACAGATTTACCTGTTTATACCTGGCAACCCGATAGTTGTGACCGGAAAAGAACAGGCAACCTAACGTTTGCATATTCTATGGGCTTCATACTTTCGATTGGTATAGAATTTATCTAATAATCATACCGGTGAAATGTTTAAAAAAATAATTTTTTTAATTATTAATTAAACATACTCTGGACTGAAATTTGCTAGGCAACCCATATGGATTATATTTATTGACATATTAATTTAAATGTAAAATACGTTTCATCAAATAAGCATCTCGGTGAAGGTCGTTTTATATCGGGAGCTTAGACTAAACGGGCATATTTCATTTACCCCCATAAATTTGACAGAGTTCAAATATTATTATTGGGAACAATTAATGAAGAGACTGTTTTATTAAGCAACTCTGTTATATCTTGAGTTTTCATCCCAGAAACTGAAGTATTTTAATAAACAAATAAAATAGGATTTGCTTTTGAATCACATCATAACAGCCCCATGCAGGTTTTTTTGTTGCTTGAAGATGACTTCTTGATGTGTATTTTTAATGTCAGAATGAAATAAATCTATCACCCGTGAAGCAACTTGAGTCTTCAACAGATTATTCATGTGAACAAATCTGTATCTACTTCCATAGGAACTGTTCCTCATTTTTAATTTTAAAATTACGCCCAAATTTATTCTAATCAAATCTAGAACACACTCTAAAGAAATGATCTTAATTTTTAGAAGACCCATGTGACATGTAAGAACCTTCCCGACAAAAATCTGTTTGCATTAGTAGGATGGATTAGTTTATTGACGATTTGGTCTTTCTATCTTAAAAGGCTCTTTAAGTGTAGTGCAAATCTAAAATTATTAAGTTTGCTATTTTTCTTTATTAAAATTTTAATTACAAGCAATCAGAATAACCTACATTCTATAAGCTCATTTCCTGGCTTCAGAACTGAACGCTCCTAAGTACGGTGTCTTTATAAATGACTGGAACATCGTAGGTTGCTTTGGAAATTTTTATCTTACCGCTTCTTATGCAAAGTCTACAAATTTATAATTGCAGTCACATCATACAATTTCTTTCGGAATGACCAGCCTAAACTCACATTATAGTTTGTTCAAATTGAAGTTTACATCGGAATATAAATATTTATAATAGTCCAACGCCAATTGCGCTGTTATAATCATTTATAGAGACCCTGTAGAGGTCCTGTCCAGTGACAAGTCCTCTTTAAATTTCCTTTAAATCTGCTGGCCATTTTTGTTTAAGTCGCCGATCGTTGTGCAAATGGGTCAGTGGTTGCAGCGAACTATTTGTGTGGCTCTTAACCATTGTGTGATGTTTGTTGCTGTTTTCTCAGATCACGTCCCTTACGTACAGAATGGGAGAAGGGAAAGGTAATCCTGTGTTTTATCCTCAGACCCTCAGAGTAAAAAGTAAACCTAGAGATGCCTTCACGCATTTGTTGACGCAGTCAAGTAGAATCTGTTTATGCATGCAAACAACATTTGGTCGCAGTACTATTCAAGAGTAGAGGCATCTTTCTGTTTACTTCTTACTCTTGATGTTTTATCTAATCTATACTGTAAGAATGTACAAACCTATGAACTCGTTAATAGCTCCATCAAAATAATCCATAGCTCCTTTAAAATTATATACACTAACTAATGGAATCTGTAAGATGTGGGGATTGCTATTAACCATTTTAAGTACTTCATGAGTAATATGTGGTACTTGTCCTCCCTGAAAGCATTGTTTTTTTACTCATAAATTCCTCGCATGATGAATGTTTCACTCACTTGAGTATGTAGCATAACCATAGGGGTTGGCACTTTAACATTTGGTTTATCTTTCAATTCTGCTACACAACCAATTCTCGGTACACATTTCGTGAGACTTTGTACGAAAAATTTCATTTCAAAAAATTCGTACACAATATAATGAAAATGTGATGAATAAATGGTTGGACTTAAGAAAAGACAAAATATTGAAAAGACCACTTGACCGCTATTGAACAAATTTGTTGCTAGTAAACAAAAACATAAACCCAATAAAAATTCAAATTTCAAACTCAGTAGTTAGGTTGGTTCTTTGTTCATAGAAACTAGAAAGTAATAGCACAGAATACCAGAATAATCTTCTGTCCTATCTCTGGTCTTAGGTAAACTAATTTTTCAATTTCCTTCAAAAACTTGAAAAGATGCTACAAAATCTTAAGACAAAGTTAAGGCTTAGGATGTTGTATGTTCTGTGCCTAGGATTTGGCTCAGTTTAGGCATTTCATTATTTATTCATTAGAGGCGAATTTTGGCGAGCTGTGGTTACATGTTACTAGAGCGGTATGCCAGACAGGCTGACTGGGTCCAACCATAGACTCGAAAATTACAGATGGTAATGTCAATTTCTCAGTTATTGTGCTCTATTGTTAGTTGCGTGCTTTTTTTGAAGAATAGTTAATAGAAAACATTGATTTTTTATTCAAAACAATAAAGTTGGAGACTAGACAGGTAAGCATAAGCATTTATTCGATTACAGATTTCATTTCATTCGAATTGTTCTGTAATTTTCGAGTCTGTGGTTGGACCCAGCATGGCTGTCTGGTATACTCCCCTTTTCAGAGCCTTAATCTAACTATCACGTGATGATTTGACAGAAAATACGTGTATTAACTGTCAACTATGTAACTATGGTAAGCTGTAGTTACATCGCCAAAATTCGACTTAGGTAACCCATCCGTTCGCAGATTGACGACGCGACGCCATGAAATTTCAAATATTGCACTTCTTATTTTATCTTAATTTTGTCTCAATTCATTTCCAGGCCCAGTTTTCTGTTAATGTAGGGAAGACTGGGGGAATCCCGGCCGTCGGGGTAATACCGGCCATCGAGATATTCTCCCACCCATAGATTTGTATTCAACCATTGAATAAATATTCTTTATTCAATGTATTCAACGGCCAAGCACATCGAGAAATCTAACCTCAGTATCATTTGGGCAGCTCGGAGGTGATGATTGTTCCTAGTGTTGACCATTTGATGAAATAGACGTGTTGCTTATAAGAAAACTGTGAGTTCGAGACGCCATAACTTCAAAACGGTAAGTGGCAAATATAGTTAGCGCATATCAAAATGAGCTGAATACTCTTGGTGATCATCCACTTCACTCAAAAAAGGTATTCCTCCACAGATTTTTTCATATCGTGATTATTGTTGCATGACTATTTTGCGGGTATTTTTTGGAATAACGCCGGCACAAGTCCAGCAATCTGCTCACACATACGTCCAACTTAATAATTTGAAGAGTCCTTTTCAAGGAGCAAAAAGGGGTAGCCGGTCGAGACTGGCTGGAAGGATTTTTACGGCGGAACCCACAAATTAGGCTCAGGAAACCGGAAGCTACTAGCGTTTTAATCGAGTGACAGCTTTCAATGAAGAAGGAATCGGAATTTTTTTGCTAACCTCATCAAATTAATGGACCAATATAAGTTTTCCCCAGCACGCATATTCAACGCAGATGAAACAGGTATTACCACCGTACAACGTCCAAGCAAAATATATGCAAAAAAGGCCAAAAAAGAGTTGGCTACTTAACAAGTTGGGATAAGGGCAAAACTACAACAGTTATGTGCTTTTTCAGCGCATCCGGAATGTATGTTCCCCCTATGTTCATTTATGCAAGGAAAAGGATGGCTGATCATCTAAAGAATAATGGACCTCCGGGTGCTATCTATCGCTGTTCTGACAATGGATGGATAACAGAAGATTTATTCGTTGTATGGTTGAAGCACTTTCAAAATTATGTTGAGAGTTCGAAAGAAGATCACTCTAGTCATTGCTCACTGAAGGCTTATAATTTCTGCAGAGAAAAGGTATTGTTGTTAACGATTCCAACCCATACATCTCATCGTATTCAACCACTGGATGTTACGTTTTATGGTCCTTTAAAGACAGGATATAACTCAGAATGTGATAAGTTCATGAGGAATCACCCTGGAGAAAAAATACGCCCAGCATCGTTGCGGATTTCTTCAACAGAGCTTTCGGGAGAGTTGCAACTATCGAAAAAGCAACCAAAGGTTTTGAGATAACAGGAATATTCCTTGTCAACCAGAATGTTTTCACTTCAGAAGATTTCGTACAGGCTGAAAACTTGAAAACTTCAAGCTCGAAGGAGGCTCAACCCGTAGAAATAGAAGATAATGGACTTGCAAAGGGTAACACATCAACACATCATTCACTGAAATCATACTGGTTCCAGGATGTTTTGGAACTGGAATCGCTCTGAAAAAAAAATAAAAATGGAAAAAAATAACACTCTCAAATTTTCACTTCTACTCCCATGAACACGCTTCTAGAAGAAAAACGAAATGCAAAAGAAGAAAAGCTGCGGAAAAATAATCGTGCTCGGGAAGAACCAAAAATAAGAACAGTGAAAAAACAGGTTTTTGGCAATTTTGCTGATAATAACGTTTCAGAGGACAAAAATAACAACACTGTCACTAAACAAAAACCAGGGCTCAGGTACAAATCCGTAGCCTACAATTTTGATAGCGACGATGAGGACAAAGAAAACTCAGATGCTGAAATTAATGAAGACATCTGTATAATGTGCGGCGAATTCGGAAAAGATAGAGAACTTTGAATAAGGTGTGTCCATTGTTCTGAATGGGCTCATATAAGGCTTGCACCGATAGAGAGGCAGAGAAAATCTTCATTTGCGATTTCTGTTTAATGGCGGCCCCGCCCGATATTACCCCTACGGTGCGAGTAATGCCGGCCACTTACTAATTTTTTGAAAATTCATTATGTTGCTACTACTTATCTGTACCCTTCTGTTTTTTTTATAAATTTTGTTTCTGAATGTCTTATCTTTGATTTACACCAACCCGTTTCCTTCTGAATCATCAAACCTTCATGAAATTCCAAATTATCCTTAGGAAGCCGGTAATCCCCCACTCTCCCCTATGTATTGGAATAATTGGTGATTATTTGGTTGAGCCTTCCTTCATACCCAGTAGGTTAAATGGTGAGTGAAATGAAATCGTCGCTTTTCGGACGAAAGTTCATCATGGAAGATGTCCTCATTTTGAAAAAAAGCGATGTGGTTTACGCACGACGGTTCTTTTTCAATGAAGGGATTGAGCTGTATCTAGAGTGTAGACGATTTTGGAAGTAATGAAAGAATTTCTTAGATGAAATTGCATTTTATTTTTTATCTTAGAAAGTATTCGTGGCAGGTAAAGAAAATTAGATACCAATTCACTGTGAATTATGTGGTTAGGGAAATAATTTTAAATTTGAGAAAAGCATCGGCGAAAATCTTGCATGGGCCGAAAAAAACAATTTTTTCTTCAGTAGAAAATTTCAGGTCGTGATTTTATTGAGTGGAATAGACAAAACTATTTCTTTCTGAGTTGAGTTCTTAATAATTACAAACTCTACAGATTCTTTTTGTGAATTTAATTTATAGATATCAGCAGCATATTCCACTGGCACTCCGTTAATATGTGTTATGACATCTCCAGCTGAAAAACCACATTCTTGTGCTATACTACCATCCAGAACCTTCCATACCAAAAGTCCTCCATCAATATCTTTCGGGAATGTCAATAGCTGTTTCTGCATTAGATCTATCAGCATTTCTGATGTGATCTGGATAGTTGTAAGACCAAAAAGAGTAATTTCACTATCATCTCTGTTCTTTTCTGGACTTTTGTTAGAGTTGAATGCCTTACAATTCTTCAGAAAGTTTAAGCAAAATTCGATAGGTATGGCAAATGATATTCCAGAAGTGAGCCTCAAACTACTTATTCCAATGACTTTTCCATCGATATTGACCAATGGCCCTCCAGAATTACCAAAAGTTATAAGGGCGTCTGTTTGAATGTATTTCATGGAATAGTTCTTGAGGCCGAGTTCTTTAGCGGATCTATCTACTGAGCTGACGACACCAACAGAAAATGAATTGCTTAGACATAAAGGACTTCCAAGGGCCACTACCCATTCTCCCACATCTACTACACCAGGCTCTTCCAAAGGTAAAGCTGTAAGTGGTTTATCTGTATCCAGTTTGAGCAGAGCAACATCTACATTAACATCTATGTCAACCACCTCTGCTCTATACACTTTTCCATCGGTCATTTTACATGATATATATGAATCCTTATTTAGAACGACATGTGCGTTTGTCAACGCCCACCATCCTCTCTTATAACAAAGCCTGATCCATAAACAAAAGGAGATGACCCAATTTCCTGTTTGGTGTTGCCTTTTGTAGATGTTATGTAAATGTGAAATACTCCAGGAGCACTTTTCCTCACAACTTTGTCTATGAAGTTGAACTGACCCTTAGCACTTTTTTCGTTATTGAATAATTTTGAATCAATATTCATGTGAATGTCTTCTTGACCGTACAATTCCACTTTTTCATTCCCGTATTCAAATAAAGTTTTTCTCCCCAGCCATTTTGGAACCACATAATGATAATAGTAATATGTTGCGAAGGCAAGTCCTGTTGTAATGACCAACAATGATTTTTTTGGGTAGTCAGAAGAGTTTTTGAAACTAAGATATCTGCATATGGGGGGAAAGGTTTTTATGATTTTGTTAGATTGAGCAAGTCTACGAAAAATGTACATTTCACAGTAATTTTTGAGGATGTTATGAAAATGGGAATGTTTAATTTTGTAATGACATGATTATGAAATGTCAATTGTGATTTCAATCTCCTAATAACCAAAGAATCTTTTGCTAATAACCAAAGATGAACAATCTTTGCTGATAACGTTTCATGATGACAAATGAAACACTGAGCTGGATTATAGTAATTGCATTGTATAATATTTATACAATGGTAATTGATACTTTCAGCGTATTATTCAGGTCTGACATTGTATAAAAATCCTTCATTATTCAATGGTTCTAGTGTTCTGAGGGAGTAGGTACCTATCCCAACGGAAACTCCCGAACGCCGGAACCAGTGGAGTACGCATCGCTCCAGTTTAATCATATATTAATTCAACGAGATATTGGAGAAATAGATGAATGATTAGTGAAATAAAGCCTTTCTTCAAAGATATATTTGTATTATGACAAATAAAGCAAGAACTATTCGAATCAGACTCTATTTATTGCATTCTTGTGAATTCAAAGATGACGTTCCGAAAATAACGAAAGTGTTGCACCAAATTCGGCCGAAACAAAAAATTGACTTGTGATGGGGTTCAGGGGTCAAAATTTCAACCCTTAACATTTTTCGAATGGAAACGTGAGTCCATTTAAGAAAGGTTGAGCCGTCGGTTGGCCATGGAACTCCCAATAAACACACACACGTATACAAAACGTTGTATGTACGTTGAATTTGCTACGTTACATCCGAAACACAAATTCAACCAAACGTTGACTCTACATATAATATACGTTTTTTCTGTGACGGGAAAAAAATGTGACATTTTATATCTCGTTAAAAAAATCAGTTGTTACTATGACACCGTGCGCGAAGTAGTGTGCGAAATACTTACTTCGCACACTGCATGTAAACTATATGGGATTTTTATATTTTAACTTGGTGAATTTCTTGAAATCCACGTTTTCTTTAACATTGAGTGTTGCTTTCAACATAGAATATATTGCCCATAGTTATAATACCTAATTACTTGATTTGGAAAAACAGTTCAAACCAGTTCAATATTTTTTTCATATTAAGCTAAGCGTTTGTAGAAAAAATTTTGTTTGCATCTCATGCGCGAAATACTTTGGTGATCGAGAACTGATTTTTTTAACGAGGCGCAGCCGAGTTAAAAAAATCAGTTCTCGATCACCAAAGTAGCATTTCGCGCACTAGATACAAAAATAACTATTTTCCCTTGTTTCTCTGTTTTTGTGTTATAAAACTGGATACGTAAATGAGATGTTTGGAAATAATCATAAGCGGTTTTCCATTCAACTAAATACGATATTCTATTGATTTATTTTTCTGATGTATTATTAATTGAACCATCAGTAATTGTTTTTCAGAAGATTCGGTGGAAAAAGTCACAGCTGGTATCAAACATTTATTTTTCCTGTAATATCGTTTATATCTCCAAAACGACTTGATTGCATTTATCTATTAACACTATTAAAATTACTTATTTTTAGGTCTAGAATCAGTTCGGAGAATATTGAAATGTTATTTTTTAACCATTTTTTTATAAGCCCAAAAAAATTATACGTATAAAAAGCATTTCCAAATAATGATAAAAAAATCTTCAATGTCATTTCGATTTTCAAATTCATATTTCGCCCCTCTGAAGAAAGAATGAAAAAGTTCCGTTAGGTTATAAAATATAACACAGAATAGCTAAAATTCTTCCTAAATCTCGATTTCTGTGTTCGCCGGGCTACGCGATCTTTTACAGTCTTGCTTACAGAATACCAATTTCAACACCGATCTAACTTGCCTACTTACATCGCGATGTATCCTTACATCGATGTAAAGTTACAAGTTACATCGGTGTATGCTGTATTTATAGAATAGGACCATAAATAATAACGTTACATCACGTATTTTACTCATGACGAGGAGGCTTGCAACGTTAAATCAACCTTGAATCAACGTGCGATAAAAATTTTTTTTTTTTTTTTGGACTGGAGGAGAAATGCATTTACGCACACCCGAATATAAAGAACATTACAGGTAGTGTGAGGCTCAGGCAAAAAGCCTACTACTCACTAAAAAACTCCAGTGATTATGCCTGAGTGATGGAACGGCAGGCAGCACCGTGGGATTCACCGAGTCGGCGGTGCCAAGGCTAACCAACCCGACCCGGGGAAGAGCACCTCGCACCATTGTGCGGCGGTTGAAGGTCTTATAGCAAATCATGCCTCCAATAAGAGCTCTAGACGACATCACCTTCAGATCGTTCACACGTATAAGTCCCAAGTCCCTCAGATCACGGGCAGACTTTTCGGACCACAAACCTCGCCAAGTCAGCGTGCAAGATGTAAACTGCACTGAGGAGGCACCAGTGAGCTGTTTAATGTGCACCTCATGGGGCCTATATTTTGACACTTTGTTCTCGTGCGCGGCGTCGGGGTCAAATTGATCGTTGATGATCTGCGCATCAACAACGATGGCCTTCTGGTGTTGAACAGCCACAATGTCCGGTTTCCTAATCCCAACCGCAGTACGAAGAACGGGTTCCTCCCAAACCGTGAAACCTTTGGTACGCATTTTATTGGCCAGATATTTCGACGCCGCGTTATGACGTTCAATGCGGGCATCGTGCGTACGGTGGCATTGCTGAAGGATGTGATTCAGCGTTTCGGGTACTCTGCAACCCGCTCGGCACAACCGATCATAGTCTCGCCCCCTGGCCACCCTAGATCGAGTAGGGAGCGCGTTAATACGCAGCTTAACGCTGTTCACAAAATCGCTGCCACCTAGAAACTTGGTCCCGTCCGATATCCAGCGATGCTGCTGTGGAATCTTAGAAGAACCCCTAAGTGCCATACCATCTACAGAGCCAAAAAGAAGATCTGCCCAGCGTCGTTGGATCTTAGCCGGTGTGTCCAAAATTGTCCCCCTGTCGTTAAGCCTGCGAGCGCAGTCGGCGATTTCTTTCTGAAGGAAGGGCCCCGCTACCCGAACGTCTAGGGGCAATCTCTGAAGGCGTCTCATCCGCAGCTGTGGTATTACCCAACGGAGCGAGGGCAACCCCAAACCTCCGTCGCGCACTCCCGTATGGAAGTACGCATTTGGGCAGTCGGCGGGGAGAGAGAGCCATTTTCTGCAGGAGGATCTTATCTCCTTGTCCAGCCGGTTCAGATAGCTAAGGGTAAACCAACCCAGTGCCAGTTGATGGAGGAGACTAGGGATGACAACAACACGTAGGGCAAAAAGTCGTTGCTGGGGTTTCAGGGGTGCCCTGGTCAAGATATTGAGAGACCCTGCGAGTGACGACATCATCTCGGGCTTACATCTTCCCTCAGGGTTAAATGTCACACCCAGATACCTCCAGGAAGACGACCTGCTGAGAGAAGGTAAGGCGACCCCTGCGCAGAAAAATTTCTGCTTCTCGTCGATGACGATTTTCTTTAGATGTGGCACCGTCTTCCAGGATATTGTCTGGCTCTTAGCAACGTTTATGACCAGTCCACATGAGGCCAGATACCGAACAACCCCATCTATAAGGCTCTGAAGTCCAATAGCCGAGGAAGCCATTAGGACAATATCATCGGCGTAAAGAGAAGCCGCTATCTTAACACCGCCCAACTCCGCACCAATCTCATCAGGCAGGGAGCGTAACAAAAAGTCCATTATGAGGTTGAAAATAATGGGGGATAGCGGATCTCCCTGCTTTACCCCACAGGAAGGTGTGATGGGGTCAGATTGCCACTCACTCGACGTCAACTTAGTGAAGCCATGCTTGTACGTAGCCATAATGTAGTTAGCAAGGAACGATGGAACTCCCTTAGCCGAAAGAACTTTCTCGATACATGCATGGCTCACGCTATCGAAAGCCTTCGATACATCAATGATCGCCACAAAAACCGAGCGCAATTTCTTTCGATGGTGGCGCAGGACGAGGTCAAGAAGGTAGGTATTACTGGCACAACCATCCATGCGTCTAAAGGCTCTTTGCCGGTTGTCCAGCTCGATTTCGCGATCAAAATGTTGTGCCAGAATTTTATGGAGGGATCGAATAATGACGGAGGAGAATGGTGATCGGCCGAAAGTCCCCTGGTTCTCGAGGATCTTCCTTCTTGGGAATGAAAACAGTTCTAGACTCGAGCAGTCTGTCAGGGGGCCGATCACAAAGCAGGATGACATTCAAGAGTCGGACCAGTATGTTCGGGTCCATCTTCTTAATGTCAGCGGCAGCCACACCGTCGGGCCCAGGAGCAGAGGAGCGCTCGATGTAATTAGCCTGCAGCTCCTCCACAGATATAGGGTTAGCCAACGCACCTACAAGGTTGGAAGAAGGTGGAAGGTCAGGAGAGTTGTTGTCCTGATGCGAGAAAACACGATTCCAGAAGGGTACCATGGTATCCTTCGGAAGTGGCGCAGCATTAATGATGTTGCCGAGTACCGAATGAACCGCTCTCGCCGAATTCATAGCCCACATTCTCTGGACGCGTCGGTACTCGCGCCTGCGCTCTTTGCGTTTGGGCAACACCCTACCCTGCGCCGGGCGCCGAACCGAAGGAACCTTAGGGGGGGGGATGGGGAAACGTCTATCAAGGTAATCCACCAGCATGACTCGCAGATCAAACGCGCTAGACGTACGGAGACGAGAGCAGATGTCCAAAAGGTGCTGGTCTTTCGGGTCAATGGTGTTAGGCTGATCGAGACCCTCGATGAATCTGATAATATTCAGACGGAATTCATCATCGCCTTCATCAGCACCTGCAGCCGAAGATTGGGGGAGGGAATCAGGTGTCGAGAGTTGCTGAAGGAATTGCTGAACCAGGTTCTTATAGGCCGCCGACTTTCTATGGCTCTTAACAGAATCGAGGGATCTGTTGTTGAAGATCCGATGCAAGGCCTGGTTCAGAAAGCGCTCTCCTGAAATTATTAGCTCGGCCTCGTGCCGTGCCATAACCGCCGATTCCTCCGCAGTCCATCGACGCCTCACATCGACGTTAGCTGCCAACTCTCGAGCATCGCTCCAATCCGGGTGTGCTCTACGATGGTGGACGCCTCGACCGGTCTTAGTTGTAAATGACCGGTCGCAACCTGGGAATAGGCACTCAAATCGACTCGGACCGGGGTTACCCAGTCCAGGAACCGCCGCATCGGTTCCATCCGTTGGTTGAGGCAGACCAGTGGGTCCACCTCGAGGGTTCCGAGGCCTTCTATTATTATTCATACCAACAGATTAACAACGACTGGGGGGCTGGTAACCCCCCCATCTGACGCCAGAGCCCCGTTAGCCAGCCACACGAATGTGCTGTTACCGACTCTCACCACGAGGAGGTGGGGTTGGACTTAAGAGAGTCAAACAAGAAGGAAACGTATTTCTCTACGACATTTTACCGTTTTTTCAACGATGAAATATAGTGACGTTACCTAAGAAATCCAACGTGTTTTAATCGTTACTGTATTTATTGGGATTTGGCATATCTCACTGGGTATATTAAAATTTGAGGTTATGTTGTTTATTTTCTTGTCAGATTGATACGCAATGTTGTCAATATTGCATAGAGTTCTCTGATAACATTCGGCAACGTTGACTATAGTCGAATTTGGGCGAGCTGTGGTTACATGTAACTATCTAACTATCACGTGATGATTTGACAGAAAATACGTGTATTAACTATCAACTATGTAACTATGGTAAGCTGTAGTTACATCGACAAAATTCGACTTATAGGGGCGTTCGGCATCGACATCAGACGTGTCGGATCGATCTGAACCGTTCGTTTATTACATCCGGATACATAAAAATCTGCGCAATCGGACGTCGATCTTTTCACTCGGTCTTTTTCGACGAAGCAAAGCGATTTTATCCATAGAGTTTTATGTTTTTTATATATTTTTTTGTTTTATGTTGAGTTTCCTGATCTGACAACCGATAGATTGAAAAATTCTAACACTTTTATTCTTCTGATATCATTTATTCATTAAAAACTTAATTATTTCATTAAAATTTTTCGATATAGTTATCGTAGTTATGAATGGGCAGGGGGAGATATTGCTTTCTCGTTTCTTTTTCGTGTAATTAGTTAATTAATTAGAATCTTTCGGTACAACTATCGCCGTATTGAACGACCAGTAGGGGATATTGCATTCCTGGTTTCCTTTGCATTCAGTGCCTTTGCACCTTATTGTTTAATTGAGATTTTACTGAAGAGCTACGAAAAGGGTGAAAGTATCGTTAAAAGATGAGCATATTTCTTAAAATAGTGATCTTTGAAATCTCATAATCTATAAAAGTAGAACAGAGCATTATATTCTGTGGCAGATGCTCTGTACCGTTCGTTTATTCCCAGATGAATCTTTACGATCTGTGGTCACGTGACTAAAAAATCCGTCTGCTCGAGGAGGTCAATGCCGAACGGGCTTTATATTTTACGTTATGACAGCAAATACTGCCAACTTCAGATAAATAAACAAACACTTACTATGCGCTCAAACTTTCGCGAACGGACTATACACATGCATCACTAAACTTGGCAGGTCTTCAGGACATGATTTTGTAACATCGAAAAAATATTTGACTTGCGATGAAGTTCAGGAGTTGAACTTTGAAACTTTGTGTTACCCGCCCGTTTTTTCGAAGGGAAAACGTTATACCTACCTGCATCGGCAGAAATATTCTTCAGGACATTATTCTGAGATATCGATAAAAAATTTGACTTGCGATAGGGTTCAGTGGTTTAAATTGCAGCCCTTAGCATTCACGCACGTTTTTCGAAGGGAAAACGTGATACCTGCATCACTAAACTCGACAGAAATATCCTTCAGGCCATTCTTGTTGATATAAAAAAATATTTGACTTGCGATGGGGTTGAAATTTTAACTCTTGTGTTTCCCGCTCGTTTTTCGAAGGGAAAACTGCATCATAAAACACGGTAGAAATATTCTTCAGTATATTCAGGATATTCTATTTGATATCGAAAAAAAAATTGGATTCAGGGGCCGAACGCCCCGATGTGGCCGAACATGTATATCTATGATTATGATCAAGTATAGGCGATTCAAGTTGATCTCCAAGCCACCTTGCGGCAAAAATTGGAAACCGTGACATTAGGTCTCGAAGTTTGGCATCGTAGTGCATGTACTAGATATTAGTTGGTGTTACCAGTTTTTTCGTGAGTTTTGAGCGACTGAAAGTTTATTTTTCTCGTCTTCATTGTATTTGTGTTCGGAAATGTCTAATTCAAAAGTATATTGTTGTGTTATGGATGCAAAAGTCGTGCCAACAAGGACCTCGTGTCCTTTCATTCTTTCCCCAAACATGGTACTTGTTCAGTTGAAATAAACAATAAAAATGGTGTTATTGAAAAAGTCGATGTCAGAAAAGTTTGGGAAAAAAATTTGAAGTGTGGAAAGACAATTTCAAGTTCTATGAAAGTCTGTTCAAAACATTTTGAAGATTCGGATTTCTGTCTACATGGTGAGTTGTTAGAATGTTGTTAGAACTTTGAATAATACAGTGATTTTCTATTCAGTGGAGGACAACAGACCCAAAAAGTCGAATTTGAGACGTAATAGACTGAAGAGGAATGCTATTCCAACAAAAAACCTTCCTAAGGGCTCTCATGAAACCGGAGTGAATAAGGAAAGACGGAGGATAAAAAAATATGATGCTGTACAGCCAATTGTAATTAAATTTATATATATATTAAAAGCTTATACATTACAATATAATTGTAATTAAATTTATATATATATATTAAAAGCTTATACATTACAATATAAGCTTTTAATATATATATAAATTTAATTACAATTATATTGTAATGTATAAGCTTTTATATATATATAAATTTAATTACAATTGGCTGTACAGCATCATATTTTTTTATCCTCCGTCTTTCCTTATTCACTCCGGTTTCATGAGAGCCCTTAGGAAGGTTTTTTGTTGGAATAGCATTCCTCTTCAGTCTATTACGTCTCAAATTCGACTTTTTGGGTCTGTTGTCCTCCACTGAATAGAAAATCACTGTATTATTCAAAGTTCTAACAACATTCTAACACTCACCATGTAGACAGAAATCCGAATCTTCAAAATGTTTTGAACAGACTTTCATAGAACTTGAAATTGTCTTTCCACACTTCAAATTTTTTCCCAAACTTTTCTGACATCGACTTTTTCAATAACACCATTTTTATTGTTTATTTCAACTGAACAAGTACCATGTTTGGGGAAAGAATGAAAGGACACGAGGTCCTTGTTGGCACGACTTTTGCATCCATAAACACAACAATATACTTTTGAATTAGACATTTCCGAACACAAATACAATGAAGACGAGAAAAATAAACTTTCAGTCGCTCAAAACTCACGAAAAAACTGGTAACACCAACTAATATCTAGTACATGCACTACGATGCCAAACTTCGAGACCTAATGTCACGGTTTCCAATTTTTGCCGCAAGGTGGCTTGGAGATCAACTTGAATCGCCTATGTTCTATATTTTATGTTCTGTGGTATGTTCTATGTATTAACCTCAATCTTTATTTAAATTTAGCCGACTTTGTAAACAAATAATAATAATCTCATTTTTGCTATACATAAATAGCGTTCAGCAATCTCAGTTTCAAGGCAAGGTGTCTATCTAAGTGTGCAATGGAAATTTCACCTGATATCTTGAATATAAATGGTATTTTGGTTAGCGCCAAGGCAAAGTATGGGGATTTGTCTAAGATTTCTCATTATGGTTTGTCAGGTAATCTTTCTGATATCATTGTATATAGATATATAAATTCTCTATACAATGCTTATAAATATAGAAGTCATAGTTATGAACTATATTCTTATTTTAGGAGAAAGTACCGTTACATACATTAGGGAATCCCTCGTAATGTTTTTGAACGACAAACATTATTTGGAGGATAATATTCCGAAGAGACAGTATGAAAGTTATTTCAGAGAACTTTCAGTATTTCTATTGGTTAATTGTAATTTTTCTAAACCATTCAAGGTGCCTAAATATGAACATTTAACATGCAATATTCCTAAACTTTCTATATATTTAGTTATGAAACTGGCCGTTGACCTCAATTTGTTTGAATATTTTACTTATGCTCTACTAGAACTCCCTTTGGAGTATACTTGTGAAGTATTTCCTGAATTATTGCCAATTATGGATAAAAAAAAATCTCCAAATTTCCTAAAAAATACACAGCTAATTGTGTGTTGTATAATTATGATTGCTAATCATAATAAAGAACTTAAAGTAAGCTTCTATCAAAGGAATTATTTCAGCATTTTAACTTTTTTCTTTTAGTATACAGATGAAATGGATAAACTACTGAGGCATGCCCCAGAGTTTATATATTTGATGACTAGAATAGCTATCGAGGACACGAAGTTGATGAGGAAAAATAAATTTTATGAAACTACTGGATGGACTTTATATAATTTATTAGATCTGCTT
Organism: Propylea japonica; assembly: GCA_013421045.1. Classification (NCBI taxonomy): domain Eukaryota; kingdom Metazoa; phylum Arthropoda; class Insecta; order Coleoptera; family Coccinellidae; genus Propylea; species Propylea japonica. Next base: position 37,436,790 of record CM024239.1, read on the forward strand.
TTTATCTGCCACAAGACTGATACTTTAGAAGGAATAATTATTGATAAACTAATAGAAGCAACAATTTCAGTTGTGAGAGCTGTTTCATTAGATATGTTCATTTACTGGGCAGAGGTGAGAGCATTTTAGGTATTCCTTACTATATGACTGAATTTGATTTACGCAGAATTACGCATTTATATAAGCTGTTTACCTACTTCATATACATAACATAGTAATGCAGCTATATTATGCTTCAAGCCATTCAGTTTTGACTGACTGTTATTTAGTCATTTATTTTTTAAACAGGGAGGGATACAAACACACTGTCGTCCAATACAGCATCCACTTTTTGAAAATAAAAATGGATCTAAATTGGAGTTAACAATGTTCCATCACATTAATTAATATAATTATTCTTATCCTACTGCTACAAGATTGTAAACAAAAATAACATCAAAATATCTCTTATGAGCTTTTTGAATTAATTCAAAAAAGTTCCATAAAAATTAATTCTAAAACTGTACAAGTTCAGACTCTCTGACACCTAAACAATACGACGTAAACATCAAATAAGATGGCTACGAATGTTGTTAATTGAGCCTCAAAATCAGTTATTTTATAGAAGCAAAAATTAACCAATGTTAGTAATTTAGTTTGTTGTATTCGTTGCGGATTTCAGCCCTTAATGCGTATATTGCAGCAATCAGGCTTGCTTTATCAGACCCCGAAATAAGTAGCGGAGGACCAGCCCCTGTCTGCATCAAAGATAACGATACGCTCAGGACTGATGTGAAAACAGCCGAGTAAGATAGCCGAGTTTTGTGGAGAATTTTCCGTACGCCACTGGAATATTGACCGGATAGCGATGCAAATAATTTTGATTCGCCGAGATAATTCGAGATCCTTCCATTTTTACATTGGAATCTGGTTATGGTATGTTCTCTACGAAAATGGCCCATGTTAAATCCACCACCAACTTTATGACTCATTTCCACTTGCACCCCCTTGGGGGGGATAGCCGAGTTCCAGCCGAGTTTTCTGTGAAAAATGTATATCTTGCAAACTAGACATAGGATTGACGTCAAATTTGGCAATAACATCCAAAAATACTAACTCATAATTACTACATACGCCACATTCACTTGCACCCCCCAGGGGGTCAGTACCAAACAGCCTAATATTTAAAAATTTATGAAAAAACAACCAAACATAGTAACGCTCTCATGCTGCTGCATGATTATTTACATATTGACGAAAAAATATTTCAGAAGTCATCTTTAACTTGCACCCCCATGGGGGGCTTACATAACGACTTAATTATTATTCAAACAGATACGAATATTTCGAGAACTAGACATAGAATCGACACGAAATTTCGTATTTATCCTTCTTTCGATACACACAAAATAACTATATGACTCACTTCCACTTGCACCCCCTTGGGGGCTAGCCGAGTTCCAGCCGAGTTTTCTGTGAAAAATTTATATCTAGCAAACTAGACATAGGATTGACGTCAAAGGGTATAGCCGAGTTTCAATGGTAAATCTGCCCCCGCGGCCTTTTCGATTCATATTGAGGGGATCGATTAGGCATTGAATGAAAATAATTCAGCCAACTTTTCAGCTTTTTATCTCTAGCCATTTTTGAGATTTCTGTGAAAAACACTTTTTTCGATTTTATTTTTTTTCTCTTGTGATATCCAAAATTTTCGAATGGTGATTTTTTCTGTCGATTCTTTGCTATTGAAGGAATAGACGTATAATTTTTTTTATGAATTTCAGCTGCAAAATCTATTTTAAGAAAAAAAATGAAGTTTTTGTCATTTGTTTTTCGGTGTTCTTAAAAAGTGTCCACCGCCATTTTTTGACATAAAATGTCTTCTTTGGCCCTTTATACCTGGAATTTTTTCACATTTTTAAAATTGGTGGAACATTTTGAAAAAAAATTAAAACTGTTTGAATTTTAGGATTCAACAGATATCCATCAAATTTTGGTACCGTTGTATTCATATTGGCTTCCTGGACAATATTAGTGAAAAAAACAATTGGCGATCTGTTTTAGTTTGGGAGATATGGGCCCCCAAAGTCCGAAAAATATTTCACCTGAAAGTCACTTTTCTCTCTACAGAACACTGAATTACCGCTTTATTGAGTTTAAAGCCTCTCTGAACATTTTAACATGAAGATTTGATTCATTTTATTTCAGATATATCCAATAATTGTTGCAAAAACATCGAAAAAATTCTACGGAAAGCCCGCCGTTCCTTATGGTAAGTTTGGCACTACCGCGAATTATTTCGCGCGAATATGACACGATGCATACCGGTAAATCCCGCTATCATTTCTAATGGCACTTGTTGAAAGACGCGGTAGTGCCAAACTTACCATAAGGAACGGCGGGCTTTCCGTAGAATTTTTTCGATGTTTTTGCAACAATTATTGGATATATCTGAAATAAAATGAATCAAATCTTCATGTTAAAATGTTCAGAGAGGCTTTAAACTCAATAAAGCGGTAATTCAGTGTTTCTGTAGAGAGAAAAGTGACTTTCAGGTGAAATATTTTTCGGACTTTGGGGGCCCATATCTCCCAAACTAAAACAGATCGCCAATTGTTTTTTTCACTAATATTGTCCAGGAAGCCAATATGAATACAACGGTACCAAAATTTGATGGATATCTGTTGAATCCTAAAATTCAAACAGTTTTAATTTTTTTTCAAAATGTTCCACCAATTTTAAAAATGTGAAAAAATTCCAGGGTATAAAGGGCCAAAGAAGACATTTTATGTCAAAAAATGGCGGTGGACACTTTTTAAGAACACCGAAAAACAAATGACAAAAACTTCATTTTTTTTCTTAAAAATAGATTTTGCAGCTGAAATTCATAAAAAAAATTATACGTCTATTCCTTCAATAGCAAAGAATCGACAGAAAAAATCACCATTCGAAAATTTTGGATATCACAAGAGAAAAAAAATAAAATCGAAAAAAGTGTTTTTCACAGAAATCTCAAAAATGGCTAGAGATAAAAAGCTGAAAAGTTGGCTGAATTATTTTCATTCAATGCCTAATCGATCCCCCCAATATGAATCGAAAAGGCCGCGGGGGCAGATTTACCATTGAAACCCGGCTATACCCTTTGGCAATAACATCCAAAACACCAACTCATAATTACTGCATACGCCACATTCACTTGCACCCCCAGGGGGGTCAGTACCAAACAGCCTAATATTTAAAAATTTATGAAAAAACAACCAAACATAGTAACGCTCTCATGCTGCTGCATGATTATTTACATATTGACGAAAAAATATTTCAGCAGTCATCTTTAACTTGCACCCCCATGGGGGGCTTACATAACGACTTAATTATTATTCAAACAGATACGAATATTTCGAGAACTAGACATACAATCGACACAAAATTTCGTATTTGTCCTTCTTTCTATACACAAAAAATAACTATATGACTCACTTCCACTTGCACCCCCTTGGGGGGGATAACCGAGTTCCAGCCGAGTTTTCTGTGAAAAATGTATATCTTGCAAACTAGACATAGGATTGACGTCAAATTTGGCAATAACATCCAGAAAGACTAACTCATAATTACTGCATACGCCACATTCACTTGCACCCCCAGGGGGGTCAGTATCAAACAGCCTAATATTTAAAACTCTATGAAAATACAACCAAACATAGTAACGCTCTCATGCTACTGCATAATTATTTACATATTGACGAAAACATATTCAGCAGTCATCTTTAACTTGCACCCCCATGGGGGGCTTACATAATGACTTAATTATTATTCAAACAGATACGAATATTTCGAGAACTAGACATACAATCGACACAAAATTTCGTATTTGTCCTTCTTTCTATACACAAAAAATAACTATATGACTCACTTCCACTTGCCCCCTTGGGGGGGATAACCGAGTTCCAGCCGAGTTTTCTGTGAAAAATTTATATCTAGCAAACTAGATATGGGACTGACGTCAAATTTGGCAATAACATCCAGAAAGACTAACTCATAATTACTGCATACGCCACATTCACTTGCACCCCCCAGGGGGGCAGTATCAAACAGCCTAATATTTAAAACTCTATGAAAATACAACCAAACATAGTAACGCTCTCATGCTACTGCATAATTATTTACATATTGACGAAAAAATATTCAGCAGTCATCTTTAACTTGCACCCCTATGGGGGGCTTACATAACGACTTAATTATTATTCAAACAGATACGAATATTTCAAGAACTAGACATACAATCGACACAAAATTCGTATTTGTCCTTCTTTCTATACACAAAAAATAACTATATGACTCACTTCCACTTGCACCCCCTTGGGGGGCTAGCCGAGTTCCAGCCGAGTTTTCTGTGAAAAATTTATATCTAGCAAACTAGACATAGGATTGGCGTCAAATTTGGCAATAACATCCAGAAAGACTAACTCATAATTACTGCATACGCCACATTCACTTGCACCCCCCAGGGGGGTCAGTATCAAACAGCCTAATATTTAAAACTCTATGAAAAAACAATCAAACATAGTAATGCTCTCATGCTACTGCATAATTATTTACATATTGACGAAAAAATATTTCAGCAGTCATCTTTAACTTGCACCCCATGGGGGGCTTACATAACGACTTAATTATTATTCAAACAGATACGAATATTTCGAGAACTAGACATACAATCGACACAAAATTTAGTATTTGTCCTTCTTTCTATACACAAAAAATAACTATATGACTCACTTCCACTTGCACCCCCTTGGGGGGCTAGCCGAGTTCCAGCCGAGTTTTCTGTGAAAAAATATTATATCTGCAAACTAGACATAGGACTGACGTCAAATTTGGCAATAACATCCAGAAAGACTAACTCATAATTACTGCATACGCCACATTCACTTGCACTTCCCCGGGGGGTTAGTATCAAACAGCCTAATATTTAAAACTCTATGAAAAAACAACCAAACATAGTAACGCTCTCATGCTACTGCATAATTATTTAAATATTGACGAAAAAATATCTCAGCAGTCATCTTTAACTTGCACCCCCATGGGGGGCTTACATAACGACTTAATTATTATTCAAACAGATACGAATATTTCGAGAACTAGACATACAATCGACACGAAATTTCGTATTTGTCCTTCTTTCTATACACAAAAAATAACTATATGACTCACTTCCACTTGCACCCCCTTGGGGGGGATAACCGAGTTCCAGCCAAGTTTTCTGTGAAAAATGTATATCTTGCAAACTAGACATAGGATTGACGTCAAATTTGGCAATAACATCCAGAAAGACTAACTCATAATTACTGCATACGCCACATTCACTTGCACTTCCCCGGGGGGTTAGTATCAAACAGCCTAATATTTAAAACTCTATGAAAAAACAACCAAACATAGTAACGCTCTCATGCTGCGGCATGATTATTTACATATTGACGAAAAAATATTTCAGCAGTCATCTTTAACTTGCACCCCCATGGGGGGCTTACATAACGACTTAATTATTATTCAAACAGATACGAATATTTCGAGAACTAGACATACAATCGAACGAAATTTCGTATTTATCCTTCTTTCTATACACACAAAATAACTATATGACTCACTCCACTTGCACCCCCTTGGGGGGCTAGCCGAGTTCCAGCCGAGTTTTCTGTGAAATATTTATATCTAGCAAACTAAACATAGGATTGACGTCAAATTTGGCAATAACATCCAAAAACACTAACTCATAATTACTGCATACGCCACATTCACTTGCACCCCCCAGGGGGGTCAGTATCAAACAGCCCAATATTTAAAACTCTATGAAAAAACAACCAACATAGTAACGCTCTCATGCTACTGCATAATTATTTACATATTGACGAAAAAATATTTCAGCAGTCATCTTTAACTTGCACCCCCATGGGGGGCTTACATAACGACTTAATTATTATTCAAACAGATACGAATATTTCGAGAACTAGACATACAATCGACACAAAATTTAGTATTTGTCCTTCTTTCTATACACAAAAAAAATATATGACTCACTTCCACTTGCACCCCCTTGGGGGGCTAGCCGAGTTCCAGCCGAGTTTTCTGTGAAAAATTTATATCTAGCAAACTAGACATAGGACTGACGTCAAATTTGGCAATAACATCCAGAAAGAAAGACTAACTCATAATTACTGCATACGCCACATTCACTTGCACTCCCCGGGGGGTTAGTATCAAACAGCCTAATATTTAAAACTCTATGAAAAAACAACCAAACATAGTAACGCTCTCATGCTACTGCATAATTATTTAAATATTGACGAAAAAATATTTCAGCAGTCATCTTTAACTTGCACCCCCATGGGGGGCTTACATAACGACTTAATTATTATTCAAACAGATACGAATATTTCGAGAACTAGACATACAATCGACACGAAATTTCGTATTTGTCCTTCTTTCTATACACAAAAAATAACTATATGACTCACTTCCACTTGCACCCCCTTGGGGGGGATAACCGAGTTCCAGCCAAGTTTTCTGTGAAAAATGTATATCTTGCAAACTAGACATAGGATTGACGTCAAATTTGGCAATAACATCCAGAAGACTAACTCATAATTACTGCATACGCCACATTCACTTGCACTTCCCCGGGGGGTTAGTATCAAACAGCCTAATATTTAAAACTCTATGAAAAAACAACAAACATAGTAACGCTCTCATGCTGCGGCATGATTATTTACATATTGACAAAAAAATATTTCAGCAGTCATCTTTAACTTGCACCCCCATGGGGGGCTTACATAACGACTTAATTATTATTCAAACAGATACGAATATTTCGAGAACTAGACATACAATCGAAACGAAATTTCGTATTTATCCTTCTTTCTATACACACAAAATAACTATATTCACTTCCACTTGCACCCCCTTGGGGGGCTAGCCGAGTTCCAGCCGAGTTTTCTGTGAAATATTTATATCTAGCAAACTAAACATAGGATTGACGTCAAATTTGGCAATAACATCCAAAAAACTAACTCATAATTACTGCATACGCCACATTCACTTGCACCCCCCAGGGGGGTCAGTATCAAACAGCCCAATATTTAAAACTCTATGAAAAAACAACCAAACATAGTAACGCTCTCATGCTACTGCATAATTATTTACATATTGACGAAAAAATATTTCAGCAGTCATCTTTAACTTTCACCCCCATGGGGGGCTTACATAACGACTTAATTATTATTCAAACAGATACGAATATTTCGAGAACTAGACATACAATCGACACGAAATTTCGTATTTGTCCTTCTTTCTATACACAAAAAATAACTATATGACTCACTTCCACTTGCACCCCCTTGGGGGGCTAGCCGAGTTCCAGCCGAGTTTTCTGTGAAAAATTTATATCTAGCAAACTAGACATAGGATTGACGTCAAATTTGGCAATAACATCCAGAAAGACTAACTCATAATTACTGCATACGCCACATTCACTTGCACCCCCCAGGGGGGTCAGTATCGAACAGCCTAATATTTAAAACTCTATGAAAAAACAACCAAACATAGTAACGCTCTCATGCTACTGCATATTATTTACATATTGACGAAAAAAATTTCAGCAGTCATCTTTAACTTGCACCCCCATGGGGGGCTTACATAACGACTTAATTATTATTCAAACAGATACGAATAATTCGAGAACTAGACATACAATCGACACAAAACAACAAATATAATTAAGTCGTTATGTAAGCCCCCATGGGGGTGCAAGTTAAAGATGACTGCTGAAATATTTTTTCGTCAATATGTAAATAATCATGCAGCAGCATGAGAGCGTTATTATGTTTGGTTGTTTTTTCATGAATTTTTAAATATTAGGCTGTTTGGTACTGACCCCCCTGAGGGGTGCAAGTGAATGTGGCGTATGCAGTAATTATGAGTTAGTCTTTCTGGATGTGATTGCCAAATTTGACGTCAATCCTATGTCCAGTTTGCTAATATAAATTTTTCACAGAAAAATCGGCTGGAACTCGGCTAGCCCCCCAAGGGGGTGCAAGTGGAAGTGAGTCATATAGTTATTTTTTGTGTATAGAAAGAAGGACCAATACGAAATTCCGTGTCGATTGTATGTCTAGTTCTCGAAATATTCGTATCTGTTTGAATAATAATTAAGTCGTTATGTAAGCCCCCATGGGGGTGCAAGTTAAGATGACTGCTGAAATATTTTTTCGTCAATATGTGAATAATCATGCAGCAGCATGAGAGCGTTACTATGTTTGGTTGTTTTTTCATAAATTTTTAAATATTAGGCTGTTTGGTACTGACCCCCCTGGGGGGTGCAAGTGAATGTGGCTTATGCAGTAATTATGAGTTAGTGTTTTTGGATGTTATTGCCAAATTTGATGTCAATCCTATGTCCAGTTTGCTAGATATAAATTTTTCACAGAAAACTCGGCTGGAACTCGGCTATCCCCCAAGGGGGTGCAAGTGGAAGTGAGTCACATAGTTATTTTGTGTGTATCGAAAGAAGGATGCATACGAATTTCGTGTCGATTCTATGTCTAGTTCTCGAAATATTCGTATCTGTTTGAATAATAATTAAGTCGTTATGTAAGCCCCCATGGGGGTGCAAGTTAAAGATGACTGCTGAAATATTTTTTCGTCAATATGTAAATAATATGCAGTAGCATGAGAGCGTTACTATGTTTGGTTGTTTTTTCATAGAGTTTTAAATATTAGGCTGTTTGATACTGACCCCCCTGGGGGGTGCAAGTGGATGTGGCGTATGCAGTAATTATGAGTTAGTCTTTCTGGATGTGATTGCCAAATTTGACGTCAATCCTATGTCTAGTTTGCTAGATATAAATTTTTCACAGAAAACTCGGCTGGAACTTGGCTAGCCCCCCAAGGGGGTGCAAGTGGAAGTGAGTCACATAGTTATTTTGTGTGTTTGAAAGAAGGATGCATACGAAATTTCGTGTCGATTCTATGTCTAGTTCTCGAAATATTCGTATCTGTTTGAATAATAATTAAGTCGTTATGTAAGCCCCCCATGGGGGTGCAAGTTAAAGATGACTGCTGAAATATTTTTCGTCAATATGTAAATAATTATGCAGTAGCATGAGAGCGTTACTATGTTTGGTTGTTTTTTCATAGAGTTTTAAATATTAGGCTGTTTGATACTAACCCCCGGGGGGGTGCAAGTGAATGTGGCGTATAGCAGTAATTATGAGTTAGTCTTCTGGATGTTATTGCCAAATTTTACGTCAGTCCTATGTCTAGTTTGCTAGATATAAATTTTTCACAGAAAACTCGGCTGGAACTCGACTAGCCCCCCAAGGGGGTGCAAGTGGAAGTGAATCGTATAGTTATTTTTTGTGTATAGAAAGAAGGACAAATACGAAATTTCGTGTCGATTGTATGTCTAGTTCTCGAAATATTCGTATCTGTTTGAATAATAATTAAGTCGTTATGTAAGCCCCCATGGGGGGCAAGTTAAAGATGACTGCTGAAAATTTTTTTGTCAATATGTAAATAATCATGCAGCAGCATGAGAGCGTTACTATGTTTGGTTGTTTTTTCATAATTTTTAAATATTAGGCTGTTTGGTACTGACCCCCCTGGGGGGTGCAAGTGAATGTGGCGTATGCAGTAATTATGAGTTAGTGTTTTTGGATGTTATTGCCAAATTTGACGTCAATCCTATGTCTAGTTTGCAAGATATACATTTTTCACAGAAAACTCGGCTGGAACTCGGCTATCCCCCCAAGGGGGTGCAAGTGGAAATGAGTCATAAAGTTGGTGGTGGATTTAACATGGGCCATTTTCGTAGAGAACATACCATAACCAGATTCCAACGTAAAAATGGAAGCATCTCGAATTATCTCGGCGAATCAAAATTATTTGCATCGCTATCCGGTCAATATTCCAGTGGCGTACGAAAAATTCTCCACAAAACTCGGCTATCTTACTCGGCTGTTTTCACATCAGTACGCTCAGGGACGTAGGGCGGAAGCGAGGCTGGTGCGCGAGTAGGTGCGCTTCGTCTAAACCCGGCTTAATATTTCATGCAACATTTTCTGGCCATAGTCTTAACAGAACATAGAAATTTCAATTAGAAATTTGAAAAGAAGAATCTTTATATTTCCATACCAATGCTTAGTCTGAAAATATGATCTGCGGAGCGAGCAAGATTATCTGTGACGTCAAGACATTTGTTGTAGAGTGAAAATAATAAAAGAACGCTCAGGCGCAAAGTCTTGTCAAGTCCAAGAATTCGTAACCTCAAAATAATTATTTGCTGTCTTTCGCTCTGAAACGGTGTCTCTGCTTTCGCGATACCACATTTTATAACAACAAAATTAGTTTCATCTTTCGTTAAAACATCCAGAACATAAGCGTTATCCACGGAAGTGAACCACGCTTTCGTGAAATACACTTCTGTGTGAACGCATAGTAGTTAAACTTGCTTTCGTGAGGAACGGCGCACGACTCAAGCGTGGATAGATCAAACCTGTTTGATTTTCAGGCGTGATATACCGTTCGTGAAGCCAAGAGGTCGTCACAGCAACGTGGAATTATTAAGTTTAACGACAGTGAAACTACGCGTTTTTTGGAGTTATATTCGATGGAAAAGGTGTTATATGCACCTCTAATTTTGTTTTTGCACTAATTGCTTGTCTCATGTTAGTGTTAGATTTTCAAATTTTATTTGTAACACGCAATAAGATTTATTCAAACTGAAATTCAGTCATTCGCAGTAGGTTTCTAAAATCTTCTGGAAAATTGCTTTTTAGTTCCATACTAACCAAGTTTGATGACGCTCCTAACATATTTCTTCGCTGTATCCATTCTCTAACCCAAAAACAGCACAACTTTCAACAACTATGTAGATCATTCATGATCGATGTTTCGATGGTGACTAAGTCGAAACGAACCCCCAACCGTGTGAACGTCTTATAAATTCACACTTTCGTGAGTGTTACGAACGAAAGTTGACTAGCGTAGTTAACTATCGTGATTAACGCCTCGTGGGAACGCAGCATAATAAAAGACCAGCTGAGCGCAAGAAGTGCACGCCGAGCAGAATATTCTGAGTTCAGACTAAGCACAAGATATCCGATTCAAGTGAAATTTATTTTGTGAATGAAGATTGAAATATTGAAATTTCAGGAGGACCGTATCATCTGAATTATCAACGTTATTTCTGGCGCCATTGATTATCAATTATAGTATTCGTTTCGAAGAGTTTCGAGCTCCTGAGCTGTTCCAGTGCTTGTGTGCAACCAATGGCAAGCCGTATTTCGAGCTTTTGAGTTACTCAGGAGCGCGAAATATCTCAAAACGAATAGGCTAATTGTGATCATAAGTTCTCCTACCTTTATGAACAAAATCAGTTCTAAAATGGAGACAATATACTTACATCATTGTTTAAGGAGAAACAATGCTTACATGTTATGTCTATAACCATATGTAAATCTATACAAGTGAGGTATTTCTTGACCGTGAATGAATATTAAATCTTAGCTATTGAAAGATGTCTAGATATAAATCTAGAAAGAAACTACTCATCAACTCAAAGATGATCTGGGAGTGCCGGAACAAACTCAACGAGGTAGGCAAGAAGAATAAGGTCTTTTTAATCTGTGATCCCGGCCATTCGGGAATCAAAGGAAACGAAGAGGCCATACACTTGCCAAAGAGGGCGCACGAATGTCACTCATTGGCCAAGAACCCTGCTGTGGTATAGGTAAATGTACCTACTACCTATAAGAAGGAGTTTCTGGAGAAGGAGAAAGAAAGCCGAGAGGGAAAAACACTGGCGGAATCTCCCAGGGTTGGATCATTCCACTAAGTTCCTTCGGAACTTTGAAACCGCAAGATCCAAAAGATATCTGGATCTTGGTAAGAAACAATTACACCTCCTCACTGGCTTTCTTACAGGCCACTGTCGCCTCAGGAAGCACCTGTTGAGGTTGGGATTATCGGACACTGACTAGTGTAGGGGAGAAACTCCCATTCACCTAGTCGCGAGTCGCGAAATGCTTTGGCATTGAGAGCCTAAGGAGAGAATGCCTTGGGCGAGAAACTTGTAAGAGTGAGGAACTAGCCTCGTTGAAGCCTTCACAGATATTGGATTTCATTAGATCTCTGGAACTGGAAGGCGAGCTGTGAAGGGTGGCCAGAACAGCTCTGTAAGGGGGTACAATAGACCTTGAGGTCGCAGTGAACTGTAACTCCTTTTTATACTATAACTATAATTAAGTCAAAAATAAATTTACACAAAATTAATGCTTATACTGTACGATGGGTTTTCTTGAAAGTGGCATTTCAGTTGTTTCCTCAAACCATTCCCCTCAAGTTCTCTCCGTGCTAATGGAAGTTTATTGTAGAGCCTGAATTCTTCAGATTTCCTGTCAGTGGTTTTAAGTCTAGCTCCAATTATATCCAGTTCTTCTTTGGAGCGCATATTCTGTTTTATTTCTGGCGACATTGATTATCAGTGTGACCGTAAGTTCTCCTACCTTTATGAGCTAAATCAGTTCTAAAATGGAGACAACATATATACTTACATGTGATGTAAGATAATTTTGTGGAATCATCTGTGCTTACATGTTTTTTGAAATGGAGTTTCCCATTCTCGGTTTGAGTTACTATGCTTTTATTCGATTAGTTAAGACTTTTCTCCTTAAGATGGCTTCTTTTCAAAAATTACTTACTCTATAACCACACAACACAATCTGTTTTCAGATTTTTCTATGTCTCGTGAACTATCATCTGTGGAACATGGAAAAAGTTTCCAATGATAAATTTTACTTCTGCCAAGAAACCACCAAGGCAGCTACTTTGAATTTTGTAGTTACGAAAAAAAAACTGTACGATGTACATGTAATAAATTAAGATATACGCACTATTTTTTTTGAAGGAATGTTGTTCTTCAATGACACTTCCACTTAAGATATTGTTCAACAAGCCCTTATCAACTGGCGTTTTTCATACCTAGTGGAAGTGTAGTACGGTGAAACCTTTATTGAAGTCTGGGAGTAGGCTTAACGTCGCCGATTATAGGCCTATAAGCATTATAAGCGCCATTCCTAAAATCCTTGAAACATTAATACTGGATCGCATACAGGTGGATATATCCTCCAGATTAGTCGAACAACAACATGGCTTTACTAAGGGTAAAAGTGTCGACTCCAATCTATTGATCTTCGCCCAGTATGTCTTCGATTCTTTGGAGAGTGGAGGTAGGGTCGATGTTGTATATACCGACTTTTCCAAGGCCTTCGATAAGGTTGATCATTGCATTTTGAGTGAAAAACTGTCGTCCTTTGGAATAACTGGTATATTAAAGAAGGGGTTTATATCATATTACACCCGCCGTACTTAGTCAGTTTAAGTTTGTGATTCCTTCTCCCCAATATACATTGTTGATTCTGGTGTACCGCAAGGTAGTCATTTGGGTCCTCTGTTGTTTCTTGTTTACATAAACGACATCACTACTTGCTTTAGGTTTGCACTTTAACTTCTATTTGCTGACGACCTCAACATTTATTTGATGGTCAATACCAGTGGCGGCTTGTCTTATGAGGCAGGTCGGAAATCACAAATATCAAGCGAATTAATCCAATATTTTATTAATCAATTTCATCATCCTATAATGTTCTTCAGTCTCAATTTTTTATACGATACTGCACTGGGTCTCGTCTTCCATAATATCCGAGCTCAATCTCAAGCCGGGTACAGACATCTGTAACATTACACGTTACAGACGTTACGATGAATGCACAAAAATCGGACCGTAACGTTACACGTTACAGGCGATTTTTGTTTATTCATGTCACTTCCTCTTCAAGGCGTAAACCATAGAAAAACCAACGAGTGGTGCCGTATTCTCGAGAAGTGATATTCGAAAACGTATACGTACTTCATTGCGCGAGTCCCTGTTTTACCTGCAAAAATGCACACCGCGCAATGAAGTTCGTATACGTTTTCGAATATCACTTCTCGAGAATACGGCACCTGGCGTAAACGGTAGAGGCTAGCCTCACGCGTTATTCACATTGACGTGACGAGATCATAAACCTACCCTACGTTGTTTATCTATTGTCGCTGAATTTGAGGCTAGCCTCCTAAAGTCGCGTCCACATTATGCCGAACGACATCATTCGACTTGTGTCGTTCGACAAAGTCGAATAAGTGTGGACGTTGTAGGAGTCGAATCGAATCATGTCGCTTCCAACCCGAATAAGCGCGGTCCAGATCAAAGGAAGTCGAATCGAATGATTCACGTCCACACCGATGTTGAATCGAACGTGTTGGCCGTCAACGTGTCGAATGATGTCGTTCGGAATAGTGTGGACTCGACTTAATAACAACTTTAAGTCGCGTCCACATTATGCTGAACGACATCATTCGACTTGTGTCGTTCGACAAAGTCGAATAAGTGTGGACGTTGTAGAAGTCGAATCGAATCATGTCGCTTCCAACCCGAATGAGCGCGGTCCAGATCAAAGGAAGTCGAATCGAATGATTCACGTCCACACCGATGTTGAATCGAACGTGTTGGCCCTCAACGGTCTGGATTGACTGGACTATCTAGTATCTACCCTTGATCCGCGATCGTTTCGTTTCATCGGCAAACTGCATATTCGGGTTAATCGGGAAGCGGAAAATAGCGAAATTTCATTTTGGTTTGGGTTTGTGCTGTTCGTGATAGCACGTTTGCTGGTAGGTTTGTTTCCTTGGTAGTGTTGTGTGAATTCTTTCCACAGGAATTTTCATTTTGTTCATTGACTTCGGTTATGACTACCAGAAGGCGAAATGGCGTTAGCAGAACAAGTGAGTCATCTCAAATTCCCAAAACAAATGCAGTACCCGTGGTATTGCAGATTTGTCATTAAATCAGAAACAGTTTTTGAGTCATTCCTATTAGTATAAATTATGTACAATTCAAGAAGTCATACGACATATTCCATATCTTGTGACTATCGGTGCGGTAGGAAAATCGAATTAGAGGTTTCAAAATGATAGTACTACTGGCCTATAGTGCCTGTGTAACTCTTATCAAATTATTTTTTGGCAGTGGTAGTAATATACATATTCCAATAGGGTTTGGTGAATAACTGGTTGAAGCGACTTAAAAAACTTATCTAAACAATAAAATGCTAGAATCATTGCATTGAAGCATTAATAAAGGAGAGAGGAGGAGGAGGATTTTCTAAGTAAAGTTAAAATTAAAATTGTCAGTATAATAGCCTGAATAGCCATAATAAGCTGAAGATTTGTATTGGATTCAAAAATCCAAATTATCAGTAATGATTCTTTCATAATGATAAGTTTGCAGCTGACTAATAACAGTTTATAGGAATTATGTTTTCCTTGTAATAATATTTTTTCTGATGTGCCTCATCATTTTATTTTGTCACAAGCCGCCACTGGTCAATACTCTAATCGACATGCTAAACCTCCAGTCTGATCTGGATCGATTGGAGCAGTGGAGTAAAGATAATAGAGTCATCATGAACCTCGGAAAGTGCAAACATGTGAGTGTAGTTAGACAGGAGCAGCACTTTGTATCACACTACTGTCTGAATAACGAAGCAATATGTACTGTGAACATCGTTAAAGAATTCAGTGATGTCAATAGCTTAAAGTATCTATATGTCGGTCTGGTAAGGAGCCATCTTGAATATGCTTCTTGTGTACGGTCTCCATATACTTATGTAGACTGTGACAGGTTGGAACGAGTTCAAAATAGATTTCTTCTATCTGTGTCTTGCAGGATGGGAATCTCACGCGTGAATTTTTCTGCAACTCATATGAGATCGGTATTGCGCTTTCCTGCTTTGCGGACTCGTAGAATCAGAGCAGATGTATTGTTGTTCTCTAGATTGGTTGAGCTTTTGTCCTCTTCTGATCTTCTATCTCTTTTTAGCTTTCACGTTCCATCAAGAAATGTTAGGGGTACCGTGTTCCTATGTCTTAGGACTTATAGGTACAACTATACCATAGGGCTCCGCAAATTCCAAGAATCTCGCAGCATGTAAATATTGCTAGTAGAACAGGCATAGACTTCTTCTGCCTCAGCTACCCCTCCATTGTTCGTTATGTTAATCGAAATTTGTTATGATTTTTTGTTTATTCTTATTTTTTTTTTAATATGTATTAGGTTGTATTATGTATTAATTACTTCTATTATGTATTATCAATTGTGAAATTGGGTTGATCCCGATAAATAAATCCCGTTAATAATAATAATAAATAGATCCCGTTAATAAATAATAAAATAAAATGAACATTTCGTTTGTTGCAGATGGATTTACCTGAAAGTGAAAGAAGCATGCAAGCTCATATAGCAGAAACGGCATATGATGCAATTGAAAAATTCCGACATCACAATGCAGCTGCGGATTTGATCTCATCTTTAACCCCATTTGCACAAAAACCCAAAGATATAAAGGAACAAATAAGTAGAGCTGATCTTGACAAGATTATAGTGATGGTCGATAAAGCTGATGAAAATCAAAATAAATGGTTTCAAGCTTTGATTTTCTCATCTTTTTTCTCGAACAAAAAAGCCATGGAATGTGTATCTAAATGGGGACATTTGTGTGATGAGAATGATATAAGTAGGCTGTTGAATCAATCCGCGCAGATTGAAGATGAGGAACCAAAAAAATTAGCATTGAAATGTGCCTCTCAGTTGGTACTGGAAAAGTTAATTGTTGTTGTAATAAGACATTTTTACAAGAATGGTTTTGTTGTATTCAAAAACAATCGACCAGAGATGATTGTATGGTTTAACAAATTAAAAGATTCAGAACTTGTATCAAGAGACACAAGCCTAGAATTGCTATTATTCATATTAGAAAATCCTGATTCTTCTGTTAATTTCATGATCACAGAATGTATTAAAAGTGAATTTTATGTTTCATCTTTATATAATTGCTTCATAAAATTGCTTGACATTTTGAAAATACATGATATATGTTTAAATAACTTGAAGAAGGTCATAAGAAACATACCACCAAGTGCAGAAACGTATCAGTCATACAAAAAATTAACTCAAACATTCATTGATATCAATTTGATGTCATTTGAAGTGTTTTCTGATAAAATAGTATGCCCCCTTCTGGTACAATATTTGGAAGATGACAACTATGAGGAAATGAAGCAATTATTAATACTTCTTAATGTAAGTGCCATGAAACCTTGAAATATTTAATTCGCAAATTGATGTGTTTTTCAGAATCTCGAATTGAGAATTACAGTGGAAGAACGCACAAAAATATTCTTTGAGAATTTATTCAAGATTTTGGATAGAAGAACTCCCTTTTTAAATCATAACCCAGCAGTGCAGAGTGTTATCCAGGAAGTTGTCCATTTAATAGGAAATAAAATTTCTTTGAATCAGCAAATTGGTAAGTATCCGTTTTTTATGATTATTATTTGATTTCATGACCTGAAATTTCGGAATTCTTCTCATCTTGTTTGTTGTATATGCTCCGTTCACGAAAGGTTGAGCACATAGTAGGCGTTCCTTTATTTATCTGAAGTTGGCAGTATTTGCTGTCATAACGTAAAATAAATTCAATGTTGCCGAATGTACCCGGCCTCG
Organism: Propylea japonica; assembly: GCA_013421045.1. NCBI lineage: Eukaryota > Metazoa > Arthropoda > Insecta > Coleoptera > Coccinellidae > Propylea > Propylea japonica. The sequence continues at coordinate 37,454,419 of CM024239.1, forward strand.
TCCGACGAGCTTGCAAGTTATCAGACAACTTTATGCAATATTGACAACATTGCGTATCAATCTGACAAGAAAATAAACATCATAACCTAAAATTTTAATATACACAGTGGAATATGTCAAATTATCATGGCCAACCGACGGCTCAACCTTTCGTGAACGGACTATACATGTTTTTTCAAAATATGTAACACTGACAGGAAAAAGAAAAAGGAGAACAGACCAACTTTTCATCCATTACATGGGAATACCTTAAAATGATAGACTGATGGCTTAAAAACCGACAACGGAACAGGAGCCGAACTATTCGGCCGAGTGAGATATTCAGAATTATTAGGTTCCTATCCGAGCGTATTTCAAGCGCATGCAACCTAGAAATCGGCGTGAAAAGATTTTGGCTTACAATTACGTGCTTAGAATAATATGTCCCCTTTCGAATAAAAATTGATCTGTTTCGACATTTTCTTCTGAAACATCTCTGTCGTGACGCAATTGAACTGAATCTCAGAGGAAGAAATAAACATAGAAATGCCCCTACGCGTGGATAGTACAGTATTGTAATTAACTAAGTTTCAGAGTGAGATGGAAAACATTCCACTGGCGCACTGGGGTAGAGTAAACAATATGTTAGATTTTCATTTCTCCAATTCCTAAATATAATACAACATTTTCGTAATTTTGCCTTAGCTATAATTACCAGAATAGCCTTAAGCAACAATGAACCGCCACCAAATCAGTAAAATAAATCAGTTTATGAACGTCAAATCGAAATGAAAATGTAAATACATCGCATCGAGAAACTAAACACCATGCTAAACACTAACAGATGATGTTGCCAAACTGACAGAATTGTCTGTAATAGACGCAAGCCGTTAGTATCAGATCAGAGTAGGGTAGCGGTAAACCAGTAATCCCAATACGGAATAAACTTACGGCACGATTTTGCAATGCTACAATGTTTCTCGCGCGTATGAACAGATTCTACTTGGCTTTACTCTGAAAACTGAATAGTTTTCAAATAGACACTCTATAATATCAGGAAAAATTACCATTGCTTTTCCAGTCCAAAAATGTATACCTGGGGCCTATTGCACCAAATACTTTGCAACTTTGCACTTTTCACTTTTCAATGAATAATGTTGCATGAAACGCATTCATAATTGAAAAGTGCAATGTGGAAATGCAGGAGCAAAGTGGAAAACACTTCGCAGAAATTAAATCTTGGGAGAAATGTGGTGCAACATAATTAATTTTCACTTTTGAAATTTGTCAGAATGCAAAGTGCAAAGTGAAAAGTTGCAAAGTATTTTGGTGCAATAGGCCCCTATTCAGATATTTTTAAACATTTATTTATGTTACATACATCTGAAGTTACAAAGAGGAGCAAACACTCCTTTCACCGGACTACCTCTCATGCTGGTTATCACCCATGAAGATTAAAAAAACAGAGAAACACTATTACTGGATTTATACACCAGGTCAAAGGCAAACAAAGAGACTAATTGCACCTTCAAAGGGGAAGGCGCAACATGCTCAATCGTTGCCAAAAAAAACGAGTAAAGGCTGCTTACTGGGCTTCTCACAGGTCATTATTTCGTGAGATTTCATGTATTGCTAATTGAAGTCAAATCATTTGAATCGACCATAATGGATTCGAAATCAAAAATGTGCCAATACACAAGAATTAGAATGAAATTCTAATGTTTTCGTCAACTTTTCTAACCGATTTTTCTTGCTTTCTCTAAATTATTTTGAAATTTCAATAATGTTGTTTCATTATAACTCTTAATTGTTCATTTTTGTTTGATTGCTCCTGAAGGTTGCTATAATTTTGCTTGAGTACCTGAATCCTTGGTCGTAAAGAATTAAATTTTTCCAATTTCAGATTACCCATTATTCAGTGTGAATTTAGAAGAGCAAAAATTGACAACATACTACAAAGAACATATATGCAATCCAGGAGATAACAGAACATTATTACAGTATTTGATAGAGGATTTCAGTGCAGAAAATACTACTAGGGCCATATGTCAGTTAATGAAGGTAGTGATAGCAATTCTCAATATTTCTGTCAATCTAGAAACAGATCGTTAGAACTCACCCAACTGCTTCATATGAATGGGCAAGCGCGCCAAAACTCCTGATTGTGATTTCATTGGTTTTAAGATAAAGAAAAAAAATGACAACCAAAAAATTCTTTGCCTTTAAGGAGGCTAACCTAACAAATTTTTGAAACATAGATAAATTGAAAATAGTAATCATCGAAATGAATACAATCCTCAATTTATAGGCTCACAGAACCTTATTCAGCCGGACTGGGATGATTATTCAAGATGTTGTCAATGAGGGAAGAGACAGACCGGTTTCGGCCTCATTAGGCCTCGTCAGTGTCCCATATCCCTCAGAGACAACATCCTGTTGAAAAACTTCTACATTTACCACTAATTGTAAGAAGCTATCGAGTAACAACTAACAGATGGTGACATCTAGTAGTGAGTAGTGTCAAATGAGAAGTTCAATCATCACAGATCGCATGCTGAAAGCACTGATTACTTCCTCTTCACTCTTTGAGATGTTAGAAGGTTCTGTGAGCCTATAAATTGAAGATTGTATTCATTTCGATGATTACTATTTTCAATTTATCTATGTTTCAAAAATGATTTCATTGGATTTGATCAAAATTTTTTCACAGATTTTACCTTGTTGTGTTCAAGATGAATGGATTTCAATATGTTCGGAAGTTTCCCAGAAAGCAGGTCTTGTCAAACTAGTACAGATACTTAAAGACATGATAATTCTACTCTGCGACTTCACTAGAAGTCAAGAAAATAAAGATGTTTATGATACTTTACTGGAAGCCCTAAGATATTGCGTACATCAGTATGGATTCATCCTGAAGGTGAGCTATGAAATCAGTAGCGTAACTAGAGCCGACTCATGGGGGGGGGGGGGGTTACCTTGCTAGTTTACTGGTAAAAAAAAAGAGAGAGAGTTCTTTTGACCAATGGGGGGGGGTTGTATCCAATAACCCCCCTTGGGTACGCCAGTGTATGAATATCAACATTTTAATCGCTCAGGCTTATGATTTTCGGTTACAAATAATTTCTTCTCAATTGGCATTAATAAGAGTATGATACAGGGTGTCCAGGCGTTGATGTCAATAAATTATTTTTAGATTCCTCAGACCTGTGGCTATCCAAAATATCCCATGTATGTCATGCGGTTTCTTGTAGTTCTCAAGGTATGATTTGTTGAGTGTTTTTTCAATGTATTTTGCCAGCTAGATTTAAAAAATTTATATCTTCGTATGCAGTAAGTATTTTGTAGTTTTATTTTTTTCAACATGGTCAACGTGTGTTCAACTCATGCGGACGCGTCGATCATTATAGCATTCGTTTTCGAATATTTTGAATACGAAAGCAATCAGCCATCGACTCGGGCGTTAAAAAACCCGGATTGATCGAGCTAGCTTGCCGAAAATTCTGAATTGAGTAAAAATAAAACAGTTTTAAGTTTTCGTGAAACAAAGTGAGAAAAGACAATATATATCCCGATAATAACTCTAATCTGTGACGTACTCCCGTCTCCACCAAACTGCGTTGCCATCGTTTACCTTCGGAAGTAGAGATCTCGGGCGCCACCTCTAGTTTAAAGTGTTGAGGACACTAGGGTACCCATAGGCGGTGTCCTATGGGGTCCGGGAGCTACTAGCCAGAGAAGGTTATGTCCAGGGGTCAGTTGTTTGTACCTAACTAAATATTCCCTAACTCTGAAAAATACTCAAATATTCCTTAGGAAAAGAAAACACACAATTATAATAACATCTTTATTCGGTAAACGGTAAATAACGGCAGTCATCAAAATAAACCATAATATCGTAAATACAATGTGAGGAAAACAGGTGAGCGGGCGGTGAGAAGGTTGAAGCGGGATGTAACATGCAGCATTATGTCGGCGGTGAGAGCTCTCAGAAAAATAAGCAATGCAATATTTACAAGCGGCATTAAGCGGTAATGATAGTCGAATGAGAGTGCAAGCGGAAAATTAATCAAGTAATGGTAAGTAACGGGACGGAGCGAAGGTTCTAACAATGAGCAAGTTCCTAACAAACAAATTCCCAAAAATGACATCCTTATTTACTGGCATACCTCGGTTTACATCTACAGGCTATATTAACAACAATCGGTTTTACGGACAGGCGGTGAAAGGAAATTAGTGCGGTACCAGGGAAAGCATATGCGCCGTTTCAAGCTAGCATACACCCACCCTAATGCTCTGAACCACGAGGCCCATGCACGCCTTTTGAAGCTAGGGCATGCGCCTCGATATTCCGGAGCGGCACACGGTGGGAAGGATAAGGGAGGCATTTACAAGACTGCATATGGGCCGTTTCAAGCTAACATACGCGTTCTTGCACATCAGAACTCCGGGATGTCATGCAGGCCGTTTCAAGATACTACACAACCTCCGGGGGTTCGAATGATGCCAGAAGGGCATAACAAGACGATGTATGGGCCGTTTCAAGCTAACATACAACCTCTTGCAGGTTCAGAATTTCAGGGTGTCATGCAGGCCGTTTCAAGCTACTACACAACCCCCAGAAACTCGAACGGTGTCGGAAGGGCAACAAGACAGCGTATGTGCCGTTTCAAGCTAACATACACCCTCTTGTCGACTCAGAGTTTCAGAACTTCATCATGCAGGCCTTTTGAAGCTACTACACAACGTCCAGGAACTCGAGTCATACTAGAGAGGATAATACAAGACAATATATGCGCCGTTTCAAGCTAGCATACACCATCTCGCAATCTCAGAATTCTCACAAATCATGCAGGCCGTTTGAAGCTACTACACAACCTCTGCGAATTCGAGCGGCGGAAGGACGGGAAAATACAACAGGAGAAATACATTATAAATATCAAAGCCAGCAAATAAGAATTAAAACAATCATACCTAAACTGAACTTGCCCCTGCAGAACCCTCTGGTGGCACTTACTTCTGGACGGACTGGTCGGCTATTACTTCTGGAGTAGTGGTCAGGACGTTATGTTTAATTCGACTGATTTATTCAGCGGAAAATCCCGCATTTTAAACCTTTCGGACACGTGTGGCCGGTAACAGTTGACTCCGCCCCACGTGTGCGGTATCGAGAAATCGCGATCTAATTTGCCGTACATCTTCAGCGCGGAGTTAAAAATTCCCGATTTCCGTCAACTTCAATTGAACGAAACTAATAATGATAGAAATTATTTTGCTTCGTTACATCCCCCTCCTTCTTCGGGTAGAAAAGAGGAAGCTTAGCTTTCTCTTTTCTTTACAGTTAAAGTTCTGAAACAAAACTTTACTAATTAACAAAAAAAATAACAAAGAAAAATTCACTTCAATCACTTATGGGTCCATTTTCTACACTGGGGTCACTGGCGTGGTCACTATCGGAAGGTCACACTGGACTCCTCAAGACGGCGATTTTCCTCTATCTTGGACGGTGTTTTAGCTGGAGATTTTGGTCGGCACTTGCACCGATCGGGGCGGACTCCTACTCGTCCACACCGGGAGCAAAACAGGCGGAACGGTGCGGTAGGTACATTTGCGGCGGTCATGTCCGAGATATCCACATCGCCAACACAACTCATATTCACCTACCGGCAGGTAGATGGGCTCTTGTACTTGGACTCTGGAACTCCTGGCTCTGCGTGATGCGAGTCTCTTTTCAGACCAGCGGTAGTTTTTCGGCATTGCTTCCACATAAGAAAGATCATTTTGTTCATTCCACGGTTTCAAATCTCTAGGAAGATGGTGTTCCCGCTTCACAACAGAACACCTTCAGGCTCTACGACAAAAATTCACATTTCGACATAATAATATAATTCCTGCAAACTTTACGGTCGGTCGGTACGGTTTGGAAAGGTTTCTGGGTCGGTTCGGTACGTTCGGTTTCCACGGAACTGTGCGGTATCAGCTGGGCTGGCGGATTCGGCGGAGACTGACCACTCTCGATGAACCTGAATAACCTTTTGTTGCTTTTCCTCGACGGTTCCTTTTCGGTTTAAATGAAACTTGTCCAATTCTACGTCCAGTTCTTCCTTTGCCAACTGGTGAATCCAACTAGTACGTAGATCGCTGTTAACGGTATTCGGTACAGTTTCGGCGTCCTTTTCATATGACTAGTTTGACGCTGCAAACTATCGGATTCGGACTATTCGGTACTTGAAGTTTGTCGGTGTTCTTGGTCGCTGGCATCTGACGTTGACCCTTCTTCCAAAATAATCTGACGGTAACTGCTTCCCTACAGTTCACGGTCCACTAACGGTTTCGGATTCGGTCAAACAAGTGTCAACCTTCTTCCAAGAACTTTGACAGTTTTCGATATTCCATCGATGTCGGCTCAATTCTGCAATGATGCTGGATCAATACGGTCCCCTTCGGTCTGCCAAGTTGCTTCGTATATCCATACCCCCAACATCCAAAAGGCATTCAGGAAGGGCTCGGACCCCCTCCAACGTCATGCTCACTAAAACAAAATCCGGTACCAAGTGAAGCCACGACAAACGTCTTACCATCCCAGGCAGACGCCCCTTTGGCGGAATATATCAGGAATACGAAGTGTGACAGGATCCTCGAACTAGTATTCTCGATCCTCATAATAATTCCGGTATGCAGTCTCTCGCCACTGTCACCATTTAGACATTCTTCAAGTTTCTCCATCAAATTACTTGAATCGGTTGAAAAGCATCTCCTGGGGTTCATCACGAAGTGGTTTGGTGATCAGTCAGTACCTATAAACATACGGTATATGGGGCGGTAAATGGGGTTTCGGGCGGTAAAGGGTTCGGTCGGTCGGTAGGAAATACGGTCGGTCGGTAAGAAATACGGTCGGTCGGTAAAAGATACGGTCGGTCGGTAATGGTTATACTTACTCCGCTTGTGGCTTTTGTACTCGTCCTGTACCTATTATGGCTGCGGTGGTATCCTCACACGAGGTTCCTTACTCCAACATGGCTATCTCTCTTCCTCACCCTGTCATGGTAACGTCTCGGTGAATTCGGCAACATTCCTCCAACAATGGTTCTCCCATAACGGTCTTCCAACGACGGTCGCTGCTTAACTATGGTCCATTTCCTCGTCCTGTCATTGCAACGTCTTCAAACAACGGTCCCTGCTCGGGCGCCATTTTGTGACGTACTCCCGTCTCCACCAAACTGCGTTGCCATCGTTTACCTTCGGAAGTAGAGATCTCGGGCGCCACCTCTAGTTTAAAGTGTTGAGGACACTAGGGTACCCATAGGCGGTGTCCCATGGGGTCCGGGAGCTACTAGCCAGAGAAGGTTATGTCCAGGGGTCAGTTGTTTGTACCTAACTAAATATTCCCTAACTCTGAAAAATACTCAAATATTCCTTAGGAAAAGAAAACACACAATTATAATAACATCTTTATTCGGTAAACGGTAAATAACGGCAGTCATCAAAATAAACCATAATATCGTAAATACAATGTGAGGAAAACAGGTGAGCGGGCGGTGAGAAGGTTGAAGCGGGATGTAACATGCAGCATTATGTCGGCGGTGAGAGCTCTCAGAAAAATAAGCAATGCAATATTTACAAGCGGCATTAAGCGGTAATGATAGTCGAATGAGAGTGCAAGCGGAAAATTAATCAAGTAATGGTAAGTAACGGTACGGAAGCGAAGGTTCTAACATGAGCAAGTTCCTAACAAACAAATTCCCAAAAATGACATCCTTATTTACTGGCATACCTCGGTTTCATCTACAGGCTATATTAACAACAATCGGTTTTACGGACAGGCGGTGAAAGGAAATTAGTGCGGTACCAGGGAAAGCATATGCGCCGTTTCAAGCTAGCATACACCCACCCTAATGCTCTGAACCACGAGGCCCATGCACGCCTTTTGAAGCTAGGGCATGCACCTCGATATTCCGGAGCGGCACACGGTGGGGAAGGATAAAGGGAGGCATTTACAAGACTGCATATGGGCCGTTTCAAGCTAACATACGCGTTCTTGCACATCAGAACTCCGGGATGTCATGCAGGCCGTTTCAAGATACTACACAACTCCGGGGGTTCGAATGATGCCAGAAGGGCATAACAAGACGATGTATGGGCCGTTTCAAGCTAACATACAACCTCTTGCAGGTTCAGAATTCAGGGTGTCATGCAGGCCGTTTCAAGCTACTACACAACCCCAGAAACTCGAACGGTGTCGGAAGGGCACAACAAGACAGCGTATGTGCCGTTTCAAGCTAACATACACCCTCTTGTCGACTCAGAGTTTCAGAACTTCATGCAGGCCTTTGAAGCTACTACACAACGTCCAGGAACTCGAGTCATACTAGAGAGGATAATACAAGACAATATATGCGCCGTTTCAAGCTAGCATACACCATCTCGCAATCTCAGAATTCTCACAAATCATGCAGGCCGTTTGAAGCTACTACACAACCTCTGCGAATTCGAGCGGCGGAAGGACGGGAAAATACAACAGGAGAAATACATTATAAATATCAAAGCCAGCAAATAAGAATAAAAACAATCATACCTAAACTGAACTTGCCCCTGCAGAACCCTCTGGTGGCACTTACTTCTGGACGGACTGGTCGGCTATTACTTCTGGAGTAGTGGTCAGGACGTTATGTTTTAATTCGACTGATTTATTCAGCGGAAAATCCCGCATTTTAAACCTTTCGGACACGTGTGGCCGGTAACAGTTGACTCCGCCCCACGTGTGCGGTATCGAGAAATCGCGATCTAATTTGCCGTACATCTTCAGCGCGGAGTTAAAAATTCCCGATTTCCGTCAACTTCAATTGAACGAAACTAATAATGATAGAAATTATTTTGCTTCGTTACAAATCTTAAAAGCGAACATATTGTTGTGATGTTTTTATCAGATCAGGCGCGTGCCGGGCGATAGCAGATAAATATAAAGTGTTCCACACGCCTCCAAGAAATGTCTGATGACCAAATAAGCGACCCGTTTCGAGGTTTCCCATCAAGCCAAATAAATCAAGGATATTCAAGGAATTTATCACTGCAACAAATACATCCACATCTTGACGAAAGCATGGACAAAACAGCAAAATACCTGGCAGGTGGTGAAAAAACGCAAGAGATCGGCCACCCAAACTCCTAGTCCGCCCACAACACCAACAAATAACAGATTCTCACCGCTAGCAACATCATCACTAGCGACCAAAACGAAAATATCAACGGAAAAGAAAAGAAACAAGCCAACAATGAAAACAAAATGCCAACTCCACCACCGATTTTTATCTACGACGTTGCTGACTATAAGGCAATGTTGAATAGCTTCACACAGATAATAGAGAAAGACTCATTTCACACAAGAGTACTAGCAAACGACAAAATTAAAATAAGCGCGCACACAGTAGACACCTACAGAAAACTATCTGCACACCTGAGAAAGGAAGAAATAATCCACCACACGTACCAAATACGCGAAGAACGAGCATAGAGTGGTCATTAGGAACCTTCATCACACGGTTCCGATTGAGGAAATCAAAAACGAAGTCCACGAAGCTGGACACAATGTTCGTAACATAATAAATGTGAAACATAGAGCAACAAGAGAACCATTGCATATGTTTTTCGTTGATCTTGGGCCCCAACCTAACAACAAAACTGTTTATAATATTCAATTTATAATTAGAACCAGAGTCAACATAGAACCACCAAGAAAGAAGCGGGGATTGATACAATGTATGAGATGCCAGGGATACGACCACTCCAAAGCATACTGTTATAGACCTTACAACTGCGTAAAATGCGGAGAACAACACGACACAAAAATTTGCCAAAAACAGAAAAATACACCAGCAAAATGCGTCTTGTGCAACGGTAATCATCCGGCCAACTATAGGGGTTGCCAAGTATATAAAGACCTTATACAGAAAAGCCATCCCAGAAACACCATTCGCCCACAAATTAATACCTCAAGCCTTCCGCCAAAAACCCAAACACCATCAAACAACCAAATACCACAAACACAAATTCCACGAACCTATGCTGAAGCGACAACCAATAAAAATCAGGAACAGACACCTTCCAACCTAAACCAGCAGTTATCAACATTTCTTGATGATTCAGAAGCCTGTTTACACAACTACTGAACCAGAACACCATAATGTTGAATCTACTCACTACCCTCGTAAGCAAAATGAACCCATAATGACTAATAATATTTTCCGAATTGCAACATGGAATGCCAACGCTCTGATAAATCGCAAACAAGAGATCCAAACTTTCCTAGATCTCAACAAGGTGGACATTCTATTGATTTCTGAGACACATTTCACCAGTCGAACAGTATTTACTATACCATCCTACTCAGTCTACCACACAATTCATCCTGATGGAACTGCTCATAGAGGATCGGCTATAATAATCAGAAAATGCATATCACGAACTAGAAAAATTTCAAACGGACGCCATTCAGGCTACGACTGTTAATATCAAAACCAACAATGGAAATCTATGCGTAACATCAGTATACTGTCCACCACGACATACAATCTCAACAGACACGTATAAGGAATTCTTCAGCATTCTTGGAAGCAGATTCATTGTGGGCGGTGACTGGAATGCCAAGAATACCAATTGGAGCTCCAGACTTACAACAACCAAGGGGCGTAACCTACACCGGGCTATGACCGACAAACATTATGAACACCTTTCAAACGGAGAGCCCACATACTGGCCAACAGACCCAAGAAAAATACCTGACATTCTTGATTTTTTTAGTGAACGGTATCTCAACACAAAATTGCCTGTTGGAATCGCATTATGATCTAACATCTGATCACACGCCTGTTGTTGTTAGCCTAAACAGTATACTATACAAACCAACCAACCACCCAAATTAGCCTCAAAACATACAAAATGGGAACACTTCAGCAACTATATTGCTGAAAACTGAGCAACATGAGTATTAAAGACCCAACATAATTAGATGAAGCAGTTCAACATTTCACCAGTACGATTCAACAAGCAGCTTGGTTTGCTACTCCCTTGAACTCACAAGAAGTATCTAATTATTTAAGCACTCCTCTCCACAAACGACAACTCATATCTGAAAAAAGAAGGGCAAGGCGAATTTGGCAAAGGTCACGAAACATCAACGATCTCCATCAGTATAGAAGATTAACTCGGGTTCTCTCGGCAGCACAAAGAGATGTCCAAAATGCGTCTTTCGAAGCCTACACAGAAAGCTTGACTACAGCAGATCACAGCCTATGAAATGCCCCAAAAAAATTTAAAAGACCAAACCACATATCAGCCCGATAAGAACACACAATGGTTGGGCACGATCAAGCAAGGAAAGGGGGATGCCTTTGCTTCATCTATCTAAGGTATTTGTAGAACCTGAGGGAACACCAGGGCTAACAATCGATGTCAAAGAATTTTTAGAAGCATCATGCCAATTATCGTTACCAATCAATCAATAACCTCAAAAAGTGAAAGCTGAAATACGTAAACTGAAGAACAACAAAACCCCTGGTTATGATTTGATAACTGCACAGATCCTCAAAAGGCTACAAAAAAAGCAATAGTGTTCCTAACCACCATCTACAATAGGATGCTAAATCTAAGTTACTTTCCCATATTATGGAAATATGCCCACATGATTATGATACACAAAGATGGCAAACCACTACACGAACCAGCGTCTTATAGACCAATTAGCCTTATGTCAATACCAGGAAAAATATTTGAAAGGCTGCTACATACTAAAAAGAATTCAAGAGGACCATGAAACGAACATCCTTCTTACTGATTACCAATTTGGATTTCGCCAAAAAAAATGTCGACAATTAACCAAGCTCACAGAATAGTTAATGAAATAGCCAACTCTCTTGAAAATATTTGGATATCTCCCAAGCATTCGACAAAGTGTGGCATTCCGGTTTGCTATATAAAATAAAAAGAAACCTAAATAACAACTATTACCTTTTACTGAAGTTCTACCTCTTCGATAGAAAGTGCTCCGTCAAATACAATGATGAAATATCAGGATACTTTTCCCTCAAATCTGGCGTACCACAAGGAAGTGTCCTAGGGCCTTTCCTGTCCCTGCTTTACACAGCTGACCTGCCCGAAACTCCGAATAGTATCATTGCTGCATTTGCTGATGATGTAGCTATACTGTCCTCAGATGGCGACCCCCTGGCCACCTCCAAAAACATTCAAGATCACCTAAACAAACTTGACAACTGGTACAAAACATGAAGGATGACCATAAATCAGACCAAATCAGTCCAAGTCATATTCACCACAAGAACCAGCATTTCCCCAAAGTAACTTACCTACCAAATACCTACCAAAAAGAAAGTAAAATACCTAGGCATGCACCTAGATCAACGGCTCACATGGGAAAAACATATATTAGCAAAAAAAAACATCTTGACATCAAACTCAAAAAAATGTACTGGTTGATTGGAAAAATCAAAACTATCCATCCAAAATAAAATGACACTGTACAGGGTGGGCATATTTCGATGTTTTAGCACTACAACTTTTAAACCAGAGGAGATAGACAAAATCTGATACCCACTTCTCGATCTCTTTTTCTGAGAAACTAACGAGAGTAGTATTCATTTTTAGCTACCTTCTTTTGTTTTCGAATTATTAGCGAAAATTGGAAAAGTGGCAATATCGAAAAAAATTCATATCTCTGTTAATACTGATGATAGAGCTCTGAAATTGAAACATTATACAGGCACTTTTTTACGTAGAATCCAGTGCGTACTCGCTTTTTTTGCACCATTTCTAATTACGGAGCTATGACCCAAAGTTATGTTTTTTTAATGGAAATACTAGATTTTTGTGGCATTTCTGAAAGCTAAATTTTTTCTCATTTCAAAAATATATAACATTGTATGGTTTGTATCAATATGAGTATAGAAAATGGTCAAAAACTCCTATTTTATTTGATTCTCAATATTTCTATGTTTGACGAGCACAGAAAAATGGAGCTTCCTATAACAAGAGCAATCTCCTTCCGTCAATCTCATCATTTCTATGCTTTCAACTAATTTCTCCAAAATTCGAACATGGATATATTTCATAAAAACTTATATCTTGAAATGAATTTGGAAATAACAAAAAGATCCACATGATCCTCCGTTTCAATCGATATACTTAGTTATAATGAGATGGATGCAAGAGAATATTTTTATTGCACTCCAGAATAAATACTCACAAGTGCTTAGTAGTCTATTACAAATCGCATATGAAATAACGCATAAAGATATGATTGAAGTTATCAATTCAATCAGAAAAGTAATAAAGGAAAATATTTTTCAATACCTAATAGTGATTACAATAAAAGGTCAGTAGGTTATAACTAAGATGTCTTATTTTAGACATCTTAGTTATAACTTAGAGTGAGGGATCAAGTTCATCTTGGAGAAAATGAGTTAAGAGAGCATAGAAATGAAAAGAATACTGGAAAGATAATTGTGGTAATTATACGATGCTAAATTTTTCTGTGTTCATCAACAGTTGAAACCATAGAAAATATTGAGACTCAGATGAAAATAGGTTTTTGATCATTTTCTATACTCATATTGATACAAACCATACAATGTTATATATTTTTGAAATCAGAAAAAATTAAGCTTTCAGAAAATGCCACAAAAATCTAGTATTTCCATTTAAAAAACATACTTTGGTCATAGCTCCGTGATTAGAAATGGTGCAAAAAAGGCGAGTAAGCCACTGGGTTCTACGTAAAAAAGTGCCTGTATAATGTTTTAATTTCAGAGCTCTATCATCAGTATTAGCGGAGATATGAATTTTTTTCGATATTGCCACTTTTCCAATTTTCGCTTATAGCTCGAAAACAAAAGAAGGTAGCCAACATTGAATACTACTCTCGTTAGTTTTCAGAAAAAGAGATCGAGAAGTGGGTATCAGATTTTGTCTATCTCCTCTGGTTTAAAAGTTGTAGTGCTAAAACATCGAAATATGCCCACCCTGTACAAAGCAATTTTAAAACCGATATGGTCATACGGCGTACAATTATGGGGTTGTGCGAAACCAACGAGAATTAAAATAATTCAGAGATTCCAATCAAAAACCCTTCGAACAATAGCTAACGCACCATGGTACATTAAAAACCAAAGATTACATGAAGATCTCGAAATCCCATACGTAACTGATGTCATCAAAACCGCCTCTGCTAAATACCAAGAACGACTACAGGGACACTCTAACGACCTTATCCAGAATCTGTACGCAGAGGGACCAAACATCAGAAGACTGAAAAAATCATGGCCTGAAGATCTCTCACAGCACCTCTAGACTAGTGCAGAATAAGTAGAAATGTCACTGGACATTTCACTTTCATGTTGTAACTTACATCAAAATTACTAATACCATAATATATGAGTAGATTGTAATTTTTCAAATAAATGACCTACTAAAAAAAAAACATGGTCGTCCTGAATGTTGATTCAATAAAAAAATCAGATTCCCGAAATCATTGCTACCCAAAAAGGCTTGAAAGTTAGAACTTCAGTTTTCAGTTGGATGTACTCAAACATTCATTTTCGATTCAGAAAGAAAGAGTTTTTTTTTAGCTCTTGACTGAGTTCAAAAACTTCACGGAGCCTTAAGCTACGAAAGAAATAGGCTGGAAATTATTGAAACTCGAAGCAAACCAACAACAAAACAAAATTGGGTCAAAAACTTTCAGAAGAAAATTAAACAAGAAAATTCGAGTAGCTTCAGGCAATTGACACGTCACTTTTTACAACGTTTTCGATAATGTTCCAATTCAAGCCTCAAGGCACGGATTTTCAAAAATTAAAAAAATTAGTATAAGGTGCCTTTTTATTTTCTATCCCAAAACAGGTAATTTGACAAGTTTAGTCCGTTCACGAAAGGTTGAGCCGTCGGATCGCCATGGTAATTTGGCATATTCCACTGTGTATATTAAAATTTTAGGTTATGTTATTTATTTTCTGGTCAGATTGATACGCAATGTTGTCAATATTGCATAGAGTTCTCTGATAACTAGCAAGCTCGTCGGACAAGGACGGGTACATTCGGTAACGTTGATTTTATTTTACGTTATGACAGCAAATACTGCCAATTTCAGATAAATTAACAAACGCCTACTAAGCGCTCAAACTTTCGTGAACGGACTAAAGCGATTCTGATGAATGTTAACATTTTCCATCAGTGGCGAGACCAAAATTATAATAAATTACACGAGCTACATTTGTTTCACAGGAATTTCATTTGAAATCAATTTAAAATCCCATTTATAAGTTTAATTCGCCATAAAAATGAAAAAAGAAGAAAAACAAATTTTATCGAGTTTCAAGGATTTTCAGCATATCCGCCTTCCAAGGCTAATTACAACAAAAAAGTTCTATCAAGTACCTTTTTTTTAATGACTTTCGTAGCTTAGGACGCAAAGTTTTTTACTTAGGCTAATTTCTGAATCGAAAATGAATGTTAGAGTACATCCTACTGAAAACTGAAGTTCAACATGGTTTCAAGCCCTTTTGCGTAGCTTGCAGTGATTTCAGGAAACTGATTTTTTTTCCATTGGAGTAACATTTAGGAAGACCATGTTAAAAAAAAAAAACTGCAAAATACTTACTGCATATGAAGATATGAATTTTTCAAACCTAGCTGGCAAAATACATTGAAAAAAACACTTAAAATATTATAACTCGAGGACTTCAAAAAATCGCAATACCGTATGACCGGACGATTGACGTCCAAAAGAAAAAAACAGGTCCCTCGTCTCATGGGGTATTCGAATCATCCCCATGTGTATGTTATGCGATTTTTCACGGTTTCCGAGTTATGAATTTTTTTAAGAACTTTTGAGAATTTTCAACTTGACCATATCAAAAAAGATATTAAAAAAAGTACAGAGTTTTCTGATATATTTTTTTTTGTAAATAAATCGCCATGAAATGTACTTTTATACATAAAATAACCAGCATCGTAAATTTGATAAAAATTATAGAAATGTTGGTCTCAAGTGAAAAAGTTACATATTTTTGGATCATGATCTAAATTTTCAAATTTAAATTAAAATGTAAACAGACTACTTCATGGTTTCTTAGCAGGCTTAAAAACTGTGCTCAACACTCAGCTTTCAGAATCATTATTAAAAAATGGTACTCAACAGTCTACTTCTGCTAGAATTAGCCTTCAAAGTCAGCGAGGTGGAAAAAATCAAAGAACTAGATATTTACTCAAGAATTCTTTTTTGCCATTTTAAGATTTTCCTGATCAAGTTATGATATAAAATGCTGTAAAATTAATGAAAATCAGCATTAGGAGAAACGTTTCTACATGATGTGTGACTTATTGCCATACCTTTGTCTTTTTCTTATCCAAAACTATTCTCTCTAAAGCAAATTTTCAGCATTTTCTATCATAACTTGATCAGAAAAATCTTAAAATGGCAAAAAATAGTTTTTGAGTAAACGTCTAGTTCTTTGATTTTTTCCACCTCGCTGACTTTGAAGGCAATTCTAGCAAAAGTAGACAGTTGAGTACCATTTTTTATTAATGATTCTGAAAGCTGAGTGTTGAGCGCAGTTTTTAAGCCTACTGAGAAACCATGAAGTAGCCTGTTTACATTTTTAATTTAAATTCGAAAATTCAGATCATGATCCAAAATACTTAACGTTTTGTGACCAACATTTCTATAATTTTTATCAAATTTACGATGCTGGTTATTTATGTATAAAAGTACATTTCATGGCGATTTATTTACAAAAAAAATATATATCAGAAAACTCTTGTACTTTTTTTTTAATATGGTCAAGTTGAAAATTCTCAAAAGTTCATAAAAAACTTCATAACTCGGAAACCGTGAAAACTCGCATAACATACATGGGGGTGATTCGAATACCCCATGAGACGAGGGACCTGTTTTTTTCTTTTGGGCGTCAATCGTCCGGCCACCCTGTATACATGGATATTTTTGGATAGCCACAGGTCTAAGGAATTTGAAACTTATTTATTGACGTCAATCGCCTGGACACCCTGTATATTGACTTTGCTACTGCAGTCAGTAAGTGTATATCAAATTACCTAGGAAATGGCAACACAAATGTGGCTCTGGTTTGTCTACATAACACTAGTCTTTAACGGCGCCTCACAGATAATAGTGCAACGGTGTCAAGTCGCAGCTTCTTGGTTGCCAATTGATATCACAACTTCGATTAATTAAACGGCCATAAAATGTTTGACACAATAAATAATAACGATTGTTGCAGTATGCTGTTTAAACCGAACATTGTTTACATCAATACCATCAAAAGTGGGCACAAAAAAATTGGTTATCATGGTGCGATAGGTGTCTCCATTGAACGTAATGGTTGCGCTATCATCATCTTCAAAGAATTATAGGCCAATGATACCTCAGCTCTAAACAGTCACTCGTAACCTGTGCATTGGTTTCACTAAAATCACGTGCTGGTTTTCTGTTCCCCAAATACGATTTTGCTAAATGTCATACCCACCAAGTGGAAATGAGCTTAATCCTAAAAGATGATTTTTTTGGGAAAATCGAAATCATCGTTCAGCTTCCCGTTGGACCATCTTGCTAAGCGGAATGTCATGGGGCTCCAACTCTTGAACTTTGGAAAGCATCATACTCAACGTAAACTGCGAATCTTACAAGAACGCTCACATGTTAAAGCATCAACAATGAAACCAGTTTCGATTTTTAGTAACGAACTTGCGCATACAGGGCATTGTTGGTCCTTCTTTGCGACCAAATTTTGCAGAACATGTGCAATTTCCGACCAACTGTCTTTGTTTTGGAAATAGATTTCTAATTAATCCCAACGTTGCTCAAGCGTAAGTCGATTCATACTGAATTTTGTGACAGAATAAAATGACAAAAGTAGGCCAGATTCTTACTGGAGTGTCGTTGAAAACTAATATCAATTTTTTTTGTTTCAGACTAGAGTTTTGTCCTTGAATGATGAAGAGAATGAAATAGTTATTACACAGTCACTAGTTAGCATGATGGCACATCTCCCAGATAGACTGAAAGAAACAGAGGGATTAAATATAATTCAATCCTTAATGACAGACAAATCTTTGAGGCGCTTGGGCAATGATCAAAATTTTGTAACAAGCATTTGCAAAATAAAAAATACCAGTCTCTGTCAAATTATTGCTACAAAAATATTGAAATGAAACAAAACATTTTTTTTATACATTATATTAATATTGTAACATTCCATAAAATAATAAAGAATCTCGGGAATATCTTTATGATAACCATCCTCTTTGGTGCCTCTCAATTTTCACTTACTTTCAGAACAGATCGAATGCTGAAAAAATAAATGTATATAGATGTATAGGATAATTTCCTTAGATTTTAACTTTACCTTTCTCCAGTATGCATTAAGTGAAAAGACTCATTTATGTCTGTTAAACTCAGATTGTGGGTAATAAACTCGTCCAGAAGCAGTTTCTTAGATAGATATTCTTCCACCAACTTAGGAACGCTGTCACGACTTTTCCAACCTTAATAAAAGAAAAACAGAGTTAGAAATGAAGTCATAGTCGGCATATTGTTCGCAAAAAATGTAAGTATCTCTATCTTTGCCAGACCTGTATGGTTCAAAATGTTCGAACTCATTCTCATCAAAAGAAATTTGGCAACTAGCCAATTTTGAATGAAATGTTTTATCTCAGGGTGTCCGCGCTCGATGAATTCGACCGTATACCTTATCTGAAGTTATACACAACTTAAGAGAATACCTGAAAAAAATGTTATTCTTACCTCCAAATGCTGTTCCTTTCCATGTTCTTCCAGTGACCAACTGGAATGGCCTCGTGCTGATTTCCTGACCTGCTCCAGCGACGCCAACAATTGTGGACACTCCCCATCCTTTATGACAAGATTCTAGAGCTGCGCGCATTGTTGCTACATTCCCAATGCACTCAAACGTATAATCCAAACCACCGTCAGTCAGTTCAATCAAAACTTCCTGAATTGGTTTTTCATGATCCTTTGGGTTGATGAATTCGGTGAATCCAAATTGTTTTGCTGAAATATTCATGTTTTAGTTCTATCAGAGATATGTTTAGTGTATTGAAAACGATTTAAGGAGAAATGACTGCACGCAGAGTTTGTCATCATGAGCCCAGACAAGATAGGGGTGACGATTTTTATGGTATACGTTGATTAATGGTAGACTCCGAAGGGCGAAGATATGCCACAACTTGTAGAATACGATCAAGAAAATGGAGGAAACGTTCCTAGCACGTGAGCTTCTCAAGAATTAAGAAGCCATAAGGCTAATTTGTTTGCATAAACAAAGTTTTTGATCATTTTGTCGCATCAGATTCAAAGTCAAAGACAGGTCACCAAGTGATTAGTGAACTGATCTCTAATCAAAATTATTGAACTAATCTGAAAATTGGATATAATCGGGGAAGATATAAACAAGGAGTCAACCACAATAGCATGTTTGGACTCAATGCTCACGATATGAAGGAACCTCTTACATGAGATCAGTTGAAGTGCTCACACAAATCTTTTGTTGAACTTTGTAATTTGCATATGTTAATGCACGTGGAATGAATCACTACGGAAATTAATTTATCCTTTCGAATTTCTGGATTTTTCGAAGAAATCTAGACATCTGTTATAACTCATTTAGATACTTATAGATCTCTTTGTTCAGCCCGATGTTCGTACTTGTCCAAAGCAATCAATTAGGTACTTAATAATTTATCAATGTGCCAATAAAAGTATGCCCTGTAATGAGGAATGAAAATAATGGAACGCGAAGAGAATCTTTTGGTACATCGAGGGGAACCACAATAGTTTTATTTTTGTTTCGAATCAGAACTGTCCCAGGACGGTTCGCACATGCGCATATTCAGAATTTGTGTTTAAAATTCGCAACTGCGCATGTGCGAACCGTCCTAAGACAGTTCTGAACTCGGAACCAAAACAAAGCTAATGTTAGGATGCTTCAGGCAACTGATTCTACGATACCGTTTTCGTTCTTCACGTCAAATCTCTTTTAACTGCAGACCAGTCTCTTCAACGTTTGGGCTGGAGCAGAATGAACAAATGTGGTATTTAGTGATGAATAGTGAGTCTGTTTAGTTATGTACGATATCCCTAGAACAGTTAGACATCGGCGGTCAGGGCCTGTATACTAGTGATCTTTCAATGCGTATACGAACTACATTGCGCGAGTACCTTCTTTTCCTGCAAAAATGCACACCGCGCAATGAAGTTCGCATTCGCTTCAGAAGATCACTAGTCGAGAATACGGGCCAAGACCGTGGCTGTTGCAGTAATGAATTTGGGGATATTGCTTGTGTGTGTCATCATCACATCGGAGGCAGTATGACTATTATAGTATTCGTTTTGAAGTGTTTCGAGCTCCTGAGCTGTTCCAGTGCTTGTGCGCAACCAATGGCAAGCCATATTTCGAGCTTTTGAGTTACTCAGGAGCAAGAAACTCTTCAAACCGAATAGGCTATATATGCGTTATTTGTGGATGTAAGGCGCTTAAACATCTGAGCAAAATAGCCGAATGAGCGTTTATGCGGATAATTTTTCTTTCCGACTCACGAACAGCATGAGCATGTGTTCGGAGCTGCTCCAACGGATGTGTCAGTTCAGTGCTACCGAACGTAAACAAAGGAAAACTTGGGTTGAGCTGGTGCCACTTTCATAATTCTGTACGAGTTATTAAAGAAGAAGAGACGACGGTGTACTAGATGGTCTTCACAATTATTATAGTATTCGTTTTGAAGAGTTTCGAGCTCCTGAGCTGTTCCAGTGCTTATGCGCAACCAATGGCAAGCCGTATTTCGAGCTTTTGAGTTACTCAGGAGCACGAAATACCTCAAAACGAATAGGCTATATATCTGCAAAGGAGTCGAGACCGTAGCCTCAACAGCACTTCTAAACCCGTCCACACTGAGCACGAATTCTCTTTGATGTACCGTCCACACCTGAATGCTCCTTCTGTGCAATGTGCTCATTCAGCTGTTTTGCTCAGATATGTACGCGGCTTTACGAACCACTATACAATAGGAGAGACAGGGGAGTACCGGGTGTCCTATATTCGTTGTCTAGTGGAGGGATCTCAGAAACCCGATGAGCTAGAACAAAATGAGTGGCACATTTTCGGGTTCGATTTTTGAGAGAATTCATTTGGTGAAAACCGCAACCTTCTAAGTCAAACCGTTTTCGAGTTATTAGAGAAAATTGGAAAATGGCGTCAAATGAAAAGTTCTCATAACTTCTTTATTACTGAAGTTATAAACATGGAACTCAAACATTATACAGTCACTTTTTTCAGTAGAATTTATTGAAGTAATCAATTTTTCTTTATTACATTTTGTTTTAGCTCATCGGGTTTCTGAGATCCTCTCACTAGACAACGAATTTAGGACACCCGATACAATAAGATTTTCCAATTGTTTGAAA
Organism: Propylea japonica; assembly: GCA_013421045.1. Lineage (NCBI taxonomy): Eukaryota > Metazoa > Arthropoda > Insecta > Coleoptera > Coccinellidae > Propylea > Propylea japonica. The sequence continues at coordinate 37,475,900 of CM024239.1, forward strand.
TACACCGAAAATCATTTCCCTTTTTTATGTATCCAATAAATTTTCATTCGACAGCTTGAATCTTAATAAGTATACTGGATGATGTTTTTAAGTTTCATTCATTCAGCTGTAAAAGTCGCAATTTCTTCGATAACGGCTAAACTACTGAGTTTAAAGACATGAAATGTTTGGTACACTCTAATTAATTTTTGTGTACCGAACATGACATGTCTTTAAACTCAGTTGTTTTTGTTTAATAGCGGTAGTAATACGGCATCATCACATTATTATAAACTAGCTGACCTGGCAAACCTAGTTTTGCCACTCGATGTAATTTCACTTTTTGTCCAAATGTCGCATTTTGACGGTAACCAGAGATCCTGTTTTATTAATATAGATTTTGACGGAATGAAGTCCAAGAAGTTATTATTGTTGGATGCAACACTTTTCATGGTGGTGAACATAAAAATGAATAGAGCTGTTGCAATGAGAACCTGGAAGTGGACACATTGTGACAAATACCTCTCCCGTTTTGAGAATATGAATATCTCAGTCTTAATAAAGAATTCAAAGAAACTAACCCAATTCAAATTTATTTGGATTTATATCAATTCCTATTATTCTAGAAGCACCGGCACGTTTACATCCTAAACCCACCGCTAATCCAACAGCACCTAAGCCCCATACAGCACAGCTCGAATCTTTCTCAACCTTTGCAGTATTCAAAGCTGCACCATAGCCGGTTGGTACGCCACAGCCCAGCAAACATACCTTCTCTAGTGGCGCAGAAGCTTCAATCTGAAACAAAAACACCTGTAGCTCTTAAACGCATCGGAAATAATGCAGTTATAGTTATTTAATCAACTAGTTCATTACTGGGATTAATGATTGAGTATAAATTCTTCATTGAAATACATTCTCATTTTGCATAGGAGTAAGACATCTTACATAAGATATACATTTGACATAATATAAATGTCTTCATCTCTATGTTTCAGTAGGGAGAAACATTACTCGTATTGCTCCTTAATACTTTATGTTCGGTTGCCCATGACAATTGAATATTAAAATAGTAGAAATTGAGCCATAAAAAGGTCATTATTGATCACTTTCGTATACGTTAAATTGAGCTTTTAGTTTGAGAACGAAGGAAAAAAAAATTTTAACAACAGAGATAGAATAACGTCACTTTGGTAAGCCACGAATTAAGTGGCTACAACAGAGTTTTGAAGATAGTGAAGTATATACAGTTCTCAGTTCCCACGTCAGTTTTACAACGCATTCGTAGTTGCTAACAGCAACGTTATTGTGAGCGGCACGATTTAGACTGTCTTCTATTTACTCACACAACCGTACGGACAGCGGCAACGTTTGAAGCAAATTCTGCATTCCGTTGGCAGAGCGGTGTTGATTTATTCATTACACCAGTGCCATCCACAAAGATGAAACCACAGAACGAGATTAAAAATGTTTGTCTATTACTAAACAGTAAAGAAAAAAGTTCTGCCGATCGCCTTTTATTTTGTATCCGCACACCGCTGGGATAAGGCGCGAATATATGTTGAACTTTGATTTTGGGGAAGTGATCCTTCGATGCGAATACGAACTTCATTGCGCGAGCGCGATTTCCTTTTTACCTACAAAAGTGCACACCGCGCAAAGTTTCTTGTATTCGTATATAAATCAAATTCAAGCGGAAGACCTGGTCATCATTGGTCAAGACCAACAGTGACCAACAATGACCAACTGCATTTAAGCGCTTTTGGTCATTGCTGGTCTTTATCATGTGACGTCATGAATTGCCCTTCAACGTCATCGATTAAGACCGCAGATGACCTAAGGTGAACATACTCGAGAGCCGAGTCAAGCTTCTGGTCATTGAAGAAATAAGGTTAAGTTTTATGTTTATATCTTATGATAACACATGAATGTCAGATTCAAATAAACATTCACTTGCAATTACAACAGATATGAAAACTTCTAAACTGGACATGACTCAATTGTAGCGTAAATCTGAAATAGAAATGTTGAACAACATTCAGCTAGCAAAAATAAAAATAAATCATGTAATTAACTTAAGTGGTTGTACGGATGTGGTATGGAAAATAGTATTCAAATTTTTGTCCAGGGAGTAATACAGTAGGTTTTGGGGATTTTTCTAGGTTCTCATTAAATATAACTAGGTAATGGTAATTTTCAAAACAAACGATATTCAGTCCCATACATGCATTTTTACTGAAACGAAACTCTAATTCAGAAAATCGTTGGTTATGTGTTTGTTTTCATTCTCCCTAACCTACATTAACGAAAATGGCGAAGATGACCAGAACTGCATTTGAGCGGAAGCTGGTCATTCGCGGTCATTCCTCAAGTGCCAAGACCAAGGGCATGACCAACAATGACCACAGTCATTACTGGTCATTCGCTTGAATTTGATTATAGTCTATCCAAATCCGAGAGGCCAAGCGTAAACAAACTAGAAACGCGATTTGGTCGCTCTTATTGGTCGAAGCTTCAGGAACGCCACTTTCGACCAATAAGAGCGACCAAATCGCGTTTCTAGTTTGTTTACGCTTGGCCTCTCGGATTTGGATAGACTATAGAAGTTAACTCGTTCAGAATACCGGGCTAGGTCAGGTATATAAATTATTTAGAAAGGTACGATAACAATACGGACCCTGGGCCTGTATTCTGGACAAATGATCTTTCGATGCGAATACAATCTTTATTGCGCAAATGCCTCTTTCATCTTCAGAACTACACCGCTGGGATAACGTGCGAATTCGTGTTGAATTTTTGAAAATACGGGTCTTGGGTCCGTATTCTGGACAAGTGATCTTTCGATACGAGTTGCGCGGGTGTCTCTTTATTAGTATTCAAAGAAAGCAACCGCTGAGATAACGTGCGAATACGTGTTTAACTTTGATATTGGAGAATACCTACAGTCTTTTTTTCAGGAAAGTATGACGTGAAAGAAACCTCTTAGCCTCTCCTATCGCTACAATCCCTCTGTCGTGAACGCGACAGAGCCGGCATCCATCTCTAATCTCTATTTACTATAGTCCATTTCAGGAGAGTATGAAGTGAAGGAAGCTCTTAGCCCCTCCTATCGATACTACCACAGAACATAAAATATAAGAAGTGCTATCTGCCTACTAAACCCTTACAACACGCGTGACATTTGAAACGTCAAAAATAAATGGGGCGATTGGATTCTGAGGGGTGGTCGCTTTTTGTAAGAGAGAGGTTCTATGGTTTCGTCCTGAATTTTGACAATGCTCTGTGTTCCAGAAAGAGAGAGAAAGAAGATAATATATATTTTTTATTTATTTTACTTGCTTTTCATTTGTTTCGGAATTAAAAGGCAGATTTGAAAGAAAATATACATTATAAAAATAAGTTATTTTATTAGGCTCAATTGTACAGTACATAACTATTGAATGTTTTGAATTAACAAACATTCATGATCAACCACAGGTCTTACAATTTGAGTACAGTTGAAAAACTTCCGAGCAATTGTTGACAATTTTTGAAGCATTTGTTCATATAATACGTATAGAAAATCAACACTTGTATTAAAAAATCATGTTAAGTCACTATAAGTAGTCACTACACAGTACACAATAACACTGATTCATTCGTAAGGCAAAGATACATCCAAAAAGAGAATGATCACTATAACCTAATTGCATATCAAAGAAACAGTAAATATAACTTCAATCTCCTCACAAATACTTCCATATTGGCCATATTTAAACAATTATTCCACTTGAAACTCAACTTTTTCACTTCCTTCTTCGACTCGAACAAAACACCACACAAACAATAAAATGGCAGCATTGACAAAGACATCCCATCCCATTTAAATTTGACATAACTTGGATTTAGCTCAGACATACGTCACTGCTTGGCTCCGCCCCCAAAATAAATGGGGAGACGTATGTCCGTGTTGTAGATTTTACTTCTAGCGTTTCACCCCCCTGGATACTACCTCTCTACCGTGAGTGCCGCATGGTAGCCATCTATCTCTCTTATACCAGTCCGATCGAGGGCGGATATGACCGACAACGAACGAATGTTCTATGAAGAAGGAGAGGTTGAAGTTTTACTACTCACTTCATACTTTGCTTTCGATACGAATACGAATTTTATTGCGCGTGTTCCTCTTTTATATTCAAAAGGGCACATCGCTGGAATAACGTGCGAATACGTATTAAACTTCGATTTTAGAGAATACGGGACCTGGTTCGTGCCTTCCCTGAAAATAATAAAATATGAAAAAAAAACTTCCCTACCGCCTTTATCTATATGTCGACTCCCTGTGACCTAATATAGGGGTACCCCCACAGAAAATTTCTATTTCCGCCTATGCCTGTATTCTGGACGAGTGATCTTTCAATGCGAAAAAATGCCCATAACGTGCGAATACGTGTTTAATAGTGATCTTTCGATACGATACGAAATCCAGAATACCTTGTTCCATACGCGATAGTGTAATTGAAAATCAATTGATGGCTTTTGGCGCTTTCATTTTAAGTTATTGGTTAATGAAATATTAGTTTTATTCCAGTCTCATTACCAATCCTGCAGATCTTAGGATATTCGAATTGTAGTAGGTATAACCCACAAATATTGACTTTCTTACCTTAGTCACGGACACATCAGCAACAACTGTATATTCTGAAAAGGTGGAACATCCCATGAAGTGATACAACTTTTTTCCATTACAGCTAAATCTGGAAGTTCCGTTTGGCATTACTCCTTGGCCTTGAGTGGATCGAACTTTTTGGCACAAGTTTGTCTTTGGTGATTTACAAAACTTACATTCACCACACTGGGGAACGTACAGGGGAATCACATGGTCTCCTGAAAATAATACCCATATGTAACTTATGAGAATGACGCGACTTGAAAAAGATTCAGTTTCTTTCAGCGTGCATATTCCTGGGGGTGCAGCGTGCTATGGTTTTGCTATATGTATGTAAATTTCTTAATTCGAGCAGGGTGTGGTCTCAATTGACTCGATTGCACCAGGTCAAAAGTTATTTTTCCCTTTCGACCGAGAGTGGACACAAGTCGAGGCAGGGACCAACGGCTCTCAGGATATTGAAATAAGAATTAACATTTTTCTAATTTGAACAATCGTGTCAAAGCTCTTGACTTCATTTAGTCGGTCGTACACCTGGCGTAAATACGATAACTTCCGGAAACAACGACTTCAAAACTTGAAAAGTTTCAAGGTTGGTTTGAGATTCAAATAAGAAAGTTGAATTCAGGAATGAACAGAAAAAATAGTTCTCAGGTTATTCGAATTTGAATGAACGTTTTCCCAATATCAACAACGGCACCGAAGCCTTCAACAATTTTAAGTTCAAGCACCGTATTCTGGACAAGTGATCTTTCAACGCGTATACGAACTTCATTGCGCGAGTCCCTCTTTTACCTGCAAGAATGCACATCGCGTAATGAGGTTCGTATTCGCTTTGAAAGATCACTTGTCGAAAATACGGGGCCTGATTTGTTCGAGAAAGAAATTTATAGAGATGTTTAAATATAATGGTGGAATTACAGGGTGAAAAACTGCAATTCAACTATGAGCTAACGGAGCTGATGCATTTAAATGATATGGGACAAAGTTCATTGCAAACGTTACATTTCGTTATGTCGGACACACCGTTGTCAATTCAAATGAATTGATATCACGGGCGGTTGTGAAAAACCAAAATGAAGTTGATAATAACCCATGCAGTCATTCTTGATTTGTGCAATTCAGATAGGTGTTGCGGATACCACTGATAGAAATTTCGATAATTTGTGTTTGATTGAACATAATGATTTTTGTCACTCATTGATTAGTTCTGAGCACCTATTTATTGTCTTGAGTTAGTGCGAGTCCACAACGGCGCACCGACCCTAGCCCATCGCACCGCGATGTCGATGTTTGAAGTTTAATACGAAGTAAATACGTCATTTGATGACATCGCGGTGCGATGGGCTAGGGTCGGTGCGCCGTTGTGGACTCGTACTTAGAGTTGCACGGTTAGCGTTCTGCTGAATAACCAGTATCCTCAGAGTAAGAAATAATGTTTATTTCTTAAGCCGGTCCCAGACAAGGCGTGTATATGACGAATGTTCGGCATTGGCGGTGCTTCGCGTAGTGTGTGGGAGCTCAACTTCGGGTATCATTCGGCATTCGCCTGCTATCCGAACTCTTGTCGGTTAAACGGCACGAACCAAAGGAAGACGAAGTACATTCGCGTTAGCTCCCAGACAGTGTGTTTATCTACGCGTAGTAGATTGCCTATTCTGTCTTCAGTCAGAGTCGTGCTAAATTAAGCGGCGTGATTTCGTTTTTTCGTGTTTTCAGTTCATTTAAAAAACACTACTGACTGCTTTCCGCTACTGTTCTATACTGAGGCCGTTTGGCGAACGTTTGTCAACAGAGAAACGAATGCCGAACTTTTCGCGATTGCCGCAGTTGTGTGGGAGGGTACCCGAAGGCGAACTACGAAGGCACGCATGATCTGGGACCGGCTTAATGCGGCGTTCCCACGAGGCGTTATTCACGACAGTGAACCACGCTTTCGTGAAATACACTTCTGTGTGAACGCATAGTCGTTAAACTTGCTTTCGTGAGGAATGCGTTCACACAGAAGTGTATTTCACGAAAGCGTTCACTGTCGTGAATAACGCCTTGTGGGAACGCCGCATTACTCTGAGCCAGTATCCATCAGGGTTCATGTACGAAGGGGTTACGAAATGGTAGTCATTTTAGCATCCATGTTGTGACGTCATGGAGGCAAATGGCTACAGGCGTGCGATATTCAAATAATAATCAATTTCAAGCGGATAATCAATAATAACTGCGGTTATCATCGATTCAGCCCTTGGTTATTCCCTTTTTGTCCTAGAATGAATAACCGGCTCTCGTCGCTTGGATGTGGTTTCTGGTTGTCAATTGTCAATATAGCTTATATTATTATATTTTTTTATGTTTTATGCAATAAATACAAAATTCGATTTGCAAATGTAAATTATTATGCTTTCATTGTTCAACTCCATGCATCCCAAAATATTAATGTTTTAAACGTGGATTCAATGTAACGATTTCAGATTTGTTCCCCTTGACAAAAAAAAGTTTTTTTGTTCTGACAGAAATGATACGAAGGAAAAATATTGCAGAAAAATATACAGCAGGACACTATGTGATTTAAAATCACATGTATTGATATCGCTGTGGTATTTGACTACATCAATATACAACACAAGTTTGCTGATAATGAAACTTTTTTTTGGAACTTAAACACAAATTCATAATTTTTCAAGAGCTATTAATTATAGCACAAATCTTTTCGCATTATCCAGGTAAAGAAAGAAAGTTTTGTTATACCCAAACAATATCCGCAATGTTTCACAACTTTGGACAATTCTATTTTAAATAATATACAAGTCAGAAGCTTTTGGATGCGTTAATTTCCGAACAAAGCTTAGAGATTTCAATAGGTAGTTGAATTCCCAAATGAATGAAACTAAGCCGATAGTTGAAATTGCTCAACATAAATAATACTGTGGCTAAGCTCACGAATACATATCTTTTTCAAGTATGCTTCGTCAGTCAACAACTTTTTAAATTTACCGCGTACAACCCTACTTTTCTAATATCCAGAAGATTCCTAGCTTTCTATTTGCCTGAATAATTTCCGAAATCACTTCAGTTGGAAGTGAAGTGATTTTGACAAATAGAACATGCCTTTTTCGGATGACAATCAACAAAACGATAAGGTTTGAAATCAGAGTACCATCGACGATAGTTCGGAAGGAATTCTAAAAGTAATATGAATTATTCATTACTAGGAATGAAAACCGAGGTTAATAATTCACTTTCTGTTATGTTTAGAAGTAAATTGTGAACTTTCACCAAAATGTTAGGTTATGTTATTGTTATGATGAACTGAAGTGATTGTGGAAATTAAACTGATTTTGTCAGAAAGCAACATCAGTTTGAAGTGATGCGCATCAGTTCAAAATCACAACATTGTCAAATAGAAAGCGCATCAACTGATTTTACATCAGTTTGGAAGTGATGCGGCTTCAAATAGAAAGGCCCAGCTTGAGTCTGGTCATTTGTGGCTCAAATCAATGACGTGAAGGGCTAATTCATGACGTCGTTACTTTGAACCTAAAATAACCAAAACCCCTTGGCAATTGGTTAACCAAAATGATGACCGGTACCCGCTTGAAATTGATTAATGTAAACATTGTAAATAACGGTCAACTATGCTCATAGTCGAGATTACATGGGATTCTAATGAGCAACTATTACAATGAGTTTATTATAATGGAAATATGTTTTATTCAATGTATGACTAAAAATTTAAACTGATCAGCAAGAATAGGAGTTCTGCAAATTCAATTGGAACAACATCACTCCACACGAAATGGATAGTTGATAGTTGATAGTTTACAGAGGGGTTACTGTACCTGCGACCTTAAGGTCTATTGTGCCCCCTTACAGAGCTGTTCTGGCCAAAAACCTTCACAGCTCGCCTTCCAGTTCCAGAGATCTAATGAAATCTAGTAACTGTGAAGACTTCAACGAGGCTAGTTCCTCACTCTTACAAGTTTCTTGCCCAAGGCATTTCCTCCTCAGGCTCGTAAGCCGAGGCATTCCGTGACTAGGTGAAAGGGGGTTTCTTCCTCCTCCCCACAGAACCTACACTCGTCAGTGTCCGACAATCCCATCTCAACAGGTGCTTCCTAAGGCGACAATGTCCTGTAAGAAAGCCAGTGAGGAGGTGCAATTGCTTCTTACCAAGATCCAGATATCTTTTGGATCCCGCTGTCTCGAAGTTCCGAAGGAACTTAGTGGAATGATCCATCCCTGGAGATTCCGCCAGAGCTTTTCCCTCTCGGCTTTCTCCTTCTCCAGAAACTCCTTCTTATAGGTACATTTAGATATACCACAGAAGGGTTCTGGGCCAAAGAGGGACATTTGTGCGCCCTCTTTGGCGAGTGTATTGGCCTTTTCGTTTCCTTCGATTCCCGAGTGGCCGGGAACCCAGATTAAAAAGACCTTATTTTTCTTGCCTACCTCGTTGAGTTTGTTCCGGCACTCCCAGATCATCTTAGAATCGATGACGTAGGAGCTCAGTGCTTTAATAGCAGCTTGACTATCTGAGTGTATGGCTATATCACACTTCTGATAGTTTCTTTCTAGATTATACTAGACATCTTTCAATAGCTAAGATACACGAAATGGAATAAAAATATGTATGTGGTATAAAAAAACTTTTTTAAAATATCGTGAATATCGTGTAACGAAATTCGAAACAAATATGTAGAATTAAACAAACAATTTGGAGTGTCAATTTATTGTGACTTATTGGTTGAGTTGATCGGGGAGTTTATTTGGATAATTTTTTTTTGTTATTATTTAAATTTCTTCTTGCAAAATAAAGACACCATTATTATATATTATTATTATACGATTATACCTAGTCAGTCTATTCAGATTTCCTAAAAGTCCACATACAGGGTGTTTTATCATAAACTGAACAAACATATTTATTCGTGTATAGAGGACATCGGGAGAATCATCTTTGCCTTAAACAATATATCCCGTTGTTAAACGTAATTTTGAGCAAGATTCTTATGAGTGTGGTCTGGTTCCGTATTCTCGAGAAGTGATATTCGAAAACGTATACGAACTTTATTGCGCGGTGTGCATTTTTGCAGGAAACAGGGAATCGCGCAATGAAATCGTATACGTTTTCGAATATCACTTCTCGAGAATACGGCACCAGTTATGTTTAACACTTTAATTGTTTAATTATCAATCACGAATATGAAAACAGAATTGTAAAATATCAAACGAGTTCTAGAGTCAAAATAATTAACTTATTGATGAGTCGAAACATTCTAGACGAATTTATAAGAAAAATTAAGTGAAACCATTGAGTATATTTAAACTCAATGGTGAAACTCAGTTGGGACTCGAACCGATGTAGGTATGTATTAATGTATTAAATAGGGAAACGAGACTGTTCTTAGGATAGTTACGGTAGTTCGTAGTTCCTGAATTTGAATACTGGCTAAATTATATTCAGTGAAATTCAAATACCAGTCAAACTCTATGAACTACGAACTATCGTTGCCTGGCAACGAATATTAATATCCTTGGAACAGTCTCAATTCCCTATTTAATACCTACGTCGGTTCGAGTCCCAACTAAGTTTCACTGAATTTTTTTTATAAATTCGTCTAGAAGTTTTCAACATATCAAAAAGTTAATTAATTTGACTCTAGAACTTTTTTATTATTTTGGAGGTCTGAAGGAAACATTAAAATGACTAAAGTAACGAAACCGTTTGATATTTTACAATTCTGTTTTCATTTTCGTGATTGATAATTAACGAAGTACAATTGTACACAATTTCATCCATTTCGGGTGAAATTTCTTTATCGCTGTAGACATGTAAAAAAAAATTGTGTTCGATTTTTGACAGAATGTTTTCACAGAAATTCTTAGGAAATTGTGTTCATTCAGAAAATAAAATTCAATTTGACAACGAAAAAAAATTAGGACCATTGGAGGTTTTCCCTTTTTTGTAAAGTTTTTTCGGAGTTCATCAACTTTTCTGAATAGGGGACCCAAAAATACTGAGGTTAGACCAAAAACCGTTACTTAAAGTGTTATACATAACTAACAACAATCATAAAAATCTTGCTCAAAAATGACGTTCTGCCTGTATCTCGCTTATGCTTCGAAAACGGGATATATTGTACAGGGTCTCTATAAATGATTGTAACAGCGCAGTTGGCTTTGGATTATGCAAACCACAGAATTCTGTGATCATGCTTTGCTCTGATTGGTTAGAGATTGGTATTCTGAAATCCAAAGCCAACTGCGCTGTTACAATCATTTATAAAGACCCTGTATAAGGCAAAAATGATTCTCCCGATGTCCTCTACACGAATATATATGTTTGTCGAGTTCATGATGAAACACTCTGTATAGGTTTAAATCATTTTTGAGAAAATAACAGTATACAAATATGAGGTAAATCAATAAAATATTATTTAAAGCTGATGCAATTTGATTGTTTTCCCCAGTGTACAAGCGGTATACAGTGAAACTTTCCTAAATCGAATCTCCAAGCGACGGTACTTTCATTTCGAGTTACGGAAATATGTTATTGAGTGAGGTTTTTCGAATAAAACATTATTCGTATAGTCCGTTCACGAAAGGTTGAGCGCATAGTAGGAGTTTCTTCATTTATCTGAAGTTGGCAGTATTTGCTGTCATAATGAGAAATAAAGTCTACGTTGCCGAATGTAAGCGGCCTAGAGTCTATCCAAATCCGAGAGGCCAGCGTAAACAAATTAGTAACGCGATTAGGACGCTCTTATTGGTCGAAGCTTCAGGAACGCCACTTTCGACCAATAAGAGCGTCCTAATCGCGTTTCTAGTTTGTTTACGCTGGCCTCTTGGATTGGATAGACTGTAGTCCGATAAGCTTGCGAGTTATCAGAGAACTCTATGCAAATGCAATATTGACCACATTGCGTATCAATCTGACAAGAAAATAAACAACATAACCTAAAATTTTAATATAAACAGTGGAATATGCCAAATTTCCATGGCCAACCGACGGCTCAACTTTTTGTGAACGGACTAAATGTAATTTATCTGTATATGTATTGTAAAGAATCACTAAAACACGGTTCCATCTACATTTTCTCATAAAAAAACATGAAAAAACAAAACATGTACATTTATTCCAAATTAATATGTATGCTCATTACATGAAATTATCCACTACACGCGTCGTTAAATATTATTTAACGTGTACTGCAAACGGTAAATTTTTTTGACGAACCAAAATTTTTCACCTAGTAGATACTGATGAATAGCTTCATCAAACATTTATCCATGATAGTTGTAAGCCTTTTTTGTTTGGATTTACACTCATAGCGATTTTTTCTCTAGAAGTTTGTCTTTGATCTTGAAAATGGTTGGTACGTGGTGGGGTGTAAGGTTTCTACTTCAGCAATTAATTTCAATTTTTCCTCAAGTTTCGCTTTCATGCCATTTTAGTTCATCACTGATATAACCAAACATAAAGCCTTAATCAAATTTCACATTCGTTACTAAAAATTAGACCCTTATAACATATTTATAATTTCAAGGAGCGGGTGGGCGATGCCACATATGAATGTGAGGAAACAAAGAAAAACTTGGGTCTGTTGAGTGAGTGTTGCCCCAAAAAGTTCGAGTTTCTGCTGAATTTTGGTTCGAGTTTTAGAAATATTCTAGTTAAGGAAATTTGACTTATACAGAAAAAATACATGCTGATGTTGTAAAAATCCTTTTGTTCCTTATGAAAAATCGACTTGGGGAAATCTTTAAAATGGGGAAGTTCGAGTTAGGGGAGTTCCACCGTATTACCTTATCATCTTACTGACTGCAACTTCATTAGAATGTTCACAAGTATTGTGTGTAATAAGAGTCTGTCTATTTTTCATACCCATTTATGCTCTAGTCTAGAGGTCCAACAAGTATATTGGAATCTAGACGTAGGAAGTTTTGATAATAACTAGGAATCTCAATGTTCACTTTTGAGTATTTATCAACCTTTTGTAGTCAAGCATACTTTGAAAATACTCACCCACTGCGACAGTGGTTACTCCTTTTCCAATACTCTCAACTATTCCAGATCCCTCGTGACCTAGAACAACAGGAAACAATCCTTCTGGATCTTGACCACTCAGGGTATAAGCATCTGTATGACAGACAGCTGTATAACAAATCTTTATTCTAACTTCATGGTCCTCTGGAGGAGAAACTTGAATTGTTTCTATTCGTAAGTTTTCCTTAGGTCCCCAAGCTACAGCGGCTTTACAAGTAATAACCTGAAATACAGTTTTCAGTAGAAAATTTGTTTTCTTATAAACAAGGCTTCACCTTTCCAGTTGTAGACATTATTATGGTGAAAATATATTAAATTCTGATGATAGTTATTCAGCAAGCAAACGATTATATGGCGTAGAGACGTCTGTTTATGATTATCAATTTTTAAATTTCATAATTTAAATTTAACCTTGAAATAAATGAATTACTTTCCGACAAAAGATAACCTTTGTTCATCCGGACTCCGCTCCGCTCGCTCGAAAGCTGTAATATGGCTTTAATGTTTTATTTTTTATTTTTTTGATATTAGACGGAAATTAATCTGATATATAAATATTCACTCCGGTAATATTAAATGAATGTATACATTTATGATTGATTAGAATTGATAATTGTTACTCCAATTATCATCGTTTTCATCATTTAATTGAATAATCTATATCTATCTTCGATTAAATCAATAAAATAATGTTTTTTGTTGATCCATGATTCGAATTCCGAAATTTCCGCATATAAAATAAATGCAACAAACGCGCAGTGTGCACACAAAAAAACAAAAAAAGTAATTGAACTATTTTGTTCTATGATATTTAAACTAACCTAAATGAACCTGACATTTCGGTTTATGTTCTGTGGTTTCGGCTGAGGTTATGTTCTGTGGTGTGTTGTGTGTTGTGTTGTGGACTGCGGTAAAAGCGTATAAAAACGGCTAGATTTGTGGTACACACAAACACATGGGGTATTTTTTTGAGTTGTGATTTATCAGAGTAACGATTTCGCGTTCTTTTAAATTTAACATACGAAATGGTGTATTTGCATTTTCCCGCGAATTTCACAGAGGAGGAGTTAATGCTTCAGGCTAAATACCAGAAGTTGAAGAAAAAGGTCAGTAACGTAGTTTTTTTTAACAAGAATGTTTCATACAGGTTTGAATAATTGCAGAAAAAAGCACTTCAAGCTTTGAAGGCTCCAAAACCCGAGCCAGAGAAGCCATCCATTCCCAAAAGACCTGCAGAAGTCAGAGATGCCAGGGAAGTAGCGAAGAAATTGTTAAAATCTGGTGCTATTCAGGCTATACAGAAGCAACCTAAACAGCCCGAACAAGGTAATATTAACAATTTTATGAGTTCCAACATTATGATCTTTCTTTGTTATCCTATAAATACCAACTTATGGTAGGTATTTGAATTTTGGGGCCTTGCAGATGTCTGATATCTCAGATTAAGTTGTTATTGTATTCATATTGGCTCCGCAAACAATATTATTGAAACTAGGGTTGCCATATGTTCGGTTAAAGCAGGGCTAGTCATGTCCGGATTTTGTTAGACTTTTTACATCTCAAGATTGCATCTCAGAATTCTTGGACATTTGTCAGTAATACTTTGGGATCACAGGGCATAACTCAACATTGAAAGAGTTTTTTCCTTGTTAGGTTGGCAATGGTCAAAAGAACGCAACAACCTTTCAAAACATTCGTTTTAATGATTTTTACAACTTCGTATTGAGCCCATTAAGTCAGGTTTCAGGCAACTAAAAATATGTTTAATTCATTTTCATTGTGCAACTCAAAGAGTGACGAAGTTATATCAACTGGAAGTCTGTTTTTTTAAGATTAGTTTTATTATTTTGTTGATGAACTTTTATGTTTGTTTGTGTTTTTATTCAATCCAACCACTCCATTCTATATATATCGGGTTAAAACGTTCTCCGCCGTCTTCCGATTTCTAATCGCCACTCGGTCCGGTCTCTCCATAGTTCTTCTCCGAGCCCTGTATCTCTCATTTCCTTATCAACTCCTTCCCTCCAACTTCTCCTAGGTCTTCCCCTTCTTCTTCGTCCTTGTGGGGTCCATTTAAAGATTTTCTTCGGAATTCTACTGTCGGGCATCCTCTGCACATGCCCGAACCATATCAGTTGTTTTGTTCGGATGTCATCTACGATGTTACCTTTGACACCCATTATTTCTCTTATTCTGTCGTTCCGTACTCTCTCCATTCTTGATTTTCCAGCCGAACGCCCCCATTTGGCGTACTCCTCTACTAGTTTGCGTGTCATGTAGTTCAAGTCTTCGACGTCTTGTGCTATTACAATCTGATCATCCGCAAACGAAAGAGTGTAAAGTGTTGTTTCTTCATCTAATGGAGTACCCATGTTGCGACATTTGTTCTTCCAACTTTTCAGAGCTTGTTCCAAGTAAATCTTGAAAAGTGAAACAACATCCCTGCTTCAATCCTTTGGTCACTCTGAACCCCATAGTGAGTCTATTTCCAACTTTAACTTTCGCTCCGTAATTCTCATACAGTGACTTGACAGCTTTGATTATTTCCACGTTGATGTTACTTTCTTGTAAGGTCTCCCAAAGTTTGGTCAAAGGGACACTATCATATGCTTTTTTCAGGTCGACAAAGAGCAAATGTATTTCTTGGTTGAACGATAGTTTCTTCTCAATAAACTGGGTGACCGTGAAGAGATGGTCAATCGTTGATCTTCCCACTCTGAAACCAGCCTGTTCTTCAGCTTCCATTTCACCATATTCTTCCTCTATCCGTTTTTTAAGGATTTTTCCATAGACCCTGCTCAAGGTATTCGAGACGGAGATACCACGATAATTATCACATCTACTCTTGTCCCCTTTTTTGTGAATTGCTGTTATATAAGATGTTTTCCATTCAGTAGGCACCGTTGACTCATTTATACATCTTTGAAAGAGATTTCTAAGCCTCTCAAACAGCTTGTCTGATCCATACTTTATCAGTTCAGCAGGGATGTTACCAGGTCCAGGGGATCTACCATTTTTTAATGCTCGACTCACATCTATAACCTCTTTTGTATCTATTGCTATGGGAGTTCCTTCAGTTGTTATATTAACATCTGTGCACTCTGTAGTTGTGAAGGCTGCTCGATCTTCTTTGAGCATATCTGCGAAGTGCTGATTCCATTCTTCAGGTGTTATAGGTGAAATTATATCTTTATTGGTGTCGTTCCTCATTTTCTTCAGTAGTCTCCAGCTTTCTGTACTCCTTTTTCCACCCAGATACGAATTCAGCCTGAGGCATGTACTTTCCCATTTTTCATTCTTTTTTTTGTGTGATCATGTTTCTTACCTTTCTCTGAGCCGTTTTGTATGATTGTATGTCACTAGCACTCCCTGAATTCAGGTATTTTTGGTATCCTCGTCTTTTCAAATCTATCTCACCTTCTATTTCGTCATCCCACCAGTATGGTTTCTTCCGTTTGTCCTGTTCATTTTGAGTGCCCAGTGCTTCCGATGCCGCTGAGTTTAAGCATGATTTTATGTGGTTGTATTCTTCTTCAATACTGTTGTAGTTTTTGGTGTTTAGTTTCGTGTCTAGTCGCTGTTTATATAGGAGTCTAATACTGTCGTGATCGAAACCTTCCAGTTTGTATCGGATATGCGGTATCTTTTCATAATCTTCACCATTTTCTATATTTGGGGTAGATTTGTTCGGCGAACGTCGCAGTTATCCTGGTCTTCAAAAAGTAGTGATCACTTCCACAAGAGATGCCTCTGCTCACTCTCACGTCCTCATACTTCAATCTGGAGTTCTGTCTAGTCACCACATAGTCTATGATACTTTTTAGATTCTTGGTCTTTTGAGTCCATGGGAACTTATGGATGTCACGGTGTTGGAAAAAACCGTTCAAGATTTTCAGATGGTTTTGTTGACATACCGATATTAAGCTTTTACCATCATCGTTTTCTACTGATTCACCAAATTCTCCAACCACACGGTCCCCTTTCCTTCTTCCCACTCTGGCATTGAAGTCACCTAATATGATAAGTTCCCTGGATGTTCCAATTTTTCCTATCTCGTGGTGCAGTTGTTCGATGAAGACGTCCTTTTCATGTATTGTCTCACCGTCACTTAGAGCGTAAACACCTAACACCGTGACCCTATATCCATTTAGTATGATATTCATCTTAATGAGCCTTTCACTAATGGGCTCCCAATTAGATATCAACCTCCTGTATCTTTTGTGGACCAGAATCGACACTCCACATTTTGCTCGCTGCTCTTTGGGTACTCCACTATAAAAATGGTCATAATCACCCCAGCTCTCCGACCCCCTGCCCTTCTTCTTTGTCTCCGTCAAGACGGCAACATCGACCCTCAAGTATTTCAGTTCGCTCACAACTCCATTCTACTGATTAATAACAAAATACTTGGACTGTCCGGTATTGGATTCTATTTATATTTGACTAACTGCCTATCCTGGTTGATGTATCCAATGAGAAGAGGTCGAAGGACAAAGACATTCCTCTCATATTCAAAGAGCTGGACTAAAAAAGTAGGGATGGTCGAGTATTTACGTAACAGGTATCGGTTGTAGAACAGTTGAAACAAGTATGGATTTCTAAAAATACCAGTTCCAAAAGTAATGACTATACCAGACTACAAGTTACAGATGTTACGCTGCATACTTGAAAAATATCTGTTTCCACTACTGAATACGAGTATTATTGTTGTTGGACGTGTTACGGCATTACAACTTATAGATTATTCATAGTAAATGGCTCTGTTATAGGTCTACGAGAAAGAGTATTTTTTCAATCATCTCAAATTTTTATTTTAAATTTCAGTTATGTTAACTGATACAAATATGACGATGATGAAATAATCGATTCGTAGAAAAAAGATACAAATGTACTACTTTTAGAGTATTTCTAATATTGTCGAGAAATATCGGATCAGTCACAGTAATACTGGCTGTTACTGTAAGGCTAGGCGCAATTTTGGGAATAACAGTGACTCAGGTACCTGGAACATTGAGATCGAAGGCTGGACCTTGTACCCTGTACCAGGCACCACTAGTATTTTGAAATTCCATGTTAAAAACACCCTCAAAAACGAAATAAATTCTCTCTATAACGAAATATCCAAAGAACATCACTCTTTGAATGGCTTTTGGTAAGGAGGTATAAGGGTGGGTTTTTCCGAAATTTTTCCAGACGTACGTAATAAATCCCGACTACTATTACGGCGGGCAGACATCCTTCTGAAACAGTTTTAAATACACCCCTGGCTGTCTGGTTTCAACCTAACCATTACGCTTGTGTGAAAAGTTGTGCGAAAATGTCTAAAAGGAAGTGCTTGAGTTTGGATGATGAACTTAAATTTATCAGTGAAGTCGACCGCGACATGACAATAGAAACAAATTTTCTGTATTACAACATTTCTTTATAACGAATTATGTTATAATATATTATATAATTATATTATTTAAGCGGATTCAGCGCTTTCGTTATAGGAAAGTTCCACTATATATGATAATTTATTCACTTCCGTACTTAACATCGTAAAGGCCAAAAAAGAAAAATGAGGCAACAACCGAATGACAATCAAAACCTAACCTCACAACATGAATATTCGAAACAAAACAATGGCAAATTTGAAGAAGAATTACAATGACAATGAGGGGCCTGCATTACTTTTAGTATCCTTATTATAAGAGATTGAAAAGCAGAAATGATACCGTTACAGTCTTCTGCATGTTATTAAAGCTCTCATTGCATTACTAGCAGTAATTTAACATGCTTATTCCTTAGGAGCTTACGTAATCTGGGTAATTCCCATATTTGTGTATTACTCAATATATATTCTTGTTGTCAAATCAAGTCACCACTGCTGATTTGATGTATTTTTCAATGTTTCAGGATTCAAAAGACCCAGAGGTTTAGAAAGAAAACTACTAAATGATAAGGTCAGTGGTATCAGCCATTTTCAGCTGTTCAAATGGAAGATGGTCCTGATAATCCAGAGAATAAGCCACCACGCCTTAAAAATTTGTATGAATCATTCGCAAATGCTAGGGATAGAGAAGAAAGAGGATTGACAGAAAAATTAAGGGAGAAGACTGACAAACCCAGACAAGGGAATACCATATATGTTACTGGATACAAAATAACAGAAGAATTTTTGAAGAAGCATTTCTTGACTTTTGGAAATATTGTTAATATTTCAATGGAAATAGAGAAGAAGTAGTTTTTAGCTATTGACAAAATAGTTTGAGGGTCTAATGTGAATTCAATTTCAGTCGTGGATTTATTACCTTTGATAGGGTTGAATCAGCTTCCAGAGCATTGCAGAAGTAAGTATTATTCTACAATCTTTTTTAAAAGTGCAACCCCCTCTGTAGGTAGTAGAGATGAAATAATCAGATTTCACTACATATTGTTACTGACAACAAAAGGGGTTCTAAATTCATGTGACAAACTTCAGGAGATGATTGCTCGTATGAAATAGAGTTGGTCTTATCTAACAAATTACAGTAGAACCCCTTAATCCGTCACCTACGGGACTGGGGGTATGGTCGGAACGCAAAAAGGTCGGATTATCCAAAAATCCAATATTTATTACATTAAACATATACAGCATGTTTTACCGTGAATAAGTGATCTTTGATCTTAGAAAGGTTTGTAAACATTGTTTCAACTGTACAAATCAAGAAGTAGATACTTAATAATTAATAAATAAGTAATGAAGAAGAATAAAGAAACAGAGCTTATAAACTTAGTAAAAGCATTGTATAAGGATTATACAATGTAAAAGTCAGAAAGAAACGTTAGGACGGCACCTGTCGGACTACCGGAGTGACGGACCAGCCGAGGGCGGATTAGAGGGGTCTACTGTACCTTGAAAGTTTGTGATTAAAATTCAGTTCTTATTTTTTTCATCTGAAATTCTGCAATTTTCGTGTACCTGCAGAGGACTAACCAGGGGTATATTTTCAATATTCCTGTTACATTATACAGGGGTAAAATTAGCAACCTTCATCTCGAAAAAATTTTGATATGAAATAATGTAAGGGTTGCAAATTTCAATCCCTGCATAATGTAACAGAAATATTGAAGAAACAAACGTGGTTATTCCTCTGTGACTAAACGAAAATAGCAGATTTTCAAGTATTTCACTAGAATTTTAGAAAAAAAATAAAAACTGCATTTTTGTCATCACCTTTCAGGGGTGATATCTCAAAAAAGGGTGGGTTGAGGAAAGACACAACTCAAGCAATTGCCTCCTGAAGTTTGTCGCATGAATTTAGGAATTCCCTGTATATTACCGTCAAATGAACTTTATCCAACGGTATTTTAAATTTTCAGATGGATGGCAGCATTGTTTCAGAAATCCAGCTGAATGTTTCTTTGGCTAGAAGGCAACCGCAGATTGGTCCAACTACTGACGCTCCTTCTTCAGCAGCCTGGGCAACATTGGGTGAGTTTCATATTGAGTTTTCCAGATTTTTTTTGAATGTGTGTATGAATATTTTAAAAGGAACATCAGGGGGCTGATTCTAGAGTTCATGTGTTATGAAAAGCAAACAACTTACAGCGCATGAGAAGACATAAGAATTATAGAATATGCACAAATCACAGAATATGAAGAATTATAGGATATTCTGTATGATAAAATACCTCAGTAAGTCTAACCAATAATCCATCACTTCCTCTTGGTAACTTTTGTTAAGTGGTCAATATCGTATTCGTGTTAATATTGATCAACATTGAAATTTATTCATTAATTAATTTAACCTTTAAAAAACAAAAGCTGATAATAAATATCTATTTTTGACTAATACACATAAGATGACTGCATAGCTCTTGCTCTCAAAGTCTACATTACATTAACCTACAAAACAGATGATTATTGTTACCTCTTGAAATTCAATGAAACTCAAAGAAAGGCTCTGAAAATATTTTATTTCATTTTATAGAATTTCTTGAAGGGAAAAATTATAACTAATTATAATAGTCAAATTCTATCGTAACCTGTTCAGGCGTTATCAAAGCCATTATTATTTTTCTAAAGTCATTGCAATTTTACGATGTCACCGGATTGTTAACTATTTCGGCCAGCGGTTCAAACTCATTTGATTTCATCTCCATAGTCTGAGTGACTTGAGCGATGTCCACTCTGGTCAATGAAAATGTCGGCAAGATGAATTGTGATGCACAAGCAACTGACAGAAGGAAATGAAACTTTTTCACGTCGGTTAAGATTGAAGCCATCGTTATCTTCCTGAAGTCATCGAAATTTTGGGATTTGACAAGTGCGTTCACTATTTTGGTTTAAGGCTCTGACCTTTTTGAATTATTTCCATTGCCTGGCTTACTTGGGCAATATCGTTGTCGAATTGGAATTAGAAGCTTGCGTTGAAAATAATAATAATTATCAAATTCACTACGATGAACATCAGTTGCAGTATACCTTTATTCTGAAACATCGTCACACTCCGAACTAACCAAACAGTTGTCCAAGAAGTAGCGACCACAAACAATAAAAAAAAATGTGAAGATCAAACTGAAACAAATTTTCAAACAGCTCTAATAGAACAAGAAACAGATTGCGAATACTAAAATAAAGTAAACGGATTACTCGTAACTAAAAGTGAATACAGACAAAGACGCCGTTTCGAAAAAAACAAGGAAAAATAACAAATACCAAAAATTCAAGGCGAAAAAGCCTAGTTGTAGTAGCTTGATCAACTACTTGTCCATCAACTTAGAAGATTTGATAAGTGGTGGATCAGATAGAAATTCTGATAACCAGAGCGAAAAACATACTGACGTAGTAAAACCATCTGAACCAAAGATCTGCCGTGCTTAATCAGAATACCGTAACCCAAAAAACAGCATTCGCTACAAATCACAGCCAAAGATTTCGTGCTTTCTTTCGATTATAATTTATTTATTATTATAAATATATGACTCTTTTTTTTACCTCATAATTTATGGTAGCACCCCATGATTTATACATGTCTAATAAAGTGCTGAACTGCTTCATTTTCAGTTATACAGTTAATTTCGAAAGATACGTTGAAATTGTTGAAGAAGAATTATTGAAAATTGCCTAGTAATTATACCGTAAATCCACATACGTTAATCACTGTTGTACATGATACCAATTATTGGAACTGTTGCTTATCTAAAAAGACGTATATTTCTTTCGTCGATTCTGTTAAGTGAGAAATACGAGGAAAATGAATAGAGTAAAACACGTATTTGTGATATTTATGATTTTATTACTGGTCAAAAAATACAGAAGTCATGTTTTAAGAAGAATTTCAATTCATTTGGTCATCCTCAGAGTCCTCAGCATTATCATGCACATATAAGTTTTTCCAAAATAATAATTTGGATGGTTCTATTATACCGGAAAGGTTTTTAATCAAGTTCCTTTTCCTCTCTTCTGAAATTCCTCTTTTTGTTAAATGAGACGGAATTGTTTCGAGAGGGTTCTTTAGAAATTTTTTCATAACGAAATTTAATTCTCTGAACTCCAACTGAAAATTTTCTTTATAGAACAAGTTTCTGTGCCCTCGCCTTACTTGCACTTGAACAAAATCTTTCAATAAAGGCCTCGGTTGCATTTTTCCTAATTGGTACAATGATGTACATATAGTCTGGCCACTTTTTGAAATCAGAGAGAGACATTTGCTTGACCATTATACTTCCCTTATTACATTTTTGGACAACATCTACCAAATCATGGAAGTCGTATAATTTCGGATTTTGTCTGAAACTATTCTCAATTCGTTTATGGATATTGTCCGCTGACATGAATGTATGTCCTGGTTCCAAGTACTTGAGAGAAATTGTTTTCGAACTAATTTCTTCTGAATTTATGATATATACGAGAAAAGAGTAAAGGGACCAGTTTTTATTTTGACCAGAACAGTTGTCCACCCAAATCGTTATGTTTTGGGAATCTCGCACGGACAGAAAAAAACAATGGAATGCACTGATTATGTCTTCCTTTTTTCTACCTCTGATTTCTTCATGCCAAAGCGCAATATATGGAATATTTTTCTTCAAATTTCCTAAAGGCACAAATGACTCATTGAAGGCGATCAATCGACCAGCTGTGAATATGGCCTTTTTGAACATTTCTAAGCGAGGAAGTAAGATTATATACTTTCTGCATATCTGCCGAAAAACAATTCGTGTAATGAATCTTCACTTTCATTTTTAATCACATCTAATTTATACATTTCGCGATCAAAATAACACTGAATGTATCACGCAAAACTCAGAAGACTCTAGATATAAACTTATAC
Source organism: Propylea japonica (assembly GCA_013421045.1). NCBI lineage: Eukaryota > Metazoa > Arthropoda > Insecta > Coleoptera > Coccinellidae > Propylea > Propylea japonica. The sequence goes on from CM024239.1 coordinate 37,498,866, forward strand.
AAAACCCCGTATTTTCCATACGATTTGGATACAGCGCCGCTTCATTAAAACAATACTTAGAGGAAATGCCGTAAAATTAGTTACGGTGCAATGCGTTAGACGCTAGACATTTCGGATTCTAACTTACTTGCAATAAAAGGCCTATCTGCGAATATACGGTGTTTCACTTATTTGAAGATGATGAAGATATGACTTTTACGGTGTTTTTAGCATTGATATAGTGGAATACGGCTTTTGTTTTATGGATTCAATGATCGCAACTGTTTAATCTTCCGATACGTTAAGCCCCATTTCGCACCAAGCCAGTCCAGTCCAGTCGAGTCAAGTCACTTCAGGATTGGAACTATTAACTTCGTTTGAAATCGTTTAAAACAAATGGAATGTGAAATCTAGGGCCTAGTATGAAACTAGATTTCACATTCCATTTGTTTTAAACGATTTTAAACGAAGTTAATAGTTCCAATCCTGAAGTGACTTGACTCGACTGGACTGGACTGGCTTGGTGCGAAATGGGGCTAAGTGAAATTATACGATTTTTGGCAAACTTTTCATAGCAATACGACAATTTTACTAAGAAATAAGCTAGAAAACCTACTCAAGAAACCGTAGGAACGAAAAACTCAAATTCACAAAAATTGAGATACGGCATTCTCACTTAGCACGGCAGAGATATGGGCATTCTTTTGTTATGAATGTTCACCTCCACGTGGTTATGTTTTTTCAGACAATGATGTCAAACTTTTGTTAATACAAATTGGTGGGATTCAAATCTGGCATTCTACCTCTATTTCTTGAAAAATGTATCAAGTTCTGAAAAACTGTTTTGTACGTCTGAAAGCATCACTCATCATTAATCTTCAGCAACAAAGATATTTCAATTAGTCTCAATTTGTAGACATAGCACTGAAAAAACGGAGGTGAGGTAGTGATTTTCTAGATATTCAGAAAATTCTCATTATCTCGTAAATGGTGATATTTTTACTGAGGTGAAATTCTGATATTCTGAACAGTCACGACCTGGTCTATCACCAGTTTCAATAAACGGTAAACCTTGTACAAGGTTAATACTTATAGATGTGGTCATCCCGAATACCAACAATCTACGTCAAAAATACGCTGAAAAAAAATTGAAATATCGAGAGATTGAACTTCAGATCATAAGGCAGTGGGTAATGTCTAGTACCAGAACCATTCCCATTCTCATATCAACCACAGGAATTATTCTCGAGTCCAACCTCAAGGAGCTAGATTTGGATGAATCTAATCAATATCAGAAGTAATTCAAAGTACTATCATTCAAATATTCTGATACAGTATAATAACTCCTGCTAAGGAGTAAATTTTTTATGCTCTTCTTGAATTCCATTAAATTTAGTGCATTCAAAGAAGTTGGCATACTATTGAACAACCTTATACTTTGATAGGATAGTGATCATTCAAATCTAGATGTTCTATGATTTGGTATCATTAGAATATGATTATTTCTTGTGGAGTAGTGATGGTTGCTAGACAATCTTATCATAACACTCTCATTCTCCTTTACATAAAGTAAATAAATACATACATACAAGCTAGAGTCATAATCCCGTTCAATAGAAGGAAGTCTCGATAATAAGAATATCGAGCCCACAAAATCAATCGAAATTGGGGAGGAGACAAAAAGTGAATCATCTAATGTTGGTTCGAATCCTGAAATGAAGAAAGTTCTGAGGAGACGATTACAAAAAAAATCGAAACTGAAGCCATCTAAGATTATTCCTCCCATACATCGGAACTACGCTAAACACAATAACCAAGTTTTTCCTCCTCGAGAATCGCTCCATCTATGCCCGTAACGCTCTATCATCTCTGAGGATATAATCTTGTGTAAGTCGCTGAAAACCATGTAATCTAGAATTGCGAATTACTGGTATTATATCAAGCTCATTGGCTCTAGTAGGTACTAGACGATCTAAATTATTGAGTATCATATTTGACATTTCATCTTTCATAATTTTGTCCATATATTGGTAAAAAACCAATATATTTTTGGTCAACTATGTTACGCGTCCCACGTGTTATCTTATGATTAATGCGAATAATTCTGTAGAATTCCTTCGTCGTACCTTGTGGGTTTTCTATTACATGTTTTGCAACTTTAATTTAATCAAGTGAAATGTTGGCTGAACAGATCTCCCTGACGAAATAATAATGGATAAAGCGTCTACCTGATCCTGAATCGAGAAAAGCTATTTTCATTACTTTACTTCCTCCTTTATTACCTCATCTGATTCGTTATTTATAACGTTCGGTTTAACATAACTTTTACTGCGTTCTTCGCGTCTATCTCTGTAACTTTGGCAAAATCATTCCCTGTTTCACTGGAAATAATGTCTTTATCTTCTCGTCTTTAAGTAGCCTTTCCTTAATCCCTATTCGCCGTCATCTGCCACACATTTACTTGGTCAACTTTGATTTTATCTCTTTTCTTTCCGTCTTTTTTGGTGCCATCGCTAATCGTCTCGTCCTCGGTATACAAGTACTCGTGCCTGTCGAGATCACAGAAGCTACAACTTCCATCGTGGCTCTATGATAATTAATTGTTTATTGAACGCTACATATCGACGCATTCAAGCCTAAACGACGTTAACTCCATTTCAAACATTTCGACTAAATTAGGTGAAACTTGTTTCGAGACTATTTTTTCGAAAAAATATTTGAAATGGGACTTAGGCCCGTTTGCACCAATCACACTTACTTCTAAGTGCCCCTCAAAATGAACCCTCAACTTAAGTTACGTTGCACCAACTGTTAAGTGACATTTAAATGGCTAAAGCGAACCTTAAATTTAAGCGCTCCTGTAATGACCACTTAACTCATTGAGGGCAAGATTCTAACCTTAAATAATTTGTTGACGGAACTGTTGTCGTTTTCTAATATCTTCGACGAATTATTTTGGTAATGGATTTAATACATTTCGAATTCGACGCGTTACATGACGACCTGGAAATAGTTGAAATTGTGGAACAAGGATTTCCTAGGCGTGTATATGAAAGACATTCATATTTCAATGAATTAGATGAGCTATCTTTCTTCCAAAGGTTTCGATTAACAAAACACAGTGTCTTGCATTTACTGCAATTGATAGAAAACCGACTAGAATTTCCGTTGGATCGGTAAGTATCTATGTCAACGAGAATAAAGTATTATCCAAGAAAAAAACTGGTTTTCATAAAAATTTTTTAATGATTCCACACTTCTATGAATTTTTGCCGGATTTTGCGAATTGAATGAATTCATTACTGAATTCCAGGCCTTTTCTTTTTCCTTTATGGTAATACCATCAGTTTTCTTGTTTTCAATTTTGTTTTTAAAATCGAAGATCAGAGTAAGCAACAAACTTTTTTCTTCTGTTGTGAAGTTGGGAGCTCTGTGTCGTAAACGACACAGAGCTACCACCTTCTTGGGAATCATTTATAACAGAGACGTTTCTTTCACATTTCTCTTGCGTCATGAAACGTTTCCCACTATTATTGAGATCCATCTAAAAATTAAAAATTAGCATAATACATAGCTCAAGAAGAAAGTATTGTAAATAAACTTACCATTAATACGGCAATCCTTAATATGAATGCGAATTACTTTATAACTTATAACAATTTACTGAAAACGAAGAAACTAAAATATACTGACTGACATGAGGACATGACGTAAAGTTAGGTTTTTGAAATGAAAACAATCATCGGCTACGTTACGACGGCAACCGGTCAACCAATGAAATCGCTTTATTCAACTAGGGTGAAGTTGCGCAAAATGAAAAACTGAAATATCACTAGATAGAAGAGTTTAAGGGCCCCTTACTTAAGATTCTGTTAAGTGACAGTCATGCAACTGATGATAAATTTAAGCGACCATTAACTTTAAAGGACACTTAGTTAAGTAATCCTTTTAAGGGGTACTGGTGCAAACGGGTCTCAAGATAATAAACAACACTAAGAACTACTAAGTATATATTTTTTATATTTATCAAGGAAATTTGCTAAAAAAGCCAAAAATGGTGGTTAAGTCATTGAAAGTTATGTCATGTCGTTTATGACGTCGCTTATGTTTACAAGGTTTTAAAAAAGATGTCGCTTATAACAACTTATTACATTTCTTAACAGGATTATCATCTTTATTTGAATGGCGTTTAGGCCTATAAAATTGTAACTTTTCATAATATATTTATGAAAACTAATAAATAAACATTCTTTCACAAAGTTTCCCGAAATAAAAAACTACACAAAAATTTAACAGAGAAATAAAAAATAATAAATAACACTAAATAAAACCTGGATACTCTCTAGGAACCAATATCCAACAACATTATGAGAATAGGAACTTAATATTTCTGCGAATGACTATTTCAATTATTTTGCAATAATTTTGTCAGGATTTGTTTCTGCCGCTTTTTGTTTTCCTCAAAATATTTTTTTCGCCAATTCGTTGTCAGCTATATGCTATTCATTTATTTTTCTTGTCTTTTGTCTACTGCATTTTTGTAAAATTCACATTTCACACATTTGTCTTTTCGCGGTACATGAATATCAATATTTATTTCTTCAAATTTCTTTGGAAACACGAATATTTTTAAAGGAATGAATTGCTTTCTTTTCATTTTTAGGTCGTACATCCATTATTTTAAGATTTTACTTCAGCCCGAAGGTATCCTCTGGTTGATGAACTGTTGCAATAATGTGAGTGGACTGCTGGAAGTGATTCAACGAAGTCCTTAAACACTTTAGTTTGTTCAGCCGATGTTTTATTCTTTGTGTTATGCTCTCCTTTTCTGTCAAGTCCATTTGGAAAAATTTCCCTTACTTTATTTTCTGTAACAGTTCTCAAAGTTCTTTGAGATATATTAAGGGTTGCTAACAAAAACTGTTGACATATTTTGGCTTTCTTATTATTTGTTAACAGGTAATACTCCTGGGTAACTAGACGTTTGAAATTAACCTTGGAGGTTCGGCGCCGTTTTACTGGTATGGTATAAATGCATTCACTCAAAAAAATTTTTTTTTTCATAATCAGCAAGATTATAAAAATTGTTGAAAATTTTTTGCCTTTCTTTTTCTGAAAATTGTTTGAAAAAATTATTGCAATTTTTTCAGATGCATGGATTTATCTTTATTTTTCTTCTATTTGAATGACATATTTGTAATTAGTGTACTCTTTTCCTGCATATTTTTTTCTTCGGTTTATTTTTCATCTGTTTTCGTGCTGGTTAACCTGGTTTTCGAGTTCTTCTTCATCACAACTTTCCTCACCAACTCCTGTTTCATAATCTGGGCCTTGACTGTCTGATTTGCTGCTAGTTTGGTCTATTTTTCTTTTAATTTTCATCCGATTCACATCTGGTTCTTTTACACTATTTGTACTGCTTCTGATTCGCTCCTATTATGTGGCAATAAAATAACGGGGTTTTTACCAGATGTTGCAACCACTTTTTTCACCCCACATAGGGTGTTCCTAGATCAATATCCACAACAAAATGCTGCATCGTCCACTCTCCAAAGACAGGTGGAAGTACTGTCAATTGAGGTTGCGTGTCACCATTCGTTTTTGTGAGGAAATCTTTGAGAGTGTCTAACGCTCCACAAGCAGCATCCCCTTTATCCTCTTCGAAACTAGAACCAGGCGAGTGTGATGACAGCAAATTATTGATAATGAGGGACTTGAAGGAAGGAATAAAATTGGAACACGTAGGATTAACATTTCGATATCCCTGGCTTCTTATGAGAGAAATATTTTTTAATGGATCCTGGTTGAAACGACGAGGATCTAGATATGTTTTAGATGTTGGCAGTTTGTCTCTAGATGATTCAGCTTGAAGGTTCATTGCCGAATAAATATTACTGCTGAAAATTTGTGCAGCGTTCTTTATACTTTCATTTTGCGAATTTTATGAGGCAAGTTTTGGTAAAATACTCACGAGATTGACGGCAGAATCGATTTGGTAAAGGTCAACAATATGTTTCCAGGAAGCAACTTTCTGAATACCGTCTTGGCTAATGTATCAATTGCAGCTCTGTTATTTTCGAATTTCCTCTATTAAACAGAAGTCCAAAAATCAAATCTTCATGTTTTACAGGGCGTTTAAATAATGTCATGTTTTATAGTCAAATGTTAACGTCTTCTGTGGGCTATGCCAGGTTGCTGAGTCATATAAAACAATAAAGCGTTTTAGCCTAGTATCTCTTGAGTATTTTGTTTTTTTTTACCAATTTATCTTGGAATCTTCCAGAGATATTCAACATTTTATCAACTCTTGTATTTTGTGCATTGGCCATGAATATCTTCGCAACCATTTCTCCGATTTGAATGTTTTTTATTAGTTGTAGCTCTTTCATTGGCGAATATCATACTACAATGAGATGTTTAAAAAAAGAAATGCATCATGCCGCACAGGCCTTTTAAATTTTCGGGTTTTTTCATTACAGTTTAACACAATACCAGATATCTGAGGCTTCTAAAAACTATACAGTGATGTAGCCTTATGTTCCTGAGTGAAATGCAAGATGTTATAAAAATGTGAATATCTCTGGAATGGTACAAGTTGAATTGCTTTTTAAAAGAGCAAAATACTCAGGAAACATCAGGCTACATCACTGTATAGTTTTTAGAAGCCTCAGATATCTGGTATTGTGTTAAACTGTAATGAAAAAAACCCGAAAATTTAAACGCCCTGTGCGGCATGATGCATTTCTTTTTTTTAAACATCTCATTGTAGTATGATATTCGCCAATGAAAGAGCTACAACTAATAAAAAACATTCAAATCGGAGAAATGGTTGAGAAGATATTCATGGCTAGTGCACAAAATGCAAGAGTTAGAAGCCTCAGTTATCTGGTATTGCTCACAGAAGGCGTTAAACTGCAATGAAAAAAACCGGACAATTTAAACGTCCTATACAGCATTATGCATTTATTTTTTTGAACATCTCATTGTAGTATGATATTTGCCAATAAAAGAGCTGAAACTAAAAAAAACATTCAAATCGGACAAATGGTTGCGAAGATATTCATGGCTTATGCATAAACTACAAGAGTTGATAAAATGTTGAATATCTCTGGACGATTCCAAGATAAATTGGTTTTTAAAAAAACGAAATATTCAAGAGATACTAGGCTCCAACGATTTATTGTTTTTATATGACTCAGCCACCTGGCATTGCCCACAGAAGACGTTAAAATTTGACTATAAAACATGACATTATTTAAACGCCCTGTACAATATGAAGATTTTATTTTTTAGACTTCTGTTCAATGGAGGAAATTAGAAAATAACAGAGCTACAATTGAAAGAAAAAAACATTGAAATCCGACTAAAGATTGGGAGATATCAATTGTTAAAATTCAACGAAATTTTAGGTGGTGCGCTAATTTTGTCCATCAGTATAGATGAAAAATTTCTTCATTGTCCACTATATAACCTTGTAGGTTTTTTCCTACTTCATTCCTCAAACAGTATTCTTTTGTTGCCTCTATAAGTTTATTTATAGCAGCAACATTAGTTGCTCCTTGGTCAGATATTGTTGCCACAATATTTAAGCCTGCCTGGCGAACATGTCTTCCACATCTTTGATTATTATAACTACATCATTGATCTTAACAGAATTTTCGACAAAATAAAAGCAAAGAGGTTGCTTCCATTTACCGGTGATACTTTTAAGCATGAAAACTAGAGCATGATCTGCCAACTGTCCTCGACGATCATCACTTCCTAAATCGGATAGTCCTTCCATACAATCTTTCGAAAAATTGAGGGAAAGACTAGAGCTCAACGCAACTTCATCGAGCATTAGGACAAAATATTTGTCCCAAACTTTCATTTGCGCACAGAATTTTTCAAGCTACTCAAAATAATTTATTAATACCACACTCAAACGGAACCCCATTCAATAAATTCAATAGGGTTCATCTTGAGGGCAAACTGAAAATTTTTGACTAATATCTATATAGGGTAAACTAGCCAGTTATTGGACACTTTAGATTTTTCTAAAATTGAAAAACATGTAATAATTTTGCTTTCAGGCCTACGGATACAAACAAATTATGATTAGTATGTTAGTTTAGGGTTCTTGAAGCAACTTTATATAAATTAACTTTTTAATGAAAACATTTTTTTTACAGAGAACGTCCATTAAAATTTAAAGGTCCATTAAACCCTTAATCCTCCATTAGTTCCTTGTAGTAATGGAGGATTAAGAGTTTAATGGACCTTTAAATTTTAATGGACGTTCCTGCAACTGACACTGAGCTATTAGATCTAATTTCTTATCAGAATCTATAATTTTTGTAATTTTTTTCATTGGTCAGTATTGCAGACCTTCCTGAATCAATGTTCATTTCATCTGATTGTACTTTCGATGCAATCTTGGATTCCACTTCTATATCAACTGCTCTCTCACCAATTCCTATTTTTTCTTCAGTATCAGGTTTGCCGAAATAACTCCACATTCTGTGAAGTCTTAAACACTCATCATTGAATCCTTCATTGGCCAAAAAAGCATCGAAGTTTTTGAATTTGCTTAAAATATCTTCTCCAATGAAGCTGATGAAAGTTCTTTTATCCATAACAGGATCGGACTGTGAAGCCTGAAAATCGTGGGTAAATTATATAAAAAAGGGGCAGGTGAAAAATAATTAGATACTCACATTGCTAAGTTCCTTCGGTTTTCCCAGACATTTCGAAAAATCTATTGCATTCGGATTGAAAGGAAATAATCCACATGCTTTGAATCCGTGTTCTAGGGTCTCTGGCTTGACAACTTCGGTTACAACTTTTTCTAGTATTGGTGCAAATGTTGTTTTATTTAGGACTTGTCCTGGATTCTTTTCATAAAATTCTCTCACAGCTCTCTTCCAGCCAACCTTTATGGGCCTAAACACTGCTACATCGCATGGTTGCAAAATTCTTGTTGCATTTGGATACAAAGCAATCACCTCAATATTTAATTCATTGCAGAGAAGACTCAGTTCATATGTTAAGTGGGACCTATGTCTATCGAGAAATAAAATAACAGGAAACTTCACATTTTTTTCAATCAAATGAGGATGGAATATATTTTTTATATAGTCATAAAAATTTTCGGAGGTCATCCACCCATTATCCGATCGGCCAATTCCCCAAGTGGAATTTCTTCTTCTTCTCTGTGCGGTGCCTTACCGGCCGAACTGAGGCCCAGTGGCCCATTGTTCACCCGCATTGTTCCATAGAGACTCAGCTCCTCAGACACGAAGACAGAAACGTCGCGAGCCTGCCAGGAGTGGGATTTACTGTGATAGCAATTTTTTCAGGAATTCTTTTATATGGATATATAATCATCGGTGGGCATGTCATTTCACTGGCAGAAAAACTAAACATCACGGTGATGCTTTCTTTCTGGGATCCTTTATCAACAGTGTAAACGTTTTTAACGCCTTTTCCAGCGAAAACTTTACCAGTGTTTGGGCAAATTTGGAAGCCTGTCTCATCTCCATTGATTATTCGAGAAGGATCCTGCAAATATATATCTTTTGATTCGAAGTAGCGTTTTATCTCAATGAACCACTTTCTTATATCTCCTTCGGAAACACAAGCACTTGCTGAACTTACTGCTTCGCTAGTCCTCTGAACAATTGTGGGATGTCTCCTAAGGAAGGCCTAAGTAAAATAAAAAATGGAATAGGTAATCAAAACGAAATGAAGGAATCATATAATTTCACCTTGAACCAACAATCTCCGGGCCTGTGATTTTTGAATGGGTTGGGACGTGGATTCTCTATCAAAAAACGTTGAACACTATTTATAATATCTTCTTTTTTTCTTGGAAATCCCAGTAGTGCAAGTTCCTCGATCCACCTTAAGGAAAAAATACGTTCGTTCAATTTAAAAGTATGTCATTAATAAATTTGCTAATTATCATACGTTACTAGCTTAAATTCCCTCCTCGATGTCAATATGGGAGATGGACCGCAAGTGTCTTTATGTCCAGGATTCTTCAATTTGAATTCCAGTGTTGATTTTGGCACACCATATTTTTTTGCTGCTGCTCTTAATGATATATTATTGTTCTTAAAGTCATGTATAGCAGAGCTTATAGAGTTGGAATTATATGGGGCTCTTTCTTGGCATTTTTTATAACTGAATACTACAGCTGAAATGGGAATTCAGTTATGGGACATTTATTGGACACGTGTCCAATAACTAGTAGAAATAGAAATATTCCAGAGAATTTTATTTTTAAATAATCAGCGTCAAAAGAGAATACATCTGTTGCAAAAACTTAAAGAAACCTACAGTGATCAATTATTGGACAGGTGTCCAACAACCAAAATTAATGTAAATTTTGTTTCAGTTATTTGGACACCCACAAAAAAAACATTAATCCACATACCGCGCTATACAACTTGTGAAACTTACCTTTCTCCACGACCAAATATATGCAGAATCCTGAATCCCTCAAATTTCCTTCAGTGGAACAAATAAGCACAAAAATGTAGTACGAACTACCTTAACGAAAGTTGAATTATTACCGGTACTACTTACACATCGGTACAACTCAGATTACCGCCAAATAATGGAAATGCTAAGCGCATGGCGGCCGAAAGCAAAAACATAAACATAGTTTGGTGCCATCTAGGGAGTGGAAGATTAACTGAAAGGTTGAGTTTGAATCTTATTTTTGATTGTCAAAGTCGGATTGTCCAATAACTACCACATGTCCAATAACTGCCAAGTTTACCCTATCTCTTACCACTCTGCTGAAAAGGTGAAAGTGTAAAAATTTTCTCATCGATAGTGAAACGACGTCCGCTGGACATGAACACTTGTAAAAAAATTAAAAAACTTTGGGTTTCAGTCATTTCAACCCTGCTGAAATTCACAGAGATGGTAGTTTATATAATTCTTCGAATAATGAAAATTGTCCGCTGGCTGTACGTTGGTGGAAAACCTGTCCGCTGGACATGTGTTATATCAGGTAACAAAATATACAATGAAGAAATTAAAATATTTTCAGCCGTAAATAAAGAAAACAAATTATTCAGAATTCGTTTAAACCTCCTCTTCGGTGTCAGTTCCTTCAAGGTTCACAACAACTCGCTGTTAGTTGATTCCATGATATCGTCCAGTCGCCACCATCTTTTCTTCAACGATCTCTACGACTTGCTTGACACATTTCTTCCATTCCTCAGCACCAATGGATCGTAGAGCTTCCAAAAAAATTGCGAACTTCTGATATTTTGAACGAGGTGTTCTGAGCAGTAACTTTTCCTTTAATTTGAGACCAAATGAGCTCGATAGGATTTAGCTCGCAATGATACGGTGGAAGTCTCAACACTGTTCGTTTCCGGTTCTCTCATTTATTGTTTACTTATCATACTTCCATTTGTTTGTTTTCACCAGAGTAAGTAGTTCAGCCTTCAAAAGATTATCCTCAGAGGAAATATTTTTTCTTACTAACCAGTTTTTGATGTCTTCTTTGCGCGTTGAAGAAGAAAGAATATATTTCATTTTTCTGGAATAGTATCCATCACGATAACAGCGTTATCATGAAGAGTTGGTAAAATTACAGAGAACCACTTTTCGAACGATTCCCCGTTCATTTCCTCATGATAGTCTTCGGACTTGTTGGATTCAAAAAGTCATAGGCCGATTCCTAAAAATCCGTCTTTTCCCCCTGTGTAACATATTATTAGTCTTTTTCCCCTTTCACTTGGGTTTTTGAGTACAGTTGAGAGACCTTCCCGAAAAGCTTCTCTGCAAGACTTGATGGACTCATCAACCCATACTGAATTTTTCGTGTATCCTGCATTTTTCCATGTCTCATCCAGGTAATAAATTTTTCTGCCTTGATCCCTTAATGAGCGGATTCCTTCAAATAATCTCTTCTCCACACAATTATTTCATCCCTACCTTATAGTAGACTATCACGACCACGTTTTTTGAACTTGAATTCCATTTTTTTCAATAATTTATAGAACTTTGTTCTTTTGAAATTTGGCAAACTGTCGTCATCATTCGCGATTTCTAGTACTCTAGAAATCGTTGGGATTTCATTCCGGAAAAAAAACCGTGGACAATTCTTCTGATAAGGTTCATATCGAAATCATCAACGGAATCGATTATTATTTTTAACGACTGGGCTCTCCTTCTAGGTGACGCCAATGTTTTATTCTCTTTATATTCTCTGCGAATTCTGAATACAGCTGAATCACTCATCCCTGAGGATTTTGAAACAATTCCAACTAAGTCTGTTTTCGATATATCTTGATGATCAATTCTTTTCGAAAAATGTTCAAAATTATCTCTTTCTCTGAAGCAGAGAAATGCGACCTTCTGGACCTTTTTCGTTGTGGTCCCCACCCTCAGATGCAGTATCCGTTTCCGAATTCGTGATTGTTCTATAAACATTATATTGTTTGTTGATTTATTTATTCCACCAGTGTCTTATGTTGTGTCGAATTAATTGATAATCTGGAATATTGTTTTAACCTAATTTATTCAATGAAAGTCAATATGTAGGGTGACTTTCGGGAAAATGATGTTTTTGAAATGAGCAGTAGTCGAAACTGAGAAGACAAAGAGATTAGCCAGTTTCAGGATTCATTTCTGGACTTGAAGGAAGAAAAATAAAACATTATTGGATGTATTTCCAATTCACTCGTTAAAGAAAAGAGATGAAGATTACTCGCCAATTGACAAAATTATTGTGATAACTTGAGTTTTCATGAATATATGCCCTGAAATCATATCTCTGGACTAAAAGTCATCTGGATGTTCTATCGATTTCCAGTATATCTTTTGTTTTTTATACGAGACGAGTTAAATGTAACTGCTTTCTTCGCTATTCACTATTTCATATAAAATAGCATAAACATACTTACTTCTAACTCTGTATTGTGAAATTGATTATCATTAGATAATTAAGTTTTTTTTTATACTAGGGACTAAAATTTGTTGGTTTGTATTGAATGATGCTTAACTTTTGACAAAATATTAATTCATTTTGTATTTAGTAAGTATCGTTTTCTACGTTTGGAATAATTGAAATTTAGTGGTTAATTTTCATAAATTCTTTCATTTCTTTAATCAAATCATAATGGAATTCAAGGGCTTTCATTTCAGTTAACAAATATGATAATTTTTCTCCTTTCTATATATTGAAAAATTATTATTATTTATTCGGGTTAAAACATCCTAAAGATATTGTCCGATTCCCAATTGCCAATGCCCTCTATTGTTGTAGTCTTCATCATTCAGCCCTCCTTCACTCATTGATTTTCTTATTCCTTTAATCCATGTCTTTCTTGGTCTTCCTGTTTTCCGGGGTATCCATTTCATCATTTTCTTTGGTAATCTAAATGCTACTATTTGGTTTTTTTTAACATTTTACTATTTTTATGAGTATCGAGGAGTTAGCCCGATGCCTCAACCCCCAACCTGGAGGGCCAGCGTTTGATTTCAGAGTATCGTTCTCTTAGGTAAAATGCTTTCTCTACAGCTAATGAACTTTACCTGCCCAGCCTGTTGGTCTTCTTACTACAGATATTTTTTCACACAAAAATCGCATAATACATCAATTATTACAAAAAGTTGGTGCTATAGGATCAAAAGGAATATTTTTATGCGATGTCCGTAAATCTAAACTTGGAATTTCATCTTATTTGGAGTAAATTATGAAGAATATTGACTTGCAATTTTGACATTCAACTGACATAATATATTGAAAAATAACTATTATAAATATCATTTGATTCACTGCAGCAGCACTCTTTATTTCCACAGAATAACTGATCATATCAAGATACATTCCGACTTTTCTATTTGACGCTGCATCACTTCCAAACTGATGCAAAATCAGTAACGCAGCGTTCCTATTGGTCGATTCGGTCAAAGTGAAGTGATTTCTTCAGTTAATCAGTCAAATAGATAAGACCCATTATATTTGTGAAATGAGCCAAGTTAGATGGATAAATATCAACCTTCTGTAGTTAACAAGGGTGAATGATGATATTTTTTTTTTACATATAGTCCTCGATGAATATGCTGAACTTAATGAATAATATGATAGGTCCATTTTCACGGTTTTTCAGTCCAAAGAAGAAACACACTGAAACACTTGAGAAACACCAAAATCTCTCGTAGTTTCGGGAAAGTGAGGTTGTTGTACCTCCGGTGTGCGTAAGCTGCACGAAACCAATTGAAGCTTGTTTATGTTCGTACTAGTGTTGAAACGTTTCAGAATGAAAAGTAAACCTAGAGATGCCTTCACGCATTTGTTGACGCAGTCAAGTAGAATCTGTTTATGCACGCGAACAACATTCCGGCGTTGCGAACTTGTGTCGATCTTTATTCCGTATTGGGATAATTAGTCTACCGCTTCTCTACTCTGATACTAACGGCTAGCGTCTGTTACAGACAATACTATCAGTTTGGCAACATCTTCTGTTAGATTTTAGTTTATCGGTGCATCGTGTTTACATTTTAATTTCGATTTGACGTTCATAAACTGATTTGGTGGCAGTCTATTGTTGCTTAAGGGTATTCCGGTAATTATAGCTATAGCAAAATTACAAAAATGTTGTTTTTCTCCAACCATCAAAAAATGTTGACTTTTTTGTACTATTTTCAGGTGCAAAAGTCATAAATTTCCTTACCGTACAAAAATTACCTCGTTACTTAGCAACACTTTTAATTCTAGGATTAAAAACGCTACTTTTAATCCTTGGATTAAAAGTAAATGCATTTGAAGTCTACTTGACAATCACTGTCATGATTCTGTGTTCAAATTCATAACCAAATTATGAACGATTTATCACTAAAACCAATTTTATTGTAATTTTGACTTGGTTGGAGAAAAAATAGTATATATTATTCGGATTAAAAGTGCCTATTTTAACTCGCAATTTTGCATTCGCTCGGCTCCGCCTCGCAACTGCAAATATTGCTCGTAAAAAAAAGATGCACTTTTAATCCTTATAATATAATATACTATTTTTCTCCAACCATCAAAAAATGTTGACATTTTTGTACTATTTTCAGGTGCAAAAGTCATAAATTTTTTTACCGTACAAAAATTCACTCGTTACTTAGCAACACTTTTAATCCTAGGATTAAAAACGCTACTTTTAATCCTTGGATTGAAAGTAATGGCATTTGACGTCTAGTTGACAATAAGTGTCATTAGTATGTGTTCAAATTTATAACCAAATTATTAACATTTTTGACTGAAACCCATTTTATTGTAATAGTATATAGTATATTATATTATAAGGACTAAAAGTGCCTATTTTACCTCGCAATTTTGCATTCGCTCGGCTACGCCTCGCAACTGCAAATATTGCTCGTAAAAAAAAGATGCACTTTTAATCCTATATATATATTATACTATTTTTTCTCCAACCAAGTCAAAATTACAATTAAATTGGTTTTAGTGAAAAATCGTTCATAATTTGGTTATGAATTTGAACACAGAATCATGACAGTGATTGTCAAGTAGACTTCAAATGCATTTACTTTTAATCCAAGGATTAAAAGTAGCGTTTTTAATCCTAGGATTGAAAGTGTTGCTAAGTAACGAGTGAATTTTTGTACGGTAAGGAAATTTATGACTTTTGCACCTGAAAATAGTACAAAGTATATATTATTCGGACTAAAAGTGCCTATTTTAACTCGCAATTTTGAAAACATTTTATCATGAAGTTAGGGGAGAGGCAGGCAAGATGGCATACAATCTTTTGAAAATCGATATCTCTTATGAGGAAAAAAAATAGAGCACAGCATTAGTTGAATCTCTAGTCAATCAAGTTAGCTATCAATTTTTGAAGAAAGATGTGAATAAAAAAAATTATAGACAAAAAAAATTCGCGATAATCTGTAACATCCGAAAAACCATTTTGCCTCACAGTGTCGGGCAAGATGGTATATCATATAATATGATATATTTTGTAGTGAAAAAAACCAAATTCTAATAAATAACATATCATACAAGAAATAGAAATTTATTTATATTCATATAAACAAAAAACATCATATTCATATAAATAAAAAAATGTACATTGAATGTTTTACTAGCAAGGGCCTATCCCATTTGTTTTTTTCTTACTGCTTCCAAAGCTCTTAACATACTATTCTCATCCCACTCTCCTCTGTTGGTTTTCCTTCGATAATTGAAGACCATCTGAAAAAATATTTTATTGTTAATAAAAAGTACCATGCCGTTTTACCCAGCCTCAAAAAAAACGAATATTAAATCAACGTTTTTGTGACATCTTTTTGTCGAGGTAAATACATGAAAAGGATCACAATAAAGGTACAATTCTACTCGGATATAAAAAAGTTTGTGAAATAATCTGTACTTACAGTAATATAGACGAGAAGAGAGAGCTTACGTCGAAGTTGTAGACGCTCATACCACTTTTTCACGACTAAGTCATCAACTAACGTAACGGATCCCTTGAAACAACGTTCGTACACTGTTGCCAACTATTTCGAACATTTGCACTGAGTTCTAGGATTCCACTCGCAGTGGATTCTTCAGTAAATATGGTATGCCATTTGGCCCTACTATGCCATCTTGCCTGCCTTTCCCCTATGTCAAATTGGTTAATTCAGGATTGATAAAAACATATTTTTCGATTAAATGAATTTTACTTACATTGATATTATCTACATAAGGGCAGTGCGATCTTCTTGATGGTTCCATATCACTCCGTTAAAATTCATCTATCTCAATAATTCATATTTACGTCCAGAAAATAATAAAAAACGACGAAGAATAATTTTTTTGAAAAAAATTTATATGACGGTCGCAGAAAATAATTGCTGTAATGATAATGTGATGTGCATTTCTATATAAATTATATAACTTCATTGTAGGACATTGTGCGGAAATTTTGAAAAAATAATAGTTAATAAGATATTAATTTTGGGGTATTTCAAACTATATTTCGAGATATCACGTTGTGTGAATAATAACAATGAAGTTGTTCACCTAATCCATAATATTCATCCATAAAAAAATGTACCACAGAATTTAGAAAAGAAATTTGGAAAAAGAAATTTCGAATAAATTTTGATGAACGTGGAGAAGCGAAATATTTTGTGATGATAATCGGATAATTACAATTTTCGAGAAACATTGATAAAG
The DNA here is from genome assembly GCA_013421045.1 of Propylea japonica. Taxonomy (NCBI): domain Eukaryota; kingdom Metazoa; phylum Arthropoda; class Insecta; order Coleoptera; family Coccinellidae; genus Propylea; species Propylea japonica. The sequence goes on from CM024239.1 coordinate 37,516,018, forward strand.
TAATTTGGAAAAATAGGACAAACTTGAGGAGGACGCTGGAAATAGAAAAAAAAAAGTAACAATAGAAATGGGATAGATTTGAAATTTGCAAAAATTTTGAATATTTTAAGATGAGTGAATAAAATAAAAGGTTAGAAAGGAATTTTTAGAAAAATGGAGTTAACGATATTTCGAGAAGAGAATTGGGAATTTAAAAGAAATGTGCTAATTTGCTATAAGAAAATGTCAAACTGTGATTAAGAGGACGAAGAGAGGCAGAAAATAGTAAAAAAATAATTTATATTCGAAAATATAAGGTTTAATTCAGACAATTTGAAGTATACGATATTCTGAATAATTTGGTCATTTGAAAAAAAAAGTTTTAACAAATTTTTCAATTAACGTGACAATCAATTTAGAAAATATCAAGAAATCGAGATAATTTTGACACCCGAAATTTTGACATGAAGAGGACTCTGATGTTCGATAATGAGGTGGAATCGTTAATACCTCTCCATCTCAAGAATTCAATTGCAATTGACTCAATGATAAATTCAAGAAAAATTTGGAAAAAAAATTTCGAAAAATAATTTGAAATTAACATAATTGGAATTTTGCTGTGTCCGAAAAGCGAAGGATCGATTTAAAATATCAATGAATGATTTGAAATTTATTCTTTGAACGAATTTATAATGTTTCCAAAAACTATATTTTTGGTAAAAACTCTTTTATCGTGTTTCAGCAAATTTCCTTGATTCTTTGTCTTAACCACTTCCACCTTGACGCTTTCCCAAGAGCGAGCTCTTGAAAAAGCGACGTAAAGTTGTCCGTGAGAGAAGACAGGAGAACCTAGGTAGATGCCAACACGTTCAAATGTTTGCCCCTGCGCTTTATTAATAGTGAGGGCAAAGCAAACTTTCACCGGAAATTGTCGTCTTTTTAGTACAAACGGCAGATTTTTGTCAGAAGAAATTAAATCCATCCTTGAGATGAGAACAATTCTTCCGACAAAACGGCCGGTGACGATCTCTGCTTTTATCATTGTATCAGTCACAGCTAATAACAGTAGTCGTGTACCGTTAATCAATCCTTCTTCTAAACACATATTCCGTAAAAAATGAGTGGTACACCTACTTTGAGTTTTAATTTGTGAAGGGGCATTCCGCTGGGTGTAATGCTGTTTAGATACTCTTCGGGAAAGTTTGCCACCTCGCCTTCGTCGCCCGAAGCCACACTGTCGTTACTGAAAACAACGTATTTGTTTCTCCGAGAAACGTTTCGAGAATTTTGTCGTTGAGCGTATTGCAATGTTCGTTCGTTGGACAGAGGATAGCTCGCTGGGCGAGTTGCTCCGGTGTTAGAGCTTCGATCTGTCCGTAAATTTCTCGTACAACGTTATCGGTCAAACACTGTTCTGGTAGATGCACAAAATCGTCACCTCTACTCACACCATTCTCAACAATTTCAATGTTGTTCCTACCGTAGCCTAGATCTTCTAGCCATTGAGAAAATTCTTCCCCACCTTCATTAACACGCATATTGCTCTTGAGGTGGATCTCTTGAAAAACTTGCCAGGCCTTAAAGTTTGTGAAAAATAGTTCAATTTGTTCTACGCGACTTGAAGCTACTGGTAAGAGTTGCTTAAAGTCGCCACCCAACAATACGGTTTTTCCGCCGAAAGGATTCTGATTTAAACAAAGGTCTCTCAATAAATAGTCTACCACATTGAGGATGTGGTAGCTCACCATTGTTACTTCGTCACAAACTATAAGGCAGGCTTTTCTCAACTGATCAGCTTCTTCGGATTGCGCTGTTATTAAGGAACGTGAATTTGCATCCACGTTCAAAGGTAATTTAAAGGTAGAATGAACGGTTCTTCCGTTTTTAAGTAATAATGCAGCTATTCCTGTAAAAGCTACGGCTATGGTTGTTATGTGCCGTTCCTCGCAATATGATAAAATCGTGTTATGAAGGTAGGTCTTTCCTGTGCCCCCGCTACCTTGCAAATAGAAACATCTATTTGCCACAATCTCTCCCACCTCTATAGATGTGACGATTTTATTAAATACATTACGTTGTTCCTGGTTTAATCTATCAAGATTCAAATTTGACGGCTCCGATCTCGAAATCTCGTCGTCGTCGTCGATGTCAGTGACGTTGACTTGAGAATTCAAGCTCGGCTCCGGCAGATTAAATTCTCTGAGAGATTTCCCCAGGAAACGTAATGTACGTTCGGTTCTACGCAGAGCGCGATCTTCGGATTCACATTCCGAGAAACCTTTCCTCATATAGTCCTCTATCATGAAACGTTTAAACGTTTGCCAAAGTGCTAGCGGTTCACCGATCGCATTTTTCCGTTCCCTATACAGTCAGCGCGACAGGTCGCTCTCGCTGTATAGGAAACGGAATGCTCAATGGAGCACTCCGTTTCCTAGCTGAGATGCACGAATCGCAGCAATTATGAATTTGCCGCGTTTTATCTATGATGACAATAACAGAAGTCAGCTGTGCGTGATTTGTTTTGTTTATTAACAGAAAGAAAAGGCTTTGAATAGATTTTGTGCTGTAATAAAGTCATATCTGACAAACCAATGGATTCAGAAGTAATTGTGTGAACTCGTTTCGTTCGAGATGATAACTGCATGACATGACTCCTAATGAAGAAAATAGTTTTCCAGTTGAAGCAAACGAGAATGACACTAATGCGCAAGATGGACTGGAGAAATTCAAAACAAATTTAGAAAAAATATGCAGCTTCGTAGAAACTCATCCAGCACTGTTGCCTACTGTCAAAAAATTTAATAGGCAGATGAAAAATATTGATAACGAAGCTTCGTTCTATGCTCTGTGTTCCCCTTTTACTCAGCAAAAGAAGTCTCGCAGAATTAATGTACAACCTACATCTATCACTAGAAGAGCATCTGGGTATAGGGGTGCCAAAGCAATGCAAGCAGGTCGGCCATCCAGCAGCGAAACAAGTTCAAGAAAGAGACCTCGCAAAAAGCGATCATTGATTGCAAACATCCAACAGAATGCCACAAACGCTATAAGTCATGGCAGTGGACATTGAACTTTGGATTGCTATAATGTTATTTTTTCTTAATAGCAAGTTTCAAAAAAATCCTATTTATTTCCAGTATGTATTTGTAGTTCTACATGAATAAAGTTCGGTTTGATTATAAAGGGCGTCCCAAAATTAACGCAAGATTTGAATTTGCCGCCATTTGTGCAGTGAAGTGTTGGCAACCCTGAAAAAAAAGCAATTTGACAGCTAACAGTATAGGGTTATTAAAAATGGAGCGTTACACGATAGAACAACGTGTCTTCATTATTAAAGAATAATAATGAAAGCTTGGCGGCTGCAGTTCGAAAATTTCATACAAAATAAGGTCGGAATAGTGTTTTAACTTCGTCAACTGTGAAGAGATTAATTGAAAAAATTCATGGAGACTGGATCCGTTGGAGACGCTAAACACACTGGTCGTCCAAAAACAAGCCGTTCAAATGTGAATGTCGAAGCAGTGCGTGAGAGTGTTGCTGACAATCCAGGAACCTCAATTCGACGTCCTGGACAAGAATTGCAAATTTCAAGAACCTCTCTACAGCGTATACCTACTCACCAAAGATCTGTGTCTTCATGCTTACAAAATTCAATTAACACAACAATTGAAGCCTAATGACCATGGACAGAGTTCGTTGAATGGATTATTGAACATCAACAAATGGACCCTGATTTTCGAGCAAAATCATCCTAAGCGATGAAGCACATTTTCATCTTGATGGCTTTGTCAATCGCCAAAATTGCCGCATTTGGGATTCCGAGAACCCACATGTGATTGTTGAAAAACAAATGCATCCACAACGCGTGACTGTATGGTGTGGATTTTGGGCTGGAGGCATAATTGGGCCATATTTTTTCGAAAATGATGCTGGTCAAGCAGTGACTGTTACTGGTGCTCGATATCGCGACATGATTACACAGTTCTTTCTGCCAAAATTGGATGATATTGATGTGTCCAATATGTGGGTTCAAAAAGACGGTGCCACATGCCATACAGCCCGTGAAACAATTCAATTACTGCAAGAGACATTTCCAGGTCTTGTACTCTCTCGTTTCGGTGATCAAAATTGGCCTCCTAGATCGTGTGATTTAACACCATTAGACTTCTTTTTATGGGGTTATTTGAAATCACAAGTCTATGTCAACAAGCCCACAACCACCCGTGCATTAAAGGAAGAGATTCAACGCTGCATCAACGAAATTCAGCCACATTTATGCAGAAAGGTCATGGAAAATTTCAACAAAAGAGTGCGCATGTGCATGTAAAGCCGTGGAGGCCATTTGTCCGATATGTTATTCCATACATAACCCTATCCTATGTACTTTACGAGTCAATAAAAATATAACTATCCAAAGACTAAAGACGGCGTTTTCTATTTAATTCAAATCTTGCGTTAATTTTGGGACACCCTTTATTAAGTTGTTCTTTCGACTAAGAATAAAAAATGTTTAATAAATTATTCAAAAGTAGATACACATATGCGATCGGACACAGGGTCAGTGGGCACTTCGCGCATATCTGCTAGGAAACGGAGTGTTCCATTGTGCATTCCGTTTTCTATACGGCGAGAGCGACCTGTCGCGCTGACTGTATAGGGAACGGAAAAATGCTCACCGATCTCACAGTAGCACAGCATGTACGCGAATAATCTTTGCATACACCCTGGCATGTCTACCAGAGCTGCGTGCTCTAGAGTTCGAAACCACTCGGAATCGGAAGAAGTGAGATTTCTTGCCAGGGCCTGTATTCTCACAAGTGATAAACGGAGCGTATGCGCATCGATGCGAATGGTTTCAGAACGAGTACTTTCTCGAAGTGGTATTCTTGACGACCGCTCGTTTCTAGAAACGTATGCGATGTAATAAACGAGTGGAGAACATCTGGCAACGCTGTCAGACGTTTGAGGAACGAACGGTGATTGGTGGATTGATGCACATGATTCAGTGTATTCGAATTTCGCGAAACAATTGACATTTGTGTTGTATTAGAATTAATAATATATTGTTTGATGTATTTGAATTAATATAATGAAGTTTCATTTGCGAAATCAAGCGTAATTATTATAATTAGCCAGAATAATGACAAATAAAATAATTCAAACGACTGAAAGTCAGAAAAAAGTACTGATTTAGTTCATGCAAGCAAATCAAGAGCTTCAATCAAGAAATTTTTCGAATACTTTTTCACACCAAGAAGGAAAATAAATGGTCGGACGAATAGTGTAGAAGCGCGGTCAATGATTTTAAAACTGGCATGATGGCAAAATTAGCCATAAAAGAAAGATACAATAAGAGGAAATTGCAAATTGCGTTAAAAAAAATTGCAAGGACACAGGAAAGGATAGCCAGTGCCCTTGAAATGTTGGTGTATCAGCACCAAGAGTGATATTTCTGTTTAGGTTTATTTGTTGTTACATTTTGTTTAACTCATTCTGAATAAAACTTCAAAGGTACCTAAGCTGAGTTTTTTATTAATACAAATAAAATTTTGAATGAACACTTCAGTCACAAATTTTATTCACAACATGTTTTTTTAAATTACATCATTGAAACAAACATTTCATCATTAGAAAGCTCATTATTTGTTTGTATCAAAAACCTAATTAACTCTAAAAATGAAAAGATTAGTATAAGTCAGTTTTGCTAAATAAGTTTGAATTGAAATTGTCAATCAAAATAGTTTATTATAAACTCCTACCTAAACGATGGGTGATAAATTATCAGCTCCAGAAAAAAGGTAAATACTTTTATAAACTAAAAGCACCTAAATTTAATAGGATATAAGAAAATAGCTCTGGTACTGCATGAAACAATACCAGTTATAACATTTATGCAGTAAACATACGATTTTTTATGAAATACAGTACTTAATTCTAAGGAAGTTTTTAATAATGTAAACTATGTAGATCATTTCTATTAGAATACCAATATATACGTTAAGAAAAGCTGAACTACTGAACTACTATGAGGTTATTCAAACATAAATTGATTTGTTTCGCATGACAGCAACAAACTGAACAGCAGGTTATCAGAAATTGAATGGACATGAAGAATTTCCCTAAGCTCTGAGACTATTTATAATAGAGGATCGTAGTCTTCTACCAGCAGCCAATTCTGGATTCATCCTCGCTATGTGTACCTCAGCATTGCTTCTATCGATAGGAGGTACGTCTAGCCCTAAATCAAGCTCTGCTATATCATCATCGGTTTCATCAGATTCAGGAATATTATGTTCGATGCACAAATTATGTAATATAACACAGGCATTGATGATCTTGGTTGCTGTCTCTGGGTCATAATGAATCATGTTTGAGCAGGCAACGAAATCTCATTTTAAGAACTCCATTACATCTTTATATTAAACACCTTTACTATTGTATAGATATTCTGGAGTACCTTCCATTGGTTCATCCTCTAAAGGAGTCATCAACCATGTTCGAAGTGGATACCCAGAATCTCCTGCAAAATGATTTTAATGAATTTCATTCGAAACATAATGGAATCGAATAAACAAACAGTTATATAGTTATATATATATAATTAAATAAGATTCCTGTACCTAACAGATAATAATTAGTATTTCCAGCTTCATGTAACCTCCTCAGCATTGCTTGAACATTGGACTTGCCCCAGATGAAAGCATCATTTGTGCTACCAGGAAATAAAGCATTCACATTCAATATTTTCAGATTATAATCACAAATCAACTGGACATTGATGGAATGATAATTATTCCGATTTACATAAATGTTCTCTGGGCGTTCTTCATCATGTATTTTTGGGGGATAGATAGCTACATGAGTACAATTGATACAACCAATTATTCCAGGGAAATTATATCTTTTGAAGAACCTGCAATACAAACAATAATAACTCACTTGACCACAGTTTTCTTTGAAACACTTACTCTAATCTTAACTGATTAAGTTGGTCATAATTCCCAGGAAACTTGACGAATCTTTGGAATATTTCATCCCTATTTAATACTTCTATAACTTCGTGTACACATCTCGAAACCGAAGGCTGGGATATGGAAAAATTGAAATTGCATCCTATATCCATCTGATAGCTTCCACTGGCAAAGAACCGTAAGGCAACCAGAATTACAAGGGAAACAATCATTATGTATAAATAAGGCAAGAACATTAAGAAATTTCACTCTGAAAACATCACAATGGAAAGATACTTACTTTAGTGGAAATATCTAAATCTTGAGCACGTTTTGCAGGATTTATGTACTCTGAGGTCATTTCGATGAGAAATTTCACCAATTCTTTCGAGAGACGAAACATTTTGATGAATGTTTGTCACTCAAATCATCAAATGGATTACAACGCTGTCTATATGTCCTTTTATCACTTTGTTCAACAGTTTCCAGCCTTCAATCAACATTAACTGCATCAATTCATCCATTTCGATTATATTTCTCGAGTTAAAAATGTAAACAAACTGTCAATCACGCCACACGTTTCTACGGAACGAGCGATACAAAGCGCTCGCTGTAATCACTCGGTTTGAAAACGCATGCGTTCCCAATTACGTACGTCAAGAATACCAAACCGTTCGTTTTCGGACGAAAGCGTGTTCGTTTTAGATTATCACTTGTCGAGAATACGGGCCCAGTACCGCTTCTCTAAACGACGAATACGTAAACTCCGTTAAACGTTTTGATGTCTTCGAAAGATTTCGCTCCCGCAACGTGCAGAAGCAAAATACGCAAATGAAACTTTTCAATGTATTTGGGGACTTATCGTGTGCTCCAGAATCGTGCACGTTAAGTTCGAAATACGCTTCCAAACGGCTCAATTTTGATTGCTCAAGCGCCATCTCCTCTTGTCCCTCCGCGAAATAAACTACACGCTCTCCAGGCAGATGGACGGGTAGTCGGTAAATAATGTGACTTTTTCCCTGAATGGGAAAAGTTAATAATCTCCAAGCAGATTCGCCGGAAGATATATATCGGGAATCTATAAATGCTTGAATTTCGTCCCAAATGTATTCGTTTATTACCTGGAGAATCGCTTCATCTGGACCTTTATTTATATATTTAAAAACGTATTTGATAGCTCCTACAGAAGATATTAACTCCACGTTTATATGGCATTCATATTTCAATGATAAATAAGGATTGTAGGGAACCACATCTCTGTTATCTATCACACATCTTTTATGATTTCTCTCGAATATTACGGTTCGACCGTCATTTCTTCGTCGGTATACCGGAAAAGGTTGGTTAATTTTGGTGGTGTCCGAAAAGGGTTTAGGGTATTTCTTAGAACATCCGCCATCGACCATACACGGAGAATCCTTACCGCGATCACCACAGGGGCCGTGTATCATGGTAGACATTATAATATCAAAGAGCCGGGTGTTTTCGGCTGGTAACTCGGCGCAGATAAGCTTATCTACGTCATCAGAATTACGCAACTTATCCTCATCTGCAAGTGTCAGGAGACAGTGCATATGAGGCAGTCCGCGTTTTTGAAATTCGATAACGTAAACGAAAGCTATAACTTCGCCGAAAATTTTGAATTTTGTTACATCCTCTAAACATGTCTTCCTTTTCAATTCGAAAACCCTCGCGATCAATTCTGGCCTATCCTGCGCGTTCAATAAATTACCGCCCATAACCTCCGTTATTTCGCGCCACTTAGGGTTGCAGGTGAATGTTACGAAAAGGGAGGGTCTGCCGTATTTTGCCACAATCGCCATCGCGTCTTGATAGTTTTGCTGCATAAAACGCTCGCCTCCAACGAATGAGCTAGGTAGGATTGTGATTCTACCTATTCTTTCGTCCCCAACCGGCACCACTCCCGTTCTACGCGCAATGTAGTCCTGGAGCCCGACGTAGCTCTCAGCACGTAATACTTTTTGATGTGTACGTAAATAGTACAACCGGTCACCTTCTATTTCAACCCGCTTGTCAACAATAAATTGTTGGGTCAAGCGTCCGCACAGAAGGATCGGGTTGAACTGGTTTTTTGCGAATCATTAAACGGAATTTTTCAAATTGTAATTTTGATACGCGTCTGTTTCCTGCGGTCGTCTGCAAATCTACTGACCATCCCAATTCCCCGTGAGGAAATAGTAACGGATAGCATAGTGCATCGACTATAGGAGACAGTTTGGGGATATCCTGAATTTGGAAACTTGCATTTGAATTTATTAAATGCACACGAACAGTGCCTGGTGGAGGTATATCCCCGTCGACGGTTCTAAAAACGGCGCCGATTTCGGTGGCAGTGGTGGGTGCCGCATAGACCTTCCGATTCGTACCCGGTCGTTGATGGAAATAAAGACCAAGTTGCGGAACGGCGTCGCTACCGCTGGTTTGTCGTGTGTCACGAACCACTTGGCCCAGGGTACGGTACATCCGGGCGTAGGGATGTATTCCTCGCAGCAAACTATCCAGTTGTCCTAATAGTTTGGGATCGCAGCCGTCCCCACTCATAGCGGACATTCTCTCTTTCGTAGCTTCTCCGGAATCTACGAAATACAACGATCCGAATTTCAGATCGGACGGACAAACGTCGGCTACCTGGTGATAAATTTGGCCTGATACTACGATCACTGGGGCCCCTCTCGTCAAACCTTCTCTCTGAACGAATGACGTGGAGCCCAAGGCCAGTAGCGTGTTATATTTTCGTATTTTCCTTACGAAATCTTTAGAGAGAGGATGGAGGTCCGTGATCAGAGCCTTCAGTAGGTCCGGATAAATTGGACCGATAGGAAGGCTCACTGCACCTCCGTTGTTGCAGATCTTGCTCTCAGCTCGATAGAATAATGCTCCGCAAAATGAGCAGGCATCATTGAGCTGGCCTAGGTAATGGGCCGGAAGGTCTAGGTGTTCTACAGCATCCTTCGTCGGTATACCGGAAAAGGTTGGTTAATTTTGGTGGTGTCCGAAAAGGGTTTAGGGTATTTCTTAGAACATCCGCCCATCGACCATACACGGAGAATCCTTACCGCGATCACCACAGGGCCGTGTATCATGGTAGACTTATAATATCAAACAGCCGGGTGTTTTCGGCTGGTAACTCGGCGCAGATAAGCTTATCTACGTCATCAGAATTACGCAACTTATCCTCATCTGCAAGTGTCAGGAGACAGTGCATATGAGCAGAGTCCGCGTTTTTGAAATTCGATAACGTAAACGAAAGCTATAACTTCGCCGAAAATTTTGAATTTTGTTACATCCTCTAAACATGTCTTCCTTTCAATTCGAAAACCCTCGCGATCAATTCTGGCCTATCCTGCGCGTTCAATAAATTACCGCCCATAACCTCTTTATTTCGCGCCACTAGGGTTGCAGGTGAATGTTACGAAAAGGGAAGGTCTGCCGTATTTTGCCACAATCGCCATCGCGTCTTGATAGTTTTGCTGCATAAAACGCTCGCCTCCACGAATGAGCTAGGTAGGATTGTGATTCTACCTATTCTTTCGTCCCCAACCGGCACCACTCCCGTTCTACGCGCGCATGTAGTCCTGGAGCCCGACGTAGCTCTCAGCACGTAATACTTTTTGATGTGTACGTAAATTGTACAACCGGTCACCTTCTATTTCAACCCGCTTGTCAACAATAAATTGTTGGGTCAAGCGTCCGCACAGAAGGATCGGGTTGAACTGGTTTTTTGCGAATCATTAAACGGAATTTTCAAATTGTAATTTTGATACGCGTCTGTTTCCTGCGGTCGTCTGCAAATCTACTGACCATCCCAATTCCCCGTGAGGAAATAGTAACGGATAGCATAGTGCATCGACTATAGGAGACAGTTTGGGGATATCCTGAATTTGGAAACTTGCATTTGAATTTATTAAATGCACACGAACAGTGCCTGGTGGAGGTATATCCCCGTCGACGGTTCTAAAAACGGCGCCGATTCGGTGGCAGTGGTGGGTGCCGCATAGACCTTCCGATTCGTACCCGGTCGTTGATGGAAATAAAGACCAAGTTGCGGACGGCGTCGCTACCGCTGGTTTGTCGTGTGTCACGAACCACTTGGCCCAGGGTACGGTACATCCGGGCGTAGGGATGTATTCCTCGCAGCAAACTATCCAGTTGTCCTAATAGTTTGGGATCGCAGCCGTCCCCACTCCTAGCGGACATTCTCTCTTTCGTAGCTTCTCCGGAATCTACGAAATACAACGATCCGATTTCAGATCGGACGGACAAACGTCGGCTACCTGGTGATAAATTTGGCCTGATACTACGATCACTGGGGCCCCTCTCGTCAAACCTTCTCTCTGAACGAATGACGTGGAGCCCAAGCCAGTAGCGTGTTATATTTTCGTATTTTCCTTACGAAATCTTTAGAGAGAGGATGGAGGTCCGTGATCAGAGCCTTCAGTAGGTCCGGATAAATTGGACCGATAGGAAGGCTCACTGCACCTCCGTTGTTGCAGATCTTGCTCTCAGCTCGATAGAATAATGCTCCGCAAAATGAGCAGGCATCATTGAGCTGGCCTAGGTAATGGGCCGGAAGGTCTAGGTGTTCTACAGCATCACACACGACGGTCGTAGAGGCTCCAGTTTTATCATTACCGTTCCGCAAACCTGTACGTCCCGACGTCCTCGATGACGAAACTGCTTCCGTTATCGTTTTTCCAGATGAAACGATTCCGAATGGCTCGGAATCGTAGACCCTCAGTGAATGGTACTGGTCTGCATCTGGCAAACAATGAACAGCAGCAATCCGCACCTCTATCGGTTGTAAATTGTACAAACCAGCGGGAGGGTAATTATGCATTAAATATTTCAATAGATTTTGAATGTTATTAAAACGCAGCAAGCAGGCGCTACCTTCCTCTTCTACATATTCACCTTTTTCTCCGCGACTGTGTGAATCGAAAATAAAATACTCGTCCGATATTTTAGCCAAGCAGGTAGACAATTCCCCTGATGTGAAAATAGCCGATCGATAATTTTGAAAAACCTGTGGTATTCCTTCGGCTAACGGAACGTCGAATTCTTCGTGATTTTCCAAGTTAACGGTTCCAACAACTAAACAATTTTCATCTATTGTCAAAGAAATGATACTTCGCCAATTTGAATTTTGAAAATACCTCTGTAACTAATAAATGACTCGAATATGTGAAATTACGCGATGAAATAGATTTCAAATATAAGCAATCGCCGTAGTCCAAAATGTTATCGATGATCGAAGTGTTCCAAGAATTAAAAGGTTGTAATTTATTATAAGCCAATGCAACTGCCGCGATTGCAGTACATTGTTTGTTTCTAGACGTCGGACTGTATCGCGAATCATCTTGGCATCGAGAGCCTCTCACGATTGAATCAACTATAGTTGTTAGTGTCTCATTTTCATTATTATTATTGTATCTATTAGAATTAGACGAATTTAACGGAGGAGTTTCGATTTCTTTCAATTGATGGTCGTTTTGGGTACCTGAATGTGGTTGAATTAAAAAGGAGATTATTATAGAAGAATTTTTTTTTATTTATATTTACCATAGTGTGTATGATGTGAATTTTTAATAATTTCATATTTATGTGAATCCACCATAAAAGAAAACAGATTTCAAACTTATGAATTCAACTGAATCATAATGAAAATAGGTGCCAAAATAAATGGTATTATGTGTCAATTATTAAGAAAATGGTATGAAATATTATTTGAAAGTTAAACTTTATTAAATAGGTACGTGTATGAGAGTCCACTTATTTTTTTAAAAAACAGAAAAACCAGGGAATTTTATTATTTTCAATGTACCATACTGTTCAGGATTCAGTATAATAAATGAGAATTAGCTAATGATTCGAAAAATCGCAACAGACAATCAAAATTAGTAGAATTTATATCAAATAAATAAAAAGACAAATTTTGAGATGAGCAAATTAGTGTTGAATCAAGAGTCTCTATAAATGATTGTAATAGAGCAGTTGGCTTTGGATTACTTTGCCGCTACAGAATACCAATCTCTAACCAATCAGATCATATCATGATCACACAATTCTGTGGTTTGCATAGGAAGCGGCAAAATGAGAATAATCCAAAGCCAACTGCGCTGTTACAATCATTTATAGAGACCCTGTATAGTAGAACTATTTAAAAAAATAGATAGCACATTTTGTGAAATGAGCTATTTTAAGAACAAAATAAAATCACTTCGAGCACAAATACCATACAATGTTTATTTGTAAAACTGCCCTATTTCGATAATGAAATGGGCGAATTTGCAAAGACAATAAACTTCAAAATGATTAGTAGTTTTAAAAGTGACGTTAATTAACGTGGAAGAGTGTTAAAAATATTTTTACACGCCTCCCGTAAACAATCAATTATAACATTGTTGCTGTTATTAACAGTGTCACTTTTAATGGCAGTTGTACAGAAATGTTTTATTGCAATGATAATTTTTAAAGCATGCTTTAGAACTGATAGAATATATGCTTTTTTAGTGATAGATATACCTATATTGGTTTTTTTTTGTAAGTATCAATCTTGAAAAATGAAGAATTAAACTAATTGATTTAGAAATAAAAAAGGATCTTTCACATCAACAATAATTTAATGTGGGAACTTGTATGTGTTCCATACGGGATCAAGTTTTAATAATTTTTTTATGTTAATATGAAATTGTTTATATTTCAAGATCGCATCAGTAATACATATGTATCGAATCAGATGAGATTTGAATGCCATATTTAATGGCATAATAAAAACACCAATCACATTTGTTCATTTTATTAATAAAAGTTATAAATAAAACAGTTTCAATTTGTTGAAATCTATGAGAATTCAACATTATAAATATGTACTTATTCAATATAATCAAATCTTTCATTCATATTACTAATGTTCAATATCGAGAAACAAATGACGCAAACCTTCTTAATTTCAAAAGAAAAATTCATTCATTCAAATAATTTTTTCCAACTTGCTATCTTTACATCATAGACATAGAAAAGAATGGACAGGGCGTCACATGACTTTCACACTAAGTTTTGTGACCCCAACATAAGAGAGAGAGGTAACTGTGAAGGATGGAGTAATATTGTGTGTGGCATAGACTAAAATAACTAATGTCACTCCATCCTTCACATTATCTCTCTCTCTCATAATATTGAAAAATACAGAACATAAATATCTAATGCGTAGATATCTACGATCCAATGTTTTTATATCCCTTTCAGCACGAGAAAAAAAAGTTAACCAATTTCATGGAAATTCGCTCTATTAGGTCATTAGGACGTGAGTAGATGATAAAAATTGGTAAAAAATTATACTACAGGGGGTTCAGAAAAAAAAGTACCAACACGATTGTGTATGCTGGGGTTTAATTCATACAAATACTTTTTAAAAGTAGTGATTAAAAAAAAATTATTTAGTATGAAACTTTAAAAAACAGTTGTGATCTTTTGTAAGGCATAAATAAACATTGCATTTGATGCACCTTGTACGGGTTCTACTTTTGCAACCATCATGCCGGCAAAATCTCGCAGTTGTTAATGCATCGATGGTAGGAAAATGCTCGTATCCATCATGTTTTTTATCATTACCAGGTAGAGGAGCCCTATAATTTTGCGGTTTTGGAATTGAATCGGCTTTGTCATCCTCGATTTCATCTTGGTATTCATTAGGCCTCTTTCTTTTTGGTGTGGCTAATAAACTTCACCTATTTCCATCCGAAAATTCAGAAGATCTTTAATTTTTCCTTTTGGAACCCCTGTTGCTCTACTATCTTCCCGATATTGCATCCAAGAGTTAACAACAGCAAGATCCAAAAAATGTAGAGCAACTTTCAAAGTCCATTTTTTCGTTTTTATGAAAGTTCTATAATACTCGAGCTGCTGGTCGCAAATATCCACGCCACCCATGTTATCATTGTAGCTTTTAACTATTTCAGGACATCTAACATCCAAGTGCTGTTTTTCCTTTTTACACCACCTTTTCACTGTATGTTCAGGTTCAACACCAGATGCGTTCGAAAGCAAAGTAACCGTTTTTGTATCCTTCCATTTTACTGCTACCATATTTACCTCATTACAAGAAAGTTGCTCACTATCTCCTCTGCCAAGTTGGTTGTCTGGCTTAAAAGTTGCGTTATTGATTCTGTTATTCATAACGGTCCCTGTTGCATAAATCTTCAATTCAGTTAGCCGTTTCATTAGCAAAGGAGTAGTAAAGTATCTATCAAAATGTACAAAACTACCCTCTGGTAGTGAAGTACAAAGCCTCAAAACAACTGCAGGACCTAACCCGTATTCAATATCTGGAAGGGGAGTGCGCTGCCCCTGGTAAATCTCAAAGTCAAGAGCTATGCCTGTTGAGGATGCAAGTACAAAATTTTTTAATCCTGTCGGTCTTGGTTTTCCTTTAACAAATTGTCTCAAATCACAACGACCCGAAAATGGAATCATTTGTTCGTCAATACTGTAGTTGTTGACTGATCTGTCGATTTTCAGACATGCGTTCCTCACAGAATCAATTATTGGCTGAACTTTCCACAGAGCGTTTGTTGTGTGATTGTCTGGTGGTTTTTCTGTATCAACGAAATGGAGACACATTCTGAGTAAATTAACGCGATCCCTGGTGAAAATGTCGGTAACATTCTGCAGTCTTATTCCTGATTTCCAATACCAGTGTAAACGGGGGTATGGGATGCAACCAAAAATAAGATGAGCACCATAAAGTTGCTTAATTTCTGTTGCAGTTGTATTGAGTATTTTACCTCTCTTAGATAAACAATACATGTTCGTATACGTAGCTGCTTGTTCGAAATGGCCGTCTGGAAAATATGTATGAAAGTATTCCAATGCAGTTTTAACAACAACATCTGTCCTATTAGCTAAAAAGTCTTTTTTATTTGGTTTGTTTTCAGCACTTTGAAAATCTTTTTACCCCATGTAAATTTAGGTTTTTTCTTTTTTAGTGAGCTACTTTCTTTAGTTTTCTGCTCCACGACAACAGATGGACCTGGCGTATCTTTACTCACTGTTTTTTTTACTCGTTCTACTTCGCAGTCATCTGATGAATCTGAGTCGCTCTCACCAAGACTCCTTGGTGGAATGGTACTGCCATCCATCCAAGTTGGGTCAGCATCTGAGTCATCTCCTTCTAACTCAGAATCGTTATTCAATAATTCTAATATCTCCTCAACATCTTGTTGTTTGTCTAAGTTGTAATCTAGAAAAAAGAAAAACTCACATACAAACATCTAGCCCACACAAATGTGTAGGAGCAGATTAGGTACTAACAACGAAACTACACAATTGTGTATGTACAATTTAAACGTTCAATTTCGACATGAAATTAAAATTTTTATTTGAATATCAATATATAGATAATTACTACCATAGTTGTGAATTCTAAACATGCAGTATCACTATCAAATTATTGTTTATTGTTAGAAAATAATACTTACATTTTCTGCGAAAATTTCGACCTTCCATCTTGCCAAACACAAACACCAGAATGAATAACCCAAACAAACGCACGTGACTTGATGCCGGTCCCAACTCGCAAGGGATACCTACACAAACGCTGTCGCGCGTCCAGAACGTTATATTTCGTAATTTTTTATTTATAATAGAATGTTAAACTTACCCACACAATTGTGTTGCAGGTGCTGAAAGGGATATGTTCTGTGCACTGCACTAATATTGCTCTATCATTGTCTGAAGTCAATATTCTCTCTACACGTCCTGTCCATTCTTTTATAAGTCTATGCTTTACATACTCAAAAGAGATTGCAAAATATTCACGATGAAATGGTAAATTTAATAGCTTATTAATTAAGATCGAATTTCAACATTAAACCATTATAGTTATCTCAATGATAACAATATCAATTAAATATAACCACTTAAATCACATATTAAAAAAAAAGTTCTTACACTGAGCTTTATCACAATATACAGTGTGAGTCTTTGACTATGAAAAATATTCTAACCAAATATTCCAGAGGCAAAAAATATATCACAACTTTTTACTTCAAAGTAACAAACAGTTCAAATAAAATTAGTTGTTCAAGGAAAATTGCATAATGAGAAACTTGTACAATAACCAATAATGCAGAATTGATATCAAAATCTATGAACAATTTCGCACAATATTTTACAACTTTGTGAAAAACTAATTTCACAATATTTCAAAGAATTCTTCAGTTTTTTAATGATTCAACAATCCATAAATTATGTATATATGTCTTAACAGACAGCAGTTCCCATAATGCTATTGTATGTGTAAGACTTAGACATGAAGGCACATGGTCTGGCATGATCTTGATATGAGTTTACAGCTGAAATAAAAGAAGCAAAACAAAGTTATTAAATATGATCATTTGGTGTCTCGGTCTCAATGTTCACATTGAAATATTGGAGAATAATTGAAACTGAAAAATAATAAAAGTAGGACAATGACTAAATGAAAGTTCGACGAATGAAGCAAATTATGAATGAACGTTGAGCAATCGGAAATCTACAATTTTCTTTCATTCCTCAACATTTTAACAGATTTTTTTTGTGAGAGAAACCATTTGAAAATTTGTAGTTCAGACATGATGATAATACACTCACAATATCTTTCAATACTCACATTCATACACACTTCCTTTGGTCCACTTAGCAGAAATACATATATGGTACATCAATTCCATCAATGATGTCAAACCTGTCTATATCAACATGTGCCTTCACAAATACCAGTTATCCATATTCTATCTCATAATAGTTTCAATAAGAAATCTTTATATCTTGCATTATCTAGTGTTGACATGATTTCAATGCAGCTGCAAAAATAAAAAAAAACACAAAATGAGTAAATGTGAACATTTGGTATTTCCGGGTCAATAGCCGCATTAAAATATTGAAAAAATCTTTAATATTTGAGGGTTAATGTATGAAAAGCTTCAAGTATCAATCACAACACTACAAACCAAATTTGTTCATGTTTTTTTTAAAGATAAAAATCACTAAGCGGAACAACCATATATAAATGATATAATTTGATACTCACATTTGTATGTAGTTCTTGATATCCCAACTGTGGCACATTTATTAGATTTACATATATCCAACATTCATTCCTTTGTAGGTCTTCAATCTTTCTGCACGGAAATCTATCTCCACAAACATCAGTTCTCAATATTCTATTGTATCTTGTCATGATTTGAATGTAACTGGAAAAATCGAAAAATAAACAATTTAATTAATTTTAATTTTAAATATATCCAGAGTCGATATAGTAAGTACAAACCTAATACTCTTTCCGTTTCATCAAAAATTCAAGCTCTCCTTCCCCCAAGTAGTCCAAAATAAAGAAAAGTCAACTTGGAAGTGGAATGTTTCAAATATCAATAGTGAATCCTCTTCCAAATCTGCAAAAAAAATACATACATAAGCACATTTTATCATTTCATAGTTAGTGAACAATCAACTCAGGAATTCATAAAAGATGCACAAACAGTAGTGCAGAAGAAATTTTTTTCAGAGATTAAAATCACTGAATAGAACAAAGATATAAATATTGGTGTTTTAGACATGACGACTCTAGCTATATACAAACGATATCATTTAATACCATAGACATATAAAAGGATGGACAGAGCCTCACGTGGCACTAAATTTCGTGCCCCAGACAAAAAAGAGAAAGATACTGTAAAGGATAGAGTAATATTAGTGTAGAGCAAGGATCGTTCCATCCTTCTCTCAATGTTGGAAAAATCACAGAACATAAAATTATCTAATTCCTAGATATTTACGATTCAATGTTTTTATTATATGTTTTGTGCTTCGCACTAATATTATTCTATCCTTATCTAAAGTCAATATTCTCTACTCACCATAAGTAGTTGCCTCGATTCTTCGGAACGAGGAGGTGTCTGAAGAAACAGAAAAATCGACATTACATAGTTAATAATGTGGCCTTTGATATCGCCACTAAAGTGCGTTAAGAAAAATTCGTCGTCAAATTGGTAAAATATACAGTGTGTTTGGTCATGATAATTAAAGGGCATCAAATATACCTAATTTTATCGACAAACACCCACATTGGAAAGTTTACCCTCTTAGTTTTGGAGTAGTCCCCATTTTAATTAAATTTTTTATTTTCGTTGACCCTTCCAAATAATATCAACTTCTTTGGACATAAAGGTCCTACGAATGTGAAAAAAATGTTTTTTGAATGATGATACTACAACCTTTCATTAAAGTAGAACAATATGAAAACATTTAACTCGAAAATGCCATAAAAAATTCTTCAAAAAATTTTTAGTAAAAGAATGTACTTATTTTCTTAGTAAATCCGCAATAGCACAAGAAATAGCGCATTGAAGTATAATTTTTTTTTCAATGATTCACCACGCAAGGATATTAGGTACAAAACAACATCTACATCATTTCTGTAAGTTACATAATTCGATAGTTATTGCTGTTTAAACATGATCACTACGCGAGCGCCTCAAACTTGTGTTTGCTTCAACAGGTCATTGTGGGGGCCACTGCCTGCTACAAAGCAGAGGCGGCCATTTTGAGCAATTTTCATGATTAATTTGTTTGTTTAATCATTAAAAACTATCGAAAGTACAGTACTGAGTTTCATTTTATTTTATCAATTTTCATAAGGGTCATGTTCGAACAGCAATTACTTTCTAATTATGTACCTATTTCAAAATTTTGGGGCAATCTCGCTTGCAGTTCGCTGACCAATTTAACTGTGAAATTAATACATCGTTGTTTCACAGCTTCTACCAAATCTTGTGATGCTCTTTATTCTTTCGCTTTGGTTTCAAAAGCGTAACCCATATACAAGGACGGATCTACTCGTATATAACTCGAAATGTTTTCACTCAGTACGTTCACTCTTGCTGTAGGATTCAAAATGCGTCTTCCTATAGATTCCGTTAAACGGATCAAGTCATTTTGCAGTTTTGATACGTCAACATCATTGCTTTCGAAAAGTTTATTGACTGCTTGAACCATAGACTAACTAAACGGAGTTTGTCTATGGCTTGAACCTCCTGCAAAATCGGTTTGAGGTATATCAAGTAGAGATGATTAGCAGGATCATTATACATGTTGTATAACATTTCCGCCATATAGCAATGTTCGTTTACTCTGGCTACTCGAAATAAAAGTTTCAATTCGTCCCATTGTTCTAAAATTCTAGAAACAGCTGGTTCAATAGAAATCCATCTGGTGTTACATACTTTGAGATTTTTTGTTCCACAGTTCATGGCTTTATATATGTATATTATTATATAAATTTTGCCGCTTTGATGAATGGCTGAATCAGTTGTATGTCTCCCGAACAAGAAAATCTACATTTCTCGGCAAAGTTTCTTCAGAGGCATGTGACATCGCAAGTTGTAAAGAATGGCAGACACAGCGCACCAATATTAAATTATTGTTACCTGTTTCAATTTTGAGTACCTAACTGATGTAGTCCGTTGGTAGTACCTGTCATTACTGATGCATTGTCTGTACCAATGCCGATTAATTTCTTTAGATCCAAATTGAGTCCACTCAGTTGTAATTTGAGGCCACTAACTATACTATTTGCTGATCCATTTTCTAGTTCAATCAATCCCAAAAATGTCGAAATTATTTTCTTTCTTGATTTGCTGAAGTATCGAACCGATAGCCCTAATAATTTGGTGAGTGCAATATCTGTAGATTCGTCGATCAGTAAACTGTATCCTCGATTACCTATGTCATCCACAAGTTCTTTGCGAAAATGTGGAGCCAATACATTTTTAATGATATTTGTACATTTTGTTCTGTGTAGCCGTAAATCGGAACACTGGCTGTCGCTGAATGTTTTTTTACAAACTTCTGACAAAATGATCAACATAGCCAATGTACTTTCAGCCTTTTGTTGATTGAGGTTTCTTTAAGAGGGAATCACACCAGGTGACTTTTTTCGATACGCTTATATACGTTCTTTTCCGTGCCCCCCTCAGAAGCCCACACTTCAAGTTAACATCTACGACACGACTTATTTGTGCATCTTTGTCTATTGCATTGAAATCGCCGATTACGTATTTCTGCGTTCATTCCTTATGGAGATGACGGAAAGTAAGCGATTTTGACCTCTATTCACGAATAATTATATTTGGTAACGTTGAAAGAGCAACAGATTTGTAATCCGCAAGCGGAATAGCATATCTTATCTTTACGACTTTTTTTTATTACTGGTGTTGTTTGTTGGGATGAAGAGGGAGACAGTCTTTGGAGAATCAATTCAACTGAAACCTATTTGTGTGTTATTTGGAAAGCAGAGAAGTTTATTATGAACCAGTTTTTTCTCAAAATTATAAGATACCTAACTAGTTTTGTTCGACTACAGAAATCACGTACTTATTTCAAGGAAGTTGAAATTTAATTCATCGAAAAAACAAACAAAAATTTTCATTTAAAAAACTTTTGGCATTTCAAATACAAGTTACTCATAGCAATAAACATAACATCTGACAGTGGAGATTCAATTTTTCTAATGAATATAATATACTTATAATTATTTGAACTGGCGTCGTTATGGCTAGGTTAGCCTTTCGGAACTTTGACCATGTGAATCTTTTATTTTCTATTGAATACCTAAAAAACAAAGAAGTGTATCTTTCAAACTCTCACATAAGAATGAGGGTGGGTTGGAAAAAATATGTTTAATTTTTGAATATGCAGCACTGACTTTTGGAATGGGATAAGTGGGAGTAATT
This sequence comes from Propylea japonica, assembly GCA_013421045.1. Taxonomy (NCBI): domain Eukaryota; kingdom Metazoa; phylum Arthropoda; class Insecta; order Coleoptera; family Coccinellidae; genus Propylea; species Propylea japonica. The sequence goes on from CM024239.1 coordinate 37,537,736, forward strand.
GAAAGGTATATAGTGAATAAGAAATGTTTTTATAGTAAATAAAAATTTGTATATATATACATATATATTTCTTTAAATCAAGATCTAAAACAATACAGTACTCTGATAAAAAAAATATTTACAAAATTAAAATTTACACATTTCAACATCAGGCTTTCTCATTCTAATAATTTCGAGGTGGATTTCTTATTTCTAGTTTTCGTGGGAATCTGGGGTCTACTAATTCTGGAAGAAGACATTCAAAATAGAAATTTCGCAGTTTCAAAACCATTTTTTCCTCCCAAAATTTATCATCCCTTGCAATCTGAAACAAAAAATTAACTATTCAGTAAAGGGGAAAAAACTATATTTATTTTTCACAAGATGAAATATTTAAAAAAAATTATGTTTCCCTATAGGTAACCAAGATTAATGAAAATTGAAAAATAGAAGCACTTCTAGTTCGGCGTGAGTTGAAAAAACATTGAAGAAAATTGCCATACTACCGTAAATTCGAAAACAAAAATGGTTATCAATTTCTTACCTTTTCAACCAACATTCCAAATGGTGACCAAATAACAAAATAACAGAAAGACTTTTTCAATACATGCAATTGACCTTGGACTTGATAAAAATAATTGTGATTTCGCTTTAAAATCAAACAATTATTTTCATCCAAATCTGCAAATTTTATGATTTTTGATCTAATTTCTTCTGCTGGATCTAATTTAGAGGAGTTTTTGGGACATTTCACCTCTACAATTGAGTCCTCCCCAACCAAACCATCAGGAGAAGCAGCAAAGATACATTCTCGTGAATCGACAAAGAGACCACAAGATTTTACCTGGACATTAAACTTCTTCTCAAAGGCTTTTATAGCGATAGGCTCATGTTCGATACCATATCTTGTGTTCTCATTGCCAAAAAAAGGAGAATATAGGAGACTCCGTATTATATTCACGCAAGAGGTAGAGTTTCTCAATTTACAGATTACTCCAAAATTGGAGGCTGTTAATCGAGAGAGTCTCTCTTGCTTCCAGAGGCTATTATCTTCTTGACCTCTTGTTCTTATTTCAAGGGCCTCAATTTCTGCCTCATTTTTTTCCAAGGACTCCAGAAAAACTCTCTTCTTGTCCTCAAATAATTCCTCAACCAAATCAGGTTCTGGAACCGCCTGAGGACCATAGTCTTCATCTGGTAATGAGGTATTTTTCTTTTTTCTGGAAATACTGCCCTTCAAACATTTTCTTTTATTTTCTCTTCTCCTCTTGATTCGCGCAACGAATATTTTCGTTCTGAGGGGAGGACTCTTCCGCGAGAAAGCTGCGCTCATTTGTCCATAGTAATTTCCTTCTGCGTTGAAGGAAATAGCTGCAGCCCGACATCGTGTTTCATAACCCCATTTGTAAGAAAAATTTATACGTATGCCAACAACAAATTTGCACACTATTGAATTGTAATGTTCAGCAACATTGGTGTCCATATTTGAAATGAGACTTGATGCATTGTAAATCAAACGATTCATACAAATCTTAATATCTCCATAGAGTCCGCATTCTTCCATCAATGGCACAAAATTTTTCTCATTGCCCCTTTGCGAGCACCTGAAATAGGCCAAGTTGTCACAATTTTTGTGTTCCCCGAATACATGTGATATAATGTTCCTCAAATCATGACACAAATTTTTCACTTTGGTATTCATTGGAACATTGTACAAAACCCCAGAATTGGTGTTTTATTTCTGGAGTTATACAACAGTTATCCATTAACTAGTTTTAATGTCAGCAAAAAACCAAAGGTTTCTTCCAAGATCGCTCTCCAGTAAGCTTCATTAGATTTCCTTAGAGGAGCTTTGTATCCTCTCCCAAAAGGATTCCTGGAGTTCAACACATCGAATAGCCTGTCGATTATCCTAATGAATTCAATGGAAGGACCGGCATCTTTAAAATCAGGATGTTGCAAATCCTTCGATAGATATTCTAATGCATTTGCAACACTTGCACTAAAAGTCTGAGCGGCCAACTTCACCTAGAAGTGGAAATATTATTATTTGATGTTATTATCAATACATATTCTATTATGAATAGAAAAATCTCTTTTAATCAATGTGTGAAAATGGAGAAACAGATGAAATTTTATAGTAATTACAGCTGCTTCGAAGAAGAAGCAGATCAACCTTTTATTCGTTAAAAAAAGGAAATTAAACAACATAGTAGCAGAAGCAGACAATAATATTCAGCAATTCAGATCGATGAAAAAATATAGATGCTTATCTTGTTGGCCAAATTCAAGGATTCCTGTTCTTGTAGTTCATGTAACTTGAAGATATATTTATAATCGATTTATTCTCCTTTTCCATTGAAAAAAACTCCACAAGTTGACCACTTATTTCTTACCAACTTGAGCATATGACAAGCATCAAATATAATCAAAATCTCATCATTAGTCACTGGATGCTTGAAGCTGGATTGCAGACTGTTGACATTTCTTATGGTGCCACCAAGTTCCTCTGCCATTGTTATGTGTGCCGAGGGACCGTCACAAGTAATGGAAACAATCTGCACACCAACTTCATGAAGTTTTCTCAATGCAACTCTAACAACATTGGCCTTTTCAGATCCTGTCATTGAGCTTATCAGAAAATATGCTATGGGCAATTTCCACCCTCCATCCAATGATACCACCATCAAAACAAGAGCTTCCATAGCATATTTCAAGGAGTCACTCTAAAGGCCAGTGCCATAATCTTCATATCCCAAGTCCTATTGTTCCTGACTTCTATTTGCTTTTTTATAGCCATTTCGTCCAGCATCAGACTGCATAAAGTCTGCTGTTTTTTTTCAAGTCCTTCAGCAACTAGTAATTTCAGGCCTTTGAAAGAATTTTCACAAAGTCCTGGTTCGCAATTGATTTTGCTTAACCACTGTCTAATAGTCGATGGTGCAGGAAGGGTCAAATCAAGAACATTCCTCACATAGAGGTATGCCTTTGTGGATAAAAATTGAAGCGTCATTGCGAACGTCTTCAAATCTTCATTATATTTTTCCGTAAGTTTTTTCCTTTTGATTGGGTTTTTTTGGCCTTCATATTTCTTTTGATCAAGGACTAAGGAACACCACTAATAGACTTCTTCAATATGTCCATTCCATTTTCTGGAATCATATCCTTCTTTTTTAGGGTTGAAATGATTTGCTTCATGCTGGTAACTTTCTTCTTGAGATGAGCAACTTTCACTGTTAACCGCTTAACTTTTTTTTGAGCCAGTGTTTTTTTACCACTCTCGTGCTTCAATTTCTATGCAGTGTTGATGTCGATGCACTGAAAATATAAAATTTGTTATGGAAAACTGTTAACAGGTGATATGCTCTAATAGAATTCACGTGGGGACGTATTCTTTTCAATAACTAAAGAAATGAATAAATCATGTTAATTTATTTGAATAATACTTATGGTAAATTAGGAACAAAACTGAAATTATCTTCAAATTAACTTACGCATAGTTATGTCTAATTTTTATATTCCTCCTGATTCTCTTAATTGGTCCTTTATTACCCTCACTATCTGTTGATGAATTCCCATGCACTCTTTTGATACTCATGGGCGAGTCTGTCGATGAGGTAGCAACACTCCAAGGTGACCTGGAACATAGTTCAGAGGCATGCAAGGGTATATTACTGATGTTTCCATTTTCAATGAAGAATTCCTCCAGGGCTGTTATACCATACCCAACACAAATGGTGAATTGGACACTAGGATAAAATAACCGATTTTGTCCATCCACCCATTCTTTGTTAGAAATGAAAACATTATGCAGATCTGAATCATCTGAAGACAATAGAGAAATACATTGGGCACAGGTCAATTTCTTATGCAGACCCTTCAAAATATATCCGGCAACATAGGCTACCGAAAAAACTTGTGAATTTCCAGCAACCGCATCAGCCCCAATATTTTGAACGATTTCGTCTCTGGCGACTTCTGGCACCACACTGACAGGAACATCATAAGAAATTGATTCCTCAACAACATCGCTTTCCAGCAGAAGGATTGTCATTACATCCACAACCTGATCTAATACAAACAATAGATTTTCCAATGAATCTTGATTCATAGATCTGGACGAAGTACTTATGATCCTTTATTTCTCATGTAGGCCCATATTTCTCGTATTGCATTCAGAGATGTTAACCAGCCAATTGAGAAGAGGTTTTGTTGTTTTCATCTGGCCATTTTTCAACATCCTTTTGCATTTCCAGCCCTTACCATCTGAAATGCCTTTGGCCAATATGCGTGATGTTGAGAGTCCTTCGAAATATAATGCCTCAGCTCCTTGCCAGATTGGTCGGTCCATTGAAGCTATCGAACAACTCGTCAACATTAAGCACAAATTCAGCTGTACCAATTGCGTCTTAATCCATAGTTCCTATAAACAAACATTAATTTATTAGCGTTCACAGTATATACAAAATGAAGCTGCTGCAATAATATAACAAAATGATTGTAAGAGTTAAATAAAAGATTTTCACAATTCATTTTTATCAACGGTTCAGAGAAATAGTTATGCTGTGAGAACTAATTTGGAACTTCAAATTCAATAATTATTCTTGTTAGATGTATCAATGAGTGTCAAAGTGATAAGTAATGGAATCAAAATGTTACTGAAACTCATTGAATAATACAGATTGCTCACAAGATTTAAGGCTGAAAAATTTGGGAGAATGAACAGATATTACCACATGAATTGATAAATTAAAAAACAATGAAGAGCTGTTTTATTAAAAAATGATGAAATATGAGAAAATCAATGAAACTTACCCTCTCGGATCAAGGAATATAAATAGGCTGATGTGGTGTAGCTCATGACTTGGGCAGGAATATGGACCTTCATGGCATAATTCATGATTGGGTTGAAGAAATGATCCTTTAGTTTGAACAGAGACTTGGTGGGATAAATGCTTGCCTTGTCATGTTCGTAGGCCCGAACTACATCTGAGAATTTGGTCTCCATGGTAGTTTGAGTTTCTCCTATTCGAACATTTATTGCAACATCATGCCTCCTGAATAGGGATATGTTCTCTTCAAAAGATGGGGTGGATCATGCATTGTTAATATTTTCTTTTTTTGAAGAAGAAATATGGTCTTTCCACACATACACCCAATTCTTTCAGACATTTTACATTATTTACACCCATATCGCATACTGTTCCAACTATATCTGGTTTTGCAATATTTGAAGCAGCTTCAATTACTTCAAACAGGCAGTCCTTCATAAGTTCCGAGCTACAACTTCCATGGGTGAAATAATATGGAATGGGTTGTTTCCACTTACGATTTAATCCAACTACCATGAATTCCAAGGCCTTCCTAGCAGACTTCTCACATCGCTCCTTCCCAAAATCTTCAAACCCTATTATCCCTTTCTTGTTATAATAAAGGTTTTCCTTTATGTCCATTTCGTCGAATAGCAACATACAACAGCGATCAAGGTCCGCAGTTGTATTCTTATGAATATTTAGGAAGATACTGTTATTTATTCCTGCATTAAATGGAACCTTTTGCAGCAAGCTCAAAATGGTTTTTCTGGATGGAAGAGTCATAAAAGATCTCAACAATTTATAGCACCTTGGACTCTTCTTGAATATGAGCAAGGCAACAATCTTATCGTCCAAGGTCCATCTTCTGCCCTTTGTATTCTTGACTTTTGCAGCTCTCAATTGCGCCATCATGAAGTTCCACGCTGTTCTGCCCATATTTTTTGTGAGATCTTTGACTTCTGGGGTATCAGCCATCTCTAAAATAGCTTTAAGCGTTCTAGATTTTTCCCGACACTGCAATTTTTACTTTTCCCAATTGGTCTTCCCGTTGATATATAATTCTCACTAATTTTTTTTTTCTGGAGGAAGATGTAGTAAGGGAGAAGTTGGGTATATTTCGGAATATTTTTCTTTTTCGTTTGTGTGTTTTAGGCTGCTACAGTTCAGTATTTTTTGTTACAGATTCAACATCTGAAAATGATATAAAAATTATGAATTTTTAAGTCTCACTGATATAAGTGTAGCAAAGGTTGTATTTCATTTTTCAAACGATAGCGTTTTCCATTGGTAGAACTGATGGAACACAAAAAATTGCATTCAGGTCGCAACAGTGCGCTTGAGTTCTGGCAATGAAGAACGCTATGAGTGATTTCTATAACTATACCTTCAGCATCATGATGAATGTCAAGGTAGGTCCATTGGAACTTGATTGCTATCTTCCAATTCTACATCAATCGTGGAAGTTGAAGGAACTTGATTGCTTTCTTCGAATTCTACATGAATTGTGGAGGTTGAGCAAAGTGCGTCAAGTGCGATATTGAAAAAAACGAGTCGGAATTGCGTCAACTCTCAACTTGTAATCCACCGTGTTCATATACATGTCCGTGGAAAAATGATTCGAGCAAATCCTATAATATAATTCCTCAAACACTTGTCAATAGGTTTCATACCTAAGGACTCCTGCCAAAGTTTTGATCTACAGAAATAGTAATTATTAGTATTTAATGCCCATAAATTAATTTGATTTTTCAACTTACTTTTGTACATTGCGGGGAAAATAATGCAATTTTGAAACTTCATCCTCTGAAGCACCACAAATTAAACACTTGGAAACCATATTCGAAAAGAATTTCCTTTGACAAACGATGTAAACAAACTATGTGAAACACGTGCGATGAAATTGGAATGTTGCCACGATGACATCAAAATAGAAAAGACATAAGCCACAAGAGAGATCACAGATGTGAAATTTTAGCATAGAGAAAGGGACAGTTGTTTTCTTTTATTCTGGGCGCTCAGTGCTTTTAATAACGCTTGGCAACATCAGGAATAACGGTTAGCAGCGCCTCTAGCGGTGCCTGAAAAAATCTGTACAAGGACAGCCTTATACGATTTTCATGGTACAGAGAAGGAAAAAAATATCTTTAAATTCGGACAAATTTAGTGAAGGAGATATCCGTCTCTGTTGTCTCTGGTTGCAATCTTGAAAAATTGAACTGAATTCTTTACTCTATCGAGAACTCGCGCACCATCTCCGTGCGCAGGCGGAAATGAAGTTATTTGAGCGGGAATTTTTGGATTTATTTGAATTTTCATTTGTGAAGATATACCGATTTGGAAATTCACATCGAAAACATACGCATACAATGCATTCTTCCTCCAGTTGCACAGATGAATAGGCGAAACAATCGAGTGCGATAACTGAATGAATTCAACTGTCTTATTGCGATAATCTAGTCTTGTCTCTCTCTTATCGCAGTATGGTAGGGAACCTGCACTAAACGCATAGAAGTTTTAATTTGTCAGGCTGCCCGTAATACTCGATTCAAGTATTTACTGTTGCCTACCATACTAAAGAATTACGCTCCTCTAAACGATAAGAGAGAGACAAGACTAGAATATTGAAGTAAGACAACGGAATTCAGTGTGTTACAGCACGTCATTGTCTCGACTTATCATCTGTGCAACTGGAGGGAAGAATTTTCTGTCTGATGCATTGTATATCGTATATTTCAGATGTGAATTTCCAAACCTGTATATTGAATTGGGATATCATTATTATTATTTTCAAAATATCAATTTTTCGAATATCATTAATAGTAGACAAAGATAATATATATAATATATTCACAATATTTATAGTTTTATTAGAACCTTGCCGGCACTCTTCAGAGGAATGTTTGTTGTTTTGAAATAATTTTTAGTCAATACATTTAGAATATTGAATAAACAACATATTGTGAGCGTATGGGAATGAAATCTTCAGAGATTCGCTGTAGGCGTTGATCGTAGATATAAAAAAGGAACAGGAACTGTAAAATTTTCTCAATTGAATGCATTTATTAAGGTAACGAACATTTTATCTTTTTGATGTCCTTAAATTCGAAATCGACCCTCAAGAAGAGCATTTCCCAACAAACCGGAGTTGAAACTTTTGTGTTACTTTTTAGTGCATAAGAAAAAAAAATTTTTTAATGAACAAATTACCATTAAGAATGGGAAGTTTGTGAAAAATCATTTTTGATGTACAGGGTGGGCATATTTCGATGTTTTAGTACTACAACATTTAAACCAGAGGAGATAGACAAAATCTGATACATATTTCTCGATCTCTTTTTTTGAGAAACTAACAAAAGTAGTATTCATTTTCGCTACCTTCTTTTGTTTTCGAGTTATAATTAATTATAGGATGCTGAATTTTTCTGTGATCATCAACAATTGAAACCATAGAAAATATTGAGACTCAGATGAAAATAGGTTTTTGACCATATTCTATACTGATATTGATACAAACCATACAATGTTATATATTTTTGAAATCAGAAAAAAATGAGCTTTCAGAAAATGGCACAAAAATCTGGTATTCCCATTTAAAAAAACATAACTTTGGGTCATAGCTTCGTAATTAGATGTGGTGCGAAAAAGACGAGCACGCCACTGGATTCTACGTAAAAAAGTGCCTGTATAATGTTTTAATTTCAGAGCTCTATCATCAGTATTAGCGGAGATATGAATGTTTTTCGATATCGCCACTTTTCCAATTTTCGCTTATAACTCGAAAACAAAAGAAGGTAGCGAAAAATGAATACTACTTTTGTTAGTTTCTCAGAAAAAGAGATCGAGAAGTGGGTATCAGATTTTGTCTATCTCCTCTGGTTTAAAAGTTGTAGTACTAAAACATCGAAATATGCCCACCCTGTACAGCTTAGAAATGAAGGGAAGTATAGCAGGTGTTGTCCCTAATTTTCGTGAAACACAATCAATGTTAGTTTTCAATTATAATTAAAGTGAGAACTAATGAGAACACTATACTTTGCCTGCCCTAATAATTTGTTTGTCTATTTATATTATGAGGTAAGCATTCATGTCTATTTATACTATGAGGTAGGCATTCAATACTTATGAAATAATAATGCAAAATAGAAAATATCATAAAATGAATAAAACAGTTACAATATAAACATATAATACAATAGGTATAAGATATGGGGATAGCAGCAATATGAAACTCTTTTCTTTGCTCAAGGTTTTGAGATAATCTCTTCTTCAGGGGAACTGTGAAACTAGTAAGGAAAATATAAATGTATAAAGAAAAAATAGTTTATGTTTCCATTACTTGATTACAGTTCTTGTGGCGAAGAGAAAATAAAATCTCGAAAGCTTGAGTAAAGAAAAAATAGTTTTATTATAATATTGCTACTATTCCCAATCTGAGTCTAATATCAATACAATACATACAGCAAGGAATAGAGGATATATATAATATTTACACAATGAAACAATAATGAAATAATAATAATAAAATAAATAATAACAACAATGAAACTATACAAAAATAAAATCAACAATTTTACATTCACAATGCTTAAGATTAATAATTTTTTTTGTCTTTTTATTTGTTTTCTGTAAAATGAAATCCCTATTGCAGAATTTTAAAACATAGTAAATTCTCATTCGAGTAAACAAACTCGACAAATAGCCCTTCGGAAATTGTGCACATGGGTGATGAAAAATTTCTTTTTCCATCTCATTTTTTAATTTCACTGCAGCATTACCCTCAACTGCCAATTTTGGAAACATTGAAATGATAATGCCATCCAGTTTATTGACATATTCATAAAATGAATTTGGAGGCATTTTCAAATTTCCAAATAAATAATTTTCCTTATAGTTCCTCAAAAGGCAGTAAACTGTCTCATTCGTCAGCTTATTTTGAAAAACTGAAAATTGCTCGCAAGTATCACACCTGTGTTTCTCCAAACATTTTTTATGAGATATCCACAGACATAGGACAGCACATTTTTTTCTGGCATGTCTATGTCTGTGTATTCCCTAGAAGTCACTTTAACCACTTCCGAAAAAATGTTTGTGTTTGGCAGAATTGCAGGAGATGGGTCTTTTTTTCTAAATCACCGATATTAACCCTTTAAGGCGCAGAACTTTTTTTTTTTAATTTCATTTTTTATCGACGAATATTATTCAGGTTAGTTTCAATAGTATCGAAAAATGTTTTAAAAAAATCCATAGGGTCTAGTTTTGCAATAAAGAGGGGGTGAAATGCGGTAGCTATATTTACCATTGTTCATTCCTGTCAACGACTAAATCTATTGGAGCACTGGTAAACATAGCTATCATACAAGTTTCATTTTTAATTTTATATTTTTATTTATTTTTTATAGGATAGAAGAAAGTAAAATGTGAATTCACAAATTGATAATATAAAAGAATACAAACACTTCAAAAAGGTTATTTTTTTGAATGATATGGTGCAAAGCATTCCTTGCATAAGGCAACATTGCAAGTTTGGCATATTATGTTGCACCGTTTTTGAATTTTTTTTGTTTTACTACACAGTACACAGCGTCGGTAAGTTCCTTTGATTGGGAGATGGGGACCAGTGGATTTCATATTTGAACCTTGTGGTGGAGGGCCTGACTTTTTTCTATGTGAAAATGTCCCAATCAGTTCATTTGCTAGCTCACTGCGAAACTGTAATGCTGTTAGGGGTTTAGCACTCACATTCTTCTTCTTCATAGTTTCTTTATATAGTACGTAACTGTTGACTATTGCTGCATCGACAAGATAATAAAAAATCTTCATCCACCATCGTCTAGATTTCCATGCAATAGAATAATTTGAATGGTATTGATCAAAGAGGTCTACGCCGCCCATATATCTATTGTAATCAACCACTGATTCTGGACATGATACGCTATCTCGTTTCCCCGTTTTGTTGGTTCTCAGAACTTCAGTTTTTCGACGATAATTGTGTCTGTTACTTGCCAAAGTTACACATTTGGCTCCCCGATCTTTCCATTTGTAGACAGATATATCAGCAGCTGCAACAGAATCTGACTGGTGCTGCGAAAGTTCTTTATCCGAAATCAATAATTGTTTCGGGAATCCTTTCCGATTTTGCCTCATAGTGCCACACCCAAAAAGACCTCGATCAAGTAGTTTCCGCATAAGAGGGATCGTAGTAAAGAAATTATCGAAATACAGACAATATCCGCGGTTCTGGAACCTTTCAGTCAATTCTAAAACAATACGTTCGCCTAACATGTGATCACTGCTTGTTGATTCTACCTTGCCTTGGGCTAAAGCCCATATTTTGAACCCCCTTTTGACTGGTTTCATGGGCATGTATTGTTTCAGCGTTGTACGTCCTTTGAAAGCGCACATACTTTCGTCCACTGATAAATGTCTGTATGGGGTGAAGACCATATGGAAAACATTAGTCAGATGGTCAAGCAATGGTCTTAGCTTATACAACCTATCGAAGTTAGGGGTCTTAGGCTGAGGCATATGTGCGTTATCGTTGAGATGCAAAAATCTCAGAAGTTTCAAAATCTTTTCACTGTGAAAACTTTCGTTACACGTTCGACACGAAAATTCTCATTAGTAGAAAAATAGGATTTCATTGTGGGCAGTTTGTGAAATCCCATTATAATGAGTACGCCTAAGAACGCGTCAAGTTCCTCTGCTTCTAATCCTAAATGCGATTTTTGTTAGTCCGCATATAAATTTGATTGGTCTATTATAGTTTTGCAGATATCTTTATCGAAATAAACCTTGAAAAACTCTATTGGTTTACACGAATTGAATTGGATATTCACCTTTGAAAACTCATCAAATTGAAAGATTGAAATTTTAACACAGGGTTTAGTTCATTAGACCAAGCAAATGTATGGCTTGGAGGGGAAAATACTTCTTCTTCCCCTTCATCCTCAGAAGGTGGTTCATTTTGTACAGAAAAAAAAACGAGCAATGTTATTCAGTGTTTCATTTTCGTTGGGATCGAAATCGGGATCTGCACCTGAGTCATGACAGTCTTCGTCTTCACTGCTACTGTCATTTGGTAACATGAGACGGGGTACCTTTTTTCGCAATCCAATAGATGATGGTGTTGACAAAGGTGATGATCTACGTGATGATGACGATGATATCAGTGGTAAATCATCTTCAGCATCATCATCACCACCAAAATTTGAAATGCAGTAATCTTCATCACTCAAATTAGCTGCTATTTCCTCTAACTCTGCTTGAGTTAGCGGTTTATTTCTTGACATGCTGAAGAAGAAAAAAAATCATGTACAAAACCATGCTTTGCTTCAGTAATTCCCGAATATTTTCTTAGCGCAAAAATGCAGCCTTCAAATAATGACATATTATTTGATATATATATAATATTATACTAATTGTTTTTTTACAGTCTTGTTTTATTTATATATGTATTGTTTGTTAAGGGAGATTAGACTGGGTTATTTAGAGTGAAGTGGTTTTCTCTTTTTGTTTTTTGACCTAGCTTTCGAATAATATTTTATTCTTCTTCAGGGTCTACTACAAAATAACAACAAATTGTATTTTTACACATTAAATATTTTAAACTTACACAATCGAGGTTATTTACTCTTTTTCATTGGTGTTTTTTAGCTGTATATAATTTTTTTCCTTGAGTGTTATTAGCTGTTCTTTCATACTTAATTAAAATCAAAAAATTTTTACAAATGTCATAAATAAATAAAATCTTACGTTTACGTCACATTCACAGAACATATAACCTTCATATTTCTTATCCGTCATCTCAGCTGTGTTGTCTCATCTGTCAGACTCTTTTTCTTATTTTGGTCATCGGTCTTATCTTTTTCTTTCTTTACTCGTCCACAGGTCCCATATAGGTTTCTCTCCTTCTCCTCCATTCTTGTGTCATCAAATATGAGTAGATATTGTTTAATGAGTTTGTATCTGTTTTTTTGTTCATCGGAGCTTCTTCATTGTTTATGTAATACATTTCGAGGAATAAACGTTTTTTCAGATTGTTTTCTGTTTTCACTATAGATGTTTCTTCAAAGTTAATTTTATGGTCTTTTTCTGTACTATGTTTTGCTAATGCGCATCTTTCTGGATGATTTTTTATGTCACTTTTGTGTCCTTTTATTCTATTTTTCATTAATTGTGATGTTTGTCCTGTGTATACTTCCTCACATTCTGCACTTTTCCAATATCTATTGCAGATGAAGAAGAGGTTGAAGCGCCTACATTCACCGCTAATAAAAAATTATAAATTCAAATTATTACATTATAAAATATGAAATTTCTGCTATAAATACCTTTTTCGCCAACGCCTTCTACAAATACATTTGGAAATGCATCTTTTTTAACCTAGTTCCTGATATCATTTCTTTAGTGAAATGTTCACTACATATTCGTTTTTGGAGTAGTTGCTCAGGAGCTTTCAGTATCCATTCTGGCCTTCCCATTTTTGGAAGCCAAATCATTTGCCTGAAAATATTTTGAAAAGTTATCTAACACGTGCCCACTCAAATATGAGAAATTAATCTAGTATAGGCAATTAACACTTGAATACACATTTATACTGCTCACCTGAAAGTATGTCTCCGGGTATGAGAAAGAAACTCAGCTTAAGATTTTTAGTACTATTGTTCGTACATTTGTACACACTACGAGTATAATAATTCACCATTTTGAACGAATGAAAGATTAACGTAAGGCCGAAATCAAGACTTAACAAAATAATTAGCTTGGAGCCAAACTTACCACTGGACTTGAACAGAAAAAGATTGAAGAATAATGTTGTTTAAATGTTTACCTACGAGGTAACCCAAAGATATTCTAAAATTTCTTCTTTTCTTCTTTCACCATTTAAAATCCATAAAATCTATGAATTCAACAAAATTTGAGGTTTGAGGAAATTGTGCGAGAGTCGGAATTGGATTAAGAAAATCCACGAAGTGCAACTACTGGTTGGTGTCTATACTGTGCTAAAACATACCAACGTAATCTATATTTTATTTGTAAGGGTTCAGGATGGTCGTTGGTAGCACCCATACCTCTAATGTATGAGAAAAAAATTCTCCACGACACTCTGATTCAATCTATATGTTTTGAAATATTGAATTTCAAATTTTTCCTTCAAATAAAAATATAAATCTATTAAGGAACGATTACTGAGAACAATTCCTTTTTGGAATGGCAAAATTCCTTTATGTTTACCCACCCTCATACTTGTGACGACCTCAGTGGTTTTATTAACCAGAGATAATTGATTAATGAGGTCTGTACCAAACCCATTTCATCCAGGATGATTAGCATATTTGAGCTTGGCATTAAAAATGCCAAACCAATTATTGAACAAAAGGAGGATTTCACTCCTTTGTTTCCAATTTTGGCATTTCAGTATGGACTGATTTCCACACCACTCTACGGCCTTGGCTAAGGTGTTTGAGAAGAGCTGGGCAGCAGGTTTCACCTTCTGGCGTTCAGCTCCTCTGACCGTTAAATGGTAATCAGTCACCCTGAAGGCCATTTTGATATCCTGTGAGGAAGCAGCCAATAATTCTTCAATACAAGATTTATTTATGCAGTTTCCATCCACTGTGAACCCATGATCAAGAAAATGATTCCTTGCGAGCTTCAGTGAATGTGGAATATCTGCAAATAGAGATATTGAGTCACTACTCTCAACAGGGTGTTGAAAACAACAACTTTTGTCGAAACTCACATCTAATTCTGCCCACAATTTTTGGTTTGTGATACCATGTCAGAAACAATTGCAACTACAGAATAATTAATCACATGCAAATGTTCAATAATATAAAAAAAATTTTTTTTTAACGCACAGTCAAATTGATAAAAAATGGGCTGTTCCCAAGGTGCAAAGAGTCCTCGAGCCATTATAACTTGGCAAGTTTTATGAGGACCCAAAACTTTCTGCTCTTTTGGATCAATACAAATTTTATTGGAAATGTGAATTTCATCGAATGCTCGCACGCACGGTTTATCCATTTTCTGCATAGATTGTGATTTCTGCTTCATTAATTTTAGTACATCCTTCAGAACACCTTGCTCTAAATTCATATCCTCTGCCCATTTTCTTAAAGTGCTCAAACCTGGTAGTGGATACCCTGGTTTTCTCAAATATCGGCAAGCTTTGGGACTTACACTTCTTAACGATATGGCTGAGGCAATATCTTGTGGTGTCCATCTGATTTTTTTTTGGGGGTTGAATAAATGTTTTATTTGTCCTGATCCAAAATGATTGCTCAGTATTGACTTCAAACCATTTAATTCAGCCTCCAAAGAAATATAATTTTTCCTCAAGTCATCATTTTCCCTTCTCAATTCAGAATTCTCAATTTTGAGTTGTTCGACCAATTTCTCCCTAAAATTTAAAAAGCAATTAACACCTTCGCCAATAAAAAAATATTTATAAACGGAAAATAACGAAAAAATTCAAAGAGAATTGAATTGATCCCTTGATAAGCGATTTGTTATCCGAATGATGTAACTGATAAGCGAATTAGTCGACGCAACAATAAAAATGAATGAAATGAGGTCTTTTGCTCATTTTCGTGATAACTTGCTGAACAGATTTGAATAATGATGGTATGCAAACCAGGATCGATCATGATTTATGATGTGAACTAAAACTGTAAATTTTTATCGATGTGATGAATTGTACCTTCTGTTTTTGCTTTGAGGAAAATTAATAATAACAATAGTTTACTGTCTGAACTGTCCCAAACTAACAGATTCAATTTCAATTCCTAGTTTACCCTGGTGAATTATGCCCTATGTAAGTCAAATTTGTATAGCTCGGCTTCGGATGAAAGAAATAATGAAATAAGTGAACAGGCTGCATGGCAGTATGGTAGGGAACCTGCAGTTTTCGCATCGAGTATTACGCGCAGCATGACGCGCTTTGACTCAATACGTCTGACTGCCCGTGTAAGTCGATTTTAGAGAAACAACCATATTATTTGTTCATTCAACCATCCATCGAGTCAAACGAAGGCGAAACATAGCACGTAATCTGTCGAGTTTAGCACTGTCCAAGTGCACGGCAAAATACTCTCCCTAATGCATTGAATATCGTATGTTTCCGACGTAAATTTCCGAACCTGTGCCGTGTGAACGGACAATCATTTAGCATCTTCATTCTGCGAACGAATGTTGTATCAAGCATTCCACCAATCAAATTTGTTTTCTTCTGAGGAAAGCAATTCATCGAATATTAAATTCCTAAATTTAAATTCAACATACTACTTTTACATCTTCTGTGATTATAACAAACCATTTTTCCAAAATGGTTTAGTTGAGATATACAATTTGCAGACTGAAAATATAAATATTTCCAATTTCCATTCATTTCTGAGAAAATATTTTTCAAGGGATTTTCATAGAGAGACAATTCTGTACAAAAATATCGGTCAGATGGGAAGGAACAATTTCCAACCATCAATAACAAATAATTTACTTGGAAGGTTGAATTGCAAGACTTAAAAGTACCTCAATAGATTTGAATGAGGCTGAATGAATTGATCAACAATAGACTCACCCATTCCTGAAAAAATACTTCAAAATTAGTTCAGGAATATTGAAGAAAAAATTCTACGGTGTGGGCTGAAGCGCCTGTTTCGAATGTTCATTTGAATGGATACAGTTATTATTATTATTATTAATTCTAGAACTTTGACACTAGTGAGAACTCATTGTAACAGACAGAAGGGTTCAATTGATCATAGTGGTAGGAATAGAAAGCTTCCATCTTTTCATCATTCACGATATCGTGACGGTGTTTACGGCGATTATTAATTACATTTTGTATGTACAGAGTGGTGAAGATTAACAGTAGCTATCATCTCTCATCACAATGTGAATCACGAACTCTTTTATTTGTTGCAGTTGCATACGAAATTCTATCGGCGAATAGAATGTAGATCAATTTCCATTCAATTCGAACTGATGAATACAAGGCAAGAATATTACTTCTAATTTAAGTTCAGTTATAGTTTCCTTTTCATGTTTAATTTCTTTAAGCCTTGGAATCTAGAGTGAACTCATTCCAAGTACATCCTAATCTTGCAAAGCTACTTTTCCAATCAAATTTGTTTCCCGACTAGAAAGGCATGCGAAATATTTCTTGATTGCATTCCTTGATCAATTCATTATGAGTGTCAGTAGATTTGTTCTAATGTCAGTGCTTTCTGATTTTCATCTTCATTTCATTGTATGTAACTGTTAAATTTTCCGTTCAAGAAAGTAATGGACGAAACTCTGTAATAACTTCATGAATTTTATATCGGATCCAAATTATGTACAACCCAAGTGTAAGGATCGGAACCATATTGGGGTTCACCAAAATGAAGCATTATAGTCAAGTATATCCCAACATTATTCAGACAGTAAAATATTATCGATTTCATTCTTTACAGTTGACTTTCAGTTCATTTCGAAGAACCTTATTACAATTTTAGTTCGTATCAAAATTCGTGTTCCATCCTTGTATGCTCACTATCAGTGTTTCCATCATATTCCTACTAAGTTATATTTTCTATTTAGTAGGCATTACCAGCTAAGAACCGATTATTCATTGAACATTGTATTGAGTAAGTTCTCTAGAACGTTCAATTAAAATATGCCAAGCGCAAGAATAATTTCATTTAAGGATACGACTTGTCAATATTTATTCATTGCGAATGTAATTTTGTATAGCTATTGTTAAATGTACCGAGGCAACTAACCTCATGAGCAATATCAGGAAAGTGGACGAAATATTCCATCAGCGTTATCAATATTAATTTTGGAATCTACTATAACATCAGCAGAAAATCTAATAGCGTTTTCTTTTGGGAAAACTGGTGCGCACCAGAATTGCCCCAGTGCGATCTGAGTGCAATTTTTCATGAGCATTTCATTGTTCTTTGTACCAATGGAACACGAAAAATTGCACTGGGGCAATTCTGGTGCGCACCAGTTTTCCCAAAAGAAAACGCTATAATTTATCTACCAGAGCAATATCTCCTAGTGACGTAAGCATCAGGAGTGCATCTCAGTCAACGGAGTTTTTTTCAAAGTATATTTGTAATGTTATAATTATAATGGCAATTATTTCAGCGGAATGAGTTTCACATGGTTTTCAGATGAAATTTCATATTGAGATATGTATATACAATTGACAATTCATTTCCAATAAATTGAATGCCACATTTCCGCGTATTATGAGTTTTACACCATATTATTATACTATACTGATTTTTTATTACCCACGAAGTTAGTCATAGCTCTACTGTTGACTGCATTGTTATCACTGACACAACATACTTTATAACCTATTCATTCCAGTTTAATTATAATAGACCTTATATTTTCGAAAATCATGATGTGATCTACTTCAGATGTTGGACAAATTTGTTCCAGTTCTTTGAAACTCGATGTTATGCTAGTTATCATGAACACGAAGGCAGAATTAGCTATAATATTATTGAATGCAGTTCCAACTATATTTGTCGCTTTATAAATACAGTTTTGATGTGAATCTCATCTATCAAAAAAGAACGAAACGTTAATGGTCCTCCAATAATTTAAACACCTTTTTCGCGTGAGTGAGGGTAACTTTTTTTCTTCTTCTGGGTTTGATCGGTCGACAATGTACAGCAAACAGATTTTATAGTATTAACATACGAGTAATATGATAACTCCGAAATTTCTCAAAAATTTGTAAGCATGTGGACTTACTGTGACTAGTATGGAAGCTAGAATTATTGTTCTTTTCGAATACTGATACCGTTCCTTGAAAATTTTGTGCAATTTCAATTCAAGACGAATCATCTTCGAAATCCACTGATGTTCTATGTGATAGTAAAGATTCTATTCATATATGCCCAAAACTTTCTGTTTAAATTTTTGGTAAAAAATCAATGAAAAACAATCATATACAAAATATCTGTCATTTATTCTTGAAGAAACCAATCGAAAAAATGTTTGTAGACCTGTCCTACATAAAGGACAATAGGCATATAGCATACTATTTCTCATTATTGAGTATGATAATTAACAAAACATTTAACCCTTAACTGTAATGTTAACCTATATCACATTTTCCGCATCTTGTTGTTTTTGAATGACATAACCCGCATCTTGTTTGTTTATCTTGTGGTACCACCAAATGGTCAAGACGGTCGTACCTCAATTCATCATTTTGTTTACTTTTACCTCTTCGCAAAGCAAAAGATTTTTATTTTGAGTCAAATATGTGAGGTCTACACTTCTCCTAAAGGCAATTTGGTCCATTTTACCTTCTTGATATTTATGAAGATGCCAAGCATTTGTCATAGCCATATCAACACAGTGAGAAATAAGGAAAAAGTACCACTTCTTTCCTCGTATTGGTACTCTATACTGGGATATGTTTTGATCAGATCTATCTACGCCTCCCATATTTTTATTACACAGTTTGACAAGTTGTAGTTGGTTTACCGTTATGAACTTCTTGTCTTTCTGGGAATATCTTTTCACAGAATTGACAGGGGCAATTCCAGCTGGTGGTTGTTATCATTCCACTTAACAAAAATATGTTTTGATCACTAATTTTCGAATAATCGAAAGTACCTCGGTTCTCCTTCTTCATATCGGCGCTGGATATCAACGTCGACATATGAATGTGATTTTCGCGAATTGTTCCCGTGCTTACGATTCCTTTTTCGAGAAGAGCTTCTATAAGAGCAGGAGACGAGAAGAAATTATCAAAGAAAAAATGAAATTTGGGTTCCGGCCATCTCGTTCTAAGTCTGTCTGCGTAACTTAGCACAACTGACGCACCGACTCCAAGAACTTTATAGTCAAAATTCACATAAATCGATGCTCCTTGGTATGGTTCGAACCAATTTATGTATCCAAGACGTGTGGTTCCAACCCAAAGTTTGAAGCCGTAGCGAATTGGTTTATTATGAATAAACTGTTTACAGCCATGTCGGCCATTATAAGGAATCATCGCCTCATCAATGCTATGGTTCTGCACCATAGGAGCTTTCGCCAAAAATTTTTGTATTAAGACTTTTTTTTCGTTTTTGTCGAGGTTCAAATTATTGGCAATGTGTAAATGACTCATAATGAATTCGAAGTGGTCTCGAGAAATAACTTCACTCACTATCACATTACAAGCACCTTTAGAATTTTCCCAATACATTCTTCTTCTGGAAACACTAGAATATCCACTCAGAAGCAAAATTCCCAAAAACATTTTTATTTCGGAAACATCTACTATTGTTATTTCATTTTTTTGGTGGACATACCTATTGGTTTCTTCTATTAACATTGACAAGATTTCATCATCAAAATAATATTCAAAAAGTTCAGTTGGTGTAGCCAAATTTGTGGATGTTTTTTCTTGGCGGAAAATTATTTATGTCGCTGAATCGAGGAAGCAATTCTCCGAAATATTTGACTGTGCTTAGATCTATGACAACTCTATTATCATTTGATGTTGCCATTTTTGATCTCTTCTTTGTTTTATTTACTTTGAGTGAATTAAATTGATCTATCAAAGAATCAGTGATGAAACATTTTTATGAAAATTCACGTCAAATGCGTATTTTTTAAAATATTAATTACGTTTCTCACGCATCAACCAAAACATGCGTCAAAATTCCAGAAAATTCGACGGCGGGGTTAAAACGGTGCTCTCGGATTGGCCACTTTACCCAAAACTCCATTTTCGGCTTCGAGAAAATTCGGAACATTCGGTCAAAATCGGAACTAAAAAGGCGGACAATTTCCTTATCAAATTCCCAACCTCTGAAAAACACGAACAGCATATGTCGAAAAAAAGCGGTAAATAACAAACTGCATCTCGGACTGGTGTTTTTCTACATAGGTTGGAAATCGAAATTGAAATAATTTATTTCGTATTATAATATTCCGAATTTCTCGATTTTTCAAGTTCATTTATTCATTTGATAAAATTAACGGAATGAAACTGAACGGAATGGAATTTCCCTGGTAATAATCGGTATCATTTCTCATATTTCATCGTCGGGAAAATAAATAAACGGACGGTTGAAATAATAATGATAATTATTATAATTCTCAACATTATTTCCGGAGTGTCTAATTCTTTTTAACCGGACATACAAGAAATTAATTAGACTCGGTCACTCTCAATCGAAACATCGTAAAACGGTATACAGGGGATGGTTCGAATTGAGAGTGACCCAACAATACAATTTCGGAACGAAATCGATTTTTATTTCGGTTTATTTTCCTCGACATCGACATGAATGATATATACGGCGGTCGGCAATTATTACCAGGACGGAATAAAATTCGGTTATTTCACCGGCCCTCAAATATTTCGCGCTACTTCAGGGGCCCAGTAATGAACAAAAAAAATGCTTCATTTTAGTGACATTTTTTTGGGGAAAATAAGTTGAAAAGACATGTTGAGGGCGAAATATTTTGGAGTATTTTGCTCCGACAATTATTATAGGTAGGGTAAGATGGGGGAATGGCGGTCACTTAAGCAGTAATCCATTTTATATTTTATTTCTGGGACTTACGGTATAGGTAACTGACTTTTTACATAGCTTATATAGTGGGCTATACATATATATGAGGCAAATTATCAATCTATTACAGGTTTCTTATTTTTTTATTATTTTGTAAAAGCCTCCGTTGACCGTCATAACCCGCAGGTGCGGGTTATGACGGTCTACTGTTGGGGTATTACCGGTCATTAAAAAATAACACATGGTTTCTTTTAAAATGTTACAAAACATAATAAAACATTTTTTTTTCATATTATTTAAATTTTTAATATTTAAACTGAAATTATCCTAAACATTTTTATATTTTAACCAAAATAACTTAATTAAAAAAGAAACAAAATTATTACTAATTATTAATGTCTTCTTTGAAAATTACAAAGTGAGATGCTAAGAACTCTCTTTGGCTTAGATTCAGACTTTTTTATCTTTTCATATTTGTACTAAAATAAACTCTCTTGTTTAACCAAAATAAAATAAAAGTAAATAAACAAAACAAATTAAAACCAAACATATTATTAATTATTTATGTTTAGATAATGAAAATCAAAAATTGAAACGTCTGAGAACCTTACGCTTGCTATCACAGTAATCGCATACATAGGACTCGGGCAGTGGCGTAGTAACGCCACCACGGGCCTGTGTTCAAGATATTTTCCGGGCCCCTACCCTCACTAGCAGCGCTGCCTGCTGGTTACATATGAAAAAATTAGATAAGGACAAAATAAAAGCACATTTTCTTTGTCACTTATATTAGAATAGTGACAATACAAAGTACGTGGGTATATAAATATAACCAACTAACAAAATAACAACTACAACAAATGACAACTATAAGCAAAATGAAAACAAAAAACAAAATAATATTAAAACCAAATCAACATATTTTTATCTTTAGAAATATTCAAATACAAATCTCGTGCAATAGTCGATAACTGCGATGTATCTATTGAGAACTCTAGGCTATTGCCTGGCGTCATCGAGGTATACCCGTCGAGTAATGTCGCGTTCGTCACAAGTGGATCGTTCCTGATGTGGGAAGTTTCCGTGGCCAAGTTCTTTGGCGTAAAGTTGCCTTTACCTTTGTGTCCTGCGGTTTTGGTGAGCCCTGCCTTAGGTGTACGTGTTGCTTCTGCTTAGGTTGATCCTTTACGGCGTCTTCTGGGATCGGTTCCGCGTTTCTCTGCTGTTTTGGTCGATACTTATTATTTCTTTTCTCCTTTGGGGGTGGACGTGGGATATCTTCTTGATTCTCCATGTTTAGGAAATATTCTGGATAAGTACGTTTCAACTTGAAACGATTTAAAACCAAATGGTTAATAAATAAATATAAATATATAATCAATATAATAAACACAAAAAAAGAGATAAAAACAAAGCGCAATCAGAACTTTTTTTGCGGGCTTTTGAATTTGCAAAATTTGTCACAATATTAGCTATACTTAATGTTCGGGCAACTTCATTTTCTATAGAAATAATTGAAAATAATTCTAGCAAGATTTCTTGAGACAAGTAACGAAGTAACTTGTGAAATTATATCGTCGAGCTATTAGGCTCTTTTTTTCTAATTATTTTTGGTTTGTAAAGAAGTGTTAGTGACCAATTACCAATTCGAACATTTATCCTTGATTATATACCGAAAATTATTTGAAAATAATAATCTGATAACTCGACGATACAATTCACTAAGTTTTCAATTCTATCAGCAATCCCCAAAGACTGACCTGCATTTTTTCATATTAACCCATTAGTGCATATGGTCCCTCGAAAGGGACACTACTGTTTTATTGTCCACATGTGTTTCTAATAACATTTCACAAGTGCCGCATCTGTTGGCTGTTAGTCAGATAGATATCGAATCAGTTGCTGTGAATATTTTGAGTGGTAGGTTTGTTGCGTTATTTTTGCGAAGGTTATGGATCCAGCATTGTATTCAACTAGGAATGGGGGGTAAGTTTTATTTTTTATTATTAATTGTGTTCATTTTTAGACTTCGAATATTTGATATGATTTTACAGTACTCATGTGGATAACTACCTGATATAAGTTAAATTGCTAATTTACTTGAATTCAAAAATAGACTTAGTTTTTTGTGATGTCCCTTATAAGGGACTCAGTGCTCAGAAGTAAATTCGCATACCAATTTTTCTTTTACAGCTTACCTTTACATAAACTCATTGAGATCATTGAAAATGATGATTTCACGAATAACAAAAACTTGGATGTATATATAGAGATGCCGGATGATCCAGGTGCACTAACAGAAGAGGATAGTGACAAATCTGACGATGAGCATGTTGGAGACGTAGATCATTTATCTCGAGGTATCCTACAGAAAGCATGCGAAATAAGATTTAGGGATAGAGAAGAAGGTGATTTCGAGGAGGAAGATTTAATTCCTTTAGCGCAATTGTATCCAAAACCCGGACCTAGTAGTGAGTTCGACGAACCAGCAGAAAGAAGCACAATAACAATGGGAGCAAATAAAAGCAAGAAACAGAAATCTGTCAATTGGACAAGCAACCCCCCTAAATTCTCGATAAATCGGTCTTTTGAACCGAAAACCATTACTTTAGAGGCCCAAAATGCACAAAATCCATTAGACTTCTTCACTTTATTTTTCGACGAAGATCTAATTTCTAGAATTGTTGATGAAACCAACCTGTATGGAAATCAGAAAAATATTCAATTGAATTTCCAGAAATGTGAATTATTTGTGATAATTGGTGTAATGGTTCTCTCGGGCTATGCTAAATATCCAAATAAAAGGATGTATTGGAATTCAGCGGAAGATGTTCCCAATATATTGAAAAATAGTATGCGTCTGAACAGATTCGAATTGTTACTTCGTAATGTTCATTTCAATGATAACACTAAAATCAATAGAATGGATAAACTTCATAAGCTCCGACCACTGATCGATTCTCTGAATAAAAATTTCAAGAGGCATGGAGAACTGGAGGAGCATTTGTCGATTGATGAAAGCATGATTCCGTATTATGGTAAACACTACGCCAAGCAATTCATAAAGGGAAAACCTATTCGATTTGGATATAAAAATTGGGCGATTTGTAACAGTACAGGCTATATGATATCTTTCGAAATTTATACTGGAAAATCTGACTCGGAAAAATATTTGGTCTTGGAGGAGATGTAGTTATTTCCCTATTAGAAAAATCTGGGGTTGTTTCTGACAATGGACACAAAATATTTTTTGACAACTACTTCACAAGTCTGAGTTTACTACAGCACTTGTCTGAAAAAAAAATATGTGCTACTGGAACCGTCAGAGAAGCACGAACCGGAAAGTGTCCATTTCCTCCTGCTCATGATTGGAAATCAAAGCCAAGAGGATCTTTTCATTTCATTTCCAGCGAAAACTTGACATTTGTACAATGGAAAGATAATAAAGTTGTGACACTTGGTACGAACTTCGAGGATAATGAAATCGTAAATACCACAAGATGGTGCAAGGACGTCAAAACCAAAAAACAAATCAGTCAACCTAAAATTATTTCAAACTACAATAAATATATGGGTGGAGTCGATAAAATGGATGGCCTCATTGGACTCTATAGAACCAGAATCCGCCAAAGGAAGTGGTACTGGCCCATAGTGGCTTATTTGGTTGATGCAACTGTAGCAAATGCTTGGTTGCTAATGAAGAAATTGAGAACTGACGACCCTAATTGTGCATCCTTATTGGTTTTCCGGAGATATCTAGCACTCAGTTTGCTCACCACTTACGGGACAAAAGCTTCCAGAGGGAAAACCACGCTTGGCCGTCCCATAGCTTCAAGATTTGACAATATTGGCCACATGGTGCGTTACAACGAAACCGATAGAAGGTGTCAGTTGTGTAAAAAAAAAGTAATTTATATGTGTTAAATGTGATGTTGGATTACATCCAAAAAATTGTTTTGAAACCTACCATAACCTGTAAAATAAACTAATAATTAATTGTAACTATTTTGTCCGTTTTGCATGGTGTCCCCTAAAAGGACTCTCAATTTTGAAAAATTAAAATATCAAATCCCAATTAAACACTTTTTTTATATATTCTGTCACACCTTTAATCGATTGATATCGAAAAAAAATAAAAATCGAAAATTGGCAACTTCATGCACTAATGGGTTAAGAGAGGCGCCTAACGAAAAAATCAGCCACGTGATGAATTATAGAAGTCCAGAAATTCAAAAACACTAAAAAAAGTCAAGAATTTTGAGAACTTTCACCCTGAACACACTCACAAGCACAACGTCGTTTCAAATTCGAATAGCTGCTTATTTCTCTAGAATAGGAATAGAAGTGAAATGATTTCGCATTTTCCCCCTAGTCCAAAAAAAAATTTCCCTATGTACATGGAGAATCCTACATCAAAGAAGCCGCTCAAAAAAAAGCCGCCCCAATAAAGCGATCATCTGGTGACGTTAATGTAATGTAATTATCCCCTAAACAGAATGCCGACAAGCTTCATGCGAAGAGTTCGGTACGATTTGTCCAGGCTGCAAAATTGATTACAGGGATAGCAATTTTCACCAGAAGAATATAAATATGGATAAGGAATTGTTGATTCAACGTTTTCATTTGTGTGCGATGTGGTAAATTTTAATAACAATCATATTTCTGATATGAATTGATGATTTTAACTTTAAATTAAATTTTCGGAGATACGTTGGTTTAGTACAAAATGAAGGATTTATTCTGCAAGAAAAATTAGTATAGTCGTCCCAAGAACGGGCCGGGCCCCAATGGGGCCCGGGCCCGTGTTCTTCGAACACGCCGAACACCGGTCACTACGCCCCTGACTCGGGGGAATCAGCACCACTGCATGCGAATAGTTATTGAAGGATTTCTCTTTAAAAAACCATAGAGCCAATCTTTACCTGCTAGCTTCCTCTCCCTGTTGAAGTTGTGTTTTATGTTATGTTTCTCGGCATAAATGAAAGCTGCATTACGAACTTGCAATGGACTTAGGCCGTAAAAAAGTTTGGCTAGAAGTTTTATATTCTCAGCCATACTCTTCTCTACTTCTGGCGAAAAAGTAGAATGTCTTCCTAGAGAAGGACCTGTAACTGGAATATTCTTCTTGATGCGCTCTTGTAGCGTACTGAAGGGGATGCTGTACTTTTTGGCAGTTGACCTTAAAGAATTCCCTGCACTAACAGCTTCAAGAGCCTTTGCTAACTCTTCTTTTGTCCATTTTCCTTTCGTTGTGGTTCTTTCCCTGTGTCGCGGCATCTGTTTTAGTATAAAAACTAGCTGACCCGGCAAACCTAGTTTTGCCAGTTTAAAAATTATTTAATCTTGTTATGAAGTAGAAATCTGAAATGAGTGATAGATTTATAGAAGTACCCTGAAAATATCTATCTATATCTATAGGCTGAAATTCAGAATATTCAACATGTTTATAGGAACAACCTGTTTATACTCAAAGCGTCTATTGAAAATTTATATGAAATCTTTCACAAATCAAATGACACATGAACAATACAGAACTCATATGTGACACGTTAAAAAAAATGATAATGCTGAAGGGTCTATGAAAACGGCTGCTTGGAAAGGATAGTTAGAATATTAGGAGAGCAGCCCATCCGATTCAATATATTTTTGTAGTCATTTTTCTTGAAGAAGTAAACCCGGCCTGTGTAGGTTTCAAAAGTTCGAGATGTTACTTCTCATAGTAGTCATGTATAAAACAATTCTGAGATTTCTATTATCATGAGAATTCTACTTTCTTGTTCAAAACCTTAAATCGAATTTGGCTAATCTCGATATTTCCAGTTGTTGCTCTTGGAAGTTATCGAGTTTAGGAGTGGCCTATTGGACACCTATAAACCAAATGACTTCTGACGGCAACAACTTGAAAAAACGAAAATTTCAAGTTGAGTTTATGGTTTGAACGGGAAAGTCGAATTCACATATAATTAGAATGACCCTAAAAGTCCTTATAATTGCCCTTCAAAATTTAGGTAAATTCAAAGCATGAATGAAATTGTTAAATCAAATCAAAATAATTTTGAAAAGAGGATTGGTTTTGTGGACCTAAATTTCTTCATGAGTAGCTTTCTTTATTTTTGAATATTCCGTAAATTATTAACAGTCCAAATTCATTTATTTAACCAAGCAGTGAAAGTTTATTGAGCACTCCATATCAAATCTTCAGGACCTGCAAAAAAGATATATTAATTACTATTTAGTGATCAAGAAGTAAAAATTACTTATTTTTATTTTCGAGTTTTCTATCGATTACATTTTAATGAAAGCAGGCAGAATTCAAATCATTATTTTACATTTTTCGCATAATAATAATTGTTAATTATTCTAACATTTCCCTGGCCAATATAATGAAATAAATTATGAACATCAATGTAGTTATCTAAGGAAACCATTTAATCTCTCAGTCTCTCGGTAAACCATGAATGAGTATAATGCACAGACAAAATAATCAGATGTGTGCTACAATAGTTCATAATATCATTTACCTTAGATTCCAGATATATTTTTCCTCATAAGTAGCTTCTTAATTTTGAAAACATTCAGTAAATTATCAACAATCCAAATCCATTCATTTAATTTCATTGTTCAATTCAAATAAACCTTTTCGGACCTGCAAAAAATATCAATAATTGTAACAATGAATAGGTGAGTCTTCAAACATCCACTCTCTTGTTGAAATGTATGGTAGAATTGATTAGAGCAACCTTGTGTACAATGTCTACTCTATTATAGTATTCATTTTGAAGAGTTTCGAGCTCCTGAGCTGTACCAGTGCTTGTGCGCAGCAAATGGCAAGCCGTATTTTGAGCTTTTGAGTTACTCTGGAGCACGAAACTTTTCAAAACGAATAGGCTATATATGGAACTATTGTGGGGAAACCCATTGATATTAAAGTTAAAGATATGAGAAAACCTCAATGAAATGTAGCATTATCATCATGAATTACTGTTACTTAGATTAATCGTTTAGATATTCTGAACACTCACATGTCTCCAAAGGTTTCGATTTTTCAACAGTGTTCTTCTATTCAACGGATGGATTCACTGCTTTCACCATCTTATATTAATCTATCTGAAATGTAAATATCCACTTCTTGAATAGCAGCATTGATATACACTAATATGTGTTGATATTTCATGTTCCTCCTATCATATTACACAAACTCGAATAAGGTGAACATACCTCTTATTATTTCCTATGCGAGGAGTTCAATGGTATTTATCTTCGTTGGTTCCTTGCTTCACCTTGAGAACTTCATTATAACCTTGTATTATTTTGCTTTTCTTGGGTTGAAAATGTAACTTTAAATTGGTCATTTTCTATTGATATATCTAAACCACAAATATCCTCTTCCTGAATAACAATAGTAGAATTAATATAATAATACATATATCACACATTTCATGTTATCATAGTACACAAATTCTAATATATAAGTAACCTACCTTGTATGGTACCTTTAAGTAAAAATTGTTGTATAATATGCTAGTTTATACGTTATTTCTAATTAAAATTTTCGTTTCACCCGATGTAACCTCACTTTTTGTTCAAATGTCAAAAACACTATAAGTACTCTATGATATCCAAATACGTCAAAGAAGAAAAAGAAAAGGAAAGCTTTTTATTTTTTTCCGAACAATTTATTTTTGAATATTTTGTTGTAAAAAAAAAACCTTGCCCTAACAATAATGAACACAACAAAAAAAGAATTGTCGCATTTGGTGCAGTCGTTCAATAGATCTGGCATTTTAACAGTAACCATAGATCCTGTTTTATTAATATAGATAAGACATTAATTAACAAACAAACAAATAATAAATTGTCTTACAATTCGATACGGGGTAATACCAGTCACTGACCGGTATTGCCCGCTAAGAATGATTGCCATAACCCAAAATACGACAACGATTTTTTGGTTGCTTACGAAAAACGTAAATAACTTTCATAAAATTAAACAAGCACATTCGACACACTAGCAAATGTATAGTAATTAACTTTAAGAAGGATATTGATTGGTATAAATCACTTAAAGCTTACCTTTAGCCAAATTTTCAATTTTGTTACAACAAAAACACGTCCAAACCTTTACACAGCTGTCAAACACACTGCGCGCGAACGAAAATGGCGCCGCTTGGTCAGTAAGTTTACTCGATCGCATACTAGATGGCGACACTAGTATCGATGGCAGAAAGTTTTTGCAAGTGTACAATTTTGACGTGACTGGCATTGCCCGCTGACCGCCATTCCCCCATCTTACCCTACCAAACTTCATTACATTCTGATTTTTCCCCAAGTAATAATATTCTGCAGTTGATGATTGAGAAAAACAAATTCAAACTTTCGCATGATATCGAAGTCATGGAATATTTTGCTATGCTTGAAAATGAAATAAGAAGAAATATATAGGTACTTCGTATATTTTACATATCCATTGAAGAATTGAAATCAAATAAACAAATGCTTTATAAAAATCTCACGAGAAAAACAAAAACATCAAAAAATCTTTAATTCTAAAAAAAAGTTCATTTTGGAGGATCCTTCAAATTATAGTTCAAAAATACCACTTGGGGGATCACTTCTGGATGCAGATTACTCCTTCTATCATTAACAATTTGACCTGCTTTGAAAATATTCTCTCGCAGCAAACATATGTGGCCATAATGCTCAGTCTTGTGCTCATTACTTGCACCAATCGAGGATCAATGTGCTTCTGTTGGAACCACCCTAGTAGTGGATCAGTGGCCAATACATTAACATCTTTCCTCGGCAACAATGGTTCCTCTAAATATTTGTCCACTTCTACGATCGCAGATGCTCTGGCGTTTACGGGTTTCAGATATTTTTGTACCGCCGAATCGAAATCTTTAAATAAAATGTCATCCAACTTATTTGGTTCTTTCGGCGGTAAATCGATGTTGGAAGCATCAAAATTTTCGTCACTCACCGGTTCTATGCTGTCAAGGGGTATCCGTGACACTCTGGTATATAATTTCCCCAACATTTTTTTATATTTCCCCTCATCCATAAATCCAAATTTTTGAATCTCGGGTCCAATATGGTGCTGAATGCTATATTAACTCGTTTTCCTCGATGCGGTCCCTAGCACTTAAAAATCGAGAAATCAACTCGTCTAATAGGCGTTTCACCATGCTATTAATTTCAGGCATTAAATTAGCTGAATTGTTCTCGAAATTTATAAGATGGGACCTTAATGTTTTTACATATATTATTATCGAGGAAACGGTTACACTGTTTTCTGAGCTTATAACTGTCATCAGGGCATTAAACACTGTTCGACTATTAACCACTCGTCAGGGGAAAGTACATCCATCGATTGCAATTCTTGATTTTTAACTGCGAGATTAGATTTCAGGATGGCTATGGACAGCATTTCATAAGTTGAGTTCCACCTAGTTGGAACGTCATTTTTCAATTTAAGTGAAGGTAAACCCATACTTTCTTGGTTCATTGCCAACTGGATGGTTGCATATGAGCTCTTCTCGAAAAAACCTATTATGATTTTCATTTCCTCCACAACACTCTGCATTTCTTTGATACCTGATTTAGTTATCAGATTATGTAAATGAGCGAAACAAGTCCAATGCATTCTCCTAAACGCACATCAGCTTTCATATTGGCCGCGTTGTCGGTCACAATAGCAATAACTTTATTATATATTTTCCACTCTTGTACCAACTTTTGCAATTCTTCAGCTATATTCATAGCAGTAGGCCGTGATTTAAATGATACCCTATCAAGTCGCTCATCAAAGCATATCATAGCATTATTGTTCTCTACAATATAATGACCAGTCACTGCGTTCTAGATTATCGGGTAAATCCCAGTCTGGATCCTCTAGTCTGCTGTACATCACATCCGCTCTCATTTTGAGCATCGCGATTCCTGGGGATGGAAGCGTCTCGTAGATGACGTGAGAGTTAGCATCCACTCGTCCTTAGAATCCGCGTACTCCATAGACTTCTAGGTCTGTTAATTCCCCCTGTCTATCTAACTGAAAGGTGTGATGGATCGCGTGGGTCGCCTTATCCTTGCAAATACTGACATATATCAGTTGGAACTGGTAGGTCAAAGTTTAAAGTGTTCGACAAGGTCAGCGCTGCTGCTGTGTCGACACCTCTCGCTGAGAGGATATCTGAGTACCTCTTCCATATTAGAATAACGCAATAATATTGGTATTGCGTAAATGAGACGTATTTCTTGAGTGGCCTATTAAAGTAGTCGCTGCCTCATAAAAAGCCCTCACTAGTTGGATGTACTGAGTAGAATCTACCTGAAATCGTCTCTCAAACCTAGCTTCCACAAAACTGTTGATGCCCTCGACCCCTCGACCACCATGAATTCGTTAATGAGTGGGTCGTTCTTATCCTCGAAGATGACATTTGACTTGTTCTTTGGTGTCAAATCTGGTTTTACTTCCATAGCCTTAAACTCCTTGGGATTGGGTCGTGGTTTGGATTGTTCCTGCTGTTGTTGTGGGGGTTGGTAATGTTGTAGTCCGGGAGGGGTTTCCGACAGAAGTTTGGTGTGGGCCGGCTCCGCGTCCTCTACCTCGACATGAAGATCGGTGATCTTCGCTACAAGTTTGTTGCTTATCTTGAAAATTTAGGTTCGCTTTCTAAGCTGCGCCAATATACCGTAAACCGGGGCAACTTGGTCACTCTTTTCAGACTTTTTCAAAATATCTTCATTATATTTTGACGCATGCGGACCAGATTTTTTCCCCAAACCGACTTCAACTTAATGAAAGAGCTGAAGTTCGTAAGAAGTGCTGTTTTTGTTTAATATAAAAGAAAAAAAATATATATGTGGGGTGTCCAAGTTACCCCGGGTTTGGGGCAACTTGGTCACTTTTGCTAATTTCAATTAAATGAACGTTTTTAATGGTTCGCATGAGCAAGTTACCCCAAATTCATTCGGAAATTGATAAAACGAACCCGCAGCTACTTATTTCTGTTTGAAAATTTCATAAATAACACAAAAATAACGATAAAAATTTCTCAAAAGGGTCTCAGATATACTGCGTTCTTCCTCGGATGAAAGGACTCTTGGGCGGCCCACTGCTCCAGAATTTTTGCCAAGAATCTTACGACCCAAAGTTGTCCGAGGTACCTGATACGTTTGCGCAGCTAATTTTTTCGACATCCCCTCCTTAACAGCTTGTACGGCTTTTTGCATGTTCTCTTCTGAGTAGTCTTGGTAGGGCGTTGCCCCGGGTGTTCTCTGATAGTTTCTCACCATTTTTAGTTACTAGTTACCTGGAGTAAAAGATGGGCACCTGAAAATCCAACTAAAAAAGAAAAGGAGGAAAAGTATTAACCGAAACAAAAATTAAATCATAGGTGACCAAGTTACCCCGGGGTGGCCAAGTTACCCATTACCGGTATACTTTCAAAGAATGTATTTTGGTAGATCCCGTCAGTAGTTCGACAAACTGTGAAAGCTCGACTCAGGCGTTCTTCAACCTTTTCTGCAGTTTCCTGGTATATGGCCGGTGTTAATGAATTTGAAATAATTTTTCTTGTTGGTAATTTATCAGCAGGATTTAGCATGTTTATCACTTTCATGAACTCCCTGTCCTCTAGTATGATGAACGGGTGCTATTCTTTTGTTATAATTCGAATGACTTGCATGTCAATTTCTCTCTGTTTTTTATGTTCATTGTCTTATTGAAAAAAATCCATCTATTCTCCCCTGGGTTACTTGTATATTCGGTTTATTTTGGGATGAAACGCAGCTTCCAGCTGTTGAAGTCGAAGGCTGGGGATCGGTGAGAGATTTTTGATTTGCGACATAATTTGTTATAGGCTGTACTTGCCTCACTATTTGCAGAGTGGGGTGTTTTTTACTCATGTGTCTTATAAGACTACATTACTACCATTACTATCTTTGAGGTACTTGTAAATAACTAATTTCATATTTAACTTTAATATATCCTTATAAACAACAATTATGTTTAGAAAATTCCTGAGAGTATATTTCTCACGAAACATACTCTCAATGCCAACAATACTGCCATTTTCATTGAGGAATCTATAAAATTTCTCCTGGACCAATTCAACAAAATTTATTAATTTCTCGCTGGTATAGTTGAGTCTAGTGAAGTCATCATTTTCTTTAAACGTGACGAATAAATGTTCATTAGAAACAAATTCTGGAGTTAAATTCTTACGGCACTCCTCACAGGAAGTTTTTAATTTTTTTAATATATCCAGCTACTTAAGGAGTGGCAAAGTTTCCTTCCGGAATCTCCTGAACATTGTGGAAAGAATTCGATTGTAATAATTTGTTCTTCATCAAAATTTTGAATATCCTTTGAATATTGGGCCAAGAATTCTCCGAAATTTCCCAACGAGTTGCAAAAACCTTCCTCACAATTTAAATTTCTATTAATAGGCGCACATAAATTATTTACTATAATAGTTTTTAAAGCCGCCACAAATCGAAAACAGCTTGGGTTTGTATTAAAAACGCTATGTTGCCTAATTTGAGCAAAAAGATTTTCCACAGGGTCTTGATTTGAATTTCTCAAATTCAAAAATTTCTATACTTAAGCGCTCAAATTTTTCCATAACATCCCTTATACTTACTTGTCAACCCTCAACAAATTTGAAATTGTTCCTCATTTTACCACTTTCATCATATATTTTCCACTGATGGATTTTTGGCAACATGTCTGACCATAATTTCAAATAAGGAGATGTCTTTGACAATGCACCCCAAATTTTTTTGCCGTTGTCATTATTAAGGTGATGTACATTTAAAGAATCAAAAAGATTATTAATGATGTGGCAAAATTCAGCTGTGTGCAATGCTTCTGCTGGTAGATCCCCACTACTATGGAAGGTTTCTATTGCAGCGGCCACTGCGTGAGTTAGTTGTTTAGCAGCCACACTAACTTTCATTTTCATAGAACTATTTGATTAAAAATCGAAATCACCATCCTTTAATTTTTGCAGAAATTTATAAGTCCGTTTGTCCGTAAGGAAAGCTTGATATATGTGACTTAGCAAACTTTCCTTTTGAAAACTCAATTTTGCAATTAATAAGGGAGTTCTCCAGAAGATGGGGGACATCAAAAATAGTAACTATTGGGTTTCCATTGACGACGAAATGACAAAGAAAAGGTTTGCTATCAGTGTGAGTTTGAGTCAGCGAAGCAATCGCTGCTCTATTGTTACTACCCAGATCGCAAACTGTAGCACAAACTTTGATTCCAACTTTCTGAAGCTCTTCTATGGCAATTAAAATAAGCTGCTTCAGATCCATAGATTTAACAGTATCCCTTGTAAAAAAATAAGCTATTGCCATTTTGCATTGTTTTCTGATGCCCCGAATCATGAACTAATGCATGGTTGGCTTCGGTTGATTTTCGCCCAAGTGTTCCCAAATCCACAAATACTGAGATTCTCTTTTTTTTCGGCTCGTAATGTGAACCACTTCTCAAATTTATTTCGTCAAACATGAGTATGCAATATCTGTCGAGATCGTCCATTTTTTCAGATTGTATTCTCAGATGCTCTAAAACGGGTTTAATCAGGCCACAGTCAAATGGCATTGAACTTTTTTGAGGGTTCTGATGGAAGGCAACTGAAAGAAAGCACTCAGATACCTATATAATTTTGGGCTTCTTTTATATATCGAAAGGTCGAACGCTTTATCTTGAATACTCCATCGACGACTAGCAGGAGTTTTATTACAGCTTCTGAATTGTGATTTAATAAATCTTCCTCTATAAACTTAAATCTACCCTCATTATACAACCTTTTCAATGAATTTAATTCTTCTTTTTGATTTCTTAGTACTGATTTTAATTTAGATAATTTTGATGTATTATTTCTATGGATTTTGTGCATAAGCATTTGATCTGTTGATAATTCTGAATTTTCGAGGCCTTATCCTTTGAGAAATCTATTTTCCCTCTCAAGGATAAATGAATATGGATCTGAATTTTCAGTACTACATCCAGTATTCGTTTGTGATTCAGGACATAGAGAATTGAAGTTACCTGAATCAATCAGGAATTGTTCACCACTAGATTGGGATTAGTCAGTATTGTGAGCAGGGATCTGAACCAATGAGCCAATATGGTTCGGTTCAGGTTCAGCTCCTAGCATTTGAATCGTTCCGGTTCACCGCTCCGGTTCAGATAAATTTAAACAGTTCGGGTTCGGTTCAGATTCGGTTCGGGTTCACTAATACCATTCTTGAAGTTTTTGTTTGCGAAGTGTATTATGGGATTAAAATTTTTAATTTATTTTTATTGTTTAATTTAAACAATATTGAAATTTGAAAAACATAGATAAACTGAGAAAAGTAATCATCGAAATGAATATGAATACTATTTTCAATTTATAGGCTCACAGAACCTTCTTATAAATTGAAAATAAATAATAAATAATTTCGATTATTACTTTTTTCAGTTTATGTTTTCCAAATTTCTCTGAATGGCCTCCGTAAAGGCAAATAACTTTTTCGTAATATTGAAATTGATGCAAGAAAAAATACTTCACTCAGAGTTGAATTTATTGAATGATCTCACTAGTATAATATTTTCCATTAAGGATTCATCGATATTAAATCTTAAATAAGATAACAAAAATTTTAAATTGGAAAATAGCCGCTCTACACTGACTTGGGTTCCTGGTACTGCATTAAAAATACAGGCCAATTTATAGAGAACAGGTGACACCTGACGTTTTGATTCCCAATATTGAAATATGTTGCACTTGTTGTTTTCTCTAGGCAATTCAATAAATTGCTTGACTATCATGGAGATAGTTTCATCATTCTCATTTAATACTTTTTCCAAAGCACAATATTGTTGACCACTATTTTCTTTAATGAAGTTTTCAACATCATCATCATCATCGTAAACTTCAACCATTTGTATTTCATTTTCTGGTTCATCTTCTTCGTCTTTCTCTAAATTTGTAACTCTTTTCCAGGTGTGTAATAAAAGTCTTGTAGCTTGAAAAATCTGATCTTTGGATAAAAGTCGGTTGTACCTAGGGTCTAAGTATAAAGCTGCACTAAACAATTCATTATCTAAAAGCTGTTTTTCTCTTACTTTCATAAAATTCAATAACTTTTCTGCTAGTGCATATTTCATTAGCTTTTTTATTTCTAATCCACATCTTATCCAGGCCCCATACATATCTCCTGCAACAAAACTCGAAATAAATTCTCAATACATACATTTACTGTTCAATACTTATACCTAATGACAATTGTTCTTTCTGAAAAACATCTGTGGTAAATTTTAATGGCTCTAAAATCTGGCAAATGACGTCAATTTGGCTCCACTCGATGTTAGTTAAGAACATATCAGGGTTAGAATGAGCCATATCATTACAGAACTCCTTGAATGTTAAAAGCCTTTTAAGCATTAAATATGTTGAACTCCAACGGGTTGGCATGTCAATAATTGGTTTAAGATGGCCATACTTGGCCAAGAGTGGTGTCATATTAGGTGTTCTGAGTTTTTTACATAATGTTCTAGCTTTTTCAATAATTATCTGTGTTTCTGCATCAGATTTTATGCCATCATAAATTGCTAATTGTAATGTATGGGCTGCACATCTTAAGCCTTTAACACCGTGGCTGAATTCTTGTTGCTGAATTATTATATCAGTTGGATCAGTGTCATGGTCTTCAATATTATCATCATAAATTTCCATTTCTTCTGAGAACTCTACCTGTTCAGTTTCATCTTTCAGTAAAGAAACTGCTTTTAGCATATTTTTGCCATTATCTGTCGTAATGCTTAATAAATTGTTTGGAGAAATTCCAAAGCGACCTATACATTTCAGAATAACTTCCTTCAGATATTCACCTGTATGTCGATTCTTTAATTCAATAAGGCCTAGAGTTCTTACCACTACTCTTCCATTCTTAATATATTGGACGTTGATTCCTAAGAACGATCTGTCCATTCTTGTAACTCCATCTACTTTTAAGCATATTAAAGTATTCTTTAATTCTTCTTTTATTTGAGAAATAATATGTTCTGCCTTCTCTGTTATCCAAGTTTTCACATTGTATTCGTTTACAATGATTTTCTGTTTCAGTCCATCCAAAATTGGGTCTAGAAATTTAATAAACCGAGTCATTATAAAGTTTGAAAAAAATATATTTTGTATTTAATACCCAATATTTTACGAAATCCACTATCATTTACTGCTGAAATAGGTCTTCCATTTATGCAAACTAATTCTACACAAGCATTTTTTATTGCTTTTATACTAATTTTGATGTTAACACCTGTTAAATCTTCAAATTTCAATTGCTTCATTGAACCAGCACCAGCACTACCCGAAGATTCTGCCGATGACGATGGTCTTTTTGAAAAACTTTTTTCGCCTATGTATAACTTGTATTCTTCTTTATGATTCCTCTGGATGTGTCTTTGTAAGTTTGATGCGTGTTTTCCCTGCATTTGTACCTTACAGATATTGCACACCGATTTGTTTTCTTCTTTAAGGTGTTGAAAATATTTAAAAATTTCACTCTTTTCTTTGCCCATGCTGCATGCTTTGAACTCTTCGAAGATAAAAAATTTATGCTTACAAGCCTAAGCCACAGCGATGAGCGATTCGAATAAGTTCTAAGTTCAGGAAGAAAATTTAAATTTTCAAGTTGATACATCACATACATGTGAATCACAGAAATAGATAGACCAGTTCAGTTATTTTGTGCTCTAACCATAAATTCGAGGAAAGAAGAATAATTTCTTTATGTATTCTATAGAGATATTTGGCCTCTGTGCTGTGGGAAAGAACCGGAGTATTGCATTTTTTTTTAAGGTTCGGTTCGGGTTCACGGTTCGGGAAGTTCAAATCATAAGGTTCAGGTTCACTCCGGGTTTGCCAAAATTTAGGGGTTTAATCCGGTTTTTGGGTTCGGGTTCGGTTTGGTTCAGGTCCCTGATTGTGAGACTCCACATCGACCAGAAAACCCCTGCCAGAAGAGTTAGAACATGAAGGGCCGAATCGACCAATACCTCTATGACCTAACGGAAACAGAGTTTTGTGTCATCTTAACGTCAAACCATTGAACTGGAAGTAGTTCAAACTAACAGTTCGGCCAATTTGATAGGAGATCGACCCTGATCTCTTCTCGAAACATGTTGGCCTTTTTCCAGACCATTTGATTTTTTGTTAAATCAGACCTAAAACCTGCCAAATTATGAACTGATCTAATTCTGATATAGATGGATCAGCAGAAATCACAGCATCAATAGAAGCTACAGATGTGGAGCATGCTTTCAACAGTGCACGTGAATAGTCAGACAAAGTTAGTTGTCCGCCATTGTGTAGAAACGTGTCAAACGCAAAGTTCGCTAGACTCTCTTGGTATCCCGTCTCGAAGGCGATCCTGACGGTTGGATATGGCCTAACCAATGAGTACAGGTGTTTGAGGATTGTAGTGTACTGGTGATGGCCAGTCACTAAGAAATGTTTACTTGGATTCATTTTTAAGGGAACAAACCGTTTTTTCATCATTATTTCGAAATTCAATTCGATATTTGTGGGATATTTAACCAATTACCCTCCAGTATATTTAATAAAACACCAATGAACTAAAAACACTACTTTAATCACCAACAATTACATAAAATCAACAATGCAATTATGACCAACTGCTCATCAGTGTCTTTGTCAACCAACTTTTTACAACTATATACAAATTCAACCCACCCCAACTAATTAGTACCCACGCCCCCAAGCTAAAAATCTTCTAGAAAGTTCCATAAGATTCCGCGCAATCTCGACACGTCACCCTTACGGGGTCCCAGGTGCGTCATCACTAACGCCGGCGGTACGCACTATTCGAGGTTGGACGATTGTGTGTCCAATATCGTGGATATGCGACATACCCCCACCTCGAAATATAATCTCAGCACGCTTGCTTCACTATGAAGTCATTGGCAACGGACATAATTTCGTAATGGGCCTCTTGTATGTACCATCAGAGGTCTTCACTGTTGCTACACGCACTTTTTTATCAGGTCTCTCATACACCTTAAGCACCCGACCCAACTGCCACCTCATAGGCCAACCAACTGTTATTCTTCTAAATTAGGCTGCTCCTTCGTCCACTTGGTTTTCTTCTGCAGTTCTGGCAAATACTCTCTGGACCATCGTGACCAGAATTGCTGCAGCAACACTTGCAGATGCTGATACTTTGACCGCCGATTCATGGCAATATGCTGCAAATCAGGTTCTGGCAAAGAGGTGAGTGGACGACCAATAAGGAAATATCCAGGGGGAAGGGCCTCGAAATCATTAGGATCTGAGGACATAAGAGTGAGCGGCTGGGAATCCAAAATATTTGAGTCAAAACTGTACTCAAATCCTCATAAGTGAGAACAGCATTCCCTAAAATTCTTCTCAAGTGAAATTTACAGGAGCGTACTCCGGACTCCAACAGTCCACCGAAATTGGGCGATTTTGAAGGGATAAATGACCAATTGACCCCTTCGCGATTAGTTGCACTACTTAATTCATTTGCGTTGTGTATAGCTCTTTTAGTTCTTTTTTGCACCTATGAAATTCGAACCGTTATCGGAAAACACCTTCGAAGGTTTTCCCCGTCGAGCAGAAAACCTTCGGAAGTATGCAATAAATGCTTCGGTGGAAAGGCCTGTAACCAGCTCCAAATGTATAGCCTTTGCTGTGAAGC
Organism: Propylea japonica; assembly: GCA_013421045.1. NCBI lineage: Eukaryota > Metazoa > Arthropoda > Insecta > Coleoptera > Coccinellidae > Propylea > Propylea japonica. Next base: position 37,577,793 of record CM024239.1, read on the forward strand.
AGATAAAAACGCAAATGTAACTCTTCGAGGCCCTTGAACCTCTGCCATATCTGTCCTTGACCAAAAAAGGACCAGCATAGGCAACTCTTTAAAACTTTAAAACATTTTATGCATTTGTGAATGCAGGCACGAACCAAGTTCCTACCACCAATATCCTAGCCAATATTTTTCTCTCAATGAGGAGAGCACCAATTGAGGACCAGCATGCAACAGCCGCTGATGTTCCATCTCTACCAACAATTTCGTAAATGGATGTTTAGACATCAGAAGAAGCGGATGCCATTTTGTGAATTTTGCACTGGATATACAGGCATCCCCCAACCCTTATCAGCCCCTTATCATCGACAAAAGGACTCAACTTTTGTGGATTTCTACCCTTTATACAATTATTTTTCGAGAGTTCTTCAACCTCTTTCTCGAACATCTCCTGCTGCGCTATCTAAACCACCATAAGCATAGCATATTCCAGCTCTGAAGAGGTGAGACTCTCATCTATGGACCTTATATTACTAAATCTCTTAATATACCTCAGTATATGACAAATTGCTCGTTGCAACTTCGACAAAGAGCTGAACCTCTCAAATTTGAAAAACTGTTTGTTGGAAGAGACGGAAACAATATATTGACCCTCAACTCTGGAATCTCCTTCAACCAAATAGGTTGTGATAGACCCAACCATTCTGCCTTGTCCAGGAGCAACCATTTTGGCCCGTTCCACCAGGACGAATTCCCCATCAACTGCTCAGGGTACATTCCCCTAGACAAAATATCTGCAGAATTTTCCTTAGATCTTATGTATCTCCAGTTGTTAACATCAGCAAGCCTTGTATTTGAGAGATCCTGTTACCAACAAAAACATGCAGTTGGAGCCGTATATATACAACTCAGTACTACTGTGGAATCACACCACAACCAAATCCCATCAACATCCAGAGTCAAAGCACCTTGGCCTTCATCAATCAACCTTGACAATAACAGTGCACCACATAATTCCAATTCAAAAAAATTCTGAACATTCCACCCTATTGATTTCGGTGTGGTATAATCCAAGCATTCGCATTCTTGAAACTTAAGATAGCATGCGAGAAAAGTTTTGTGGCGAATTGAACTTTTTGTCGCTGAGTTCCTTTAACCGTTAGCATCTCTGATGTTAACTTATGGGCTATATTCAGATCCTTCGACTCAGTACTCTGTAATAAATACAGAATTATTCTTTAGAATTAACTGAAGCAAACACAACACAACATGACTAATAGCGAAACGAAAAACACGAACTAAATATTTAGTTTTAAGCTACCTGAATCTGAAGCTACCTTGAAATGACCGTTATTTCTCAACGTAGCAGACGAATCGGACGAAATTTGTCTCCAAATGACGTAGTCTGTCAGAAAGAGACAGAAGACCTATCTGCGCGTGATTTTACCTTGTAGATTTCATTATCATGATATCAACCACTATGAAATTTACACGAGTCAATGGATGAAATTATTCACGATAATACGATAATGCTTTCTCCTCCGAGGAAAGCCGGAAAAGGAAATCGAGAAAAATTTAACTTCGCAGATCGAAAATCATCGAAGCGAGATAAGCTCTGACATAAAGTTGACAGTCTGTCAATATCTTTGAATATAAAACCACAGGAAGGAGCATCAGCTCACAAGCGTGACGAGAGTGGAGGTTCAATATGGCCGACTTCTAGCAGTGGCACAGGGAATAAAATTTTAAGTTTGATGATGTTGCACTTGGCATTATTTTGTCGAAGTAAAAAAGTTGATGAATGAGAAATACTTTCATTTTCTGAAATCATTTGGCAAAATAATTTTTGTTTTTGTTTTGGTGTAGCAAATGAGCTGAAGAGAAAAATTATTAAAAAAATACACAAATTTTATAAAACACTTGTTTATTGGCCTTTAAATAAAATAAGTTTTGTGTGAAAGGATCTTATCCTTTCATCACTGACAATTTTTACATAATTATATAATTGATTCTTGTGGTCAGATTGCAATTAGAAATACTTTTGATTAAAAGAACTTTGTGGTTTTCTATAGGCGACATATCATGAGCAGTCATATTTTCAAAAATCTTTTTACCAATAAAATATGAAAGTGCTGTCTCCTCTTTAACTATTTTTTTTCTGCAGCCTTCTGCGTTTTTTAAGAACTTCTCTGTGAGTTCACAGATTTTCACCACATCCGCACTAGGGTAACTCAAACCACCCCTAGACTTGTAATCAATCAATGAGTTAAAGAAATCCTCTTTATCTCCAAATAATTGTGAAACACAGTGCTCACATTTCAGTTTTTTCCCTAATTTGAAAGAAACAAAACCTGAAATGTAAGTCACTACTGCTGAACTATAAGAAGATAACTCAAGGCATAGGTGTGATCATTTATAAAACTATCAATGATTTGGTCATCCTGAGAATCATTTTTTCCAAACCATTCATTAATGGTTCATTTATAATTTGCTCGGGGGGTTTAGTCCTCGAGCTAACATTCAATATATTAATATCCTCAAGGGGTATACAACTCCCTGTCCCTCCCCCTCTCACCTCTGAGTGAATTAAAATTTTTTTAATAGCAGCAGTAAATTGTCTGCAAGTGGGGTTGTTGTTGTATCCCCCCTTGGATCGGATTGTACCAAAAAAGAGTTCTATGTGGTCTTGATTTAACTTGTATGTAGGAATGAATGTTAAATCTCCTTTGGCAACATATTCATCATACATTCCTAATACCGCTTTGAGACCAACTAATAGACCAAGAAAACCAGTCTTTCTTTGTGAATTAAGGACAAGAGTGCCATCTGTGAATTTCAAATTATTAAAATATTCATGGATTTCTTCATAAAAAAGTCTGATACTTTCGATATTTTTTGCATGCTGCCTATTTGAAATTGAAATAAGAAATTTTATGGGAATTTAAAACATCTAAAGTATTATTTATGGCTAGTATAAATTTTGCAGTTGCACTACAATTAGCAAATTCTTTCAAATGCAGTTCATTTTCACAATACATCAATGCCTCTGACACTGAACGGCTCAATAATTGGGTGGCAAGTTTAACTTTCATTTTTTGTTTGAAATATTGAATATGTTGCTTCCTTAATTTATTTCCGAGATGCAATATATTCAATTTTTCAACAAAGTCAAAATCAATCACTTCACCATCATTATTAACAAACCTTTTTTTTCACCAAAACAATTTCTAACCAGCTTTATCATATGAACTGGACCTGGAAGTACAGAATATTTACCATTCTCATATGTAAAATCTGCGCTAATATTATTCTGACTGAAGTAGCAGTTAAAGATATTGCACATGCTAAAATTTGCATTACACCCATCAAAAGTTATATTACACACATCCTGTAACAACTTTAGGGCATGCTTTGTGAGGGATGTTTTTTGTTGGCTGTTAATGCCTGTAATGAAAAAATATCCTATTGGTAATTTCCATGGTTCATTAATGCATACTAACATGAATACCAAAGCCTCATTGGCTAGATCCATGGAGATCCATGGAATCCCCAAATAAATCACCACGACAATTAACATATCCGTAATACTCATTCCCTACGTATTCTGAATGTTTTCTGATTGCCATCTCGTCAAAAATCAATGAACAAATAATTTTTTTATTTGAATTTTGGACCTTCAGTTTTAGCAAATCAAAAGCCTCTGAAGTGAATCCAGGCTTCGCATTTATAGAAGAATACCACTTGGACAAGGTTTTTGGGTGTGGCAAACAATTTTCAAATTTTTGACGAACATAACAATATGCTTTAGGCGAAAAAATGCAAAGTGACTGCAAATGCTCGTAGGGACTGTTCAAAGGGTTTCCTCACCATTTTATTTTAAGATTTGTTCAAAAGCCTTTGGATGAACTCTTTATTTCTCCCGAAGTGGTCCAGTATCACATTTTCCTGTTCTTCAAACAAAAAATTCTCCTTTTTCAATTCCATTGTCATTGCTCTCAGTGAAGATATTCGCCTTTTTTGTTGCCAGATGATCTTGTGTAACTTATGTATTTTGCGAGTTTTCAACCTGTTCATTCTTTCCAATTCATGGATTTTCCTTTTCAAGTTCCTTTCTCGAGGTGTTCCTTCTAATTCTACAAAAGCTGTTTCTGCAGGAGGTGGATCTTGTTGAGAAGAAGTTGAAGGCAGTGTATTTGGGCTTTGCGATTCATCCTCCATCTTCACATCTATCACAGAACTTGTAATCATTGGATTAAAAGTCCTCACCTAAAATGAATTGAGCTTATACAGGGTGTCCCGAAAACAATGGATAAGCCTGCAACTATAGATAGACACTGTCGTGGTCTAACTTATTATAAATTTTGACCTTAATGAAAATTCCACGGTTTCCGAGAAATTCATGGTTTTCGTATTTTTAGAAAATTTTCCAAGTGCGATTAGTTTTTCTAATGCCATTTCTACAAATGAAGAGGTATTGCGATATGGTTTTTTAAAATTTCACATGAGATAGTTCAGCTATCGGAAACAAAGACTTAAATTCATCAAACTAGTGGAAAAAGTTAGAAACTCGTGAATCTTAAAAACTTGCTCAGTTATTGCAGATTCCAAAAGGTATCATAAGCCTAGGCATTCCTCATTTTTTCATTTTCGTAACTACTTGATTACCAAATAGTCGAAAAATTTCGAAAAACTGTTTTTGTTGTAATCGTTATTCTGAGCTCATGTGTTAATGTAAATGTTCGATTATACCTTGCTATTCTGATTTGTTTAACCTTATGGTTGTTTTTCGATAGCGAAAGTATGAATCTTTCAAAGAACTTCAATACTATTACCAAATTACTATTCATTTGAAATGAATGAAAAATGCAAAATAAAACAATAAGTTCATTATTCATATCGAACATTCATTCATAATAAATGTTCAAATTGACGTCCTTGCGCCCTTATACACGCTCTACACCTTTTAATGAACGCACTTTTAATGCGACGCGCGTAATGCGACGTATTAATTTGAGCCGCTAAAGATATCGGCTTGGAGTAGTGCTTTTAGGCACCTTCAATAAAAAAAATCCAGGGGGTTTAAGTCCGGTGATCTCGGGGGCCATGAAATAGGGCCAAGCCGGCCTATCCACCTTTGAGGGTATTTTGCATTCAGGTGATTTTTAACTCTTTTTGCGTATTGTGCCGGCCATCAATAATTCCAGTCCAGAAGTTGGATTTAAATTGATTCTGTGATCGATTTGGAGGGTTTGTTCCCTTTGGTAATGAAAAGGATGCAGATTGTGTTTTTTTTAGTATATGATGAACTTTGCTTTTTGCTATGCCGGTTCGACGTGCAATTCCACGCACAGATCGTGTAGAATCTTTTTGAGTATTTTCGAGCACTTCGTCTTCATCGTCGTCTGCTGTCCTTCCGGTTCCTGCACAACCAACACTCTTCCTGGCAGCCGCCCTCCGCAGTATGAGTTATGAACTCGAATAAAAATTCGATAATCCGGGGGACGTGCGTTGTGGTACCTAGTGAGTACAATGAAAAGTTTTTGGTTAATTTCGGAATAGGTACTTATTTTAATCATCATGAGTCATCGTTATTACAAACTTACCTTTCTGCATAAAGTCGAGCAACAGCATTGACATTTCCTTGACACTCGCCGCCATAAATGAAATGCATGTTTGCATATTCGAGTGGCGTGTACTGTTGTCTAGGCATGTTCAGAGTCCGAATAACGAATGCCAATTTTCCAAAAGTATCACAAACACAAACAATAACCAAATAATAAAGCTAGTCAATTTAAATATAACAAAAAAAATTTCAAAAAAGTACCAGTAGAACACAAGAACAATAAAAACACTTTTATGAAAATTCGTTCACAGTCAGTTTCAAAACTATTGTCATTAGAAGTTGAATAAAATTAAAATTACCTAGGTTACTGACTGTGAACGAGTGTCCACTTATTGTTCTATGCAAGCAGGGTTTCATTTTTATGAATAAATTTAAGCTATGAATGACTGAACTCGTTGTTTGATTTGATTTTTTATTCATCTCCAATGAATAAGTAATTGGTACCAATTCGTTTTATTTTTTCCATCGAATAGTAATTTGGTAATAATTCGTTTTATTTTATTTGTAATGAATATTCCACATACCTCTTTTGTAGCAACACAGGGTATTTTTAAGTTGATACTTTTCTTTTAACACTGTACAGAATGTAAGAAAATAAGAAATTTTGTCAAATATTTGACAATTAGATCCGGAAAGGTTTTCGAGATACAATGAATGCAAATAATGCCATATTTCTATTCAACGATACGCTACTGCTTTTTTTCAAAATAAAAATAATTTTCGTAATTTTCCACTAGATTCCAACAAAAATGGCCTCCTGACTCTAACACATGAGCTCAGAATAACGATTACAACAAAAACAGTTGTTCGAAATTTTTCGACTATTTGGTAATCAACTAATGGCAACTCAGCAGTTATACCACAGAAAAAAGTGAAAATAACCAGATTCCGACGATGTTCGAATTCTCCGCCGAGTTTTGCCGAATTTTGTTTATGAAATACGATCGTCGCTAAGCATGCGAGCTCGTCTCCTCCGAGAACGGCTTGAGTATGAGATTGAGATCTGACGAAGCATCGACTATGAGTACGGGCATTATTTCTCCTATTCAAAATCTCACTACTAAACATTAATGCTTGGTATTAGTTATGTCAGTTGATTCGTCAGCAATGAGTGAAATTTTTCTCTCTTAAAAACTCACAAATATTCTCGAACCCTTATTTTCCAATGAAATTCTTCACAATATTTGTGGTTTTCGTCCGGGCGCAAGATATTCCTTTGGCAATCTTGGAGTCATGGCAGATTGTTGAAATCAATTGCGGAAGATGGTCCATTACAGAAAAAAACAGATTGTGTTCTGCAATGAAAGCCACTAAATGAATTTCTCCTGACAATAATTGATACTGTGAAACAGTCTGAAATTGAAGAATAGGTTTTTTTTGCCTTCTCGAATATCTTTCTCTGACTTCTTTGTTGATTTTAAATTAGCCGTGAATTTTTCGATTGTAGGTTACATTTGAATGGACTTTTCCTTATCCGACTGAATTTTCGACTGAGTCTTTTCTACTTCCAATATTAAACTCCTTTTTACAGACATGCAGAAAGCAAACTGTCGCCTTTTTTGCAACTTGATAGCCAGTTTTTGAATTCAGGAATATATTTTGCCTTTTTCCGTTTGGGACTGGTACTTGAACCTTCACCTCCTCTATCATTATCACTATTAGAACTTAACATTTTATTGCTCTTCATTTTCAAAATGAAAAAATTGTAATACACCAAATTCTCTTATACTTATCAGGAATTTTCGCCCTTCAAACTTCGACTGATACAAACTCTCACTAACCCTCAAGGGCGGGCGAACTATGAATACGAGCCTAGGATCTTCTTGAATACAATATCTGAAAAATTTTGAGGCAAACGGCGGCCATTTGCACTTTGGGGTGGATTTGAGTTTGAGAGGTGTCACTTTTTCTATGAATTGAAATATTAGAATTACCAATATTCCTTTTATTATTTTATTTCAACGAACTGAAATGATAGGATTACCAATATTGTTTCATAACTAATCACAGGAATCGAAAATATTTATAATTTTAATAGACCGAAATGTCAGAGTTCACAGAACACTGATATATAGAGTCGTTTTTCATCGCTTCTTTCAAAGGAACGTCTATGTTTCAATCAAAATTCGAGCATGGACCTATTATAAATCTATGAATTCGAGCACAAATGGCATAAAACATCGAAATATTTTTGGTTCACCCCAAACTGCAAATGGCGGCCATTTGCCTCACTTTTTTCTACGTGACAGTAAGGAAGTTCGACGTCCAGTTAGTATTATAGGTCCATGGTTTATGATAATCCAATGAAACAACACGAGAAACATGGTCCCTTTTCTCGTCTGGGTTTAGGGCATTGGTAAGCTAGGTGCCCTTCATCGTAACAATTGAAGCAACGTCTAACAGGATTAGATTTGTTGATTTCTGGACGTTGAGACTAGTATGACTTGCGAGAGGCAAAACTGGATTTGCTGTTACTAATTCCTCGTCGTTCAGCTTGTGAAATGGTATTCATGACCTCTGAGAGGTGTGACAGGGATTTGAATTCCTTGATTTCGGCCTGAATTTGTAATTGAGTATCGGCAAAACCTTCAATGACATAATGAATTAGGTCTGGTTCCGATAACTGAATTTGCCTTCCCAATAAAACTTTGTCAAAATAGTGGTCACTGAACTTTTCGTTTCTGCGCTTTCTCCTAAGTGATATTTTGTCATCTTCGAAACATTTGAATTATTTGTTCCTTCAGGTTCTGGTATGTGAGCCCAGGATGTTAGGGCGAAGAATGGAACCATTTCTTTGCTTGACCCGATAATTTACAGATAACAAGTAATTTGATCATATCATCTGAGACACTGTATATGAGCTTGACCATTTCCATTGTCGTAAACCATGTGGATACGTCATCATTCTCAGAATACTCAGGAATCAGTGCACTAACCTCGGAAATATTCACGTGTTTTTGGTCTTTAAGGTGAAATGCATTTAGGGCAACAGCAACTATGCCTCCACTGTGGCACTCCTTCTGGGTGCCTCTTCTGATTCGAAATTGTCCTCAGTTTCCATCTTTTCGTTAGAGTTAACTTCAGTTCTGATTTTTTGGGTGTTCCCCACACCCGATGAATCTAATAGAAACTTTTCATGAACTTTATTCAATAATCGTTACAAAATATTCACATCTGTGCTTCTAACGTTCTAACTTAATTAACAGTATTTGACATACTGTCTTATTCTTAATCTAACAATTGGAATATTGAAAAAAAAAGAAACTTCATATTTCCATAAGAAGATATCCTATGAATTTTTTTATGTGAATGGAGATCGATATTTTGAATGTTCATCCAAAATTTCGTGGCCTTAGTTTCAAGAGAACCATAGAAAATTAAATTAGAATATTGATAAGAAAATCTGTATATTTTATAACAGGTTATCCGATTCGAGTGAATTTTTTTCTGTTAATAAAGATTGATATACTTAATCTTCATGAATTTTGTGACCATAGTAATAACAGAACCATAGAAAATTCAATTGGAATATTGAAAGAAGAATCTTTATATATCCATAACAGACTATCCGATCTGAGTGAAATTTATTTTGAGAATGAAATGTTTACAGGAATTTGGACCAGTTTTTATTTTGATTTTTTAAATATTTGCCAACGTTTCGAATCTTTTGTGATTCTTCCTCAAGGCTAAAATGGTACAATGACATTAATAAAATGAAAAATTGTAGGGACGGATCTGCCACTCACCTCGTATTTATTTCAATCAAAATATCGTCATATATTTTTTCGTTCATTTCTCTTGGAAAGTCAATTCTGATGTGGTGAAAACAAATATGCTGGATGTTATCAGCATACTGAATGTTCATGCAAAATTTCAAGGGGATGGTATCATCAGAATCATACAATTTAATTTTTGTAATTCTTCATTTTATACATATTTCATTTTTTGAATAATTTTCAGTAGTAATATCCCTAGGACCTTGATAATAGACGAGATAATTTTATGACCATCGAAAGCTCGTTCATTGGAAACAGGCAACAAAAAAATTAGTTTTGGGTTCTAGAGTCAAAATAATTAAATAATTGGTATGTCCAAACATTCTAGATGAATGTAAATAGGGAAACAAGACTATTCTAAAGCCGGTCCCAGACAATGCGTGTATTTGACTAATGTTCGGCATTGGCGGTGCTTCGCGTAGTGTGTGGGAGCTCAACTTCGACCCGAACACTATGGCCCACACACTATGCGAAGCACCGCCAATGCCGAACATTCGTCAAATACACGCATTGTCTGGGACCGGCTTAAGGATATTAATACTCGTTGTCAAGCAACGGTAGTTCGTAGTTTATAGAGTTTGACTGGTATATGAATTTCATTGAATATAATTTAGCCAGTAGTCAAACTCTATGAACTACGAACTACCGTTGCCTGGCAACGAATATTAATGTCCTTAGAACAGTCTCGTTTCCTTATTTAATACCTTCATCGGTTCGAGTAGCAATAAAGTTTCACTGAATTTTTTTTATAAATTCGTCTAGAATGTTTGGACATATCGATAAGTTAATTATTTTGACTCTTGAACTCAAAACAATTTTTTTTATTATTTTGGAGGTCTGATCGAAATATTTGAATGACTGTAGAACGAAACCGTCCGATATTTTACAATTCTGTTTTCATATTCGTGATTGATAATTAAAGAAGTACAATTGTACAAAACTGCATCATTTTGGGCTGAAGTTTCTTTATCGCTGTACACATGTAATAAAAAATTGTGTAAGAGTTTTTCACAGATATTCTCAGAAAATTTTGTTCATTCAGAAAATAAAATTCAATAGAGGACCCAAAAATACTGAGATTTGATCAAAAACCGTTACTTTAAGTGTTATACAGGGTGCAGCAGAGAGGACGGACGGCTTTAAAAAAGTCATAAAACAGTTGATTTTCACTGAAAAACAAATTCATTGATGCAATGAGGTTCACAAGGAAATAGCATTTGAGACAGTCAAGAGGAGGACAATGAACATCACCAAATCTGGAAATGATGCGACCAGGGAAGAGAGGACGAATAACATTCATTATTGCTCTGGCTGTGTGGGCGGTTGCCGCATCCTGCTGGAACCACACACGTCGGTTTGGAACACGACGCCGTCTTAATTAAGGCAAAAAGAAGTTAGTGATCATTTCGATGTAGCGCTCTGAGTTCATGGTAACAGCACTGCATCAACGATTTCGGCCACCACATGCCTGAGGTTATTTGCCACACTTGACTGTCTCAAATGCTTTTTTCTTGTGAACCTAATTGCATCAATGTTTTTGAGTAAAAATCAACTGTTTTATGACTTTTTAAAAAACGTCCGTCCTCTCTGCCGCACCCTGTACATAACTGACCACATTATAAGAATCTTGCTCAAAAATGACGTTCAACAACCTGTATCTCGCTTATGCTTCGAAAACAGGATATATTGTATAAGGCATATCCCGGTGTCCTTTACACGAATATATAAGTACGTTTGTCCAGTTTATGATGAAACACCCTGTATATTTGGTATCAATCTCAAATCCCATACAAAATTTTGAGGTAATAGTCTTATTGCTCCACCAAAGACCGAGCGCTGAAAAGCTCATGCTCAGGGCTTTTCTTAATTTTTTTACTAGAGGTTTAGATCCTTTCATCACTATGTAGTTTTATTTCAGTTAGAAGAGTTCGTTTCTTTATATTGCGTTTTTTTAAGCTTTCCTCTTTATAACTGCTGAAGATATTTTCACATTTTTCGGGAATTCATGATAACTATGATTCAAAGAAGTAGGTGGAGTACGGTTGTAAATTGGTTTTTTGTTATTTCTTGCGATTTCCGGAGAAATTCACAATATTCCCATTCTTGTTTTCTATTATCATAAGATCGATTTATTAATACATTGCTGTAATGAATTGATTTCAAAATTAGTGATGTAAGATCGATAGGGTTCTATGAGTCTTATTTGAAATGTTTTAAGAGCTAATTTATCTGAATCAAGTTTTTATACTAGGAATAATTTTGCTCGTGACATGTTAAAGTCAGATGTTGTAAAACGTAATTAAAATTTTTTTATACTCTTCTATAAAAATCTAAGTAATTTTAGTTCTTCTTCTGAACGCATTGTGTAAGTGATGAGACCAATGAATATTTATTTCTTTGGTCTCCATATCTTTATATAAAAGTGCTCTCTAATTTCACTCCAATTAAGAGCGTCTTGGAGAGCAACGAAATCTCTTGCTTCACCTTTGATTTTTGAACGTATAGAAAAATTAACAGCATAAGTTAAATCTGATGTTAACTTTCCTTCGAGATATGCGACTAAATTATCTATTTCATTAATTGATATTGACAGGTTGTCAACTGGGGAGTATTATGGAATTGAATTTATAAGCAATTGAATATCTTGCCTAGACATTTGCTCAACTGTTTTTGAGTTAGAAGAAGCTTGGCCGTTATTCATTTTTGCTAAATTTGGTTTGGTATATGGGAGTAATCTACTTTGTTTGTTTGATTGGTTATTTTAAAAAAATCTGCTACTTCTAGAGTTTCTCTATCTTCATCAACTATTTCCAATTCTTTTTGGGACTTATCTGAAACTTATAAGGAAAGGTCAAAAAGGTTGGATTGATGGACTTACAGCACCAAGATTTGCATCCTAAAGTAAGCAGGTCCTTCTTCTCGGTTGGAGTGGGTAGATTTCCTTCTGGTCGAAAGTCGATGGTGGTTGATATCGCACTAAGTGTTGAAACTCAACCGCCGTTCCTCGGCGACGGTAACGTTTCCGAAATGGACACTTGATTATCGCAAAACAAAGGTACTGGGTGAACTTGTTCAATGTTAAAATCTTTCAACAAATTGATAAGCCAACATGTTACACTAGATGTCATACTAATAGCAGCATATTCAGACTCAGTTGACGATAGGCTTACAGAGCACTGTTTTTTAGAACTCCAAGAAATTAAACAATTTGCAAATTTGAAACAATATCCAGTTGTAGATATTCGATCATTTAAATCACCACCCCAATCTGCATCGCAATAACCTACAAGTTTTTCATCATAATATTCATAAACTAATTTCAAATCAATGGTATGTTCAATATATCTCATGACTTTTTTCAACTGACACTGGTTTGCAATCTTGCATGTTGAACTTTTTCAAAACATTCTGTAAGTAAGATTTTTGACTAAACTCTGTGGTACAATTTTCCGAATTCTGATGAACATCAATTCCTAGAAAACTTGATATAAACCCAAATCCTTCATTCTGAATTCATTCATGATTATTTACTTGTTCTTCGTTATTACTGAAAATCAACAAATCATCAACATAGATTAATACATAAATCCTATCATTACAATCTTTCTTTGAATACAAACATGAATCATTTACTGATCTAACAAAATTTTCTCCAATTAACGTTGAATTAAATTTATCAGTCCAATATTTGGCGACTTTTTGAGCCCGTACAGTGATTTATTGAGTTTTACAATTCTTTCCTTAAGCACCATACAAAAATGCTCCGGTAACATCCATTTGATGTATAGGCATATTAAATTTTGTAGTAACAGATACAAAAACTCTAAAAGTGGATAATTTTGCTACTGGAGCATAAATCTCATGTAATTCAGTTACATCATTCTGTTCGTAACCTCTGGCAACTAACCTGGCTAGGATGTACTATATACTACTTTTAAAGTGGACAAACTTGAAGGGGGGATTATACGAGTGATTTGCAACAAAAAATGTCATAACACAAGGTCGAAATGTTGACGGTTGTTCTTCAATTTAACATTTCTTGATATCACGAAATATTCCGAGTCGGAAAGGGCAATAAATTTTCTACAAGATAAGAGAGGTTGTGTTCAGAAAAAAACTCTTATTGCGGGCGTGGTAAGGAGGTGTATATCACGGTTCTGAAGTTAACAAAATTAGTTCTATTTTTCCAATGGTTTTTTCGATGAAATACCAATAATTATGTATACGTTTCCTTTTCAGTAAAAAATACCTCATTTAGTGTACTTTTGAATGACATATCATTTTTTGTGCTAGCTGCTCATCTTCCGTCATATCATGGCTAACATGATAACAACGAAAAAGTCTAAAAATTCCGAACCTAAATTTGCTCTATTTCGAAGCCCTTCATAATTGAATATTAATGTAATTTTATGGAAGTCGTCAATTCATCTAGAATCAAAATAATAACGAAAGGAACTTCCTTCTTCAATACTTCTGGTACATCGTTTTCGTACTGAATGTACATCTCTGCAAAGTTCACCCTCTTCTAAGGCTTGACATGGTTGGAAATCGAACGGATGGTAGCTATTCCTTCCTCGAGTAACAGTGGCTTTACGTTCACAGTAGGATGATTCGAAAAGTTCTCGTTGATATCATTGGGTTATCTCCTACAGATCTTAGGATGCGATGATCGTAATTTCTTATGGTTTCCTTCTTCTTCCGGTGCAAACTTCCTTCTTCACGTAATTCATGAACTGTCTCGTTGAATGTTTTAAAATTAGGCAAATTTCGGCTTGGAAATCTACGGGAGTAAATTTCCCTTGCTTTTTTACCAGAGCAGTTTGCGTCGTAATAAACCTACACTAAATATTTTTCTTCTAAAAGAGAATATGTCGTTTTCGTTCGCAAGCAAACCCGTTTCACGATACTCGCGAAATTATATTCATATATAATATCACTAGATATGAAATTTTTCCGGCAAACTCTCTCGATTGTGATGAGTATGAAAATCATGAGCCGTCAGGCTAGTGATTTTGGAAAAAATGTCATGAGTGAAATTATCGATAAGCAACAAACTTGATTGTTACAAGAGAGAAATTTACCTGCTTAAATTTCATCTCGAGTGGTATTCGGAATGACTATTTCACGAGAAAATATGTCTAACAGCTTTATGGCCACTTCGAGGTTGACCCGTAGCACACATACAAAATATTCAAAAAGTCTGAATAGAATTTGACTGTATTTAATTCAGTTAAACAAGGGGGGAAATAATGAAAATATTTTGATGGGTTATGATTTACTGGCTTCTGAACAATGTGACCTTATTATCTTATACTAACAGTTTCGTTTTGCTTCTTTTTCGTTTAATATGTCATTCGTACATTCAAATATTCATGAACAATGCTTTTGATTAATAAATATCTGTTACCATAAAATAGAGATTGATTGAAACAATGTATGAGTAAATCTGAGAACACATTTGTATTGATAAACTCTTTCAATATTCTGTTGCTCGAAACATCAAACGAGGTATTCAAACCAGCAGGGGAAATAATCAGTTTTAATTCCTACTCTGTTTTCATGCAAATCCGAATGACATATTCAGATGGATTAATGAAGGAACACAAAAATGAATCTTTTTTACTACTTGTCGATGATTACAAGCATGGTTCACAAACAATTTTTTTCTTCAAATAATATACAACATATCCAACTATATAAGTTATAATATATTTAGAGTAAGGTAAAGCTGATGGATCTGGTAAATAATCATGATCATCTTCAATAAAATTGCCTATAAAATCATTCATATCAGCACCATACACCAAATATTCACTTGATGTAATATTGATTTGATGAAATGGATTACACTTCAGAATATTCAATTCTTCAAGAGGTATACAATTTCCTCTTGAGCTGTTACGTACCTCCACATGCACAAGCAATTTTTTATGAGCTGACTGTAATTGCCTGGCAGTAGGATTATTATTATGCCCTTCATGGCAGCGAATTGAGCAAAAAAATAATTCCAAGTTATCTTGTGATACCTTGTACCTAAGTTAAAATTTCAGTCTTCCTCCTTTTGTCAAACGGTTCAACAGAATTTCCGTACTCTGTATACATATTCGAAGTCCTGAAAATCCCGTATGTCGATTACTTTCTAACATCACTGGACCATTTGCACATGTTTTCAGCCCGCTAATATATCGTCAGTGTAAATCGCAAAGTGTGTAACTCCATTTTACAGGAGACATGAAAAACTCATATTAATGAAAATAACTAACGTATGTGGCAAGGAGAAATTGTTTTAATGACTTTCAGTTCACTTTAGTGCGATATGATATATAATTTTTTCGGAGTTCATACTTGAACACTATTTTTTTTTAATAAAATGGAGATACGCATAATGCGAATTAATTTTCGGATGGAAAAATGGAGATACACTTCTTTCTCTGAAACAAATCTGCTTTATTGACTTTCTTTACATACAGTAATCAGGTTTTTTGTAATGAAAAATGAGAACAAATTCTTAAAAAAATCTGAAATCGGAAGTTTACAACGTAAAAAAACAACTTTCATAATAATATTGTGTGAGACATTTTTTAGATATGAGGTATTTGATCATAAAAAGAATGGTAGTCATGTTCTAAACTTTTTTTCAGCTGCTGAAGATGGTCATATTTCTCTCTCTTTATTGGGATCCTAGCTCTGTACAATGCAGGCAATCTGTCAAAGTCAACGCATTCAGGGTTAACTGACATTCTGACCGGAAAAATTCTCCATTCCAATTCTGAATGTCTTAGTTTATAAAAAATGTTTTCTTTGGTGTACTTAATTGCCTTCAAGTCAACTACCTGTGGATCTCCGGTTTTATTTCCAGGTCGTATTGATTTAATAAATTTTATATTTCTCTCGAAGTCCTTGAAATAGTCATGTGATAGATACTCTACATTATAAGGTCTTTTCAAACACGCTTTCTTACAAATCTGGATATAATCAGCAGGTACATTAATTCTAGACTTTCGAATCATTCTTTCTATTGTAGAGTGCATGCTGTCTGCTTCCATTTGGGTATGACCCTTCTGCAGGTATTTTTGAATTATGGTTACGTCTTTCTGAATTGCCAAGTTATAAAGAGCGTTTGCTAAAACACTATTTCGGTTCTGTGCTGTGCATCCATCGCTATAGAGAATATAGTCGGTTTTTGAGTCATCTGAACTTGCGTCAATCTTTTTTCTGAGAAAATTTACGATTATTGTTGCAAACTCGTTGGCTGTTACTTTTCCTTCTGTTTCATTCCAGAGGAAACATTCACCCTGCTGACGTTTCAAGTCGTAGATCGTGAAATTATGTACAATTAATTTTGTTTTGTAATAGAGAGAACTCACGTTAGACTTGGGGCAAAGTAACACCGACTGAAGGTCCATCGCAAATACATTTTCGAAGTTTTTATCTTTAGATTCTTCTTGCCGTGCTTCATTTTTCTGAATCAGGTGAAAATTGTACTCTTCTTGCGAAATATTTTTCGTCTCAAAAGCTACACAAATATCACATCTGTCCTTTTTGGGTTGGTATAAGGATAAATTCTGCTGCTCAAAAATTGTAGAAAAAGTGGCTCGAGACATTGGTTGCAGGTTATTCTCTTTACAAAAGTCTTCACAGTAGGCTCTATAGAGTTGGGATTTTGAGTACCATACTGTTTCCAAATAGAGCTTCGAAGTATTTGCCCTACAATAATGGGACTCAAGCTTTGGCAATCTATCAAAAAATTCTATTATTTTCTTTATTCCCAGACCACTTGCAGGCTGCTCCTGAACTTGCTTGTTTTCTGTTAATCTCTCTTTAGCCCAATTCTTTATTGCAGTTTCTCCAATACTGAGTGTATTCAGAAACATCTTCTTGCAAACTCTTATAAGATTATATCCTACCTTTAAATGAAACTCAGTAGACGTTTTTCTTCGAGAAATTTCCTGCTCCCCCCTATGTCTTTTTGTAGGAATTACAACCAACAATGTTTTCACATAAGTTTTTTTCTCAGCCCATGTCATTTTCCAAAAACGTTCGAATAGTTCTTTCCTTTCGGTGTCGGTGATGATAAAACACTTTATTTTAGTGTTATCGTTTTTACCCAACTTACATCTACAACGAGGTTTCAGTTTTTTGGCACCTTTTTCTATGTCGTATTTCCATCTACCATTATCTTTCCTCTTTCCTTTGTACTCAAGACCCTTTTCTCTGCTCTTGTAGTTTTCTTGTTTTTTCCATTTACTTTCATCTGTTCTGCTCCTTTTAGATCTAGAACGCTTTTCAGATTTTTCTGTGATAATTTCACCTTCTTCCGAAAGGTTTTCTTCGCGCATCTCATTAGTATCAGATTTTAATGATCTGGAATCTTCTTCCATCTCCTCTTCGGTAATCATGTAATCAGGATCTTTGTCAGTTTTTTTTTCTTGATAGAGCGTTTCTTGCTCGTGAGGTATTTCTTCCTCGGAACGTACGTATTCTGCTGTTTCACTGTGAAAAGTGGCCTCTTCAGTTACTTCCAAACCTTCCAACTCAATGATGTATGATTCCCCCTGAGAAATTTGGTTGAGAAGCATCGTTTCAGTTTCTCTAGCATAATTTTCGAGGTCACCAAGAGATTTTGTATCTTCAAAGATGGATGTCAGCTGAGTCATCACTTTATTCTCACTTTCAATAGTACAAATGTTTTCATTATTATTGTTCTCATTTTGTATTATAGATGAAGAAGGCTCGAGGATATCTTCAAAGGTTGACAGCGAATTCATTTCCTTCTCCTTTCCGAAAATGGAATTTTTCTTACCAGAAGAATCTTGCAAAAGTTTCATTATTTTATCTGCTCTACTAGCCATTTCTGTAAACGAAATAAATCCTGAACTATATTACTCTTACATATGAGTTTTGAGGAAAGAAAATGCAATTCGCTTAATAATTATCACCACGTGATGAACCTTATAATTATTTTTCATCATGAAATTAGGAGATAAATTTGAAGTAAGTGTTTCTAATAATCATTATTGTATTCAGTTAATATATTGATATTTTTGAGTAGAAACATTATCTCGTTAAAAATCTCACGTTTTACCAAGACCATGTAAAAATCATGCACATAAAAAATAAAGAAAATGAAAATATTAATTCTATATCGAAAAGTAAATGTGGAAATATTCGTATATCCTCGAAAAACTGTTCAGCATTGTTGGAGCGGAATGCGTATCTCCTAATATGAACAAATAACGGTTTAAATCAGCTATTATTTGCAATATCGTCCACAAATCATGAATTGTAATGAATAATAAACTTACCTCTCTTCAAATCACTGTTAAAATCTCGAAGTTATAGAACGAATGTAAGAATGAACCACTATTATTTGGAAGAACACACATAACCTCCTATCAAACAATGCTACTGGCGGGACATACGTATTTTGTCCATTCACAATTTGAAGCGTGCAGATAGGCAATATTCTAATTCAGCTTTCCTTCAAAAACGGTTGATCTTCTGGACTTAGTCTTCTTTCAGACTGTAGATATTATATTTTAGTGTTAGATGGCGTAATAATACGTATTTCAGAAAAATTGGAGTTACGCAGTTTGCGATTTACACTGACGATATGCACCTGCCCTGTCCAAAAAACTTAAAATTTTGGAAGAGTTACTTTCTGTAATTGGTTTTTTGAAGTCATATTGTAGTAGATTTCTTGAATTTATAATATCGAATATATTATATATTGACTTCTATGAATTCAATAGTGGCGCGTGCATCCTTAAAATCTACCAGTAATAAAATGTCCTACAAAACTCACAATCAGTGGCTAAACTTTCACTAAAAACTTGAATAGCAAGCAGAAACTTCATTTTCTGCCTGAAAAAATGTATATGTGCTGCCATCAATTTATCAGCCAGAGGAAATGAATCGCTTTTTTGTAATTCATGCAGCTGCTTGAAATACCTCCGATCAATAAGTTCATTTTGACGATCCACTAATGATATTTTTTTCCAAGTGTGTTACGTACGGAATTGCAAAAAAATTTTCGAAAAATGGACGATGATTTTATAGAAGTATCGCATAAAAGACAAAGAACTTGGAGAAAGCTTGGAGGAAATATCGGTACAGGTACAAGGCAAACGGATTTCACTGGTGCAAGTAGGCGAGTATGGTTATACATTTACAGAGTTAAACGATCAGCAACCGAAGAAAATATCAAGAATTACATTTCAAGTAGCACTGGTTTTGAGAACTTGGAAGTCACAGTTAAAGAGATACCGACGACAGAAAACCAACTACGTAGATATGTGGTCACAGCTCCTATAATTAAAAAAGAAGAGATGTACAAACCGGAATTCTGGCCCTGTGGAGTAGGAGTGAAACGTTTTGATTTCACGAAACACAAAGATTTTCTTAAAGAACAAGGTAATGTTTTTATTTAAAGAACACCCATGAGAAACTAACCAATACAAAAAAGCCACTAAAAGAAATTAGTCTTATACATCAAAATGTTCAGTCTATTGGAAACTGTATAAATGAATTGAATGAAGTTTTAAAAGAACATTCAACTTGTGAATTTTTAGCAATAACAGAGCACTGGAAGAAGGAACATGAATTGAAGCACTATGTGATTCCCAATTTTGAACTGATGGCCAGCTTCTATTGCAGGAAAAATGGATATGGAGGTGCAGCATTATACGTAAAGAGGGGTTCTAAGTTTAAAATAGCACAGAAAATTAACAATCTATCAGTCGATGACATCTTCGAATGTGCAGGAATTGAGAGTACAATAAATCAGAACAAAATCATGATAATTAGTATATATAGACCACCAAACAAAGGAAACCTCAATGCATTTTATGGAAAACTTGTTGAAAATAGGACTGCTTTCATTGCAGGGGATATGAACATCGATTTTAAGGTAGCAAGTAATGATCTGTACAGATTGACCTCACTGTTAAACTCTTATTCTTTCAATCACACAGTAAATGAATACACAAGGATAACATCAACTTCTAGAACTGGTTTAGACAATATATTAACTAACCTCAAAACATCATTTACAGTTGATATTCTACATACAAACATCTCAGATCATAAAGGGCAAAAATTGACATTCTCAACAACATTAGAACACAAACCAAAACAAGTGTACAGAAGATGTTTTTCCCCAGAGAACAAGGAAAATTTTATGCATAGACTATCAGAACAGGACTGGGAAATTGTCAAGGAGTGTGCAGAAAATGATGTGAATGGACAATGGGAAGCATTTATTGGATTATATCTGAGGTTATTTTATGAATGTTTTCCCCTGAAACTTCAACAAGATGGGCGAAAAAAACAGGTATTTAAGAAGGATCCTGAAGTAGTAGAGTGCAGAAGGAAATTGGAGTTGTGGGAAATACTAAAATCTAAAAACCCACTGGCAAAAACAGGATATAATGCTATGAAAAAGGAATATAATGATATGCTAGCCAAAAAGCGAGCCATGGCTTATGAACAAAAATTGAGGAAATCTGACAATAAGACAAAGTGTATGTGGGGAATATTCAGAGACTTGAAAGGACAGAACAAGAGCAGTGACTGTGCATTTGAGGGTGATCCAATAAGCATAGCCAACCAGTACAATGAGTTTTTAATAGGAGTCATACCGAATCTGATGAAAAATAGAAAAATCAATGATTTCACCTGCGACATCCCTGAAAACATGAGGTCAATCTACTTGGTACCTACTACTGTTGAAGAAATTAGAAAACTAGCTGCCAGAATAAAAAACAAACACACTAGTGGAGATGATGAGATACCAACCAGCCTTGTGAAGTCATGTATAACAGAAGTAGCTGAAATTTCGAGCTATATCATAAATAATTCCTTCAAATATGGGGTATTTCCAAAGCAGCTCAAACTTGCTTTGATTTCTCCTATATTCAAAAAAGGGGATGATCAACAGTTTGAGAATTATAGGCCGGTAAGTGTTCTTCCATCTTTTTCCAAAATCTTTGAAATGGCTATGTATGATAGATTAATACAGTTCATAAAATCTTGCAACATCTTGAGCAGCCATCAACATGGGTAGGTATGTAAAAGAGAAATCTGTGATAACTGCTATTTTACAATTCACTGAGCGTATAATGCAAGTTTTTGAGAAGGGTGGATTGCTCTTGGGATTGTTTTTAGATCTGTCGAAAGCTTTCGACTGTCTCAGACATCAAAATATACTGATCAAGCTGGAAAGGTATGGGATCAGAGGAAATGCTTTGGAATGGATTAGATCATACTTAAGTGAAAGAAATCAAAGAATTAAAATCGTCAAAGATGGAAGAGTTAGCAAATCAGATATCTTGGAGAATCATATGGGAGTACCACAGGGTAGCATAGTGGGGCCGCTGCTTTTTATTTTATATGTGAACGATATAATTGGGATAATTCAATCGAGAGGTGCGTGTCAGATCACAAGTTATGCAGATGACACAAATATATTAATATCAGATGCTATCTATCCTGATCTTATGACAGAGGCTTCCAGTCTGTTTCAACAATTGGAAAAGTGGTTTTTGGTTAATGGATTGATTATGAATAATGACAAAACTAATGTTCTTCTGTTTCGAACTAAACAACAAAGAATTGAGACACCCAACAATATTACACTATCAAATCAAGACATAAAACCAGAAAATTCTACACAGTTTCTAGGGATCACTTTACAGGAAAATCTAGATTGGACAGAACACATTGAAAAGCTAGGGAAAAAACTTAACTCAGTGGCATACTCCATGAGAGTTATTCAAAAACACGTAAATGAAGAATCAATGAGAATAATGTATTTTGCCAACTTCGAAAGCCTCATGAGATATGGTCTTATTATATGGGGAAGCCACTATAATGTATTGGAACTGTTCAGAATTCAGAAAAGGGTAATAAGAACAATGTACCGGTTGAAATGTACCCAAAGTTGCAGATGCATTTTCAAAAAGAATGGGATATTAACAATATATGGGCTGTACATTTTTGAGATTATAATGTACATTTACAAAAACAAAAACTTATTCCCAGAAGTGGGCTCTTTTCACAATTATGATACCAGAAGAGTTAACATCAGTTATCCCAAGCATAGGTTACACGTAACAGAGAGCCATCCAAATTATGCAGGCATACGATTTTTCAACAAACTTCCAAATAATATGAAGAAATGCACACATATGGGCTCATTCAAGAGGATGGTCGAGAATTTGCTGGTCAAGATGGAACCATACTGTGTTGGAGACTATTTTGCTGGATAGTCCAAATTTTTTTTGACGATATTTCATCTTATGCTCATGAACTGTATTATTTTTGTGAGACATACCTTGAAATAAATTTTATTATTATTATTATTATTATTATTATTACTAATTTTATCATGTGTGATCTAGGAAAACAACGACTTCTTCATCACATGGATGGTGTTTGAAGTTTGTTTTCAAAACAATTATATTTCAAATTTGAACCCAATCGAATTGTCATAGTTATATTAGCTGGCGCCCCATCAAATGTCAAACTTTAATGCCCGATTGCACCGTTCGTCTAAGCAACGTTTAAGCCCTTAAGTGACGTTTATTTTTAATAAACGTCATTTCAGGGCTTAAACGTTGCTTAGACGAACGGTGCAATCGGGCATAAACATTTACTCCCCCTTCATCGTACTTTTTTAGGTACTCAACTAAAGCTTCCTTTTGGTCTGAATTCATTTCTGCTATTGAAAAATATCCAACTGGTATTTTCCAATTACTATTTAAAGCATTCAGCAAAAAAACTCATGAATCTTTTGCTAGGGTATTTTCTTGTGAACTCGTTCCGATATCAACTTACCCAAAGGTTTTACCTTGGCTAAGCACCCATTCCTCATGTTGACGAATTGCCATTTCATCAATTATGAGTGACCATATAATGATATCTGATGTCTTGGCTTTCATACGTAAAGGATCAAACGCTTCCCTTGTGAAACCAGGTAAACCATTTATGCTCTGATACCATGTCAGAGGTATCAGAGCATAAATGGTTTACCTGGTTTCACAAGGGAAGCGTTTGATCCTTTACGTATGAAAGCCAAGACATCAGATATCATTATATGGTCACTCATAATTGATGAAATGGCAATTCGTCAACATGAGGAATGGGTGCTTAGCCAAGGTAAAACCTTTGGGTAAGTTGATATCGGAACGAGTTCACAAGAAAATACCCTAGCAAAAGATTCATGAGTCCATCGAGAAATTGTTCTGGTGTGAGGTTGACAAGTGTTTAACGTTTTTCTCACATATTTATAAGCCGCTGGGAAATGATAATGAAATGTTACAGCAAACGCCTTTAGTTCTTCTGAGGATTGTTTTGGACAGGCTTTGTGGCTAAACCTGCTTATACTGTCGGAAGTATAACTCCTGATCTCCTCCTAACCTTGAAATCAATTGCAAATATTCTTCTTCCATGAATTTATCTGCAAACCCTTCATTATTTTTGACATATTCGATAGTTTCCTTTCCTTTCGGGTCATTTTTATTCCCACTAAATTTAGTTTTTGTCTTCTGATTGCACTTATTCTATCTAATCGTTGGAGCTTTGCGGTTAATCGTCTTCTCCTGGGAGAATTCTCGATTTCATTTCTTGTTTGTGTACTTTTTTCAGAAGTTCGTGGAAGAGGTGTATTCACTGAAGGGTCAATAACCTTCAGTGGTGATGATATCAAATTGTCGGATAGAATTTGAACTTTTGAAGGTCCAACTGTTTTCTCCTGTAATGAAAAAAATTGGGATTTTTATATAAAAAATCTCAGAAAAATCAAATTGGAAAGCACGGACGTGAGGTGTGGAATTTTTGAGTGCTTGATCTCGAAGTGACACGATTCTAACACAAATTTGTACGAACATTGAGACGTTATATTATAACAAGATTTGTTTCCTGTAATAGTTTCATACTGACATCAATGAACTTGTAGCGTATCTTTATTCCGTATTGGGATCATTGGTCTACTGCTCTCATACTAACGGCTAGCGTCACAGACAATTCTATCATTTTGGCAACTTCGTCTGTTAGTGTTCAGTTTCTCTGTTCGTGGTGTTTACATTTTCATTTCAATTTGACGTTAATAAACTGAATTATTTTACTGATTTGGTAGCAGTTTATTGTTGGTTAAGGGTATTCCGGTAATTATAGCTATGGCAAAATAACGAAAATGTTGTAGGTATAGGGGAGACTCTTGTACCTTGGGCAGCTTTTCTTGAAAATTTATATTTAACTATAGGGAAATATGCAAGCGAGCTATCAATGGTTTCAGGACCTGGATTAGGATGTTTGTTATTAATATCGGTAATAAAAAGGCATACAAACTCAAGGGCTATTTTTAACGGTGACGACAATTTTTCTAGTAACTTTCTGTATTTCTCTCTTTTTCGACTGCCTCTTCTCATTTGCTTCCTCTATTTCTGCTTTCTCAGGTGTTTCGGTTAATACTCTGGATCTTCCTGGTTTACGTCTACCTCTGCTAGATCCAACCCTAACAGTAGCTTTAGGGAATGGACGTATTAATTCTGGAGACACAAAAGTTATAACACCTGAAGGACCAGCAGATGTTGAAGATCCGAGATTAGCTATATCTTGGACTAATTGGTTCTGAGGATCATTAGATATTGATTCTGTGGGCCTGTTTGTATCTTGCACACTCACTGTAGGTAGAATTCGATCAGTTACGCTTGCGTCTTCTCCAAAAATCATTTATTATTTTTGTTAAATAGACTGGACACTTTAGTTCGTGAAGCCTGGAGATAAGACCATCGTGTATGGCCCATACACTATCAAACGCCTTTTGAATATCGATAAACACCGCTGCTGTTTTGTTTCCCTTCCTTTTTTTCGATTACGTTGGATGTTTGAAGTGAGTATTGTCAAGGGGTGGATAGTCGATGTCTTTCTCTTGAAGCTGAATTGATATGGTGGTATATATTTTCCTACCTCTTTTCGTATTCTCTCTGCCAATATCTAGAGGTGGCAAACTATCGATAGTAGTGACTATCGATTGTCTCGATAGTTCAGTACCAAACTATCGCTAGTTTCGATAAGCTATCGGTAACCTAAAAACATTTGACAAGTGATTTCTTTTTACAGTTTTGACTGCTTGTATTGTCATTTATCTACCTTTTTTCGTTTCTAATCCACATAACCTTCAAACTTAGTAATAATAAAGAAAAAAATGTTAATTTCCTAATAAAATATATATTCAACAAAGCTCAAAAATAAATAGGTATAAAAAAGATCGATGATAAATAAAAGGAACATTGCATGTCATGTTTTAGAAGGAAGAAGGAAGGCAACTGGAGCATCTTCAATACTTAAAAGGCTCCCAATTCTGGTGTGAGTCTTTCGAGTCTCGGAAATCAGAAAAATATATTAGATCTTTGGATTTCAGTCTTAGATATATATGGAGAAGAAAGTGTATATGTTTCTAATAGATATATTAATTTTCCATAAGGCATAAGGATGTCGAAATCAAGAGGAAACTCTGGTTAGCCGGTTGTTCTGATTTTCCTGTTGATTGGGTTACTATGAATATTTAGAGTTTGGTTGTTCTTGCACATTCATCGGAGTAGGTATATTGGAAAGTTTTCAATTCATTTCTGTAGTATTACTCATGTTGAGAAGGATATGGGAATTCTACAGGTAGCATCTGGTTTTGTATATGTTTTGAGCTTTGGCATCAGGCAGGATTTCATATGATTTTAGGTAGGTACAAAATTGTTCATGGATCTGTCATATCTTGGAAAGGATGGAACTGTAGTTCCATGTTGTTCTGATTTTCCTGTTGATTCGGTTACTAGGAATATTTCAAGTTTAGTTTTTCTTGCACATTCATCGGAGTAGGTATTGGAAAGTTTTCAATTCATTTCTGATGAATGACTCATCTTGAGAAGGATATGGGAATCCTACAGGTAGCATCTGGTTTTGTATGTTTTGAGCATTGGCATCAGGCAGGATTTCATATGATTTTAGGTAGGTACAAAATTGTTCAAGGTTCTGTCATATCTTGGAGAGGATGGGACTCTGGTGAGCAGGTTGTTTCGATTTTCGTGTGATTGGGTAACGGTTATGTTTTTTGTCGAAATATTTGATGGTCTTCTAAGGATGTGGGTTTCAGGTGCAGGTTGGTTTAGGGTGTGAAAAGTTGTAGATATTGCTGCACATTGCTACGACATTGGGGACATCGAGATATGTCCCCTACTTGTCTGGCTGTAGCAAGGCAGCTTCTACAATAAACTACATGCCCACATGGCACTACTGCTTGTGTTGCAGACTCTGTTAGGCATGCAACACACCTACCTGTAAAATAAATTTTACAATTAACACATTTCATCATGAACAGAAAAATATACCAAGTGATATCTAAAACAGAACAAATAAAGTAATAACAGTAAATACCCAATCGACACAAGAATAATTCAAAAGTGTCGATTGTAATATTGTAGAAATTTTTAAACATTATTTTCTAAAAGCACCATCTTTTAACTGCTTTCCCAGATTAATTTTGAATTGCGAAGTATCACTTTGTCGCACTCAAATGCAACTGCTGTTTCTTACGGGAATCTGGAAAGTACTACTTTCTGTACATACTAGGAAAATAACTATTAGATCACAGAAATACGTGAAAATCAAGTCTGAAACTTTAACAAAGGAAAACCCAGAAATGCCTTCAGCAAGTGTTAGCCACAAAATGTGGCCATTCAAAATTTTCGTCCCTCAATATCTCAGATAAAACGAAACCAATCAAAATAAAATTTTGCAGCCACATGAAAGATACTCTTAATGCCTCATGTAAAATTTTATGGCCATAGTGTTAGAAGAACCATAGAAAATTGAATTGGAATATCGAAAAGAAGAATCTTTATATTTCCATAACAAGATATCCGATACGAGTGAAATTCATTTTGTGAATGAAGATTGATATACGCACTTCAACTCTCTGATGAATGATGAACTGATGAATGTTCATGCAAAATCTCAAGATAATCGCATCATTAGAACCATAGAATTTAATTTTTTGAATAATTTCCAGAATAGTACAGGGTGGGGCAGAAAAACCTATCCGATTTCAAAACGTTATAAAATTAAAACCACTCAGCTTGTCAAAAAATTTTTTTTATTAACATATCGCAAATTTTGTGCCATTTTTAAATTTAAGTTTTGAAAAGCACATCACTCAAATGTCGTCCTTGGGAGCGGATACACTTATTTAGGCGCTCGCGGTAGCTTTCCATGACTTTCACCGTCATTTCCACAGGAATTTCTTCAATTGCCCGAGCAATTTCCCTTCGTAAAGCAAGAAGGGTCCTTGGTCGATGCTGGTAAACCTTCGATTTGAGGTAACCCCAAAGGAAGAAGTCACATGGAGTGAGATCCGGTGAGCGCGGCGGCCAGCCAAGATCACCTCTCAGAGAAATGAGGCGACCGGGAAACAGTTCCCTGAGAATGTCCATTGATCGTCGCGATGTGTGGGCGGTTGCACCATCCTGTTGAAACCACACATTTTCCACGCCATTTTCTTCCATTTTGGGTCTAAGAAAATTTTCCAGCATGAAACAATAGCGCTCGCTTTTCTTCAAAAAAGTAGGGCTTCCAGACGCCTAGGAGGGAAAGAGCACACCACACAGTCACTTTTGGGCTATGGAGGGGTTCCCGATGGATTTCCCGAGGATTTTCGTCACTCCAATATCGAAAATTCTGCCTTTTTACGGCGCCACAAAGGTTGTGTAGCAATTATCAAACCGCCGCATTCGATAAACCGCTCAATAACAAAAGCACGATGTTCACCAGACCAAGGCATGTTGACTACTGACAAATGGCATAAAACCAGCTTTCTAACGGTTTTTACCCCACTACTCTACCTGCTCTCTCTTCTGAGAAAAAGGGATTTGAAATCGGATAGGTTTTTCTGCCCCACCCTGTATTCCTATCGTGCTGACATTTTGCATTTATAAACTTAGCATGAATCTCAAGTTCTATAAAAAAATTCGAGTAATTAGCATCATTATTGTTCCACCAATGAACGAGCGCTCGAAGGACCTACTCAAGGCTTCTCTTGAATTTTTTCAAAATTGATTATACTTCACCTGCAAAATTATGAGCTTCACGTTCTCGTGCAGACTGCTCTCGAACTATCTGTAGCTCTTGAGCCAAATTCTGGTCAGGCTCTTGGGCCAGAGGCTCATTTGCAGCTTCTTCAATCTCTTCATCATTGGGAATTTCTGATTAGTAAAAACCATAAGTTATCATGTTTGAAAATAAAAAGAGTTAAAACACTTTGCAAATCAGAAGTAATGGTACATATGTATCAAGTAAAGATGTCTTAGAACTAAACATTTCAGTATGAAGTGAAATATGTTCGAATCGAAATTTTACACGTCATATTACAAAGGTACTGTTTTTTGAATGCATGCATTAGAATGAACTATGGATCCTTATTTTAATGAGTATATGTTACATGCATAAGACGGAAATATTACTCATCATTCTACCAACTCATCGCCATCAACAACTCTTACAGAGTACCTGAACATATAACAATAGATTGAGTATATATTTACCCATCATTTCTACCAGTGGGACTAGGGCTGCGCCTTCCTCATCGCTATCACTATCTTCCATCTCCTCTAACCCCTGAAAATTGTAAGGAACCATTATTCCCTCGGTTTCAGGCATTTCATCGGCTGAAAATAATTAATTTTAGTACATTGGACTTCTTAAGATTGAAATTATCATGTATACGATCTTACGATCTTGGCTTACTTTCTACATTGGGGACAAATAGTCTATTGATCCCAATGACAGTGTGGCTGGTCCTACTTAAAAAATTACGCAGGTTGCCGTCCTCCTGAAGACGATGCTGAGCATCATCTGAAAAACGATTTTTTATAATTAAGCACCTTTAGCTTTGAATTGGCTGAATATTTTGATCGAGTAGGTACCTGCTAATATGCTTTTTGACAATTTTTTCAGAGCATTCAGAATGATCTAATGAAGCACCTTAAAAGTGAATCATTTTATTCTATTAATTTGAAAATATAATAGAAACATAATTCGCGAAGCACCAGAAATGAGGCCGAAGAGCGTTGGCATTGATTTCTTCAGTCAAATTACTTCACACCAATTTGGCTGTCTTTATATCATGTGATAATACTGTCAAAACATTCAAAAATTTTTAGAGCAAGTATTTTTAATTCTTAAACAATTTTTGTTTCTTGGATTGCTGGATATCATTATTAAAGCATAGTGGAGATGCCAAAATATAGAATAATTATTTGTATATTGTCAAATAGCCGTTCTCATTGACACTTGATTGCACTTACTTATTCTTCTGTTTAGGTCGATATAACGGCGTCTTCCCCGTCTTCTCATCTGAACACCGCATCGTACTCTGAGTAGGTCAGAGTACTTGTAATGTAATGTAATTTCTGAAGGAATTGAACAAAAACCCAGAAATTTGGGTGTGCGCGGCCTATAATTCTGAATAATTGTCCATGCAGCGACTCCACGGCATTATTGGTTCGGCTTTCCAAACCAAACACAGATATATTGGTGTTTGACCATTGTCGCTGCATGTAACTCCTGAATCCATCGTTTCTAATTTCCTGACACACGATGTCAATTCCGTTCTGATGGTAATAGAGGAAGAGCCATTGCCATTCTGACGGCAACCGCGTCGTTTATATGCATTTGGCGATCTGGAAATTATTTAAAAGCGTTAAAACAATGTCATCGGTTTAATAAGAATTTAATTTTGAATATAAATTGTTCGAACCTTTCATATAAACGTTTTTTGCGAAGTGGAACCAGCACCCCTTCATGGCAACTCCGATGAACACCTCGAGTACGGCTTGCCTCAGGGCCAATTCGTAGTCACAAAGGATAGAGGAGATGACGGAGGCACCAAGCAATTGTCTCGTATACCGCAACAGACCAATATAGGTGTTTCTCGTTCTGTTCGGCATTAAACAAAATACCACTGGATATGCCTTGCAGAAAAAAAGTCAAGAATAACCAAATGAGGAAATAACCAAATAAATAATACTCACTGTATGATCCCTCATCCAGTGAATTATAAAGAGTTGGTGTGCTCCACCTGCACGGGGAACAATTTTAAATGTTCCGTCCATGTGCAGGTGGAGATTATTCATATTGATAACTTCATTTAGTATTCCTCTAGATACGAAAATGAGGCACCCATCTCTTATGCTATCAAAGAATGGCCTCTGTTGGGGTCCCAATTCTATAATGAGTATCTTCTGTATCTGAAACACAATTGAACATGATCATCGTATTATTAATTTTTCCACAAAGGAATGAATGGAAAACATTTTAAAAATATTGCCTTACGAGGGATTTTCCAAATATAAAGCAGCATCTCCTAATGTTGCTGGTATAGGAGGTTGTACTTTCCTCCTTTCCCGGAACATCATTGACTTAACCGTACCGAACTCATTCGGTAATCTCAAGCTTGCTTCACGATGCCGAATTTCTTCCTCAATGTATATTTGAAGAAGCGTTCCAGTTTCTGTTCTACTTCTGAACGCGAGTATGTTTTTTAATCGCAGATCTTGGATCAAAACCATATCCGGCTGGTGGTTATGCTCGTGGTTATTAATTTCATTCGCAATAAATTCAAACCTTCAAAGGGTATAGCCGGGTTTCAATGGTAAATCTGCCCCCGCGGCCTTTTCGATTCATATTGAGGGGATCGATTAGGCATTGAATGAAAATAATTCAGCCAACTTTTCAGCTTTTTATCTCTAGCCATTTTTGAGATTTCTGTGAAAAAGACTTTTTTCGTTTTTATTTTTTTTTCTTGTGATATCCAAAATTTTCGAATGGTGATTTTTTCTGTCGATTCTTTGCTATTGAAGGAATAAACGTATAATTTTTTTACGAATTTCAGCTGTAAAATCTATTTTTAGGAAAAAAATAAAGTTTTTGTCATTTGTTTTTCGGTGTTTTTAAAAAGTGTCCACCGCCATTTTTTGACATAAAATGTCTCCTTCAGCCCTTTATACCCTGAAATTTTTTCACATTTTTAAAATTGGTGGAACATTTTGAAAAAAAATTAAAACTGTTTGAATTTTAGGATTCAACAGATATCCATCAAATTTTGATACCGTTGTATTCATATTGGCGTTCTGAACAATATTAGTGAAAAAAACAATTGGCGATCTCTTTTAGTTTGGGAGATATGGGCACCCAAAGTCCGAAAAATATTTCACCTGAAAGTCACTTTTCTCACTACAGAAACACTGAATTACCGCTTTATTAAGTTTAAAGCCTCTCTGAACATTTTAACATGAAGATTTGATTCATTTTATTTCAGATATATCCAATATTTATTGCGAAAACATCGAAAAAATTCTAGGGAAAGCCCGCCGTTTCTTATGGTAAGTTTGGCACTAACGCGAATTATTTCGCGCGAATATGACACGATGCATATCGGTAAATCCCGCTATCATTTCCTAATAGCACTCGCTGAAATACGCGGCAGTGCCAAACTTACCATAAGGAACGGCGGAGCTTTCCCTAGAATTTTTTCGATGTTTTTGAAACAATTATTGAATATATCTGAAATGAAATGAATCAAATCTTCATGTTAAAATGTTCAGAGAGGCTTTAAACTACCGGTGTGAAAAGAGCGGCCAAAGATAGCGGCCAAAATCCACGGAAACACCCGAACGCCGGAACCAGTGGCGTCCGCATCGATATAGTTTATTCATATGAATTCGACGAGATATTGTTGAAATAGGTGAATGATTAGTGAAATGAAGCCTTTCTTCATAAGATATATTCGATTTAATGAAAATAAAGCAAGAATTATTCGACTCAGGCTCTATATATTGCATTCTAGTGAATTCAAAGATGAAATATTCTTCAGGACAGTATCATTCGATATCGAGAAAAAATTTGACTTGCAAAGAGGTTCAGGGTTGGAAAATTCAACCCTTAACTTTCCATCCGTTTTTCCGAGGGAAAGCGTGATCCTCGCATCACCAGATTTGGCAGAAATATTCTTTAGGACATTATCATTCGATATCGAGAAAAAAATTTGACTTGCGAAGGGGTTCAGGGGTGGAAAATTCAAACTTTAACTTTCACGTCCGTTTTTCCGAGGGAAAGCGTGATCCTCGCATCACCAGATTTGGCAGAAATATTATTTAGGACATTATCTTTCGATATCGAGAAAAAAATTTGACTTGCGAAGGGGTTCAGGGGTGGAAAATTCAAAATTTAACATTCGCGTCCGTTTTTCCGAGGGAAAGCGTGATCCTCGCATCACCAGATTTGGCAGAAATATTCTTTAGGACATTATCTTTCGATATCGAGAAAAAAATTTGACTTGCGAAGGGGTTCAGGGGTGGAAAATTCAAACTTTAACTTTCACGTCCGTTTTTCCGAGGGAAAGCGTGATCCTCGCATCACCAGATTTGGCAGAAATATTCTTTAGGACATTATCTTTCGATATCGAGAAAAAAATTTGACTTGCGAAGGGGTTCAGGGGTGGAAAATTCAAACTTTAACATTCTTGTCCGTTTTTCCGAGGGAAAGCGTGATCCTCGCATCACCAGATTTGGCAGAAATATTCTTTAGCTCATTATCTTTCGATATCGAGAAAAAAATTTGACTTGCGAAGGGGTTCAGGGGTGGAAAATTCAAACTTTAACATTCTTGTCCGTTTTTCCGAGGGAAAGCGTGATCCTCGCATCACCAGATTTGGCAGAAATATTCTTTAGCACATTATCTTTCGATATCGAGAAAAAAATTTGACTTGCGAAGGGGTTCAGGGGTGGAAAATTCAAACTTTAACATTCGCGTCCGTTTTTCCGAGGGAAAGCGTGATCCTCGCATCACCAGATTTGGCAGAAATATTCTTTAGGACATTATCTTTCGATATCGAGAAAAAAATTTGACTTGCGAAGGGGTTCAGGGGTGGAAAATTCAAACTTTAACATTCGCGTCCGTTTTTCCGAGGGAAAGCGTGATCCTCGCATCACCAGATTTGGCAGAAATATTCTTTAGGACATTATCTTTCGATATCGAGAAAAAAATTGGACTTGCGAAGGGGTTCAGGGGTGGAAAATTCAAACTTTAACTTTCACGTCCGTTTTTCCGAGGGAAAGCGTGATCCTCGCATCACCAGATTTGGCAGAAATATTCTTTAGGACATTATCTTTCGATATCGAGAAAAAATTTGACTTGCGAAGGGGTTCAGGGGTGGAAAATTCAAACTTTAACTTTCACGTCCGTTTTTCCGAGGGAAAGCGTGATCCTCGCATCACCAGATTTGGCAGAAATATTCTTTAGGACATTATCATTCGATATCGTGAAAAAAATTGGACTTGCGGAGGGGTTCAGGGGTGGAAAATTCAACCTTTAACTTTCACGTCCGTTTTTCCGAGGGAAAGCGTGATCCTCGCATCACCAGATTTGGCAGAAATATTCTTTAGGACATTATCTTTCGATATCGAGAAAAAAATTTGACTTGCGAAGGGGTTCAGGGTGGAAAATTCAACCTTTAACTTTCACGTCCGTTTTTTCGAGGGAAAGCGTGATCCTCGCATCACCAGATTTGGCAGAAATATTCTTTAGGACATTATCATTCGATATCGAGAAAAAAAATTAACTTGCGAAGGGGTTCAGGGGCGGAAAATTCAAAATTTAACATTCTTGTCCGTTTTTCCGAGGGAAAGCGTGATCCTCGCATCACCAGATTTGGCAGAAATATTCTTTAGGACATTATTAACATTCACGCCCGTTTCTCGAAGGGAAAGCGTAATACCTGCATTATTAAAAAAAAATTCACTTTCGATGGGTCTCGCGTGTTAAAATTTTGACAATCACTTAAGTTTGATTCCGAAATCCTTGCGTTGCTAAATTTGAAAAAAATCTTAGTCGAAAGCAAAATGTTCTCCTTCTCATGTGTACATGGATTCAAATAATAAATAAATTTTTTTGAAACGCCATAATTAAAGTTTCAGCGTATTTTTTCCCTCCAATTTTTTACGGTGTCATATCGAGCTTAGCCTTGGATCGATTCACTGATTTTCGTGTTACATTCGTTTCCAGAAAAGGTGGAAATTTTAATTTTAATTTTGACGTGTGCATATTTCTGTGTCTCCTTAATAAATCCAAAACAGTTGCCTTATGTTTTTATTCAAATATACAAACAGAGATTATTTACATATGTACAGTGGCGGCAAGCGAAATGTTATATATATTATCATAGGGAATTATAAATTCAGATTTAATCTATACAAAGATCCATAAGGAGTGAAATAAATGTCATTTTTATATAATACATATATACAAAACTCAAATAATTTACACAGATACATATATAATATGTATATACAAACACTCATAAGAAAATGAAAAAAATGTCATCATCTAGATAGTTATAAATGAATATATACAAAATTTCTAAAATATTCTACACATTCTACTAGGTATTCAAAATATAACGCATTTCAGTAGATGCGACACAAATCACATATACTGTTTTTGAACACTTCGTGTGGTTCAGGTCTATTAGTCAAACACGTGATATGTAATTTTCGCCGGCAAGAGAGACAGGTATAGAAGTTTTTATCACATTGTTTTGAACAATAAAGACATTTATTGCTCATCGGTAATGATTTCTCCAGCAATATTTTTTTTATTTGGAGTCTTAACTGATTCATATCTTTTTTCTCGTTCAGAGGTCTTCCGAACATAAGCTGCTGGAAATAATAAATAACGAACATTCCACAATTGAAAGAATCTTGCTGATACAGAAAAGCAGTATCTTTGATTTTCCACTCTGTAATGAACGACTCATCATATCCATTATGTTTCAAAAAATTCTTGAATTTCGAAAAATAATTGAAATTTTTCTTTTCGTCCGAAAAGGTAGATTTTGTCGAGGGATCACAAAAGGTGAACGATTTCGTTTCGAAATCCAGAATTATCAATAAATTTTCCACCCCTGAACCCCTCCGCAAGTCCAATTTTTTTCACGATATCGAATGATAATGTCCTAAAAAATATTTCTGCCAAATCTGGTGATGCGAGGATCACGCTTTCCCTCGGAAAAACGGACGCAAATGTTAAATTTTGAATTTTCCACCCCTGAACCCCTTCGCAAGTCAAATTTTTTTCTCGATATCGAAAGATAATGTCCTAAAAAATATTTCTGCCAAATCTGGTGATGCGAGGATCACGCTTTCCCTCGGAAAAACGGACGTGAAAGTTAAAGTTTGAATTTTCCACCCCTGAACCCCTTCGCAAGTCAAATTTTTTTCTCGATATCGAATGATAATGTGCTAAAGAATATTTCTGCCAAATCTGGCGATGCGAGGATCACGCTTTCCCTCGGAAAAACGGACGTGAAAGTTAAAGGTTGAATTTTCCACCCCTGAACCCCTTCGCAAGTCAAATTTTTTTCTCGATATCGAAAGATAATGTCCTAAAGAATATTTCTGCCAAATCTGGTGATGCGAGGATCACGCTTTCCCTCGGAAAAACGGACAAGAATGTTGAAATTTGAATTTTCCACCCCTGAAACCCCTTCGCAAGTCAAATTTCTTTCTCGATATCGAATGATAATGTCCTAAAGAATATTTCTGCCAAATCTGGTGATGCGAGGATCACGCTTTCCCTCGGAAAAACGGACGCGAATGTTAAAGTTTGAATTTTCCACCCCTGAACCCCTCCGCAAGTCAAATTTTTTTCTCGATATCGAAAGATAATGTCCTAAAGAATATTTCTGCCAAATCTGGTGATGCGAGGATCACGCTTTCCCTCGGAAAACGGACGCGAATGTTAAAGTTTGAATTTTCCACCCCTGAACCCCTTCGCAAGTCAAATTTTTTTCTCGATATCGAAAGATAATGTCCTAAAGAATATTTCTGCCAAATCTGGTGATGCAAGGATCACGCTTTCCCTCGGAAAAACGGACGCGAATGTTAAAGTTTGAATTTCCACCCCTGAACCCCTTCGCAAGTCAAATTTTTTTCTCGATATCGAAAGATAATGTGCTAAAGAATATTTCTGCCAAATCTGGTGATGCGAGGATCACGCTTTCCCTCGGAAAAACGGACGTGAAAGTTAAAGGTTGAATTTTCCACCCCTGAACCCCTTCGCAAGTCAAATTTTTTCTCGATATCGAAAGATAATGTCCTAAAGAATATTTCTGCCAAATCTGGTGATGCGAGGATCACGCTTTCCCTCGGAAAAACGGACGTGAAAGTTAAAGGTTGAATTTTCCACCCCTGAACCCCTTCGCAAGTCAAATTTTTTTCTCGATATCGAAAGATAATGTCCTAAAGAATATTTCTGCCAAATCTGGTGATGCGAGGATCACGCTTTCCCTCGGAAAAACGGACAAGAATGTTGAAATTTGAATTTTCCACCCCTGAACCCCTTCGCAAGTCAAATTTCTTTCTCGATATCGAATGATAATGTCCTAAAGAATATTTCTGCCAAATCTGGTGATGCGAGGATCACGCTTTCCCTCGGAAAAACGGACGTGAAAGTTAAAGGTTGAATTTTCCACCCCTGAACTCCTCCGCAAGTCCAATTTTTTTCACGATATCGAATGATAATGTCCTAAAGAATATTTCTGCCAAATCTGGTGATGCGAGGATCACGCTTTCCCTCGGAAAAACGGACAAGAATGTTGAAGTTTAAATTTTCCACCCCTGAACCCCTTCGCAAGTCCAATTTTTTTCTCGATATCGAAAGATAATGTCCTAAAGAATATTTCTGCCAAATCTGGTGATGCGAGGATCACGCTTTCCCTCGGAAAAACGGACGTGAAAGTTAAAGTTTGAATTTTCCACACCTGAACCCCTTCGCAAGTCAAATTTTTTTCTCGATATCGAAAGATAATGTCCTAAAGAATATTTCTGCCAAATCTGGTGATGCGAGGATCACGCTTTCCCTCGGAAAAACGGATGGAAAGTTAAGGGTTGAATTTTCCAACCCTGAACCTCTTTGCAAGTCAAATTTTTTCTCGATATCGAATGATACTGTCCTGAAGAATATTTCATCTTTGAATTCACTAGAATGCAATATATAGAGCCTGAGTCGAATAATTCTTGCTTTATTTTCATTAAATCGAATATATCTTATGAAGAAAGGCTTCATTTCACTAATCATTCACCTATTTCAACAATATCTCGTCGAATTCATATGAATAAACTATATCGATGCGGACGCCACTGGTTCCGGCGTTCGGGTGTTTCCGTGGATTTTGGCCGCTATCTTTGGCCGCTCTTTTCACACCGGTCTTTAAACTTAATGAAGCGGTAATTCAGTGTTTGTTTAGTGAGAAAAGTGACTTTCAGGTTAAATGTTTTTCGGACTTTGGGGGCCCATATCTCCCAAACTAAAAGAGATCACCAATTGTTTTTTTCACTAATATTGTTCAGGAAGCCAATATGAATACAACAGTACCAAACTTTGATGGATATCTGTTGAATCCTAAAATTCAAACAGTTGTAATTTTTTTTCAAAATGTTCCACCAATTTTAAAAATGTGAAAAAATTCCAGGGTATAAAGGGTCAAAGAAGACATTTTATGTCAAAAAATGGCGGTGGACACTTTTTAAGAACACCGAAAAACAAATGACAAAAACTTTATTTTTTTTTCCTAAAAATAGATTTTGCAGCTGAAATTCATAAAAAATTTTACGTCTATTCTTTCAATAGCAAAGAATCGACAGAAAAAATCACCATTCGAAAATTTTGGATATCACAAGAAAAAAAAAATAAAAACGAAAAAAGTGTTTTTCACAGAAATCTCAAAAATGGCTAGAGATAAAAAGCTGAAAAGTTGGCTGAATGATTTTCATTCAATGCCTAATCGATCCCCTCAATATGAATCGAAAAGGCCGCGGGGCAGATTTACCATTGAAACCCGGCTATACCCTTTATTTATAACTATTATTTCCGAGAAAAAACATTTCGTTCTAGAAAAACTGGGCTATCATATGCAAATACATTTAAGAGATTTTTGGGTGGAATTTCCTCCAAGACTATTTCATCGCAACCTCATATTCGCCAGACCATCCTTTGGCTGATAACTTCACATAAATCATTAAGTACCTGCCCAATTTTATACGATTCAAATTAAAACGAATGTAGAAATGATATATGCACATCGACGTCTATATATGTACATCAGATCAATCGTTCTGGTTTCAGGACTGTATTTTGTACCAATAGTAGGTAAATCAACTATTCCATCTTCGTCTGCACCCAGCTTCATCATATTTCAATGTTCTCGTTTTATTAGATATTAAATTAGAAAAGATGTTTAATTTTTATCCCTGAAAACTTACCTCAAAATTAGTTGGTGGACCCTCCTCCATTACAATACAAGCAGAGCAAAAGCTATCAATACATCTTAAATATTTCTTGCTAACTGCTTCTTTATCTTTTCTAAAGATAAAATTGCCCGGGCAGATGAAGAAAGAACCTCTTGGTACTTCAACTAATTCCATCTGAAATTATGTTTCAACCAAATACATAATTAACCAACAAATACGAAACGACTCATGAACCAGTGTTATTTTCAGTTGCTTATAACTTTTGAATCGCACAGTATATAGAAAGTCAATTGATATTTTGAATTTCTCATATGGCTCAATCAGCAGTAGCGATTATATGCATATTTCCATATCCAATTCCATTATTCCTACACACATAACATTCAATATCAGAAAAATGCGAAAAATCCTATATTTTTCTGATACGAACAGTTCAAAAATAAATATTTGACTCCTGTAAGTGAATTCTACGTTCCAAATATCAATTGAATGTACAGTGAGGGCAAGCGAAATGTGAACGATTTTTTTCCTACCCTATTTACTTAATTTTCCTATTTTACTTTATAGTTTTACTACAAAAAGGAGAGAGGGAAATGTACAGGGAGAAGTAATTGAAGTTGGATATTATGTTAAATATTGGCAGTTAAAGCAAAGAGAAAACATTCTGAAATGTGCTGTACTCATCATAAATGAAACCCCATAAAGTTCATAAACTTTTCGAATGCAGGTATTTCCCCGGCAACAAGAAGAGCTTTCAGGTTATGGGAAGAATATTGATTTAGTTTTTTAATTTTTATTATTTCGAGTTTATTTTGTGTTCTTTGAAACTCTGTTGTTTGTTTATTTTATCTCGCAAATTTAATTGCTGTTTTGTTTGAAATCAAGACTGATACATCATACATAAGCTTTGCAGTTTGTGATACCAAAGAAAAAAGTATGTGTTATTCAAATAATTCCTGGATTTTTTCTTTTTCTTTCGTGATATATACAGATGGGACGACATAACTCCGACCTTTGGCTATGGCTAACTTACCCCGAACCTGGGGCAAGTTGGCCCATTGACATTCTCGCATAAAACGCATTATTACTATATTAAATAAATAATTAGAGTACATAAGGCCAGGATTACAGAAAGCCTAAACAATTTTCGGAAATTCTTTCAAGTCATTCTTGCTAAATGTGAATAACGATTTTTAAAGGCATTTCCCGTGAATTGTGAAACAACCCGAATCGTGTTTGAATAATATGGGTAAACTATTTTCTATGACATCCATGATCATCGAATACTTTTTATGATTTCAACCATAGAATCTACTTCAACAATTCACGCGATAATCATAGAACCATTTCATCTTGAACAGAACCATAGATCATGACCTATAAATACTGAAAAATTTCAGTATTTTTCATCTCATTCGAAAACTATCCAAAATAAATAATTAGTGTAAAAGAAGACTGCCATTCATTTTTCATTTCGAATCGAATGCTGTAAAATAAATATGGGGTTGCCATTTGAAAATCTCGAAATATTTCAATTTTGAGTTTAACATTTTCGGAGCAATATCTTCGAAAAACCTTACGATGTATCAAAATACTGAATATACCACATAAAAAATAATCGAGATATTGCATTTCCAAACTGGCAATGCAAATGCCAAAAGTTTCAGGAATTTGTGAATAACTTGGCAACAGTGCATAGCAGAGAAATTTTTTTTAGTGGGTTATACTGCGAATTTAGTATTGAATCGATACATAAATGAAAATATAGGTGGTTCCATTTGAAATAAGAAAGTAGATATGCGTTTGAGATAGACGTGGCAACACTGTCGACTTGAAAATATTTTAGGCGAAGAGTTCCTTCACCCTCAAGGCTGCACCTAAAATTTCAGAACGAAATATTCACTAGTTCTCCAAAACGTCTAATAGGCCAACTTAAAAGGAAAACTCTGTATACATACCTACATAATGTTCCTTAGCCATAAGAAATCCAAACTTACTTTCATTATCGATGATATATGAACTGCAGTATGTTGTCCTTCCATTTTTGTTGTTTCTAATATACATGAAATTAGCTCATTTTTCCAAACAAAATGACAGGTGAATGTTAAATATGATGCTGTTGTGAATGAATTCGTCCAGATATCAGTTGTTAAGGAAACATGTTTTACATGTTTGAGACAGTTTGATAATTTGTTCATGATTGAGTCATACATTTCTGGTAGAAGTTTCTCCTTCATATGGTTTCTAGAAGGGAGTTTGTACTTAGGATCCAGTTTTTTACAAAATCCTTTATCCTCAACAATACTGAAAGGCTGCATATCTCTAGCAACCATTTCTATCAGAAAAACATCTCGTTCTCTCTTATATTTATCATTTGAGGAATACATTTAGGTTTTGTCAAAATAATTCCTGAGACTTGTTGTTTTTCGTTTCTCTTTAGGAGATGTTTCCGAACCACTGGGGGAACTATCAGCAAAGGACGAACTCGATTTATTTTGGGAGGCTTTTGTGATCCCATGGGACCTCTTTAAATGGTCCATTAAATTTGAGGTATTACCAGATGTCTGGTACACTTTTCTACATTTCAAACATGTAGCAATTTTTCGTCCCACGTCGTCTTTCCCGAAATATTTCCATATCCACGACCCTTTTTCAAAATTCGATTGCGGCATTTCTCTCTTTCAATTTTAACCAGTTCCTAGCCCTAACCTAACAGGTTATAAATTATCATTTATAAGTCTATGTAAATTATGAAGTTAATTTCTATGGGCCTAACTAAACTGCTAACCACAAAATAATCAACCTCTTCTTCTTTACGTTTCGATTGAATGGTTTCGCTTAGAACTAAGTTTCTTCTTCATCTCACTACTTTTTTAATAGCCTCATGTCACCTTAGTCCGCAAATATAAAAAAAATTGGTGCCTAATATGAAATATTGAGTATTTATAACGAGCAGTTTGTGGATAATTATTTATTTCGATAGTTTGATAAAACTATCGATAGTAAATATTTTTTCAAACTTTCGATACGACCGATAGTACTATCGATAGTTTGCCACCTCTACCAATATCTTTTCAAAGTTTTTTCCCAATGAAGGTAGTAGTGTGATAGGTCTGTACCTAGTTCTCTATGTTAGAATGATCTGTCTTTGCCTTGGGGATTGTAATAAAAATACCTTTTTTCCATTCTTTAGGAAAGTAAGTGTGAGATAGGCAGTAATTATAGATTTTAAGTATCTGAAGGTTCTATTTTTCTCAGTATTTTCCTAGGTATGTTGTCATAGCTCGGTGTTGTGTTTTTTCCTTGATTCAGGGCTGTGTAATATTCTTCCTCCGATTTGAGTAATAATGTCGCTTCCATTCGGAAACATTTTCATCCATTGGTCGGCGATTTGTATTTTTGTTGTGTTAGGAAAAGTTATTATAAGAAATAAATTCTCGTATTTTTTGAAAGTTTGTTTATGTTTTGTTATTGTTTGTGTTGTGGTAGGGTTATTAACCTCAGCTGTTTATGTTTCCATCCTAGCATTTGACTCATGTGTGAATTGCCAATTAGGCCAAGCAATAGAGATATATTTCCTCGACAAAAATACTACCTAGAAGCCACCTGTGCCATTCCGTGCAGGACAGTCCGTAGTTTATTCCCACCATGTCCTCAACACGAAAATGCCGTCTTTCAATTTGTTATCAACAAAAAACAACAAAAATTCGCGTTCTTTTCAGTTTTTTCGTTGCAAAATGCGATGAATTGTAGAGAATTACATTGTGAAGAGAATGATAGGTCAAACGATCCGATCGAATAATCAAAACCGGAGAAAAGCGGAAAAAACCGGAAAATGGCGTGTTTTTTCTTTCAACTCATAACTGCCATTTTGCAATATTAAGAACTGAAACTTCACACTATTGACGTGCAATTCATGTGTGCCAAAATTGGATTCGGTCGGATAAATAGTTTTCACATAATTCCCATTTGAATTTTTTTTATACATATTTTCGCGGAAAGCTGGATGCGTTTGAGGTCGTCCGATTGAAATTGAAAAAATTGATTTGGAAAGAAGACTAGAGGGAATGAGCGAATCGAGGGGAAACGTATACCTATGTGTACAAAATTTGGTGCGCTCTCCGCGCAACAATTCTTAGCTTTTCTTATTTCGGTGTGTAAGTAGTGTAGCTATTTGATTTGCCTTTTTTATTTTGGGGTATCTGAACCTGAGGAATTCGATTCATGACACTATTCACAATGTAATAATTATCATATTTGTTTTTTAATGCAATTAAATGGCTTTGTTGACTTCAGTGCATGGATAAACTTCTAATTGAGCTATAATATTATCAATAGTTATTCGTTTTGTTACACGTTTACATGCTTGTGACGAATGGAACACCTTATTGGAACAGAGAAAACACTTCGTCGAGAAATTGAAAATTCGACCATCTTGACGTAGTTTTCTATTATTTCGCCCTGTTTCTGATGCTTTTTCAACGCTGATTTAATATTGGTCTCCCTAGTGTAAAGTTACTTGACAGGTTCTGTGTATATTAACCTCCTTTATTTTTTCTAATTCAAGATGTTTGCCATCGTTCCTTTTCAAACTTGATTTTACAAGTCTGCTTATACCTCGTTCTTTGACGACCCAGGACTTTGAGGCTTCCAAGGATCCCCGCAAAGCAAACACGTATTATATACGTCTTCCCACAACTCGTCATGTTCTTCTTCTGATGTGTTATCATGCCTGATTAAAAAAAACACATCAATCAAAAATACAACTCAGATAAAATAACGTTTATTCTAACGGCAAATTTGGAAATTATATTTACATAACAACGGCAGATGTTGATGTTGATGCCTCTATTGTATTCGACTCAGCGGTCTTCTCCATGACAATTTTGTGAAATCTCACACAGATATAGGTATAAATTTTCAAGCACTAAAGGTTGACGCTCACTTGGACGAGACGAGACGAAGCGACGCGTTAGTTCGCCTGGAATCGCGCACTTGGACGAAGCGATGCGACGAGCCATCGGAAGAAATTCCCCCTATTTTTGGGCCGCAATAAATTTTATTACCCATGCTGCATGCCGAGTACCAGAATGAACAAGGGTAGAGCTATTGTTCGAATCGTGTTTTTGGTCATAATCTTGTTTTAATAGCTTCGTAGTCCCACCTTCATATAGGAATGAAAAAAAATATGTGACGTGGAAAAAATTCGACATTTTATCTCTGTTGGCAAGTTACAAAATATAACTTTTCTTCTCGAAATTACTTTTTTCACCGGAGAAAAAGTGAGTGTATATATGTATCCGGGAAAAAAGTACTCACTTTTCTGCCGGATTAATTTCGTGAAAAGTTATATTTCTTTTCATCGTCATTTTTCTAGTCACAGAAAAAAATTATGTATTATACAACGGAAAAAAGTACTAGATTTTAGATCGAGGTTATGTTGTCT
This sequence comes from Propylea japonica, assembly GCA_013421045.1. Taxonomy (NCBI): domain Eukaryota; kingdom Metazoa; phylum Arthropoda; class Insecta; order Coleoptera; family Coccinellidae; genus Propylea; species Propylea japonica. The sequence continues at coordinate 37,621,968 of CM024239.1, forward strand.
TCCAACGAGAAGCGGAGGGTGACAAAAACCGAGAGTTATTTTTTTTAAACTATACAATATAAAATCATTGATACGAAATGTTTATTTTCTCTTTAACCGATTGAAACGTGTTTTGGTCATGATCATGTTTTAATTGGGAATTTTCCAATGAAATCCTCGTATATTTTGATTTCTTCGGAAGAAGGGTACTTCAATATTTTGTTGTATTTACATAATAAAATACCTATCCTTCAGACGATTTGAATTCACATTCACAGTTGTACAAAATACATGAATGTTGTTCGTTTTGTATATAAATTTCGTTTTTCCAGATCTCAATCGAGAAAATTCTAGCCAACACTCTCATGAGCCATTTAAAACAAACTCATTTCACACAAATTCAAAAATAACTGTGTATTTCCCCATTGACAAAATTCGAGTACAAAATTGGAAAGACAGCGCGCCGAACTTCCCGGCCGTCGGATACCTACTTGCCGCCTCGAGAAATTTCGCTCACATGCCCCAAAGATCTTTCTGGCGACCAACGACTCGCCGCCTCGCTGATCCTCGCTTCGCGTCTCCTAGGTGCGTGTCTACCCATTTATTTCAATGCAAAAGATCCCAGCGGAAAACGACGCGTTCCTTCCGACCGCTTCGCTTCGTCCAAGTGCGCGTTAATCTGCCTCGCGCCTAACGATTCTGATCTTCTATTCGCGCCTCCCAAGTGAGCGTCTACCCATTTGATTCAGTGCAAATCGTGCCTGCGGAAAACAACTCTTCGCTTCGTCTCGTCTCGTCCAAGTGAGCGTCAACCTTAAAGAAATTGTAACCGAAGGTACGAAATTCGAATTTGTATGTGTACCCAAGTAGAGAGCTACGAGCTCTCGGCGACCGTTGGCTTCCGCAGCGTTTCCCCTCGATTCGCTCATTCCCTCACCACTCGACCACTCTCGCTCGGTCGGTCGTTTTCCCTCATCTTCTCACTAGTTTTTAACACACTCAAACGCGAGTTATATGTTGGATTCCCCCTGTATTATTATAATATATATATTTTGCTGACTCCTGTGTTACGATACCAGGAACTATCCCATAGTAGGGGAACACTAGTTTACTTGTTATGTTAATTAGATTAGATAAGACATTATTATACTGAATGTCGTGACTTTAACATTGTCCACTTTGGTTAATAATCAATAAAACTTTTTAAAAATCAAAGTTAATTATTTACAAACATAAGTGGCGCAGTCGGTAGGATACCCAAAACATTTTTTTTGACCAAAATCGCAGAGAAAATTGTTTTCGTATCAACGATTAGTTGGGTATTCCAAAATTTTCAACGAACCTTGGCCCCAAAATTGACCAAGTTCAACCCAGTGGTGCAACAAAACCAGCGAGCGGAAGTCAACATCGCGGAAGCTCATAGTTAGGAGAACTACACAAAGTCATCAGCTTTCAGGTGGAGAAATTATAGTTTGGTACGGAGTTTCTGGAACGAAACTGCCTGCTATAATCGCTGTATCCCCTGAAACGGAAGAAAAGAAGAAAGAAGAAATCTTTATGAAGCCAGTAGCGTAAGTTTCACATCCTTTTTTCCCAAAATCCCATCACCTCATTTTCATTCATAGATATATATAATTTTTTTTGTGAAAACTTGATTATTTTTGTGAATCGATTATACTTCGGTACAAATATATAATAAAATATTCATATGAACGATAATATTAGAGATCGTAGTCCTTTAAGAAGAGAAAACAGACAAGCAATAAGAATGGCAGTTCCACAAGTTCAAAAACATCATATTGATTGCGTACCAGAATACGACGGCAACCCTTCAACTCTAGCTATTTTTATTCAGTCGAGTGAATATCTGATCAATAATTTTTCTGATCCGAATAATGCAGCGAATCCACAAAATGAATTTCTTTTGCGAGCTGTAATAGGAAAGCTAACAGGCAGAGCCCTAAATTTAGTAGGTAGTAGAGGTAATCTCAGAAACTGGTTATCGATTAAAAATTTACTACTTCAGTTCTTCTCAGATCAGCGAGACGAAAACTGTTTAGTGGGAGACTTGATGCATCTAAAACAAGGAAAATTCGAAAACCCTGTAAATTTCGGCTATAGATGTCAGGATCTCCTGAGTTTATTACTGAATAAAATTCAATTAACGGAAGTCGATCCGAATATCAGAGATTTAAAAAAGAATTTATATGAAAATCAAGCACGTAATGCGTTCCTTAGAGGTCTTCACTCAAATTTACCTATTAGATTAAGAAATCCACAAAATTTAGAACAAGCTATCTCGTTCACGATAGAAGAACAAAATTTCATGTATGCCAGACGAAATTTAACACTCCAACATTCTATCAAGCCTCCGAGCCCTCACTATAAAACTTCTCCCCCTTGGAGACAAAATGTACAGCGTCCATTATATCAAAACTTGAGCCCTGTTAATCAAATACCGTTCACACAAACTCGTCAAAATTTAATTCAGCCAAATCACAATAGTCCAAGAAGTGCACAAATTAGAAATCCCTCACAAATACGGCCACAACCGGTACCTATGGACACGTCCTCAGCTAATACAAGACGAACAGAACGACCCCAAAGTAGAATGAATCAATCTAATAGAATACCAAATCAAAGAAATTTCATCTCCGAAGAACTCTTCCAGCAAGAAATTCAGGAAGAAACAGAAGAATATAATAGCGATGATTATAATTACGATGACTATTATACAGCAGATCATAGTCAAACTGATCAATATGAATTCACTGAATACGAAAATGATCAATACTCCGATTTAGCGAATGAAAATTTTCAGTTCCCACAAATTCACCAGCAACAAACGTAATAAATATTTCAAATATAAATACTCCTTCCTTACCATTCATAAAAATTCCAGGAGTTGGTTTTAAATTTATGATTGATACTGGAAGTTCAAGAACTCTAATCAGTCCTCGGATAGTGGATAAATACTATCAGAAATATATTAAATATGCTCCATTCACAATAAAAACAGCTCATAATACCACAGTTCATGAATATGTTGCAAATATACCACTTCCAAAAATTTTCAAAACTAGAGAATATTTTAACTTTCACATTTTCGAGTTCAACGATGAATATGACGGATTAATAGGGATGGATTTATTGACTCATTTAGGCGCAAATATTGATTTAAAGAAAAACGTACTTTATACAAAGAACGGACCTATTCCTTTATATTTCAAGAAAAAATCTTACTCATACGTCTTACCACCTAGGTCTCAAAAAGTAATAAAAGTACCCATAAATTCGAATGAAGTTAATCAAGGTATTGTGGAATACATCAAACTAAGAGAAGGTATTGAAATTCCACAATGTCTAGTCAAAATACAAAATGATGAAGCATACCTAACAGTAACAAATAGCAATGAAGGAGAAGAACATATTATAATAAACCCTATACAAATTGTCGAAATTAATGAGTCCAATATAACCCCGATATCGATTCCATCAGATGACATCGAAACCGATAACCTTTTGAAAGAAAATATGAAAAATCTCAGGTTAGAACATCTAAATAAAGAAGAAAAAGACGCTATCCGAAAAATCTGTTTCGAATACAGAGACATTTTTCACTGTAAAAAGTTACCTTTGAGTTTCACTAATGTAGTTAAACATGAAATCAGAACTGTAGATGAAACTCCAATTTTCCAAAAGGCTTATAGAATGCCAGAAACGCAAAAGAGAGAGGTCGAAAATCAGGTCAAAGAACTTTTGAAGAACGGCATAATTCAACCCTCTACTAGTCCGTGGAGCAGTCCAGTCGTCGTTGTTCCAAAGAAAGTCGATGCATCTGGACAACAAAAATATCGTTTATGTGTTGATTATAGATTACTTAACAAAAAAAGCATTGATGATCAATACCCTCTCCCAAACATCAGTGATGTATTAGACAAACTCGGAAAATGTAAATATTTTTCTACACTTGACTTAGCATCAGGATACCATCAAATCGAAATGCACCCTAGAGATATTCCCAAAACAGCTTTTTCTACGGAACGAGGTCATTATGAATATAAAAGACTTCCTTTTGGACTAAAAAATGCACCACGAACATTTCAAAGAGTAATGGATAATATTCTTAGAGGTATAATGAATGAATGTTGCTTAGTTTATTTAGATGATATAATAATATTTTCAACATCACTCCAAGAACACATAGAAAAACTGCGTAAAGTTTTTGATCGTATTAGAGAAGCAAATTTGAAGATTCAAATGGATAAATCTGAATTCTTAAAAAAAGAAGTTCAATTCTTAGGTCACATCATAACACCAGAAGGTCTTAAACCTAACCCTCTAAAAATTGATGCAATTTTACGATACCCATTCCCAAAACACCAACTGAGTTGAAAGGATTTCTCGGACTCACAGGATATTATCGCAAGTTTATAAGGGACTATGCCAAAATTACAAAATCATTAACCGTTTGTTTGAAAAAAGGAAGAAAAATAGTTCATTCGGAAGAATTCATGAAATCGTTCAACAAATGTAAAGAAATACTCACTAATCCTCCAGTTTTACAATACCCGGATTTTAGTAAAAATTTTATAGTCACTACGGATGCATCAAATGTAGCCATCGGCGCTATCTTATCACAGGGACCCATTGGTTCAGACAGACCAATATGTTACGCATCAAGAACTCTTAATCAATCGGAAGAACGCTACAGCACTATTGAAAAAGAACTTCTAGCAGTAGTCTGGGCAGTTAAATACTTTAGACCCTACATATATGGTAGAAAATTCATAATATGTACCGATCACCGGCCTTTAATTTGGCTTGATAAACTTAAGGAACCAAATTCAAAATTACATAGATGGAAAATACGATTAGAAGAATATGACTACGAACTTGCCTACAAAAAAGGGTCAATAAACAGAAATGCCGACGCACTATCAAGAATTCAATTGAACCCTATTGACACAGAATCTCTAATAAATAACGTGGACGAAAACGAAATCGATAAATTATTAGAAGACGCATCGTCAATCGAAATGTCTGATTCAGAATTAGATGCAATACTAGAAAAACTGGATACCACAGAACAAGGTAATGATAAACAGTCAGAAAGGAGTCAAGACACCATACATTCTTCAAATACGGAGACAGAAAACTCATCACCGATAAAAATATCGAACGATGTAATTGACTCTAAACCTAATCAATATTTTATTCAGGAAATATATAACAACCCAAAACCTGTGAGAAAAGAATCAGTGGGAAACATAAAAAATTCTACGTACAGATAACTAGCTCGAATAACGAATCTGAGATCACACGATTCCTGAAAGAATACACAGCAGATAAGAAAAGATATTATTTCCACTTCGAATCCGAGAATATGTTTAGAAATTTTAGCAACGTTGTTAACAAGTTGTTCAACAGAAACGGCCCAGAGATCATATATTGCACTGAAAGAAGAGAAGTAATTCAAGACGAAGAGCTTATCATTCAGGCGATAAAATTCCAACACGAAGGAAAAACAAATCACCGAGGTGTAAATGAGACATTGAGGCAACTTCAGCGGAAATATTTCTTTCCATCAATGAAAGAACGCGTTTCGAACTACATAGCGAACTGCGAAATTTGTAAAAAAAATAAATACGAAAGAAATCCCCCTAGAATCGAGATGATGCTAACAGACACCCCTTATAGACCTTTTGAAAAAATACATTTAGACATTTATACACTGGAAAATACAAAATTTTTAACAATAATTGACGCATTCACGAAGTTAGGCCAAGCGATAGAACTAAAATCCAAAAACTCGGTAGACATATTCATGCGTTAATAAATTATTTTTCTTTTTACGGAACACCTTTACTCATTAGTTCGGACCAAGGAATGGAATTTTTCGGACATGTTGTAAAAGAACTATTAGAAACACATAAAATAAATATTCATTTCACAACAGCACATCACCCCGATTCGGATGGAATAATTGAGAGATTCCACTCAACAATAGCAGAACATTGTAGAATTTTGAGATCACAATCCAAAGATTCTATAGGAATCATTATGAAATATGCCATCATAGGTTACAACAATTCTATTCATTCTGCAACAAAGCTTACCCCACTTGAACTAACTTTCGGTCATACGAAATTAAAAGATCCTTTAGACATTCTCTACGATAAACAAATGTACAGTGACTATTTACAAAAACATAAAGAGAAACTGGCACTAGTATATGATAAAGTAAATGAAAATTTAATTTCCCATAAAAACAAAATTGTCCAAAAAATTAACGAGAATACAAAAAATCCTTTCAAAATTGGCCAAACAGTTTACGAAAAAAGCTATAAATACGCACGTAACAAGAGCGGACCTAAATTTAGCGGACCATTTATTATAACCAAAATTTTACCAGGCAATAAAGCCCTCATTCAAAAATTAGAGGGAAATAAATCAAAACAAAATGTAGGCCGGACAGTTCATTTGAAAAATCTAAGACAACCTATTATTGCAGGATCATCACCCTCGCAACAATCTGCGGGACCCTCGTCCTAGAATGTACAGAAGTGAAGATATTGAAAATCACGGATAACCCGGCATGTTACCCATGAAAAAAGGTTTATCTCAAAATGTTGTGAATCATTGGACACTCATACAAATCATCGATTTATCCAACATAACGTCGGAATTTCATAAATTAATATCTAGTTATCAAAAGATGAATATTTCTTTTCATAATTCAAAACACGGTAAAAATTATTTACAGGAAATTTCCAATCACAAATATATTTTAGATTATAAAATCGACGAAACTCATAAAAAGCTCAGGCAATTAATACCAAACTCCAATAAGAGAGAAAAAAGAGGGCTGATCAATGGATTAGGTTCCATTTGGAAATCAATAACGGGAAATTTAGACCAAAGTGATGCTGATAAATATGACGAAGCCATAAATAATTTGAAAAACTCGCAGCAGAAATTGATTGAGGTGGCAGATTCACAGATCAGTTTAACAGAAAATTCCATAAACATTTTTAATAATTCTATGAGCAAGTTGCAGCATAATCAAATACTTTTGGAAAACAAAATCAACCAAATTAATTTCTGGATGAATACATCGACTATAGAGTCGTGGGACGACTCCGATTTCATTATTCTCAACTCAGTAGTTACACATATTACGTTAGCAATCGATATAATTAATGAAATATTGAATGACATAGAAATAGCCATTTCTTTTGCTCATCTGGAAACTCTTCACACATCTATCATTTCGCATGACGATCTAAAAAAAGAACTACTTAAGATTCAAACGAAAATAAATGAAAACAAATTACCTTTTTCAGTCGAAGACGAAAATATAATTTTATATTATGTTTGTACAAAGGTTAAGGGATTCATAAGTAATAATCAAGTCAAGTTCATTCTAGAAATTCCACTCACAGAAATAGATGATTACAACTATTATGAATTATTTCCATTACCAATCCTGAAAAATAATTTCTATCAAATTATCATTCCCCACACAAAATACCTTTCCTTAAGTGAAACAAAATACGCACTATTCAATAGACCTTGCAAAGAAATTTTTCCTGCTAATTCCTATGTGAAGAAAGTACAAAACCTATATCAGCGAGCAACCCATGCGAAGTTGAACTATTGAGTGTCACCAAGAACTACACACAATGCAACCCAAAAATAACAAGCCTGAAGGGTTCCAGTATTCATCAACTTTCAACCGATTATTGGATGGTCATTACCACGGAAGAGAAGATCGCCCGAATGAAGTGCGGAAATAATGACGAAAAAACAGTGTTGTGCGGAACATACGTAATTTTCGTTCCTGAAAAGTGTGAAATGAATGTGAACAGACAAATTCTCAAAAACTGGAAACAAAGTTCTTCTAGAGTTAAGATTATTCAACTACCGAACATTAAAATGAATGAAATGAATCATCCAATTGAAAAAATTGATCAAGTTCCTCTAGAATTAGACAATATTGAACTTGATGATATAAGGCATATTGGGCTACAAATAGAACATTCAAAGAAACAAATACTTTCAATAAAAAGCCCAATTTTCCACTATGATAATTTGAGTCTTTATACTTTAATAACATATATAGTACTAGCTATCATTATTTTATTATTTTTAGTCAATAAATGTAACATAAGAAAACCAGAAATAATTCGCACAAAAAGATGTAAAAATAATCCTTTAGAGGATATTGAGCTCAAAAATTAATGTTTTCAAAAATTAAAAACCCCAATTTTTTCTCTTAAGCGCGGAGGAGTTATATGTTGGATTCCCCTGTATTATTATAATATATATATTTTGCTGACTCCTGTGTTACGATACCAGGAACTATCCCATAGTAGGGGAACACTAGTTTACTTGTTATGTTAATTAGATTAGATAAGACATTATTATACTGAATGTCGTGACTTTAACATTGTCCACTTTGGTTAATAATCAATAAAACTTTTTAAAAATCAAAGTTAATTATTTACAAACATAAGTCGCGTCTTATTAAAAATCAGAATAGACGTTTTGTTACTGATCACGTCTTCTTTCAAATCAATTTTTTTAATTTCAATCGGACAACCTCAAACGCATCCAGCGTTCCGCGAAAATATGTCAAAAAAAATTCAAATGGGAATTATGTGAAAACTATTCATCCGACCGAATCAATTTTGGCACGAATGATTTGCACGTCAATAGCTACTATCGTGTGAAGTTTCAGTTCTTAACCCGGCGTCATTGTTGCCGGGTATCTAATACCCGACGCATTTTAAAACTGTCATAATTTTAAAACAAAATGCGCGCGTTTTTTGTCCGTTACAGTAGCTGCGGTCGTTGACTCTGTTCGCGTATTCTCTTCTCTATTTAGTGTTGCTGCGGCTACTTCGTAGTGTAGACGTGTGTAAAGAGCGCGCGGGTAAGTTATACCCGGCCACAATGGCCACGTAACATTTATAAAGACAGCGTGTGTTGTGTTTTTTATTGTTTATTGATAAATTGCATATCGTTTTTCACAGTTTTATGAACCATGTCTTACGAAAGCGAACAACGTCGACTCCTAGCCTTGTTTGAACAAGCTGACGCTAGTGAAAATGAACAGTGCAGTTCAGACGACGAGGGTGAAATCGACCATATTTCAGAGCGAAGTCAAGGCAGTGATACGGATCAGGAATGCAGCGATGATGAGCAAGAAGTAATTGTTTCAACAAGTAACCAGCAGTTTTATATTGGTAAAGACAATTCCACCAAATGGTCTTCGCAACCACCTCGACCAACGTTCGAACAAGGTCATCCTATTGCATCCTAGTGCATCCTATTTCTAAAAGTAATAGAAATATTACAATGGACAATTGGTTCACGAGAATTCCACTGGTAACACATTTGCAACAAAATCATAAACTAACATCTACAGGTACATTACGTAAAAACAAAAAAGAAATCCCACCAAACTTTATAACCACGCGAAGAAAAGAAGTATACAGCACTCAGTTTGCATTCCAAAAAGATATGACGCTTATTTCCTACATGCCTAAACGGTCTAAAGTGGTGCTGGTATTGTCTTCTCTTCATCATGACCAAAACATTGATCCTGCTAGTGGTGAAAAAAGGAAACCAGAGATAATTACATTTTATAATTCTACGAAAGCTGGCGTCGATGTGGTTGATGAGCTCTGTGCTACCTATGATGTATCTCGAAACTCAAAACGCTGGCCAATGACAGTATTTTATGCGGTCATGAATGTAGCTGCAATAAATGGTGTGATTATTTTTCGTGAAAATAATAACTCGAAAACAAACCGGCGTGATTTCCTTAGAAAACTCGGTCTATCAATGCTTGAAGGTCATCTTCGCGTGAGAAAAAATATGGAGAACTTACCGAGAGGCTTACGTAAACGTATTCACGAACAAGTCGGTGAAATGATGACCTACCCTCCGAATAAAAGTTCTAAAACATATACGAGATGCAAAGACTGTCCTTCTGTCAAAGACAAAAAAACTAGGCACAACTGCAATAAGTGTAATAAGCCTATTTGTATGCAACACATTATCCCATTATGCCAAAGTTGCGTTGATCTCGATAGCGAATAAGTCGATATATTATTAGTGAATAAGCTTTGTTTTATATAGTTCATGATTTCATGTTTATGTTCTAAAGAAAATTTTATGTTTTGTCTCTAAATGTCTATTAAGTTATGTTTTCGAATAAACGTTTTAAGTTAGGTTCAAAAAAAATTATCGCAGAATAAAAAGATTTAATTTGATGAGTAATATGCTCATTTTATGATAAATAAATGTTTGATTTTATTAATAATGTATTTAACTACCTATTTCCCTATTATAGAAAACTAATATTGACGTAAGCTTGATTCAGTGTACGATAATGTACATGGGTAAAATTTACCCGGCCACAACGGCCAAGTTCTGTTTAGTAGCCACAATGACGCCGGGTTAATATTGCAAAATGACAGAGTTATGAGTTGAAAGAAAAAACACGCAATTTTCCGGTTTTTTCCACTTTTCTCCAGTTTTAGTTATTCGATCGGATCGTTTGACCCATCCTTCTCTTCACAATGTAATTCTCTACAATTCATCCCATAGCAACGTTATCACTGCATCAATAGTTTCCATTTTGCAACGAAAAAACTAAAAAGAACGCGAATTTTTGTTGTTTTTTGTTAATAACAAATAAAATAATGGCATTTCCGAGTTGAGGACATGGTGGGCATAAACTACGGACTGTCCTGCACGGAATGGCACAGGTGGCTTCCAGGTAGTATTTTTGTCAAAAAACTAATCATAGCTCTGTTGCTTGGCGTAAATTTGTTGGCAGATGTGGCTTTTGTAATCTTATCTCGGGAGACAGTTTGTTATCAATTTTCTCTGCTGGAGAGCGACTACTTTTTGTTCGTTTCTTCCGTTTATTTCTCGTAACGATCGAAAAATCGGGATTTTTTATCCCTAATTCATCCTGACTGGAATTTGATGAGGAATCGCTTTTTTGAGACATTCTTGGGAGACAGAATACCTGAAATTCGTCGGCGTTATATGATTTGCTTTTTGCAATTTTGTCACTCGATATTCACGCCTCTAATCACGTCTGTTTCTATCAGATGTTGCTCAGCTACTGAACATCCCTTCCTTATATCTAACAAACTAGCAGGAACTAATTCCTAACCGAAGTTCTTCAGTAAGTGGGTTATGAAATGGTAGCCATTTTCGCGTCCATGTTGTGGAGGTAAATGGCGACTGGCGCGAGAAATTAAAAAATGTAAACATTGTAAACAACAGTCAACTACAAATACTTACATTCGAGATTATATCTGATTTTAATTTAGTTAGTTAATGTGACAATAATAATTTTAATGAAAATACGTTTTACTCAATGTCTGAGGAAAAATTTAAACTGATCAGTTTCAATTTATTAGATCTTGAGGTTCATTAAGGAAAACCAGAGGAATTGTATAAATCATGTTAACAATGTTTGGTCACATTTCATCGCTTACCAAAGGAATATTCACCACATTGATATATAAATACATAAATATATAATATCGTGTGATTACTAGATAACAGTGAATGATGAAATAAACTAAGTAGGTATGGACAACAGCGACAACAATATCAAACGGAAGTTACAGACCATCCAACGAACAGCCTCTGGACCTTTTGAAAATTCCAACCTCTCAAGCAAGACGTAATTGCAGTTACTTTATTCTTTACTTATAAAGCCTTAAACAAATAATCCTGTTCTGACTTGAGCAAGCTAGGTATATGGCCGAATCCTTGCTTGGCACTCAACAGATCAACAATATAAACTCGGGCACCAGAAATTCAATATACTTCTAGGCAAGCCTGTTTATCCATTCTGGAATAATTTTTCAGATTTTCACAGTGCGAATAATTTCTGCACACATAACAAAATTTGCTTGATATAGGTATAGGTATATATTTTGTCAACTTCATTGTTGCTTTCATTATTAATTGATTGAATATCATCGTACAACAGATAAAAAAATAATTTAGAGAAAAAAAGCAAAACCTTTTCATAATATTTTAAATAAATTAAAGACCACATATCGAATGAACATTGTAATAACTTGACACATTTCATCGTTAGAATCAATTTCTAGATAATAATTTTAATATGAGGATGACTTAATTACTACCCTCGCTAACTCGAAATCCACGGGACCACGATTTTTCTTGGAGTTATGTATAGTTCGAGTTATACAGGTCAACCTTGATAGAATTCGACTTGAGGAGGTAATGAGATATATAGGTAAACCAAATGAAAATTCGATTTATAGAGGTAAAAAGAATGGAATATATGTATGTACATATTATTATATATATATTTATATCAACGTGGGAGTATATCGTATTTCAATGAATTTATTGAAAAAACGATTGACCCTAGTTAGTTTGAAATGAAATGAATCAAAATCAAGACTTCTATAGATTTTAATAATTTTTCTGATGAATGAGTGATTAAGAATCCAAGAAGTCACGGGATTTGATTGATTCAAAGTGTTTTTGTTTATTTATTGCTAGGCAAATTTTTTAACTGATATGATCCTGACGAATATGTGCAAGAATTTACGCAGGATCATTTCCATTTTTAAATTTTTCTAAGTTTGTTTGAAATGAAAACTAAGTTTTGAAATATTTATGTAAAATGTAAAATATTTGTATCAACTAAAGGTAGTCTGTATACATTAAATATAAATATTATTAAGTAGGTATTTTATTGATGTCAGTAATTTTCTTCTATTTAAGACTATCAGCAACGTGTTTGTCAATGATATTCTCGATGTACATTACTGCTTTTCCAAAAACATCGGTAATGTACGGACTGCAGCTTTAGCTTGTTTTGGAGAAATATCTGTTGGCTCTTCTTCTTCTTCTGCTTCGTTTTCTTCATCAGAAGGAGCATCATTATCGTTCAGGGACTCCACAATATCTTCATCTCTCAACATGCCGGTTACGGCTACCCCTTCGTCGACAACACTATATTCTTCCAATGTGGGTATTTTATCTGATGGCAGCTCTCTTTCCATTCCGCATCTACAGGGTGTCCCATTACTCGACGTCAATCCGGAACTGGGTGAAAAAACAAGTAATGCTGGTTGTCGGAAAAATATAAAAAAAAATCTAAGTTGCATGATTTTAAAATAATGCGCATTTAAAAAAACACGCAAAATTCCACACCCTGTGACAGTCTTTTCGCTCCTGTTGCCACAAATATCAACTTTTCCAATTTTTTTCTTTGCTGTGTAACCTTGAATAATGCTTGTCTAAACTGTAATCAAAATTTTGATACCAGCTGCTTTAGGTTTCATAAAAATAGGGTTACTTCTCAGAAAAAAATTCGAAATAAACAATTGCCTAGTTTCAACTGACTGTATTGAAAAAAAAAATGTACTACGTAGGTTTGGCATGTTTTTTCAAAAGTTGGCGCTTTAGTAAGGATTCCAAAATGGTGTAATACTTGTTTAATTATAGCTGCCGTAGTTCAAATTTATTTTCTATTGCCTTTGAATACGCATTTTCGTTAACTGCTTCCCAGTTAAAAAGTCCAATGGATTCAAGTCCGGTGAACGGGCCGGCCACGAGATTGGACCAGAACGTCTGATCCATCTTCCGGGAAAAAATGTTATCAGAAAAAAACATTTCCCGAGAAAATAATTTTTCCAGAAAAAATTTTCCGGAGAAATTCCTCTGAATTTTTTTTTTCTGGTAACATTTTTTCCGGAAGATGGATCGGACGTTCTGGTCCAATCTTGTGGCCGGCCCGTTCACCGGACTTGAATCCATTGGACTGGGAAGCAGTTAACGAAATAGTGTATTCAAAGGCAATCGAAAATAAATTTGAACTACGGCAGCTATAATTAAACAAGTATTACACCATTTTGGAATTCTTACTAAATGCGCCAACTTTTGAAAAAACATGCCAAACCTACGTAGTACATTTTTTTTCAATACAGTCAGTTGAAACTAGGCAATTGTTTATTTTGATTTTTTTTCTGAGAAGTAAGACTTATTTTTATGAAACCTAGAGCAGCTGGTGTCAAAATTTTGATTACAGTTTAGACAAGCATTATTCAAGGTTACACAGCAAAGAAAAAAGTTGGAAAAAGTTGATTTTTGTGGCAACAGGAGCGAAAAGACTGTCACAGGGTGTGGAATTTTGCGTGTTTTTTCAAATGCGCATTATTTTAAAATCATGCAACTTAGATTTTTTTTCTATTTTTCTGACAACCAGCATTACTTGCCCTTTCACCCGGTTCCGGGTTGACGTCGAGTAATGGGACACCCTGTATATTGAAATACGGCGGTTCCACTACAGCTACTTCTTCTGGTTGCATTTGTGTTTCTACTCCTGTTTCAACAGGATTTTACGCCATTTCGAATCCACATGACTTGAAGCAATTAGCAATTGTTTTGGCAGTTATATTATTCCAACATTTGTTGGCAAACCGCATGGCCTCTAGGAGATTGATAGTGCACACCTTATCGTCTTCAGTGTCAGAAATTGTTTTTCTAACCACTTCAATTCTGTAGAATACCTTAAAGTTTTTCATTATTCCAGCATCTGAAGGCTGCAATTTCGATGTAGTATTAGCCGGCAAATATTTCACATTCACCCATTTCAGAGGTGGAATGGAGTTATATGCAGTGCAGTTGTCTACAAACAGGAGAATTTTACGTTTGTTCCCCATAGTTTTATCTGGATTAGTCAACCATGAGGAAAATAACTCGGTGTTCATCCATGCTCTCTTATTTGATGCGTATTCAGTTGGGAGAGACTTTACTCCTTTAAAGCATCTGGAATTTTTTGCTCTGCCTATAACGAAAGGTTTCAGCTTGGTTGAGCCTCTCATGTTCGTTGCAAGTGAAATGGTAACCCTGTCTTTGCTATGTTTACCACCATGGCATTTTCTTCTTTGTACTGGTATGTTTCGTCAGGAAGGCACTTAAAGTACAATGTTGTTTCATCAGCGTTGAAAATATTATTTGGATCATAGTCTTTCGAAATATTTTTCAATGAGTCTTTCCATTCATCGCAAATATTATTGTCCACAACCGCACTTTCACCGCAAACTTTCTTGAATGTAATGTTGTGCATCTTTTTGAATTTTTAAAGTTAACCATTACTGGCCTTGAAATTATCATGACCTAGAGATTTTGCGAAGTGTTCTGCTTTTTCTCTAATTATTGGACCTCCAAGAGGAATTCTCTGCATTGCTTAAACCACTTTGTCATGGACTCTTCTACATCAGGGAACTCTGCAGCTCTCATTCTCTTACATTTAGCATTACCTTCAGTTGCTCGCTTTTCAATTTCTGCCTGATTTTTTAGAATAGTAGACAGGGTTATTGAACCTCACAGCTATATCTTTTTTTTTTCCGCATAGTTCCATCTTGGAACACTCTCAAATAGCGGTTGGCTATCGCCAACCATCCCTACGGTGCACCTCCTCTTTGCCCTGTATAACAGTGGCAATCGGAGGACGGGTATTAGGGTAGAGATCTCTGAATTCTGTATCTTGATGACAGAGATACAATTCCAGATCCTAACATTGTATAGCTATACAATGTTGCCTCTGTTAAACAGGACAAAGAGGAGGTGCACCGCAGGGATGGTTGCTATAGCCAACCGCTATTTGACAGTGTTCCAAGATGGAACTATGCGGATTTCGATGGCCTACAGGTCTCATTGTTGGCTTTTGCCTGTGGTACCCTTGTTTGAAATGAGACCATTGCCACACTGCCAAGGAATGCGTTGTCATTCTTTTATGCATTAAGGGGCTGGTTCAATTTTTCACAAATCGATGGAAGAAGGCCGCTAATTCAGGGTTCATCCTCTGCGCTGGATACCAGCCGAGTAAGTTGCGGTTCGGTATGTTTCATTTATTGCCCTCAAAAACATACAGGGATTGTCACGTATACATAAATATAAATATAATTTTTCTAGACAGCTGCAATAGTTTCAAATCACATCACATAAAACAGCCGGACGAACAATTTAAACACATAACATTATTAGATTATTTGACTAGAACTGACAGGTTAACAACTCGTCCATTGTGTAAGCAACATGTTCGATGAGAATGGACTTCATCTTTTTCTTGAAAGTTGCACTATCTAGGGAGGTAATTAGCTGAGGTAGCTTGTTGTAGATTCTCATCCCATTAAATATGTGGGTATTTTGAGTAGTCTTCAGTCTATGTTTTGGTGTAATGTACTGTTTTTGAATCTGGTGTTGTGGTTGTGGACTTCAGAGTGTTTTTGGAAACTGTTCTTATTATTGTGTATACAGGGTGTCCGGTAAACCTTGTACAATATTGAAACTGGTGATAGACCAGGTCATGACTGTTCAGAATATCAGAATTTCACCTCAGCAAAAATATCACCATTTTCGAGATAATGGGCATTTTCTAAATATCTAGAAAATCACTACCTCACCTCCGTTTTTTTGAGTGCTATGTCTACAAATTGAGACTAATTCAAATATCTTTGTTGCTGAAGATTAATGATGAGTGATGCTTTCAGACGTACAAAACAGTTTTTCAGAACTTGATACATTTTTCAAGAAATAGAGGTAAAATGCCAGAGGTAGTGATTTTCTAGATATTCAGAAAATGCCCAATATCTCGAAAATGGTGATATTCTTACTGAGCTGAAATTCTGATATTCTGAACAGTCATGATCTGGTGTATCACCAGTTTCAATATTGTACAAGGTTTACCGGACACCCTGTATACACAAGACATTCTAAAACATAACAACTTGGTGCTGTCAATATGTTATATTTTTTGAAATTTTGATGATGGCTCCAACCGGGCGAAGGGCTTCTGGTGAATTCAAATCTTCTGGCCACGGTTCGTTGTCTTGGGCGTCATCGTCTTCTTCTTCAGAACCCAGTTCCCGGAATCCTCCTCTTTCGTTACTGGATGCGTAACGCCCATATTCGTAACACATGCGATAAGCAGCTACGAAGGGAGAGGGACGGTTTCATACGCGGTATGTGCCATCGCGTCTACACGTCCGTAAGATCCTTTAGTCCTGCCACCCTCTGACGTGCCAGAGGCGTGTCCAAAACTACGTAGACTTGTCGGTTTGCAGGGTCTGTGATATTGCCAATGCCGTCCAAATATCTTCCTATTTCCTCGCGAACCGATAGGTTACTGGGCAGAGCTGCTGAGAAGTCCTCAGCGGCTGAACGGTTGCGTAATCGTTCACTCAACGTAAAGAATTCGACGCCATAGTAGAATGGTAACGTAGTATTCAAAAATACTTATAACACTGGCTTTAAACTTTTTGTCTACTGTAGAATGTAAGAATAGGTCACAGGTGATCGTTGATAATTGAGACACGCCAATGCTGATGTGTATTCATCTATTAGTGTAGCCTGAGCTAAGATGCGACGTCTCGGTTGCCAGCTTCTTGGAAGCAAAGTTTCCTTTGCCTTTCTCTCCGGCGGTCTTCGCCAAACAAGCCTTGGGTCGTACTTGTGGTTTTCCCTTGGGTGCATCTTCTTCTTCAACTGGTTCTGCATTTCTCCAAGTTTTTGGATGATAGTTGCTGTGGGGTTTCCCCTTCTCGCTAGATTTCTCTTGTTTCTCATCAGCCATAGTAAAGATATATTCTTTGGACGGTCCAAACTTTGGATCAAACCATAAATGGTTATTTTGAACAAATATTCTCTGTTTGAGAAAGGCTTTTGTCACTCTGGTACGTCCTCTTCTCCTTTCAGCATTCACACTTATTCATTAAGAAGATGTTTATTCAATTTTATAGCCAATGCAAGATATCTAATTGTTTGTTTTTTCATTGATGTTAATTCGTTTTCCGATTCAATTTACGGTACAGATTTCTTTTAAGATTGTGCACTTTTAACTAAAGTAGTTTGATAAATATTACAAACGACGAATTACATTTATTTAAGTACAAACCTCCATTTGTTGAAAAGCATTCTTTATAGGAAGAGGCAGGAGCATACTTCAAATCAATTTGGAACTACTTCACTCCACACGAATTGTAATGAACAAATTTAAGTGGCTTGTGATTTATGGAAAAATTTTTCAGGAAAATTTTTTGATCGTATATTTGAATAATTTATTCGAATTTCGTAACGAACAAAAAGTAGACAAACAACAAATCCCAAATGAATTCGAAGTGTCAGTTTATTTAGTGAAAAAGAAAATAACCTGAAATCACCAACAGAATTGCTAACCCTTTTTGCCTCCATCTGTCCCTTATCTCAGGTATCCCCTCGCCCGTAAGCAGTTGTTTATGCAGTAAAAACGAGTATGTGAAATATCTTTGATTCCAATCTGGATAGTTACTCCAATTTATAAGCCTTTTTTTGTTCCGTTTTATAATTGATGGATTCTATTAATTTTTTTTTCGTTCTGAAAGTATCAACTTTTTTCAGCTACAAACAGAAATTTCTCGACATTAATTCACTCAAATATTGAAAAATCTTCCATTTAAACATCTCTGCTTTCCTAAATTATTTATTGGAATTTTTCTCGAATACTTTTTTTCTTCTTCATCTAATTAAATTAATTTTTTCAGCTTCAAGTCATTCCCAAAAAGGAAATCATAGAGACAACAGGGAAATGATCAACTACGACGAAATGGATTTGTTTGACTAACCAACGGTCGAAAATATTCTTCAGTATGATTATTGAATTCATGTGTAGAATTTTAGAAGGGATCAGTAGTAGTGAGATCCTAATAATTATTATGGATAACGCTATTTCGAGTACCTATTTTATGATTGTTTTAAGGATTTGAATTTTCTTCTTCTAGATCACTAATAATTTGCTACTGATTTCTACAAATCATGTCGTAATTTGGCTTTAATCTTATCAATGTTGGAGTCAACATTTTGATAGTAAACTATACTATATGTATCTTGATACGTATATTTTATCCAATTTGATATTGAAACTCTATTTATCTTAACATTATCGACTTATGTCCAAGATAGAATTTTGTGTAACAGAGATGTTACAATTGGTATTTATTGTAATATTTTCTTTTCGATGATGATGAATTAAATATATTTCAGTAAATTGATCGTTTTCTTATGAAAAGAAATGTAATTTTCTGAAAAATAAAAATCAAATGGTTACAATATGCCAGTCTGTTTAATTTTTTCCCATATCCTGTTTTCCACATATAGGTAACAATTACTCATACCAAATAGTCTAAGAGCCCGTGAACCCCAGACCTTCGTTATTTTATAAAAGCTGAAAACTACGCATGCTCCCAACACAGGTAAGAACGATGGCCCATTATTCAAATTCAAATTTTATTGAATAGCTCTGACATAAATACAGCAAATAAACATGATTAAATTATTTGGATTATTTTGCACCTAACTCCGTAGGAGTTGTGTTGTGCATTATTTAAAAACAAAATTTTCAAATTCATCTTTACAGACAGGCATTTTTTTCCTTTCTGTTATATATACATACACATTTTCAGAAGTAATAACATAATATTTTTGCTATTCTTTTTTCTCTACAATTGTTTTTATTCTTAATTATAAAATCTTATGATTTAATTTTTTTTTTAATTTTGGACCACAACAGGGAGCTTTATTTTTCTTTTTAACCTATATACTGAAAACTATTTTTATTCATTATAATGAACTGCTTCAGTCTCTCAGAAAACAGTTTGAAATTTCTGATGTCTCTCAAATCTTGCGGAATACAATTAAATATTTTCGGTACAGTGGTGCCGATGTACCGGGTTTTTCACTATAATTTGACCCCCCCCCTTTAACTTTGTTACTGTGGGAGATACAAAAAAATGTTTCGTATAAAAGTTTCACGAAATCAACTAAGGTTTTTTGATATGTGTTCAGAAATTAAAATATATACAGGGTGACCAACATATTGATAGCAACTTCATTTTTTCAAATGGAACACCCTGTATATTTTTCCATATTTGGTTAGCACTTTTTCTCCTGATTTCGAATATGTAACATATGTTGGTCTGTCTTTCTTATTCTGAGCACCACAGAGTTTCAAATTTCAATAACCATCTGGCACATCGTTTTGGAAGTTCGTGAATATCTAAGTAGCCAATTTGATCTTTGGATTGATAATGGCGCACCAATTTTATGGCCACCAAATAGTCCGATTTAACACCGTTGAACACGTTTTTATAGTCGTTCCTGAAGGAAAAAATTAACTTCAGCAATAATGACAATCAATGAAAGCGGAGAATAATATTAATGATATAAAATCAACCAATATTAAACCCATAATTCGGAACTAATCCCGTCAACGCACAAAGAATAATGATAATATCGTAATGATTAGAAACAAATTTTGAAGCTTTAATTTCTGACTTGAATCAGAGCCATTATAATGCTATATTAAATAGTCTAAACAACTTGAGACAACTATATGAACTATGTGTATTGAGCAATTTCTTCAGTTGATGTTATTCTTACCATACTACCATAGTTTAATCATTTTTCATAGGTTGAGTAATTGTTAAGTATTCATTCTAAAATAATACTTTTAAGTAGATTGTTTGGATATAAAGAATTTCGTAGATATTCCACATATTTTTTATTCGGTGTCATCATTTCATTGAAGAGGCACATCCACATACGCATTTATATTCGAGATCAGGAGGAAATAGCCTATCAAAAAAAGGATGAATATACAGAACAGGGTGTCCCATTTGAAAAAATATAGTTGCATTCAATGTTGTTCACTCTGTATATCTTGCCATTGACGTTATCATAACTCCAAAAATGAGCATTTTCAGTAAACGTACTCTCCACTTGTAAAATGATTACAGATCTTGGCAGGTGGTTCTTAAAATTTGAAACTCTGTGGTTCCCAGAATAAAAGAGATAGACCAACATATGTTACATATTCGAAATCAGGGAAAAAAAGCTAACCGAACATGGAAAAATATACAGGGTGTTCCATTTGAAAAAATGAAGTTGCCATCAATATGTTGGCCACCCTGTATATATTTCAGTTTCTGGACTCATATAAAAAAACCTCAGTTGATGTAGTGAAACTTTTATACGATACATTTTTTTGTATCTCTTTAGTAACAAAGTTAAAGGTGGGGTCAAATTATAGTGAAAAACCCGTTACTTCTGGAACATTGTAGTTGTTTTTTTCTTGTTTCATACTCGTGACAACTAATGTTCCTTATGATTTTGTTTTTATACATGAACTTAGAAACATTGAATATATATAATTGTTGTAAGTCCATCATCCAATCATTTGCAAACAATTCTCTCGTCGAGAACATCCTGGGCCTCGAGACTATCACCTTAAGTATCCATTTTTGGGTTAAGATTAGAGTTTTTATTTGGCTTTCATATGTACCACCCCATATAATATTTCCGTAAGCCAGAATTGGTTCAACTAGAGATCTATAAACCATCTTCAAAACATTTATGGGTAGAAACTTCCTCAACTCGTAAAAAGTATACACCAACTTTCTCAATTTATTTGTTAAATGGTGTGAGTTGTTGTCCCATTTCAGAGAATTGTGTACTATAATTCCCAAGTATTTAATATTTTCTTCACTGCTTATTTTTCTTTCACACATACATTCAGACAATGAGCACTTGGAATGGTATATAATAGTAGAAAAAGTTGGCTGGGTGACAGCAGATTTTGAAAAGGCGATAAACTTGGTTTTTTCAAAATTTAGACTCAGTAAATTTTGATCCAACCAGCATTTGATCCTATAAAGTCCAACTTCAGAGAGAGCTTTTGCATTTCCCTGGTGTCCGCTGTGAAAAACAAGACAATCTCATCAGCGTAAGATATTATTTCTCCCCTGATATCTATTTTTAACATTTCATTAATGTACAGCAAAAATAGTTGGGGACCAAGAACTGTTCCTTGTGGAATGCCGTAGGAATAATTTTTACCTTCGCTGAGATGGTCACCTATTTTCACATTTATGATATACGATTCGTCATATAACTTTTCAGAAGTTCATAGACCACGCCACGTATACCATAAGATTCCAGCTTCATTAATAGCAAATCATGGGAAATGCTATCGAATGCTTTCGCCAAATCGATAAAGACTCCAATTACTTTTTCATCCTTGTTCAGACATTCATGTATTATGTTGGTGAAATTATACAAAGCATCTTCAGTGGAAAGATCCTCTCTAAATCCAAACTGCCGATCACAGAGAATACTATTTTGTTAAGGTACTTATTCAATCTAACAACTATACATTTTTCAAAGATCTTGCCCATCACTGAAATGACGGAGATCGGTCTATAATTTCCTGGATCCGTTTTTTCTCCGCTTTTGAAAACCGGTGTAATTATTGCCTGTTTCAGAGTATTTGGGAACTGGCCAGTAGTGAAAGATAGGTTAATTAAATGCGCTAATATCGTTGTAATATTTTGTCTTATCGCCTTCAATGTTTTCGTATTTATTTTATCAATTCCACGTGATTACTTATTTTTCAAACCTCTTATAATTGTAGATACTTCATGGCTGGTTACAGGACTCAAGTAGATAGATTTCAGTAAGGGATTATCAGGTGGACGATAATCTGCAAAGTCTGAGTGGATGTCATCTTTTACCACCCTCGCCATCTTTTCTCCTATCGAAGTGAAGTGATTATTTAATATATTTGCTACTTCAACAGGATCAGATGTTTTAGTTCTGTCGTCATTTAAAAGCTCCAAACTGTAATCACGACTTTCCTCTCCCTTTATAATTTTCCTGATTTCCCTCGTATTATAACCTACCATTTCCAATCTACGACTGTAGTAATCTTCTTTGGTTTTTACTAACAATTTTTTTTAGGAAAATTCTATACTTCTTATACTGTTCTAAAAGATCAGGTCTGTATTCTTTATTAAGTTTTTTCTTCATATTATCTCTCCTCCTTATGGACTTCATTCAAGCCTTTGTTATCCAGGGTTTCAGTTTATTGTAGACCTTTATATTTTTGTAGTGACTGGATCTATCTATTAAGGATACCAGTTTGGTATGAAACATGTCGTAACGTAAGCTGAATTGATGTTGTTTTCAGCAAAAACTTCGTCCCATTTCTCATCTTTCAGCATGTCATTTAGTTCTTCATAATTGATATATTTTATTCGCTTTATTTGATTTCTGTCATTCTTCATTGTGTTTAGGACTTGCTCATTTATATTTACAATAGTGCTGAAGTGATCTGTTGTAGTGCTTTCGATGATAACTGGTATTATCCTTATAATCCTTAAACAGTCATCCTTTTTAATGAATACATGGTCCAAGCAGCTTGTGGAAAATGTTTCAGTTCTTTTATACAATTAAATCAAATAAGCGGTCGTCAAGAAAAATAAAAAATAAATGAATGATTGTCAAATCAAAAAAAGTTAGAACGGTGACCGTATTTGAGTTAGTTCAGTTCGGTTAATGTATTTTCAAATACGATTTTGTATTATCAAAATAAAATACTATAATACTGCAACTAGTCGCCGACCACCGTTCATTCTTCACAAATTCTCAAATACGGAAATTATAATTTGGTTATTGCAAGCAGTTATACTCTGGATCACGAAGGAATGGCTTCAACAGCAGTTGAGGGAACCACAAATGATAATGATCTCTGCCCTGTCTGCAGTAAACCTTAAAGAGAAGAAAGGATGGTGGAATGCACCCAATGCAAAAAATGGTGTTGTTACGAATGTGTAAACGTCACGGATGACATCTCTGAAAATGAAAATTGGAAATGCCCAAATTGTGAAGCTGAAAATGGAATCACGAAATTCAGTTCATCAAATCATTCTCGGGAGATGGTACCGATCCATACACCAAGAATTAGTATACTTTGCTCTTCAAGAATCAAACTGAAACTGCAGTTCATTCAAGAGGAGAGAGAACTCCTTCGAAAAGAGCGCAAGTTAGCTTAGGAAGCGCGAAGACTTCTTGAAGAAATTGATGACAGCCAAGAAGAAATTAGCGAAGAAGAAATATTAACAACGGATCCCGTTAAAAATAAGATGTTGTCTTTAAAAATTGGACACTGTGTTCAAACACCAGATCCTGCAGTGTTGAAAATTTTTGAGTTGACCATTTCTTTCGAAAAGTTGTGTCTTCTTGTTCCTTATTTGATTTTAAACCGCTTTTGTTCTTGTTGATTTTGTTCTATATCGATTTGTTTCCTAGATCTTCGACCTTTATTTTTCAGCATAAGTTGATATCCCTAACAGTCTTGAAACGAAATTTGTAAAATTTTTGAGTTGACCATTTCTTTCGAAAAGTTGTGTTTTCTGGTTCCTTATTTGATTTTAAACCGCTTTTGTTCTTGTTGATTTTGTTCTATATCGATTTGTTTTCTAGATATTCGACCTTTATTTTTCAGCATAAGTTGATATCCCTAACACTCTTGAAACGAAATTTGTAAAATTTTTGAGTTGACCATTTCTTTCGAAAAGTTGTGTTTTCTGGTTCCTTATTTGATTTTAAACCGCTTTTGTTCTTGTTGATTTTGTTCTATATCGATTTGTTTTCTAGATATTCGACCTTTATTTTTCAGCATAAGTTGATATCCCTAACACTCTTGAAACGAAATTTGTAAAATTTTTGAGTTGACCATTTCTTTCGAGAAGTTGTGTTTTCTTGTGCCTTAGTTGATTTTAAACCGCTTTTTTTTGTTAATTTTGTTCGATATCGATCTGTTCTCTGGATAATCGCCCTTCATCTTTTAGCACTTTTGGAACGAAATTTGTTCAATGTTTTAGTTCATATTTCACTCGAGTAGTTGTGTTTTCCTTTTGCTCATTTGATCAAGCAATCGTTGATATCACCATCAGAGCATCAAAAAAATCAATTTTCTAGTTTGTTTGTGTTTTATATTCCTTTTTTGTTTTAGATCATGAATTGTTTTTTAATTTCATTCAGAATTTGACCGCACTGTTGGTACTCTGAAGTTCGGCAAATCGTTGAGTTCTGTAAAATCATTTTTCGAATAATCAGTAATTAGTTGTTATTATTTCAGTCGTACTGCAATTTGTTCATCTCATTCATTCAAAACAGAGTCCCTCTTTGTTGAATTATTACGTGCTTCATTTCTGTTCAATCAAATAATCCGATCTTCTTCAGCAGTAGAGCAGTTGGCCATTTTAGTCCTCGTCACGAAAGTTTTCGATTTATTTTATTATTCAATAAACACTGACAAAAAAAGTTGACCCGAAATCAAGCTTTCAATATTATACGTACAGAAATAACGAGTCAAAATTGTTCGTTAGATTCAAACGTTCCCATTGATGATGCATTGATTGACAACATTACCCTCAAACTTAAAGGCACCAATTTTGGTTACCGAAGTGTCGTAACCAGAATTTCGAATGAGAGGTCATTTCGTGTTTTCTTAAATGGAAAGGATATCAATAAAGAAAGTAATATAGGTTTGAATGAAATTATAAGACAATGCAATGTTTCAATTCACGCTGTTTGTCCTTCTTATCGAAATGTAAATTCCGTATATTCGAAGTTTTGCGAATTGTTATCCATGAAAAACACTCTACAAAATCGTGAGAAACTCTATAACCAATGGAGGAACTTGGCAAAAAATATCGACGTGGAATATGAGGCCAGCCCTCGATTATCCATTGATGATGCTATTGAATCAAACAACCTGGAGAATTGTGGCTTTTCAAATGATTCGGAGGATTCCAAAATTGAACAGGACCATGAAAACATTGATAAAAATTATATACTCTCAAATGTTTCCCATTTAACTCCTGATACAATTGAAAACGAGAAAAACATCCCATTCAGTGATGTTGATAAAAACGTTGCTCCCGGATGTATTATAGATCGAACACCTAAGGGAAGCGAATCAATACCGGTCAATATACTCAATTTATCTACACCTGGTGAAACGAATTCAAAAATTTTACCGTCAGATTCGAAAAATATAATGTTCGATGGGTCAGCATACAGCTTCAAGGACTGTGTTATCTTTGAAGGCTCATTCAGACTAGAACCCAATGTGCTCAAATTAATATATGAAAATAACAAACTTTCTAGACGATTCTATCCCCTCATCTTGAGAAACAGGATTCGTAAATATGTCAATAATGTTTGCATAATAGTTTTCAAAGATTATTGGTGGAATAAAAAAAATAATGAATTTACTATCCTAGCAAAATGAAGGCCGCTGCAAAAAATTCAAAATCATAATTTCAATTGCCCAAAAAATGTTATGGTGTATAGCAGTATCATTAATTTTTGCCATCCCAACTTTTGTACATCACAAGTGCGTGGTATTGAAAGGAGTTTATTGAGAGTTCACGTTTCATTCATTCATTCATCATCCTTTCACAATGCCCTTGGTAACTTAGACCATCGAGGCAACGAACATATCATTATTTCATAGATTTAAATTTTTAACACTTAAGACTCTCATTCTCATCTTACATACCACTCTAACAATTTTTGTTCTTAGACATACTAGGACATACACAAACATCCATACCCACGCCGGGATTCGAACCCAGACCTACAGCTTCGCAAGTACTTGTAGGCACACGCCATGTCCTTGCAGCCACCGAGGCGATTATGGTCACGTTTAAGATGAAATGGTTCTATGATTATAGCGTGAATTGTTGAATGGTTGAATCACAAAAAGTATTCGATGATGAGTTTACCCATATTATTCAAACACGAGTGGGGGAGTTTCACAATTCACGGGAAATGCCAAAAAATTATTGAAAGGACCTGTAGGACCTTTAACAATCGTTATTCACATTTAGCAAGAATGACTTGAAAGAAATTCCGCAAATTGTTTAGGCTTTCTGTAATCCTGGCCTTATGTTCAATAATTATTTATTTTGGACAGTTTTCAAATGAGATCAAAAATACTGAAATTTCTCAGTATTTATAGTCATGTTCAATGGACATGCTGTGTGATTATAAAGTGAATTATCGGAATGAATCCTATTGTTGCGGTCATGAACATAGGGCCAGGATTACAGAAAGCCTAAACAATTTGCGGAATTTCTTTCCAGTCATTCTTGCTAAATGTGAATAACGATTGTAAAAGGTCCTACAGGTCCTTTCAATAATTTTTTTGGTATTTCCCGTGAATTGTGAAACTGCCCGAATCGTGTTTGGATAATACGGGTAAACTTTTTTCTATGACATCCATGATCATCGAATAGTTTTTATGATTTCAACCATAGAATCTACTTCAACAATTCACGCCATAATCATAGAACCATTTCATCTTAAACAGGACCATAGATCATGAACTATAAATACTGAAAAATTTCAGAATTTTTCATCTGATTCGAAAAATATCCAAAATAAATAATTAGTGTAAAAGGAGACCATTCATTTTTTATTTCGAATCGAATGCTGTAAAATAAATATGGGATATTAATCCCATTAAATTATTTGGCAATATCACCTTCATATAAGCATTTCACTTTCATCAGAGCAACTGGTTTATTTCCCTCAAAAATAATCCCATCGGGGGAGTATCCAAGCCATGGATTAGAATGGGATACTACCATACCACAATCAACCACACTTAAAGAAGTTGGATTTACGAAGGCATTATCAGCATTATCATGAATTGGCATTATGTTGAAAATTTCTTTTTTTGGATTTTTTTTTCAATACACTTTTTCTTCACCAGAACCCCATTTGAGTTTTTTAATATACAACTTATACATTATTTAAGATTATTGATTCATTTATAGGCACATTTTACCTGGAACAATAATTGTTTCTGATGGATGGAGGGCCTACAACAACATATCGAACATAGGTGGAGGAATGTATGAACATCAGGTGGTCATACACGAAGAAAACTTTGTTGATCCTGATGACCCTGATGTTCATACACAAAGTGTAGAAAATATGTGGATGAGAGCAAAAAGGAAGCTTCGAAGACAATTCGGTACTTCGGAGGCATTATTCACGTCGTACCTACATGACTTTGTTTGGAGGAATCAATTCCAGAAGACCCAAGTTTTCAAAGAATTTATCATTACAGTTGCTGCTCAATACCCTGTGGCATAATGTTCGAGTTCACCTCCTTAGAAATAATTTTTAGTTCCTGTATATTTTAATGAATAAATAAAAAACATTACTTATTTCGTCAGGTTGAAACTTCGATTTTTCAATTGCTTTTTACTTTAGGCATAAAAACTGTCACTCGATTTTGACTGAAATCTGGGAAATATATTCACATAAATAACAAAAAAAAATAATATCAATAATTCATGTAATTATTACTCAATTTAATTCAAAGTACGAACTCTATAATTTTTGAATTTGCCGGATAGATTTATTTTCTGTTACTTCATTTCTGTTGCTTTATGCAAATTTATTCTATGATCAAAACAAATTTAAGATTTGTACACAATCTGGCAACATTAAGGTACAAATGACGCTGTTTCCGCATGCGCAATACGGCGTTTGAAGTCTTCCCAAGGTCATTTGAAGGTCATTTGTTGATTCTACATGATTACCAGGGAAATTTACCTAATAAATTCAAAAGCAATCCGTCCGTAAAGGTTGAAAAAATTCACTGAATACTACTTCCGACTTCGCACATTTTCTAACAAAACTGAATTGTCAAATTGATGCGTCAAAGTCAAACGTCAAAACATCCATTCCATTTAGAATCAGACAACAAACATCATCTTCCATCTCCCTCAATCTTGAGTGGCCACCATAGAGTATTTTGTTTCCAACCTAGCACTAGCAGTTTCACCCCCCTGCCTGGTACCACGGCCTTCTAAAGACATGGCCGAGCGCCTCAACGTTCGCTGGGAGGTATACTGTGTACGATACTATGATGCTCAGCGTGAGAGATACGATATTTCGAACGTATCCTTTCATTAACATGTTTTTAAATGTTTTTTCGTTTTATATCTCAGAAGTAGAAGTATGCTCTACTCAGTCAATAGATTGTATATAAATGACAATAATTTGAATTAAAGCGAATTGGTTGATGTTTTGTTCAATTTATTGTCCAGCAAGAACGGAGGAGGTGTGTGGCCATCTCTCGCCAAAAAAATGTGAACTCAAGTATAACTCTCAAAATAAAATTAACTCAAATGAAATTCTCTATACAATGAATATCAAGACCATTTTGAAGGGCCGGAAGAAAATAAAAATGTATACCTTCTCAATTAAATGTTTCCAATTTCCGGTTCCTTGGAGGCGAAATACTTCCAATACTATTATCTTTCGTAGGTTTTCGTTTTTTTGCCACTTTTTCGGCGCGATTCACATTATTCGTGTTCTTCACGTAGTTATTTAGAAGAATGTTTGAAAGAATGGAGCAAAGTGAATTCACAGAAATTTGTTACATAAAATTGACTGTTGTTCAGAACTCTTCAAAAATTTGGAATAAGTTTCGTTGTCATTCAAAATATATTCTAAAATAGCGCACATATGAACGAAAATATAATTTACAGGGTTAGTGGCAATCGATCTCTGTAGAGCCCTCACTGAAGAAATGCATTCATTGCATGAGAGTTTACGAGAAATAGAATGCGCTGCATAACCCGATACATAAATTTTGGCGGAATTATCTATTTCGCAAATTTGGAGATGTTTCTAAAATGAACATTAAATCGGAAATTCCAATATGACTACCCGTAAATAAGTTGGAGTTGAATTTATCTCTGATTTATAATAACATCCCGATAAAGATCTATATAACCGAATCTTTTTTTCAGGTTATCCGTACTGAATTTTGCTGGTAGGATGAAATTTGAATCCTCATAAATTATGAAGGAATACTCGATTATATCTATGAGAACTTTTGTCGATTGCCGTATGGCGTTATAAGTTTCGTTTGTATGTTTTTCATTGAATCCCAAAAGTGTATGCCATTTATCCAGCAAAATAAGGAATTTATTCAAAAAATTCAATTTCATATCATTTTCTAATTTATTTTTCTCGAAAGGAGTTAAATATACAGGGTTTTTCTTTTAAGTTGGCCTATTAGACGTTTTAGGAGAACTAGTGAATATTTCGTTCTGAAATTTTAGGTGCAGCCTTGAGGATGAAGGAACTCTTCGCCTAAAATATTTTCAAGTCGACAGTGTTGCCACGTCTATCTCAAACACATATCTACTTTCTTATTTCAAATGGAACTACCTATATTTTCATTCATGTATCGATTCAATACCGAATTCGCAGTATAACCTACAAAAAAAAATTTCTCTGCCATGCACTGTTGCCAAGTTATTTTGACACTTGCATAGCCTCTTTGGAAATGCAATATCTCGATTAATATTAATGTGAATAGAACCAAATTTGGCAGTCGTATAGTAAAGAATCCCAACATACCGATTCGGAAATTCACATCGAAAACATACGATACAAGGCATCAGACAGAGAATTTTTCCCTCCAGTTGCACAGATGAATAGGCGAGATAATCAAGTGCGATAACTGAATGAATTCAACTGTCTTACTGCAAATATCTAGTCTCGTATCTCTCTTATCGCAGTATGGTAGGGAACCCGAACTACACGTATAGAATTTTTAATTTGTCAGGCTGCCCGTAATACTCGATTCAAGTATTTACTGTTGCCTACCATACTAAAGAATTACGCTCCTCTAAACGATAAGAGAGAGACAAGAGTAGAATAATGAAGTAAGACAACAGAATTCAGTGTGTTACAGCAAGTGATTGTCTCGACTATTCATCTGTGCAACTGGACTGAAGAATTCTCTGTCTGATGCATTGTATATCGTTTATTTCAGATGTGAATTTCCAAACCTGTATATTGAAACGTTGACTTTGGGGAAAGCCGGTTTCAATGCAATAGGCTCGCGACCACACTCAGTGGAGAAGGGAGTGAGTTATATATGATAGAATAAAATGGGCGCCAGGTAGAGTAATGCCTGCCTACTCAAGGTAAATGAACTGCTTACTCCTCTACCAGAGTAACAGATAACAAAATCCCTCAAAAATTAGTCACAATATTTATTACCAAAAACAGAAATATATGTGCAGTGGTTGATACAATATGAATAAAGATTATCCCCCAAGGGGTAGTCAGAAGGAAAAACACCAAATACACCAAATCTAAGCACAAAAATAATCTCCCCCCAAGGGGTAGTCAGAAGGAAAACTTACTAATACACTACATTATATGAAAACGAATCATCTGAGCTAACAATATAAACCGACCTAAGTCAATAACTACTTTACATAAACAATGGTTCCTGAAGGGAACACCGATCAATCATCCCATCACAAAATCCTGACCGACCTAAGTCAACAACTACTTTACATAAAAAATGGTTCCTGAAGGGAACACCGATCAATTATCTTATCACAAAATCCTGAAGGGATACACGAGCACCCTGGTTGGTACCCAACGCAACTTATGAAGTGCACCTCAATATAATTGCTCACAACTATATATAACATTACCTTACAAAATAATATCACAAATTATCAAAATAGAAAAACCAACAATTTACAATATTAAAGCCAGTGCTACACACTGGTTACCTTCACAAAATACTCCAGAACGTAGATACCTCCAAGATGGATGCCAATCGATAACACCCAGATACGTGGACCCTAACAAAATACTATAAGAAACGGTACATAAGCTATAAAGGATATTTTAGTTACCTCTGTTGTTCGAGGGAGATAGGTTCAACCTCCAATTCAGTCGAGAATTTGTTCCAAATAATTCCAACAATATTCGCTACACAACAACCTAAAAGAGGATGGTAAGACAACTGGTTCAAGATAGAAAATGTATGCGTACCTAGAGGTGCAAGATAGATTCTGTACGGACTCCATGTGGAAAAGTCTATATTTCCCAAAACATTCCAAAATACTTCACGCAGCTATGGAATGACATAACAGGGAACAACGACACTCGAAGATATAATCCCTCACAACGAGGATGAATCTAGATTCAAAATTCTCTTCCAAAATGTCCAGACCTTCCACACGACCCCCCGCACAAGGAACCTCGTATCACAAAATGTCCGCTCTGACAGTCGCACAGAAATTTTCGGAAAGTTCACAGAATCTATCAGT
This sequence comes from Propylea japonica, assembly GCA_013421045.1. NCBI lineage: Eukaryota > Metazoa > Arthropoda > Insecta > Coleoptera > Coccinellidae > Propylea > Propylea japonica. The sequence continues at coordinate 37,654,016 of CM024239.1, forward strand.
TGTCACAGCGAAAAAGAAGAAAAACACATCAAGACCAAAATAATATAAAAGGAATCATTACGGTACTGATAATCTACGCAGTTTATACCAGAGGAGGGTCTCTATAAATCCATTTCTATAATTCTTCCACGATTTTCCGAAGTACTTTACTGAGGCCAAATAATAATGAACTAACCCAAAAATAACAACACCACTAACCTCACAATTTTCAAATAATAAACAAACCGTTTTCTGAGGGAAAACAATTCGAAAAGGTAGGTAAACGAAGTGAATAATTACAACAATGAGGAAATTTAGAAAATGAACCATACCAACAAGTTTACTTACCAATAATTTTCGGAAAAAGATGGCAAAACTACATTTTATGATAACTTCCAAAATAATAACGTTACAATTCCCCCCTTACTTAAAAAAAAATGACTGAAGGTCCATTTTTTTTTCCGGTTAATGGTTTTGCCATCCAAACAGTCTCGGAATCAACACAAAACATACAAAACAAACAAAAAGGTCACAATAGGGGTAAACAGCAGGTACGTCGCAGCCAAGAAACAACACCAAGTCAAAATCGAGAAAATCGAATTCCGAAATCCATAACCCTCTACAAGGAGCTACCAATCAAGGAACACAAATCAAAAATCGGAAAATACCAAAGTCACGTCCATATCGACACTCAAGGTCGAGATACTCAATCCTCCATTCGGGAGTCACTACATTAAGGTATATAAGTCAAAAATCGGAAAACACAACAAAATCGACACTCAAAGTCGAGGTACTAAATCCTCCATTCAGGAGCCACAAAAATCACGATAAGTCGAGATACCCAATCCTCCATTCAGGAGCCACAAAAACCACAATAGGGGTAAATTGAACAATAGTCAAAATCAAAGAATCCATATCCTCCACAAGGGAGTTACCCATTAAGGAATATAAGTCAAAAATCGGAAAATAAAGTCACCGTCATATAGACATTCAAAGTCGAGATAATTAATCCTCCATACAGGAGATACAAAAATCACCACACATGGCAAATAGTCGCAAATCAGAAATTTCACACAAAAAAATCATCAAAGAAAATATCGAAATCGGGAAACCAAAGTCACACTTCAATACAATATACTTAACCTCGTCACCAATTACCGAGGATGTAATGTAGCTATGTTGCTACCGTGGAACTGAAAATACAAACGATGTTGGTTGTACTTCAGCCACTGAATGGGGGTAGTGACCACCCTAGTCAATTTATGCTCAAGGCAAGGGACAGCCATCCTCTGCCCCATAACTCATTCACCTACTACCCAGCAAATAATGTAACCACATCCACGCTAGATCTATTCATCACCAAAAACACCATTCACAATAAATAATCTAGACCGAGTGGAAAAAAAAATTCGAATACTACACAACAGAGACATAAACCAACCAACTTACTAACTGATAAGAATCAAATAAACCAACTTGACCGAACTAATACAACGCAGCATGAAGAAGAAATCTACCACAAAACTAGATACGCATCAGGCGATGCAACAAACCCAATGGACCACGTCAAATAATTAATCAACAATAAAAACAGACTGAAAATACGCTGCAGATAAACTAATCAATAAAACAATACCGACGCTACAAAGACGCTACGAACATAGTTCAATTCCATGATAGGGAAGAAAAAAAAGCAGAAAAAAATACCACAAAAGCACCGATCAACCACTGCATGTCAGTTGTCATTGACTATGGCCCCACGTTGGGCGCCAATTTGAAACGTTGACTTTGGGGAAAGCCGGTTTCAATGCAATAGGCTCGCGACCACACTCAGTGGAGAAGGGAGTGAGTTATATATGATAGAATAAAATGGGCGCCAGGTAGAGTAATGCCTGCCTACTCAAGGTAAATGAACTGCTTACTCCTCTACCAGAGTAAAAGATAACAAAATCCCTCAAAATTAAAGTCACAATATTTATTACAAAACAGAAATATATTCGCAGTGGTTGATACATTATGAATAAAGATTATCCCCCAAGGGGTAGTCAGAAGGAAAAACACCAAAACACCAAATCTAAGCACAAAAATAATCTCCCCCCAAGGGGTAGTCAGAAGGAAAACCTACTAATACACTACATTATATGAAAACGAATCATCTGAGCTAACAATATAAACCGACCTAAGTCAATAACTACTTACATAAACAATGGTTCCTGAAGGGACACACCGATCAATCATCCCATCACAAAATCCTGACCGACCTAAGTCAACAACTACTTTACATAAACAATGGTTCCTGAAGGGAACACCGATCAATTATCTTATCACAAAATCCTCAAGGGATACACGAGCACCCTGGTTGGTACCCAACGCAACTTATGAAGTGCACCTCATTATAATTGCTCACAACTATATATAACATTACCTTAAGAAACAATATCACAGGTTGGTACCCAACGCAACTTATGAAGTGCACCTCATTATAATTGCTCACAACTATATATAACATTACCTTACAAAACAATATCACAAATTATCAAAATAGAAAAACCAACAATTTACAATATTAAAGCCAGTGCTACACACTGGTTACCTTCACAAAATACTCCAGAACGTAGATACCTCCAAGATGGATGCCAATCGATAACACCCAGATACGTGGACCCTAACAAAATACTATAAGAAACGGTACATAAGCTATAAAGGATATTTTAGTTACCTCTGTTGTTCGAGGGAGATAGGTTCAACCTCCAATTCAGTCGAGAATTTGTTCCAAATAATTCCAACAATATTCGCTACACAACAACCTGAAAGAGGATGGTAAGACAACTGGTTCAAGATAGAAAATGTATGCGTACCTAGAGGTGCAAGATAGATTCTGTACGGACTCCATGTGGAAAAGTCTATATTTCCCAAAACATTCCAAAATACACACGCAGCTATGGAATGACATAACAGGGAACAACGACTCTCGAAGATATAATCCCTCACAACGAGGATGAATCTAGATTCAAAATTCTCTTCCAAAATGTCCAGACCTTCCACACGACCCCCCGCACAAGGAACCTCGTATCACAAAATGTCCGCTCTGACAGTCGCACAGAAATTTTCGGAAAGTTCACAGAGTCTATCAGTTGTCACAGCGAAAAAAAGAAAAACACATCAAGACCAAAATAATATAAAAGGAATCATTACGGTACTGATAATCTACGCAGTTTATACCAGAGGAGGGTCTCTATAAATCCATTTCTATAATTCTTCCACGATTTTTCGAAGTACTTTACTGAATAATGAACTAACCCAAAAATAACAACACCACTAACCTCACAATTTTCAAATAATAAACAAACCGTTTTCTGAGGGAAAACAATTCGAAAAGGTAGGTAAACGAAGTGAATAATTACAACAATGCGGAAATTTAGAAAATGAACCATACCAACAAGTTTACTAACCAATAATTTTCGGAAAAAGATGGCAAAAACTACATTTTATGATAACTTCCAAAATAATAACGTTACAATTCCCCCCTTACTTTAAAAAAAATGACTGAAGGTCCATTTTTTTTCCGGTTAATGGTTTTGCCATCCAGGCAGTCTCGGAATCACACAAAACATACAAAACAAACAAAAAGGTCACAATAGGGGTAAACAGCAGGTACGTCGCAGCCAAGAAACAACACCAAATCAAAATCGAGAAAATCGAATTCCGAAATCCATAACCCTCCACAAGGAGCTACCAATCAAGGAACACAAATCAAAAATCGGAAAATACCAAAGTCACGTCCATATCGACACTCAAGGTCGAGATACTTAATCCTCCATTCGGGAGTCACCACATTAAGGTATATAAGTCAAAAATCGGAAAACACAACCAAAATCGATACTCACAGTCGAGGTACTTACTTAATCCTCCATTCAGGAGCCACAAAAATCACGATAAAGTCGAGATACCCAATCCTCCATTCAGGAGCCACAAAACCACAATAGGGGTAAATTGAACAATAGTCAAAATCAAAGAATCCATAATCCTCCACAAGGGAATTACCCATTAAGGAATATAAGTCAAAAATCGGAAAATAAAGTCACCGTCATATCGACATTCAAAGTCGAGATAATTAATCCTCCATACAGGAGATACAAAAATCACCACACATGGCAAATAGTCGCAAATCAGAAATTTCACACAAAAAAAATCACCAAAGAAAATATCGAAATCGGGAAACCAAAGTCACACTTCAATACAATATACTAAACCTCGTCACCAATTACTGAGGATGTAATGTAGCTATGTTACTACCGTGGAACTGAAAATACAAACGATGTTGGTTGTACTTCAGCCACTGAATGGGGGTAGTGACCACCCTAGTCAATTTATGCTCAAGGCAAGGGACAGCCATCCTCTGCCCCATAACTCATTCACCTACTACCCAGCAAATAATGTAACCACATCCACGCTAGATCTATTCATCACCAAAAACCACCATTCACAATAAATAATCTAGACCGAGTGGAAAAAAAAATTCGAATACTACACAACACAGACATAAAACCAACCAACTTACTAACTGATAAGAATCAAATAAACCAACTTGACCGAACTAATACAACGCAGCATGAAGAAGAAATCTACCACAAAAACTAGATACGCATTCCAATAGTAGCTTCTCAAAATTTATTTTCTGTCGTGATTTCAAGTGTTTAGATTATGGTCAATTCAAATCTGATCTGCAATCTATTCCGTGGAAGATAATATATGATATGGATGATATTGAAAGTAAAGTGGAGTATCTGACGAGTAGTATATCAGCTTTGTTGGATATTCATGCGCCATACCGAAAGATCAGAGTAACTAAAAAATATGCACCGTGGCTCACGAATGGCATCAAAGCGATGATGAATGATAGAGATAAAGCATTCCGTAAATTTAAAAGAACTAAATGTCCTACTGACTATTGCGATTATAAACAATTACGGAATATGGTCACCGTCTCTGTAAGAAATGAAAAGAAGGCATTTATAAGAAATAAAATTAAAAACCAATCTGTTAGAGAAATGTGGAAAAATCTAAAAAAACTAACTGACTTTGATCATGTCATTGATAACAATATTTGTAGTAGGTGGGATGTAAATGATATGAATAAGCATTTCATTGATTCCATTCCTAAATTAACCCCAAATCCTGATACGAAGGCTTACTACGACCGCAGCACTAAAGAATCTGTTTGTTCATTCCTTAAATTTGAAAGTGTTTCAGAAACTGATATATTCAATATCATAAAAATGATGAAGAGTAAAGCTACAGGAAATGATGGAATTAACTTATTAACCTTAGAATTTTGTATCCCTTTTTTGTTGCCTTTTGTCACTCATATCATAAATTTTTCATTAGTAAAGTCAGCTTTTCCTTCGAGCTGGAAAAATTCTTATATCACCCCTACACCGCAGAAAAATAATGTTGAAAATTTGAATGACCTTCGACCTATCAATATTTTACCAACGCTGTCGAAAATACTAGAAAAAGTTATCGAAAGCCAGATTTGGAAACATTTAAACCAAAATAACATCATTCCACAAACACAATCTGGCTTCAAACGTGGTCACAGTTGTCAGTTAGCACTGTTGAGTATTACTGACCATATTTTCAGAGCCATGATGACAACAAGCTCTCCATATTATAAATTGGGAAAATATAGAAAGTCACACTATATTGATACTTATATTTCTTTGGCGATCGATTTCGGTATTAAACCATCATCAGGCCAGCTGGAAATACACAAAATGTAGACAATACGTAGAATATATACCAACAAATAAATAAACACGTCACTGGTTAAAAACAATTATTATAGAAAATAAGTAAAACAAGAAAAAGCAGGAATGTGTAACATACCGTCTGAAATACATCAACTGAATTGCATTCAAATATGCGAAATCACCTGAAATTAATTTTTATTGTTGTTTTTGTTGTCCGCGATCTGGAAATGAAATGATCGACATGTATCTGTTTGAGACGGCTTGAACTGTCAAATACCACAGAGGATAAAGGATGAGGGAAATGGGCGGGAGTTTTTAAAATATTTTCGGTTAGGTGAAGGGTTCCAAAAGTCTAAATATACTTCTATATTAAAGTCTAGCGTGTCATTTAAGAGATTTTCATTATTTTTATTCTTAAGTATTTCGTATTGTTCTAGTAGAATCATCTTATGGTAATTATTTTCTTTATGTAATATTTTCAGGTTTTCGAAATTTGTCGTGTGATTGTGGTCCATGAGATGATTCCCTAGTGCTGAATTAGGTCGATTTTTTTGATGTTCTGTGAATCTCTTTTTCATATTCCTCGTTGTCATTCCAATATAAAATGATTGGCAGTCGTTACATGTTATTTCGTAAATGCCACTTTGTTGTTCACGTTCGGTTCTTACCTTGTTATTAATCAATAAATTTTCTAATGTTATGTGTCGTTTATTTACTAGATTATAATTATATTTTTTTAGTGTGGAACTGATTTTTGGAGTCAAATTCTCAAAAAATGGTGTTTGTCACAAAACGCTCTCTTATCGATGTGTGGGGGTATATTTCTTTTAAAATTTTTTCCGCCTTATGGATTTTAGAATGTCTTCTATATATCTGTCTGAGTATTGTTATTTCTTCCAATTTGGTAAATGGTCTCCAATTCTTTGTTGTAATTATTTATGGACAATGGGATGTTGAGGAGTCTATTAATTAAAAATCGGAATGCAGCTCTTTTTATTGGGGTGCGTGGTATGAATGGTATGGAATTATGGCATCTGTTTGTGTGGGCTTTCTATAAATATCAAAAGTGAAAGTGTTGTTATTTCCAGGGTTATTTTAGGTCCAAGAAGTTTATGCTATTGGATATTGATTTTTCTAGAGTGAATTTTAATTTGAATTTGGAATTTATTGTGTCAAAGAAATTTTGAAGTTCCTCGTCAGTACCCGACCATATACAAAATATGTCATCCACAAACCGTTTCCACATTATTATTTTATTGCTTTGAGGAAGCTGCATAATTTGTTTTTCTATTTTTTTCTACATATGAGTCTGCCATTAATCCGCTAGTTGGTGAACCCATTGGAAGACCATCCTTCATAACATAGGTAGTGTTGTTAAAGCTGAAGAAATTCTGTTCAGTAACCAACTTACATAGAGTCATTATATTTTCTGTGTCTGTTCTATCTAAATTTAAGCTGTTATCATTGTTAATGTTTTTTATTAAAATATCTTTTAGTTGTATGAGGGATTCATTTATAGGAACGTTAGTGTATAAGTTGACAACATCAATGAGAGTAACGTATAATTTTCGTGTGGATCTAATTCTAGTGATCTTATATCCTTGATTAATTCTATCGAATTTTTTATGGAATGAGTCGATTTGTAATGAAGTTGTTTTAAGAAAACTTTATTAATAAATTTTGAAATTTTATGACAAGGTGAAGAAACTGCGGATGTTATTGGTCTGATGCTTTTATCGGATTTATGTAATTTAATTAGCCTATATAATTTGGGTAGTTGTGGATTCTTTTCTTTCATTGTATGAATTGTTTTCACCGAATTTTAGGAGAGTTGGAAGAGTATTTTTTATGGTATTATTAACTTTTGTGGAATATTTCAAGAGTGGATTATTTTTACATTTTTCTATGCCGTTTTCTCTCCATATTAATTTTGTTGGATTACTCGAAGGCGTTTGATACTGTCAACCATGATCTGTTGTTATCTATTTTGAATTACTCTGGCATTAGGGGTGATGCTCTGATGCTTTTGAGGTCGTACCTTACAGGAAGATCACAGGCAGTGAGATTTGGGAGTAGTATTTCTGAATTTTTGGATGTCGTTGCTGGAGTTCCGCAGGGATCAATACTTGGAGGGTTGCTATTTTTAATTTACATTTCAAACTTTCCGAACTCATTTATTTCTCTGTTTCAACATTATTATGCGGACGATTTCAAACTTTTTTATTCTTTTTATATTGACGAGTATGATCAAGCAATAGCCGCCATAAATTATGATTTATTCAATCTTTTCAACTTCTCCCAGATCATTGCCTGAAGTTGAATGATTCGAAGACTGATGCAATCGTTTTTGGAAAAGTCGGGATAAGGAAGCTATTTGCAGAAAGGTATACCAATAATATACTGTTGGGTGATCATGCTATCAATTTCAGTAGCAGAGTTAAGACCTTGGGTGTATGGATTGATGAAGAGTTAAGGTTCACATATCATGTAAGCTCTTGCTTACAGAAAGCATACAGTGCACTCAAACAATTGTACCAGAGTCGTAGTTTTTTAGACAGATCTAGTAAAAAATTTTTATGTAATGCATTGGTATTATCAAAGCTTAATTATTGTGATGTACTTTATGATTCCTGCATCACAGTAGCAGACCAGAATCGTGTACAGAGATTACAGAACTCATGTGTTCGGTTTATATTCGGGGTACGGAAATATCAGAGTATTCGACAGAACTTCAAAGCTCTCAAATGGCTGAACATGAAAAATCGTCGTAGACTGCATTCGTGTTGTTTTTACCACAATTTGATCAACGAAAAGACTCCACCGTATTTATATAATAATATATCTTTCAGAACCGATGTTCACTCTCTCAATCTCAGGCATCGAAATTGCCTCACCGTACCTGAACACTCTTCACAGTTGTTCCAGCGCTCATTTTCATACTGTGTAGCGAATACTATCAACACTTTGCCCCACGCGGTTCGTACATTGTCAAAATTAACTTTCAAGAGGTTACTTTGGATCTGATGGATCAGCAATTATGTAATAATAACTAAGAGACAATATCAGTGTGCAAGTCAACAATGATTGTTTGAGTTAGAAAATACATTCTTTGGTTCCGTCTGAATATTTAAGGGTTAGGTGGAAGAGCAGATGCATATCACTCGTGGTGTGCAAACTGAATCTCGCCCTATATAAGTTTACTTTTTATGTAATGGCTTTTGTAATTAGGTGGTTCAATAAAGACATATATTATTATTATATTATTATTATTATCAGGCGATGCAACAAACCCAATGGACCACGTCAAATAATTAATCAACAATAAAAACAGACTGAAAATACGCTGCAGATAAACTAATCAATAAAACAATACCGACGCTACAAAGACGCTACGAACATAGTTCAATTCCATGATAGGGAAGAAAAAAAAGCAGAAAAAAATACCACAAAAGCACCGATCAACCACTGCATGTCAGTTGTCATTGACTATGGCCCCACGTTGGGCGCCAATTTGAAACGTTGACTTTGGGGAAAGCCGGTTTCAATGCAATAGGCTCGCGACCACACTCAGTGGAGAAGGGAGTGAGTTATATATGATAGAATAAAATGGGCGCCAGGTAAAGTAATGCCTGCCTACTCAAGGTAAATGAACTGCTTACTCCTCTACCAGAGTAACAGATAACAAAAATCCCTCAAAAATTAAAGTCACAATATTTATTACCAAAAACAGAAATATATTTGCAGTGGTTTATACAATATGAATAAAGACTATCCCCCAAGGGGTAGTCCGAAGGAAAAACACCAAATACCCCAAATCTAAGCACAAAAATAATCTCCCCCCAAGGGGTAGTCAGAAGGAAAACTTCCTAATACACTACATTATATGAAAACGAATCATCTGAGCTAACAATATAAACCGACCTTTTTTTTGCCCCAGAGGTAGGGGGAAAACTCTTCCAGTCTTCCCCACGGCTGGGCGGTGCAATGCCGTGGGTTCGTGTGGGGCTCTCACCCACTAAAACCCCCTCCTCTCTAATGTAAAACGACACACCCACCTGGGAAAGGCATTTCTGCCCGATCTTCAGCTGGGGAATCCTAGAGGTTTTTCCAATTCTATCCTCGGTTTCTGTCCTCTGTCTCTTTTTCCTTCATCACTTGTGTTATATAATCGTAAATAATATTCCACTTCTGGTCATCTTCCAGCATTACTGTCACCACCTGGTCTATGCTTGGCATTACTCCAAGTTCAATCTTCACTGCATCCCTCTGTACCGTCCATCTCCGACACTCCTGGTACACATGAGTGGGGCTGTCCTCCTCTCCACATATATCACAAAGATTGCTTTCTAACTTTCCAATTCTATTTACAAAAGTATTGAACGAGCCATGGCCTGTGAGAAACTGTGTGAAATAATAGTTTGTTCTTTTGTGTCTGCAATTTACCCATCTCGCTATGCTCGGGATCAGTTTCCTCGTCCAGGCTGCCGTTGTTCCGCCTTCATCCCATTTTTGTTGCCACTTAATCATAGCTCGCCTTCTGGCCATCCTTCGGTTTCCGGGGAGTCTGCTTCCGACCTTGAAAAGGAAACAGGCTTCCTCCAACATAATATCCATTGGCAAAAAGCCAGAGATAACCTGCAGGGCTTCAGCCGACACCGTCCTATACGCCGAACACACTCTCTGGAGTGGCCCCCTCTGCAGGGAGGTGAGTATCTTTCTGTATTTATCCTTCTTAGTTATCTCTCTCCATATCGGAGCGGCGTACAGGACGGTGCCGTGCACTATCGAGCACAAGGCCTTCCTCTTATAGAATGTTGGGCCACCTATATTCGGCATGAGTATATTTATTGCCTTTATTCGTCGATTTGTCTTCTCCACAATTTGATTAACGTGCCCAGAGAAATCCATACCCTTCTTTAGAATCACTCCCAGATATTTCAATTCGTTGTTTTCAACTATCTTCTCATCGTTGATCACAATCTCCATTCTTCCTCTTTTCCTAGGACCTTTGATGACAATTATCTCCGTTTTGTGAGAAGCAACTTCGAGCTTTCTGCTGTTCATCCATGCCTTTATCATTCCGAAAGTTTTCTTGATCTTATCTCTGACGTGGTTCTCAGAGTCTCCTTCCACCATAAAGAGCAGGTCGTCTGCGTACGCCAGTGTTGAAACGCCTTCCGGATATTCCAGAACCAATACCTCATCGTATGTTATATTCCATAGTGGAGGTCCAACGTTGGAACCCTGAACTACTCCCATGGTGCATCTGTGTCTCACTTTTCCTATCGTGATGTATCTGTTTCTGAAATACTCCTCCATTATTCTGGTTAGGTAAGGGGATATGCCTTTTTTCTCCATCGCGCTCAGAATGTCCTCCCATTGTATGGAATTGAACGCATTTTTTATGTCTATTGTTACGAGGACAAACCATTTTCTTTCCGATTGGGTAATCCGGGTTTTTAGTTCTAGGAGGGCTGTTGTTGTCGATCTTCTTGCTCGGAAGCCATGTTGGTTTTCGGATAGCGCCTTTTTCGCTTCTATCTCTTCGTTAAGCCTGTTCACTAAGAGTTTCTCATATATCTTTCCGGCTATGTTTAACAGGCATATTGGTCTGAAGGATGATGGAGTGCTGGTATCTTTTCCTGCCTTCGGAAGAAGTACTACTCGCGCCGTCTTCCAGTAGTCAGGGAATTTTAATCTCTTAAGTAAGTCATTATAGAAGCTCAACATTTTTTCTGGCTCTGTCTGATACGCAAGTCTCAAGACCTCTGCAGTCAGTTTATCCGGGCCTGGGGCTTTATTGAGCTTTAAGGAAGACATGACAGTCTTGAGTTCTTTATTGGAGAACTCCTCGATGCATGGTTTACGTCGGTTTCTTTTCTTTGGTTTATCTCCTGTTGTTGGGAATAGGGCGGTCAGTATGTTTTTTATTTCTTCTTCCGGGATCAGGTGTGGTAGTGGCCTACCCCGTAGCTGGGCTGTTGCTATTTTGAAACCTTGCCCCCAGATGTCATCCTCAAGGTTTTCCAGAAGGATTCTCCATTGGTCTCTTTTTGCTTGACGTATCATCTTCTTGAGTTTCTTCCTTCCTTCCTTCAGCTCCCGCTCAGCTTCTGTTCCTATCTCTCGAGCTCCCGTCTCGTGCCTTCTTTGAGCCGTTCTTCGGGCTTTTATATAGTTCTTTCTAGCCTCCTCTATTTCTGAAGTCCACCAGTACGGCACTGACTTGGTTTTGTTTGTTTGTATAATTATGGCCTCTTTATGAGCTTTCCGGATATTATCGTAAAAATCACCCTCCGAAGTTGTTAGTCGTCTTGCGAAAATTTCCTTTCTTATCTCTGTTCTACGGATCGTGTTTGTTCTTCGTTTCGCCGTTGTTTGGATTTCGTAGTAAATATGTCCGTGATATGTGAAAGGGTTTTCGTTTAGGATTTTCCAGTTCTCCACTCTTCGTATTGTTTTATCTGAAGTAAGCGTTACGTCGATGTGACTCTTTGACGTATTTCGGATAAAGGTTGGCTGTCCTGTGTTCACAGCTGTCCAGGATAGCTGGTCCATCCATTCAACGACGTGGCTACCCCTTCGGTCCTCAGATGAGGATCCCCATTGTTCCGCTTTCGCGTTTATGTCTCCTACCAATATAGATGTGTCTTTTTCCGGTGTTATGTACTCAAATATTTCATCTATTTTTTGTTTGAACCTTTCTATCGGAATATTCGGAGATATATAGGTAGCATAGAAAGTTAGGCCCTCTATCTTCATACTTAAGAAGCTTTCTTTCTTATTTATCTGAGAGACCTCTAACGAAGTGTTCAGGAAAACCACTGCTACGTCCATTTTCGTATCCGTGATCCAGTTTTTCGATACACACATCTTCTTGTTTGGTTCCGCTATTATTAGTATGTCGCACTTATTTTGTTGGGCTGCTGTCCATGCCAGGTCGTGTGCGGCTCTTGTTCGCCCTAAGTTAGTTTGTAACACCTTGAATATAAACCGACCTAAGTCAATAACTACTTTACATAAACAATGGTTCCTGAAGGGAACAACGATCAATCATCCCATCACAAAATCATGACCGACCTAAGTCAACAACTACTTTACATGAACAATGGTTCCTGAAGGGAACACCGATCAATTATCTTATCACAAAATCCTGAAGGGATACACGAGCACCCTGGTTGGTACCCAACGCAACTTATGAAGTGCACCTCATTATAATTGCTCACAACTATATATAACATTACCTTATAAAACAATATCACAGGTTGGTACCCAACGCAACTTATGAAGTGCACCTCATTATAATTGCTCACAACTATATATAACATTACCTTACAAAACAATATCACAAATTATCAAAATAGAAAAACCAACAATTTACAATATTAAAGCCAGTGCTACACACTGGTTACCTTCACAAAATACTCCAGAACGTAGATACCTCCAAGATGGATGCCAATCGATAACACCCAGATACGTGGACCCTAACAAAATACTATAAGAAACGGTACATAAGCTATAAAGGATATTTTAGTTACCTCTGTTGTTCGAGGGAGATAGGTTCAACCTCCCAAAACATTCCAAAATACTTCACGCAGCTATGGAATGACATAACAGGGAACAACGACACTAGAAGATATAATCCCTCACAACGAGGATGAATCCAGATTCAAAATTCTCTTCCAAAATGTCCAGACCTTCCACACGACCCCCCGCACATGGAACCTCGTATCACAAAATGTCCGCTCTGACAGTCACACAGAAATTTTCGGAAAGTTCACAGTGCCTATCAGTTGTCACAGCGAAAAAGAAGAAAAACACATCAAGACCAAAATAATATAAAAGGAATCATTACGGTACTGATAATCTACGCAGTTTATACCAGAGGAGGGTCTCTATAAATCCATTTCTATAATTCTTCCACGATTTTCCGAAGTACTTTACTGAGGCCAAATAATAATGAACTAACCCAAAAATAACAACACCACTAACCTCACAATTTTCAAATAATAAACAAACCGTTTTCTGAGGGAAAACAATTCGAAAAGGTAGGTAAACGAAGTGAATAATTACAACAATGAGGAAATTTAGAAAATGAACCATACCAACAAGTTTACTAACCAATAATTTTCGGAAAAAGATGGCAAAACTACATTTTATGATAACTTCCAAAATAATAACGTTACAATATGTGGTATATTCGGTGTTTCGATGCATCGTAAGGCTTTTCGGAGATTTTGCTCCGAAAATGTGACACTTAAAAATGAAATATTTCGAGATTTTCAAATGGCAACCCCATATTTTTTTTACACCATCCGATTCAAAATAAAAATTATTGGCAGTCTCTTTTCACACCAATCAACTATTTTGGACAGATTTCGAATGAGGAGAAAAAAAATGAAATATTTCAGTATTCGAACCCAAGATCTAATAGATTCTATGGTTGAGATCATAAAAAGCGTTCGATGATCATGGATCATAGACAAATGTTAAACTATGTTTATCAGATTCACGAAAAGAGGGATGAAATATTATGGAATACAGTTACATTTTTAGTTGTGTCGATCATAGATAATGATTGATATTTGTTCATGAGTAACCACAAATGGTTGTGGTTACTCATGGACTCATGGAATAAGATTCCTTCCATGGGGAAGGAATCTTATTCCATTTATGAGGCTTTCATTCTTTTTCGAAGAATGTTTTCTAGTTAGCTTTCTCTTTAGCTTCTGTGCTATATTCTGTTCCGTTGAAGGAACTCATTCATTTTCTGATAAATAATAATTCTTCGAACAATTTCATTTTTATTAACAAAACAATGCAAAAGATTTCAAAAAGAATTTAATGAAAAAATGTAACGCTCTAGGTCAAATTAAATGCTCAAAATGGCTCCCATTCACCTCTAAGCATTTTAAAATCCTTTGTTCTACCGACATCGTTGCCTTCCGAAGTAATTCTGGGGATATGCCTCGTAGAACTTCTATTATTCTGTTTCGTAAAGCAGACTTATTTGCGATTCGTACCTTGTATACCTCAGATTTTACATAACCCCATAAGAAAAAATCTAAAGGCGTAAGGTCTGGGGATCGTGCAGGCCAATGCCATGGTCCCAAAAGACGGATCCATCTATCCTCAAATAATTCCTCTAAGATATGGGACACTGTTCTTGTACAATGAGGAGGGGCACCATCCAATTGGAACCAGCAATTCATTGCCTCGGAAATGGGAAATACGTCCAAAAAATTTCTTAATGTAGAATTAAGGATTTCTACATATCTTTCACTATTGAGATTGCCATCATATAACTCGAATTCGAGTTTATTATCTTTCATGGTAGCAAAAACATTTAAGCTGAATTTATCTTGATTCCTCCTTTCAAATTTTGCCATTGGATTTATGTCAGACCAGTGATGATCATTTTGGCTGTTTAGTCCACCTTCTCGACCAAACTTAGCCTCATCACTCCAAATTATTTTTTTTTAAAATGTGGATCCTCCTGAATTCTAATTAAAATGTTCTCGCAAAACGTTTTTCTTATAGCTTCGTCAGCAGGTTGAAGACATTGAACTTTAATGAATTTAAAGGGATGGAATTTGTGCTCCCTCAAAATTCTGTGCACAGATGATAATTTAGAGCCGTATTCATAGTTCGCCCTTGAGGGTGAGTGACAGTTGATGTCACCTTTATGTCTAGTATTCATAAGGGTCATAAAAACTCACACTCACCCTCAAGGGTGAACTATGAATACGGCTCTTAATCCCTAGTGCCTCACTTGCACTGGGAATGGAAGCACGTATATAGGCGTAAAAGTATCCCAAAACGTTTATTACATTAGTTTCATTTCCAACAACGTTCTTTGAGCGTCTTCTTATTGGGTTAGAATTACCGAAAGACAAAAAATTTCTCCACAGCTTTCGAAATTTCTTTCCAGTCATTCTTGATACATGAGGTTATCGATTGTTGAATGTCCTACAGGTCCTTTCGATAATTCTTTGGCATTCTCCGTGAATTATGTAAAGGTCCAAAATTTGCTCGTTAGTATAAGACATCACTTGAAAATCTTGTAACAGATAAAACAATTATTCTACAAACAAAACCACCTCGATCGAGGTTTGATTAACAATTAACAAAATTTTCTATGATATCCATGATCATCGAACGCTTTTTATGATCTCAACCATAGAATCTATTATACTAATTTACCTCATAATCACAGAGCCATCTCAACGTAAACATGACCACAGATCTTGGGTTCGAATACTGAAATATTTCAGTTTTTTCCCACTCATTCGAAATCTGTCCAAAATAATTTATTGGTGTGAAAAGAGACTGCCAATAATTTTTTATTTTGAATCGGATGGTGTAAAAAAAATATGGGTTTGCCATTTGAAAATCTCGAAATATTTCATTTTTAAGTGTCACATTTTCGGAGCAAAATCTCCGAGAAGCCTTACGATGCATCGAAACACCGAATATACCACATAAATGTTGGGATCTTTTAGACTGCCAAATTTGGTTCTATTCACATTAATATTAATCGAGATATTGCATTTCCAAAGAGGCTATGCAAGTGTCAACATTTCCAGGAATTTGTGAATAACTGGGCAACAGTGCATGGCAGAGATATTTTTTTTTGTAGGTTATACTGCGAATTCGGTATTGAATCGATACATGAATGAAAATATAGGTAGTTCCATTTGAAATAAAAAAGTAGATATGTGTTTGAGACAGACGTGGCAACACTGTCGACTTGAAAATATTTTAGGCGAAGAGTTCCTTCATCCTCAAGGCTGCACCTAAAATTTCAGAACGAAATATTCACTAGTTCTCCTAAAACGTCTAATAGGCCAACTTAAAAGAAAAACCCTGTATGTTTCTTTTCATTATACCTTCAAAACAAGAGTTCGTATGGAATATATCCCACCAGATTCTAAATATTTCCACGAACTGAGCAGTTTCATTCATCGAACTGGCCTTCAGGGAAGAAACTATTGAGTGATGGAAAAATATTATCGGCCAATATAACCTTCTGTCTCTCGAATACCGAAGGGTGAAGAGACTTGTGATTGAGCTTGAACGCTTGTTTAATTAAAAGGTTTTTTCTTTCTCATATAAGTCGGTTGAATTTTGGAGTTTCGTGTACCGAACCGTTTCCAAATAATCCCAATCGCAAAATACAAATGTTTCATCTGAATTTTTCAAATTTAACCAATTTTTCCATATGTTTTTAAATATATGCACGGGATTGGAGGTTAAAAATATTTTTTTTGCTCATCGTTAGGATTCGGAATTGAGAATGAGTGTGAAAAATTATCGAACATTACTCTATTGATGGAATGGTGATTATCGAAACCGCAATTTTGAATGAAAGAAATGATATTTTTCATGATATCCACCATTTCCTTACCTTTTACGTTATTGACAGGAAATAATTTTACAATTTCTTTTGTATGTCCAAAAGCCGAACTAATCATATAGCAGAGAACCGTTTTAGGTTTTTTGGTTTGTGATGAATTAACCGCGGTACCGATTATATTTTTTGATCGATAATTAAGGCGGGAATTTATGTAAATTTCATCGCTCAAAAGGACTACTACAAGATCTAAAGTAGGCAGTTCACGGGAAACATTCGAGAGATAATTTTTATTTCCACTATCAGAATTTGCAGAAATTTCCAGAGACGAGGAAATTGATCCTAAATATCTTTTATTAGGAAGAATGAAAAACTTTCTCATTAACTCATAACAAGAGGCTGATTGCGAATATAAAATGAAAGATATTATTATCGTACTTGATGAGTATCTAATTTTATTTCTACTTATCTGCCTCAATTGATCTGTAACGATTCCGAGCTGCCTTGGATGATCAAAATTTTCCGAAAAAAGTATCCATTTCAGGTCATTAGCTGATACTTGAACATTTTTATGAAATATTTTAATCTGGAGACTTTCATGAATCTGATTAGAAATTTAAACAGATAATGATTTTTCATAACTTAGAATATAAAAATAAAATTGGTGTGAAGTTATCAGCGGATTTCCACCAACGGTGTATGAAGTACGGTGCGTCGATGAAGGTCTAGCGGCATTGCCAGACGTAGTCACGTTTCCGATCGTCTCTAATTTGTTCTATCATGAAATAAAGACTGAAATGAGTAATTTATGAATTGATGATGCGAAATCAATCATCATATGAACTAAGACGGGCGTCTGGAATTTCCAAAATAATGGAATTTTGGCCCAGCCGCGGCTTTCTCCGCGAAAAAAAACATTCATATTAAATTGGGACCCCAATTCCTTCTTTTTTTTCAGTGAAAAACTCGTATTGAAATTGATCATCATTTATGAATTCAGTCATCGTTCGGAATTGCAATAATCGAAATTTTGATCCATTCACGGTTTTGTCATCTGGAATTTCGACAGTTTCACTTTTATCTTTCGTGGAAATTCGCGAAACTCAGAAATCTTCTCACGAAAATGATCTGCTCAGCGCACTTGACACTTTTTTGCTAATATCTCGCTTGTAAAAGCGCGTACTTAAAAATCTTTTCACAAAAATGATCTGCTGAATGCATAGAATGAACCCCAACTTTCAGAATAATTTTGGGCACGACCTGGAAGACAAAAAATGAAAACACAGTCATTTTGACACTTTTTTGCTAATGTCTCGCTTGTAAAAGCGCGTTCCTCAAAAATCTTTTCACAAAAATCATCTGCTCAGCGCAGAGAATTAACCCCAACTTTCAGAATAATTTGGGGCACGACCTGGAGGACAAAAAATGAAAAAACTGTCATTATGACACTTCTTTGCTTGTATCTCGCTTGGAAATCAGCGAACCTCAAAAATATTTTCACAAATATGATCTGGGCAGAGAATGAACCCCAACTTTCAAAATAATTTGATACAAATTTGAATTCCTGATATGGAGCTTCCGTATCTGGTTGTAACACGACAACTTTTCTTTATTTCCTCGGGCGCCAATTGCGATGGGTTTTATAAGGTCGCAATTCCTTATGTCGCTCACGGTGGTTAACCAAACCCTGGGTAGCCTTTCCACAGTTGAAGATGGGTTCAATTAAATCTTGGGTTTGAGCGATTGATACGTGCTAGTTTCTTTCACGAATAATTAACACTGGTGTAGTAAATGAAAAGCCTTCGACGAGACACACTATATTCCACAATATTTTACATTATATTACACAATACCACAGTGAATTCCAAAATGACTGTACAACTTCTATAAATACAATTCAGCTACAATTACAATGTATTACTGCGAAGCAAATTGAATGAATGACGGTACGGGAAGGATTTCAAGCGAGGTGAGCAGGCGGCGTAAGTTAGGTGTTGGGTAATAGTTGCAGATAAGCAGCGAATAGGCGAGGTGGGCAATTATGAATCGGCTATGTGCGCAAGCGTGAAAAACATACAATGAGGTGTGCGTGATGTGGTTGAGACTATGTACTAATGTACTTTTCGGTAATCTACCTTGTGCTACCGCTATAGGGCGCTTCTCTCCGCGGATGTACTCCAACTCGACCAACGAGCCCTCCAGACGAGATGATATCACTCCCGGTTTCGGATCTAGGGTATGGATCGGTGCAAGTAACAAAGTCAAACTCTAGCGAGATCGGTGGTTCCAAATAAGAGTTGACTCGCAATAAGGAACCCAACGAATAAGTCTCCAATCGAGGAAGTAGTATTTCTGGCCCGGTATGTTAGGTTTTTGTGGAATAATAAGCAATAAGCTTCAAAATAGCATTTGGTTTATTCTTTATTCACAAGATGATACAACGTACAACAATATCTTGACGATGATTCAGCAACGACTTGTTCAAAAAGTGAATGCACAGAGCTGAGTTGACAACGACATTAGTTCTGCACATGCGCACTTAATAGTTACAAATATGAACTACGAACATTTGAACTATCATAGAAACAGGTTTGTTATCTTAACACGGTAAAATATGGTGGCGCATCCGCCAAAATATATCACTAAGAAATTACCCTTTTCTCAAGACAAGGAGTTTTGCCCGATGGTCCCAAATAAGAGTTGACTCGCAATAAGGTACCCTACGAACAAACTCCGCTTGGGAGACGATAGAATATCAACTCAATGATATTGATATGTCATTGGAGGAATTCAATGCATATCGTGCGAATCTCAGCAATAAATGGAATTGTAAGACGTGCCTACCGCCGTGTACCGAAACCGAAAGTTTGGCAGAATCTAAAAGTCCATATCCACTGAACAGTGAACATCACCACACAAAAGATAATTTGTCGGCTTTTAAGAAGGAAATCGTATCTGAGCTCAGTGCTATTTTTGTAAATGAAATAGACGCGCTGAAGAAAGTAATAACAACACAGGGTTATCACATAGAAAAACTTCTGGAAGAAATACATTCATTAAAATCTGATAAGAATGTTATCAATATGACATATTGTGATACTGTCTCTGAGAATCGACCAGACCGGAATACCTCAGATGACTCATCGACCGTGTCTGGGATGCCAGTGCAGACTTCCCGTATCTGTGATCCGCAATCATTAATAGTTCCAAATTCGTCTGGGAAAACAGACGGAAATCCAAATAAACAAGTCGATAAATACACTACGTCAAATAAATGGACCACAACACCAAGTGATAAATTTGAATTAACTTCTCCAACGCCGCACAAAGACGCTTATCAAGACAAAAGCAAATCACAGGATAATAATTCATCGATTTCATCCCGGCCTAAAATTCAAAAAACCGCTTCCGGTGATCAACAGGGGTGGACGAAAGTACACCAGAGACGTAAGCAGAGGTTTGTGGTTGGAAAAAATAAGGATATCACACAAGTCCAAGCGGTGCCAAAATTTGTATCGCTACATGTTACACGATTGGCACCCCAAACAAGAGCTGATGCGATGAGGAACGTTCTTGCCGAGACATTTCCGAGGTCGTCTGTGAACCATTGCAGTCCAGGCACCCCGAAATTTATTCTTCCATGAAGGTTTCTATCAGCCAGGATAACCTAAAAGATGCATGGAGAAATGACATTTGGCCAAGCGGTGCTCGTGTATCTCAGTTTTTCTACATAAGGGGGGTCAAGACTCAGTCAGCAATGGAAGCTCCCCAAACAAGTTTCAAAACTTAGATGATCATACTACTCCAGTTGAATCGAATTTCAAAATGGTCCATATTAATGTTCAAGGTATTAGTAATAAATTAGATACATATGTTAGAAGTTTTGATCACAGAGCAATCTCCTATGGTTCATTGTGTCGTTGAACATTGGTGCAACAGTGAAAGTATTGCTAGTATAACACTACCTGGTTATGTTCTTGCTGCTCACTGTTGTCGTACGAGCAGGGCTCTTGGTGGCTCCTTGATATTTGTTAGAAGTAATATACTTTTCAGTAACTTTGAATTCACTCATATTTGCACAGATATTCATTTTTAATGTTGTGCTATAAAGATCAAATTGTATGACGAACATATGTGTATTCTTAGTATTTATAGATCACCTTCTGGTAATTTTGAGACCTTTTTAGACAAATTAACTTGTACATTAGAGCGATGCTCTCAGGTTGCTTAATCCATCTTTATGTGCGGCGATCTAAATGTTGATTACCTCAATCCAAGTTGTAACAAAAAAGGTTACTTGATGATGTTATGGTGTGCTTCCATCTTAAAGTGACTTGCACTCAACCTACCAGGGTATACACTAATATTAATGGCCATACTTCAATTTCAATGTTAGATTACATCCTGACAAATTTCAACTCAGATAATTATTCGAGTACGGTATTTGAACCTTACATTAGTGACCATAAGGCCATCTCGATCACATTAATGCCTCATTATTCATCAATTCCTGAGGATAAAGATTATAGATTGATTAGAAGCTATTCAAACGCCAACCTTCTCAAGCTTAGATTTGCGTTAACTAAGGTAGATTTTTCTGATGTGTGTGGTGCCTCAAATGTTGAAAATGGCTTCTATAAATTTCTGAAAATAATAAATTCCACCATTGACGAATGTTGTCCAATGAAAAAAATTATAACAAATAATCTAAACTCTGGATGGATTACTCCCCAAATCAAACAAGCTAGTCAACAACTCAAAAATCTGTTTTGGCTCCATAAGGAACTTAGGTCTAATTAATCTCTTGAAATATATAAAAAATTAAAAAAAGATTACTACCAGCTGCTAAAAAATGCTAAATATGAGTTTAATCAAGATACATTGAAACGATCCTCAAATCTGAATAAATCAGTCTGGAGCATGTCAATCGTACTACTGGAAGGAAATCTCGATCAAAGTTCCCGAATTCATTGAATATCGACGGATCTCTCTGTTCGGATATCGACGGTATTGCTGCTGCTTTTGGCAGTTATTTTTCGGGTATCGGAGTCAGAAACCTTAGAATCGTTACGGATCCAATCTATCAACGCATTGCACAACCTCTAAAATGTCCGACAATTCATTTTATTTTTTTCCGAACACCGAGCGTGAAGTCATTGAAACCATTGAAAATCTAAAAAATAATAAGTGTACTGGTATCGATTTAGTTTCTGCTAGAGTCTTGAAATCAATAAATGAGTCGATATCCGGTCCGTTCACTCATCTGGTAAACCTTTCTATTACTTGTGGAACATTTCCTTCATGTCTTAACTGTCCACGGTCATACCTGTTTTGAAAAAAAACGATCCAACCGATATTAGCAATTATAGACCGATTTCCCTCATCAATATTTTTTCTAAGGTTATCGAAAGAATGGTTTACGACCGCATGGTGAACTACCTGACTAAATTCAAACTCTTGAAGAATAACCAGCACGGCTTTCGTTCTGGACGTTCCACACAGACTGCTGCTCTCTCCTTCATAGAGTATGTTTACAGATGCCTGGATGACGGTTTGTGGGTTTCTGGGCTGTTTTTTGATCTCTCGCGTGCGTTTGATTGTTTGAATTTCAATTTTATATTAAAAAAGGTGTATAATTTGGGCTTTCGGGGTGTTTTTCTCGAATGGCTCAAATCTTTTCTTATGGACAGAATTATGAGCGTAAAAATCGATGATTACATTTCGGATCATTTTAATATTCTTCTTGAAGTCCCGCAAGGATCAGTACTGGGCCCTTTTATCTTTCTCCTTTTTATAAACGATCTTCCTGATCACATAATAGCGGAAGTGCTTGTCATGTTCGCCGATGACGTTTCGTTTGCAATCTCTGCGAAAACGCGTGAGGAGCTAATATCAAAGTGTTCTTCATTGATGGAAATATTTGTCGTATGGTGTAAAGTAAACTCTGTGATAGTTAATATCGACAAAACTGAGTGGGTTGTTTTCAACCTCAAGAATCAAAATGAAACATTCACTTTCAACCATGACGACATTTCAATTACATCTAAATCATCTATAAAATTTCTGGGTTTAGTTGTAGATGAACAACTTAGATGGTGCGACCACTTAGAATATCTAGTCAAAAAGCTGAACACGTTCTACTACGCTTTAAGCAGATTAAAAGGTTATTTGCCCGTTGAGTCCTTGATAACCATCTAACATAGTCTTTTTCACACACATTTGAACTATAATACGTTAATTCGGGGTAATTCTGTGAATATCTCACGAATATTGATTGTTCAGAAACGGGTCATTCGCCTGATTTTTGGATTGAATCCTCAGACTTCGTGCAGACAAATGTTCATTAAAAACAAGATTATGAGGGTGACATGCCTGTACATATACAAATGTTTAGTATGTATAAAAGAGAATATTAACGATATTCCCAAGCTTTCTGGTGATTTCAAATACAAAACAAGAAATGTTACAACATTGTTTATTCCTCAGCACAGAACATCTAAGTATGAGTCCTCTCCACATTTCCAAGGTATTAGAATGTTCAACCATTTACCTGTTGCAATGAGGCAGCTTGATTTTTCTATGTTCAGGTCTAGGTTAAGATCTCTGTTAGTAGGTAAGGCGTATTATAGTGTTGCGGAATTTTTCAGTGATACTAATTTTGTATAAATTTGTGTTTAATTTAAATTTAATATTTTTTTTCTCTTTCTCTGTATACTGACCTGTCTTATACACCACTGTGTGTCTAAATGGATCAATAAACATTATTATTATTATTGACTTGAGCCTATTGGCGTAGAAAGGGTGTGATTTTTCACACCCCCTAGCGATCGGCTATCACACTCCCTACTAAGGGGAACATTCACTCCTCCCGGATAGCAAGTATCAGGGGGATTGAGCTCTGAGGTCTTCGGTGTTCTTCTTCTCCTGGGTCCTGGGTTGTTCGTCCTTCGTTGCTTGGTCCTGGATCTCTCGGTTGACGTCGTGGTAGTTGGTTTTGCAATGTTTCCCTCCATGGTTGTTCCTGGTGTCCATCGTGACCTACAAACTCCCTTACCGTTCTAGCAGTACCAAGAAGTACTGCTTATTGCATGACTTTAAAAAGGTTTTCATCCAAATCTAGCTCCTTGAGGTTGGACTTGAGGCTCTTAGGAATAATTCCTGTGGTTGATATGAGAATCGGAATGGTTCTGGTACTAGACATTCCCCACTGCCTTTTGATCTGAAGTTCAAGCTCTCGATATTTTTTCAGCATCTTTTTGACGTAGATTATTGTTATTCGGGATGGCTACGTCTATAAGTATTGCCCTCTTCTCTTTTTTCTTCACTAAAATTATGTCTGGCCTGTTATTAGCAACTTTTAAATTTGTAAGTACTGTGCGATCCCAGTATAGCCTGTAATGGTGGTTCTCCAGTATAACTGCAGGCTGATACTTATAATATGGAATTGGTTCGGATTGCAGCATCTTCAGTTGGATGGCGAGTTCCTGATGAAGTATTTCACAAACTGCATCATGTCGACTCTTATATTCATTTCCAACAAACATTTGGCAGCCTCCTGTAATGTGTTGGATTGTTTCTGATGTTTGGCCTCCGTAGCGGCATTTATCGTCTGGGAGGCTTATATCCTTCATGATAAATTTCTGATAGTTTTTGGTTTGCACTACTTGGTCTTGAATGGCAAGGAGAAAACCTTCTGTTTCAGCAAACAATCTTCCAGAAGTCAGCCAGTAGTTCGACTCAGGAATGTCGACATGTTCCTGGGTGACCTCGTTCAGGTGTCTGTAATGTTGGTCGAGGTATTTCGGAGAATAAAATACTTGTACAGCTCTTACATCATATATTTCGTAGCCTTCTGTACAATCACTCTTAATCGAAGAATAGCTGGTAATTGAATGAATGATATCTATTCTAAAACTTATGGAAAACTAACTAGTCCATATTGCTTACTCAGGAAAATGTATATTGGGTTATTGCAGTCTATTGGACTTTGGTCGGGTCGCGTCGTTGGTGAAAATACTGAGTCTGAACTATTGAATTACGAACGGAAGTTCAATGAATTTAACAATTTGGAAATGATTGAATTTCTACGAAATAAGACTTGATTAATCCATGACATCTTCCTGGGGGCAGAAAAAAATTTGTGTAACTAATACAATTTTTTTTTTATTCATTATATAACTTTATTCTATTCTTATGGACTAACATTGGTTTATTATCTACATTAAGCAATGTTGCGTTAACTCTTTAAGTGGAGAGAATTTAGTGGACTGTATTAATCAAAAATCATAGGTGTTGTAAAAATAAAGTAAAAGAAAATAAAGTAAAATGCACCAGACTCACCAAACAGTATTCTTCGACCAATCTTCTGGAGAGTACTCTCGGACGGGGTCGGTGATGTTCAATTCTTCAATAATAGTGTCTCTTTCACAAAATAATAGCGTAGTTCACTTAAAATAGCGGAACACAAGGTTCTATCTCAAAATAAGAGAAAATATATAATAGCGGAAAATACAATTTAGAAAATTAGCGGTAGCGATAAGAAACACTCGGAGGTTGTTCTTAGACTCTGACATATTGTTCAAATTTCTTGAATTGCGCAGGCACACAGATATCAGTTCCAGGTAACTGATATAATATACAGGCTGTCCAGTGCATATACTGTTAAAATGGAATTGAAATGAAAACTATTGAATTTAGAAACAAAAAATAGATATTACTACAACATTTCCTGCCCCCCAAAAATGCCAAAGCATTTTTCAAAAGAGCTTGAAATAAAAATAGAAAAAATAATGAATATTATGAAATTGCGCAAACTATCATGCAGAAAAACTTATAATAACAAATAACATGAGCAAAATAAAAAAAGATTATTCCTCATCGCTACTTATTGGCAAAGGGCACAGTTTCACTAACGGTCTAGTGAGAATTCCATCCCTAGTTTTCACCTTAGCGACTCGTGAAACTCCGTCGCTCCCATTGTAGAGGGTAGTTATACGTCCCAAGCGCCACTGATTTGGGGGGACATTATCTGTCTTAATCATTACTAGGGTACCAATGGCTACTGATTCGGTTACGTCTAACCATTTAACTCTTTGTTGCAGAGTATGGAGATATTCGTTTTTCCACCTGATCCAAAAATGTTGATGGAAATTTTGTAATAACTGCCAACGAGATAGACGGTTTATAGGTTGATCTGTCATATCAGGGACAGGTAGAGCATTTAGAGGCTCCAATGTCAAAAAATGACCGGGGGTTAGACAATTTAAGTCGTCAGGATCGGAACTTAAGGCGCATAAAGGTCGGGAATTCAAGAGAGATTCAATCAAAGTTAAAAGAGTGTAAAACTCTTCGTACGTAAGAATCTGAGCGCCAACAACACGCAGCAGATGGGATTTCACCGATTTCACGGCAGCTTCGAATAAACCACCAAAGTGGCTACCAGCAGGGGGATTAAAATGAAATTTTATAACTTCCTTCTCCGCAGAAATTTTCATTAATTTGATGAGCTCGCGATTAGCCCCGACAAAATTAGTGCCATTATCGCAATATATATCTGTACAGCGACCTCTACGTGCAACAAATCTCTGCAAAGCCGCCAAAAAAGATTCCGCAGAAAGATCATTGGCAAGTTCTAAGTGAACTGCCTTTGTTGAATGGCATACAAATATGCAAATATATGCCTTAGATGTTTTTTGTCCACGATATTTTCTCATTGGCGCAATTGTAAATGGACCAGCGAAATCGCACCCACTATGTAAAAAGGCCTTTATCGTGGAAAACCTTGATTTGGGCAAGTTGCCCATAGGGGTTGATAGTTTTTTGGTTTCCTTTTGAAACATTGGACACATTTGGACAATACGGAATTTATAGCTCGTCTTGGGGATAGTATCCAAAATTGTTGAATGAGCAAAAAATGTAACTGGCGCGGACCAACATGAAAATATTTTCGATGATAATATTCGATAAGATGATTAGTCAATAAGCTTTTGCGAGGTAGAAGAATAGGGTGTTTCGTTTCATAACGCAAATCAGAGTGACTCAAACGACCACCTACACGAAGTAGATCATTTTCGCCTTTAAAAACATTGAGTTTTCTCAAAGGTTTGGAAAACTTATTACCATCAATTTCATTCGGGAATGAAACAAATTGGGTATACTTCGCCAGCGTTATCAATGCTTGACGATACTCAAGCGAACTCAGAGAACCACATATTTTCTGATCCTTATTATGAGTGATGTTATGAACAAATCTCATAACATATGCGCAAACACGCAATACTGTTGAAAAATTGGAAAACTTTTTCAAAAGGAATTCACAAAAGTGTGGAATTTCAGGTGTTGCGAGTAAAGTTACCCTTTTCTCTTCGCACATTATATCGTCTGAAACAAAATTTTCAGAGGATTCATCTATTTTAAATTGAAATTGATCACTAAACAGAAACCTGGGACCACTCAACCAAAACGAATTATCCACTATATCCAGGGGAAAAAGACCTCAACTGCCGAGATCTGCGGGATTGTCTTCCGAACGGACGTAATTCCATTGAACGAAAGGAATTTTTTCTTGAACATAGGCAACCCTATTAGCCACAAAATTTTTCCACCTATAGGAGGGTGATCGAAGCCATGCCAGAACCACTTGTGAATCTGACCAAGCTTGAATGGTAGCGAAAGAATAATCATTAGAGAAAAGTTTTAGCACAAATGAAAGGAGTTTTGCGAGCAGCACTGCTGCACATAATTCTAATCGCGGTATACAAATTTTTTTGAGAGGTGCAACTTTACTTTTAGCGATAACAAAATTGATTGAAATTTCACCATCAAAATGCACAGTTTTTAGATACAAAACAGCGCAATACCCTCTTTCAGAGCTATCACAAAACCCGTGTAACTCCAATCTGGATTTGATTGAGCATTTCAAATGCCTTGGTATTTCAACTTGAGAAATGGATTGAATCTGTGAAACGAAGCGATTCCAAACACGTAAAATCTCCTCCGGTGGTTGATCATCCCACGCAAGACCCATCATCCAGAATCTCTGAATTAAATATTTAATTAAGAATGTGACTGGCGCTAAGAAACCCAGAGGATCGTATATTCGGGCTAGTTGTGACAAGACTTGTCTTTTAGTACATCTTGTATCGTTCGGAGGTACAACGGAAAAAGAAAAACTATCTGAAATTGGATTCCATAATAATCCTAAAATTTTTAGTGAAGATGAGTCACCATCAGAACAGAAATCAAGATGTTCTATGCTACGCATGGAAGTAGGAATAGTTTCCAAAAGTGTTTGATTGTTACTTGACCACTTTCTCAATTGAAAACCTCCCTTTTCGAACAAACTAACTAATTGGTCTTGTAATACTTTAGCTTCTTCAAGTGAGGAAGCACCAGTGACAACATCGTCAATATAAGTGTCTTCAAGCAACACTTTCGTAGCCAAAGGAAATTTGTCACCTTCATCTCTCGCTAACTGTTTTAAAGAACGCAGAGCTAAAAAGGGAGCAGATGAAACTCCATATGTAACGGTTTTCAATCGGTACATTTTCAACGGTTCGTCTTGAGAAAATCTCCAGAATATTCGATGATATTCACGATGATCAGGATGAAGCCAAATCATTCTATACATTTGCTTAATGTCAGCACATAATACGAAACGATGGAGACGAAACTTTAAAAGAATAGACACAATGTCTGTTTGTAGTTTAGGACCAGTTAATAAATTATCATTCAGAGAAAAACCTGATGGAGCTTTAGCACTCGCGTTGAAAACTACACGCAATTTCGTATGCGTACTTGAAGGTTTCAAAACACAATGGTGAATGAGGTAATAGGGATTTTTATGTATTGAATCTTCGGGAACAATTTCCATATGTCCGCAGTCAAGATATTCACGCATAAAAGTAGAGTATTCTTTATAGAGAAGAGGATCTTTCATCAGTCGACGCTCTAATGAAAAGAATCGCTTGGAAGCAAGTTCTTCCATGCCGCTAAAATCGGGCATATTATTCGAAAACGGTAAAGAGACTATATATTTACCATCAGAACCGCGGTCATGTGTATCAACAAATATTTTTTCACATAATTGATCACTGGGGGAGTCCAAACTTATCGAGGGAACAGATTCGATTTCCCAAAAACGTTTGACAATCTCAGGCAGCGAAATATCGCTATTTTGGCAATTGATGTCGCAAAGAAGTGACGTGGTACAATTTTGAGAGGGGTCTGATCCACCTCCCATAAGTATATATCCAAAAATAAAATTGAAGGCGTTAATACCATTGCTACCAGTGACGTGACCACTGAGCAAAATTCTTGAAAACATATCCGCTCCAAACAAAATATCCACATGTCCAGGAATATGGAAAGTGGCGTCGGCCAATTTCAAATTTCTAAATTCATTACCAATGCAAGCGGGCACATTCGTAGTCGGTAATTTTTCTGTAATCTGATTGATTATAGATGCGTTTGTATATAAAATTGGAGTTGATTGACCCACTGGTTTAATAGTGAGAGAAACTAAACCTTTACTTGTACACGATTTAGAAGAGTTTAATCCTGTAACTTCAAGAAAAACATTTTCAGATTTTAAACCCAAACGTGACGCTGATTTCCTTGTAATAAACGAAGTCATACTACCAGAATCAATCAGACAACGTAATTTATGGAAAGTCCCATTTGAATCGGACACTTCAACTAAAGCTGTGGCTAAGAGAACAAAGAAGTTTTTTCAGAATTGAGACTCCAGCTCCTGCAAAGTTCACAACAGATTGCGATTCTGAACTAGTTGTGGTAGCGTTTTGCGCACCTGACTTTTCATCTTTGTCTACTTTGAAATGTAAAAAGGTATGATGTTTCATTGAACATTGACGGCAGATAGACTTAGAAGCACAAGAACGTATATCATGAACATTTGATAGGCAATTGAAACATAAATGCAGTTTTTTAGCCAAATTGAAGCGTTCAAACGGTTTCATATCGAGAAAAGTTTTGCATTTGAATATGGAATGGTCATTTTTGCAAACGACGCATTTCGAGGAACCAGAACTGTTCGGACTTGTCGATTTTTCAATAAAGAAATTCTTCATTTTATCTTTGGTATAAGATTTTCTACCAACTGAATTTATACCACTAGTAGAAGGTTGATCATTATTGATCATTTCGGACGCAATACATTCACGTTCCAAAAATGTCGTGAGATCTTTATATTCGGGAATCTCAGATGAACCATAAGCATGTTCGAATCGGGAGATTGTATCGTCATCTAACCGATCATACAACATCATAAGTAAAATGAAATCCCATTCATCAGTGGGAAATTGTAAATTTCTCAAGGCAGAAATATTTTCCTGAAAAGTATCTAATAAATTTCTCAGGGCGTTTGGTACCTTTGATTTGATTTTAACTGTACCTTCAATGCGACGCCAATGGCATTTAGCGAGCCAACGCTTATTGTGGTAACGTTGATATAAGGTATCATAAGCCGTTTGGTAATTTCTACCACAAAATTCATAATTTTGAATTAGTTTTAAAGGCGGTCCATCGAGGGTTGAAACCAGATAACTAATTTTTTCATCATTACTCAACGACGTATTATTGTGTACCAAAGAATTGAATAAACCTATAAAAGAAGGGAATTGCGTACAGTCACCAGTAAAACGTTTCAATTCTAATTTAGGCAACTTCACATTTGCGTTATATTTAGAACAAGAAGGAGAAGAATTCGAATTTTCTGATTTTTTAAAATCATCGAGAATTAAAGTTTCATGAATGGCTTTAATTTCGTAATAATCTGCTAAAAAACCATCTCTTATGGTTTCTTCCAAACTCAAATCACAATCTTCCTCTTGAAGAACTGAATCTACAATAATTACGTGATGTTTTTCAAGTTCCTCCCTAATTCTTTCAATGTCCGAAAATCTTGCTTTAAAAATTCTGAATTTATTTACATCAGATTCTGCCTGTTTTGCGAAATTACTCAGAAGTTGAATTTCGGCGACAGCAGTATTGCGATACGCACGGGCTCGTTTTATTTTAGTAGCCATAATTTAATCGGAAAACGAAAAGAAATTCAATAAATAAATCGAACGTAGAAAACTCGAATATCGACCGTATCAACACTCCTGCAGAATGCAGTCAGTAAACGAGTTTACTGGGGAGATCAAGCGTACAAATAAAAAATTATCGCTTGCAACAAGAATATGGAACAATATATTAATTATCGGAGATAAGAGGAATAATCGAATAAAACTCACTATAATTAATAACTAATAATTCTGCATGTAATTTGCGAAACTTCAATTACTAATCAATAAAACCAAATAATGAATAAAAGCAATTCAATATTCGGCTCCTGAAGGTCCAAAATGTTGCGTTAACTCTTTAAGTGGAGAGAATTTAGTGGACTGTATTAATCAAAAATCATAGGTGTTGTAAAAATAAAGTAAAAGAAAATAAAGTAAAATGCACCAGACTCACCAAACAGTATTCTTCGACCAATCTTCTGGAGAGTACTCTCGGACGGGGTCGGTGATGTTCAATTCTTCAATAATAGTGTCTCTTTCACAAAATAATAGCGTAGTTCACTTAAAATAGCGGAACACAAGGTTCTATCTCAAAATAAGAGAAAATATATAATAGCGGAAAATACAATTTAGAAAATTAGCGGTAGCGATAAGAAACACTCGGAGGTTGTTCTTAGACTCTGACATATTGTTCAAATTTCTTGAATTGCGCAGGCACACAGATATCAGTTCCAGGTAACTGATATAATATACAGGCTGTCCAGTGCATATACTGTTAAAATGGAATTGAAATGAAAACTATTGAATTTAGAAACAAAAAATAGATATTACTACAACAAGCAATATATTTGGAGCTTTATCTTCGATAACACTATACGGGCCTTTAAATAAAGCTTCGTACTTACTACTAGGATTAGTTTTTAACAGAATTTTATCACCTGGTTTATACATAATTTGTGAAGTTTTCGTCATATCTCAACTTTCTTTTGCTTTTTGATACCAGTAAGTTATTTCTTGCATCTTGCCAAGCTTGTTCTAAACGATATTTCAATTCTGCTGGGTAATTATCGAATGAGTATAAAGGTTCTGGTCGATTTGATATGTTTGAAAATAATCTACAAGTTTTTCCAAAAACATAAGGTTCATAAGGTGTATACTTAGTTTCGGTATGAACTGTATTGTTATAAGCAAAACACCAGAAGGGAAGCCAAGAGCTCCAGATATTCGGATTTTTTTCGGTTTGAATTCGTAGATATGAACCTAAATTCTTATGTGAATTTTCTATTGAACCTAGTGTTTCATGATGAAAAGCTGTGGATTGTAGTTTTTCGATATGGAGTAATTTGCATGATTCCTTAAATAGTTTTGCTAAAAATTCTTGACCTTGATCTGTATACGTACTCTGGTGGACCATATCTCAAAACAAACTGCTCTACGAAAGCTTTTGCTACAGTGCTTGCTTCTTTATTCAAAAGCGGATAACATTCTACAAATTTGGTTAGATTACACTCTATCGTCAGAATATAGCGGTTTCCTTCTGTATCCGGATCTAATGGACCAACTAAGTCTAATGCTAAATTTTGAAATGCTGTTTGTGCTGTTGTAGTAATTTTCATAGGTTCTTTATTTGGAATTGAGTGTTTATATCGTTGACAAGCGTCGCATTTGTTCACAAATTGTGTAACATCCTTCCATAAATTATTCCAATAGTAATATCGTTTTATATTATTGAACATACGATTGATACCTGCATGTCCTCCTGTAGGGAGTAGATGAAAGTCATTCAAAATTAATTGTTTCGTCAGAGTGTCGTCTATTCTTATTATGTCTCTTATTACAGATATTTTCAGATTATATTTTTTCATGACTTTAGGATGCTTTGTTAATTCTTTCAAAAGTAATGCGCCTTTCTTGTCCTTCAATATGATTAATTCCGGTATATTGAATTTTTCGCAAATGTGTTCAAGATCTCTCAACGATGTATCTGGTACTAACGTCGATCGAGTATCCTGTTTCAAAAATATTGTGCGCATATTTTTGATATAAACCATATTTTTATATTCGTACATACTTTTCTCGAGATTCATACTCTTCATTTTGTCAAATTCTTTCATCGATACGTATCGTAATTCGTCGAATTCGTTGGGTACCTTCAATATTTCCACGAAACCTGGGTGATCAGTCAGAGTACGTGAAATATTTGTCGCGTTTTCATTTTTTGCGTCCTTCAACTGTCTAGCTTGTGCTCTTGTTACAACAAATGAGTTATGATAGATTGTTTGTCTCATTTCTTTGAGCTCGTCGCTAGATATGATTATTCTAGACATTGCGTCGGCTTCTATGTTTTCACTGCCTTTTATGTATACGATGTCAAAGTTGTATTCTTCTAATGCTAGTCTGAATTTTGTCAATCGACTGGATGGGTTATGCATTCCAAATAAATATAGGGTAAGTCAGGGTGATATGGCGAATCGGGTGAAATGGTGATTTACTATATTTCTTTTCCGAGTGCACAGATGTCGCTTAATGTCTGAGTACCAGCTGTTTCTGATGATCTGTTCAACGTGCACCTGCAAAAAGTTGGCCCCGTTTTAAAAATCGTACTAAATTTGTACAAAACTATTTGCGATGCTCAATAATTTTTATACGTTGCATGCGTTTATAGAGATTGCTTTCCGTAACGAAGGCCGAGAAGTATTTCTTGATATATTATGCCTTCTTAGTTTATTGATGTAATACATAACCTAGAAAACATGGCCTCTAAGGTTGGGCGCACACCGGAGCCGACAAACAGTCCTCGACGAGAAAATCTGTCGGGACTCGTCGAGGTAGCAGTGAAAAGCTTAGTGGTGAATGGAACCATCGCACACCAAAGGCGTCCTCGACAAAAAGTCGTCGACTGGATAACGAAGCCGATCATACGATCGTCTCTCTTGTTCGGTCGGAGTCGGCAGACATCGCGCATGACAGTTTGTCAGGTCTCGACAAGGTTGCAGTAAAATGCATTGTGGTAAATGGAACCATCGCACACCAAGCGTGTTCGGACAAAATGTCGTCGACCCAACGAACGAAGCCAACCTGACTACCTCGTCTCGTGTTTGACAACTCCGCCACGATACGTTTTTAAATATATTCAACCGGAGAACAACTAAAATACCTATCGAAAATGACCATTTTAGATGATAATTAAAACGAATTGATAATAATTTCATTAAAATTGTATTATTCAGTATACAAAAAGACCATGCGAACAGGGCGACCAGAATTGGTGATACCTGAACTAAAACTTTTTAACCGTGCGAGATAAAAATGATTGACGTATGACGTTGGTCTTTTTTCGAGAAACTCATTTTGTCGCCAACCGCATTGCTCTATCGTCTTTTGTTTCGAGTCAAAATTGACATTTGGGAAATTTTTAATTTGGTCATTATGTCCGTTCCTGTTTGTGCTATAAACTTAAAACAAAACATTATACGGACACTTTTTCAATAGGAATCCAGTGGCTTAATCTTATTTTTCTGAGTGGTTTCCTTCATACCTAGCAGCGATATATGACATGTTATATATTGTTGAAACGAGGAAAAAACGGTGTTTATTCTTAAGTATAAATAAATTATTGTTTCCATAAAAAACATTTTTTTTGTAATTTGTCAGGAAGGAAAACCCTCAGAAAAAAACTAGATTAAACCACTGACCACTGGATTCCTATCAAAAAAGTGTCTATATATTGTTTTTGTTTCAAGTTCATACCATAAACAGGAACGGAGATAGTGGCCAAATTAGAAATTTCCCAAATGTCAAATTTAGCTTATAACTCGAAAACAAAAAACGATAGACCAATGCGGCAAAATGAGTTTCTCGAAAAAAGACCAACGTCATACGCTAAACAAATGTCGAAGACAAACTGTTTTAGTTCTGGTCACCCTGTACATATTAATGAAAAAAGACTCAAATATCGAATCTCCAAATTTTTATCCTTGAAAATTATCAATGATCACTTGTTGGGCGAAATTTGCGGAGAAGGAAAATATTTTTGAATCGCCCAAAGAGAGTCTTGGGTTAATTTATTTTTCCGTTAAGAATTTTTATCGATGAAATTTTTTTTCGTACTGATGAAAAATTTTCCTAGGTCAAAAGGAATAGCAATACTGGGGCGTGAAACAACATATTCATAATTATTTTATCAACTAGTTCCTTAATGGCAGTGATTAATGGTCGAGATACTTTAACGTGGTCTTTCCGCTCACGCGGTAATACTTCGAGACCATTAATCGCTAGATAAATTACTGAGTTCATTACAAGATTTTTTCGTCGATTTCATTATGAATTGATAATAAATTCTTGATTGAAATATTATTTTGCACAAGATATACTTTTGACATAATATAAATTTCTATGTTCTAGTAGAGTTATGACATTATTCGTATCGCATCAGAATGCTTTGTGTTCGGTTGCCAATGGCAATTGCTCATTAAAATAGCAGAAGTTGAACATTAAAATGGGTAATTAATGTGCAATTTCTTACACATTGCAATCACCTTTCATTTTGGGGTCGACGAAAAAATAGATTTTTTTTTCGTCTGAGTCATCGAAATTCGAGATAAGTAGGTATATTGCATGCTTTTAGCATTTCATGGACTACTTCTACTTAATTGAAATTTTTCGATCTGTAATCGAAAATTCTGTTCTTGAGAGAAGAAATGATTGCAGAAGTTAATAAATAGTGGTCCCGTACTTTATGACATTTCGCTATAGAACTTCCTGTTTCATGCTATACACAGATAATATAAATCATCAACTTCATCGCAGTATCTGTTTTTCGAACAGAGTAAATTTAGCGATTCTTATGAGTGAATTATATTCATCAATGATGAGGAAAATAAAGATTTCAATTTTTTTTTTATTTTTCACAAAAAATAGAGTGACCATATGTTCACACTAGCTCAATACAATGAATTTGATCTGGATCTGGATCTAACTTCATTCTGTAACGACCCTTTTTGCTTACCACTTAATTTCAACTTTAAAATTCGGTTGCTCGAGCGCCAGTTGCGATAGGTTTTACAAGGTCGCAACGCCTTGCCGGGTGTCGCACAATAAACCTGAGTAGCCTTTATACAGTTGGAGAAGGGATCTATTGTAATCTAAGGTGGAAGCGATTACTTGAGGGTTGTTTCTTAATGGCAGAGAAGACAAGCAGTAGATTAAAACACACACGAAACTATATACAATATAATAGGAAACAAAATAACAATTCTATAATATGTACAAGTATAACCAAAAATAAAAACAAAATGTGTGGTTCTCCTCTTGAGCTGTAATAAAATAATTATTTACAATCTGCAGGCGACGAGTCAGAAGAGCATACGACGTGAGAGGTAAATAAAATAATTGGTCGGAGAAATAACTCGGTAATTAAATGTTTGGAGGTTAGAGCATACACAAGTACTTTTCAGATTATATGAGCCAAACGGTCTTGTTCTATTCTATTCTCTGCAATCTATCAAACTAATGAACAATACTTCACAACAAAAACTAATAAACTGTCTCTGGTAATTGATAAATAAGAATAAATGTCGGAAGTCAGTGTCAAACCCAGATGACAGTTTAGGAGGTTACCATTCGAGCTAGGCCAACAATAGGTAACCCACCTCACCTGACACACAGGGGACGGTTTAAAGAAAACAATTTAATCGAAATTAAATTCGCGATCAATTACCCAGAGAACTGCGGAAAATAAGCAAATAAATTAAAAACGATAATCGCAGAATTAACTCACAGCCGAAGAATGATGGTCGAATCAAATAAACAGAATAAGGAACGGGAACAATTTCTTAATCGGATGGTTACGAGAAAAATCTCAGTCAAACCCAAGTAACAGTTTAGGAGGTTACCATTCGAGCTAGGCCAACAATAGGCAACGGACCTCACCTGATACACTGGGGACGGCGGAAAATTAAATAAAAATAAAAAAAACCACGATATTAATTTACTATCGCAAAATAAACATCAGTCAAACCCAAGTAACAGTTTAGGAGGTTACCATTCGAGCTAGGCCAACAATAGGTAACGAACCTCACCTGATACACTGGGGACGGCGGGAAAATTAAATAAAAACAAAAAAAAAACACGATATTAGTTCACTTTCGCAAAATAAATGTCAGTCAAACCCACGTAACAGTTTAGGAAGTTACCATTCGAGCTAGGCCAACAATAGGTAACGAACCTCACCTGATACACTGGGGACGGCGGAAAATTAAATAAAACACGATATTAATTCACTTTCGCGAAATAAATATCAGTCAAACCCACGTAACAGTTTAGGAAGTTACCATTCGAGCTAGGCCAACAATAGGTAACGAACCTCACCTGATACACTGGCGACGGCGGAAAATTAAATAAAAACACGATATTAGTTCACTTTCGCAAAATAAATATCAGTCAAACCCACGTAACAGTTTAGGAAGTTACCATTCGAGCTAGGCCAACAATAGGTAACGAACCTCACCTGATACACTGGGGACGGTGGAAAATTAAATAAAAACACGATATTAATTTACTTTTGCAAAATAAATATCAGTCAAACCCACGTAACAGTTTAGGAAGTTACCATTCGAGCTAGGCCAACAATAGGTAACGAACCTCACCTGATACACTGGGGACGGCGGAAAATTAAATAAAAACACGATATTAATTCAAACCGAAAAGAAAATCGACCAATCGTTCAACGGTAAAATATTATCAATAGAAATTCCGTAATATACAGCAGACTACAGAGAAAAGAACAAATAACGGAAAATAATTAGCTCAAAATGTCTTACCAGGAGTACCTCACACACTCGCGGTCGGTAAAGAAAAATACTGAAATTTATTTTTCTAAATGAAATATAAACGGTGAATACCGGAATACTTGCGATGAAACTTTTAAAGAAAAACTACCAAAACTTTTAATAGTGAAAACTAGGCGAAGTAATTAGCAACGAAAACAAGCGAAGAAACTAACCAAGAATTTAACTCAGAATGAATAAAATGCCCTCGGTCAATAGTTTTATTAACCCCATAAGGTGGGGGGTGTCATGCGCCAAAATTTCGGAAAAATCACATAGTGGGATTAAAACGGCTACATTTGATTGGCTGACAACATTTGACATCATTTCCCGTTTCTAGAACATTCCAGAAAATTATCGAAAGTCGAAAAAACGGAAAGACGCAGCCAGCGTCCTTATCAAACTAGCAATCCACAAAAACGCGAGAGACATGTGTGAAAAAACGGAGAACAACAAACTACATCTCGTACTCTCGTTTTTATACATGGGATTGAAATTAAATTTGATCTGAATAATTTAAATTATTATTTCTGCAGGAATAAATTTTCGAATTTATTTTCTGGAAATTCTGAACGGAATGAAAATACAAGAAATGCATGAACGTATTATTCGATTGACTTAATTATGTTTCATTCAGCTGTCGTGGAATACGGAAAAGTAAATGAATGTAAATTTAAAATTGGAGAAATCAAAAATAATATTTTCTACTTGCTTACAATAATTTCCATAGTGTTTGAAATCGTTTACATTTTTCTCATGCATTCAAAGTTTGTCTGAACTGTATACAGTTGGTCGGAAATTACGTAAATAAATAAAATACAATTCTTACGAATAAATACTTCCTATTATTTATTATATTACACGAGTTAATTCAAATTAATAATTTCTAAATTCTGGTTTTCTGTATTCAAAACGTGATTGAATAAATTCAAAACTATATACAGTCTGGTCGGGAGTTGATAATCTTAATTACATTCTTACATGAATTCAACGGAAAATGAAATTTATACCGGTAATTCATTATATTTCAACTCAAAAATACTGCTCGTGATACAAACGAAAATTACTCAAACTGTATACAGGGTGGTCAGGAATTAGCCAACTATTATAATTAACTTTGAATGCAAAAATGCGACTTCTACGGTTTATTTCCAACCGGCGTGAACTTAGCCGGTAAAGTTATCCTGTAAAATGACCGGAAATAGCCGAAGGCTCATTGACGTTCGTCAAATTAAACATATGTTCACGAATCGAATAATCGAATCATTTTAACGAATTAATTGCTTATTCGAGTACATTTCGAGGTCCACGATACTATAAAAATGGATTGATTCAGTATCCCACATCAATCAGATATAAAAAGGGCTTCTATGAATACTTCAAGATCAATTTATTATTCGTTCTTATTCGACTCATGTAAACAAAGTGGATGATCCTTTTCGAAAAAATATTCGGAAGGAAGAATCACATCACACAACAAGTAGTCTTTCGTCTTTACAGTTTTGTTTTCGTATGTAAGCCAAATTTGAAGTATTGAAAGAATTCCTGCCTTGATCAAATCTTTTCAATGAGCCTGCTCTCATTTTCTTACATAAAGGATACGTTATCGTTGTCCAGCCAGATTTCAACTACATATTGAAAAAAACTATTGAACTTACCCTCATTTTTTTACATAGGGGAAACTGGGGTGAAAAATCACCCTATAGGTGATTTTTGCCTTTGCGGGGTCGTTATCGTTGTTTAGCCAAAATCTTATTGTTCAAAAAAAGCCTGCTATGACAACAGCTTTCGAATGAGCCTACTCTCATTTTCTTCCGTAGGGGATAAGGGGGTGAAAATCACCCCTGAAAGTGATTTTTGCCTCTACGGGGTTGTTATAGTTTTTTAGCCAAAATCTTACTATTGAAAAAAATCCTGCTATGACAAAAGCTTTCGAATGAGCCTACTCTCATTTTCTTCCGTAGGGGATAAGGGGGTGAAAATCACCCCTAAAAGTGATTTTTGCCTCTACGGGGTCGTTATCGTTCTTTAGCCAAAATCTTACTATTAAAAAAAATCCTGCTATGACATCAGCTTTCGAATGAGCCTACTCTCATTTTCTTCGGTAGGGGATAAGGGGGTAAAAATCACCCCTAAAGGTGATTTTTGCCTCTACGGGGTCGTTATCGTTCTTTAGCCAAAATCTTACTATTAAAAAAAATCCTGCTATGACATCAGCTTTCGAATGAGCCTACTCTCATTTTCTTCGGTAGGGGATAAGGGGGTAAAAATCACCCCTAAAGGTGATTTTTGCCTCTACGGGGTCGTTATCGTTCTTTAGCCAAAATCTTACTATTGAAAACAATCCTGCTATGACATCAGCTTTCGAATGAGCCTACTCTCATTTTCTTCGGTAGGGGATAAGGGGGTAAAAATCACCCCTAAAAGTGATTTTTGCCTCTACGGGGTCGTTATCGTTCTTTAGCCAAAATCTTACTATTAAAAAAAATCCTGCTATGACAAAAGCTTTCGAATGAGCCTACTCTCATTTTCTTCGGTAGGGGATAAGGGGGTAAAAATCACCCCTAAAGGTGATTTTTGCCTCTACGGGGTCGTTATCGTTCTTTAGCCAAAATCTCACTATTGAAAAAAATCCTGCTATGACATCAGCTTTCGAATGAGCCTACTCTCATTTTCTTCGGTAGGGAATAAGGGGGTAAAAATCACCCCTAAAGGTGATTTTTGCCTCTACGGGGTCGTTATCGTTTTTTAGCCAAAATCTCACTATTGAAAAAAATCCTGCTATGACAAAAGCTTTCGAATGAGCCTACTCTCATTTTCTTCCGTAGGGGATAAG
The DNA here is from genome assembly GCA_013421045.1 of Propylea japonica. Classification (NCBI taxonomy): domain Eukaryota; kingdom Metazoa; phylum Arthropoda; class Insecta; order Coleoptera; family Coccinellidae; genus Propylea; species Propylea japonica. The sequence goes on from CM024239.1 coordinate 37,694,788, forward strand.
GGGGTGAAAATCACCCCTAAAAGTGATTTTTGCCTCTACGGGGTCGTTATCGTTCTTTAGCCAAAATCTTACTATTAAAAAAAATCCTGCTATGACATCAGCTTCCGAATGAGCCTACTCTCATTTTCTTCGGTAGGGGATGAGGGGGTAAAAATCACCCCTAAAGGTGATTTTTGCCTCTACGGGGTCGTTATCGTTCTTTAGCCAAAATCTTACTATTGAAAAAAATCCTGCTATGACATCAGCTTTCGAATGAGCCTACTCTCATTTTCTTCGGTAGGGGATAAGGGGGTAAAAATCACCCCTAAAGGTGATTTTTGCCTCTACGGGGTCGTTATCGTTCTTTAGCCAAAATCTTACTATAAAAAAAATCCTGCTATGACAAAAGCTTTCGAATGAGCCTACTCTCATTTTCTTCCGTAGGGGATAAGGGGATAAAAATCACCCCTAAAGGTGATTTTTGCCTCTACGGGGTCGTTATCGTTCTTTAGCCAAAATCTTACTATTAAAAAAAATCCTGCTATGACATCAGCTTTCGAATGAGCCTACTCTCATTTTCTTCCGTAGGGGATAAGGGGGTGAAAATCACCCCTAAAAGTGATTTTTGCCTCTACGGGGTCGTTATCGTTCTTTAGCCAAAATCTACTATTGAAAAAAATCCTGCTATGACAACAGTTTTCCAATGAGCCTACTCTCATTTTCTTCCGTAGGGAATAAGGGGGTGAAAATCACCCCTAAAAGTGATTTTTGCCTGTACGGGGTCGTTATCGTTTTTTAGCCAAAATCTTACTATTGAGAAAAAATCCTGCTATGACAACAGCTTTCGAATGAGCCTACTCTCATTTTCTTCGGTAGGGGATAAGGGGGTAAAAATCACCCCTAAAGGTGATTTTTGCCTCTACGGGGTCGTTATCGTTCTTTAGCCAAAATCTTACTATAAAAAAAATCCTGCTATGACAAAAGCTTTCGAATGAGCCTACTCTCATTTTCTTCCGTAGGGGATAAGGGGTAAAAATCACCCCTAAAGGTGATTTTTGCCTCTACAGGGTCGTTATCGTTCTTTAGCCAAAATCTTACTATTAAAAAAAATCCTGCTATGACATCAGCTTTCGAATGAGCCTACTCTCATTTTCTTCCGTAGGGGATAAGGGGGTGAAAATCACCCCTAAAAGTGATTTTTGCCTCTACGGGGTCGTTATCGTTCTTTAGCCAAAATCCTACTATTGAAAAAAATCCTGCTATGACAACAGTTTTCCAATGAGCCTACTCTCATTTTCTTCCGTAGGGAATAAGGGGGTGAAAATCACCCCTAAAAGTGATTTTTGCCTGTACGGGGTCGTTATCGTTTTTTAGCCAAAATCTTACTATTGAGAAAAATCCTGCTATGACAACAGCTTTCGAATGAGCCTACTCTCATTTTCTTCCGTAGGGGATAAGGGGGTGAAAATCACCCCTAAAGGTGATTTTTGCATCTACGGGGTCGTTATCGTTTTTTAGCCAAAATCTTACTATTGAAAAAAATCCTGCTATGACAACAGCTTTCGAATGAGCCTACTCTCATTTTCTTCGGTAGGGAATAAGGGGGTAAAAATCACCCCTAAAGGTGATTTTTGCCTCTACGGGGTCGTTATCGTTCTTTAGCCAAAATCTTACTATTGAAAAAAATCCTGCTATGACATCAGCTTTCGAATGAGCCTACTCTCATTTTCTTCGGTAGGGGATAAGGGGGTAAAAATCACCCCTAAAAGTGATTTTTGCCTCTACGGGGTCGTTATCGTTCTTTAGCCAAAATCTTACTATAAAAAAAAATCCTGCTATGACAAAAGCTTTCGAATGAGCCTACTCTCATTTTCTTCGGTAGGGGATAAGGGGGTAAAAATCACCCCTAAAGGTGATTTTTGCCTCTACGGGGTCGTTATCGTTCTTTAGCCAAAATCTCACTATTGAAAAAAATCCTGCTATGACATCAGCTTTCGAATGAGCCTACTCTCATTTTCTTCGGTAGGGGATAAGGGGGTAAAAATCACCCCTAAAGGTGATTTTTGCCTCTACGGGGTCGTTATCGTTTTTTAGCCAAAATCTCACTATTGAAAAAAATCCTGCTATGACAAAAGCTTTCGAATGAGCCTACTCTCATTTTCTTCTGTAGGGGATAAGGGGGTGAAAATCACCCCTAAAAGTGATTTTTGCCTCTACGGGGTCGTTATCGTTCTTTAGCCAAAATCTTACTATTAAAAAAAATCCTGCTATGACATCAGCTTTCGAATGAGCCTACTCTCATTTTCTTCGGTAGGGGATAAGGGGGTAAAAATCACCCCTAAAGGTTTTTTGCCTCTACGGGGTCGTTATCGTTCTTTAGCCAAAATCTCACTATTAAAAAAATCCTGCTATGACATCAGCTTCCGAATGAGCCTACTCTCATTTTCTTCGGTAGGGGATAAGGGGGTAAAAATCACCCCTAAAAGTGATTTTTGCCTCTACGGGGTCGTTATCGTTTTTTAGCCAAAATCTTACTATTGAAAAAAATCCTGCTATGACAACAGCTTTCGAATGAGCCTACTCTCATTTTCTTCCGTAGGGCATAAGGGGGTGAAAATCACCCCTAAAAGTGATTTCTGCCTGTACGGGGTCGTTATCGTTTTTTAGCTAAAATCTTACTATTGAAAAAAATCCTGCTATGACAGCAGCTTTCAAATGAGCCGAATCACAAACCGAATCGCAACGGCCATATTTCAGGTCGAAACGAAGACTGAATCGTAGACCTTTTCTTGAAGATTTTTAACCAGTGATGACTGTCCTTTTCTAGAAACTGTCTTTTTTTGAAAGCTCGTTTTACTTAAACGAGTGCTTTATCATTTTGCGCAAATGTCTGCAATTTTCGAATTTCCGAAAGTGGTCACAAACGATTGTGTTCGTCTCTCTGGTGAAGAATCCGTGGTCAAACTCAATTCTGTCTGTAGGGATCGTCCCATAGACTTGAAATTTTCAGGGTGAGTTCGGTTCTCAAATGGCTCGGTTAAGTTCGTTGGCAGTCAAATCGTACAGGGTGTTCCATAAAATATGTCCATTCAAAATATTTGTTGCTCAATATCTCAGACAAATTGAAACCAATGGAAATGAAACGTTGCTGCCAAATGCAAGATGCTCATAAGCCTCATGCAAAATTTTGTGGCCACAGTGTGTACAGAACTATAGAAAATTCAATTTGGAACATTGAAACGAAGTAATTTCATATTTCATAAAAAGTTATCCGATTCGAGTAAAATTCATTTTATGAATGGGGATTGACAAACTTAATCCACAATTTCGTGGCCATAGTGTTAACAGAACCGTAGAAAATTCAATTGGAATATTGAAAACAAGAATCTCTATATTTCCATAAAAAAAAATTCGATTCGAGTGAAATTTCTTTTGTGAATGTAAACTGATATACTGAATCTTCATGCAAAATTTCGAGGTCATTGTGTTAACAGAACCATAGAAAATTCAATTGGAATGTTGAAAAAAGAATCTTTTTTTCCATAACAGAAGACTCGAGTGATATTCATTTTGTGAATGAAAACTGATATACTGAATGTTCGTATAAAATTTCAAGAGGATCGTATCATCCGATCCATAGAATTTTTTTTATATTTTTTAGATATTTAATTTTTTGTATAATATCCAGAATATAGTTGCGACTGTGCTGAGATTCTGCATTTACATTATTGGTATCAATCTCAAGTCCCATATAAAAATTGGAGGTAAAAGTCCTCACCAATAAACGGGCGCTCAAAAGGTCCTGCTCAGAGCTTATTTTAAATTTGTATCCTGTGATATTATGACTTGAGCTCCTTCTGTAAAAGACTTTTTTTTTATTTTTGTTATTATCTAATGAAAAATGAAAATTATTTTCTGTTTTTCTTTGATTCTTTACTTGAAAAATTCCGGTCGAATCTAGGTGAAGTTCGGCCTGATTCGGAGTTCCGGTCGAAAGGTTGGATCTGCCAGAATTGTTATTTCGGTTAGGTTTCGGTTACACCCCTTATGGGTACATTATTAGATATATGAATAAAAAAATAAATACTCATACTCATCAATTAAATCATTTATGAATAGGGGTATGTGTAATTAAATTGATGAATGAACCGATAAATATATAAAACAATTTATGTATAAAATGATAAAACATTTTATTGATGATAGTTGAAATTATTTGATATTGGAAGAAATAATGATGCTGATTGCATATTACATATATATTTGGTGATAATGAGGTTAGTTCAATCGGCACAAATCACAAATGTCATTTTCTATTTTCTCTTCTTGTTTGATGCCATCTTTCAGTTCTTTTGTAGTTAATAAACATTTCATATGAATCAAACGGTGACAACATTTGCAACGAAAATGATCATTGGCGGTTCCAGAAATTTCGCAGCTGCAAAATAAACAATAATTCTTCATGTCATCTGAACACTCTAGGAGAGTGTCCCTTAAGTATTTTCGGAAATTATTTATGTCACTGTTTTCTGTCATATCATGTCCAAGAGAAAAGCATTTAAAAAAATATATTAAATAGACGCCGCAGTTAAAGTTATCATTTTGTTTGATGTGTTTTGGGATGATTATTTCAAAATTATTCAAATCAATGGATTTTTTTTATATTTCCCAGGTACGATTTTATGGAAGATTGTTCATTTCCCAATGGATCCATAAACATTATTTGTTTCTCCTTCATAATTATGAAAAAAATAACATAGTGATTCGATTTGTGTACCGGTAATACCACGTCATCTTTTCCGGAACACAAATTGATGTTGATATTACTGTCAAATGAATTGTTGGATGCTACAATAGAAGCCTTCTCAACAGAAATAATTTGGTATTTATCACCACACAACTTATTAAAGATATTCAGGCAATGGTCAATCACAAAACTACTTAAAAGGTTCGTAGAATTCAGAGTTTCGAAATCGCTGATCAACAACTCTTTGATAGAAAATTTTATATCCCGACTTCTACATACAACATATTCTCTTTTACTCCGCAAAGTTGTATAATAACTTGAATTTTTAACAAGGCCATTTGAATAGAATTCCAGATCCAAAACAGATCTCCAAACATTACCGCTGAGTGTGGTTGAACATTCATTTGGAAAAACGTTTTTGGGAAGAAGGTAGAACAGATAGAAATATTTCAGAGGTTTATGCATGTTCACCTTGAAAAATTTTTTATCCCTGATGATTCTTATTATTCGAATTCCTCCAAATGTGAATATCACAAAATCGCACCAAATACGGTTGGTTATTTCCAAGAGTCCCTGTATTTGATAATAGTATTCATGGGAGGACTTTAAGTTCCCATTTTCTGTCAAGAATTTGAACGGGTGGGTTTCAACTTCTTCATGTCGGGCTGTATATGGACATTTGATCTCAATCAAACCATCCTCGCCAACGAAACCATCAGGTGAACCAGCTAGATACTGGAATTGTGGGTGAATCACTAAACCAGCCATTTTACATACAGTTCCAGTTTTTCTTTCATACAGCATTCTTGCATTTCTTTCGTTCACGATACCATGTTCAATGGCAGCGTTTCTTAATTGCTTATTTTCGGTTATGTTTCTACATATATTTCCATACGTAGTTGGCATATTTGTTTTACCAAATGCCCTACATATTCTGCCGAAAAATGAAGCAGTCACCCTTATTCGTCTCTCCTGTTTCCATAATGCGCATTCTCTCTGCAAAGTGGTTTCCTCTTCTATTTTTTTCAAGTCTAAACAACTTTTAAACAAATTGTTTAGATATGAAGAAAATGCATCGTAAACATTTGATGTGATACAGGGAAAGGTATTTTCTGAAGGAAATGTGTTGGAACAGAGTTCACAAATAAAATCTTCGGAAAAATTCATTTTGCTTTCCGGATCAATACAATGTTGATGGAACCACCGTTTACAGATGCCATTACTACACTGAACCCAGAGTGCAACCTCGTTCAGTATACCTTGACCACAAAATGTACACAGAGTTAGTTCGTCATCTTCATCAGCATAAACTAGTGGTGCTTTTTCAGCCTCAATTCTAGAGTGTTTTTTTAAATGCCGCCCAATAAAATGGGAATCGTACTTCTTTTTTTTTCTGCACCAACTTTCTTGTGAGAATTTTTCGTCTGTTGAATCAACCTTTGTTAATCTATTTTTCCTTATTTCAAGTTTATTTTCTACCAACAACGCCATAACATCTTCATACAAGATTCTAATGAATCTTGCACATTTGAGATTTTTTTGCCCATTCAATAAATTCATTTTCAGATTTCCAAAATAATTTTCGACCATTGCGTTACTGAGGCGTGGTGAACCTCTCAATAAAAACGAATTCCAAAGTGGACTGAATGGAATGTACTTTGTCAGAATTAAACTCCACAGATCTTTGTTGAAGAAGGGATTTGCAGATCCAACTTTACAATCATCGAGCACAATGTTACCAATTAGCAGTGTGTACCGTTTAAAAAAAGGACTAGATCTCAGTAAACTTTTAGATTCTTCCTCAAAATTTTGAATCGATCTTAAATTTTCCTCAGATGATTCTCCTTTCTGCGAGTTTGACGGAAATTGAGTGAAAATTGCAGCAATAATTTTCTCAGATTCCTCAACGGTCCCAACGTAGAATTGAGAGTTTAATAAAACATATAATTTTTCGATGAATAAATCGAATGTTGCCAATTCCGAAATTTGCATGGCTGCTGCCACAGCATCTTTGAGGTAATTCTTCTGGGTGTTGTTTTTCGCGACTTTATCTATATCTGAACATGCCATCTTCATGAAATGAGCGCAACATAGATGAATCGTAACAGAAGGTGGATCAGTTGAGTGTTCCAGGAAATTATAGCAATTTTTCAGATATTCTTGCAAAGTACATCTGTTGAAAGCCTTACACATAGCGTGCAAAGAAGCAAAAGAAAAATCCGAAACAACCTTCGAAAATGCTGGCCAGTGATTCAGTTTTTCACATGCGTACCTGAAATCACTTAGTAATTTGAAAATTGTGTTGGAATCATGAATAGCAGATACCATGGAAAATATTGGAAAGACTCTTCCGACTTTCTGAAGACGTATGACAGCTGTATAGAAGTAAATTCGTTTGCAGGCTATTGGTTTTCGAACTACACTACCAGTAGCATCGAAGAATACCGTTGGCAATTCATCACCATTATGCTGTGATTTCAGGACCTGAATCTGATCTGCACAAAATAGTTTCACATTAAATGGCAAGCTGATTTCCTGAATAAACGAATGATGATCCTTTTGCATACTGAAAACATCTAGAATATCATCAGTATTGTTATCATATTCACACAGCTTTTCTGAGCGGATTTTTCGGAAAACAGTATCTGACTTTATATCGTGCAAATTTTTTCCTTCTTGAATAATTGGGATATTTGCTTTTTTTAAAATATCTTTCTTCAACGTCAAAGGTTTAATAAGTGATAATTTCTCTCTCAATAAACTCCTTTCAATACCACGCACTTGTGATGTACAAAAGTTGGGATGGCAAAAATTAATGATACTGCTATACACCATAACATTTTTTTCGGTAATTGAAATTATGATTTTGAATTTTTTGCAGCGGCCTTCATTTTGCTTGCATTTTGCTAGGATAGTAAATTCATTCTTTTTTTTGTTCCACCAATAATCTTTGAAAACTATTATGCAAACATTATTGACATATTTACGAATCCTGTTTCTCAAGATGAGGGGATAGAATCGTTTAGATAGTTTGTTATTTTCATATATTAATTTGAGCACATTGGGTTCTAGTCTGAATGAGCCTTCAAAGATAACACAGTCCTTGAAGCTGTATGCCGACCCATCGAACATTATATTTTTCGAATCTGACGGTAAAATTTTTAAATTCGTTTCACCAGGTGTAGATAAATTGAGTATATCGACCGGTATTGATTCGCTTCCCTTAGGTGTTCGATCTGTAATACATCCGGAAACAACGTTTTCATCAACTTCACTGAATGAGATGTTTTTCTCGTTTTCAATTGTATCAGGAGTTGAATGGGAAACATTTGTGAGTATATAATTTTTATCAATGTTTTCATGGTCCTGTTCAATTTTGGAATCCTCCGAATCATTTGAAAAGCCACAATTCTTCAGGTTGTTTGATTCAATAGCATCATCAATTGATAATCGAGGGCTGGGCTCATATTCCACGTCGATATTTTTTGCCAAGTTCCTCCATTGGTTATAAAGTTTCTTACGATTTTGTGAAGTGTTTTTTATGGATAACAATTCGCAAAACTTCGAATATACGGAATTTACATTTCGATAAGAAGGACAAACAGCGTGAATGGGAACATTGCATTGTCTTATAATTTCATTCAAACTTATATTACTTTCTTTATTGATATCCTTTCCATTTAAGAAAACACGAAATGACCTCTCATTCAAAATTCTGGTTACTACACTACGGTAACCAAAATTGGTCCCTTTAAGTTTGAGGGTAATGTTGTCAATCAATGCATCATCAATGGAAACGTTTGAATCTAACGAACAATTTTGACTCGTTATTTCTGTACGTATAATATTGAAAGCTTGATTTCGAGTCAATTTTTTTATATACATTCTCAGTGTTTATTGAATAATAAAATAAATCGCAAACTTTCGTGACGAGGACTAAAATTGCCAACTGCTCTACTGCTGAAGAAGATCGGATAATTTGATTGGACAGAAATGAGGCATGTAATAATTCAACAAGAAGGAATTCTGTTTTCAATGAATAAAATGAACAAATTGCAGTACGACTGAAATAATAACAACTAGTTACTGATTATTCGAAAAATGAACTTACAGAACTCAACGATTTGCCGAACTTTCAGAGTACCAACAGTGCGGTCAAATTCTGAATGGAAATAAAAAACACAATTCGTTATCTAAAACAAAAAAGGAATATAAAAAAGAAACAAACTAGAAAATTGATTTTTTTTAATGATCTGATGGTGATATCAACGATTGCTTGATGATATATTTCTTATAACTACAGAACAGAACGATTAATAAAATTATTAACTTGAAAAATCATATGAGCAAAAACGAAACACAACTACTCGAGAGAAATATGAACTCAAAAATTGAACAAATGTCGTTCCAAAAGTGTTATTGATATGAACTAATGCTAAAAGATGAAGGGCGATTATCCAGAGAACAGATCGATATCGAACAAAATTAACAAAAACAAAAGCGGTTTGAAATCAAATAAGGCACGAGAAAACACAACTTCTCGAAAGAAATGGTCAACTCAAAATTTTTACAAATTTCGTTTCGAAACTGTTAGGTATATAAACTTATGATGATAGATAAAGGTCGAATATCTAGAGAACAAATCGATATAGAACGAAATTAACAAGAACAAAAGCGGTTTAAAATCAAATAAGGAACAAGAAAACACAACTTCTCGAAAGAAATGGTCAACTCAAAAATTTAACAAATTTCGTTTCAAGAGTGTTAGGGATATCAACTTATGCTGATAGATAAAGGTCGAATATCTAGAGAACAAATCGATATAGAACAAAATCAACAAGAACAAAAGCGGTTTAAAATCAAATAAGGAACAAGAAAACACAACTTCCCGAAAGAAATGGTCAACTCAAAAATTTAACAAATTTCGTTTCAAGATAGTTAGGGATATCAAATTATGCTGATAGATAAAGGTCGTATATCTAGAGAACAAATCGATATAGAACAAAATCAACAGGAACAAAAGCGGTTTAAAATCAAATAAGGAACAAGAAAACACAACTTCTCGAAAGAAATGGTCGACTCAAAAATTTAACAAATTTCGTTTCAAGTGTTAGGGATATCAACTTATGCTGATAGATAAAGGTCGAATATCTAGAGAACAAATCGATATAGAACAAAATCAACAAGAACAAAAGCGGTTTAAAATCAAATAAGGAACAAGAAAACACAACTTTTCGAAAGAAATGGTCGACTCAAAAATTTAACAAATTTCGTTTCAAGAGTGTTAGGGATATCAAATTATGCTGATAGATAAAGGTCGTATATCTAGAGAACAAATCGATATAGAACAAAATCAACAAGAACAAAAGCGGTTTAAAATCAAATAAGGAACAAGAAAACACAACTTCTCGAAAGAAATGGTCAACTCAAAATTTAACAAATTTCGTTTCAAGTGTTAGGGATATCAACTTATGCTGATAGATAAAGGTCGTATATCTAGAGAACAAATCGATATAGAACAAAATCAACAAGAACAAAAGCGGTTTAAAATCAAATAAGGAACAAGAAAACACAACTTCTCGAAAGAAATGGTCGACTCAAAAATTTGACAAATTTCGTTTCAGAGTGTTGGGGATATCAACTTATGCTGATAGATAAAGGTCGTATATCTAGAGAACAAATCGATATAGAACAAAATCAACAAGAACAAAAGCGATTTAAAATCAAATAAGGAAAAAGAAAACACAACTTTTCGAAAGAAATGGTCGACTCAAAAATTTTACAAATTTCGTTTCAAGAGTGTTAGGGATATCAACTAATGCTGATAGATAAAGGTCGAATATCTAGAGAAATATCGATATAGAACAAAATCAACAAGAACAGAAGCGGTTTAAAATCAAATAAGTTTAAATTCATCAATACAATGATAACGACCCCGTAGAGGCAAAAATCACTTTTAGGGGTGATTTTCACCCCCTTATTGAAAATGAGAGTAGGCTCATTCGAAAGCTGATGTCATAGCAGGATTTTTTTTTAATAGTAAGATTTTGGCTAAAGAACGATAACGACCCCGTAGAGGCAAAAATCACCTTTAGGGGTGATTTTTACCCCCTTATCCCCTACCGAAGAAAATGAAGAGTAGGCTCATTCGAAAGCTGATGTCATAGCAGGATTTTTTTTAATAGTAAGATTTTGGCTAAAGAACGATAACGACCCCGTAGAGGCAAAAATCACCTTTAGGGGTAATTTTTACCCCCTCATCCCCTACCGAAGAAAATGAGAGTAGGCTCATTCGGAAGCTGATGTCATAGCAGGATTTTTTTTAATAGTAAGATTTTGGCTAAAGAACGATAACGACCCCGTAGAGGCAAAAATCACCTTTAGGGGTGATTTTACCTCCTTATCCCCTACCGAAGAAATGAGAGTAGGCTCATTCGAAAGCTGATGTTATAGCAGGATTTTTTTAATAGTAAGATTTTGGCTAAAGAACGATAACGACCCCGTAGAGGCAAAAATCACCTTTAGGGGTGATTTTTACCCCCTTATCCCCTACCGAAGAAAATGAGAGTAGGCTCATTCGAAAGCTGATGTCATAGCAGGATTTTTTTCAATAGTAAGATTTTGGCTAAAGAACGATAACCACCCCGTAAAGGCAAAAATCACCTTTAGGGGTGATTTTTACCCCCTTATCCCCTACCGAAGAAAATGAGAGTAGGCTCATTCGAAAGCTTTTGTCATAGCAGGATTTTTTCAATAGTAAGATTTTGGATAAAGAACGATAACGACCCCGTAGAGGCAAAAATCACCTTTAGGGGTGATTTTTACCCCCTTATACCCTACCGAAGAAAATGAGAGTAGGCTCATTCGAAAGCTGATGTCATAGCAGGATTTTTTTTAATAGTATGATTTTGGCTAAAGAACGATAACGACCCCGTAGAGGCAAAAATCACCTTTAGGGGTGATTTTTACCCCCTTATCCCCTACCGAAGAAAATGAGAGTAGGCTCATTCGAAAGCTTTTGCCATAGCAGGATTTTTTTTAATAGTAAGATTTTGGCTAAAGAACGATAACGACCCCGTAGAGGCAAAAATCACTTTTAGGGGTGATTTTTACTCCCTTATCCCCTACCGAAGAAAATGAGAGTAGGCTCATTCGAAAGCTGATGTCATAGCAGGATTTTTTTCAATAGTAAGATTTTGGCTTAAGAACGATAACGACCCCGTAGAGGCAAAAATCACCTTTAGGGGTGATTTTTACCCCCTTATCCCCTACCGAAGAAAATGAGAGTAGGCTCATTCGAAAGCTGTTGTCATAGCAGGATTTTTTTCAATAGTAAGATTTTGGCTAAAAAACGATAACGACCCCGTAGAGGCAAAAATCACCTTTAGGGGTGATTTTTACCCCCTTATCCCCTACCGAAGAAAATGAGTAGGCTCATTCGAAAGCTGATGTCATAGCAGGATTTTTTTAATAGTAAGATTTTGGCTAAAGAACGATAACGACCCCGTAGAGGCAAAAATCACCTTTAGGGGTGATTTTTATCCCCTTATCCCCTACGGAAGAAAATGAGAGTAGGCTCATTCGAAAGCTTTTGTCATAGCAGGATTTTTTTTTATAGTAAAATTTTGGCTAAAGAACGATAACGACCCCGTAGAGGCAAAAATCACCTTTAGGGGTGATTTTTACCCCCTTATCCCCTACCGAAGAAAATGAGAGTAGGCTCATTCGAAAGCTGATGTCATAGCAGGATTTTTTTCAATAGTAAGATTTTGGCTAAAGAACGATAACGACCCCGTAGAGGCAAAAATCACCTTTAGGGGTGATTTTTACCCCCTCATCCCCTACCGAAGAAAATGAGAGTAGGCTCATTCGGAAGCTGATGTCATAGCAGGATTTTTTTTAATAGTAAGATTTTGGCTAAAGAACGATAACGACCCCGTAGAGGCAAAAATCACCTTTAGGGGTGATTTTTACCCCCTTATCCCCTACCGAAGAAAATGAGAGTAGGCTCATTCGAAAGCTGATGTCATAGCAGGATTTTTTTTTAATAGTAAGATTTTGGCTAAAGAACGATAACGACCCCGTAGAGGCAAAAATCACCTTTAGGGGTGATTTTTACCCCCTTATCCCCTACCGAAGAAAATGAGAGTAGGCTCATTCGAAAGCTGATGTCATAGCAGGATTTTTTTCAATAGTAAGATTTTGGCTAAAGAACGATAACGACCCCGTAGAGGCAAAAATCACCTTTAGGGGTGATTTTTACCCCCTTATCCCCTACCGAAGAAAATGAGAGTAGGCTCATTCGAAAGCTGATGTCATAGCAGGATTTTTTTCAATAGTAAGATTTTGGCTAAAGAACGATAACGACCCCGTAAAGGCAAAAATCACCTTTAGGGGTGATTTTTACCCCCTTATCCCCTACCGAAGAAAATGAGAGTAGGCTCATTCGAAAGCTGATGTCATAGCAGGATTTTTTTCAATAGTAAGATTTTGGCTAAAGAACGATAACGACCCCGTAGAGGCAAAAATCACCTTTAGGGGTGATTTTTACCCCCTCATCCCCTACCGAAGAAAATGAGAGTAGGCTCATTCGGAAGCTGATGTCATAGCAGGATTTTTTTTAATAGTAAGATTTTGGCTAAAGAACGATAACGACCCCGTAGAGGCAAAAATCACCTTTAGGGGTGATTTTTACCCCCTTATCCCCTACCGAAGAAAATGAGAGTAGGCTCATTCGAAAGCTGATGTCATAGCAGGTTTTTTTTTAATAGTAAGATTTTGGCTCAAGAACGATAACGACCCCGTAGAGGCAAAAATCACTTTTAGGGGTGATTTTCACCCCCTTATCCCCTACCGAAGAAAATGAGAGTAGGCTCATTCGAAAGCTGATGTCATAGCAGGATTTTTTTCAATAGTAAGATTTTGGCTAAAGAACGATAACGACCCCGTAAAGGCAAAAATCACCTTTAGGGGTGATTTTTACCCCCTTATCCCCTACCGAAGAAAATGAGAGTAGGCTCATTCGAAAGCTTTTGTCATACAAGGATTTTTTTCAATAGTAAGATTTTGGCTAAAGAACGATAACGACCCCGTAGAGGCAAAAATCACCTTTAGGGGTGATTTTTACCCCCTTATCCCCTACCGAAGAAAATGAGAGTAGGCTCATTCGAAAGCTTTTGCCATAGCAGGATTTTTTTTAATAGTAAGATTTTGGCTAAAGAACGATAACGACCCCGTAGAGGCAAAAATCACTTTTAGGGGTGATTTTTACCCCCTTAACCCCTACCGAAGAAAATGAGAGTAGGCTCATTCGAAAGCTGATGTCATAGCAGGATTTTTTTCACTAGTAAGATTTTGGCTAAAGAACGATAACGACCCCGTAGAGGCAAAAATCACCTTTAGGGGTGATTTTTACCCCCTTATCCCCTACCGAAGAAAATGAGAGTAGGCTCATTCGAAAGCTGTTGTCATAGCAGGATTTTTTTCAATAGTAAGATTTTGGCTAAAAAACGATAACGACCCCGTAGAGGCAAAAATCACCTTTAGGGGTGATTTTTACCCCCTTATCCCCTACGGAAGAAAATGAGAGTAGGCTCATTCGAAAGCTGTTGTCATAGCAGGATTTTTCTCAATAGTAAGATTTTGGCTAAAAAACGATAACGACCCCGTACAGGCAAAAATCACTTTTAGGGGTGATTTTCACCCCCTTATCCCCTACGGAAGAAAATGAGAGTAGGCTCATTCGAAAGCTGATGTCATAGCAGAATTTTTTTTAATAGTAAGATTTTGCCTAAAGAACGATAACGACCCCGTAGAGGCAAAAATCACCTTTAGGGGTGATTTTTATCCCCTTATCCCCTACGGAAGAAAATGAGAGTAGGCTCATTCGAAAGCTTTTGTCATAGCAGGATTTTTTTTATAGTAAGATTTTGGCTAAAGAACGATAACGACCCCGTAGAGGCAAAAATCACCTTTAGGGGTGATTTTTACTCCTTATCCCCTACCGAAGAAAATGAGAGTAGGCTCATTCGGAAGCTGATGTCATAGCAGGATTTTTTTTAATAGTAAGATTTTGGCTAAAGAACGATAACGACCCCGTAGAGGCAAAAATCACCTTTAGGGGTGATTTTACCCCCTTATCCCCTACCGAAGAAAATGAGAGTAGGCTCATTCGAAAGCTGATGTCATAGCAGGATTTTTTTTAATAGTAAGATTTTGGCTAAAGAACGATAACGACCCCGTAGAGGCAAAAATCACTTTCAGGGGTGATTTTCACCCCCTGATCCCCTACGGAAGAAAATGAGAGTAGGCTCATTCGAAAGCTTTTGTCATAGCAGGATTTCTTTCAATAGTGAGATTTTGGCTAAAAAACGATAACGACCCCGTAGAGGCAAAAATCACATTTAGGGGTGATTTTTACCCCCTTATCCCCTACCGAAGAAAATGAGAGTAGGCTCATTCGAAAGCTGATGTCATAGCAGGATTTTTTTCAATAGTGAGATTTTTGCTAAAGAACGATAACGACCCCGTAGAGGCAAAAATCACCTTTAGGGGTGATTTTTACCCCCTTATCCCCTACCGAAGAAAATGAGAGTAGGCTCATTCGAAAGCTTTTGTCATAGCAGGATTTTTTTCAATAGTAAGATTTTGGCTAAAGAACGATAACGACCCCGTAGAGGCAAAAATCACTTTTAGGGGTGATTTTTACCCCCTTATCCCCTACCGAAGAAAATGAGAGTAGGCTCATTCGAAAGCTGATGTCATAGCAGGATTTTTTTCAATAGTAAGATTTTGGCTAAAGAACGATAACGACCCCGTAGAGGCAAAAATCACCTTTAGGGGTGATTTTTACCCCCTTATCCCCTACCGAAGAAAATGAGAGTAGGCTCATTCGAAAGCTGATGTCATAGCAGGATTTTTTTTAATAGTAAGATTTTGGCTAAAGAACGATAACGACCCCGTAGAGGCAAAAATCACCTTTAGGGGTGATTTTTACCCCCTTATCCCCTACCGAAGAAAATGAGAGTAGGCTCATTCGAAAGCTGATGTCATAGCAGGATTTTTTTTAATAGTAAGATTTTGGCTAAAGAACGATAACGACCCCGTAGAGGCAAAAATCACTTTTAGGGGTGATTTTCACCCCCTTATCCCCTACGGAAGAAAATGAGAGTAGGCTCATTCGAAAGCTGTTGTCATAGCAGGCTTTTTTTGAACAATAAGATTTTGGCTAAACAACGATAACGACCCCGCAGAGGCAAAAATCACCTATAGGGTGATTTTTCACCCCAGTTTCCCCTATGTAAAAAAATGAGGGTAAGTTCAATAGTTTTTTTTCAATATGTAGTTGAAATCTGGCTGGACAACGATAACGTATCCTTTATGTAAGAAAATGAGAGCAGGCTCATTGAAAAGATTTGATCAAGGCAGGAATTCTTTCAATACTTCAAATTTGGCTTACATACGAAAACAAAACTGTAAAGACGAAAGACTACTTGTTGTGTGATGTGATTCTTCCTTCCGAATATTTTTTCGAAAAGGATCATCCACTTTGTTCACATGAGTCGAATAAGAACGAATAATAAATTGATCTTGAAGTATTCATAGAAGCCCTTTTATATCTGATTGATGTGGGATACTGAATCAATCCATTTTTATAGTATCGTAGACCTCGAAATGTACTCGAATAAGCAATTAATTCGTTCAAATGATTCGATTATTCGATTCGTGAACATATGTTTAATTTGACGAACGTCAATGAGCCTTCGGCTATTTCCGTTCATTTTACAGGATAACTTTACCGGCTAAGTTCACGCCGGTTTATTTCCACGAGACTGAAATGAATCATATACACGGTGGTCAGCAAATCAAAGCAGAAAACGGAAATTAGTAATGAGCGAAAAATCGCTTCATTACAATTCATAGGATGAACCCAATGATTTCTCATATTTTCGCCAAATATACTTTGCCACATTGGTATTACACAAAATTCTTCTTCTGAGTCCGAATTAATTTTTTTCAATTTACGTTCGAAAGAAACAGATACACTGATTATTAAATATGTAAAGCTTATGAAAAGTAAACAAACGTTTCCCCTTCTCCGTCTCTATGTTCTGTCTCTGGTGATGCGGTGTGCGCCGACACGAGACAGCGTGTCGCCGACCAACGGTTTGTCGGGGACAAGCTCGGTGTGCGCCCAACCTAATATTTCCTGTTTCTTGCTGTGCTATTCACCGTTTCACCCATAGGAATTGGGAGATATTGTGAATCCTGGCAAGGGTGAAATGGTGAAGGTAAAAAGCGTATTTTTATAAGGTTTGTCGAGGGTTTTGTGTATGCATAAATTTCAAAAAATATTATAAAAGATATATTTTCTGTTGAAGCGGAAGGGCCTAGGACGAATCGCAGCTTTTTATCTTTCGTGTTTCGTCTGGTTAGGTCTGTTCGAGGGTTTGTCACTATTCCAGCAATCACCATTGTTCCAGGTAAGGATGCCTATATATAGAAGAAAAATTAATGGCTTTAGCTGACGTTTTGAATTCTCCAGAAATCATCGTTAAACTCCGAAACAGAAATCGTCAAAAAAAAAAACAATCGAGTCAGTGAAAAATGGACCAGATACTAAAGGAAAGCTCAAAGGAAAAACTATAGCAAAAAAAAGCAAACGGAAAATATAGATAAAATAAATAAAGATACGTAACCTAAGAAATGAAAAATGTCCACCACTGACGCCGAATCGGAATCATCTCTGGATTTCGACTTGCATGACGAGGATGACGGCATGGACGATGATGGGTTGCACTAAAAAGGACGTCGATTGGATGGAATGTATTAGCTGCCAACATTGGCTGTATGAAGATTGCACAAAATATGAATCCATGTGTAATTTGTTCGGTAAAACCCAAAAGAAGTAAGATCACCATTTCACCCTTGAGCATCGGTGAAATGGCGAATTTGGTTTGAAAAAAAAAATTCATTTTCGTTATGCCTTAAAGAGTTTATTGTACTGTTGAGTTGTTGTCTTTATATTTTGCCAAAGAAAAGTGTTTTCATTCTGTTTAAATATGAATTTTTTTGTCTTCTACACGGCTCTTTTTTTTTCTTCACCATATCACCCTGACTTACCCTAATAAGGGTCGATGGTCTGTATACAAAGTAAATTTTCGGCCGTACAAATAGGGTCGAAAATGATTTATAGACCAATACACTGCGAGTAGTTCTTCTTCTGGTACGCTGTATCGTTTTTCGGAGTTGTTGAGACTTCTAGATGCGTATGCTATAGGTCTATCATCATTATTACAGAGTACGCTTCCGATAGCGTAGTTGCTAGCGTCCGTTTTGAGTATCATCTGATTTTCAGGATTAAAATTTGGATATTGCAATATTGGGGGATTAGTAATACAGTTTTTCAATTTTTCGAAGGAATTCTGACAGTCCACTGACCAAATGAACGGTATATTTTTCCTCGTTAGAAAGTTCAGTGGGTGGGCAATTTGTGCAAAATTTGGTATGTAGCGACGGTAAAAGTTAACAAAAGCTACGAATCCTTTTACTTAAATAGCATTTTTTGGTACTGGATATTTTTTGATTGCTTCTATCTTCGAAGGTTCCGGTGTCGTACCGTCTGCCGAAATAACGTGACCTAAATAGGATAATTCTTTTTTCAAAAATTCGCACTTCTTTGGGTTGAGTTTCAAATTTACTTCTCGTAATCGCTGAAAAACTTTAATAAGATTTTTGTTATGGTTTGCGAGTGTATTTCCGAAAACTATTAGATCATCCATATATATGAAACATTAAAGGCGGAAACACATTATTAAAACGCGACGCGACGCCACGTGTCGACACACCGATCTTGCACGCGCATGGCGTCGCGTCGGATGTTGATAGTGTGATTCTGGTCTATAGAAAACAATGCATTTGATTCGACTCAACACGCATCGCGTTTCATCGGGTCGCGTCGCGTTTTAATAATGTGTTTCCGCCTTTATCGTAATTTAATCCAGATAAAGCAATTGTCTTTGCACGACTGAAAGAACTTGGCGAAATTTTCAATCCCATAGGTAGTCTTTTCATCTGTTATTGAGCCCTATCAGTAGTGAATGCTGTGTAAGGACGACTACTTTCGTCTAATTTTATTTCGTAGTATCCTTGGGATAAATCTGAATGAGTAAAACATCGCACCCGATAAAGCGTCTAGAATTTCCGTGACATTTGGTAAAGGAAATTTGTCATCTTTGATCTTCTGATTCAGAAATCGATAATCGACTACTAAACGTATTTTCTTTTCTGAATTACCGTCTTTACTATTATGATTCGGATTTTTTCTTTCCACAACTAACAATGGGGCTGACCATTCCGAAGTTGCCGGTTCTATTATACCGTTATCTAACATTTTGTCTATTTCCTTCTGTATTATGGATTTTTGAGAATATGGCAATCTATACTGTTTAACATAAGATGGTGTAGCTGACTGCTGAAGGTAAATTTTTTGTTTATAGCTATTTGTGACAGTTAATTTATCGCCTTCCATGTGGAAAATATCTGCGTATTTAGCACAAATACGCCGGATTTGAATTTTTTCTTCATTGTTCAAGTGTTCTACGTTCAATACTTCTAGTAATTTCTCGACACGGTTCACTGAAATTTTTCTATCGTCTTTTCCTAACAAATTATAATTTTTTGCTAAACCAAGTTTCGGACGAAAATTTTTGAGGCAAACTTCTTCGTTTCGTACATTGGGAATTTGCACTGGGATTAAATTTCTGTTTGCACGAACTATTGCTCCTGCTACAAATACACCTTCTTCTAGTTCATCGGGAAGTATAATACAATCTTCAGTTTCATCTGTCCAGATATGTGTAATAATTTCTGACCTAGAGGGAATGACTGTGTGAAGGTAACTTCGTGATATCAATGGCTTTATTATTTCTTCATTTCTATGTCGGAACGAGATGGAGTATTTTTCGAAATTTATTTTCGCTGAATAATTTTGGCAAAAATCTGAACCTAGAATTCCATCAATTTCGTCGTGAAATCTATCGATAACTATAAATTCTTGCTTAAGGCATACATTATTGGTGTGAAGTGAGAGAACAGCTGATCCGTATGATGTGGTTGAACCCGAGATTCCGTTTACCTTTATCTTTTTGTCGGTTGATATTTGTTGAGAGTCAGACAGAACGTCCCGAAATATGATACTACACGGAAAAAAATGTTTTCTCCAATTAAGTATATAATAATTGATTGAAGTAAATGATAGATTCATATATGAGCAAGAATATAGTATACCTGAATCAGGGATGCCTTATTCTCAAAGTTCAAATATACCATTTACTCCCACTAAGTAAATAATATACTACAATGTAATAAAATCACTATTATTGACTCAAGAAAATTTTTATATTTCTTCTCAGTGAATCTCTTTTATCGAAATGAGTATTCAAAATATTTCGTTCGAATATAAAATATGTTCAAGACAAGTTTTCGGGTTTCTTCATTTCAGCAGCACTTTCATGTGAAGAAAATAAATCTTATACTTGAATGAAAGTAATATTTCTACTCAAACCAAGATTTAATTAGTTTTAAAACAAGTACATCGTCTTCTCAGTTCAAAGTTCTCAAACTACTTTGATCTGAATAGGTACTTCGAAAAATTCTGATAGAGTATAGTTTATATTAATAGTAAATGTATTAGTCATTTGATGAAAATCAATCATATACTTGAAAGAATAATAAGATAAATGTTAAAGTGAGCATTGTATATTCTCGACTGAAGAACGATGATTTCCTTCCCTTGAGTGTAGGTATATGCTTCGATAAATATGTTGGTATGTATTCTCATTCGGAATTCAACTGACTTTATTATTCATAAGGTATTTATTAAGCATTCCTTACAGGGTACTATCACGTTCTAATGAGAAACTTAAGTATCTGATTAAATGAGCAATGATCAATCTTAAACCTCAATTAATTCTTGTTTTCCTAAAGCGAAAAATTTGCAATGTATTTCATGTGAGTTCTTATCTAATTTTTGTTCTGAATGAGACACGCATGTTATATATTGCAAATTAAGAATATCTCTGATCAATATCCGAAAACAATAACCATTTGATTTTCAAGATTAACCCAGTCATGTAAGTCTGAAGAAAATATACCAATAAATAATTTCGAATCAGATCAAAGTAAGAATTTCCCATTTAATCAGATACCATAGATTCTGATAGAAGGTGAAGGTACCCTATGAGGAATGCATAATAAAAAATGTATCAATAATAAAGTCAATTGAATTCAGGATGACAAAACATACACATACATCGGAGCATATACTGATGATGAAATTTCAATTTCCTGGTAAGCTAAAATCTCATCTAGTAAAGAATGTAATATCTGATTGAAATTAAATATCCAACACAAGGTATAGAACCCCTTGCATATTCAATAAGGCTATAAGAGTAAAATACGGAATCAGTGGAAATAAATTCATTAAGTACTGTCAAGAAAATGGAATATAACATATAAAAACATAGTTTTTACATAAAAAAGGTATTACATTTTAACATTACATTCGTCAGGAATATAAGTGAACAATAATTTTTACTACAGAGGAACATTACCTAGAAATAAATGCGTAATGAAATCTTAAAAAAAATTGTATGAAAAATAATGAGTGTGGCATGCTTCATTATAATAAAAGTCACTAACATAAGAAAAACTATTAATAGGAATACCAATAGTGTCATAAATAAATATAATATATAGTACATATTGTAACGACCCTTTTTGCTTACCACTTAATTTCAACTTTAAACTTCGGTTGCTCGAGCGCCAGTTGCGATAGGTTTTACAAGGTCGCAACGCCTTGCCGGGTGTCGCACAATAAACCTGAGTAGCCTTTATACATACAGTTGGAGAAGGGATCTATTGTAATCTAAGGTGTAAGCGATTACTTGAGGGTTTTTTCTAAATGGCAGAGAAGACAAGCAGTAGATTAAAACACACACGAAACTATATACAATATAATATGAAACAAAATAACAATTCTATAATATGTACAAGTATAACCAAAATAAAAACAAAATGTGTGGTTCTCCTCTTGAGCAATAATAAAATAATTATTTACAAACCGCAGGCGACGAGTCAGAAGAGCATACGACGTGAGAGGTAAATAAAATAATTGGTCGGAGAAATAACTCGGTAATCAAATGTTTGGAGGTTAGAGCATACACAAGTACTTTTCAGATTATATGAGCCAAACGGTCTTGTTCTATTCTATTCTCTGTAATCTATCAAACTAATGAACAATACGTCACAAAAAAAACTAATAAACTGTCTCTGGTAATTGATAAATAAGAATAAATGTCGGAAGACAGTGTCAAACCCAGATGACAGTTTAGGAGGTTACCATTCGAGCTAGGCCAACAATAGGTAACCCACCTCACCTGACACACAGGGGACGGTTTAAAGAAAACAATTAAATCGAAATGAAATTCACGATCAATTACCCAGAGAACTGCGGAAAATAAGCAAATAAATTAAAAATGATAATCGCAGAATTAATTCACAGCCGAAGAATGATGGTCGAATCAAATAAACAGAATAAGCAACGGGAACAATTTCTTAATCGGATTGTTACGAGAAAAATCTCAGTCAAACCCAAGTAACAGTTTAGGAGGTTACCATTCGAGCTAGGCCAACAATAGGTAACGGACCTCATCTGATACACTGGGGACGGCGGAAAATTGAATAAAAATAAAAAAAACCACGATATTAATTTACTCTCGCAAAATAAATATCAGTCAAACCCAAGTAACAGTTTAGGAGGTTACCATTCGAGCTAGGCCAACAATAGGTAACGAACCTCACCTGATACACTGGGGTCGGCGGAAAATTAAATAAAAACACGATATTAATTCACTTTCGCAAAATAAATATCAGTCAAACCCACGTTACAGTTTAGAAAGTTACCATTCGAGCTAGGCCAACAATAGGTAACGAACCTCACCTGATACACTGGGGACGGCGGAAAATTAAATAAAAACAATTAAATCGAAATGAAATTCACGATCAATTACCCAGAGAACTGCGGAAAATAAGCAAATAAATTAAAAATGATAATCGCAGAATTAATTCACAGCCGAAGAATGATGGTCGAATCAAATAAACAGAATAAGCAACGGGAACAATTTCTTAATCGGATTGTTACGAGAAAAATCTCAGTCAAACCCAAGTAACAGTTTAGGAGGTTACCATTCGAGCTAGGCCAACAATAGGTAACGGACCTCATCTGATACACTGGGGACGGCGGAAAATTGAATAAAAATAAAAAAAAACCACGATATTGATTTACTCTCGCAAAATAAATATCAGTCAAACCCAAGTAACAGTTTAGGAGGTTACCATTCGAGCTAGGCCAACAATAGGTAACGGACCTCACCTGATACACTGGGGACGGCGGAAAATTAAATAAAAATAAAAAAGACCTCGATATTAATTTACTCTCGCAAAATAAATATCAGTCAAACCCAAGTAACAGTTTAGGAGGTTACCATTCGAGCTAGGCCAACAATAGGTAACGAACCTCACCTGATACACTGGGGACGGCGGAAAATTAAATAAAAACACGATATTAATTCACTTTCGCAAAATAAATATCAGTCAAACCCACGTTACAGTTTAGGAAGTTACCATTCGAGCTAGGCCAACAATAGGTAACGAACCTCACCTGATACACTGGGGACGGCGGAAAATTAAATAAAAACACGATATTAATTCACTTTCGCAAAATAAATATCAGTCAAACCCACGTAACAGTTTAGGAAGTTACCATTCGAGCTAGGCCAACAATAGGTAACGAACCTCACCTGATACACTGGGGACGGCGGAAAATTAAATAAAAACACGATATTAATTCAAACCGAAAAGAAAATCGACCAATCGTTCAACGGTAAAATATTATCAATAGAAATTCCGTAATATACAGCAGACTACAGAGAAAAGAACAAATAACGGAAAATAATTAGCTCAAAATGTCTTACCAGGAGTACTTCACACACTCGCGGTCGGTAAAGAAAAATACTGAAATTTATTTTTCTAAATGAAAAATTAACGGTGAATACCGGAATACTTGCGATGAAACTTTTAAAGAAAAACTACCAAAACTTTTAAGAGAGCAATAGTGAAAACTAGGCGAAGTATTTAGCAACGAAAACTAGCGAAGAAACTAACAAAGAATGTATAAAATGCCCTCGGTCAATGGTTTTATTAACCCCATAAGGTGGGGGGTGTCACGCGCCAAAATTTCGGAAAAATCATATAGTGGGATTAAAACGGCTACATTTGATTGGCTGACAACATTTGACATCATCTCCCGTTTCTAGAACATTCCAGAAAATTATCGAAAGTCGAAAAAACGGAAAGACGCAGCCAGCGTCCTTATCAAACTAGCAATCCAGAAAAACGCGAGAGACATGTGTGAAAAAAACGGAGAACAACAAACTACATCTCGTACTCCCGTTTTTATACATGGGATTGAAATTAAATTTGATCTGAATAATTTAAATTATTATTTCTGCAGGAATAAATTTTCGAATTTATTTTCTGGAAATTCTGAACGGAATGAAAATACAAGAAATGCATGAACGTACTATTCAATTGACTTAATTATGTTTCATTCAGCTTTCGTGGAATACGGAAAAGTGAATTAATCGAAATATAAAATTGAAGAAATCAAAAATAACATTTTCTACTGAAATAAAATAATTTCTACGGTGTTTGAAATCGCTAACATTTTACTTTTACACACAAAGTTTGTCTAAGCTGTATACAGTTTGGTCGGAAATTACGTAAATAAATAAAATACAATTCTTTCGAATAAACAATTCTTATTCTTCGGTATATTATTACACGGTTATATTCAAAACAATTATTTCCAAATTCTGGTTTCCTATGTACAAAACGTAATTGAATAAATTCACCCTATTCAACTATATTCAGTCCGGTTGGGAATCGAAGAAATGAAAAATACTTTTTTTCTGTGACGGGAAAAAAATGTGACATTTTATGTCTCTTGACAGGTCACAAAGTATGACTTTTTACGAAATTCCTTTTTTCCCTGTCAAAAAAATGATTCTCTATGTAGCCGGGAAAAAAGTACTCACTTTTTTCCCGGGGAAAAAAGTAATTTCGTAGACAGTTATATTTCTTTCACTATTAAATGGTCGTTTTTCCTGTCACAGAAAAAAATAGTGTATTATACACGGGAAAAATATTAGATTTTAGCTCTCGGCTTTTTGTCTCCCTCCGCTACGCGTCGGGAGACAACACAACCTCGAGCTAAAATCTGATACTTTTTTCCCTTGTATAATAAATTACTATTTTCTCCAACCATCAAAAAATGTTGACATTTTTGTACTATTTTCAGGTGCAAAAGTCATAAATTTCCTTACCGTACAAAAATTCATTAACACTTTTAATCCTAGGATTAAAAACGCTACTTTCAATCCTTGGATTAAATGTAAATGCATTTGAAATCTACTTGACAATCACTGTCATGATTCTGTGTTCAAATTCATAACCAAATTATGAACGATTTTTCACTAAAACCAATTTTATTGTAATTTTGACTTGGTTGGAGAAAAAATAGTATATATTATTCGGATTAAAAGTGCCTATTTTAACTCGCAATTTTGCATTCGCTCGGCTGCGCCTCGCAACTGCAAATATTGCTCGTAAAAAAAACATGCACTTTTAATCCTTATAATATAATATACTATTCTCCACGGAAATGCCCAACGACTAAATATTCTTAATTACATTCCCACATGAGTTCAACGGAAAATGAAATTTAAACCGGCAATTCATTATATTTTAACTCAAAAATACTGCTCGTGATACAAACGTAAATTACTCAAATCGTATACAGGGTGGTCAGGAATTAGCGAATTAACGTAGACAACTTTGAATGCAAAAATGCGACTTCCACGGTTTTTTTCCACGAAACTGAAATGAATCATATACATGGTGGTCAGCAAATCAAAGCAGAAAACGGAAATTAGTAATGAGCGAAAAATCGCTTCATTACACACCCCCTTTTCTCCCACAAAAAAATAAGTACTGAAGGTAATTATTTTTTTTTAACTCTCGGATTACCTCTCACGCAGTCTTATGCTTACCATCTTAGCAGAAAAAGAATACTCGGGGGGGCAATACCCCCATCCTCAGGTACGGCGGTGTCGGCAGGATATCACACTGTACCCCTATGGACCGGTGTTGGGGTGTGGCTTCGGTTGATGACGCTTCAGCGAAGGTCCTTCTGAGTGAGGTCTCTGGTGGTGGTCTCCTGCTTATCGGTGGCCTCTCTCGTTGGGGTCCACTTCTGGGTGAGCAGCCCCATTCCCGAGACATTACCCCTATCAAACCACACCTCGAACAGAACAACTTCGGTCTATTTCTGCACACCTTCCTGCTGTGTCCAGGCAAGCTACAACGCCAACACATGTCCTTGCTCAACAGGACATATCGGGGGCTCTTGGGTCGACGCTTCGGGGGTGCGGAAAGTTCTGGATCCACTTCGGTAGTAGGCTGCCGCTTTCTGGGAACTGGCTGTCTAGCGGAGGTACCTGGCTGGGAACCATGTCCAGCGTTGGGTCTGGATGTGGTGTACCTCTTCGGTCGGTGGTAGGCGGGTTCCTCGGTGACCTCAACCGCGTCTCGAAGGAACGCGTTCCGTCGCTTTTCCTCCAGCTTACTCTTCCACTCCTGGAATTCTTCCTCCACCAATTCATCAAAGCTACTGGTTGGGGATGAGTTGACGATCCCCGCGTCGATTAACTCCCACTCAGACTGAGACATAGGTACCTAAAACAACAGACATTAGAAATTCAGATTTACCATGAGCAATCGTTCGGTGAGACAACCAGGACATCCACGGTAACTAACCGGTCAATGGGGATTACTCCCTCGGTAACCACAGACGCCTTATCTGCCCATTAGGCAGGCGGAATTTGCGGCGCATTTTTGTTCGGTCACCCGGTGGCCGGTATTGTAACAACCTGGCTCGGCAGCTGGGAGTCCATCCTCCTTTCGCAGGTTGGCGTTTCAGTGTCTCGTCCAGACTTGGGGTGACCTCAATAACGTCGCTCCTGTCTTCTTCAACGGCGGCCACTTTTCCGCTTTCAGCGCTATCACCCACCGTCTGGAAAAATTTCATCCCCCATTCGGCCGAAGGGCGAGCGGTGGCGTCGACCTGGAGGAACCTCTTCAGTCCATGTTTGAATTCGGTGGGCAGGTTTTCCAGCTCTGGGCAGCTATACCCTTCTTCCACCCTCAATATTTCCTCCACCGGTTTCTCGCCGTAAAAGGGGGTCACTGCCGTCGTCACGTACAAGGCCACCAACCCCATCGCCCACACATCCACTGGTAACCCGAATGAAACATTACGGAGCATCTCAGGGGCCATGTACGGCAGCGTGCCACCCCATGAAGTGGTCGTGGCGTCAAACGTCGGCAGCTCCAGGGCCAAACCGAAATCTGCCAGGCAGACCCGATCTCCCTTCACCAGAATGTTGTCCGGCTTGACATCCATGTGGAGAATCTTCTGCTGGTGACAGGCCGCCAATCCTGGAATGCCTGTCTCATGATGTCACGGCTCCTAGGCAAGGGGACAGGTCCTCTCCTCTGAACCATCTCAAACAGGTCACCCTCCATCAACTCTAGCACAAAGCCGATCTCTCCATCAGAAATCGTAAAATCGAACAAGGTAGCGACGTTGGGGTGCTTCAGCCGAGCCAACATTTCTCTCTCAGTGAGGGCGGACTCACTGAGGGGCACGACCTTCAATGCCCGTTTCGGTGTACCATCCTTCCCAGCGACCTCAAACACCTTTCCGAATCCACCCTGGCCCAAGGATCGCACAACGCGATACGAGCGGAGGTTCTCACTATCCAGGCGAGTCGGACGGTCTTCGGACGACATGGAGGAAATCAGGATAATTTCCATATTCTGTAAGAAACGGGTCACGGGATAAGAGTTAAGTAAAATTACAGGACACAACACAAAATAAACAACGTACACTGTATGCTCTACCTATCTTGCGGTTGGGAAACGTTCACTAGCGCGACGACGCTTCTGTGACCTCGTCCCCACGAAATGGCTTCAAATCTTTGATGTGTATTTTGCGGAGGTACTTACCGGCGGTATCCTTGAGGTCGTACACCACTGGGGAACAAACTTTAACGACGGTATACGGACCTGTATATTTTGCGGCTAGCTTAGAAGCAAAGCCATCCACAGCAGAAGATAAAGGATGCTCCCGGCGCCATACTTGGTCTCCTATCCTACAAGACCATTCCCTTCTTCTGAGGTTATAGTGCCGACTCTGTTGAGTGAAAGCCCTGGCTAACTGTACTCGGACGAATTCATGGGTGTCCTGGAGCCTCTTCATTCGGTCTGCGTACTGGTTCAAACCTTGGCTCGTCGGTTCTTCCATAGTATCGTTCCCCTCGTCCGTTCTGGCCATACGTCGGTTATTTTCCAGAGATCTGACTTCTCGGCCAAAATTCAGGAACGCGGGTGTGAAGCCTGTAGACTCGTGCTTGGCGGAATTCAGAGCGAACATTAACTCGCCTATATGTTCGTCCCATGTTCGATGGTCTCCCTCGCAGAATTGTGCGATCATCGTTTTGATCGTCCGGTTGGCCCTCTCTACAGGGTTACACTGGGGAGAGTACACTGGAGCGAACCTGTGACGGATGCCCATCGCCTGGAGGTTTCCTCTCAACAGTCGTCCATCATACTGGGATCCATTATCACTTATGACGGTTTTGGGACAACCAAACTTGAGCACCACCTGGGGCCTGTAACACAAGCACTACAAGTCCTACAATTGTAAGAATATATTCTACACTTGTAACTGTTTCATAACACAAACCATCTTGTAATTACAAGTACGGACTAGTAATTACGTCAAAATCTCTACATATGTAAACTTTTTCTGTAACATAAAGTTCACACTTGTATAATCGTGTCACGGAATTTTCTACAAGTGTAGATAATGTTTTACATATCTCCAACTCTAGGTAAATACAACACATTTTAATGTATTTGCAAAATTAACAAAAAATCACAACTGAGTAATTATATTTTCCTTATAAAGGGATTGTACCCAACTATTATCACAAATTGAAAAAGCAGCAGCCATATTCATCTTCTTTATATTGTGGTAACGATGCCGTGAATTCTGACATGGGCAGTTGGAACTCTTGTTCTAATTTTACATTTTTGCTTTGGAATAGATGGTGTTTCGTGAGCACTGATTGGTCCACTTTTATTGGCAATATATTCAGCATTATTATTCTCTACGTCAGTTTACCGGCTTGGTTGCTTGAGTTTTTCGAAAAACTCAGCTACTCTAAGACCGCATATTACAGGAGAGTCTTTCCCAATTATTTCCAGTACAATTTTTTCCACTTCCGTTAGATTCCCCATTCCACCAGAGCCAGTTTTCTTCGCATTATCAATTTTAATCTATAAATATGTACCATATGTCGATAACAATAATCTTGCAAGTTCCAAGTTTTGCTGACCATAGCAATTCTCTTCAAATTCTGCCATATCTAATGTAGACTTTACATAAGTCCAATCTTCATCCGCTGGTACTTAACAATTACTTTGAGCCAAATTGGCCATTTCTTTCCACTTTTCTACTTTATCTTGCTTTCCCAGTTTATCCGAGAAAGCTCCGAAAAATATGTGTCTATTTTCTCTTATCTTAATTAAAAATTGCATTTTACGTTCGAAAACAATTTGTTTTGAAGACATAATGCAAACAGAAGAGCCGCAATACTACTTATATTGACAAGTCATGTCATATAGTAGGAATCAAATAATAATTGATATTCTATGATATTTGCATTTACATGTGTAGCTACACATGTACAAAATTATTTAATTTCTACAATTGTAGCCATTCGCATTGTGACATCGAATTGGGTTGGACTTGTAGTTACAGGCAAATTACTTGTAACTTGTAGACTTGTTACACTTGTAAGGTTTGTGTTACAGGCCCCTGGTCGTAAAATGCTTGCAACACTCCCTTGCCAGTAGCAGCTCGTAGAGGCTTGCATTCAACCCATTTGGAGAAACGGTCCTGGAACATAACTAGATAATTATTACCCCTTTTTGACCGAGGTAGTGGTCCTATCAAATCGGTGCTAACGGTGTTCCAGGGTTCAGTAATATGGTAGGGTTGCATCCTTCCAGGTGGTTTTTGCTGACTGATCTTGTATTTCTGGCAGTGCTCACACCTTCGTACGTAGTTGGCTACTTCGCGGAACATTCCTGGCCAGTAATAATTCTGGGCCACCCGGGAGATCGTTTTCGCAACCCCAAGGTGACCTGCTGCTGGCTCGTCATGGTTTTTTCGGAGGACTGACAAGCGGTCTTCGGTTGGTACACACAACTTCCAAGGCGTTCCCATCTCTGGCTCAGTGAAGTCATTGGAACTCCAGAAGTGTCTATACAGCTTTGCCCCATCGATTCGGTAGTCTGGGTTTTCGGTTGGGTTTTTGGACACCTCTTCATACTTCTTCACGTACCATGGGCACAACACCACTTCTTCGGCCAAACAAGGCTGGTCCTCGTATGGAAGTGGATCTCTAGAAAGGGCGTCCGCCACTCTGTTCAATGCCCTTTTCCTATACTTTATTTCGAAGTCGTACTGTTGTAGGAACACACTCCATCTCGCAATTCTTCCAGATGGCGACTTTATGGACTGCAACCATCGGAGACTCATGTGATCGGTAACCACTGTGAACCTATATCCTTCCAGGTACGGTCTCATCTTGTCAATCGCCCATACTATGGCAAGGCACTCCTTCTCGGTCTCCGAATAATTCCTCTCAGCGTCATTCAGCCCTTCCTGGTACGGTAAATGCTGTAATAGGACGGCTGTCCTTAGTCGGAGGCACCTGCCAATATCCCTGCTTCAGGTCCAACGTCGAAATGAATTTAGCTCGCTTCAACTTGTCCAGAATCCCGGCATATGCGGTAGAGGGTAGGCATCCTTGATCGAGACATCATTCACAGCTCGAAAGTCGATGCAGAACCGGGGTTCTCCATTACTTTTCCGGACGATCACCACGCTGGAGCTCCATGGTGAATTAGAAGGTTCTATGATACCTTCCTCCAACATCCTGTCGACCTACCGGTCGATTATCTCCTGCATCTTTGGGTTGTATGGTCGATACCTCTGCTTCACCGGATCGGTTCCAAGCTTAATCCAGATTTTGTGTTCAATCATGTCGGTCAGACCCTTCATATCCTCAAACTTCCTCATCTCTGCTTCCAGAAAATCCTCCAGGATATTCTGCTGTTCCACGGTAAGAGAGTCGATCGTATCAGTTGGCGGCGTAGCTCGAGGTTAAGCGAAGTTTTCCAACTGTTCTCCCCCAAGAAAACATCTCGACGTCCTAAGGTCGATTCTGAAGTCGTGGAAACCCAGTGGGTCCATTCCCAAAACTATGTCCATCGGTAGATTAGGAACCAAATACAAGCTAGACCATATCTCCTTACTCCCAATCTTCAACATCGGGCGGTATACCTCTTTTATGGCAACAGAATTTCCATCGGCCACCGTAGACAGCATGTTGGTGATCCGGACTGGCAATATTCCCATATTCACGCACTTTCCAGCGGTTTCTTGGCTCAAAAACGATCGTGATGCTCCAGTGTCCAATAAGGCGTTCATGGGTATGTCTCCTATATACACCGTGATGATGGGGCGGTTTTCCCTGACTAGTGGCTTCTGTTCAATTGGGGATGCTGTGTTCGGAAGCTGTCCTCTCCCGTTCCTTTCAGTTTTCCGAACAGCGACAATCCCTGGACATGACTCCCTGTTTCCCACATCGGGAACAGAATAGCTTCGGGGTAGATTGGCATACAGCCCGGGTGTGTCCTATCTTCCCACATCGCCAGCATTGGAGTCCATCCTGTCGGAAACGTACATTCCTGGGTTTATTTTCTTCAACCTTCGCAGGAGGGGATCCTGCGTTCCTTACTGGTTCCCGTCGTTCGATCACAGGTGCTGGTTTATGCCTAGATGGTGGTGAAAGTATTGAAGGTGGCTCTTCCTTTACGGACAGGTTTCCTGGAGATTTTGGTCGAGGTGGCTCGTAAACTAAATGAGGTTCATTTAAATATCCTCTGTGTGATGGTGGAGCAGTATAATTTTCAGCCTGCCATTGAACCAGTTCAAATATCCTGCCTCTGTCCAATAGTTGCCTGTGAGTCTTTGTTTCCTGGAAGGCTAAAGCTTGTTGCAAAGTAGGTAGCAGACGTTTCTTAATCATGCTAACTTGCTCTTCTTCAGGAGGTCGTCTGGTTGACAATTTAAGGAATAGGTTCTGCATTTTCGTGACGAAAAGTAATAGCTTTTCTCCCTGTCCCTGGGTCTTTTTCCTTATTTAATCTAACAGATTTTCTTCGTAATCCGGTGGTAGAAAAGCTTCACTAAGTTGTTCCTTGAAATCTTTCCAATCCCGGAATGTACCTCTCCTGGGAATGTACCAATCCTTTGCATCTTTCCTTAACAGTTCGAATATCGACTCGAACAGTTGCTGGTGACTGACTTTTCGAGCCTCGGCCAAGTGCTCAACTTACTCCAGGAAAGATATCACACTGGTGGATCCGTCGAAGAAAACGTTCCACTTGTATACCGGAACTGTCGGAGATCCTGTGAGGGTTTCCAGTCTTCCTTGGGTGCGAGTTATCCTGTTCACTTCACTCTGTACTGAGTGTCCAATTTGACAGTCCTCGGTTTCTTCATCTTTTGGCGGTTGGTTCCTACTCAGAGAAACTGGTACGTCATGGTGCGCCATTGGGTCAGCACGTTCAGAATCCTCTCGAGCCGCAATATCCAGGAATGGGAATGAAATCCTCCTAGTGGATTCGGCAATATTGGGTAGACATCTCTGGAATGGCTGATCCGGTGCATCTTCTTTCGGTTGGTTCAGGGGGCTCGTAAAATTCAGACGCCGTTGTACAGCATCAAAGGCTCGTTCCTGGAGACGGCGAAGAAATTCCATAGATATTCCAGACCTCGAAAGTTCTTCGGTTGGTCCTGCATCTATCCTTAACTCGGTCCCTCCTGAACATGTCCTAGTATTGGTCCTGGGCCTTATGGGACTTTCGAAGTCCTGGCCAGTTTTGGTAGTCGGTTCTCTTGTTTGAAGGACCTGCTGCTGGGTATCTGGAACATCATCAAAGGATATCAGGTCCATAACTGTTTCGTTCCTGGAGACTCCTGCCTCTGGTAGTCCTGATCCAACGACGTGTTCTCCCACCGGTTCCTGTAAGACCCGCCTTGCCTCGGCCAGTGTCTTTGCATCCTTCAGCATTTGGTGTGTTTGAGTTATGATTTCCTCCAGGTCACCCGCTCTATCCTCTTCTTCTTGGGTCCTCGGTCTCAATTGCCCTAAGCGGTTGGACACATGGATAAGCCGGCTTCTAATTCGGGCCTCTTCATTAGCTGGGTTGTCCTCATCGAAATCCCGAACCTCTTCAATAACTCCACTTAGAATCTGGTGGGCAGTGTTGAGTTCATCGGTGAAGTTCCTTTCCATCGGTTGGAATGGGGTCCTTTGAGCCAACAACCTCCGCAGCACTGTTCGGTTTTCCTGTACAGTTCTGCTTGGCCGGCATCCACGGGCTTCGATTTCCCATATCAATTCTCCTGATCTGAGTCGGTTGACCTCCATCCTCTCCATGTTGCTCTCTAATGGATGCGTCGATTTCTTCTCTGCTATAACTTTCCTGAAACAAACATGTCCCTGCTCGGGCGCCATTTTGTAACGACCCTTTTTGCTTACCACTTAATTTCAACTTTAAACTTCGGTTGCTCGAGCGCCAGTTGCGATAGGTTTTACAAGGTCGCAACGCCTTGCCGGGTGTCGCACAATAAACCTGAGTAGCCTTTATACAGTTGGAGAAGGGATCTATTGTAATCTAAGGTGTAAGCGATTACTTGAGGGTTGTTTCTAAATGGCAGAGAAGACAAGCAGTAGATTAAAACACACACGAAACTATATACAATATAATATGAAACAAAATAACAATTCTATAATATGTACAAGTATAACCAAAAATAAAAACAAAATGTGTGGTTCTCCTTTTGAGCTGTAATAAAATAATTATTTACAAACTGCAGGCGACGAGTCAGAAGAGCATACGACGTGAGAGGTAAATAAAATAATTGGTCGGAGAAATAACTCGGTAATCAAATGTTTGGAGGTTAGAGCATACACAAGTACTTTTCAGATTATATGAGCCAAACGGTCTTGTTCTATTCTATTCTCTGTAATCTATCAAACTAATGAACAATACTTCACATAAAAAACTAATAAACTGTCTCTGGTAATTGATAAATAAGAATAAATGTCGGAAGTCAGTGTCAAACCCAGATGACAGTTTAGGAGGTTACCATTCCAGCTAGGCCAACAATAGGTAACCCACCTCACCTGACACACAGGGGACGGTTTAAAGAAAACAATTAAATCGAAATGAAATTCACGATCAATTACCCAGAGAACTGCGGAAAATAAGCAAATAAATTAAAAATGATAATCGCAGAATTAATTCACAGCCGAAGAATGATGGTCGAATCAAATAAACAGAATAAGCAACGGGAACAATTTCTTAATCGGATTGTTACGAGAAAAATCTCAGTCAAACCCAAGTAACAGTTTAGGAGGTTACCATTCGAGCTAGGCCAACAATAGGTAACGGACCTCATCTGATACCCTGGCGACGGCGGAAAATTGAATAAAAATAAAAAAACACGATATTAATTTACTCTCGCAAAATAAATATCAGTCAAACCCAAGTAACAGTTTAGGAGGTTACCATTCGAGCTAGGCCAACAATAGGTAACGGACCTCACCTGATACACTGGGGACGGCGGAAAATTAAATAAAAACACGATATTAATTCACTTTCGCAAAATAAATATCAGTCAAACCCACGTAACAGTTTAGGAAGTTACCATTCGAGCTAGGCCAACAATAGGTAACGAACCTCACCTGATACACTGGGGACGGCGGAAAATTAAATAAAAACACGATATTAATTCAAACCGAAAAGAAAATCGACCAATCGTTCAACGGTAAAATATTATCAATAGAAATTCCGTAATATACAGCAGACTACAGAGAAAAGAACAAATAACGGAAAATAATTAGCTCAAAATGTCTTACCAGGAGTACTTCACACACTCGCGGTCGGTAAAGAAAAATACTGAAATTTATTTTTCTAAATGAAAAATAAACGGTGAATACCGGAAATACTTGCGATGAAACTTTTAAAGAAAAACTACCAAAACTTTTAAGAGAGCAATAGTGAAAACTAGGCGAAGTATTTAGCAACGAAAACTAGCGAAGAAACTAACTAAGAATGTATAAAATGCCCTCGGTCAATGGTTTTATTAACCCCATAAGGTGGGGGGTCATGCGCCAAAATTTCGGAAAAATCATATAGTGGGATTAAAACGGCTACATTTGATTGGCTGACAACATTTGACATCATTTCCCGTTTCTAGAACATTCCAGAAAATTATCGAAAGTCGAAAAAACGGAAAGACGCAGCCAGCGTCCTTATCAAACTAGCAATCCAGAAAAACGCGAGAGACATGTGTGAAAAAAACGGAGAACAACAAACTACATCTCGTACTCCCGTTTTTATACATGGGATTGAAATTAAATTTGATCTGAATAATTTAAATTATTATTTCTGCAGGAATAAATTTTCGAATTTATTTTCTGGAAATTCTGAACGGAATGAAAATACAAGAAATGCATGAACGTACTATTCAATTGACTTAATTATGTTTCATTCAGCTGTCGTGGAATACGGAAAAGTGAATTAATCGAAATATAAAATTGAAGAAATCAAAAATAACATTTTCTACTGAAATAAAATAATTTCTACGGTGTTTGAAATCGCTTACATTTTACTTTTACACACAAAGTTTGTCTAAGCTGTATACAGTTTGGTCGGAAATTACGTAAATAAATAAAATACAATTCTTTCGAATAAACAATTCTTATTCTTCGGTATATTATTACACGGTTATATTCAAAACAATTATTTCCAAATTCTGGTTTCCTATGTACAAAACGTAATTGAATAAATTCACCCTATTCAACTATATTCAGTCCGGTTGGGAATCGAAGAAATGAAAAATACTTTTCTCCACGGAAATGCCCAACGACTAAATATTCTTAATTACATTCCCACATGAGTTCAACGGAAAATGAAATTTAAACCGGCAATTCATTATATTTTAACTCAAAAATACTGCTCGTGATACAAACGTAAATTACTCAAACCGTATACAGGGTGGCCAGGAATTAGCGAATTAACGTAGACAACTTTGAATGCAAAAATGCGACTTCCACGGTTTTTTTCCACGAAACTGAAATGCATCATATACATGGTGGTCAGCAAATCAAAGCAGAAAACGGAAATTAGTAAGGAGCGAAAAATCGCTTCATTACAATATTATTAACCTGCTTTTTCATAACTGTTGTTTATATATGTAAAATTTCGTGAATAAATCATTATTATTATTATATAATATTTAATAGTCATGAGTTACTAAAAGTGTTCCCTTGGGCGTACCCAACAGTCTCGTATCTCGTACAGCTTACATAAAAAAACAAGTGTTGAGTTACTTTTATCTACAAGTAGAGCGGGTATTTTATAAATTTCACCAAAGTTGCAATGAGTAAGTTCAGATATGTCTAGCAAGAGTACAATATTCAACTCATACATTATTTCCTTAGTTGAATACCAATATGTGGAATCAAAATTATTAAAACTCACCTAATAATATTTCTCCACTCTTCTGAATAAAGTGGTCTTTATTCTGTGAAATCATTTAAGGTATGAGATTCTTCAAGTCGTCGTTGTACTGTGTTTTCTGTTGAGACATCTCCTGAAAAAATTGGAAATTTTCATGAGTGAGAGATAACTATTCAAAAATATCTGCTGTAATAAAGAGTGATACAAAATTAATAGTTAATTTTGTATCAGGTGAAACTGAAAATAGTAGAAAAGACCAAGAGCAGGAATAGGTTTAAGTTCTTAATTGATTAAATAATTTTCATAATAGGGGCTTACCTTGAAATTTTCTAAACATAGTGATCCTACATTCCCAACCTCCCATCCAATTTCCATTTCTTGCTGTAGGTCACATCACAACACAAAAATTACTCGTTTTATGATATGGGAGCACGGGGCACTTATCACAATCATGACGATGATCCGATTGGAAAGAAGAATTTTCTGTTGCAAACTGTACAGAGGGCGCAGTCTAATATATTGTTGAATTATATTCTTGAATTTAGTGAATGGAAGAATTTATTTATTTGCATTACGACAAACACTGTTAACAGGTGGATAGGAAGGATTTCATTGGCCAATTCTAATAACGCCTTCTAGTATATTGTTGAATTATATTCTTGAATTTAGAGGATGAAGGAATTTATTTACTTGAATGACGATAAACACCATTACAAGTGGAAAGAAAGGATTTCATTGGCCAAGTCTAATCACTTGAATGAATTCGCGTTCGCATTTCAGTATCCTAAGATGAAAAATATGCAAAATGCAAATACATTTTGGGTTATGATTGGTTTTCTCTTAATTGGATGATTTCAATTTTTCTCAAATTACAAAGATTTCGTTACTTCAAAAATAA
Source organism: Propylea japonica (assembly GCA_013421045.1). Lineage (NCBI taxonomy): Eukaryota > Metazoa > Arthropoda > Insecta > Coleoptera > Coccinellidae > Propylea > Propylea japonica. The sequence goes on from CM024239.1 coordinate 37,732,263, forward strand.
ATTTACATATTCACAAAAAAAAATTTAAAATACATATGAGATTTTTTTTGAAACCCTGAGTTTGAGCTGATAATACTCTCAAACGACTATTTCTGATACGTGATTAAAAGTAATGAAATAAGTACGAGAGTCTCGGAAGAAAATAAGAGAACACTTGAAATTTTCAGAATATAAAAGTTATACAGGGTGAATCCTGTTGAACTGTACATACTTCACACAGAGATAGAGGACACTTTGCTGGTTTCAAAAAGACCCCACATGAAAGGTCTCAAACGATTCGTTTGAATTATACAGGGGGATTTCCTGTTTTGGGTCATATTTTCAAAATGCTCTATTGGACGAACGAATAATCACAAATTCATCAAATTTGGTACGTAGGAGGACTGTATCAATCTCCATACAGCTGAGTTAACAGATTATCAGTTTCCAGGACCGGACTTTATTTTTCTGATATTATCGGAATTTATGAAAAAACACCCTGTAGATGAAAAAGTCAATAAACCTGACATGACAGTTCAAACTACACTAAAAACTCTACAATGAAGAGTAATAAAATCACGTGGCACACCTACAAATTCAGAGAAAAAAAATATTGAATATGCGTACTCGAAGATAAATTTTTTGGACGGGCCTAATTCACATGGAAAACCATACCCAAATGTATCAAAAGTTGAAGTCAGGAGAATATTATCAGTTTAAATCCTCTCGATATTCAAATATTCCAATATTCAGGTAATTTTCGTCAGTTTCCAGGACCGGACTCTATTTTTCTGATATTATCGGAATTTATAAAGAATATCACCCTGTAGATGAAAAAGTCAATAAACCTGTCATGGCAGTTCAAACTGCACTAAAAAGTCTTCAATAAAGTGTAATAAAATCACGTGGCACACCTACAGATTCAGAGAAAAAAAATTGAATATGGGTACTCGGAGATAATTTTTTGTTGTACGGCCTAATTCACAAAAAAAACATACCCAAATGTATCAAAAGTTTAATATAAATGGTTGAGATCTTCTACGCATTCAAGTATTCCAATATTCAGGGACGGACTCCCATTTTAGATTGGGTGTTTCAATAGATGATAGGTCGAAAGATTCGCCCTGAATATGGAACACCCCATAAAAATGTTACGGGAGACCGAACAACATTAAATAACCTACAATCCAGGGATTATGGAATACTTTCATGGGGAGTGGATATAACCTGATAATATTCGACTTTTCATGCATTTCGGTATAGTTCTTCTAATAAACTTCAGCCGCCCAAAAAAATTATCTCTGAGTACGATTATTAAATTTTTTTGTTAAATCTATTTGTGTGTCTCGCGATTTCATGAAAATTTCTTGTAGGTTATTTAATGTTGTTCGGTCTCCCGTAACAGTTTTTTGGGGTGTTCCTAATTCAGGGCGAATCTTTCGACCTATATCATCTATTGAAAAACCCAATCTGAAATGGGAGTCTGTCCCTGAATTATTGGAATACTTGAATGCGTAGAAGATCTAAACCATTTATATTCAACTTTTGATACATTTAGGTATGTTTTTTTTGTGAATTAGGCCGCACAAAAAAAATTATCTCCGAGTACCCATATTCAATTTTTTTCTCTGAATCTGTACATGTGCCACGTGATTTTATTACTCTGTATTGAAGAGTATTTAGTGTAGTTTGAACTGCTATGACAGGTTTATTTACTTTTTCATCTACAGAATGATTTTCTTCATTAATTCCGATAATATCAGAAAAATAGAGTCCGGTCCTGGAAACTGACGAAAATTACCTGAATATTGGAATATCGAGAGGATTTAAACTGATAATATTCTCCTGTCTTCAACTTTTGATACATTTGGGTATGGTTTTCCATGTGAATTAGGCCCGTCCAAAAAATTTATCTCCGAGTACACATATTCAATATTTTTTTCTCTAAATTTGTAGGTTTGCCACGTGATTTTATTACTCTTCATTGTAGAGTTTTTAGTGTAGTTTGAACTGTCATGACAGGTTTATTGACTCTTTCATCTACAGGGTGTTTTTTCATAAATTCCGATAATATCAGAAAAATAGAGTCCGGTCCTGGAAACTGATAATCTGTTAACTCAGCTGTATGGAAATTGATACAGTCCTCCTACGTACCAAATTTGCTGAATTTGTGATTATTCGTTCGTCCAATAGAGCATTTTGAAAATATGACTCAAAACTGGAAATCACCCTGTATAATTCAAACGAATGGTTTGAGACCTTTCATGTGGGGTCTTTTTGAAACCAGCAGAGTGTCCTCTATCTCTGTGTGAAGTATGTACAGTTCAGCAGGATTCACCCTGTATAAATAAAATTACGAATCCCACATGAATATTCCTCGGAATCTTCCAAATAGTAGAAAATTTCTAACGAATGTGAAACAAAACATAATCGAAAAATATACGCCATTATATGCAGTCGCTATCCTTAAGTGAACTCTAACAAATACACTTATTAACACTACTGCAAAATCTCAAGCCAAATATCTAATGATGAAAGACCATCTGAGGAAATTGAACTTGACCCAAATAGAAATAAAACATTCTGAGATATGGGGACACAGATGAAAAACCTTAGATAGCACCAATATTTTTTACATCGGTATGTATGTGCACAGTGTCAATCACTATCAGGATGTCAGCAACGAACCTCTCACCCTAAATATTTATGAGAAATTAAATCGATAACGAAAATAAATCAATCGCAAAATTGTCCGATCTATTATGTGAACAAACAGTTACCCACAAAACTGTTGACTTGTGCGTGGAAATTTACACAAACAAATCACATTAACCACAAAGACGAAAATAGAAAGAACAGATAGTTTGAACAATTATTCAATGTAAAACTGATTTTTAGAGGAAATTTAGTCGGTGAAAGAAAATACGCTAATAGTGCGACAGCTGCTGTTTTATCCACAATTAGACCCTCTCACAATAGACAACTGTGATGTTGTTTCTCTAATTTGTCTGTTATTTTCGGAATTTGAGCAGGAAGTGTCATGAAAGACTTTTTATAATTTGCATGATCATTCACTTCGCCAATTCACATCCTCAAACTTGATTTTATTTCAATCGAAATGGTTTCCAAGGAAATAATAATAGTAATAATAGTATTAGTGTCTTTATTTGAAGTTTAAAAAATACATGTCTAGCATAAGCTAAACCTAACTGAATTCTCTTATAAAATACATAGAAAAATAGCTAATTATGATATGAGTGTTAAAAGTGATGTTTTATTTTGTGAGTGAAAAAGTTTGTGAAATTACACTTTTAACACAAATAACATACAATGTTTTTTTACATCTATCCTATTTTGATAATGAAATGGGCGAATTTGCAATGACAATAAACTTCAAAATGCATTTTAATATTCAAATAATCTAAAGGTGAATGACAAACGTTGCCAACGTTATGATTACTAACAAATGAGAACAGAGGCTGTCATTGTTAACACTAATGTTTAAAATATTTTTAACTCGCTTCTAGGTAAACAATCACATTTAACATTATTTGCTGTCATTAAAAGTCTCACTGTTAATGACTGCCAGATGTTAAAATTTTCAAGAAATGTATTCAGTAGTCGTGGATAAAGTATAATATGCTACTCGAGTATAATGGTTGTTATTCACTCGGTGATTTGAAAGGAACACGTCCAAATAGCTTTCAATCTACCTGTTAGAGCGAACCATGAGAGATGTCCGTACATCCATCTTGCAAAACGTGTTCCTTGTTGCAGCAACTTGTCAAAACGAACTAATTTGGATTCCCTTGCGGTTTCACCCTAGTGAGGGATAGCTGCGCGGCGCCTTCCCTTCTCCCTCGGTACATTTAGCGGGTCCCTAAATTGCAATCCTCCCTTGAGATTCTCTTTCGGAACAGTTCGCTTTTAGGTAACTTTTTTACACATATCGGAAGAATTGATTTGTTATTCACTACTTCATCTCAGTTTGATTTTCGGTAGCATAGTCGGAAAAATACCGCAGATCTCTGATATATAATTTTTTTCTTCAGTATTTTAAATTACTCCAACTAACAAATATGGGTATACTTGTCAAACGAGGGCAAAATCTACTTTTATTATATCAATTAAAACATTTTTTATTACTGAATAAAGAAAAATGACCAGGGGCTTGCACCAAAATACTTTGAATTTTCACAAATTCGCAAAGTGAAAATTAATTATGTTGCACAACATTTCTCCCAAGATTTAATTTCTGCGAAGTGTTTTTCACTTTGCACTTGCGTTTCCACATTGCACTTTTCAATTATGAATGCGTTTCGTGCAATTTAATTCATTTGAAAAGTGAAAAGTTGCGAAGTATTTGGTGCAATAGGCCCCAGTTCTCCTGAAATTTCTCATGTGTCAACTTGGCTCTTTTCACGCTTGTCATAGAAGGGTCTTGGCGCGGTCTCCAGATGTTGAAATCTATTCAGTAGTCGTGGATAACATATATTATGCTACTTGCGTATAATAGCTATTATTCGCTCGGTGATTCGGGCCACTCATCTACGGCTCGTAGCCTCCAACTTGCGAATACATTATACGCTCGTTACATAATATACAATTTTTTTCTTGTGGCAACATTTAGCGTAGTGTTGAATACAGCGTGCCAAAATAGTAACGTAACTCGTCAATAATTTTTGTACGAAGAATCATTGAAGAAAATCCTCCCACCTGTCTATTTTTTATATCAAAAGCATGTCGTGCTTTTTTGATATTTCTCACCCTCTACTCACCACTCCCCTATACTTTATTCTTTTAAATGGGAATAAAAGGGTTTTGGTACATCAAATGAAAGGTAATTTGATTACCTTTTCATCGAGAAAGAATTGGTTGGGTCGTTTTTTCATTAAAAATGAGGTAATAATTTACAATTTGTGATTGGAGAGTAGTAAATCCACGATTTCCATATCCGCGTTTACATTAGAAATTGTACGAGTGGCAGTACTTCTAATAGGCTTGTTTTATAGGATATTCAATGCGGTGGTTATGAATAATTTCGCTCTAAAAAAATTTAATATAAGCTCAGGCTGTTTACAAGATGAAACATAAAACTGTTATTTTCTTAATCCTTAATTCTTACAAGTCATTTGCAATGATTTTATACCTGAAGAATCATACCTAATTACACGAAGTATCTGTCTTCAATTGAAATATTGTATCTTTGTATTTTACTTTGTGTGTTTAAAAACTTATCAGGTAGAATGATAAGGTCCAACAAACTGATATTCTATTCACAATATATTTATTTTAAAGTAATTTCCAAGTGGAAAGTAATAAGGCGAGTGTTATTGAAAGAATTGTATACTTGTGTGTGCAAATTCTACCTGTTATTATTACTCACCTCTTTCGATAGTTTCTAGAAGATTTATACTTGACATGGAAAATTATATGGAAGGAATCAAAACTCAATTTTCACGGTGGATTTGTCTTTGTGAAAGGTATAATCGGTTGATTGATTTCGGAGCCACTCTCACTCAAACTGTCTTGTTTTTTAATTTTTAATAATTGTTGTTCTGGGCCCAAATAATAATCATAACCTTCGCAAGGAAAGAGCTGATAATTGAATATTTTCAGGGTAGGTTTGGGACGTGAATATCTCAATTGAGTTTGTCGGGTCAAATCAATTGAGATCGTACAATTAAACGATTTGAAAAAATAATTCATGAGTAGAACAATTTTGCCATATTTTCGAAACTCATATTTTTCTTGGATTTCAATCTGGTACTTACGGATTAGGGAGTAGAATATTTCTAACTTTCGTGAAAATCGTATAATTGGTAGTTAAAAATGTTTCTCCTTCTATATCGGAGATATCATGCAGAGCTTTTGGTTCCTTTTAATGACCGACCTTAAAAAAATATATAACTTAAGATCCGAAAATTTTCAAAATTTGAAATGGCCAAGGTAGGATTGTGATCCTTACTAGAGAATCGAATTCATAACGATTACAAAATAATTTATGTCCGTTATCCATAGACAGTTTTTTCGGGTGATAATCACCAAAATCTATGAATGTACCGGGTTTTTCACTATAATTTGACCCCCCCTTTAACTTTGTTACTAAAGGAGATACAAAAAAATGTTTCGTATAAAAGTTTCACGAAATCAACTGAGGTTTTTTTGATATGAGTCCAAGAACTGAAATATATACAGGGTGACCAACATATTGATGGCAACTTCATTTTTTCAAATGGAACACCTTGTATATTATTCCATATTTGGTTAGCTCTTTTTCCCCTGATTTCGAATATGTAACATATGTTGGTCTATCTTCCTTATTCTGAGCACCACAGAGTTTCAAATTTCAATAACCATTTGGCATTGCGTTTTGGAAGTTCGTGAATATTTAAGTGGCCAATTTGATCTTTGGATTGGTAATGGCGCACCCATTTTATGGCCAGCAAATAGTCCCGATTTAACATCGTTGGACACGTTTTTATAGCGGTTCCTGAAGGAAAAAATTTACTTCAGCAATAATGACAATCACTGAAAGCGGAAAATAATATTAATGATATAAAATCAACCAATATTGAACCCATAATTCGGAACTAATCCCGTCAACGCACAAAGAATAATGATAATATTGTAATGATTAGAAACAAATTTTGAAGCTTTAATTTCTGACTTGAATCAAAGCCATGATAATGCTATCAAAAATAGTCTAAATAACTTGAAACAACTATATGAACGATTTGTATTGAATGAAGGTGGTCATTCTGAACAATTTATTTAGTTCATGTTATTCTTACCATACTACCATAGTTTATCATTTTTCATTGGTTAAGTAATTGTTAAGTATTCATTCTAAAATAATACTTTTAAGTAGATTGTTTGGATATAAAGAATTTCGTAGGTATTTCACATTTTTTTTTATTCGGTGTCATCATTTCAAAACTTTGAAACTCTGAAAATTGAAGAGACACATACGCATTTATATTCGAGATCACCAGGAAATAGCCTACCAAAAAAAGGAAGAATATACAAGACAGTGTGTTCCATTTGAAAAAATATAGTTGCATACAATGTTGTTCACCCTGTATATCTTCCCATTGACGTTATTATAACTCCAAAAATGAGCATTTTCAGTAAACCTCAGTTGATTTCACATCCACATACGCATTTATATTGGAGATCAGGAGGAAATAGCCTATCGAAAAAAGGAAGAATATACAGGACAGGGTGTACCATTTGAAAAAATATAGTTGCATTCAATGTTGTTCACCCTGTATATCTTTCCATTGACGTTATTATAACTCCAAAAATGAGCATTTTCAGTAAACGCACTCTGGCATATTTTGTAAAATGATTAGAGATCTTGGCAGGTGGCATTTGAAACTCTGTGGTTCTCAGAATAAAAGAGATAGACCAATATATTATACATATTCGAAATCAGGAGAAAAAGAGCTAGCCAAACATGGAAAAATATACAGGGTGTTTCATTTGAAAAAATGAAGTTGTCATTAATATGTTGGACACCCTGTATATATTTCAGTTTCCGGATTCATATCAAAAAACCTCCGTTGATTTTGTGAAACTTTTGTACGGAACATTTTTATGTATCTCGTTCAGTAACAAAGTTAAAGGGGGGGTCAAATTATAGTGAAAAACCCGGTACAAATGAATTAATAGCATTATTTTTTATATTGACCTCCAGAATATTATTTAGTACTCTGACCTGATCACTGTGTATGATGAATTTCTAAACAAAGCATTGAAATTTTTCTGAGAAGAGAAAAAAAGTCTAAACTCATTAGCCAATTTTGACTCATAATTATCTTGACTTAATATATTGAAAATTACATCTGAGATAACCTTTCTACGTCGAATTACCGAAAGTTCTGAATACATGTTGTCGAAATACTATATTTTTGACCAATTTAAACATTTTTTATGTATATTTTCAAGTTACGTAACTGTACTATTCGAACCAAACGAATATTTTGGATACTAATTAATGAAGTGATCAACAGTACTTACCTGGACAATTTTATCTTCTCATACTTCAGTTATTCGAATCAAAGATTCGATTTGAATTCTCGAACGCCACTCGTTTTATTCTGCTTCAATATGTTTACGGCACAAGTATAACAAAGTACATTAATTGGATTCAACCTTTTCTTTCAATATTATTTTGGAAATTTTGCTTATTTGCTTTTTTTGTAAACTGTACCACTTAAAATCAATGCTGTTTTCATCTAAGGTTTAAATGGATCTAGAATTGAACAAAAAAACTTCGTATATGAAAGGTATTTATTTCAAGTATAAATTCATTTGAATATTCACACGAAATATTATAATCAGGTCTTCATTGAAATACTCACAAAAATCAAGTTTTCAAAAAGTATAATACAATTAAATTAACATGTGAAAAGAAGAAAAGATCGAATTTGAAGAAGATCCTACCATTTATTCAAATTTTCACACGAAATGTTGATATCAGCTTTATTGAAATCCTAACAAAAATAGAATTTTCAAAAATAAGGGTATAATACAACAAAATTCACACCTTAAAACGAATGTTCGAATTGAAAGAATATCCTACAAAATTTAAATATACATATGAAAGGTATTTAGTACATACAAATCTATACAAGTATTTACACAAATTGTTTCAATCAGGTACATTGAAATACTTAACAAATTTAAATTTTCAAAAATAATAATAATACAATTGAATTCACTCCCAAAAATGCATGTTCGTATTTAACAATACCAAATTGAAATATACATTTGTACAGGTTTCCAACATGTTTTGAGCTGATAATATTTAATGGTTTCAAATTTTTCAAATTCATTTTTCAATATATTACACAGGATGGAAGATTTTTGAAAAAAACAATTGAATATCTGCTCTAAATAGCACTCGCAAAAATTACCACAAACAATGGGGACATTTATCGAAATAAAGTTATGTTCAAAAGGATTTGTACACTTTCAATAAGAAATATATCTAATTTGAACTAAAATATCAACAAAAGGATCACGTTCGCGAGACAAGAACTAGAAAGAGATTTTAAATTTTAAAAAATCATTGAAATTGAAAAAGGACCGTTCCTTATGACAACCACTATATGTATTCACACTATTTACAACATTCCTCTTAATCATCAACTTTTATCGGCAGTTAGCTTACCAACTTCTTCAGGCTGGTGCTGAGGTTCATCAACTTCTTCAGACTGCTCCTGAGGTTCACTAAATTCTTCAGGCTGTTGCTCCCCAGTCTCGATAACTGCGATTATTTGTTCCCAGTTAAAAGGAACTGAACAATTCACACAACATAAATGTCCAAATCTTAACCACTGGTCTAAACAATCTGGATGGTACACATGCCCACAAACCGTAATGCCCTTGATTGATTTGAAAATAGCTCGAAGACACACGTTGCAGTGAAAATATCCATTTTCAAGACCTTCAAGAAAACTATAATAATGCAATTAGTATGGTTATTTCAAAAGCAAATCGAATAGTCATCCTTACCTATCGCTAAACTGTAGCACCGTTCCTTCTTCCGTTTCTGCTTCCATTTCTTCTTCCATTTGTGCTTCCATTTCTTGTTCCATTTCCTCTTTCTTGTATAAATATCCCATGTTGGAAATTCTAGATGTCACCAAATATTCACGATGTACACACTTTGAAAATTTGAATTCAAATGAAACCCTTAAGAAATGGTCAACAGGTACCTTTCTTAACTTTTCGTTAAGAAGCTAATTAGCCTTATCAGATGCTGAGAGGGGGGGTTTCTATTTTTGTGAAAATACCCCTTCAATAAAAATGACCATTTCTCTAAATGAATACACCAATAGAATCTAAGAAATGTAATAAAGAGGGGGTCAGGTAAAGAAAATGATTACTTATTTTTGGAAGAGAAGAAGTGGGGTAATTTCAATAATCCTTCTTTACTATAAAAATTGGACAGGTACCTTGTGACCGTTTGTAAAAGAGTTCATAATATTTGAATTTAAAAGTGTGAACATTGTGTCATCAATAAAGTTCTAACATGGGGTACTTGTACAAGAAAGAGGAAATGGAAGAAGAATTTGATATAGAAATTGAGGAAAGGTAAGGATGATTATTTGAACTGCTCTTGAAATATCGATCTTCATTCAAAAATTTAAGTGTTTTCGAAGGTTTGGAAATTGGACGTTACCCCTGCACCCTTTGTGAGCAACCCATTTTTCACTCAATTAAGATCATTATGGTGTGTGGACATGTGTTCCACTCAAATTGCTTAGAACATTGGTTGCAAAGAAAATTCCTGTGTTCCAAGATGTGCCGTTCCCCTTCACAACCAACAAATATTATCAATTGCAAAACCACAGCCTGTAGATGTTGAAGATAGTGAACAAATAGCTGGTCCCAGCTGATTGATTAAGGATTGGTTGTATATTTATAATCATGAAAGTAGTATTCCGAAAATTTTTCTTGGTTCAAATAGTTTTTATATCTCTTTCTTTATATTCATTATATTTCGAAAAAAAAATTTTATTCAAAATGTCAATTCAAGCAGCTGTTTCGATACTTTTTATCCTGTTTCAATCTTTTTCGTGATCTATTATTTCAATTTATATTTTTTCAGAATGGTATTAAAATTTAACTTGTTTTGCAATGTGCCATTTTACCTACATATAATTTTGTTTCAGTTAAACTGTTGTGTAATTTTTGTTTCCGATTTAATTTGACATCAGTACACATATTCATTCGTTCAGTAAGCTACTGTTTACTGTGAACTGAATATTTTGAATTCTCAACTTAATTGCATTCGTTTTTCAAATTTTATGAACACAATCGCAATGTGGATAATAAATAATACCATTGAAGATATTTGTATATACCTACTCATAATAAATACTCGTAATTCATACCTATTTTTTATTTCAACCTTTATTAATATAAAATAAACAAAATTGTCGTTAAATATTACTAATTTCATTCAAGGAGTATTGCACTTGGCATGGAGTTAATGTTACTTACCCTGAACATAGAAAAAATAGTGAAATATATTATTTTGAATTCATTTCGATATTTTTCTAATTGTGAGCGATATTATAAAAACTGATTTTTCACCACGAATACTTAAGATGCGCAGGCTTTAGCATATATGACTCTCAATAAGTGAGGTAAGTATTTCTACTACTGAACTTAATGAAAAAAAAACTTATTCCGTTCATTCCTAAGATTGGCTGTTTTTCAGACTAACATACTAGATCGAATTTGGTTCATATTTTCAAAACTATCAATTCAGATTTATGTAAAAAGTCGTATTTTGAAGTAAAATTATGCACAAGTCATCATTTCGGCGTATTAAAACATATCTAACTTCCAAACGGTCAGACTGAGTCTCTGGTCAAGTGAAGCCATTTGAAATACAAAATTGAATATTCACCTATGTTGCATGTTCACAGTGAAAGAAAATAGAATTTTTTCATTACATAAATATCGAAATTGGTCGCAGTGAAAAATAGTCCCGAATTCTGGTTGATATCATATATGTCATTGTTTTATTTTCGGTCTAATATTCCACTCCCTATTGATATATCGATTTTATGTGAAACCGTGAATATCGCACAATCTTTTTTAATTCTTCATAGAAAACTGCGACCGTAAACATAATACAATGTATAATCCGAGATAGGTTGAAACTTTCATACTCGTAGGTCATTAGTTGTACAATATACTATTGTTTTTATTGTTACGAAACTAACTACTGATAATAATCATATCATAATTTTCTTCACTAAAACCTCCCTCAATGTTGTAATTATTCGGAATAAACATTCAATTCCTTTAATTTACAGTCCAGTTATGGTTTGTATGTATTTATTCATAATTTTCATCACAAAACCCTTTTATAGAATATGCTGGTCACTTATTGAAACCTTAAAAGCAGATAAACGCATTCTAACGAGATTTCCAAATCCATGTTCAAAAAAACTATTGTTGTTTCTGATAAGCTATTCGATGTATTTCATGTGAGTCTTAGAGACAATTCATATATTTTCAACAAAAGGAGATACCTCATTACGGAATTATATTTTATATTCAATACCGATTGAAAATGCTGATTTCAAGAGAAAACTATTTGAAAAATTATTCAACCGTGAAATTTCTACCTTGTATAATGGACTTCGCAAAATATTTTCAAGTATTATTGAATTGGATTCTTTATCTATTTCACGTACTTCTTCGAATACCCATGATGTAGGATATAGGTACAATATCTTAAATTATAGTTTAATTGCTCTCATTCAAAATATAACCTCAGGTAGCTGAGCTCGCCTTTCTTCAAAAATATTTCATTATAAATCATTTACATTGATTTTATACAGGGTCTCTATAAATGATTGTAACACCGCAGTTGGCTTTGGATTATGCAAACCACAGAATTCTGTGATTATGCTTTGCTCTGATTGGTTAGAGATTAGTATTCTGTAATCCAAAGTCTACTGCGCTGTAACAATCATTTATAAAGCCCCTGTACTTGACGAAACGTAGCTTATTACAGGTAGTTTGAGTCTATTGTTATAATTTTGGATTTTCTTTATGTATTTAAAAGGTCAACAAAAATTTCATTTTATTAACAACAACATATTTCACAGTCATTTCCAAGTAGAAAGTCGTGAAGCATATACAGGGTGAATCCTGTTGAACTGTACATACTTCACACAGAGATAGAGGACACTTTGTTGGTTTCAAGAAGACCCCACATGAAAGGTCTCAAACGATTCGTTTGAATTATACAGGGTGATTTCCAGTTTTCAAAATGCTCTATTGGACGAACGAATAATCACAAATTCATCAAATTTGGTACGTAGGAGGACAGTATCGATCTCCATACAGCTGAATTAACAGATTATCAGTTTCCAGGACCGGACTCTATTTTTCTGATATTATCGGAATTTATGAAAAGAAACACCCTGTAGATGAGAAAGTCGATAAACCGGTCATGACAGTTCAAACTACACTGAAAACTCTTCTATGAAGAGTAATAAAATCACGTGGCACACCTACAAATTCAGAAAAAAAAATTGAATATGCGTACCCACCTTGTGGAGGTCTAAAATAAATAATAAATATTCTTTAAAAAGTCACTGGAAGTGAGAAAGACTATAATAACCACCCTATACGCGGATCTCATTGGGATGAAGTGAATAACGGTATATTGCGAAAAAAATTATTGGCGACATGTAGTGGGTATACATAAGCAAATTTCAAAATTATTCGTATGTATACCGGGTGTTCAACAACAAAGATATAGATCAAAGTGACAGTTCTTCCAATGAACACCCGGTATACATACGAATAATTTTGAAATATGTTTATGTATACCCTATACATGTCGAAAATATTTTTTTTCGCAATATACCTTCATTCACTTCATCCCAATGAGATCCGCGTCTAGGGTGGCCACCCAGTATATCAACAAATTATTATAGTTTTCTCACTTTCAGTGACTTTTTAAAGAATATTTATCATTTATTTTCGACCTCCACAAAGTGACTGAGTTCTGTTCAGGTAAATAAATTAAATTTTTCGAACTTTTTCCAAATTCAAAAATTCATAAAAAAATAATTGTTGATGTGACAACTTTAAGCGATACCACAAATTGAAGCATAATTCAGCTTCTTTCTAAAAAGTGAATCAATTATTCGTAATTCGAAATACAAAGTGTTTTTTTACCCTGAACACTTTAAATGAAGATTAATGAGTCCGGCCCTGGAATAATGAGATAATTGATGTATTTCTGACTCGACCTTAGCATGTGCCAATAACCCTTCAAGTTTCAATAATATCCGTCAATAAGTTGGATTTTATGATGGTCTAAGTATTTCCATGAAGTTGGAAAAAACACCCTGTAGTTTTCTAGGGAAACCCAGAAATTAATTTTTTATAGTCAATCAGTAGTCAGCTAGTGCAACTCTATCTCTGGTAAGAGTATGTACAGTTATTCGCCGGACACCCTGTATAACAACTTTTTCACTCAACTCGTTCGGATTCGGAGAATTCATTTTTTTCGAAATTATTACATTGAGAATATCAATTATTCCGAAATATTATATGGAATGAGTAAATGATATTTTCAAAACTTTGAGTAGATGATATTTTCAAACCGTAATTACCGTTTAGTTCAATGGAATGTAGCAATATTCTTAAATTGATAACATTATCTATTCATATACAGAATATTATTTACTTGGATGAAACATTATATTCTTCATTGGAGTATATGAATTTGAAACATTATTTACTCATTCCAAATATACCAAATTTCTCAATTTACTTGTTCCGATTCCATATATACTTGAATCAACCTTAACATTTCAAGAATATCTTGTTACTTGTTTCGAGAATAGATTTTTTTCCGTGTAGCCGATGCTCCGGTGTCAATTAATAGTGATATGATAGAATTGTTGTATTTGAAGGTAATGAAATATAAACCGTTGAGATTAAGGACTAAAGGTGATTCATTGTTTTCATTAATTTTGCCTGGGGTCTCGAAAAAATGTATCTGTTAAATTTGAATGATTATTATCATTGTTTGGGATGGTATCTTGAACTTCGGATGTAGTATGAGTATATACTGGTCTAGATCTTGATCTGGGATAAAATCGAGGGGGCCTGGAGTATCCCCTTTCTTGACGGCTATTTGAGAAATTTCTGAACGTACCTCTACCACCTTGATGGTTGTGTGCCTTATTATTCGTTTGATTTTGAAAATGTCTGCCGTTGTGATTTTGATTGAAATTCCGCGATTAATGAAAGATCGGTTATTAAATGTTTTTCTGAAAGGTCGATTTCCTCTTGCATGAAAAATTTGGGAGGACTCTTGTCTCACTGAATCCTCGTCTACAGCACCGCGTATTGCATCACTCAATTTCAAATAATTACGAGCCTTGATAATAGTCCTGAGGTCGTGTTTGTGTAATCCGTTCGCGAATGCATTGATGGCAATTTTTTCATTTGTTGGTCTTAAGATATTTTGAGCATCTCTATTTCCGTCAGCCTGCGCCAGAGTAAGTTGCAATAAAAGTTCCTCAATATTTTTCCCAATTGTTCCACAGATTTTCCTCCTTGTTTCGCATTATTTAATTGAAAAGATAGAGTAGAAGCTGACTGTTTTGGAAGAAAATGCGTAGCTAGGTCATTGATCAATAATGCATTGTTTTGATACGTAGAGTTTAAACGAATTTTAGCATTTTCTGTTAACCTGGTTTTCAGAACATAATTAGTCAGAAGTTTTTTACCTGGTTCATCTAGCAAACTGTCGTAGAACTCAATGGTATCAATAAGCTTTTCGTCACAGTTTCTGAACCGTCCATCACAGGAAGCAACCCTGCTGCAGTTTTTAAATCAAATTTTTCTGTCATGTTTAGATATATCAATTTGGTCGTCTGAAGGAGTTGAAATTTCTTGAAGTCGCGTATTTAAGAGCTCACGAATTTCTTCAAAATTATCTTTTATACTGAGTACATATTTTCTAGTTACATTAATTACTTCTTCGTCATGATAAGATTTGTTAAAATTTTCTCTCGCCTTATCAAATACTATTTCTAAATCATTTAATCTATTTAGCTTACGATTAACAGCATCAATGTCCCGTCTTCTTTCCTTACTGTCCTTCAGAAGGTTCTTTTAAAAACTCTTGCTTCCTCATACAAGTCTTTTATATCCTTTGGCACTGGCATATACTTCTAAAGTTAACACGCACTAACACAAATTTGTCATTTCCACTTTTCACATTAACTCGCATATCTGTTCAGTGTTTTCCGTGCTTCCGGTGCTTCTCTTACTTCTCGTCTGATCATCCTGTCCAGTTTCTTCTTGTACCTTCCGTGGCAGACGTAGATTATTATGGCAATGAGTAATCCGATTACTAAATTCCAGAAATTCATGGGTGGAAAATGAGTTTTGACCTGAAGCTTTTGTGCTAGCTCCACCGCTTATGCCGGACTGAGTGATTATAACTTCTTCTTGTTTGGACTGACTTTTCCCCATTATTATTTTTTGTTAATTGATACTTCAATACTTGAAATCAGGATCTTCGAAGGCAGGATCGCCATGTAATGTTGGTCGAGGTATTTCGGAGAATAAAATACTTGTACAGCTCTTACATCATATATTTCCTAGCCTTCTGTACAATCACTCTTAATCGAAGAATAGCTGGTAATTGAATGAATGATATCTATTCTAAAACTTATGGAAAACTAACTAGTCCATATTGCTTACTCAGGAAAATGTATATTGGGTTATTGCAGTCTATTGGACTTTGGTCGGGTCGCGTCGTTAGTGAAAATACTGAGTCTGAACTATTGAATTACGAACGGAAGTTCCATGAATTTAACAATTTGGAAATGATTGAATTTCTACGAAATAAGACTTGATTAATCCATTCCATGTAGGGGCTTTTCTCTCTATCTTTGAATTTTATCACTGTCCGTCTGTGTGGTGTTTTCATGAGGGTGCTCGCTTAATAATAAAGGTGTTGAACCATCTGCTTCGATCAGTATCTTATGTAAGTCCGATGTGTTTGACTTGTCTACAAGTAATTTCTCAAGTTGCTATCTGTTCAGCCGCCACCTTCTTTATGTCGACGAAGCCTTGCCCGCCTTGAGTTCTTGAAATCGTTGTTCTTTCAACACAGCATTTAAGATGATGTTTGTGGCCTTCGTATACAGTGTTCTCATTTTCCGTTGGAGATGATCGAGATCTGTATTACTACACTTTACGATTCCGAAAGAGTAGGTGAAAACTGAGCAAGCGTAGGTGTTAGCAGCTTTTGTGAGATTTCGGCTGTTCAGTTTCGTTTTCAGAACGCTCCTTATTCTTCTGGTGAACTCCGCTGTTAGTTCATCCTTCATCACTCGTTGGTCTATCCTTTGACATTGTTTCATACCTAGGTATTTGTAAAGATCACCTACCGCATTGCTTTAATTCTTCTCCGTTAGACAAGGTGAGAGGTGTCTGTTGGATTTTTCCTCTGCTATATTCAGGGAACGACATTTGTACAGTCCAAAGTTCATGCTGACGTCTTTGGAAAAACTTCTCCACAAGTCGTAGTAGGCACTCTAGTTGGTCTCTGTTTGCTGCAAACAGTTTCAAGTCATCGACGTATAAAAGGTGGTTTATCAACATGTTGCGTGTGTTGCCTTTGAAGTTGAATCCCTTTCTGGAGGATTTTAAAATACTTGATAACGGGTTCATTGCCATGCAGAACCACAATGAACTCAAAGAGTCTCCTGAAAAATTCCTCTCTTGATGGACACTGTGCCAGTTTTATGCCTGTTCCGCTGATTTCGATGTTAGTGCGCCAAGTTGACATAACTGTTTTGAGAAAGCTCACTATTCTCGGATCTACTTTATAGATTTCTAAAACTTTTATGAGCCATTCATGCGGCATGGAGTCGAAAGCTTTCTTGTAGTCAAGATAAGCCGTGAACAAATTCCTCCTCTTCTTATGGGCTTGGTTGCAGATTATAGAGTCGATAATCAGTTGTTCTTTGGATCCCATTGCACCCCTGGAGCATCCTTTCTGTTCCGATGCAATATATTATTTCGTTCGCAATGGAGTATAGTCGACGTGTAATGCAAGATGTTATGAGCTTGTACATAGTTGGCAGGCAAGTCACTGGCCTGTACGTTGCTGGATCGTCTGTACTTTGGTGATTTTTTTGGCAGAAGATAAGTTACACCCTCTATCAGGAAAGAGGGCATACTTTCTGGAACTCGTAGAATTTCATTCACTGCGTTAATTAAATTACTATGTAAACAGTTAAATTTTTTCAGCCAGAAACTGTGGAGCCCGTCTGGACCAGGTGATTTCCAGTTGTGCATTTCTTTGAAAATTTCCGAAAGCTCTTGTGGTGTTGTGACTGTAAGGGGCATTTGTTCGGTGTGGTTTGAGTTTTCTCTTCGTCTTTTATCCACTCTGCATTTGTGTTGTAAGAAGTAGGCGTTGACAGTTGTTCGGTCCAAAATTTCTCCATGTCATCCTTATTCGGATAAATGTTTGAGGAGTTCTGTTGTTTCCATCCAGATGTCTGTAGAATTTTTTCTCAGAGTTTTCGAAGGAGATGTTATCTTGCTTCCTCCTGTTGCTCTCTTTATATCTTCGTAATCTCTCGGAGTAGACACTGAGTTTTTGTTTCAGTGTGTCGATGCACTGCTTAACTGTTGTATTTTCTTCCTCATAGCTGGAGTGCTTGCGATTTCGATAGATAATCGATTCTACCAACGATTTCAGCTTGATTGTTTTATTCCATTTTCATATTGTGTCAGCCTTCCTATATCCTGCCGACAGCGTTGAACTTTTCCTCCAGCTTTTTTTGCCAGTGAGGTAGGCGAGGTTGTGGACAGGGTTGAATTGTGTGCTGTCTTGGTTTGGTCTTCATCTCTAGCACTTCCACTACAGTTGTTGCGGCACAGTAAAGGATAGATGGATTGTTTCCAGTTGTGTTGCCATTGAGATGAACTTTGGTATGACATCAGTGTTCATTATCTTGAGAATGACCGCTAGTTTTCTGGATGATCTGATCCTGGGTAGTGTTGGTCTAGAGAGTAGATCGGTGCCGTTGTATGTATTCGTATTCGTATTCGTTTTATTCTGCACATTGCTGATTGCAGACGTTCCACCAGTGCTTGTCGTTCATCGTCCGAAGAATTAACCTGAGATGGTGTGTGTTCAGTCTGTGTCTCTTCATTCGTGCGGACATTTTCTTGGAGCGGTAATTGTAGTTCTGTTGTAATTCCTTCTCTTGTTGTTTCGCTGTTGTGATCTCTGTTTTCATAAGTTGTGTGTTCTTCTCTAGTTCGGTTTTTTTCGATGTTCAATTCATTCACAACTTCATTTTTAATTTCCTGTAGCCTATCTTTTGAGATTAGTTTGTTTCTAAGGATTACGCGATACTGCGATCAGCAATCCTCTGTTCAGTTACTTGTAGGTCTGGAAAACATCGCTTGAATTCATTGAATAACCGTTGTCTGTATCCAGTTTGTTCTTGACCCACGTTTGTTATTTTAAAGTAGATGCGCATGATCGTTTCATTCATACAACTTGTCCATTTCATGCGTCTTCTGGGTAACCCTGCTTGAGTGAACGCTGGTTGAAGATCCTGCGTAGCACTTTCTGTGGGGGGTGACACTGTTTGTCTCCTTCGTTCTTCCTGTTGAGATGTAGAGTTTTGTATGACAGGGGCCCGCCTCCTCAGCACCCTGCCACTGACGTCCCGCATGCTGTCATGTCCAGCGCCAGCTCCAGACATGCCCTGACGATCCTCAGGCAGCGACTCAATATTTATATTCCTTAATTGCACCATCATTATGGGTTGCATTTTATACCTACTGCCAGGTTTAGCTCGGGTACCTCGGGTTTGCTAAGCCCGTACTCTAGAACTTACCATTCCAGAGCCCCTGAGGGCTTATTATTATTATTATCTCCAACCTCAGGTTCTTGATATTGAATGACGGAAAAGAAAATCACAAGAAGAAATTATCCGCGTGAACTCGTGGGATCTCGAAAACTAAAGATCGAATACCGGGGAATGACGTCTCGTACGCGAACAGATATGAATCGAAGCCTGGAGTCTCGTCCTACGATCGCGGAGCACAGGAAAAATCACCGACGGCACGGGTAGTTAAAGAACAACGGATCTTACCTTAGACTAAGGTGTCTAAGGGTCTTACTAATCCTTGGACTTCAGAGTTGTTCACACACACAATCCAGTCAGAACTAAACTTAAAATTTACAATTGAAAAGAAAATAAAAATAACTCGAAGAAAAAGCTCAAAGAAAAATAAGAATAAATTTGAAACTAAAGTAAAAATCGCAATCGAGAACTCAAACCAGTCAAGAACACTCGGGAAAACTCTCAAACTTCCGTACAGTTCGAAGACACCGGTACTAATTGCCCGTTCCCTTGACGACGTCGTATTTATAGGTTTGGTTGGAGGGGAAAAATTTCGCGACTCGAAATCTGCAGCGTGCCTGTGAAAAACACCGACAACATGCAAAAAGACACATATGGTAGAGATAAGATACTCCGCGGTGTCGTACGGATGTTAATACATAGGCTGGATTTCGAAATTGAATCTTTAGATTTTCATGATATGAATCGGAAATTATTAAGGATGGAATTTTGAAATTTTTTTGAGATATTCCGAAAGAAATAAGTAACGAGTTTCACTTCGTAACACACCCCCTCCACTTCCAAGAAAAAACAACGGTTTTTTTCCATATGTCGTCACCCCCTGCTGCCTCACTATCCCGCATTTATTCAATTCATTGGCATAAGGCCAGTAGAACCCCCGGAGGGATCTCCGAGGGCCGTAGTTGTAAGTTCGTCACGGGTCTCAGAAGGTCACACTGAACCCCAATGGATCGTGTGCGTGGTTGGTCAGACCTTGTCTCTGTGGTCAACTCTAGAGGTTTTCTGGTTTCGTGTTTCGTCGCTTGCGCGCGTCATCGCTGTCGTAGACTTTCTAGCGGGCCGCGTGTACTGTCATCGCTCGGCGTCTCAGCGACGGCCCCAGTTGATTGGGCGCAGGCGCAAGTGATTCTCCGACGGCAGCTTTCTTACGTTGCTCAAGCCAGTATTCGAACTCTTCCTCCACCAGCTCGTCGAAACTGGCTGGCATGGACTCCACCAGCCAGGCGTCGACGAGTTCCCACTTTTGTCTGGACATCTCTATTCTGAAACCCAAAAGTATTAGTGACTTTTCATCGGAAGCTTATGCACAACAACAATAACCTACTCCAAAATTTAAATTACGACGGACGGTTTCACTGCCGTGGTATCCAGATCCGCTTCGTGGTTCCATCGGGGAAAGACGAATCTGGGGTGAAGACGGCCACGTACCCGGAGGTCTAAACTGCAGAAGTCTTCCCTGAATTGCGGCGTCTAGCCGTCTTTCGGCTGTCTCCTCAGCATTTCCGCGAAACTTGGCCTACTACCGCGGGTCTAAACTTTCGGGGAGCGTCGGTCACCTGCGGTTCAGTCTGAACCACCGTTTTTTTATCGCCCTCTCTTTGAAGTGGGTCTCTTTCCAATGAGCGTTAGGGCGTTGCGCAGGGTCGGCATTCAGAAACATCCGCACGCTGTCGCGCGCAGTTCCACCGACACTCTCCCCAACTCCCGCCGTCATAATGCCCTTCTAGCAGCTCCATTTTGGCCGGCCAGTTTTCCTCGTAGCAAGGCAGCTTCCCTGACGCCAAGTATAAGGCCGTCAGCCCCATGGCAGTCACCTCCCCCCCAAGGCAGTCCGAAGTAATTTCTCTTTATGACCTCCGGTGCTCAGAAGGGGGGGTGTACCAACTCGTCGGACGGAGGTCATAAGCCTTTGCGGAAGCCGGCAAGCCAGTCCGAAGTCCGCTAGGCAGACTCTCTGTCCCGGAGCAGGAAGCTGTCGGGCTTGATGTCCTGGTGTAGGATTAGCTGGGCATGACAGAACGCCAGCCCGGCGAAGGCTTGACCCATAAATTCGGAGCACTTCTGTTCGGTCAAGGGTCCTCGTTTTGGACCAGTTCTAAGAGGTCGCCATCCATCAACTCCACTTCGATGTATACTTGCTCCTTGTCAACATAATCCATCAGCCAACTAATAATGTTGGGATGGTTCAACGACCTGAGCATCCTGCGCTCAGTCATGGCGACGTCGGTCTTCTGGGCCGTTTTCAGGGCAAATCTGGTGTTGCCCTGTTCCACCTCGTAGACCTTGCCGAATCTACCTTCCCCTATAGTGCGAATCTTCCGCAAAGGTCCGAGGACCTTTTCTCCAATCTCCGGAGGGAGACCATCTCTCGATGACGTTGATGATATTACACCACTGATTGAGACATTTCCTGAAAACAGTAGGAGGGCTAATACGGGTATGTGCCCGGCTCTGCTGCTTTTCACTCTATGTCCTTGACTTCCCGCGGCGGTTGACTGCTCGCCACTCTGTTCACTTTCGCGGAACGGTTTCAAGTCTTTCATGTGTATATGACGAAGGTATTTATCCGACGTGTTTCTCAAGTCGTAAACAACGGGAGATATGACTTTTGTAACGGTGTAAGGATCTGAATATTTAGGCACTAACTTAGATGCAAAACTATCCACCGCTGATGACAATTTGTGCTCCCGCGCAAAACTTTATCACCCACTCGGCACGACCAATCTCTCCTCCGGAGATTATAATACCGGCTCTATTAATTGAATGCTCGTGCTAACTGCTGGCTGACGAGCTCCCGCGTTTCCTTGAGTCGCTCAAGTCGATCTGCATACTGGTCAACCCCGTGGACCGGTGATTCTTCAGGTGAGTCCTCCACGTCGTCCCCTTCCCTGCGGTCCGACGGCTTGTTTCTGGGGAGTGCACCTCCCGACCAAATTTAGGAACGCCGATGTGAATCCGGTAGACTCGTGCTTGGCAGAGTTCAATGCAAAGGTTAGTTCCCCAAGGTACTCATCCCAGGAGCGATGGTCACGCTCGCAGATTTGTGCTATCATAGTTTGATAGTTCTGTTGGCTCTCTCTACTGGGTTGCACTGGGGCGAGTAAACCGGAGCAAACCTATGATGAACAAAACCTTCAGGTTACCTTTAAACAGGCGTCCATCGTTTTGTGACCCATTTTCACTAGTCACGACTCTAGGACATCCAAACTTCAGTACCACCAGATCGTAACACGCCTGAAACACTCCCTTGCCTGTGGCTGCCCGAAGGAAGGTTCCTTCTGGATAAAGCATGATTTTTTAATATTAAGCTGACTATATTAAGTTGACTATTCATTACTGCTGCAATTCCCAAAATGGAATACTATTATGTATACACGTATACATTATAAGTTTAGTTGTTGTAGTGTCTTCGATTATTGATTTCATTTGCGGATAAGGGTATAACGAGTGTTTCTAGAGGGAGAATTCAAGAAAAACACTTCATTCTAAGACAGCTCTCGAATTATACTAATTCTTCTATAGTCGTTAGACCCTTATCAACACAATGAATCAATATACAGGGTTGTCGCACCTGGAGTGCCCATTAGGAATTTAATGAGAAAACATAATTCGATACTTACAAATTTTGTGTGAAGGTATAAGCCAATAAGACCTTCATTTATGATATATTTGAAATTTCAGTGACTTCCTTCCGGTTGCACCGGAAATGGTATCAAATTCTTATTTCTAATTGGACACCCTGTATATTATGACTTTTTCGGATATATCTTCAAATTCCACATCATTTTATGTAATCATTTCCTGTAGCCATCTTCAGCCGTTTTCGATTTATTCACTGTATTATTATGCTCGTAGATAACAGTTTTGCCTGAATATCTCGAAAATAGTGCATTTCAGATATAGGGAACCCTACATTCCATTAGAAATAAGAATATTATACCATTTCTTGTGCAACCAGAAGTCATTGTTGCAATTTAAAAAATATCATAAATGAAAGTTTTAATCGACTTTTATCTTCACACAAAATTAAGAAGTATTCGAATTATGTTTTCCCCATAAACTCCTAAGGGTACTCCCGGTGGGACATCCTGTATTATGTATAAATATATATTCTATTTTGAAGCTCAGTAATACATTTATTATTAAATACAATAGAGCATATTATGTGTGAGTTTATCAGAAGTAAGTATAACGGAATACCATACAATTCGGATATGATCTAAGAACTTGGGGAGAAACAGGAATGATAAATCCCGTGTTCCAGTAAGAAGTGTCGTGATGCAAATTTGCTTACTGAACAAGACCATCTTTCCTTTGACATTAAATTTCTGTACCCTGTATCACTTCGAAATTATATCTGAAAAAAAGCAGAGAATAAGAAATAAAAAGTACATAATAATCTTTCATGGAACAGATTCGAACACTTGATTTTGAGTCAAAAAAAAAAATAAGTACCTAATCATTCAATACATAGCTTGTTCTCCAATCTTCTGATGATTTTGGTGCAGGATCACTCTTGTTAGAAATCCATCGAGTACTGCAATGATTAGAACTCCTTACTTTTCACAGGGAGTGTCTCTCGACTAGGTCAGTGATGATTCGTCGTTCTTCAGATGTTGGAGAATCGCTCCAGGACCTTTATCTTGGGGAATCATTCCTATAAGCCCAGTTGGTATTCATCACAAAAGAGGGGGAAAAAGCAAAAATCAGAAAAATTTGTGACCATTGAAAAAACATACTAACAATATTTTATGAATCTGAAAAATTACCTACAGATTTTCTTCAGCGTTTGTGAACAAAAATTCATAGAAGATTAAATTCTGGAAAATCACTTTGTCTTCCTTGATTTAGTCAATTCATAACTTTCTACATATTATGTAACATTATCTACTAACTCTTCACTTCTGATTCTGCAAATATTCTATAGGCGTTTTCGGAAACTTCCTCGGGTTCACTGGACCCCTAACCTTTGTTTACTTTTAGAAGATAAAATAACGGTTACTGTTCGAGTAAACCAGAGTAAGTTTCCGAAAACGCCTCATATCTATGCAGGCACTATAGTTTCATTAAACACTAATGCCCGATTGCACTGTTTGTCAGGTTTGTCTAACTACACTACACTTAAGTCTTGAAATGACGTTTTATCAACGGAATAAACGTCACTTAAGCTTTGCTTAGACGAACGGTGCATGCAGGCATCATATGTAAGTAAAGGAAAGATAATAAAATGGAAGTTACCCCCTAATATGCCGGTAATCTCTAATGGAAAAACTTTCCATTGAGGATTACCGTTACCCAGTAAGAACCACGAGGAAGTATAGGGGTCTCTCTCACCAGGGAAAGGAAAATATAGGAAGAATGAAATGAAATGAGGAAGGATGAAGGATTAATGTACACCGTGGAAAAATTCTTTATTTTTTTTGTTCTAGGTGAAAAGACTAATTTATGTTATTTTTTCCAAAAATGCATTCCTTATTCTCCTTAAAACTCATGCTGAATTCACGCAGAGTTTCTAAGAACTAAGAAATGAACAATCTTGTTGGCAGATGGCGTTCACGTGCTCGCCGGCTATCATTCAAATTAATCCTTTATTAGGTCTTAGGAACTCTGTGGTCTCCGCCCTGCTTAACTCATCATATACTCCCTTCTCCATGAAATTGATTTCATGTATGCCCATGCACCGTTCGTCTAAGCTAAGCCTAAGTCCTTAATTGACGTTTATACCTTTGATGAAACGTCATATATCAGGACTTAAGTGTAGTTTAGGACAAACGGTCCATGCGGGCATAAATGAAATCAATTTCATAGAGAAGGACTAGTATAATGATGGGTTAAGCAGGGCAGAGGCCACAGAGTTCCTAAGACCTAAGATAGGATCATCTGCCAACCAGATTGTTTATTCCTTAGTTCTTAGAAACTCTGCGTGAATTCAGCATGATTTAAGGAGAATAAGGAATGCATTTCTGGAAAATAACATAAATTAGCCTTTGCACTAGAACAGAAAAAAATAATGAATTGTTCCACAGTGTCCAGGGCAGGGAAGTATGAAATAAAAACATTACATATTAGCAAAAACAACGAATCAACTGAAAAAACCCAAAATAACGAAATAAATAAAACTCCTGCAACAACAACGAACCTAATGAATATTCTTGAAAAAAAACAAGAAAAAGAAAAAAAATATTCAAAAAAATCTGGGGCGAAATATTCATCACAATTATAGTTGCTGAACATCCCAGGTTAACTTCTAGCAACAACTGTAAAAAAATCAAATGAATAAACATTAAATAATAAAAATAATATAAACTCCTGCAACAACACGAAATCAATAAATATTCTTAAAAAAACAAAACAAGAGAAAAATATTCAAAAACATCTGGGGCGACATATTTGCAAATTATATTTGCTGAACACCCCAGGATAACTTTCAGCAGCACCTGTAATCATAACAAAAATTAATTCTTCAATAATCAAATTATATTCTCCACAGAGCCAAAGTGAAGATAAATGAAATATTTGAAAACTGAACAGAAAATATACAAGAAATCTATATCAATAAGGTAGGATCTATGGTTACCGTCAAAATGCAATATTTCAAACTGCTGCAACCAAATTGGATAATTCTTTTTTTGTTGTGTTCATAATTGCTAAGGCAAGGTTTATACAATAAAATAAAATTTTCCAAAAAATTTTCAGAAAAAAAATAAAAGGCTTTCTTTTTCTTACAACCAATCAAGCAGTCATAGAATACATATTTATAGGTTATAGTGATTTTGACATTTGGATAGAGAATAGAAAGTTGAAGTACATCGAGTGAATCGAAAATTTGAAATTTTAATCAGAAATAACGTATGAACTAACATATTATACAACAATTTTTTACTTATGCCATATTTCACAAATTTTAAACCTATGATGCATGAATGTATTTGGATTGCCTGATTCCTGTATGTTTATGATCACAAATCAGATCAACAGATGGCACTGTATTCGTTATCTAGGTATTCATCTATTCTGCAACTAAACGGCTAGATCGAATTGAATGTATTGTGTATGCAGAACAACGTCTATTGGTTCCGCTAGTTAGAAGATATAATTATCAATATTCCGAACATAAGGTGCATATACCGATATACCAAATGTGTACTGACATGAACCTGGACGCAAGTTTGAAACATTGACACACTTCACATGACTGATCCTCTGACAACTGTTGCAGTTGGTCTTGGGTGATGTTAAATCAACCTCAATTCCACACCTCAGACATTTCCGAGACATATCATCAGATGACTTTATAATGATGCCGAGTCTATATTAATTGTTAGTATTAATTGCATTATTCAAACTTTCCCTTTGAATTTTGCTGAAAAAATATAATAGGACCCCACAGTTGAATGAATCTACTTGCGTATCATGCTTTTTCACTTTAAGTTTAATATATAAATTTTTCGTCATTATTTCGTTTATAAAACTGCAAAAATTTATGAATCTATCGAGGTATCTCGAATCTTCGTTCCTAGTGCTCCCCATTGGATTCAAAAAAAGAAAATTTTTATTGATGACATCTACTCTCGCTAAGCAAAAATGATGAAGATTAGGGTAGCCAGTAACACCTGAATAATTTTTAAAAATAGAAAAAGCTAAAGCTAACCGTTGGTAGTATGATCAGGTCTTTTTCTGGTCTCCATTTAACAAAATGTGGTATAGCCGGAATTCCCGAAAGACAAGGCAACATAATGAAATATTTTTTTTCTAATTTGGAAGCATTTTCACCCAGAACGCTTTATCTCTATTAATCCGTTTCCCTTGAATGTCCATATAACGAAATCACACCCACTGGCGTATTTAGGGAGGGTCCAGGGGTGCACCCTGAAAGATTCTAATAAAAACTACGTATAGGTATCACAAAAAAAACTTCTACTACATAGGGGCCGTGCCTCCCCCCCCCTGAAAACTGAGGCTAGATACGCCTATGATCACACCAGTCCCTATCAGTGATTTCTAAAAGACCTTGGACCTAATAATAGTAAATATGAGATTTAAAAGTAACCCCAGTTCTTCTATCACAATATTTAATCATTCCCTGAAAACATGCCTCATCTGGATGCAAATGTCTGCACGAATAGGGACATTTCACCTCAATCAGGCCATCGGTTGACACTAATCCATCAGGGAGACCTAGCGATGAATTGAAAAACTTTATGAATTCTCAAACCGGACTTAATACACTTTCTGAGAGTGTGTTCTTCATAATTCGAATGGAAATATTCTCATTATTTGTTCCATGTTTAATGGCATTGGATTTCAAAAATGATGGTTTATTACTTTCTTTGAAAATTAAATAAAATTAAACTCTCATTACTAGAA